>RYFJ01000098.1:0-1269096 GCA_003991445.1 Oryza meyeriana var. granulata
TGTCCGAGTGGCGTCCCACTAGAAGTTAGACTCCTCCGCGTCATGTAGCGGGAAATAAAATTTATAGTCTCTCCCGAGTAGGGCACTACTTCGAAGTTAGACTCTTCAGCGGCATGTACTGGAATATGTGCTCATGGCAACTGATGACACAGGTAGGCGAGTCCACTTTATTAAAAAGAATCATTACGTTGGTCAGTGTTCCCGAGAAAGATACTGCATCCCCAATTTAATGAAGAGACTTGTGTCCTATAAGGATATATGCTCCGAGACTGTGATAAAACAGATAAACAACATATTTGTTTAGTCAGTAATAGGCTCTCATGAAGCATGATATCGGTTTACCTCATCGATTCCTGTGATACACCATCGCGATAATTCAAACTCAGCCTGCGGGCGGCCACTGGAGGATGCTGACTGTAGGTAACTTCATATCTTGTGGCCCCAACCGACTGTGTAGGTGGGCCATCAGTCGGTTTCGGTCTATAAATCAGGATGGGGAAGAGAAAAGTATCGCATCGTCTCCAATAGCATACAACTCGTTCATCTCCACCTCGTCGCCTAGCTTTCGCCTCCGCCAGGCTAGGTTAGCAGCACCGTTCCACCACCGCCAGACTCGGGCGCATTTGAATCCTCTTCGTTTATCCAAGCCCCGATTTGCGTTTCCATCTCAACACCTCCAGTCATGCTCCGAAGGGCGACGAATCCTGCGGGTGGCGCCAGGGAGTCTTGGGCGACTCGATTGGCGGCTCGTGAAGCTGGAGACGCTGGAGAGCGAGCTGAAATTGCCCAGCCAGAAGTGACCGTTGGCGTTCGGCGAGGGATGAGTCAAGCCCAACCCCGCCTGGTAAACGGTAGTTTTCGGCTCTTTCTTTGATCGGGCTTGTGTCTTCCACGTCTGATTTCTCTTCGCCGCATCCTGATTCTACGGGCGTGGATGGTGCATTTAAACCCACCTGATCCTTCACTCTCATAAGTCGTACTCTTTGCGAGTGCTGTCTGGCGTTGAGCCCATTTCATCTCTTCCGACACTTGTTCCATGTCAGCGCCAGCTTCCAAGAGTAAATACAGTTGAATTGGGGGGGCTGGTCTTCAACTAGTGGAGGTGACGGGAAGAAAAATGATATCCGATTGCCCTTGAAATCTTTTCTGAAGGCTGGCAAGGAGTTGGTTTTAAACTGCGATCTACTCCTTCTTTGCGCCCCGTTTTTTACTGGGCAATGCGCGGCGGTGTTGCCCTCGAACGCTGGTCTTTCGAGACCTTTGAAAGACTGGCAGGGCACACATAGTGTTGAGAAGATAGATGACTCAAAGGGCCGCTCTGACAGGCCTGGGTGGCTCGTCGTTTCCTGACGGCGCGTCAGCCGCTTGAAGCTGAGGAAGCGGCTTCCGGCTGGGCCTGTTCAGAGGTAAACAGATCCGACGGTGAGCGCAGCGAGACAGGGGACAAGGGGGAGTACCCGATACCTCATTGACTCTTCTGCTCGAAGGGGTCGTTGCACGATAGATGATAACAGCCGAGTTGCTGCCTATAGCTTATCCGGCGCGGACCAAGGTATACCTTCTACTTTCTTCTGTGGTGAACGCCTGGCGGAACGATTGGATTGTTCAAACCTGCGTGATGTATTTTGTCAGCTTGCTTGAGTGGCACGAGGATTTCGATGAAGACTCGTCATTATCTGCTGTCTACGGGTCGAGGAAGAGGTCAGAGCTCCCTCTGATGCTCTAATCCCGACTCGAGAGAGGGGGAAGAAGCCAATTTTATATCGGGGCGGGGGCCATGACAAGCGTGCCGTGAGCGTGGTAGCTTGAAGATAAAGGACCCGTGCGACAACCCACCGCGGTCGAGTCAGCTGAAGCAGCTGGCGTGGGCTCGCGTTGTTCGTACTCAGCAAAGATGCGGCAAGGGCAAGCAGGCAGTAGGCGCGATTGGGGGGAAGAATGAACCAACGTACGGAGCCGATGTCGACTGTCAGGCCGATATTCTGCCGTCTGACGACGCCGACGGGCGAGTGCCTGATGATAGCGATTCGCGGGGAGCGGGCCGCTAGCAGAAGCCTGAATTTCCAAGAGGTGCGCTGCTCCGAGCATCTTAGTGTTGTAGTTAAATCAGTCCGATGTCTTGCTCGTGTGCAGAAAGCGGGCCGATATCGACCTCAAAAAGGTGACCCATCTGATCTGGCTTGATGAGTCCGCCCCAGCCGAGTCAGCAGCAGCAAACACCTGCTGACCGGCGGCAGCCCGCTCGCCTGAAACCGAGGTGGGCTCCGACTAGCATGGCCAGCTACCAGCCACTCGAACAAGAGGTGCTGTTGAAACCTGGGCTCCAGCCCGTCGGCACCTAGTACGTCGCGGAACGGGGACGGATCCCGAGCCGGCCCCAATGTTGTTAGGTGGGAAGGCATGCAAGGCCGGGACCGCGCCTCATGGTTATTGCATCGCCATGTCGCCGTTGCGCCGTGGCCGCATACCGGGATCCACATTTGCCTCGATCGAAGCTCCCCACGTGTGATGCCGGACCTTCTCGTGGACGCACTCGCGACGGCACTATGAAAGCTTCAGGCTCGATGAAGTCGTCGCAGGAGAGCGCGAGAGCCTACTTCGTGCCGCCATCAACGGGTCCAAGGGGTCGCGGTATGATTCTTGTAGTGAAGCTCGCAATCTTCTTGTCTTGATGTTTGACTCTGTCGTCGGTTTTGTTCTTGTCCTGAGCAGAAGCTCGTCGACCGCAACGAGGCGATGACAGAGATCTGGTCGAGATTGGCTCCCACTCGGGAATTACAACAGCTCCGGGCATTGAAGGCCGAGATGGAGGCGCGTCACACGAGGAGGGAGGCTGGCTGAAGAGCGGTGCTGATCAGCTCAGGGCTGAGACATGGGCCTAGCGAGAAGATCAGAGGTAAAATCCTCGAGCATATCTCCGACTGGACCGTTGGTGTAATCATCAGCTACGTCGATCGACTGCTTGGTGGTGTCATGACTGCGTGATTGAGCTCTTGGCTCATCTGTGGTGCAGACCTCGAAGCGGAGAGGGAGTCGCACTGAAGGAGGCCGAAGAGCCAAGGCCGAGCTTTAAAAGGTAAGGCCGACTGACAAAGGCCAACACGAGCTTGACGCGGAGAAGTCCGAGTTGGAGAAGGCCGTCGTCGAGCTCGTAAGGAGAAGGCCGAACTGGAGAAGACCGTGGCCGGTGGGAGGCCGACTACGAAAGTAAGTCCTCAACGCGACTGTGATCTCAGCCAATACATTATTCACCCTGTGGTGTAGCCGATCCTGACAAGCTTACTTGCGGCCGATCTGGGCAGGCATGAGAGCCACGTCCAGGCCCAGTACCCGGTTCTACACGAGGAGATAAGGTCAATCAGGGAGTCACGGGAGCCTCGTCGGGTCCGTGAAGGGGCTCCTTGACCTTGTGGATCCCGCTCAGTGGGACCTAGCTGTAGCAGAATTCCTCAATAATGGGGGTCTCGAGGACGCGCCGAGTGCCCTGAAAGGTACTCAGACGAGCGGGTTGCCGCCGGGCGTGGCCCAGACCCTAGCATGACCAAGTCATCTACCGAGGGCGGACATTGAGGCCATCGGGGAGGGATTTCCGAGGAGACGACGCCCGAGGAAAGCGCTGGAGCTGATTCTCACAGGCGAAGCCGACTGCTGGATAGCGATTACCCGAGACCTGGGTCTGTAAAGGCAATATATTTTGTAGTCGGTGTATACATATGCTTTCATATACGATCTGTGTGAATATATGTGTCGTGCCGCCAAACTTATTATTCGGTTGTCATTAGGCTTTACCCCGACCATGTAGCAATGCACCGAGCTAATTCGATAGAACATTGATAAAATCGTTCGGAGGAGAATGCTAAACTCGGCGAATGCATCAGTCGTAGCAAGGCTTCATATCCGAGGTGAGATAAGCTTTGTATGTTATTGACAGAACACATATATACATGCAGCCCCCGACTCACTACTCGATTGGAACAAGCGGCGTAGTGAGTCAGGAAAACTGTACACATGGAAAAAGTAAGACTCAGGTATAGAAAGGACGTAGCTGGTTCTATATTCCATGAGTTGGTGATGAGGACGCCGTCTTTGGTCTCAGTCGGTAGGTCGCCTGGCCTGCGTGACCTCGGCTATAATGAACGGCCCTTCCCAGATGGGGGATAGTTTTGCCTGTCCTTAGTGGTTTGTATTTCCTTAGAACGAGATCCCGACCAAAAGGCGCGGCACGGACATTGCGATGTGGTAGCGACGCAGGCCTGAAGATACCTTGCCGACTGGATTGTTGCGGCGTCTCTTGCTTCTTCCAGCTGATCTAATTCGATCAGTCGGGTGTTGTGGAATCATGCTTCGGAGTAAGCCGCGGACTCGCGGAGAGCGAACTGTATCTCAGTCGGTAGCATGGCCTCAGTACCGTAGACCAGGAAGAAAGGGGATTGCCGTTGCCCGACAACCGTGGTTCTGAGAGACCAGAGAACGGATGGTAGTTCTTGTACCACCGACCCGCATATGGTGTAGGTCGGTCGTATATCCTGGCCTTGATGCTTGTAAGACCATGCGTTGGCTCGCTCAACCTGCCGTTGCTCCGCGGGTGTGCCCACAGACGCATAGCAAGATCTTGATGCCGAAGTCGTCGCAGAAATCTTGGAATAGGCCTGCCGCGAACTGAGTGCCGTTGTCGGTTATGATGCGGTTAGGGACCCCAAACCGGTATAGTATAACTCAAGATGAAGTCCTTTGCTCGTGCGCTGTGATTGTTGCGACAGTGGTTTAGCCTCGATCCACTTGGTGAAAATTTATCCATGCGACGAAATAAATGTGTGAACCCTCCTGGCGCTTTCTTGAATGGCCCGACCATGTCGAGCCCCATACTGCGAATGCCAAGAGATGGGGGATAGTCTGGAGTTCCTGGCGGAAGATTTGTCTGTCTTGCGAAGAACTGGCAACCCTCGCACTTGCGAACGATGTCTTTGCATCTGTGACTGGCGGTGGGCCAGAAGAATCCCTGCCGGTAGGCTTTCGACTAACGTCCTGGATGCAGCGTGGTTGCCACATATGCCGAGTGGATTGAATGCAGGATCTGCTTGCCTTCCTCGGTGGTGAACAGCGCATGAGGACACGGATGCGCTCCTTCGGTACAGTCTTCTCCGACTAGCAGGAAGCTTTTGCTTCGACGCTTGATTTGCTCGGCTTGATTGCGATCTTCTGGAGTTCATCGTCCAGGAGGAATTTGAGAACAGGACCCCTCCAGTCTTGACATATGTGCAGCACTTCGTCGGTGGTCGGGGTAGGCTCGCCTCCGACTGCTCTTGTGCGGTTTCTTCTTGACTGATGGCTCCATAAGTTGCTCGACGAAGATTCCAGTCGGAACCGCTTCTCTCGCTGGATCCCATGTTTGCCAGTCATCGGCCGCGTCGTTTGTATTGACGCAGGACGTGCGTGATTTCCAGCCGTCGAACTTGTTTTCCAACTTGCGGACCTCCTGACAGTATGCCGCCATTGTGTCGTCGAGACAGGTCAGTCTTTCATGACTTGGTTGACCACGAGTTGGGAGTCTCCGCGCACAAAGTCGACGTATGCCGAGTGATATGGCGATGCGGAGCCCGTGAACAAGAGCCTCGTACTCGGCGACGTTGTGAGAAGCCGGGAAGTGGATTTGTAGTACGTACTTCAACTTTTCGCTCAGTGGGGGACCGTCAGTATGACTCCAGCCCGGCACCGCCGATCCGTAGGGAACCGTCGAAGTACATTGTCCAGTATCTAGCTTTGTGTTGTTGTGTGTGGGAGTTGAACTTCTGTCCACTCGGCCACGAAGTCGGCTAGAGCTTGAGATTTGATAGCTGTCGCGTGGCTGAAAGGTGATGTCAAACGCATCAACTCGAGTGTGCCCATTTAGCGATCCGGCCGGTGGCCTCGCGATTAATGAAGGACATCCCCGAGTGGAAACGCTGTGACCACCGTGACTTGATGTGCTTGAAAGTAGTGCACCAGCTTTCGGACTGTGATGAGTAGGCCGTATAGCAGCTTCTGGACTGCGGGTATTTGTTTGGAGTTGGAAGGACCTCGCTGACAAGTAGATTGGCCGTTGTATTTTTTTTTGAAGATGACCTGTTCGGATCGCTCCACTACCAGCACCGTGCCTGACTACCTGTGTTGTTGCCGCAGATAAGCATTAGTGGTTCCTGGGGCAGGGGTGACGCTAGCACGGGGGTGATGTGAGGAATTTTTTTGAAGTCTTCGAAGGCTTGCTGGGCTTCCGGGGTCCACTGAAAGGTGTCGCCTTTTTGAGGAGCTTGAAGAAGGGCATGCCCCGTTCGCGCCAGTCGGGAGATAAACCGACTGAGTGCCGCCATGCAGCCTGTCAGCTTCTGGATGGTCTTTAAGGTTGGTCGGGGGCGCCATGTTCTTGATGGCGTTGACTTTCTCCCGGGTTAGCCTCGATGGCCTTTGCGGTGCGAGACGATGAAGCCGAGTAACTTCCCAGACAGCACCCTCCCCGAAGGGTGCACTTGTCCGGGTTCAACTTCATCTTGAATCTTCGAAGGTTTGGAAGGTTTCTTCCAAGTCGGCAATGAGGTCTTGTCTGGATTTGGACTTGATCACCACATCGTCGACGTAGGCTTCCACGTTGCGCCGATCTGAGTGTGCAGACACCGCTGAATAGCCTTTGGTAGGTGCGCTGCGCGTTCTTCAGACCGAACGGCATTGTGATATAGAATACGCTCCAACGGCGGGTGATGAAAGATGTCTTTAAACAGTCTTGTTCCCTCAAGCTAATTTGATGATATCCCGAATAACAGTCGAGAAAACTGAGGAGGTCGCACACCCGCCGTGGAGTCAACCACCTGATCTATCTGGGAAGACCAAATGGGTCCTTGGGGCACGCTTTGTTGAGGTCGGTGTAGTCGACGCACATGCGCCATTTAACCGTTTTTCTCCCGGACGGCAAGACTGGGTTGGCCAGCCAGTCCGGGTGGTAGACTTCCTTGATGAAGCCGGCTGCGAGGAGCTTGGTGATTTCCTCCCGGATAGCGTCCTTGCGGTCTTGAGCGAAGCGCCGCAGCCGTTGTTTGACCGGCTTGGCGTCTGGCTTTACGTGTAGGGCATTGCTCGATCACCTCCCTTGGTACGCCCGGGCATGTCGGACGGTTTCCACGCGAAGATATCTTTGTTGGCTTGGAGGAAGGTGACGAGCGCGGTCTTCCTATTTGGGGTCGAGTCCGGTCCCGACTAAGGCAGTCTTGAGGGGTCGGAAGGGTCCAGGGGGATCTTCTTCGTGTCAGAGTCCGCTGAAATTCCCTGACTTGGACGCTGCTTTTTTCGCCGAACTGGATCTTGATCGACTTCAGATGTAGCGGCTTGCCGGATGCTGTCGCGCCCGACTGCTGCTTCTTGTGTTTGAGCCAGCTCGCAGCTCTCCTTGTCGCAGGTGAAGGCTTGCTTGCGTCGCTGCGGAGGGAGAGGACTCCTGCTGGCCCGGGCATCTTTCAGCACCATGTATGTGTAGTGCGGTATCGCCATGAATTTGGCGAGGGCCGGTCGTCCGAGTAGCGCGTGATACGCGGTTTTCCGAAGTCGGCGACTCGAAGGAGATGCTTTCTGTGCGGAAGTTGTCCCGCGTGCCGAAGGTCACCGGCAAGGTTATCTGCCCGAGGTGGGGTTGATGACAAGCCGGGGATTATCCCGTGGAAAGGCGCGGTGCTCGGGGGGGGGGGCCGTAGTTCTGAACGAGGAATTCTCATCTCGGTCCAAAGTCTTGGCGAACAGGATGTTGAGCGCACTGCCTCCGTCGATGAGGGGTTTTCTTCAGCCTAATATTTTTGACGACCGGATCCAGGACGAGTGGGTATCGTCCGGGTGGGAAACCCGATCTGGGTGATCCGCGCGTTGAAGGTGATAGCCATCTCTGACCAGCGCAGGTATTGGGGGTATCCGTTGTGGAGACCGCGTTAATATCCCGTGCTGATAGCTTCTGCTTGCGCTTGGATTCGTACGCGAGTGGCCCCCCGAAGATGTGGTTGAGTTCGGCTTGGGGGTCCTGGAAGTCATCAGCCGGACCGAGTCTGGCTTGTCCTTGTCCTTGTCGTCGACGGCAGATGATGAAGCCTGCTCGGAGGCAAACTTCTTGAGCATGTGGCAGTCTTTGGCTGCGTGCCGGCCCTTTGGGTGAAAGGGCAAGGCCCGCTCATGGACTTTCTGGTAGTCGTTGTTCCGCTGGGGCCGCGACCGACTGCGCTCCATGTTAGCCACCTCGTTGTCTGACTTCCGCTTGCGGCTGCCAGGCTTGTTCTGAGGCGGCTCGTTGTCGGCTTTTGCCCTATTTTTGGTCTTTTGTCGGGGCTCCTTCTTCTCGTCGAAGGCCTCTGCGACGGCTTCAGCTGAGTCGGCGTATTTGTTGGCCATGTCGAAGAGATTCGGACGGTGGATGGTGGCTTCGAGTGAACTTCGCGATGAGCGGGGCGTCTTTTACTCCCTTGCGGAAGCGGCGATGACGACCTCGTCTTGATGCTGGGGATTTGATTGCGCTTCTCGGAAAACCTTTTGATGAATTCCGTAGAGACTCGTTCTTTTTCTGATGCAGTTGGTAGAGGTCGTGCTCGGAAGCCGGTCTCTCGTAGGTCCCTGGAAGTTTGCGATGACCGCTCCCTGAGTTTGTCCCCAGGAACCGATCGACCGCTTGGGGAGGCTGTCAGCCATGGTCCTCGCCGAGTCGGATAACGCGACCGGGAGGTAGTTAGCCATGGCTCTGCTGTCGCCCCGAGCAGCAGCTTGAACTGGCTAGGGGACGTAAACGGTGAGCCAGGACTCTGGGTTGGTCTTGCGTCGTACTTTTCATTCCGGTAGGCTTAAAGCCGACTGGCTACCGACGTCCTGTAACTCCCGAGTAAAGGCTGGGATGCCTTCATTATCGTGAGGATCGGGCTTCGGTTTTGGCGGTGTAGCCGCTCGTAGTGGAGACGAAGCGCTCGTGTTCGTCTCCAGTCGGCGGCGTTCATCCTCTTCGCGCTCTTCGCATCGGGCATTTATGGTGTGGCGAAGATCGCGTTGTAACCGCGATCGGAGGTCTTGATTGTGTCGGCGGTCGTATTGGTGACGCCGCCGTTTGTCGTAGTTGGTATTGCGAGTGTTTGTTTGGCGGGATTCTTCATGCTGCCGGGTGGAGCCGGCTGCCGTCGTCGTGCTGATGCAGATGACTCCGCCGCTGGAGAGCCCGTTCGACGGGTCGGTATGTGAGTGTTGCCTGACTGTTCTTGCTGCTGGCAGGCGGCAGCAGTAATCATCGCCTTGATCTTGGCGATGGTTGGTGTGGCCTGATGGTCCGGCCCAAACTGGAGCGTGTCCAGCAGAGTTGCAGCGGCCACGACGTTCTGTTGTGGCGTGACGAAGACATCGTGGTCGCCGACTTTGGTTCGGAGGATCTGCTGCTGGGCGGCTCGCCCAGCTTGTCGAAGCCCGTCATTGCGAGCTTGTCGGTTGGCCTCCTCTTGTTGTTGTACTCGGCGCGCCTCCTCATGCTGCTCCTCTTGCAGTCGGCGCACCTCGGAAGGTGCGTTGAAGCCATGAAGATCTCGCGGGGGGAGGAGGAAGCTTTTGCCAAGGTGGAGTCGAGTTGATGCTCGAACCACCATCCGACTTAGTGTCGGACTCCGAGTAGTTTTATCGGAGTTAGGACGACTCCGACCTCCAGATCCAATCTGAAACGGTTCGTGACCGTGTCCAAACTGAATCGCTGGAGGTTGGGTCTGCTGCGCGGGTTGTAGATGCACAGCGTCGCCGAATCCGTACGGGAGATTGACGATCTCTCCCCTCTTGGCCTAACCCGCGCTGGCTCAAGGCTAGCGCGAGTCGGACGCCGAAGGAGAGAGTTGTCCCGATGTCCGGCGATGTGAGGGACTGTCGTAGTAGATCGTCGAAGGAGATGGTGACGTCCTGGGCCGACTGGCGCAACGCCGGCTGGCTCCTCGGCTGGCAAGATCGGATCTGCCTCAGCCAAAGAAAGGTTGCCGAGTTGATCGGCGACGAAATCAAGGCTCCCGAAGGTGATGGTGTCTCCGTTGGAGAACTTGTCGCCCTTGACTCGCTGATGGGATTCCATCGAATCTGTTGATGAAGGACTCGCGCGTTCCCCCTACCTGGCGCGGCAACTGTCGATGCTTTGCACCGGCAATAATACTATGGGGGTACTCGGCGACTTGGAATTCGGTGGATTGCAGAGGAAACACAAGGGAATTATACTGGTTCAGGCCCTCGTTGTGAGGTAATACCCTACGTCCAGTTGAGGTGTTTATTTCCTCTTGAGGTGGATTTGTGATCAATGATCTGGTTCGCCCTCATAGGGCGCCCTGCCTCCCTTTATATACTAGGGGACAGGGGTACATGGCCCCAGTCGGATACGACCAAGGGATTTCTTATTAGAGATAGAATCCTGTCCGACTAAGGCTATGTTTCCTTATTGTACAAGGCACAGCCTGCCGGGTGCTATCTTATCTCTAATTACATGATCTGGCCCATCCTCTATCCGAGTGGCCCATGTGCTTGTAGTGAGGTACCCGGGGCCCATGGCTCCCACACTGATGCAGCAGTTGATAAGTGGCGCCAAGAAGGTATTGCCCCAAGGGGACTTGTTTCTGATCGGCCAAGCATTTTGCCAGGCTCTGCATGTTGGTTGTTGGGCCGAGGGTTGCACCACCAAAAATGAATCGCTGTAACCACAAGTTCAAGAAAGCAACATGTTCCCGATCATCGACTGGCCCAGTTCCTTTGTTGTGGATTGATATATACTTGGACCAACCACCGATATTCTTCGTCTAAAGCCGATGAGTAGGCTTAAATTGGAGCTTGAGGGGGTTGATGTAACTTGTGGTGTTGAGGCAGGTGAGCATGGTTACATCCATCAAAGTTGGGGTTATCGGACCATGTCCAAATAGGTAAGCATTGAGGGCGTCTAACCAAAAGTATGAAGCTGATGCAAGCAGAGGTTTGTTCCTATCTATTTTGGCCAAGGAAAGGTTGATGCAGTGGACGATATCTGATTCTTCCCAAAGAGTTTTCTTTGCGGCCGATACTCTGATATACCAGTTCCTCCATCCGGGAAGCTTGCTAGGCCATGACCTGAAACTGTTGGTCCAGTCGCTAGCTAGCATAGCAGAGTTTTTGAAAGGGAGGTGTTGGGTTTCGGCGTTGATGAAGTCTATAGGGTCTTCGCTACCCATAGGGCCATGATAGAAGAAATTTGGATAATCGGCGGCCGGGATCAAAATCTGATTTTTAAGGTTCTACAGTAAACAAGAACACGAAGAAGAACGGATGAAGATTGTGGTAGATTCAATATATCTAAGTTACAAGGCAGAGAAGGCGATCAGACAAGGAGGTTACCTCTGGGACAGAGATTGCTGAAGCCATTGCGGAGGAAGAAGATGAGCGAAGACCGATGGTTGAGGAAGAAGATTACAGCGGTTCGCCTGGATCGCCGGAATTCGTCGAGGTCTCGGAAGAAGCGAGAGGGCTCTGGTGATGTGAAAGCGTAAAAAAAAAGGAGGCTAGGAAGGCGAAGCGGTTTATAGAGGTATGATGACCAGGCGGGAATCGAGGCCGTTGGCACTGTTTCAAACATTTAAGGAAAGTGGGTTACCTTGGGCCACCTCGGTGTGAAAGGAATCTGAAGCCCAAACAGAAGAATTTCGAAGTTCGATAACAAACTCCGAAATTGGGGGGCATGTGTTAACGCCAAAATTTGGTACGATTCTTTATTAAATTCAGTTAAGGAAATATCATAGTCAAATAGCGGAATTAACCCGGAAGAAGCCGAGTTTGAGAAGGAATCATGAAGACCACGGAGAGGCAGTTAATATTTTAGCTGTTAATTAGGCAATATCTCTTTCTTTTGGGAAATTTGATCTCGTATCCGATCAGGGCTTGTTAGTTTTTCTTTTATAGTTAGGAAACTCCTGTTTCGTATCCGATCAGGACTGTATCAACTCGGGGTATAAATACGTATGCCCGGGTACCTTGTAAATATATACACATAGCAATACAACTTCGGCGCATCGCCACCCTTTTTGACGGGTTCTTGCTTCTCGAGCCAGGCTGCATCGGTTAAGTTCGACCTCCTGCGAGAGGGTAAGTCTCGTTACCCCGGCTACCGTATTGGCTAGGACTTCCTTGGTTAGGTCCGATATTCTAGTCGGTTCACGGTAGTCGGCTTACCACGATATATCTATTCTGTCTACGGCTGCATCAGTTAAGTTTGATTTCTTAGGCCAAGTGGATATATCACATCACACGTGTATAGATTTATCGGCTTACTGGGTGTAATTTATCATCAGTTTGTGTTGTATCGGTTAGGTCCGATCTACTAAACTGCTAGCGATAAATTATTCCTACTAGATTGATAGATTTTATGCAAGCGTCTTATCGGGATGTATAGCCGATAAGTTATCCTATTTTACAACACGATTGCATTAGATCTATCGGCTCATCGAGGTTCTTTTATCGTTGTTAATCTGTGCTGCATCAGTTTAGTTTGACCTACTAGATTGATAATAATAGATTTATCCTTGTTAAGCCGATGGATGTTTATGCAATGTTTTATCGGAGTGCTTAGCCGATAAGTTATCTGTTATTAAATACGACCGATTGCATTATCTTTATTTTATGTATTTACACTATCATCGGTTTTCCAGCCGATGCATATGTTTTATCAGTAATCGGCTAGTTTATTATTTCATTATATTATCATCAACTTATCGCAGATATCTTTTTATGCCATCATCGGCTTCTAGTCAATGTATAAGTGCTACAGTCTATATCGGCTATCGGCCAATGAAACGAGTCTAAGTCGGCTTCCAGCCGATTGGCTCAATGGTCTAATATTTTCTATCTCCTTGTCAATTGCAGGGTCAAATTGACTGGCGCGCTTACGAACCTCAAAATTTAGGACCTGCACTGGAGTTAAGCAAATCTCCCAGGCCTTCGCGTGTCCAGTGCATCGAACCATATCATCGGCTCGTTCCCGACGCTGCCAGTGATTTTCGGTGTCAACACTAAGGTACTGGCGGAATTTTATTAACTCAAAGCAAGTATTCTTTAGATTTACTGAAAAAGGCAGGAATGTTGAATTGTAAGCCTGTGAATACTCCTCTCTCTACCACCGAGAAGCTAAGAGCTTATGGTAGTACTTCTCTAGGTACAACAGATGCAACTAACTACAGAAGTATAGTAGGAGCTATGCAATACTTGACTTTGACAAGACCTGATATTTCTTTTGCGGTTAATAAAGTTTGTCAATTCCTACACAGTCCCACAGTGCAGCATTGGTTGGCAGTCAAGTGGATACTAAGATATATTAAGTCGTCAATTGATCTTGGACTAAAGTTTAATTGTTCAACTTCTACTCTTATAAGTGCTTTTTTAGATGCTAATTAGGCAGGTTCTCCTGATGATAGGCGATCAACTGGAGGCTTTGCGGTGTTTCTTGGGTCAAATCTCATATCGTGGAGTGCTAGAAAACAAGCGATAGTATCCCATTCTAGCACAAAAGCTGAATACAAAGTTGTGGCAAATGCTACTGCTGAGGTAATGTGGATAGAAACGTTATTGAAGGAAATAGGAATACAAACGCCTGAAGCAGCACGGTTATGGTGTGATAATTTAGCAGCTACATATCTAGCAATTAATCCTGTGTTCCATGCTTGGACTAAACATATAGAAGTGGACTATCACTTTGTGAGAGAAAGAGTTGCTAGGAAGCAACTGGAGATTAGGTTCATAGCGTCTGGTGATCAGATAGCTGATGGTTTTACTAAAGCACTTCCTATACAATAGTTTTAGAGTTTTAGACACAATCTTAACTTGGATAAGTTATGATTGAGGGGGGCTGTTAGAATAGGAATAAGAGTTGTATTCACATACGTTGACACATGTGTAATAGGTATCAGATGGAGATAAGGCTGGAGATAGAAATCGTTCTCGTATTAAATCTATATAGGAAACCTCCACTGACTCCATCATAGAAATAGAGATACGTGGCCTCAAGATGAGGTGAGAACGCTTCTACAAAGTTTACACTGAAACTATCGCCGCCGCCACCGTGCGGAACTAGAGTGCGCATTGCTAGCTCCGGTGCAAGGTTATTGGTAGATGCGTGCGATCCTTCTGCTTCGGCGGTGAAGTAGGCTGACCCAAGCACCCTAGTGGCGGCTCTCCGGATTTGCATGGATAGAATTAGCCTACCTGCAGGTGGAACAACAACGAGGGAGAGGGATCTGGGGATTCTAGGGTTTGGGATTAGGGTGGAATAAAGATGGCAATGGAGACCCATTACCCGAAACCCAAAGGGTATTTGCCCCATTAGGAGGTGTTAATAGGTTAAAATCTACCCTCATGGGTTTATTAATGGAAAAAACACCACCCAATAGGTTAGCAAGTATGGGTATGGTTATATACTATCCATACCCATGACCAAATGAATACTCATATAATTTAAGTGAAGTGATTTCTAGCCCATAGACCCAGCTACTAATCAACTCAATAGGCCCAGCTACTAGCCTTTTGCTGTACTTGGTTGTAGCCCCCTGTTCTTATATGAAGTAGAACCTGTAATGTTATTATATGCACTGTTAGGCTTATTCACTTATGCAATATTTAATTATAATAATGATCTTGGTTGAATTGGATGTACTATGGTTAAATTTGCATCTCACCTTCTCATATATATGTGTGCTTTTTTCTGCTGAAGTGGATGCATTGTTTACTTAATTGGAATGCCATTTTGTCATATATATATGTGCACTATGATGAGTGGATTGTTTATTTGTTTTGTGTTATATATTTGTTTGCTACTATGAGCGTGTCGGGTGTGGGTTATCATAGGTATGTTTTACCCACGTGGGTGTGGGTTTGGGAAAAAAACTACACCCATGGGTGGGTTTCGGTCCTCCAGTGGGTAGATTTTTTTCTTGTGGAGGTAGGTTTGAAGTAGAGAAACCCAATGCAGGGGTGGACACCATGTAGTGCATGGGTATTCCTGTGAATATCCAAGAAAATCTGAAAAAATTTGATATACATAGGTATATTACATGTATATGTATTCAGTTGGGCCTAAACTTCATCCTCGGAGGTTTTATCTCACTTCTCAGCATTCTGGCCCAACAGCCCACCACGGCACCACCTCAATCCCCTAAACCTAGCCTCCTTCCATCGTGATTCCTCACCAATCGCCGAGATCTGAGCCTGACGGCGGCAGCGCAAGCGCACCGCGCACGCGCGGCAAGGCGAGGGGCGACTCGCCATCGCCGCGCCCGGCCTCCCGCTTGGCGCCTCGGCCGTGGCCCGTCAGCAGCCCACCCGTCGCGGTGCCGCCGCCCGCCGGCTGCTGGCGCCCCTGCTCCTGCTGGCACGGCTGCGGGCTGCCTAGTGCCTACAGCCGGGCGCCGGCTGCTGGCCTGCTTCCCGACTCTGCTGCTCACCTCCGCGGCTCCGCTTCGCTCCGGCGCTCCTTCTCCAGTCCAGCTCCATCTCCGCTGCTCCACGGCAGCACGGCTCCACGCGACCCGGCGAGGCGGCAACCATACCCGCGGCTCTGCCCTCCAGCCTCCTATTTTACAGATGAGTGAAATCTTGAATTCTTGATGAAATTATCTAGCAACTTGATTTCTTGTGACGATTTTATCTTCAATTGTTGACTGTTGAGTGAATGAATCTTGCATGCAATTTTGGTTTGTGATGTAGAAAAAATGAAGAAGAAGAGTGTAGATTTGAATTCTCTGTGGGAAAGGGCTAGGAAGGCATAGAAGATAGATTCCACTGCAACATCAAAACCAATATCTATTGATAGCCAAGTACAAGATCAAAGTACTTCCCTTTCTGTTCAAGTGCATGTGCAAACAGAAAATGGCACTGCCACTGCTACAACCATAAGTATGGAACCAGAACCAGAGATAGGAGTAAGCCCAAGCACGGCAACTGAAGCTGAGATAGGCAGAAGCACAAAAGCTTCTCCGTCATCCCCAATCATAGAAGCTTGCCCACTATCCCCAATTATAGAAGATAAAGTTTCAGATGGTGAAGCTGTTTATGATGTTGAATTGCTTCCGCGTGATCCTTGTAAGAGGATTCCCATTTCAGCCTATGATGTTAATGAACAAGATGCAGTTAGAAGGGGCTACATTGCATTAGGGCCATGTAAACCATCACATGATTATCCGGCTAGAGATATTGGAGGTAAGCGCCGCCTCTTCTTAGCTACTTGGTTTGACCAGTACAATTGGCTTGAGTATAGTGTGGAACGAGATGCTGCATTTTGCTTTGTGTGCTATCTGTTCAAGGATAAAACTTGCCATGCTGGTTGAGATAGTTTTGTTGGATCAGGATTTACAAATTGGAACAGTAAAAGTAGAATTGACAAACATGTTGGCGGTATTAATAGTGCTCACAATCTAGCTCAAGAGAAATACAATTTCTTCACTACTCCTAAGCAATCAATTAGAGAGTCAATTGCTTCGAACACCGAGCAATATAATCAGCTATACATGTCCTGGTTGACATATTCACTTAGGTGCTTGAGGTTCCTTTTGCGTCAAGGGCTAGCTTGCCGTGGACATGATGAAAGTGAAGGGTCACATAATATGGGAAATTTCCTTGAACTTTTGATATTTTTAGCACAAACTTTTGATGAAGTTAATAAGGTGGTTTTAAGTAATGCTCCAAAGAATTGCCGCATGATTTCCCCTAGAATTCAGAAAGATCTCATAAATTGTTGTGCCAAATAAACTACTAAACTTATGATGGAAGACCTTGGTGATGATTGTTTTGCTATTATTTCTCGGTATTGTTCAAGTTGAAAACACTACTTCTTTGACACTTATGGCTGCAATTGAGTACTTACTCATGGACCAATCATTGAGCTTGTCTAGAATCCGTGGGCAGGGATATGATGGAGCTAGTAACATGAAGGGTCATGTCAATGGTCTAAAGAAACTAATTATGGATGAGTGTCCTTCTACTTATTATGTCCACTGTTTTGCCCATCAACTTCAGTTAACTCTTGTGGCAGTTGCTAAGGAGAATGCTGATTGTGTTTGGTTCTTTGAGTAACTTAGATATTTGCTGACCATTATTGGTAATTCTTGCAAAAAGACGCAAATGCGTAGAGAAACTCAAGCACAACAAGTTTTAGAAGCATTACACTTTGGTGAACTTGAAACTGGCTCAGGTCTAAATCAAGAGATGGGCTTGAGTAGGCCAGGAGATACTTGTTGGGGATCTCACTATAAGACTGTTACACATGTTATCACTTTATATCCCACAATCTGTAAAGTTCTCATAAAGGTTGGCAAAAACTCACCTCAAGATGCAGAAGCTATTCAAGCTCAAACTATGTTGCGATCATTTGAGTCATTTGAATTTGTTTTCATGGCACACTTGTTGCTAACCATATTTAGGTACTCAGATGACTTAAACAATGCTTTGCAAAAGAGAGATCAAGATGTCATGTGGCACGGCGATGCGCAGGCGCAGGGCCAAGCCAGCCACCGGGGGCTAGAAGGAAAGATAGGATTAGTTACCTATTTCTATTCCCTAATAGGAAAGATAGGATTAGTTACCTAATTTTAGGAGCATGTTGTCTCCAGTCGGTTTAGGCCTTAGGCTATATATCCCTGTACTCAGACTCGTGGAGAATTAAGCAAAGTATTATCAATCTAATCTCTCTCTCTCTAAAACAACCAAGCCTGCGGCGGAGGGGAAAACCTCGCCGGAGAAGACGGATCGCGGCTACGAACTACGTAGCCAAGGTCCAGCTACCCTAAACCACGAGGGTCATGACATCTGGTATCAGGTTGCTTTGGTTTTGATCCACTACCATGGCTTCTGCTACCGACGACGCCTTACACGCCCTTGCCAAGGGGCATCGTCTCATGTCTGAGCAGCTCCGTCATGTGGCCACAACGTTGGATCATCTGAGGGCACTACTCGAGGCGCAGGCCCATGAGCGCCGGGCGGCAGTACGCCTACAGGCAGCAGCACGGGGACTCCCGGCACGACGGCGGGCGCAGGCTCTCCGTGGGGAGAAATCATCGGAGGAGCAGGCAGCGATGCGCATGCAAGCAGCAGTGCGAGGCTTTCTTGTCCGGCGCATGGTGCGGACGTGGCGCATGGCACTCACGACGGCGCGATGGCAAATCACAGCCTGCAGGTTTGACCACTCACGCTCGCCTGTACTTCCTACAGAGTTCCAGATATGGTGTCTCCCGGCAACAGCCATAGCAACGCAGCAGCAGGCACCAACGGCGGGTCAATATGAGACAAGAACTGGAGTGGCCGTCTCATCTGTTCAGGCGCCCAGCAGACTCGTTGGCTGCTACATCCTCCGATTTTCAGGCCTCGTGAAGCTAGCTGTTGGGACATTCCCATAGGATCCAGGACGAGATGGTTATAGTCCAACTTTATTTCATATTTTCGTTCTCAATAAGAAAGGTAAGCCGAGATGTAAAAGGCTTAACCCTAGGTCGCGTCGAGTAGGTCTACGGCAGCTCGTGGGCGAGCTGCTCCGAAGGGAGGGAGAGATGTCATGTGGCACGGCGATGCGCAGGCGCAGGGCCAAGCCAGCCACCGGGGGCTAGAAGGAAAGATAGGATTAGTTACCTATTTCTATTCCCTAATAGGAAAGATAGGATTAGTTACCTAATTTTAGGAGCATGTTGTCTCCAGTCGGTTTAGGCCTTAGGCTATATATCCCTGTACTCAGACTCGTGGAGAATTAAGCAAAGTATTATCAATCTAATCTCTCTCTCTAAAACAACCAAGCCTGCGGCGGAGGGGAAAACCTCGCCGGAGAAGACGGATCGCGGCTACGAACTACGTAGCCAAGGTCCAGCTACCCTAAACCACGAGGGTCATGACACAAGATATGGTTAATGCAATTGAACTCATTTATTTGACAAAGATGCAATTGCAATTATTGCAGGAGGATGATGGGTGGGATTCCTTTCTCCAAGATGTCACTACTTTTGTGTGAAGCATCGCATTAAAGTTGCTCAAATGGATGGTCCTTATGTGCCCATTGGAAGGTCCAAAAGATTCTTCAAAAATGTGAAGAATTTTCCTCACTTCAAGTTTGACATGTTTATATCTCTCATTGATAGACAACTTCGGGAGCTTAATGACAGGTTTGATGACGTGAACACTGATTTGCTTCTTCGTATGGCATCTTTCAGTCCGGCTGATTCATTTGCTACTTATGACAAGGATAATTTAATTAAGCTTGCTTAGTTTTATCCTAAGGATTTCACAGATTCAGAGCTGTCCCATCTCCCTTTTCAACTTGCACATTTCATTAATGCTATGCGTACAGACAAGAGGTTTTCAAAAGTGAAAAATCTTGCCGAGCTTTCTATTAAGGTTGTTGAAACAAAGGACTCCCAATATAAACTTGTTTACAGGCTTCTCAAATTTAATTCTTCCTGTTGCAACTGCTAGTGTTGAGAGAGTTTTTTCATCAATGAATTATGTGAAGAATAAACTAAGGAATAGGATGGGGGAGCAATACTTGAATGATTGCTTGGTTACGTTTCTGGAGAGTGACTTTTTTGTGCAAGTTAAGGATAACGACATCGTTAATCGCTTACAGAGCATGGCCAAATGGAAAGTTTAGTTGTAATTTTCTTTAGTTATTTTGTAATGTGGTCAAATTCTTGAGATTTCTGTAATATGAACAATTTGTGCTTGAATTATGTTACTATTGCATTTTGATGTGTCATGTCCTGGACTATTGTATTTTCATTATGAAACATTTATTTGTAATTGTGAAGCATGAATACCCGTCCGTGAAATCTTGTGTCCGCCACTGACCCAATGGGTATTAGACCCATTGCCTCTCTAGGGTCGAAGGGTGGAAAAGACGGTTAGAAGGGTGTCCACATGGGTTCATGCTTTGCTCTGCGTTTCCCGGCTTCGCCTCTTGCGCTTCTGGCTCTTTTTTTTTTCCTTTCCTCTCTCCCTACGTTGCTCGTTTTGTGGTGCAGTGGCTGCCTTTGTGCGGGATCTTCTCTGGCGGACCTTTGTGCACCTCTGTGGATGCTTGCTCTCCTAGTCAAATAAGCCATATATGGAAACGGGTGTCAGTGATGATGTCTTGTGAAAGACCTTTATGTCCTCATGCCATGAGGTGGTTACTGGTGGTTTGTGTACTGTTTAGCTTGGCCACAAAAAACTTTGCAGGGCTAGTCAAACAAAGATTAGAGATACTAGACAGATCCCCGCGTGTTTCCGCGGTATCACCAAGATAAGCATGGTGATGTTATATGAGATGGGGATTTTTTTTTCATGGACTACAAATCAAGAGGGAAAAAACAACGAACATCTACGAAAAGAATCAAGATTGAGGGATCAGGTTTTAATTCGTATTTTTCATACTAATTTTGAACACTGCGATGTTGGTGCTAGATATGGGTACAATCGTGGCATTAGACCAAACTGCACTTCATCGAAATAATTTATGCCTACTGTAAATAGTTATGTAGTACAGTGCAAGTTCACTCATTCCATGGACAGTTGAAAGATGTGTATAAAGTATTCTGCAAAATTGAAAATGTTATGTAAACATATAGTTTGGCCCCAAATTTTGAAGCACTTCACATTAAATGGATGTAACTGAGTGCTGGCACTAACATTCAACTTCATGACAATGAAGAAAACAGGGGGACGTCAGTCATGTGGGTCTCTGACCATTCAAACAAATATGAATTGTCAATATTATATCGGCTATATTAAATATGAGACTATGCATTGGATCTAAATTCGATGGATTTGAAAGAACACAAGCAGTTACACTGGTTCAGGCTCTCGATGTAAGGTAATACCCTACTTCTAATTGTGATGTATTATTTTCGCTGTATTCTCTAGTGAGATCGGTTATACCCCAGGGGACTCCCTACCTCTTTTTATATACTAGAGAAATAAGGATTACAGAACAGTCAGATACGATCAAGGGTATTGCTTATTAGTATATAGAGAGTCCGGCTAAAATTATATCTTTTTCTTTGGCATACAAGGTAACATGAAGCTGAGTTATACTCTATCTCTAATTATGTTAGGCCCATCCACTCTCCGTCCGAGTGGTCGTATTTGCCTTCATTGAGATATCCAGGGTTTAAGGTCTCCACACGAATATTCCTCCATCATATATCAATTGAAATTTTTAGATTTTATTTATCATTTGCATCCTTGCAATCAGTACAATGGCAAGTTGAGGTTAGCCTCATCTACGTAATAGAGAAGCATACACAATCTATAGCCCGAGGAAATGCACCACGGTAATAAAAAAACACTGGGTGACAGACCTGATGTAAACACTGCAGAAGTAGCAGCGCACACTATAATAAGCAACACTATAGGCGAAGCTGTACAAACACCTTTATGTCTCTGCAGGCATTCTTCTATCTTTTGTGACAAATGGAAAGATGTGAAGCAGAACATGGACAATGTATGACCGGGTAGAAATGGAAAGAACAGCTGATCACTCCAACAACTTTTTTCTTCTTTTGGAAGTACACATGTGGATGAAAACTTCCATGCTTATCAACGAGTGGACATAATTCACTCTTTTCAGTTTATAAATTATATATGCGCAATGAGTGTCCTTTTTATAGTAACATGTACTATGATATAACATAACAAACCAATTGATTTTAGTGGTTACTGAGCAGAATATGAAAACTGAAGTCAATCCTACAAAGCAACGAAGGCAAGTAAATATAATCAGAAATAACTTCATTACCTCGTTATTACCTAAAGGACATTTATTAAATAAAAAAATCATTTTAGTTTAATATTTTTCTATTGACATGAAGCAGCTCTCTTGTTTCGTAACTCAAATTGATTGAATTACAATTAAAACCTATGTTTCTATGTTTATAGGAAATTGTCGAATATTCCTTTGATTATATTACAATTAAAACCTATATTTATATGTTTATAGGAAATTATCGAATATTTCTTACTTCATATAGAACTTAAATCCTAATGACTCAAGCATCGACAAGTAAAAAGTAATCAATGGTCTTGGATTTAGAATTACCTACAAAAGCATATGTTTAAACCTGGGGAAGCTCCCAAAAGCTGCCGGTGTTTACGATGAGCTTTAGGTGTTGATGGCCCAATGGAGTCTAACATTATATGAATGGCGGACGAAGCATGACATACACTACCTTAAACAATAATCATCCAATGCGATATATTTTCTGGAGCATGTGAAAACAGGCCCCAACATATATGAAGCAGATAGTACAACTATCCAACAGATAGTCCATAAATTAGCCGGTGGTATACTTTGTTGGGGGAGAAACTGAGTGCAGAACAGAGAATATGGTCACTGAATATCAAGTCATAACTCCTCTCTTTAATCAGTCAATATGTATAGTGCCTCTAAGTACATCAGAACCAACAATTTGTAAAATCATAGTTAGATTAATATTTATGATGAATAATTAGCTTTACAAATAATTTAGTTTGCAAATATATGTGGATGTTGGTATGAGTGTGTCTGACTAACGTGGGTTAGGTTACGATATCTGTGCCCAGAAACGATTGTTTTGTTTATTAGTGTGTAGGTGGCTTGAGGTTAGCCTTGGTCAATGGTGAGGACTAGGACTACGCTCAAAAAGGAGCCGAGGTCTAGCATGGTCGAGATGCCATGTGACAAGGTTAGACTAAAGTCAGTTTGTTTTGGAGTCAACATCAGTCAACGGTGAGATTGAGACAAAACTTAGGAAGGAGTTGAGATCCAGAACGATCAAGGATATCAGGTGATGAGGTTGGACACAAGTTAGCATACAGTCAATGGATACTATTTGAGAATATCTTTGCAACGAACTTTGTAAATTAGGTGTGCAAGTGTTGGAAAATTCGTAGAGAAATTCGGAAGGAAATAGAAGAGAAAAAGATGCTACACTAGCAGCAAGTACTGTAGCGTAAGTACTTTAGCACATAGGAGGGAGTTCAAGCCTGGCTCGGTTAGTCAGTTGCTTGTGCGGGTTGGAAGGAGAATTAATTTAGGAAATTGAAAATAAGTTTGGAATTAGAAGGATTGAGTCTTAATAGGATTATGAGTTTTATTCCTACTCTGTGTAGGAGGTTTTAGTAGGTTTTATTTATAAATAGATGAGGGGTTGAGGCTCTAGAGTAACAAGCTTTCAGAAGAGAAAAATTAGGGTTTAGTCTAGAACCACGACCTGTGTACGAAAGTTAAGAGAGGAGTATTGTAGTTGTATTTTATAAATATATCTTAATACAATAAAGTCGATCTATTTTGAAGAATATCTTCGTTTTGTGTTTTTCTAGATCCCGACGGTTCAACCGATAAAGACGCGATGGTCAAACTGACAGGAAAGCGATGGTCCAACTGACGAGTATACGGTGGTCAGACCGGCACAATAGAGATCGACACAACAGAGGTGGACTGATTGGCGTACTCAATCAAGTTTAAGGACTTCTTTTATTCCATAAAAGATTTTGGTTTTTTTTTGTTATTTCTATCATTCACCTTCCTCTGATAAGTTTAAGTTTAGTTCTTGTGTTCCATCCTACGTAATTATCTTTTATATCACAACAAAGCACCGACTTACGTGAAAGGAGGCGAAAATTGAGCAGTAGCCTAGGTGTACATAGCGTGCGAAGTGGCAAACTTGTTATGTATCATGGACAGCAAAATAGCAATGAATTGCAGAAGGATAGAAAGAAACCTGACAAGAAATCAAATACAGTTTCTTGGACAACAAAAAATAATCGGTCAATCTTGTAGCATCATGTTCTGTAATCCGTCTTTCCTGCAATGAGAATAAACGTTCGAAAAAATGGAATCAAGCTGCAAACAGGACCTCCTAAATCTGTTAAGACAACAGAAAAATAAAGCTCCGAGAAAAATTTGAAACCTAGAGCATGCATTCTGAATTTTCAATCCTTTACATGAGATAGTTTAGTTTGCAGGCATTCAGTTTCCTCCCAGAACTGAAGCTACAAAACAGAAGCCAAAATCAAGGTTAGTTAGCTAATATGGCAATATAGCAGCAAGAGTAAAACGATAGGAGCAATAATGAACAAACAAGCTGCAAGGGATAGAGGAGAGAAAATAGCGGGAATTGCAGGGGGATAGAGGATAAAACCTAACAAGAGATGAAATACAGCTTCTTGGACAGCAAAAAGTTGGCAGTCGGTCTAGCAGCATCACGTTCTGCAATACGTTTACCCTGCAATGTGATTAAATCTTTTAAAAAATAGCTCTCTCCCCCTCCCTCTTCCTCTTTGAGGCTGTATGCATCCATTGCACAGGAAAAGCACATCGCAGAGCAGATCAACGATAGAGAGCAGAGCAGAAAGGGATCTGGAGGCAACAGAAGTGCAAGCGTAGCAAGGAGATATGAAAAAGAGGGGTAAACAATACTCACCGTTGTCCTCGTCTCAGGGAGGAAAGCAGTACACGATGGTGCTGGCAACGCGAGCGAAGTCGGCCACTCCACTCCCGCTGCCAATGGCCAAACTGGAGCTACCAGCCGCTGCCACGACCACCTCGCCGCGAAGGTAGAACTCCAGGGAACCGAATTGAGTCTGAACTCCTATATCTAGTGGTACGCCAGCAAATCGAGAGCTGCGGCACCGGATCAGCCACCTCGCCATCGAACTTGAGTCCCACGGCTCGCCAAATCGAGCTCTGCGGCACCGGATTGACTGCCTCGCCGTCGTGCTCGTGCACCTCGAAAGGCAGGAGGCAGCGGCATATGGGTGGCGAGAGGAGGAAGGGAAGAAAGGCTGCGGTCGGCACGGGAGCATCGGACATCTCATGCACATGCTGGCACTGTTGCCCTGTAGCAACGAAAGGTGCGCTGACATTCATGGTGGTGTGGTTACGAAAACTAAGAGCATGTCTAATATTTTATACATTAATGGGCCCACGTATTTTCTTCCGATCCATCTCCATCCTTCCTGTATAGATCACTGTTGGCTCCTGCGCGCGCCTGGGCCCTCGTCCCGGGACCTCATCCGTTCCCGGGCCCTTGCCCCGGGGACCTCTTCCGCGCCCGGGCACTTGCCCCGGGGCCTCGTCCGCGCCCCGCGTCCGCTCCCGGGCCTCTTGCCCAGGTCCTCGCCTGCGTATCCGCGCCTGCGTAGCGAGAGGCAGAGAGAAAAGAAGAGAGATGCGATTTTGTGCCGCCCCGACTTAGTAGCGTTTTCTGATGCATTTGATCAACTTATATACAATGCAAAGCATGCCTCAGAGACCTCCCTACTGGATCGTGTCATCCCACGACCGGCGGTGCTCCTCGCCATGCAACTAGTGCACGTCCGCCATGCCTCCCGACTGAGCCGCGCCACTACGGCCGAAGGTATGCGCACGTCGCTCCCTAGGACTCGGATGAACTCCCGCACGAACGCAGCGTGCGTCAGAGCCACGGTATATGCGCACGATCACCACAACGGAATCGTGTGCTAGGAAATTGGAGAGTGGAGCAGAAATAGGAGATGGCGCTAGGATTAATCTCAACATTTTCCCCCTAATTCTTGTCGCCATTACCAGTGAGCTTGGCGATGCCGGATCCTCTGACAAAGTTCCTGGAATCGAACACGGCCAAGCGGCTTCGTCAAGATCACATCCGCCAGCTGCTCCTCCGTACGAATGTAGTTGATAACAATCTTCCCGTCCTCGACGCACTCCCGGATGAAATGATATCGAGTATCAATGTGTTTGCTCCGGTCATGGAAGACGGGGTTCTTCGTCATTGCAATGGCGGACTTGTTGTCCACCTTGATCTCCGGCGTCCTGGACTCCGAATCACTCAGATCACTCAAGAGCCGAGTTAGCCAGATTGCTTGACAGGTGGCGGCTGTCGCGGCGATGTACTCGGCTTCGCACGAAGATAGTGCCACCACCTTCTGCTTCGCCGATTGCCACGAGATGGGACTGGACCCGAGGAAGAAGAGGATGCCGCTGGTGCTCCTGCGCGTATCCAGGTCGCCAGCCATGTCGCTATCGCTGTAGCCATGGAGAGTTTGCCGGTCTTCTTCCTCCCGGGAATAGTGGACACCATGGTGTCGTGTTCCGGCGATGTACCTGAGAACGTGCTTGACTGCAGCTTGATGATCCTCGTGCGGCTCCTCCATGAATCGGCTCAGGTAGCCCACCGCGTAGGCAATGTCCGGCCGCGTGTTCACTAGGTAGCGCAGCCCCCCGATGATGCTGCGATACTCCGTCGCATTCACCAGGGGACAAGTGCTCGCCTTGCTCAGCTTCAGCCGCGCCTCCATCGGTGTGACACAAGGGTTGCAATCCCCCATGCCGCTCCTGTCGAGCAGCTTGCCGGCGTAAGCCGCCTGGCAGAGTGTGATGCCCGTCTTCCCCTGTTTCACCTCGAGACCAAGATAACAAGAGAGAAGCCCGAGATCACTCATCCTGAAAAGAGTACACATCTCCTTTTTGAACTCGGCGATGTTGGCGTCGCTCGCGCGGGTGATGATCAAGTCGTCAACATAGACGCCCACGATCAGCTTCGAGCCGCCCTTGCTGCGCGTGTACACAGCGTGTTCGGTGATGCTCCTCTGGAAACCAAGCGACATGAGGCTGTCATCAAGCTTGGCATTCCAGGCCCTGGGTGCTTGGCGTAGTCCGTACAGCGCCTTACGAAGCCAGTACACCTTATGCTCCTGCCCGTCGATGACGAAGCCCGGCGGCTGCTGTACATAGACCTCCTCGGCGAGCTCCCCGTTCAGGAACGCGCTTTTGACATCCATGTGATGGACACTCCAGCCGGCGTGGGCCGCGATGGCGAGCAGGAGTCGCACGGACTCCATGCGTGCAACTGGCGCGAAGACCTCCTCATAATCGATTCCGGCCTTCTGGACATAGCCCTTGGCGACGAGGCGCGCTTTGTGCTTGACAATGGCGCCGTGCTCGTCACGCTTTACCTTATACACCCATTTGAGCCCGATCGGGCGTTGGGACGGCGGTGGGTCGACGAGATCCCAAGTTCTGTTGTCGTTGATGGAGTCCATCTCCTCCATCATGGCGCGTCGCCAGCTGTGATACTGCTCCGCCTCCCTAAAAGAAGACGGCTCCTCGGCGGACACGAAGTACAGTTCGCCAGCGTCCAGCTCGCGAGGTGCGAGGCCCGGCGCAGGTGCTTGTCCGAGGATGTTGTCGACGGCGCGGTACCGCAGTGGTGCGTCATCATGGTCGACGTCCAGGGAGTCGCTAAAGTTGCTTGGGGGCGCCATGGACTCTGACGGCGTTGCGGGCGTGTTCGGTGTCGCGCCCGCCGGCATGGCCGGCACGGATGACGGTGGCGGCGTGGATGTCACCGCGGGTGTCGGCGTCGGGGACAGCGTGCCCGTCGTCGACGCGCCTCCTTGGTCCGGCCCTTGGGCCATGACACTTGATTGGTGCCACCATGTAGTCCACGGTGAAATCCGTGGCGTTGTCCACATTCTCGCTGCCTCCCCGAGTGGTCCAGTCCCAGCTAGCCGCCTCGTCGAACACGGCGTCCCGAGTAACATGGACGCGCTTGGTGCTGGGTCATACACTCTGTATGCCTTGGATCCAGCTCGTATCCAAGAAAATCATTGGCGAGCTCCTGTCGTCGAGTTTTTTCAGGTTCGGCTTGGTGTTCTTCACGTGCGCGATGCAGCCGAATGTGCGCAAGAAGTGAACCGCCGGCTTGGTGCCGTGCCAGGCCTCATACGGTGTCTTACTGTCGAGGCAGCGTGTCGGAGAGCGGTTGAGGAGGAAGACCGCCGTCGAGACGGCCTCTCCCCAGAAGCGCCCCGGTAGCCCCTTCGCCTTCATCATGGAGCGAGCCATAGCGACCACCGTTTGGTTGCGGCGCTCGACGACGCCGTTCTGTTGCGGGGAGTAGGGCGCGGTGAGTTGGCGTTGTACGCCACGTTCCGCGCAATAGGCACCAAATTCGACGGAGATGAACTCTCCACCGCGGTCGGTGCGCAATACCTTGAGCTTCTGCCCAGACTCCAGCTCGGCCATGGCTTGGAAGCGCTTGATCGCCGCCGGGGCCATGTCCTTGCTCGCCAGGAGAGTGAGCCACATGAAGCGGCTCACGTCATCGACTAGCAGCAGGAAATAGCGATTTCCGCTTGGCGTTGCGGGCGCGATCGGCCCGCACAGGTCCCCGTGCACCAGCTCCAGCAGGTGTTCCGCGAAATGCCGGGCTTGGGCGGGGAAGGAGGCTCGACGTTGTTTCCCAGCGAGGCAGCTGTCGCAGACTTGATCGACGTGATCAATTTTCGGCAGACCCCTCACCATGTCGCCCTGCACCAACTTCCTTAATGAATGGAAACTGAGGTGCCCATACCTGGCGTGCCAGCGCCACGCCTCATCGGCGCTCCTTGCAGAGAGGCAAATGGGATGCGCGACGTTGAGCCGGATGGAGTAGAGCCGGTTCCTGGAACGCGGGATGCGTGCCAGCAAGCGACGATCACGGTCACGGATCCGCATCGCGCCGTCGCGCACCAGCGCCTCGCAGCCGCTTTCATCGAGTTGCCCGACGCTGATGAGGTTTGCCGTGAGACGAGGGATATAGTATACCCCGGTCAGCCACGATGTTCGCCGTTCTTGCAGGCGAATAGGATGGTGCCGCACCCCTCGATGTTGACGACAGAGCCGTCGCCAAACTTGACGGTGCCCACGACGGCCGTGTCGAGCTCGGAGAAGACGGTGCGGGAGCCGGTCATGTGGTTCGTCGTGCCGGTGTCGAGGTACCACAGATCGGCCGGGTCGGGCTCCTCGTCAAGGTGGGCGAGTACCTTGGCCTCCTCTATTGCTAGTGGCACAGCAAGAGGTTCGTCCCCCGGCGGTGAGGCGTTGGCGCCGGAGTTTGTCGCGGGCGGTGTTCAACCACGCAGGCCGTGCCATGAGCAGCGTGGGTTCATCATCTTCCCGGGTTGCGAAGTGAGCTCGGGCTCCTTTGCCTTGGACCTGCAGTCCCTGGCAGTGACCATCTTGCGCAGTGGTTGCACTTGTCGCCGGGGTGTTCCTGGGTGTGCCCCCGCCCGCGACCGCGTCTGTTGCCACGCTTCTTACCGCCGTTCGCGGAACCGCCGGACCCGGCGCCGCCGCTCTCACCGCCTTGTTCACGGGTCTTGAGCCGCGCCATCCACTGCTCCTCAGTGAGCATGAGGCGGCCGCTGTTGTCGATGACTTCCTTGGGCTTGGCCTTGCGCTTCTCCACGGAGCGCAGCCGCCCGGTGACCTCCTCAATCGAGAGGTCGCAAACGTCGAGGAGCGTCTCGATCGAGATGGCTATCTGCGAAAGGTGCTCAGGCACGACATTTAGCAATTTGGTAACCACATCTACCTCAGGGAGGTCGCCTCCGAGGGTGCGGATACTGTTGGCGAGGCCGGAAAGGCGCAGGGAGAAGTCGTCAACGTTCTCCCCTTCCTTGAACCTTGCGTCAGCGAATTCTCGGCGCAGTAGCTATTCATTGGCCTCCCGCACGCGTCGGGTGCCGACGCGTCCGTCTTGATCGCCTCCCACGCCGCTTGTGCGTGCGCTTGGTCGACAGTGACCGCAGCATCTCGGATGGGACTGCGCGAAGAATGGCGGCCAGCGCAAGTCGATCATCTCGGTATTCAACCTCCTCGTCTTCCTCCGGCTCCACGGCCTGCCAGAGACCTGTGCCTGCAGGTTCACCGTCATGAGGAGCGCCCACTCCTCGTAGTTGGTTCTCGTCAGAACCGGGTACTGGACGGAGGCGCTCGACTCCTTGATGACACGCTGCAGCACGACCTCCGGTGCGCGCGGGTTGCGCAGCGCCTCGGCGCGCTCCGGCGAAGGCGATGGACGCCGATCCGTGGTGGAGTGCGAGAAAGTGCTCCGGGTGAAGCTGAGCCCGCTGCGACATGGCTACCAGAGAGCAACGAGGCTCTGATACAATTGTTGGCTCCTGCGTGCGCCGGGCCCTCGCCCCGGGACTCGTCCGTTCCCGGGCCCTTGCCCCGGGGACCTCTTCCGCGCCCGGGCACTTGCCCCGGGGACTCGTCCGCGCCCCGCGTCCGCTCCTGGGCCCTTGCCCGGGTCTCGCCCGCGTATCGCGCCTGCGTAGCGAGAGGCAGAGAGAAAAGAAGAGAGATGCGATTTTGTGCCGCCCCGACTTAGCAGCGTTTTCTGATGCATTTGATCAACTTATATACAATGCAAAGCATGCTCAGAGACCTCCTACTGGATCGTGTATCCCACGACCGGCGGTGCTCCTCGCCATGCAACTAGTGCACGTCCGCCATGCCTCCCGACTGAGCCGCGCCACTATGGCCGAAGGTATGCGCACGTCGCTCCCTAGGACTCGGATGAACTCCCGCACGAACGCAGCGTGCGTCAGAGCCACGGTATATGCGCACGATCACCACAACGGAATCGTGTGCTAGGAAATTGGAGAGTGGAGCAGAAATAGGAGATGGCGCTAGGAGTAATCTCAACAATCACGTCATCTCCCACGGTCCAACCACGCCGGGATGCGCTAGCGACGGCATGACGCTCCGCCCGCCTCGCCCTCCTCCATGCACAAGCCACGCTGGCAACAGCCTCCACCCCAGGACATGCCTCCGTCCCAGCAATACCGACAACAGCTCGCATGCATCCCCACTTCCTCCTCCGCTCTTGGGACGAGCTAGTGACGAACTCTCGTCCAAGCGAAGGCTACTCCGAGCTACTCTCGCCAGCTGGTCGTCGTTCTGGCCACCATCACTGAGCTCACCGCTCCAGTTTGCCGTCGGATCGTCCCCAAGCTTACCACCCTGTCCACCATCTCGCCGCTCGCCGAGCTCCCCGTCTGGCCACCGTCACTTTGCCTAGCCCCCGAGCTCGCTGCCCGGCGGCGTGCAGCCGTGCTTGCATTCTGTTATTGTGGGTCCAGCAGCTGTGTGGGGACCGGGGTCGGGCTACTTTAATTCGTCGTGCTTTGGAGCCCGTGTATGTGTTATCGCTTCATGCTCTCTCCTATCTATTTTTTCTTTCAACACACCAAAGAATCCAGCGTGGATGTGTTATCGCCGGCTAGGAACGCTTATCTTACCTGCTCTAAGAATTTAATATGATACGATTGCTGCAGTCATATATAGTTTATTAATAAATTCAAGGGAATGCCTGCATTTCATCCGGATGAAATTTTTAGTCTTTTCCATCGTTTTTCTGGCCCGGATTAGACCACGTGTTAGACCTCGCCTCTAGCACGAGCTATGTACGGCTCCTGTGCGAGCTGCGCGCGCCGGCACGTGCAAGCACACGCCTCAAACACTTCCGTACATTTTGTTGGATCGGAATATGTGCTTTGTCCATTAAAAAAAGACCCAACAAACAAATGGGCTCAGAAATCCAATCTGTCCGCATAACACAACAGATGAGAATTACAAAAGATAGTTCTGCTGTACGAACTACAAAAAGCCCAGAAAAAAAAATCAATTATGCTAATAATAAACTTCAGAACAAAATTGTCACCACAATGATGAGCTTTGTTCACTTCAATTTGCCAAACCAAGCCTAATTCATGAAGGTTCTGGGTTATATCACCTTATTACAAAACATCTGTTAAAACTGCAATGCTTGGTTACTTGCTAGATTTACCGTGGTCCTTATTTCTAAAAATGAGAAAATAAGTTTATCAGCGACAGAGCTTTGCAATGAGACAACTGTTAAATAGCTGACATTCAAACTTTCGTCTATATGCTATTATCAAATCAACACTGACATATGTATTCTCTCAACATATTTCAGGCTTACAAAAAGCATGTCATCTATAGTGTATTCAAATTTTAGTTCTTCACATCACACATACAAGATAATATCTAAATAATATATTGTTGAATTAAGTAGTACTAGTGAACTAGATTTAGACACAAACCTATACTATGGAAATATGAACTGAATGTATTCCCAGGTCCAACAAAACCACCTTAAAAGAAAAGGATGTAGGTGCAAAAGACTTACTGAACTAGTAATGCTCAAGTCTTATAAATGCATTTCTTAGAAACAGTGTGGTGAATCACAAAAAACTCTTAGAGGCCCCCATATGACATAACTACAGTTAGTAGAAAAAATAGACATTCTGGGTGTGAACAAAAGTACATATTTTTAATAGATGACAAAACTAAAGAAATGCAGATATTTCATTTAAGCTGGTGAAAGATATGCTACATAGGCCATCACTGCAAAAACACATTGACGGAGCACAAGGATCTCAACTCCCTCATCTTCTTCTAACAGAATATATGCTACATAGACCATCACTTGTGATATGGCTATCCTTGTCTATAGCTAAAGATAAATTGAGCCTCTAACAGATGTCGATGTTCAAGTTCAGAAAAACTCTAAAAAGGATAAAGATTGATTTTTTCCACACACCGTGAAAAATATTCTAAACTTCAGATGCATTTGAATCCGCTAGCATAAACAATAGCGTCATAAAAGTTTCGAAGCAAACCTTCCTAAGAGAAGATTAAGTTCAGCACATGGACATCTATACTCTTTCGGAAATTATGTACTGCATGCCAGAGAAATTAAAAAAAACAGAAATTATGGTTAGTATAAGTGTAGGTACTACAAAAAAAAAACTAAATTCTTCAAGTACATGACTAAACTAGGACCTTCAAGTACCTAACTCAATATCTAGCAGAAGTTTTCACAATAGTAAGTAAAATAACTGAACTATGAATTTGTAGTACCTAACCTAATACCCAATGTCTGAAATTTTCACAAAACCAAGTATATGACTAAAATTAGAACTTCAAGTACCTAACAAATACCTTCTGGCTGAAATTTACAAAAAGCTTAGTATATGACTGAACTAACAACTTGTAGTACCTAACCAATCGAAGATCAGCCAGATCAAATCAAAAACAACAGAAAATAAATTCGAACACATAAAATAACTATTTTAGTCAAGAACTCACCAGAAATAAATACTATTGGTCATGAAGTCAAAACTATTTTAGCATTTTCTGCTTATCAAACACTTGATTGTGTGCAGCAGGACAGAACAAACACCACTTTGAAAATTTAATACTTTTAGCTGAAATTTTGACAAAACTAAGTATATGAGTAAATTAAGAACTATAAGTACCTAGCCAAATACTGCTAGACGAAATTTTAACAAAACTGAGTATGTAACCAAACTAAGAAATTGACTTCTAGTACCTAACCTAATACCTATTACCTGAAATTTAGACAAAAAACTTAGGAATTACAAATTTGATCTTTGGACTTTCTAAGATATCCTAGTCACAAGTGGTTTACAAACCTTCTTTTCAGAAAAGTAGTTCCTGCAGCTGGGATATAAGATCCCGCATTTTTGTAAACAAAATCATCATCATGTCTATAGCATATATAAAACTCCTTCGGAGTGAACGTATATCACGGGATGGCTTTCTGACTGCAGTGGAATAAAAATTAGCATCAAAACACATCGCCATCAAGACAAAACATGCACTGCTCGCCACACGGAATTGCAGCCTCGATGCCACGGTGAGGCCCTTGAATAACACCATGGCAGTAAATAGAGGCCCCTAAGAAACAGCTTTGAAGCATGAGAAGCTTTTAGGACTCGTAAATTTTATAGAAGATGAAAATAGACAAGGTTCATGAGGGCGTAAATTGTAGAAATTATAGATTTCAGAGATAAAAAAATCCTAGACTTTAGGATTATTTATGCTTTTAGTAGGCTAGTAGCTGAGCTGACAAAAGTAGAAAAGACTAGCTACTGTTTGTAGCTCTCAAAACTAAACAATGTTAGTTGAAAACAACAACAAAATGTACAATAGTACGTACTATTAGTAATGTCGATAGCTAACAAAACTAACAAATTTTTAATTTCCAATGAAAAATTCATGGATTTCAAGACATAAAACAAAACGAATTCCTTTAGTGTATCATAAAAGATAAACTAGTTTTCGGCCCGTGGTTTTGGGAGATTACTTCATGGTGCACTAGTTTTTAGAACTGTGTATGCGTGCACTACTTAGCTAAGAAAACTTAGTATTCTTAGTACCTAATAAAACTAGGTACTGTAAATTGTTGACAAAACTAAAAGTATTGTCCGTACATGACAAAACTATTTACTCTTACTAGGCAGTAGCTGACAGATTAACAAAACTAAGTATTGTTAGTATTTGATAAAACTAACAAACTGGCTGCTAAAGATATTCGAAACAAAAAAAATTAAGTACTGTTTGGTAGTTCACAAAACTAAATAATGTTAGTTGAAAACAAAACTAAGTATCGATGCTTTGTATCGGTAATAATAATATGGGGCTACTCGTGAGACCTAAACTCGATGGATTGCAAAGGAACACAAAACAATTTATCCTGGTTCAGGCCCTCAATGTGAGGTAATACTCTACTTCCAGCTGTGGTGTATTGTCTTTGAGGTTTCTCTGATGAGATTGTGGTGTTTTCTTTAGTGAGATCGTTCTTTGCCCCGAGGGGCTCCCTACCCCTCTTTATATACTTGAGAGGTAAGGATATATGATAGAAATCCCAGTCGGATTTGATAAAGAGATTTTCTTCTAAGAATACAATGTACCCAGTCAGGACTATATCTCTTTCCTTGTCCAACAAGATAATATGTACCGAGTGCTATTGTATCCCTAATTACAAGATTAAACCCATCCTCTATCCGAGTGGCCACAAAGCTTCCTATGAGGTAACCGAGGCGCATGGCCTCCACAGTAGCCCCCTGAGACCTTTATAGTTGAGTCACAGCTGGTGCCGAGTGCTTATCCTACTTGGTGAAGATTTCCTAAATGCCTTGCTCCTGAGTACCCATTGCTTGAGTATCTCTTCTCCAAGTCCTGCTTCTTATCAGTTGGCAACGAGGCTATGAAGGGCTTCATAGAAAAATATGAACAGTGTGTACCGAATAGGCGCACCTATTAGGTGTAGCCCCCGATTTTGTGCTTAACTGTGAAACAATTAAACATAGAGTCAAATATCTTTAACCTTTAAGTCTTTCTCGAGTGGTATATTCCTTAGAAATTGGACTCTTCAGTATTATGTCAGCTGGAAATATTTTTACTCAATGGCATTTTGGCTAAACATGTAAGCCGAGTATCACTTCATGGATTTTTTAACCCAATATGGGTGAGGTGTATTTGAGAGATATCTATATCCCTAATTTTAATGGAGACTAGCTGTTGATCCTTATAAGGATATATCCTTAATATCTTGTTAAATAATTCAGATATCTGAACACATGTGTCCAGCAATTAGGCTTAACATGAAGCATATCTGATTATTTTAATTGGTCCGTGTAATATAGCACCTGCACTGTGATTTTAACACAGCCAGCCATCGGCCTAATAGGACATGTTATTTAAGAACTCATATCTTACGGCCCATTACTAAAAAGCCGGCCTAAACCGGCTTACCCAGCGCAGGCCTATAAGCGGCGCGAGAAAGAGCGAAAAGATCCCTCTTTCTCACTCAAATCGCCAAAACACTTCAGCTCCCACACATGCGCTAAACTTCGCGCTCTCCTCTTGATCAAGGGTTTCCTGTAGCTCGAGCTCTCCTCCAAAAATCCGCAGGGATCTCCTCCCCCGCATCGATTCCCATCGTCCAGAAGCTCTCCCCCACAGTTTTACACCCCGATAATGCTGAGAGCGCCATTTAATATCCCTGCCATGCCGTCTGGATCGTGGCCAACATCGGATACTTGCGCGACGAAGCTTGCGCTCCTAGAGAGGAAAAAGTGCCTCTAGCCAAGGGAGCTCATCAATTGGCGGCCCACCGCCGGTGAGTCGATCCCCTCTCCAAATCCCCACAAAATCGTGGTTTTTGCTTCTTTTTTCGACCGTGATCTTGCTCTTCCCGCTTCCGATTTCCTCTACGGTTTCCTTGATTACTACAAGATTGAGCTCTTTCACCTCAACCCCAACTCCATCCTCCAAATTTCTATCTTCGTTACTCTTTGCGAAGCCTTCTTGGGGATCGATCCCTATTTCAACCTTTTTCGCTTCCTGTTCCACATTGAGCCGTAGCCCTTCAAGTCCAAGATCTAGGTGATAGGGGGAGCAGGCCTTCAACTCCGCAATGAGATGAAGAAGGCCTACTATTTTCCCTTGAAGACCTCGCTAAAAGTGTGGCATCAGGAGTGGTATTATTGCTCCAATCTTGAGCCCTCCTTGGCGCCCTTCTCAGGAAATCCCTCCACGTTATTGGAGAGCTGGACTGCTCTACCATCGCAGGCAGAAATGGTCCAGGTGCAGTTGCTGTTAGAGAAGATAGATGCACTGAAGAACACGGGGCTGACTGGGCCCTGGGTGGCCAGGACCTTTCAGAATCGTTGGATTCGACCCCTGAAGGCCAGGATTCACCTTGGCTATGACTATCAGGAGAAGAAGGATCCAACTCGGGAGTGTGCCAACTTTCTCAACAAGGACGTCATCACCAACACCTTGCTTGGATACTTGATCAATAGAGTTGTCGAGACTCTAGACGACGAGAGAGCCCCCAAGCCGTACTGCCAAGACAGGCCCCGACCGATGGTAAATATCCTGTTTCCTCAACAATCCTTGATGCTTGTCTGTGATGCGCTGTATGAATGTTGTCCAATTGAACTTTCCTTGATGCATGATGCTTGCCGGAATTCACCGAGTTCGTTTCTAACCCACCCGGCCAGCTGGCTAGTGGGCCTAGAAAGCGGTCGGCCAGCCCCTCTTCAGTCCAACCCAGCCCCAAGAAGGCTGGGAAGCGACCAATGACGGACTAGGCCAAGAAGAAGGACATGCCAAGTCAGGCATCAAGCAGTCCGATGATCAAGGACCCCAGCAGCATAACCCCTGGACCAACCAGCCTCAGGACCACACCACCGACTAACTCTTTACCCCAGTTGGCCGCACCTAGTGCGGCACCGACCGGGCCAGATTCAGTACCACCTTCTGTCGCGCCCACAAGCTCGACAACTGGCGGTGCGCCGCCACCAAGTAGGCCTCCAGGCCCCTCACTGACTACCTCCACCCCTAGCGCAGAGGGTTGGAGATTTAAGACTTCTAGAAGGTATGAAATCCTCATTCTTCAGAAAATCTTGTGTGGTCTCGCAATATCTTGATTGTTGAATAATTTTGTAGCAAGCCAAGTGACGCTGATCCCAGGGGACAATGCCACCAACCCCTATAGCTGCATCTGTTTCGACTGAGGCCAAACTAGCAGAGCCACGGCCCGAGCCGAGTGCTGTCTTAGCCCCTGAGGTTGAGATTACCCATTCTGCCGGGCTACAAACTTCACCTAGTCGAGACACCGTACCTGACGTCCCAATCACCGAGCCCGTTGAAGACCCAGCACCACTAGTTGATCCAAGACGTAGGACTCCCTCTCCTCCACTTTCCTCATCCTCGGACGACGATGACCTCCCTAGGCTCGAAGCTCCTCTGCCAAACTTCCCCCAGGTGTTTTATTGGGTCACCCCGGAGGGAGATGAGCAAACTTTCGAGTGGAACAAGGAAGCCGCCCAGAGGGAGTGAGTCAGCCTGATGGAGGTGGCTATCACAACGTCAAGGAGCATCCAGGTACATAGTCCATCCAACTGTGTTTGTTGATTTGCGGTTCTTGGAATCTTTTGCTGTTGCATCTTGCCTTGTCTGACGGTGACATGACTTACGCAGCAAGTGGTCGACCAATTTGAGAGGATGGGTAAGGTCCTTTCCCAACTCGCTCCTTAGCTGACTCAACTCCACCAGCTCTAGGTCACCAAAGATGACTTGGAGAAGACTAGCAAGGAGAGGGAGGACTGGTTGAAAGACTCGGTCAACAAGCTTAGGGACGAGAACTGGGAATAGATAGGGACCATCAAAGGTGTGTTTCCCCTTTGCCCGAGTAACTCCAGACAAATCTCTCTATATTGTTGATCTCCGACTTTGTTCGGTTGTAGCTCTAGAGACAAATCTAAACAATCAGTCCTTAGAAATCGAGCACCTGAAGAAAGAGCTAAAGGAGCTCGAGAAGGCAAAGTCCAAGGTCAACACTGAGTACGTAGGTAGGCTTCAAATCTGCTCCGGTACTCTGTCCGACTAGATATCCAGATTTGTTTATGTCTTCTCTTTTAGATGAGCAGCATTCAAGACCAATGCGCAGACACAATTTGGCGCTTTTGCTGAGGAAATCAAAGTAGTATAGGATTCACGGGATTCCATAGTGGATTCGGTGAAGCTTTACTAGACATCATGCAGCCAGGCCAAGCCAGCTCCAGTTCAAGCTCTCCTGCCCAGGTGTTTCACCGCCTTCAAGATGCTCCGGCTATACTGAAGGATTTCGCCATAGAGCATGGCACCGTAGGGATCTCCCAGGTCTTAGCCATGACGAAGTCTCTCTACTCCTGGGTAGATATTGAGGCTATTGGTGAAGGATTTGCTGAGGGCACCACCCCGGAGGAGGGTTTAGAGCTGATAAACCAAGCTAGGCCGAGTGCTAGAGCAATCGCCAAGGATCTGTCATTGTAAACACAAACTCGTTTTAAGTAGTCGGTGTATGACAAGAACAATATGTAGATATTGTAAATGCTTTTGATGTTTGTTGTTATATCTTGCCGAGTACTTGTTCCATCTTAGTCATCATTAGTTTTTCCCGACTAGCCAGTTTATGCCGAGTGGTTTGAGACCAACTTTAAAAAAAATCTCATGGGACTATACTCGGGAAAACTTAGCATAATCGTTATAAAACTGCGTGACTTAGACAAAACAAGGTCGAACTTTATAAACAACGTCGAGTGGTTTGAGACCAACTTTAAAGAGCATTCTCCTCATGGGACTATACTTAGGAAAACTTAGCATAATCGTTATAAAACTTCATGACTTAGACAAAACAAGGTCGAACTTTATAAACAACAAAAGACATGTTATCATCATGCAGCCCCCGACTCACTGCTTGGTAGAAACAAGCGGGTTAGTGAGTCAGAGTAACAAGCTTTATTTATATATAAAAGAATTACAATACTCAGGTATAAAAAAGACGTAACTGTTTTATGTTCCATGAGTTGTTGACTAGGAGCCGTCTTCTGTCTTCAGTGGGTAGGCACCCGGACGTGTCTTCTCAGCGATAATGAACGGCCCCTCCCATAAAGGAGATAATTTATGTCTGTCTTTGGTGGTTTGGATTTTTCTCAAAATGAGATCTCCCACCAAAAAGACGCGGTATGAACATTTCGACTGTGATAACGACGAAGGCCTTGAAGATACCTTGCCGACTGGATAGTTGCGATGTCCCTTGCTTCTTCCAACTGGTCTAACTCAACTAGCCGGTCTTCATTTGGCTTGTCTTCTGAGTGGGCTCGTACTCGCGGAGAGCTGAACTCCAACTCAATTGGTAACACGACCTCAGCACCATAGACTAGAAAGAAAGGGATTGCCCTGTTACCCGACTAACCGTGGTTCGTAAAGACCAGAGAACAGATGGAAGCTCATGCTCACCGCCCCGCATATGGTTGTAGTCGGTTGAACACTCTAGTCTTGATACCTTATAAGACCATGCCGTTTGCACGCTTGACCTGTCCGTTGCTTCATGGGTGTGCCACAGAAGCATAACATATCTTGATGCCAAAGTCATCACAAAAATCTTGAAAAACGCCGCTAGTAAATTGAGTGCCGTTGTCTGTTATGATGCGGTTGAGAACTTGTCGATGTTTTATATCGGCAATAATAATATGGAGCTACTCATGAGACCTAAACTTGATTGACTGCAAAGGAACACAAAACAATTTATCCTGGTTCAGGCCCTCGAGGTGAGGTAATACCCTACTTCCAGCTGTGGTGTATTGCCTTTGAGGTTTCTCTAGTGAGATTCTTTTCTTCCCTTAGGGTGCTCCTTGCCTCTCCTTATATACCAAGGTGGCAAGCCTACAGGGTAGGAATCCCAGTCAGACTCCGACCAAGAGATTTCCTTCTAGAGATACAACGTACCCGACTAGGACTATATCCTTTCCTTATCGTACAAGGCAATATTCACCGAGTCCTGTTGCATCCCTAATTATATGATTAGGCCTATCCTCTGTCCGAGTGGCTAGAAAGCTCATCATGAGGTACTCGGGGCCCATGGCCTCACAGTAGCCCCTGAGACCTTCATAGTTGAGTCACAGCTGGTGCTGAGTACTCATCCTCCTTGGTGAAGATTTCTCGAGTGCCTTACTCCCAAGTACCCATTGTCCGAGTACCTCTTCTCCAACTCCCGTCTCATATCAGCTGACAACGAGACTATGAAGAGCTTCATAGAAAATATGAATAGTGTGTGATGAATAGGTGCACCTATTAGGTGTAGCCCCCGACTTTGTGCTTAATTGTGAAACAATTAAACACAAAGTCAAAGATCTTTAACCTTTAAGCCTTTTCCGAGTAGTATACTATCCACAAATTAGACTTTTTAGCATAATGTCAGTTGGAAGTATTTTGCTCAAGGCAATTTTGGCTAATCATGTAAGCCGAGTATCACTTCATGGATTTTGAACCCAATATGTGGTCGGGTGTTCTTGAGAGATACCCGCATCCCATTTTAATGGAGATCAGCTGTTGATCCTTATAAGGATATATCTTTAATACCTGTTAAATAATGCAGATATCTGAACACATGTGTCCAGCAATTAGGCTTAACAAGAAGCATATCTGATTATTTAATCGGTTTGTGTAAAATAACATCTGCATTGTGATTTTAACACAGCCAGCAATCGGCCTAATAGAGCATGCCATTTAAAAACTCATATCTTACAGCCCATCACCAAGCTAGTCGGCTCAGGCCCACTAACCCGATTCAGGCCTTATAAAGTGGCGGGAGAGAGAAAAAAATTCCCCTTTCTTCCCCATCTAGCCAAATTTCTTCAGCTCTCGGATCCGCACCCAAATTTCACGCTCTTCGCCTCGCTAGGGTTCTTCGCTTCTTGTGCCCCTACTCGAGACCCACCGAACTTCGTTTCGCCGCACCGATCCACAAGCTCCACAAGCCTTTCCGCTAGATCCATTCCTCTCCAGCAATGCCGAGGGCACCGTTTGAGATCCTCGAGATAACAACCGGAGTGTGGCCTATGTCGGACCGCAGTCTGGTGAAGTTGAAGCTCTTGGAGAAACGGATGATCTTGCAGCAGTAGGAGGTCATCCACTAGCGCATCACCGAGGGGGAATCCGTTCCAGCCCCTAGACCAGGTGAAACTGTTGTCTTCACCTTGTTCTTCGACTGTGGCTTGGCCCTCCCCTCTTCGGATTTCCCTTGCTTTTTATCAGATCGAGTTGATGAATCTCAATCCCAACTCAATCTTTCATATTTCTATCTTCGCCACCCTCTGTGAATCTTTTTTTGGGGTCAAGCCCCATCTCAATATCTTTCGATATCTCTTTCACATCAAGCCCCAGCCTTCCAAAAATAAGATCCAGACCATCGGGGAGGGGGGGCTGGCCTGATGAAAAAAACTACCTCAACATCCCCCTGAAGACCTCCCTCAAGGGATGGCACCGAGAGTGGTTTTATTGCTCAAATCTTGAACCCTCTCTGCCCCCTTTCTTTGGTTTTTCTCCAACTGTCCTGCCTAGCTAGTCCTCCATGCCAACACATGAAGAAATGGGACAAGTATACCAGCTGATGGAGAAGATCGACCTTCTGAAGGGCACAGGCTTGACAGGTCCATGGGTGGCGAGGTGCTTCTTGAATCGCCGTACCCGACCGCTGAAGGCCAAGAGCCACTTCGGCTAGGATTACCAGGGTAAGGATGACCCCAATCGGGAGTATCCTGACGTCGCTGACAAGGACAAGGTAACCGACACCTTGTTAGGCTCCTTCGTCAATGGGGTTGTGGAGACCGAGGATGAGGAGCGAGCCCCCAAGCCCTACTGCAAGGGCAGGCCCCGGCCAAAGGTAATCTTGTGATGTTGCTTGACTTGATATCCATTTGTGATGAGTGTTATGAATGTCTATCCAACTCCGCAATGTATGATGGATGTTGTCCAAATATTTGTAGGACTGTGAGGAGTTTGACAATGACTCCCAGGACCAGTCGGCTGTGAGGTCAAAGAAACGCCCAGCCAGCCCCTCTACCTCCCAGCCCAGCCCCAAGAGGGCTAGGAAACGACCAGTAGAGGACCAGGGGAAGAAGAAGGGCGTGCCGAGTATGGCACCGGGGAGCCTGAAGATCAAGGATCCCATCAGCACAGCCCCCAGGCCGCCAAGCCCGAGACCAGCGCCGCTGAGTGCCTCGACCCCCTAGTTGGTTGTGTTAAGCACTGCACTGACTAGGGATAGCTTGCCACCACCGATTGCTGCGCTAACAAGCCCAACTGCCGGCAGCTCTCCATCGCCAAGTAGGTTGTCGAGCCCCTCGCCGACTTCCTCCAGAGCGCCATTATGGAAGTTCAAGACTTCCAAGAGGTAATAAAAAATGTTCAATCTTCTTGAGAAACTTGAACGCCATCATAATGTCTTGGTTATTGATGATTTCTGCAGGAAGCGAAGTGACATAGACCCCAAGGGAACTGCGCCACCAACCCCGCTGCCGAGCCCGTCCTGGTTGAACCAGAGCAAGTAATGCCACAGGCCGAGCCAGAGGTCCCCCTAGCTACTGAGGCTAAGGCAATCCTGATAGCCGAGCCACCAGCACCAGCCAGCCAGGACATTATAGTTGAAGTCGCAGCTCTAGCCCCTGAGCCAATCCCAAAAGCCCGTGCAACAGTCGAACCGAGGCCTAGGACTCTATCGCCAGCGCTGTCTTCATCTTCTGAAGAAAATGCACTCTCCAGGCTCGAAGCTCCTTGTAACGCCCTAAAAATTTTCTTAATTAAAAATTATCGTGGATAAATGGAAATACAAGAATACACTAGAAATTTTTGTTTGAGAAAAGAGTTTGAATAAAATTTTGAAATTTTCAATATTAAAAATCCCGAGTTTAAATCTTTAAATAATTACTTGGATGCTTTTATATTCCAGGGGTTTTGTCGGAGTATTTTAAGCGTTTAAGTATTTATAATAATAAATTCTTCGTATTTCATGGTGGCATTTACTTCTGGTAAATTCCCCATGATTTAATAAACTCTCTGAAATTTTCTCGGATTTTTCGGAGCTACAGAATTAATTTTAATACTATAAAGATCACTAAAGTAAATTAATTAAATATAAAATAAATTCCTTTTCTTTTCCCCTGTTCGGGTCGTTTCTGATTCAGTCCTTTGAAGTTTCCCCGTTCATCGTGAACTCTGACTCCCTTTTCCTCTAGGGTTTTGTGTCGTTCCCAGAACCCTAAAGTCACCTCAAAAATCTAAATTCGGAGTTACCGGATTTATTCATTGTTGAAACCTTAGAACTCTTTTGGACTCCCAATTCGAGATCCTTTGTATTCGAAATATCTATATGTCCCTTTGAGATAAATCCCAAATATTCCCTTAAACTCCTTTTCTGTCAAAATAAATCCTAATCCCCAATCGTCTGAGTTTTCTCCAAATTCTGGTCCTAATAAAACACCCTTGTCAATTCCCTAATCCCAAAATATTTTATTCGGAATATTCCATTTTCCAGTTCCCGGGAAAATATTCTAATTTCCTGCATCTCCAAAATATCCACATATTTTGGGAAGTTCAATTATACTTGAATATTCCGAACTATTGATATCTGCAAAATAATTTCCAATTTTATCGGATTCCCGAATTATTCCGAGATTCGGTTTCCCCAAATATTCTTTGATGAAATACCCTTCTTTTTCAAATCCTGCCAAATATTCTCCTTCTTGAATTCCCCAAAATATTCATCTATTTTGGATATATAAATATTTCCCGAAAAATCTCCTCTAGTTCCCAACCTGATGAATAATTCGATATTTGTTTCCCCAAATATTTCTCGAATATCCCGATATTCTACTCCCCAAATTTCCATCGGGAAAATATTCTCCAATGTCCCGAATATTTCTATAATTTTTGATTCAGAAATATTCCTCGAATCTATAAATTCCAATTTTCCAAATTCTCTACTTTCTTTTCTTTTTTTTCCTGGTGCTCTCTCTCTCTCTCCTGTTTATCTCCCTTCCTTGGACCTCCCTCCTGTGTCTATCTCCCTACGGCCGGCCCTCGCGCTGCCCCAGCCCCGGCCTGGCCTCGGCGCTCCCGGCCCAGCGCCGCCTCCCGCAACCGCCGCTCGGCCCGTCGCCACCGCCGCCCGGCCCAGGCCAGCGCCTGTGCCTCCTCTCCGTAAGGCCGCCACCGAATCCGCCGCCAAGTCGCCCCATACATATAGCCAACGCCCTAGTAGCCCTAGCCCTAGCCTGCTGCCCCGTGCGCCGCCGTCGCTGGAATCGTAGCCGTCGCCGCACAACTGCTCGCCCGTCGCCGCCGCTAGGCGCCACTGCCAAGGCCGCCGCCCCTGTGCCCCGTCGACCCCGCCGTCGTCGTCTTCGATCCCCCGCTGCATCTGGCCGCCGCCGCCAGCCCGCCAGTGCCGCCGCCGCTCCTGCACAGCGCCGCTGCCCAGTCGCCGTGGCCGCGCTGGAGACCTCCAGCCGCCGTCGACGCCATCGCCTTCGCCAGCCGCTGGTGAGCCCGTATGCCGAAGCTTGCTCGCCGCCTCCTCTCCTCTCTGCTCCGAGCCGTTGACGCCGTCGCGTCGCCCCGTCCCTCGCCGGTCTCGGCATCGCCGTCGCTTGCCGCCGCCGGTCATCGTCGCGTCGTCCCTAGCGCCTCCGTCGAGTTGCCGTCCTCCTCCAGCCGCCCCGTCGCCTCCATCTTCTCCGCTGGGCGCCGTGCTGTTCCCCGCTCGGCCCCATCGTCGCCGGCATCTAAGCCTCCTCTCCGGCCGTGTTGCCCCAACGGCGCCTCCCCTCGTCGCCTCTGCCTCCTGCTCCTCGTCGTTTTTTGCCAAGCGCCGCTACGTCTCTCGCTGTCGTCGTGCCCGCCGTCGCCCGCTCCCTCCTGGCCGTCCGCCGTCGCGTCACCCGGGTCGCTGCTCCGTCGCCGGTCCGCCGCACCGCCTTCAGGCCGTCTTTTCCGCCACCTGGTGTCGTCGCCTGCCGTCGCCGTTCTCTGTGCCGCCACCATTGCCCTCTCCTCCCTAGCCATGCGCCGAGCGCCTTGGCAGAGACTTGCCCCGAGTGTTGCAGGCACTAATTTGTGAGCCACCTCCTTCGCTGTGCATGACATGTGGCCTAGGTGATTAGAACTCCAACCAATCTCGGCCCTTCGATTCCAAGGACCAAGCCTGAGTCGTTCGATCTTCATCAAAAACCTAGAATAAACCTCAGCCGTTGGATCTCTTTAATCCAGTCACTCGCCACGTCAACCCTAGAGGCTGAGTCAGCATCCACTGCAGCTGTCATGTCATCTCCTCTGCCCAGTGGCAGTACACCTCAACTAGTCCACCAAAGCCACTTATCCCTTGGTCCATGGACCAATTCCACTTTGAATCTAGCCTATGACAGTGGGCCCCACTACTGTGTATAGCCAAAAATATTCATTTTAATCCCAAAATTCAGAGAATATTCCCGAGAATATTCTTTTCTATTTCTTTTCGGAATTATTTTGAATTCAATTTTCCGAAAACCATATCTTTTCCGTCTGAAGTCCGAATCGATCTGTTCTTCTTCCTAAATTCATCTAAAATTATAATCTACTTGTTTATGTATTTTATGTAATGTTTATTTGGAGTTTCTTAGGATTTTTTATCGTTTTATGTGTAGTTACGTATATTGTCGATTCGGAAGACTGCGAAGTTTGTGGAAGAGTTCGGAAGAGTATTTGAAGACTTTTGCAATTGCGAGGCAAGTCACACGACAATCTCCTTGAGCATGTTATCCCATTTGTGAAAGTATTTTATTTTAAAGTTATTGTATGAAATGCTTTTGAATGTCATTATATGGATATTTATTTACTATCCTATGATCCTTGACTATTATGGCCATGTCGATATTGATTCCTTTACCTTGATACTTTGGGTGAATAATACTGACTAGCTGGATGACTATTTAATGGTCTAGCTAGATTATTTAGGAGTTGCTTAGCCATGCCTAGAAACTATAGTGACATTTTATATGGGAAATTATTCATTTATGATTAATTATGGATCAATGGCTACAATTTCACGACAGTAAATCGTGGTTGGTTAATTAAATGTGACAACTAAAACTTGACTAAATGGTGGGTTGTGAGCACCAGGTTTGGAATGTTGCTAACGGTGCTCATGACAATTAAGGACCGGTTCGCGGACTATCCGTTGCGAAGCAATACTCGTGCTAACCACAAGCTAGTATGGGTAATGGTGGGAACCAAAGTGTAGTACGTTCAACCGGGGTCCACCATGGTATGTTGTGGCTGTGTCAATAAGACCACCATGGCTGCATCAATAAGTCCATGTCTTGGGCGTTGGATCGTTTCCCTGACTCAGAACCCGATCAGTTCTGGCCGAAAACTGGTGGTCCAGCGGGTGGCTTCCTTGTTGTGCGGATTACATGGAGGGTCCTATCACAATTCCTTTCCGAGGTACCGTGGTGGTACTTAGGTGCACATTGATGTGTTGAGGTACCGTGGTGGTATCAAGGGGCACAGGAATGTGTTGTGGAGTTGTGTCTTGTGGGTAAATTGGTATACCTCTGGCCAGAGTAAAACTATTCGAATAGCCGTGCTCGCGATTAATGAGTGGCCTAGCAATGTTTCTGTGATTAGTCCCACACTACTCATTAATGGAAATAGAATATTGATAGCTCCGGTTTGGAGAAGTTTTGGTTTGGGCCTGAACTGCGTTGGAGCGTTGTTCAGTGGTTGATTCAATACTGATTAATAATTAAACTATACTGTTTTTAATGATTTCGAATGCAAATGTTTTAAATGCTGTTTTATGCAAATAAGCCATATTATACCTTTCCTTTGGTATCTTGTTGCATTACATTGCATTCCCTAGTGTGGCTTGTTGAGTACGGTGGGTGGTACTTAGTCTTGCATTATTGCAATCTTTAGAGTGAAACTTTGCGAGGAGGAGAAGTTGGTGTTTGGCTTATACCCCAGTTGAGCTGCCTGTGTCTTGGAGCTGAAGCTACGCTAGTTGCCGTTTCGCTGTTGTTTTCTTTTGTGTGAGGACTAAGTGCCTCTGTTGTAAGTATTTATCGTTATTCCGTATTTGGTTATGTTTATCAAATTGTCGATTTGTGTACCTCGGCTGATTCCTGGATGAGGATTTATTGCACAAATTAGCTATGAAAATTTTGGTGAATTTCTGGGCGTGACACTCCTCCATACTTCCCCAAAACATTCTACTGGGTTTCTCCAGAATGGATTGCGGAGAGTTTCGAGCACGATAAGCAAGCAGCCCTGAGAGAAAGGACAAATCTGATGTACGCTGCAATCGTTGTGTCGAAGGGGATCCAGGTACATAGTCAATCCTGCTGTGTTTGCCGATTGACAATTTTTCTAAATCTTATTCTCTACTTGTTGATTTTGATTGACTTCAGTACGTCTTGAGCAGAAGGTTATCGATCGATCTGAAAAGATGGGCAAGGTTCTGACCGAGCTCGCCCCTCAGCTGCTCCAGCTTCATCAGCTCCAGGTGGCCAAAGACGACCTGGAGCGGACCAGCCAGGAAAGGGAGACATGGCTACGGGGAGCTGTGGGCAAGCTTAGGGAAAAAAATTGGGCCCAAGCCGAGAAGATAGGAAGTAAGTCTCCTTTTTGTTATCTTCTCGAGTGAATCCTGAGCACACTTCTCTGCATTATCAAGTCTTGACTGTCTTATGTTGCAGACCTTGAGTCTGAGCTCAGTGCCCAGACCAAGGAGAAAGAGAGCCTTGAGAAGAAGTTGAAGGAAGTCGAGAAGGCCAAGGCGAAGGTGGAGGCCGACTACACCAGTAAGTTTCCTTTTCGGCTGTAAATTGGCTCCGACTGCTTGTTCCAGTGAACTGATATGCTTGCTGATGTGTGGGCAGTGCCCAAGGCCAACTCAAAGACCTAATTTGGCGCCTTTGCAAAGGAAATCAAGATCATCAAGGAATCACGGCAGATCATCGTTGACTCCATGAAGAATCTCCTTGACATCATGCAGTCGCACCACCCTGGGTCCAGCTCCAGCTTGATCGCCCAAATAGCAGGACGCCTCAGCGAAGCTCCGAGTATCTTGAAAAGGTACTCGAATGAGCGCGTTGCGGTAGGAGTCGCCCAGGCACTTGCCATGACCAAGTCGCTCTACCCCAGGATAGATATCGAGACCATCGGTGAGGGCTTTGCCGAGGGGACGACCCCAGAGGAAGGCATGGAGCTGGTAAGCCAGGTGAGGGCAACCACAGAGGCGATAGCTAGCGACCTGGTGATGTAAACATGAAACAATTATGCAGTCGGTGTTTACTAGAAACAATATGTGAATATTGTAAATATTTTTGCCATTTGTCATTAAGTATTGCCGAGTACTTGCTGCTTCTGAGCCATCATTAGCTTTACCCGACTAGATAGTTCACGCCGAGTGAATTGAGATAACTTAATAAAAATCGTTGACCTCTCAGGATTATAATCGGGAAAACTTGATGTAGTTGTTGTAAAGCTTCATGACTCAGATAAAACAAGCTCAGACTTTATTAACGACAACATGCATGTATTAACATGTAGCCCCCGACTCACTACTTGGTTGAAACAAGCGACGTAATTAGTCAGAGTAACTAACATTATTTATATGTACAAAAGGAGTACAAAACTCAGGTATAGAAAGGACGTAGATGTTCTATGTTCCATGAGTTGTTAATTAGGACACTGTCTTCTATCTTCAGTCGGTAGGCGCCCGGACGTGTCACCTCAGTGATAATAAACGGTCCCTCCCAAAAGGGAGATAATTTATGCCTGTCTTTGGTGGTTTGAATTTTTCTCAAGATGGGATCTCCCACCGAAAAGGCGTGGCCACGAACATTCCGACTGTGATAACGACGTAGGCCTTGAAGATACCTTGCTGATTGGATGGTTGCGATATCCCTTTCTTCCTCCAATTGATCTAGTTCGACCAGTTGGTTTTCAGTTGATTTTGTATCTGAGTGTGCCTGAACTCGTGGTGAGCCAAACTCCAACTCGGTTGGTAACACAGCCTCAGCACCATAGACTAGGAAGAAAGGGGATTGCCCTGTTGTCCGACTAACCATGGTTCTTAGAGGCCAGAGAATAGATGGAAACTCTTGCACCCATCGCCCTACATATAGTTATAGTCGGTCGAATACCCTAGTTTTGATATATTGTAAGACCATGCCATTGGCATGCTCAACCTCCCCATTGCTTCGTGGGTGTGTCACAGAAGCATAACATATCTTGATGCCGAAGTCGTCACAAAAATCTTAAAAAACACCGCCGGTGAACTAAGTGCCGTTGTCCGTTATAATGCGGTTGGGAACTCCAAATCGGTATAAAATACTCATGATGCAATGTTTTGCCCTTGCCACTGTTATGGTAGCAACGGGTTTTACCTCGATCCACTTTGTGAATTTGTCCACTGCGACGAACAAGTGTGTGAACCCTCTTGGCGCTTTTTTGAACGGCTCGACCATGTCAAGCCCCCAAACTGCAAAGGGCCAAGAGATTGGCATTGTTTGTAGTTCTTGAGCTAGAAGATGTGTTTGCCGGGTGAAGAATTGACATCCCTTGCATGTCCGAACTATGTCTTGAGCGTCTGTAACAGTTGTCGGCCAGAAGAAACCTTATCTGTAAGCCTTTCTGACTAACGTCCTTGATGCAGCGTGGTTGCCATAGATCCCGAGTGGATGGACTGCAGCATTTGCTTGCCCTCCTCAGGAGTGACGCAGCGCATGAGGACTCCGGATACATTTCTTCGATAAAGGTCTTCATCGACTACGAGGAAACTTTTGCTTCGACGTTTGATCCGCTCGGCCTCATTGCGATTTTCTGGGAACTCGTCTTCCAGGAGGAGCCTGATGATTGGAGTCTGCCAATCTTGAGAGATGATTAGTACTTTATTTGTTGCCGGGGTAGGTTTAGCCCTCGACTGCTCAAGTACTGGTTTTTTCTTGATTGATGGCTCCAATAGTTGGTCGACAAAGATTCTAGTCGAGACCACTTCTCGTTTGGATCTCATGTTGGCTAACTCGTCTGTAGCTTCGTTATATTGGTGCAGCACATGTGTGATCTCCAGCCCATCGAACTTGTTTTCCAGCTTTCATACTTTCTGACAATATACCACCATGTTGTCATCCAGACACGTCCAGTTTTTCATAACCTAGTTGACCACGAGTTGAGAATCCCCGCGTACTACCAGTCGGCGAATGCCAAGTGATATGGCGATACGGACCCAGTGGAGGAGTGCTTCGTACTGGACGATGTTGTGGGATGCTGGAAAGTGAATCTGGAGGACGTATTTCAATTTTTCTCCGGTGGATGACGTCAGGACAACACCAGCCCCTGCTCCGCCAATCCATAAAGAACCGTCGAAGTACATCGTCCAGTATTCAAGGTTGTCCGTTGGTGTAGCCATCTGAACCTCCGTCCACTCGGTTATGAAGTCAGTGAGTGCCTGTGAATTGATTGCTATCCGAGGTTGAAAGACAATGTCAAACGCCATCAACTCAAGTGCCCATTTAGCGATTCTGCCAGTGGCCTCGTGGTTGTGTAGGACGTCCCTGAGTGGATATGATGTGATGATTGTGACTTGATGCGACTGAAAACAGTACACCAACTTCTGTACAGTTATTAGTAAACCATAGAGCAACTTCTGGACTTGGGGATATCTTATCTTGGAGTCGGCTAGGACTTCGCTGATGAAGTAAACTTGTCTCTGCACTCGTTGTATATGCCCAGGTTCTGCCTGCTCTACGACCAACGCTGTGCTGACTACCTAAGTAGTTGCCGCCAGATATAACATAAGTAGTTCTTAGGGCATAGGTGATGCCAATACTGGTGGTGACGTGAAAATTTTTTTGAAGTCTTTAAAGGTTTGTTGGGCTTCGGGTGTCCATTGAAAGTTGTCGGCTTTCTTGAGTAATTTCAAAAAAGGAATGCCCCATTCGCCAAGTCGTGAAACAAATCGGTTGAATGCCGCCATGCAGCCAGTCAGCTTCTGCATGTCCTTCTGGCTAGTCGGGGGTGCCATGTTCATGATAGCGTTGACTTTCTCTGGATTAGCCTTGATGCCTCGATGTGATATGATAAAGCCAAGTAACTTTTGTGAAGGTACTCCGAAGACACACTTTTCTAGGTTCAACTTCATCTTGAATCTCCGAGGGCTTTGGAAAGTTTCCTCTAAGTCGGCAATGAGGTCTTCCATGATTTTGGTCTTGATCACCACGTCATCGACATATGCCTCCACATTGTGCTCGAGTTGAGTGTGAAGACACCTTGGATAGCACATTGATATGTTGCTCTAGCGTTTTTCAACCTGAACGGCGTAGTGACATATCAATATGCTGCGAATGGCGTGATAAAATAAGTCTTCAGGCAGTCCTCCTCCTTTAGGCTGATTTGATGATATCCCGAGTAACAGTCGAGAAAACTACGTAATTCACATCCCGCAGTTGAATCTACCACCTGATCTATTTTGAGTAGACCAAATGGATACTTGGGACAAGCCTTGTTTTAGTCGGTATAGTCGACGCACATGCGCTATTTTCCGTTCTTCTTTTGGACCAGGACTGGGTTTGCCAGCCAATCTGGGTGGTAGACCTCTTTGATGAACCCAGCTACGAGGAGTTTGGTTATCTCCTTCCAAATAGTATCTTTGTGGTCTTGTGCGAAGCACCGTAGTCGTTGTTTAACTGGTTTGGCATCCGGCTTGACATTCAAAGAATGCTCGATTACGTCCCTTGGTATACCAGGCATGTCAGAAGGCTTCTAAGAAAATATATCTCTATTTGCTTGGAGGAAGGCGACGAGCGCGTCTTCCTATTTGGGGTCGAGTCCGATCTTGACAAGCGCAGTCTTGGTGGGTTCGGAAGGGTACAAGGGGATCTTCTTTGTCTTTGAATCCACTGAAATTCCTGACTTGGGTGCTTTTCTTGCCAGAACTTGATCATCCTTGTTTGAAGTTGTTACAGCTAGTTGGATATTGCTTCGTCTGACTGCCGTTTCATGAGATTGGGCCAGCTTGCAACTCTCCTTGTCGTAGGTGAAGACTTGCTTAACATCACCGCTTAAGGAAAGTACTCCTGCTAGTCTTGGCACCTTGAGCACCATTTATGTATAATGGAGCACCGCCATGAGCTTGGCTAGTGCGGGCCGTCCGAGTATAGGATGGTATGCCGTCTCGAAGTCGGCAACCTCGAAGGAGATGTTCTCGGTGCGAAAATTTTCCTGCGTGCCAAAAGAAACTGGCAGAGTGATTTGTCGAGTGGAGTAGAAGAGAGGCCGGGGATTACCCCGTGGAAAGGAGCTGTACTTAGCCGTAGCTCGGATTGAGATATCTTCATCTCGTCGAGCGTCTTGGCAAATAATATGTTGAGAGTGCTTCCTCCATTAATGGGAACCTTCTTCAACTTGATGCTTCTGATGACTAGGTCCAGGATAAGTGGATAATGTCCTGGATGCGTTACTTGGTCGGGATGATTTGCGCGGTCGAAAGTAATTGTCGTCTCTGACCAACGTAGGTATTGGGGGGCGTCTGACGAGACCGAGTTGACCTCTCTAGCTGTTAGCTTTTGTTTTCGCTTAGACTCGTACGCAAATGGCCCTTCGAATATGTGATTGAGCTTAGCCTGGGGATCTTGGTACTCGCTAGCTGGGCCTGAGTTTGGCTTGTCCTTGTCTTTGTGGTCGCTAGACATTGATGGCTGCTCGAAAGCGAACTTCTTGAGCAAGAAGCAATTCTTAGCCGCGTGTTTCCCCTTTGGGTGGAAAGGGCATGGCCCATTCATCACCTTCTGGTATTCATCTGTCCTCGAGGGTCGTGGTCAACTACACCCAATAGCTGCCACAACGTTGTCCAACTTGCGTTTGTGATTGCTGGACTTAGCCGGAGCCATATCGTCGATGTCCTTCTGCTCCTTCTGTCGGGGCTCCTTCTTGTCATCCAGGGCCTCAGCAACAGCGTCGGCCGAGTTGGCATACTTGTTCGCCATATCAAATAGAGCCTTGATAGAGCTTGGAGGCTTCCGAGTAAATTTAGCAATGAACAGGGTGTCCCTGACTCCCTTACAGAAGGTGGCAATGACAACCTTGTCCTTGATCTTGGGTAATGAGTTCCTCTTCTCGAAAAACCGCTTTATGAAGGCATAGAGGGACTCGTTCTTCCTCTAGTGGCACTGATATAGATTGTACTCGGAAAGATGGCCTCTCGTACGTTCCTTGGAAGTTTGTGACGAAGTGTTCATGGAGTTCCCCCCAGGAGCCAATTGATCGCCTGGGAAGCCCCATCAGCCATGTCCTTGCCGAGTCAGCCAAGGTGCCTGGCAGGTAGTTAGCCATGGCCTTGTGGTCGCCTCTAGCCGCTCGTATCACCAAGGTGTACACTGTCAGCTAGGACTCCGGGTTGGTCTTCCCATCATACTTCTCTATTCCAGTCAGCTTGAAGTCGGACGGCCAGTCAACTTGTTGTAATTCGTGGGTGAACGCCGGTACTCCTTCATCTGGGTGAGGGCTCCGACTCCAACTATGGCGATGAAATCATTCATGGTGGAGGCCGAAGCACTCATGCTCATCTTTCAGTCGGCGGCGTTCATCCTCCTTATGTTCCCGGCGTCAAGCGTTAATGTCGTGGAAGAGATCGTGCCGTAGTCGTCCTCAGGCATCTTGGTTATCACGGCGGTCGTCATGATGGTGTCGCTATCGATTGTTATTCTGTTATTCTGGTTGCCGAGTGATGTATGACCTAACTTCGAGTGGTGCTGACCAGAGCCATCTACTCGGCGCCATGCTGAGGCCGATGAGACCGCCGTATCAAAGGCCGTCTTATTCGACGGTATGAAAGTATCTCCAAATTGTTATCACTGCTAGCATGCTGCAGCCGTGATCATTGCCTTGATCCTCACAATAGTCGAGGTGGTCTGGTGGTCGGGCCCGAACTGCAAGGTGTCCAACAATGTGGCAGCGGCCATGACGTTCTGTTGTGGGGTCACAAAGACGTCATGATCACCAACTCAAGTTTGGAGGATTTTTTGTTGAGCAGTCCGCCCGGCCTTGCATAAGTTGCCATTACGAGCATCGTGCTTGGCTTGCAAGCATCGTGCGTCTTCCTTATGTTGCTCACGTAGTCGGCGGGCCTCTTCCTACTGGTCGCGTAATCGGCGTGCGTCTTGTGTGGGGGTTGAACCCTTGGATGACATGAATACTTCACTTGGTGGAGAAAAGCTTGCCAAACTGCTGTCTGACTGTGAGTCTGAGTCGGAGTAGTTTAGGGGGCTGATTATAACTCCAACCTCATTAGATCCATTCTCGAGTGGCTCTAGGCCGTATCCGAGTTGAACCCTAGGGGATTAGATCTGCCGCGTAGGAGTTAGATTGAAGTTATTCGCGGCATTACTGACTCCAAATGGGAGATTGACGATCTCCTCCCCTAGCCCGATCTCAGCTGGCTCAAGGCCGAGTCCTTGTTCAATACCGGGAGAAAGAGTTATCCCTAGACTCATGGATCTTGGGAATTGCCACAGCAGGTTGCCGAAGATGTCTGCAACATTGAGTAGGCCGACTGGCGCGAAGCTAACTTGGTTCCTGGCCGATCGAGTCGAATCCAAGTCGGTCAGAGTGAGATCGCCGAGTTTGTCAGCGACAAAGTCGAGGCTCCCAAGCTAATTGTTTGCCTGGGGAAGAACTTGATGCTGTCGACTCCGGTGATCCGATCTATCAGGCTTGATGAAGGTGATCTCGACGAAGCCCCTACCTAGTGTGGGTGCCATGGGCCCCGGGTACCTCATGACAAGCATATGGGCCACTCGGATAGAGGATGGGCCAGATCATGTAATTAGAGATAAGATAGCACCCGGCAGGCTGTACCTTGTACAATAAGGAAACATAGCCTTAGTCGGATAGGATTCTATCTCTAATAAGGAAATCCCTTGGTCGTATCCGACTGGGATCCTTACCATGTACCCCTGTCCCCTAGTATATAAAGGGAGGCAGGGTGCCCTATGAGGGCAACCCGAGATCATCAATCACAAATCCACCTCAGAGGAATAACACCTCAACTGGACGTAGGGTATTACCTCACCTTGAGGGCCTGAACCAGTATAATTCCCTCGTGTTCCTCTGCAATCCACCGAATTCCAGTTCGCCGAGTACCCCCATAGTATTATTGCCGGTGCAAAGCATCGACAGTTGGCGCGCCAGGTAGGGGCCCGGCGAGTTCTTCATCAACAGATTCGATGGATCCCATCAACGGAGTCAGGAGCAACAAGTTCTCCAACGGAGACACCATCACCTTCGGGAGCCTTGATTTCGTCGCCGATCAACTCGGCAACCTTTCTTTGGCTGAGGCAGATCCGATCTCGCCAGCCGAAGAGCCAGCCGGCGTTGCGCCAGTCGGCCCCAGGGACGTCACCATCTCTTTCGACGATCTACTACGACAGTCCCTCACGTCGCCGGACATCGGGACAACTCTCTCCCTCGGCGTCCGACTCGCGCTAGGCCTTGAGCCAGCGCGGGTTAGGCCAAGAGGGGGAGAGATCGTCAATCTCCCGTACGGATTCGGCGACGCTGTGCATCCACAACCCGCGCAGCAGACCCGACCTCCAGCGATTCAGTTCGGACACGGTCATGAACCGTTTCAGATTGGATCTAGGGAGGTCGGAGTCGTCCTAACTCCGATAAACTACTCGGAGTCCGACACTAAGTCGGACGGTGGTTCGAGCATCAACTCAGACTCCACCTTGGCAAGCTTCCTCCTCCCCCGCGAGATCTTCATGGCTTCAACACCACCTTCCGAGGTGCGCCGACTGCAAGAGGAGCAGCATGAGGAGGCGCGCCGAGTGCAACAAGAGGAGGCCAACCGACAAGCTCGCAATGACGGGCTTCGACAAGCTGGGCGAGCCGCCCAGCAGCAGATCCTCCGAACCAAAGTCGGCGACCACGATGTCTTCGTCACGCCACAACAGAACGTCGTGGCCGCCGCAACTCTGCTGGACACGCTCCAGTTTGGGCCGGACCATCAGGCCACACCAACCATCGCCAAGATCAAGGCGATGATTACTGCTGCCGCCTGCCAGCAGCAAGAACAGTCAGGCAACACTCACGTACCGACCCGTCGAACGGGCTCTCCAGCGGCGGAGTCATCTGCATCAGCACGACGACGGGCAGCCGGCTCACCCGGCAGCATGAAGAATCCCGCCAAACAACACTCGGCAATACCAACTACGACAACCGGCGGCATCACCAATACGACCGCCGACACGATCAAGACCTCCGATCGCGGTTACAACGCGATCTTCGCCACACTATAAATGCCCGGCGCGAAGAGCGCGAAGAGGATGAACGCCGCCGACTGGAGGACGAACACGAGCGCTTCGGTCTCCACTACGAGCGACTACACCGCCAAAACCGAAGCCCGAGTCCTCACGATAATGAAGGCATCCCAGCCTTTACTCGGGAGTTACAGGACGTCCGATGGCCAGTCGGCTTTAAGCCTACCGGTATTGAAAAGTACGACGGCAAGACCAACCCAGAGTCCTGGCTCACCGTTTACGTCCTAGCAGTTCAAGCTGCTGGGGGCGACAGCAGAGCCATGGCTAACTACCTCCCAGTCGCGTTATCCGACTCGGCGAGGACATGGCTGACAGGCCTCCCAAGGCGGTCGATCGGTTCCTGGGGACAACTCAGGGAGCGGTTCATCGCAACTTCCAGGGGACCTACGAGAGACCGGCTTCCGAGCACGACCTCTACCAACTGCATCAGAAAAAGAACGAGTCTCTACGGGAATTCATCAAAAGGTTTTCCGAGAAGCGCAATCAAATCCCAAACATCAAAGACGAGGTCGTCATCGCCGCCTTCCGCAAGGGAGTAAAAGACGCCCCGCTCATCGCGAAGTTCACTCGAAAGCCACCTTCCACCGTCCGGACTCTCTTCGACATGGCCAACAAGTACGCCGACTCAGCTGAAGCCGTCGCAGAGGCCTTCGACGAGAAGAAGGAGCCCCGACAAAAAGACAATAGGGCAAAAGCCGACAACGAGCAGCCTCAGAACAAGCCTGGCAGCCGCAAGCGGAAGTCGGACAACGAGGTGGCTAACATGGAGCGCAGTCGGTCACGGCCCCAGCGGAACAACGACTACCAGAAAGTCATGAGCGGGCCTTGCCCCTTTCATCCCAAGGGCGGCACGCAGCCAAAGACTGCCACATGCTCAAGAAGTTTGCCTCCGAGCAGGCTTCATCATCTGCCGTCGGCGACAAGGACAAGGACAAGCCAGACTCGGTCCGGCTGACGACTTCCAGGACCCCAAGCCGAACTCAACAACATCTTCGGGGGCCACTCGCGTACGAATCCAAGCGCAAGCAGAAGCTATCAGCGCGGGACATTAACGCGGTCTCCACAACGGATGCCCCCAATACTTGCGCTGGTCAGAGATGGCTATCACCTTCAACCGCGCGGATCACCCAGATCGGGTTTCCCACCCGGGACGATACCCACTCGTCCTGGATCCGGTCGTCAAAAATATTAGGCTGAAGAAAACCCTCATCGACGGAGGCAGTGCGCTCAACATCCTGTTCGCCAAGGACTTTGACGAGATGAGAATTCCTCGTTCAGAACTACGGACCGGAGCCAGCCCGCGCCCTTCCATGGGATAATCCGGCTTGTCATCAACCCACTCGGGCAGATAACCTTGCCGGTGACCTTCGGCACGCGGGACAACTTCCGCACGGAAAACATCTCCTTCGAGGTCGCCGACTTCGAGACCCGCGTATCACGCGATACCTCGGACGACCGGCCTCGCCAAGTTCATGGCGATTCCGCACTACACATACATGGTGGCTGAAGATGCCCGGGCCCAGCAGGAGTCCTCTCCCTCCGCAGCGACGCTAAGCAACGCCTTCACCTGCGACAAGGAGACTGCGAGCTGGCTCAAACACAAGAAGCGGCAGTCGGGCGCGACAGCATTCGGCAAGCCGCTACATCTGAAGTCGATCAAGCTCCAGTTCCGGCGAAAAAAGCAGCGAAGTCGGGAATTTCAGCGGACTCTGACACGAAGAAGATCCCCTGGACCTTCCGACCCTCCAAGACTGCCTTAGTCGGGACCGGACTCGACCCAAATAGGAAGACCGCTCGTCACCTTCCTCCAAGCCAACAAGATATCTTCGCGTGGAACCGTCCGACATGCCGGGCGTACAAGGGAGGTGATCGAGCACGCCTACACGTAAAGCCAGACGCCAAGCCGGTCAAACAACGCTGCGGCGCTTCACTCAAGACCGCAAGGATGCTATCCGGGAGGAAATCACCAAGCTCCTCGCAGCCGGCTTCATCAAGGAAGTCTACACACCGGACTGGCTGGCCAACCCAGTCCTGGTCCGGAAGAAAAACGGTAAATGGCGCATGTGCGTCGACTACACCGACCTCAACAAAGCGTGCCCCAAGGACCCATTTGGTCTTCCCAGGATAGATCAGGTGGTCGACTCCACGGCGGGGTGCGACCTACTCAGTTTTCTCGACTGTTATTCGGGATATCATCAAATTAGCTTGAAGGAACAAGACTGTTTAAAGACATCTTTCATCACGCCGTTTGGAGCGTATTGCTATATCACAATGCCGTTTCGGTCTGAAAAACGCAGGCGCAACCTACCAAAGGGCTATTCAGCGGTGTCTGCACACTCAGATCGGGCGCAACGTGGAACCTACGTCGACGATGTGGTGATCAAGTCAAATCCAGACAAGACCTCATTGACGACTTGGAAGAAACCTTCCAAAACCTTCGAAGATTCAAGATGAAGTTGAACCCGGGACAAGTGCACCTTCGGGGTGCCGTCTGGGAAGTTACTCGGCTTCATCGTCTCGCACCGTGGCATCGAGGCTAACCCGGAGAAAGTCAACGCCATCAAGAACATGGCGCCGCCCGACCAACATCAAAGACATCCAGAAGCTGACAGCTGCATGGCGGCACTCAGTCGGTTTATCTCCCGACTGGGCGAACGGGGCATGCCCTTCTTCAAGCTCCTCAAAAGGCGGACACCTTTCAGTGGACCCCGGAAGCCCAGCAAGCCTTCGAAGACTTCAAAGAATTCCTCACATCACCCCCGTGCTAGCGTCACCCTGCCCCAGGAACCACTAATGCTTTATCTGGCGGCAACAACACAGTAGTCAGCACGGTGCTGGTAGTGGAGCGATCCGAACAGGGTCATCTTCAAAAAATACAACGGCCAATCTATTTTGTCAGCGAGGTCCTTGCCGACTCCAAAAAACAAGATACCGCAGGTCCAGAAGCTGCTATACGGCCCTACTCATCACAGTCCGAAAGCTGGTGCACTACTTTTCAAGCACATCAAGTCACGGTGGTCACAGCGTTTCCACTCGGGGATGTCCTTCATAATCGCGAGGCCACGGCCGAATCGCTAAATGGGCACTCGAGCTGATGGCGTTTGACATCACCTTCAGCCACGGACAGCTATCAAATCTCAAGCTCTAGCCGACTTCGTGGCGAGTGGACAGAAGTTCAACTCCCACACCAACAACAAAGCTAGAGTACTGGACAATGTTACTTCGACGGTTCCTTACGGATCGGCGGTGCCGGGGCTGGTGTCATACTGACATCCCACTGGCGAAAAGTTGAAGTACGTACTACAAATCCACTTCCCGGCTTTCCACAACGTCGCCGAGTACGAGGACTCTCGTTTCACGGGGCTCCGCAATCGCCATATCACTCGGCATACGTCGACTGGTTGTGCGCGGAGACTCCCAACTCGTGGTCAACCAAGTCATGAAAGACTGGACATGTCTCGACGACACAATGGCGGCATACTGTCAGGAGGTCCGCAAGTTGGAAAACAAGTTCGACGGGCCTGGAAATCACACACGTCCTGCGTCAATACAACGACGCGGCCGATGAGCTGGCAAACATGGGATCCAAGCGAGAAGCGGTCCGACTGGAAATCTTCGTCGAGCAACTTATGGAGCCATCAGTCAAGAAGAAACCGGCACAAGAGCAGTCGGGAGGCGAGCCTACCCCGACCACCGACGAAGTGCTGCACATATGTCAAGACTGGAGGGGTCCTGTTCTCAAATTCCTCCTGGACGATGAACTCCAGAAGATCGCAAGCAAGCCGAGCAAATCAAGCGTCGAAGCAAAAGCTTCCTGCTAGTCGGAGAAGACCTGTACCGAAGAGCGCATCCGGTGTCTCATGCGCTGTGTCACCACCGAGGAAGGCAAGCAGATCCTGCATCAATCCACTCGGGCATATGTGGCAACACGCTGCATCCAGGACGTTAGTCGGAAAGCTTACCGGCAGGGATTCTTCTGGCCCACCGCAGTCACAGACGCCAAAGACATCGTTCGCAGTGCGAGGGTTGCCAGTTTCTTCGCAAGACAGACAAATCTTTCCCGCCCAGCAACTCCAGACTATCCCCCATCTCTTGGCCATTCGCAGTATGGGGGCTCGACATGGTCGGGCCATTCAAAAAGCGCCAGGAGGGTTCACACATTTATTCGTCGCAGTGGATAAATTCACCAAGTGGATTGAGGCTAAACCTGTCGCAACAATCACAGCGCACGAGCAAAGGACTTTCATCTTGAGTATTCTATACCGGTTTGGGGTCCCTAACCGCATCATAAACCGACAACGCACTCAGTTCGCGGCAGGCCTATTCCAAATTTCTGCGACGACTTCGGCATCAAGATCTGCTATGCGTCTGTGGCACACCCGCGGAGCAACGGGCAAGGTTGAGCGAGCCAACGGCATGGTCTTACAAGGCATCAAGGCCAGGATATACGACCGACTACAACCATATGCGGGTCGGTGGGTACAAGAACTACCATCCGTTCTCTGGTCTCTCAGAACCACAGTTAGTCGGGCAACAGGGCAATCCCCTTTCTTCTTGGTCTACGGTACTGAGGCCATGCTACCGACTGAGATACAGTTCGGCTCTCCGCGAGTCCGGGCTTACTCCGAAGACGATTCCAACAGCACCCGACTGATCGAATTAGATCAGCTAGAAGAAGCAAGAGACGCCGCAACAATCCAGTCGGCAAGATATCTTCAAGGCCTGCGTCGCTACCACAATCGCAATGTCCGTGGCCGCGCCTTCTTTGGTCGGGATCTCGTTCTAAGGAAGATACAAACCACAAGGACAGGCATAAACTATCCCCCATCTGGGAAGGGCCGTTCATTATAGCCGAGTCACGCGGCGCCAGGCGCTACCGACTGAAGACCAAAGACGGCGTCCTCATCACCAACTCATGGAATATAGAACAGCTACGTCCTTTCTATACCTGAGTTTTACTTTTTCCATGTATACAGTTTTTCCTGACTCACTACGCCGCTTGTTCCAATCGAGTAGTGAGTTGGGGGCTGCATGTATATATGTGTTCTGTCAATAACATACAAGCTTATCTCACCTCGATTATGAAGCCTTGCCACGACTGATGCGTTCGCATCCGAGTATAGCATCTTTCCTCTGAACGATTTTTATCAAGTTCTAATCAAACTAACTCGGTGCATACTACATGGTCGGGTAAAGCTAATGACAACCGAATAATAAGTTTGGCGGCACGACACATATATTCACACATGATCGATATGAAAGCATATGTATACACCGACTACAAAATATATTGCCTTTACAGACCCAGGTCTCGGGTAATCGCTTCAGCAGTCGGCTTCGCCTGTGAGATCAGCTCCAACCGCTTCCTCGGGCGTCGTCTCCTCGGAAAATCCCTCCCGATGGCCTCAATGTCCGCCCTCGGTAGATGGACTTGGTCATCGCTAGGGTCTGGGCCACGCGGCGGCGCAACCCGCTCGTCTGAGTACCTTTTCAGGGCACTCGGCGCGTCCTCGAGAACGCCCATTATTTGAGGAATTCTGCTACAGCTGGTCCCACTGAGCGGGGATCCACAAGGTCAAGGAGCCCCTTCACGGACCCAACGAGGCTCCCCTGACTCCCATTGACCTTATCTCCTCCGTGTAAGAACCGGTACTGGGCCTGGACGTTGGCTCTCATGCCTGCCCAGATCGGCCGGCAAGTAAGCTTGTCAGGATCGGCTACACGCAGGGTGAAACAACGTATGTATTGGCTGAGATCACAGTCGGGTTGAGGACTTACTTTCGTAGTCGACCTCCCACCCGGCCACGGTCTTCTCCAGTTCGGCCTTCTCCTTACGAGCTCAACGACGGCCTTCTCCCAACTCGGACTTCTCCCGGTCAAGCTCGGTATTGGCCTTTGTCAGGTCGGCCTTGACCCTTCAAGCTCGGCCTTGGCTTCTTCGGCCTCCTTCAGCTGCGACTCCCTCTCCGCTTCGAGGTCCTGCACCACAGATTAGCCAAGAGCTCAATCACGGCAGTCATGACACCACCAAGCAGTCGGATCGACATAGCTGGATGATTACACCAACGGTCCAGTCGGGGAGATACGCTCGAGGATTTACCTCTGACTTCTCGGCTAGGGCCCATGTCTCAGCCCTGAGCTGATCCAGCGCCGCTCTTCAGCCAGGCCTCCCTCCCTGTGTGACGCGCCTCCATCTCGGCCTTCAATGCCCGGGCTGTTGTAATTCCGCGAGTGGGGGAGCCATCCTCGACCAGGATCTCTGTCATCGCCTCATTGCGGTCGACGAGCTTCTGCTCAGGACAAGGAACAAACCGACGACAGAGTCAAACATCAAGACAAGAAGATTGCTGGAGCTTCACTACAAGAATCATACCGTGACCCCTTGGGACTCGTTGATGGCGGCACGAATCAGGCTCTCGCGCTCTCTCCTTGCGACGACTTCATCGAGCCTGAAGCTTTTCATGGTGCCGTCGCGAGTGGTCCACGAGAAGGTCCGGGGCATCACACGTGGCGGAGCTTCGATCCGAGGCAAATGTGGGATCTCCGGTGGCGGCGGCAACGGCGACGACGGCGACGACGATAACCACGATGGCGACGGGGTCCTGGCCTCGACACCGCCTTCCCCTGCAACATCGGGGACCGGCTCGGGGGATCCGTCCCTCGCTTCCGGCGCGACGTATGGTGCCTCGGGGCTGGGGCCTCAGTTTCAACAGCCACCTCTCGGACGAGTGGCGGTAGTGGCCCCTGTAGACGGAGCACCTCGGTTTCAGCAACCGGGCTGGCAGCCGCTCAGCAGGTGTGTTCGCTGCTGCTGACTCGGCTGGGGAAATTCTCTCATCAAGCAGAGCAGATGGGCAACCTTTTGAGGTCGATATTGGCCCGCTTCCTGCACAATGAAGCAAGACATCAGGACTGTATTTTAACATACAACGACTACAGAATGCTCGGAGAGCGCACCTCTTGGAAAACTTCAGCTTCCTGCTAGCGTGCCCACTCCCCGGCGAAGCACTAGCATCGGCACTCGCCCGGTCGGTGTCGTCGACGGCAGAGGCACATCGGCCTGAGTCGGCCTGGCTCTGGTACGGTTGGGTTCGGGCTCCTTCACCCAATCGGCCTCTGCTCTGGGTCGGCCCCCTCGGCGGCGCTGTTGCTGAGTACACAACGTCGAGCCAAGCCAGCTGCTCTCAGCCTGGGACTCGACCCGCTGGCGTTGTGGCAGCAGTGTCCTTTATCTTCAAGCTACCGCTCACGGCCGCGCTGTCATGGCCCCCTCGCCCCGATACAAAATTGGCTTCTTCCCCTCTCTTCGAGTCGGGTTGAGCATCAGAAGGGCTCCTTGGCCTCTTCCTCGACGTGACAGCAGACAATGGACAGAATCTTCATCAAACTTCCTCATGCCACTACAATCAAGTCGACAAGATGCCATCACGCAAGGATGACAATCATGTTCCACAGGCGTTCACCACAGAAGAAAGTAGAAGGTTTACCTTGGTCCGCGGCCGGATGAAGCTATAGGCAGCAACTCGGCGGTTATCATCTTCGTGGCAACGACCTTCAGAGAAGAAGCCAAACAAGGTATCGGTTACTGCCCCTTGTCCGCTGTCTCGCTGCTCACCGGTCGGGATCGTGTTTACCTCTGAAGGCCCAGCCGAAAGCGCTTCTCAGCTTCAGCGGCTGGACGCGCCTCGTCAGGAAACGACGAGCCACCCAGGGCCCTGTCAAGCCGGCCCTCTTGAGGGTCATCTATCTTCGCGGTCAGCAATATGTGTGCCTGGCCCAGTTCTTCAAAGGTTGGCTCGAAGACCAGCTTGGCAACTTACTGTCGGCGGCATACCAGTAAACGGGGCAAGGAAGGAGCTAGATCGGCACAGTAAAACCACTCCTTGTGCCAGCCTTCAGAGAAGAATTTCAAGGGCAAATCGATATATGTTTTCTTCCCTCATCTTAGTTGAAGACCAGCCCCCCAATCACACTGATATTACTCTTGGAAGGCTGGGGCTTGACATGGAACAAGTGTCGGAAGAGGATGAAATGGGGCTCAACACCCAGAAAGCACTCGCAAAGGGTAACGAATATGGAGATCTGAAGGATCGACGTTGGGATTTAAATGCACCAACTCCAGCCCGTAGAAATCAAGGATGCGGCGGAAGAAATCAGACGACGGAAGACACAAGCCCCGATCAAAGAAAGAGGCGAAAACTACCGTTTCACACCAGGCCGGGGTTGGGGCTCGACTCATCCTCGCCGACCGCCAACGGATCACTTCTTGGCTGGGCAACTTCAGCTCGCTCTCCAGCCGTCTCAGCTTCACCGAGCCGCAATCCGAGATCGGCCAAGAACTCCCTGGCGCACCCGCAGGATCGTCACCTTCGGCATGACTGGAGGCGTTGAGATTGGGGGAAAGCAAATCGGGGCTTGGAATAGACGAAGAGGATTGAAATCGCCGAGTCCGGTGGGGAACGGCTGCTCTAACCCTTAGCCGGGCGGAGAGGTCGAAAAAGCTAGGCGCGAAGGTGGAAGATGAAGAGATTGGGTTGCTCTTGGGGAAGACGATGGAATCTTTTTCTCTCTCCCATCCTTTTATAGCCTTCAACTGACTAGATGGACTCAGGCCCACAGTTGGTATTGGGCCGACAAGATATGAGTTCCTACAGTAGCATGCTCCATGTGGGCCGCCCGCAGGCTGAGTTGAAATAATAGCGCTGGTTGCTACTCACAGAATCGATGAGGTAAACAGATATGCTTCATGAGAGCCTTACTGCTAAACAAATATGTTTGGGTATCTGTCTTATCCACCAGGTCTCGAGATATTCCTTACAAGGATCACAAAGCTGGTCTTCATTAAAATTGGGGATGCAGTATCTCTCTCGAGTACACCTAACCACGTAATGGATTTATTTTTCATACAGTGGTACTCGCCTATATGCGCGGCCACCAGTTTTTCCATGAGCAACATTACTCCAGCTGACATGACGCTGAAGAGTCTAACTCTTCGAGTAGTGCACTGCTCGGGAGAGACTATAAATTTATCATTCCCGCTGACATGATGCGGATGAGTCTAACTTCTGGGTGGGACGCCACTCGGGAAAGACTATAAACACTCCCTTTCCAGCTGACATGACGCTGAAGAGTCCCATATACGAGTAGTATCCTACTCGGCAAGACTATGAATTATATTCCGGTTGACATGATACCGAAGAGTCTCATATACCAGTAGTAATCTACTCGGGAAAGACTTCCAGGTTAAAGATCTTTGACTTTATGTTTAATTGTCTTCACAATTAAGCACAAAGTCGGGGGCTACACCTAATAGTGCGCCTATTCGGCGCACACTATTCCAGACATCTACATCGAACCTTCATAGCCTCGCTGCCAGCTGACATGAAGCAGGACTCGGCAGAAGCGCACTCGACAAAGATACTCGGGAGCAATGCACTCGGGAAGACTTCACCTGTGGAGGATGACACTCGGCATCAGCTGTTGACTCAACTATGAAGGTCTCGGGGGCTACTGTGGTGCCATGGGCCCCGGGTAACCTCATGACAAGCATATGGGGCCACTCGGATAGAGGATGGGCCAGATCATGTAATTAGAGATAAGATAGCACCCGGCAGGCTGTACCTTGTACAATAAGGAAACATAGCCTTAGTCGGATAGGATTCTATCTCTAATAAGGAAATCCCTTGGTCGTATCCGACTGGGATCCTTACCATGTACCCCTGTCCCCTAGTATATAAAGGGAGGCAGGGTGCCCTATGAGGGCAACCCGAGATCATCAATCACAAATCCACCTCAGAGGAATAACACCTCAACTGGACGTAGGGTATTACCTCACCTTGAGGGCCTGAACCAGTATAATTCCCTCGTATTCCTCTGCAATCCACCGAATTCCAGTTCGCCGAGTACCCCCATAGTATTATTGCCGGTGCAAAGCATCGACACCTAGCGTGCCAATTGTTGATACTTTGTATCGGCAATAATAATATGGGGCTACTCGTGAGACCAAAACTTGATGGATTACAAAGGAACACGAAACAATTTATCCTGGTTTGGACCCTCAACGTGAGGTAATAACCTGCTTCTAGCTGTGGTGTATTGCCTTTGAGGTTTTTCTGATGAGATTATGGTGTTTTCTCTATTGAGATCATTCTGCCCCGAGGGACTCCCTACTCCTCTTTATATACTGGAGAGGTAAGGCTACATGATAAGAATCCTAGTCGGATTTGACCAAGAGATTTTCTTCTAAGAATACAACGTACCCAGTCAGGATTATATCTCTTTCTTTGTCATACAAGGTAATATGTACAGAGTGCTATTATATCTCTAATTATAAAATTAGTTCCATCCTCTATCCGAGTGACCACAAAGCTTTCCATGAGATACCTGGAGCCCATGGCCTCCACACTAAGGGTCAGAGGTTTCCTTGAGAAATATTCAGAATAGTTTGATCACATTGAAAAACCCTTGATTTACAATTAAAGACAATCCTCTTCAATTTAAAACTAAGGGTGAATTAGAGCTGCAAAACATTCACAAAATTGGTTTCCCATATAGAGAAAATATATTTAGCAGCTTTCACACAAATCCAAAACCAAATTAATGCAAAATGATTGTACAGATCAGCACGCCACACATCAGCTGAGTTAGGTGCAAAAATCATTGGCTCACCAGAGGGGGTCACTGTGGCCACTTCGTTGCCAACAACTTCAGATTGGATGGCCACTACACCAACAGACACAGGAGAGGTCATGCCCTCTCGCCTACCTCCACAAGAGACATAATGGCGGCTTCGCCAACTGCACCGAAAGATGCCGTCACCGTCTTGCTGAACGCCATGGAAAATGATGTGTCTGCCAACCACCATAGCGCTCTCACTGACGGCTGTGGAAGACAAATCAGGAAAAGCATCACCCGGAGGAGAATCCATGCAATTCACAGCCTAGCTGCACAAGAAGCCACTGGCCGCCACCGACCAGATTCGCCTCGGCGATCTCATAGCCTCCTGGTAGGAAAGAGGATCTGTGGTGCTCATGAAGCGAGACAAAACAAGAGGCTTCGAGTCGAGCGGCTCGTGCTCTCCTCAGATCGTGATGGCAAACTAATGCGGTGCAGGCCCAATAACACCAACACAAATCTTGGAACGAGCCGATGGCTAGGAATTTAGCAGATAACACAAAAAAAAAATTAGCAAGGTGATGCATAGCAAATCCCTAAATTCAATTCTCATACGAAGTCATGCCATATTTCAAACAGGTCTTGGAATTTTTGGCTAATTTGATTGCACGATGTTTAGGCCGTATCTTATGCAAACAGTTTTCTTGTAAAAAATCATATACATCAACTAACAAATATCACTAAAAATTTAAGAAAAAATTATACATATAATTCTAAAAGTACTATACATATATATAAAGTCTTATCTTCAAATTCATTATACATAGAGAGTAAAAAAAAAGAAAATTCTGACAAATTTATACTCTTAAAACTGTCATTTTTTTATTACGGCTAAAATATAATGAATTTAAAGATAAGACGTTATACATAGATGTAATATTATTGAAATTGTATGGATAGCTTGTGTGTATAGAATATGCTCATTTATAGATGCACTACTGCTCAGTAGAAGATGCTTTTGGTTTTCTGTAGGTCGAATGACTGTGTCTTCACTTCGCTGCTTCAAGAATCGACATTTCTGCCTACTTGACTTACTGGAAAAGAAGTACAGAAACAGAAACCTTAGTTCCAATTCAATGTTATCATGTTGGTTTGATGCTTCTATCATGAGCATAGATTGTATAGGCAAGCATAGCTCATTGTTTCTGCATTTTCACAGGTCTAACAATTATACGTAAAGAGTATAATTTTTTTGGATCATGCAACGAAAATTTAAACAAGCAGGTGTGGCTCTAGAACATAACTAACTCTGCACTCCATATACCAGTTAATGTTGTGCTAATTTATTTTTTTCTTCCCTTGTTTGGTGGTACATGTGGAAATATTCAAATGTGTGAAAGTTATTTTATTTTATTTTTGCACTTGCATGACATTGCCTAATAATTAGCTATCTAGGTATTTCCGATGAACTGTTTCTCTATCTTTTGTTTTGGGAAAAAAATTCCTTAAGAGCATCTCCAACAGAGGCTTAAAAAAATTCTCAAAAGTTAAATTTTGGGATTTAAGTTAAAAACAGGACTCCAACAGATACCCAAACCTATCCCTAAAAATTTTCACACCCAATCCTAACCCAAAAGTGAGCCAGATTTAGGGAAACTATTGGCATCCCCAATCATTGCTCCCGCGAGAAAATTTCACCGGTCACGTGCCAAGAATTCTCCGCCCGTGTCTTTTCTTCCTCCCGATGCCTTCTGCCCGCGTTGATTTTTTTACGCCGCCTATCACAGCTGCTTGATCTGCACACCGCCACAAGCTGTCATCAATATACCTCTCCACCAACCACGATTGATGATACGTCTGGCTAGGGGATCGACATGGCCTTCCGTTTCTCCATAGGTTGACGGCAAAGTCTTCCACCGAGGACACTATGGCTGGTGACATGTTCTCTAGTGCCAAGGAGCAACGGCGTCAACGAGGATACTCTCGATCGGTGTTTGCACGTGGGCACGGTATCGTCAAAAGAAACGATCGGAAACAAACTTTAGGCCCATCTATTCTACGTGGCCAATAAAATAATTTTTAAAATTCAATTTTTGGGTCTCTCTTGAAGATTATAAAGCTTTTTGAGCCCAAAATTTCTTAGGATGGTCCCAATCTAAAATTTTTGGGAACTAATTTTTAGACCTCTCTTAGAGATGCTCTTATATGTCACTCAAAATTCTCCAGTTCCTTATATGCCACTCAAAGTTTGCTATTCCGTCTATGCCACCGCTCTAACTTTTCGTACCCTCTCATGCCCACTATATGCCACTCGAAGTTCGCTTTTTTCGTATATGCCACCGCCGTAACCTTTCACATTCTCTCATGCCGTTGTTGTCACTTTGTTGTAACATAGCTGCTTAAATAGTGCAAAAAAGACAAATTGCCCTTGTGTGCAAGAGTACTATTGCCTAGGGTTCAATATTTTGTTTGAAATTTGAAAAAAAACGAGGATTTCCATGCCCCCAACAAACACATACGAGTTTAGTTTGGGCAAAATTGTCAATTTTTTGAATTTAGAAACATTATATAAATTTGCTTTGAATGCTTACTTGAGGCCATGAAATAAATTTTGGGCAATCTGACCAAATTTTGCTAAATTAAAAAATTGAAAATTTCACATGAAGTAAATTCCTGTGTGTGTTTGTGGGGGGGGGGGGGGGTGCAAAAATCATAAAATTTACAAAATTTGAAACAGAAATATTGAACTTTGGGCTGGAGTATTTTTGCACACAAGGTCAATTTGGTTTTTTTAAGCTTTTTAAACAGCTATTTAATCACAGAGTAATGGCAATGGAATGAGAGGGTGCAAAAAGTTGAAGCTGTGGCATATATGGTAATAGTGAACTTCAAGTGGCATATAAGGGAACCTGTAAACTAGTGGCATATAGGGACTTTTCTCCCTATTTTTCCAAGTGGCTTGATGCTTTGTGTCTATTTGTTTTCAAGTTTAATTTCATTTTTGGTGCCTATCTCCTTTCCAATGTTGAATTGTGGCTAAGAATTAGAAAGGAAAACTTTTAAGCCCCCTTCTCTCCTTTTCCCTTTAGAAATAAGCACATATTCATGCTCCTTGACCTTTCGGTTTGATTCATTTAAGCGCATCAATCACTATTTTGTTGCCTGCATACGAGCTAGGTTATATTAATGGATAAGTCCATTTGACCCCCTCAATCTTCAGTTTGTCTAAAACGCACTCCCGAACTCTAAAACCGGGTATATGACACCCTCCAATTACTGAAACCGTTCAAATTACCACCCTGATCCAAACTAGAACGGTTTTCGCCTACATGGTGCCACGTAAGTGTCCAGTCAGCAAAGAAAATTATAAAAAAATATTAGGCCCACATGTCAGCTATCCTTTCTTCCTCCTCCATCCACCCCCTCTCCTTTCTCTCCCTAAGATGTCCCTATCTCTCATACAATGGAGGCAGATCCATGCAGGAGGCAATGGAGATTGAAGTAGCGGCGGTGGATCTCAGCAAGGCGATGCATCGAGAAGGCATCGGAGGAGGCAGATCTGGGTGGCTGCGAAAATCGATGAGGTGATGGCCCTCAAAAACATGGAGCTTGAGCTCACCCCGCCAATGGTTCGTGGTGACCTTGAGCTCGGGGAGGAGCATGCTGCTTATGTCGGAGGTCAGAGATGAGACCGGTGGCTATGCTCAATGAGGCGGAGGAGGAGAGGCGGTGTTGGCAACGCTCCCCTAATTGAGCTCGATCTCCACCTCCGCCCCCTTCTCTGGCTCGGACAGCGGCAATCGCCTAGTCTCCGTGGAAGGTTGCCTCCGCCGCCAGGATATGGACTTGACACCTCCTCCTTGAGCTCTGCATTGCCAAGATCTACCAAGGCTCCATCTCTATGATCGCCACCGACTCCTTGTCCATGATACCGGTACGGGAGAGCTCAAGCTCAAATTTTACCTCCATAGCTGCCATTGCCGCCAACTGGAGCTCCTCTCCTCCTGAGTCCCTGCTATGAGGAAGAGAAGAGAAGCAGTCAGGGCTTAGGGCAGTACCAACCCAAGACACTTGCCATAATTTCTATAATCTCCACATCATCAAGAAACTAGTACTAAATAGTACTTTTCCAATGTAAATACTACTATTCCATACTTGAATTTAATACTACTCATTTCTCATTATGTCTTGGATGTTGTGTAGAAACCATATCTCATGAAAGACCTGGTTTTCTCCTCTTTTTTCATTTACTCACTTGCCACATCATCTTTTATTCTAGGTGGCAGCTCATTTAATTCTATAGACACCATTCTAGTCACTGGGTTGGGACTGCACTTAGGAGAGAGGAGAGGGAGAGGGAAGGGAGAGATGGAGGAAAAAGATGGGGAAGGATGATAGGTGGGTCCATGATTTTTTATTTATTTTGCTGACTGGTACCACATAGCACCACATAGATGAGTACTGGTACCACATAGTGCCACATAGACGAGTACTGGTTCAAGTAGGCTCCACGCAGATGAAAACCACTTTTCTTTGGACCGAGGGGGTAATTAGATGGCTTTGATAGTTGAGGGGGTCTAATATCCGGTTTTGGAGTTTAAGGATGTATTTTAGACAAAATGAAGAGTTAGGTGGGTAAAATGGACTTATCCCTTATATGAAAGTTATAGCTCAACTATATATACAATTTTCTAGTTGGTAACCTTTTTGTTTAAAGTCATTTAAATTCATAAATATGAATTACAAGTTTCAGATAAGAACAGTAGAAGGAAAAGATGTGAATAGTAGCAGCATTGTTGCCTTAGGTGGCTATGTGTGAAAAGAGAGGCCAATGGTTCAAGTCCCATATGATACATACACGACAGTTTGTATATATGTAGTGAAGTACGAAAATATTTTTTGAGACGTTTAGGTGTCATAAAATTCAAATTTCAGGCCCCTGGTATAATCGCCGGTTCATCAGGGCTGGTTTTTAAACTAGCAACGGCCGCATTTTCTGTGCTAGTGCAGATGTTACAGTACTCTATGGTGATCGATGTCGGAAGGGAGGTTGGCGGCGGTGGTGGTAGACTGAAATTGAATGAGGGACGTGACTAGGGTTAGTGTGGACGTGGCTGACTCAAGGCGAGCCGACACACATGAAGAAAATGGCTGGGTTGTGGCACTCAAAAGAGATAGAGAAGGGAGTGTTACGCTGAAATTGACCTAGGCCAAGGCAGAGGATTATTTTTGGTGATATCCAGTGGTTCGCAATTTACCTCGTTTTGGTACACTCAATATATAAAAAGTTTCATGGAATCCTAGTTGGTTGACAAACATCACTAAATTTAACGAACCGAAATTATATTTGAACCACTTGCAAACATCACAAAACCAAAACATTTACCAAAACGGTACACGTCTTAGTCCATACATCATATATAAATGAGGCAACACAGCTAAATTGAAACTCTCCCACAGCCAACCGGAAACTCTAGAGCAGTGACTTGAGCGATCGTTCTTTAACGCGCTTCTTCATGGTCTTTGAGAATTGTACCTTATCCACTGCAAGCTTTACTGTTTCCTTCCTGGCATAGGGCTTTCTGGCACCACCAACGCTGTAGTCTTCATCGCTTTCGTCGTCGCCACTAGAGATCGATGAATCATCGGACAAGTTGTCGAGATCGTTGTTGTATTGTTTTTTATCATCTTTTTCTTCTATGGTAATGGCATTATCATGTGGTAGATCCTTCTCATCAGCATCGACTGTAGTTACTCGATGGTTGCTGCTACCGCCACGTTCCTTTGTGTAGAATGGGACGAACAAATCATAGAAGTAGTAGTCATCACCACCTAAGCCAATGCCCGCCTTCCTCTTGTATAACTGAGAGCTGGTTGGCACACTTACTGAGGATGTTGCTGCTTTGGAGTTGTTTTGTGCGCTTGACGAGGCTGCCATCAAGCTTGATGCTGCTCCTGCTGGAGTTGGTTTGGAACTGGACTTCCGCAGAGCTGACTTGGCAATGGTTGTTGCCTTTGTTCGGCTTGACTTAGAATTGGCTGCGGCAACTGTCTCACTACTGCGGGTGTAGTACGAGCGGCTCTTTGCTAGGTGGTAATCACACAAGGTCTTGGGCCTGTCGACGATGTTCCGGCAGTTCCGTCTCTTGCCATCATTCTTGTTACAGAACCAAAACCTAGCCTGCTTGGCATCCATATCTTCCATCTCCTCCACCACCATGCCCTCCTCCTCTTGCACCATGGGCTCCCCATTCATCTTTTCCTTCCTCTTACTCATCTCACCACCTTGCTTCTCCTGGCAGGCAGGCTTCTGATCGTTCACCTCCTCATCCTCCCCCTGTTTCTGCTTCCAGATCTTGTCCTCCACCTCCATCTTGTCACCATTGTTGCTGTTGAACACAAAGCTTGCCCTATGAGGGATGTGCACCAGGTACTTGTCGAATGTATCCTCCTGCAAGTTTTGAACAATTAATACAAGCGAGGTGAGATACAAAACGAATTAATTAAGTCAGATAAAAGGATGTTATGTGACATGCATTGTGTACACTACCAGAGAACCCATCATCACTAACGGTCAAAAATCATTATCTATAACGGTTCCTTGACCCTTTACTATGGTTTGGTCACTAATGTCGATCGTCATCTGTAACGGGCATGTGGCCATTACAGATCTCTGAATCACTAGCCGTTCCAAATTGTCAGCCATTACAGATGTCCATAATCACTCAAAAAAATAAAATAAAAACACTACCGGTATGAGCTGTTATAGATGTCAATAACCAGGGAAAAAATCATGCTAGGTCGCCGTTGTGTTCGTCAGTCGCCGTAGCCGCCACGCCGAGCTCCTTCATGCACTGTCACCACCTTCGGATCAGGTCACCGTCACCGTGCTCCACTGTTTGTTGTCGTGCTCGGAGGTCGAGGCCTCGATTGCGCAGTAGGGTTGCTCGTCGCCATGGCCGGACAAGGTCGTGGGCATTGGAGGGGAGGCAAGAAGGCACGGATGACATACCAAGATGGCTGCAAAGAGGGCATGGATTAGAGACCTACCAAGCTGCCTGCAGCCGTTTCCATGGCCGTTGCAGCACCCCTCTTGAGCTGTTCTCATCTTCACTCCTCCACCATCCTGCCAAGTTCAGATCCAGTGTCATCGAGCTCAGGGGTGGTCTGATCCAGCAAGCCCCGACCACCTCTGACCTCAGGGAGGTCGGATCTGGCGGTGGCGGCTGGCACTCGAGTTGTGGAGGCGGTGCTCGGGAGGTAGAGAGGAGTAGGTGACAGTGCTCGGATAGGGACAGGGAGGCGCCACCAGAAGCTTGGACAGGGAGGCCCCGGATCCATTGCCCTACGTCTCTGTGGATCAGATCTGGCCAGCCTCTCTGGCCGCCGTCGTTGCTACAACGAGGCCGAGCCTCGTGCGCTGGGGAGGGGAGGCGAGGGGAGCAGCGGTAGTGAAGAGGGAGGAGGCGATTCGGTGGGGCTCATTCTACTAAAAGCTATATTTTTGATATCTAACTTTAATAAGAACCTTTAAATCTAAACTTATATTTTTTTTCTCTCATATTTCAATATAATCTATATGTATATTCTTTATTTACATCACTAAATTTAAACTCAAATATTTGTAAACCATAACAATAAACTATATTTAAATTCATGATTTCAAATAAAATTATTTAAATTTAAATTCAAATTCAAATTTTTTCCAAACATAAAAATCATACATCCATCTGATTCTTATAACAACAAAGTAAATGGTGCTATTGCCCACATCCAATTAGAACTATCCAGCCATTTCCAAAAGACATTTCGTCTAAAAAATTCTCGTGACTCATTATCTAAAATCACAGTGAAATAGACATGGAAAAATACAGGAAATGATCTTTATTCAGTAACACTGAAAAGAAAATAATAACAAACCCTGCTAGGTCTGATAACATGTTGTTCTCTAAGCAAAGCTCTTGTTTCCTCTTTCCTGAGCAAACTAGTGTTTTTTTTTTTGCATGAGAACCCTTTTTTTTCTTTTCTACTACACAAAATTTGAGTCAACAGCAGCAGTCTTAAAAAAGTTTTTTTTAATCTAAGCCACAGTTGCAGGGGGAAAAAATAGAACAAGAAGCAAATCACTAAACTTTGCAAAAGTGAGTATACAATTTCTGAACATCTCAATGCCATCAAGAAAGGTTCAATACCTAGTCTTGCTTCCTGAGAAAGCTAAAGACTTTAGTCGATTTGAGAATCCCTTTTTCTTTTCTACTAAAAAAACTTAAGTCAGTTGACAGCAACAATCTGAAAAAATAACTGTTTTTTTAAAATGTAAGTCACAGTTGTAGGGGGGAATGGAACAAGAAGCAAATCACTAAACTCTGCAAAAGAGAGTATACAATTTTGACAGCTCAATACCATCAAGGAAGGTTCAATACTTAGTTTTACAGTAGAACACTAGAAAAATTGATGGGCTCAATTTCAGCAAACAACTCAAGCATCTTCATTCCCAATTTAAGTTTTTTTAAAAAAAGTTCAGTTGCTCAGCATGCTCACTAGCCGCAAACCCAACGGAGTTTGATTCAAGTTGCAAATCCCATGAGATAGAAGTACAAAGGTGACAAGACGCTGTCACACCGGCGTCCGGGACGAACGGAGGATGCGTGCGTGGAGCGCAGGGAGGTGGAGGAGGTGTCGCAGCTCATGGAGGAGGAGGTGGTGGAGATGGCTTCGAGAGAAGAGGTGGAGCCAAGGAGGGTGGAAGGGGGCGGCAGAGCCAATTGTGGGATTTAGGGGGGACATGGAGGCCGCGCCGGCGAGGGGAGGAGGCCCTAGCGGCACGAGGTCTCCCCACCAGCGACCGGCTTGGAGGAGGAAGGGGTATTCGAGTAGATGGAGGGCAGGAGGCAGCGGCGCGGGAGGGAGTCCGACGGGCAAGATGCGCGGGGAAAAAATTGTTTCACGGGAGAGAAAAAGAACTCCTAACCGTAGAGTAGGGAGCTCCTTACGTACCCATGAGAGATGGGACTGATGAGGAAGATTTCGGGGCCTCCATAAAGTAGGGACTCGAGTTGGGGCCCTGTTGGACTTGAGTTTTTTTGTCTGGCTTTAAAAAATAGAGTAGGGGCCCTGTTTAGGGTCCCTGTTGTAGATGCTCTTAGCAATCCACTCAATTGAGGGATTACTATAACAGCTGGTAAACTTCACCCGTTAGAGATGACACCTCATTTTTAACGGGTGATAGATCCTAACCATTATAGATGAAACCCCCATATCTCTAACGGCTGATAGTCTTTTACCGTTATAGATGATCTGATATCTGTAACAGCTCTTAATATAGAGCCGTTACAGATGATCAGCACCACATCTGTAACAAGTGTGTCATCACTAACGGGCGTTTACTTCTACCATGATCTCTAACGGTCTAAATATTCACTTGTTGCTGATTAGGTTATCTCAAACGGTTCTAACTGAACCATTATAGATAAACGGTTACAGATGACAGGTTCTGTGGTAGTGAGATAACACGCAAAAAAGGCTAGCAAGAAGCCACATAGCAATCATATGACATTCTCAAATAGCTAGATCTAGCTAAGGCATCCATTTCCACCCATCCCCAACCCTAGCTTCCCCACGCTACCCAAATCTCGGGTGGAAGAAGCCCCAGAACCTACAGGAAGTATGATCTCGCTGGTTGATCTGATTAATTTCTCTCGTTCCCTACTCGCCACCAAGCGACCACGCACATCAAAACCATGAGTCCATGATTCTACATCTCTCATCCGGATGAACCCTAGAAGCATTAGAGAACAAGACGACTGGTCCACTGCCCCAAAAATCCAAGCAGAACACAGAAGCAAGATAGGAAACTCGCACAAAGCATTAAAACCAGAGGCAACCAAGAAAGATGGAATTAATACCAGAGGCAGAGCATGCAAAATGGATGGCGAGGGGAGATGGGGATGGAAGCTTACCCGGGGATTGGGGTCATCGAGTTCGCATGGCAAATCCCATGGCGATTGGTTCAGCTGGCAGGCACCATCTAGAGCGACCATAGGACCATCGAGAACGCTGCTGCCACCATATGCAGCAGGCATGGGCACTGGCGTGGGCGGCGGCGGTGCGAGGATGCTCACAGATGCATGTGATGCTTCTGCTTGGGTGGTGAAGTAAGCTGAGCCAAGCACCCTGGAAGCGGCCCTCCGGATCCGCATGGCTGGAATAAAACCTTTGGCAAGTGCCGCGTTGGCGAGGGAGTGGATCTGGAGGTGGTAGGGTTTGGGATTGGAGCAGAAGAATGGGACAGATGGGTGCGCATGTGGGTTTATGCTTTGCTTTGCGTTGCTCGGCTTGGCCTCTTGTCCTCCTGGGTCCCTTTTTTTCCCTTTTCCTGTCTCCCTAAGTCAGCTCGTTCTATGGTGCCGTGGTGGTCTGTTCCTGAGATCTTTCGTAGCACACCTTTGTGCTTCGCTGTGGACCCTATTCTTGCTAGTCACATAAGCTAAATAAGGAAACATTGTCAGTACTAATATCTTGTAAAAGACCTGTATGTACTCGTGCCATTAGGTGTTTTTTAAGGTTTCTGAACTGTTAGTATGCCCATAAGAGACTTTGCAGGACTAATCAAAGAGATGTTAAAAATTTCGCTACAATGATAAATAGTACATTATGCTTTGGCTCTTCATTTAGGCCCCTTCTTGAACACAGAATTTCTGAAAAATTTCACCGAAATAAATTCAATTCTCAAATGAAACCGTGCCGCAATTCAAACAGGCTGTTGGAATTGCCATTGGCATAACGAAACAGAGTTACATTTTAATAATGTCCAAAAAGTAACGTGTGCATTAAAGCAAAAAATATATATATCTTAGGAGAAGTTAATGCGTGACGTAGTATAGGATAGCAGATATTAAAGCTCGTCCCAAAATATCCTTTTTGTTACAAATAGCCATATAGTCTATACATAACAAAAGGCTGCTGGTTTATACTTTTAACAAGAGGCATCATTTGGCCCAATACATGTCTATATGTGAGTATATGGCCCATAGCTTTAACAAGATGTAGAATACACCATCTTCTAACCCAATACATGCACTATACGAAAAGAGATGCACATATATGAAAAGAGAAATTCTATGTTTTGCCATGGATAAGCATCCGCCGGTTCTACAAATTGCCATAGACCCACACGAATTTTACAAAATGGCATCGTACAAACATTTTTATCCATTTTTGTCACCACCGTTAGGTCTTCATTCATAGATGTTAATAAGTCTTCAAAGACCATTCTGCAGAATTTGATTATGAAAATATGCAAACATTTTTGCAATCAATTATTTATGGGATTGTTAAAGGTACTTTGGATATTTAGTATGATGGCATTTACCAAATTCTAGAAGCAAAATGGTCTTTTAAGAAGACTTATTGAAGCTCTATGGATAAAAACATATAATGGCAGCGGCAAAAAAGGGATAAAAAAAGCTTGTATGTAGTATTTTGTAGAACTCAAGTTTATCGATGGCAAATCGTAGAACTGGTCACTTGTCAATGATAAAACATATAATTTTTCCTATCAAAAGGGTGGCTCATAATTTTAACAAAGTGATCCGTGTAGTTATTAAAAACTCAAATTTACCATTGTATCCAAACCTGGTGACCAAATAATGAGAAAAAAAATGTAAAACCCACCTGACCACATGAGCTAATAATATTTTTGTTTTAATAAAAGGAACCAACGCACTTTCCTACATAATGGAACACATACCACGTTCGTTCCTAACAGGGCATTTAATGTTTTGATGTGTATAGTGGAAGTAAAACCCGTCTAATAATTTGCATACATTATTTTTTAAAAAAATTTGCACACAATATTGCATGTTTTATAGGAGATATTAAAGTATTTGCCCCAATTATCTTCAACATTTGCGCCTTTATTCAGTCAAATTCATGATTTTAGCCTGCCAACATGAAAATTAGCTAGCATTTGCCACCAGTAGGCATGGAGTCTTCATATTCTATGTTCCAAAGGATTAATTTAGGTTGCGCAAGTAGATTGTACACAAATAGTCATGACTCATGAGTAGTTGACTCAACTATGGGAATATCTCAATGTGATAATTATTTTTAAGATAATAAAAAAGCTTACATTTTCATCCTCTGTACTAGGCAGTGGCGGAGCAACCGCCCCGTGATCCTGCGGGTGGTGAACTAGGCTCATTAGTGAACACACAGGTAGAAATTTAACATTATTATAGAAATTGATAATAGAAATTTAATAGCAAACACTCAACGTAGTTAGATTTGTTTGGACTCTAAAAATTTCTTGGGTCTGCCACTGGCACTAGGTGCACATAGCCTAATTATCCGAATAATGCTAAAACAAAATAGTTTAAAACATAACAAGGACAGGGCAAAACACCTGCCTTCTATAAAGCTAAAGAAAGGAAGCAATTAACATTTTAAAACCAGCTTAACCTTCTACTAGTGTGCCATCTTAAGAAGGAAATAGTTGCATGGTGACTTGAGGCTCTGTTCCATGTCCCCTTCTACTACCGGCTTACAAGCACACGCAAAACAAGAAATATTATTAGCACGTTGATTAATTAAGTATTAACTATTACAAACTTGAAAAATGGATCTATTTGATTTTTTAAAGATACTTTCATATAAAAAGTTTTTGCAAAAAACATACCGTTCTAAGTTTTAGGAAGTGTGCTAACGGAAACTGAGGTAGAAACAAGAAGCTATTCCAAGTGTGTAGTTCTAACTGTAAATGCATACTGGTCCTCCTATCATTGCATCAAATTTCAATTATGGAGCCAATTGGTATGTATAGTACCTGCATGGGATTAGAGATATTTTTCCTGTCAAAAACAATATCATTGCAGCAAAGTCATATTGACCAACATAAAGTACATACTCCTGTTAAAATCTTTGACTTGAACATATAGTTGAAACCTTCTAGTCAGTTATGAAACATATTGGCTACATTTTGTGGTGGCGGTGAGGTAAAAGCAATGTTTATGGCTCTCCAACAAAAACCTATACAACATGGCACTACAAAAGAGAGATGTTAAATGTTCTCATTAATGTTACAAAGTTTACGATATTATGATATTACTTTTCAAGGCAGATTCACACATATCTTTTTTTTGTTTTTAAACTAAGTATTTGAGACGCTGTTAAATATTTCAAAAGGTTGACCAAATCTTAATCCTAAACGTTAAATATTTATGACCAGGGATGGTATGAAACATGCTTGCTAAAGTAGTTGAACTTAATGATATAATACTTATAGTGTCCAACACAGTTATACTTTTTTGAGATCTCAAAACTATAATTTTATAAACTAGAGTGGGTGGAGGATTACTCATAGGTCGACCAAAGCCCACTCCTAATGCTTATGGTGTGCCGGGGGCATGATGACCACGCTCATGTATTTGGAGTCATGATGAGTATTAGGTGTAGCTTGTTAACTTGGAAGTGTCGTTTGTTTTCTCATAGCTCACTATGTCTAGACTAGTCGCTAACATGTGTGTTAATGATATTATAAATATTAAAATTTTAATTGTATACTGAATATATTAATTATGTTCTAAATTGAACAAATGATCCACATCAATTATAACTTGCTAATTATTAATTTCAAATTTCAAAATTGAATTAATACAACACTAAGTGAGGGTACAAGATGGATATAACTTGTATTTATTAATTCTGAATATATAAAAAAATAAAATGTATGATAACTAAAATTAAAGATTTCATGATAGTAAAGGCTAAAGAGTCTGTGTTATTTTTAATATAATATTTTATTAATATGAATTTCCAATAGATCTACATTGTGATAATATGATGCACCTAGCCAATGACTAGATAAGGAGCCCTTTTACAGTGTCCAATTAGTATAGAGATATAGATAGTGATATAGATTGGTAGATAGTCAGGCAGGCAGATAGACAGACAGGCAAGCAAACACACATACAGATGTTGCATAGCCTAAACTTTGTTTGTATGCTTGTAAGTATAACAATATAAATAGTGTCATCAATGATGTGTTTGTAGCTCTCTATCTGACTGCTGGCTGCCAATTAGCAAACAGATTACGAGCCCGTTCATAATTGCTTTTGTTGTGGGCTTAAATGCGGTTTGGTGGGAGAAGCCGATTCAAACAGGCATCGAGACGTTGGGCTTATCGCTTCTTGCTTGTCGGTCGGTACCATGCATTGGGACGTTAGGGTTGGCTTGCCGTCACGTGCTGTCTCCTCTCCTAGTCGCCCGTGAGGGGCAATGGCCCTCGCGCTGCTAGCCGCACCGTCCCTGCACCATTCCTCTCAGGACCGGCCACGGAGAGCATCTCGCGAGATCTGGGCTCCGCTGGAGGCATCGAGTAACTTCCATCATGTTGTGCACTGTCGTGGACGGAGCGGACATTGTCAGAGGTCGTCAACAGGCGGTCGATGGCGACCGGTCGGGAAAGGGAGAGCGCAGGGGCCGACGTGCTCTGCGCAAGGCAGTTGAGGGCCCTGAAGCCGCATCAAGGCCGGAGAAAGCCGGTCTTCTTCATTGCTTGCCTCATCCCCTTCTGACCAGTAGTTCGAGCCACCACCGTTTGTCGGCATCTTAGCTCTCGTGCCGCATAGCGAGGTAAGATTCCCCATCGCACTTGAGAATCGAAGATGTGTGTGTTGTCTTCTTCCTCCCCTTCACCTCTATTTCAACTGGCCTCCTATGGTAGGATGGCTGGCAAAAGGCAAAGGGCGAATCAAGTTGGGGACAATCCGGATGATGAAGGGCCGCCGTCGAAGCGCCGAGCAGCCGCTGGGACCTTCCCCAGCCGCAGGGGTTCCGACGCGCTGGACACCAGCTGTGGATCGTCGGTGTCGTTGCAGTCCGACACCCGCTCTGACTGCACGGCAGAGGAGGACGTCACAGTCGCCGCACGGGCCCTGACCAAGGTGGTCGCAACTTTGCCTGAAGCGTTGCGCACATTCATCTGCCATGTCACCCCTGCCACCGTCGTCCGTTGCATCGATTGGGACCAACTCCCTTCGTGTAGTCCACCGAAGATAACACACAAAGTTTTTTTGAACGCGTTTTTGGTTTCTTCTTCCTTGTTGAATTGAGTTCGTAGATGAGCAAGGGTCGAGTAACATGGTCTCGCGATCATCTGCTTTGCTTCCTGCAATGTTGCTTGGAAGAGATCACTGCAGGTAACGTCACCTCCAACACCCTGAAATATCTGGGATACATCAACTTGGAGAAGAAGCTACTTGACAGGAGGGGGAAGAAGCTCACCAAGAAGCAAATCAAAAACTTCTGGGATCAATGCAAACGTCGATGGGTGCTTTGGTGCTGGCTGGAATCAAAGGCCACAGGTCTCGGTAGTCACCCGGTCACTCAAGCGATTACAGCAGATGATGCCTGGTGGGAGAAGGTTATTTCGGTCAGTGCTCTCCTCCTTTCTATTACAATCCATTGCAAATCACAAAGTCCCCTGATAAGTGCTACCATTAGTCCTACCTGTTAGTATCTACTCATGTGGCTGTCTTATATGTTTTGGAACAGAATTGTAGCTTGTTTGTGGCAAATCACAGTGCTGTCTTTTATGTTAGTATTTTATGGCATACAAATCTGTCAAGGAATCCTTGAATGTCAAACCAAATTATATCTATTGCATTTGAGTGTGATTTGTTTTCTAGCATATTGCCAGAGTTGTAATTGTGGCAGCCGCTAGCTCATAAGTCTGTATACATCTTCAGTTTGATGTGAAAATGAGCAGTTTACTTCACTAGTGTTTTAGTAGTTGATTGACATAAACTTTCATTGAGAAAATAAAACAAAAGGGTGATACATGTTTTGCTGGGGTAGAAGGTATACTGAAATTCTATTATTGCTTAACATAGCAGCATAGTTTTGCATGGAGGACTGTGTAGGGCTTTTTCCCCTGTTAAGTGCTGCTATTAGGCCTACCTGTTAATAAGTAGATAATCAGACAGTTCTGCTACATAGTAGCTACTACTGCAAGCCATCAAAAAACCATTTTTTATACTCTAAATCACTTCATAATAGAGGCAATATTCTGTATATTGAAACCCCTAATTATCATTATCATTCCTACATATATATAAATGTGATTGCACTGCTGTAATCCTAAGACCTGTTTTATTGTAGATCAAAAAAGATGTTGGTGTGTTTCGGAAAGCCCCTTTGACTATGGGAGGACAGTCACCGGTGACCACAAGGTCGCAGGGGCTGCACCTGAGCAGCCAATGCAGGAGGAAGAGGCTGCCCTTGTAGAACCTATCGACCTCAAAGCACTGCCCAACATTCCTTTCCGAGGAACGTCGCCTGAAGGAAGAAGCAATCAGAAGGGGAAGGGCAAGAGGTATAGTACTGAAGATGCATATGCAGGTGGCTCTTCTAAGGGAACTCGAACTATCACTGACTCGTCAGCTGGCGCAGCCTTGCAGCGGCTTGCTGATCTCAGGATGGAGTCCATGGAGAGTCGGGCCCGGAGGTTGGAGAGGAGGCAAGAGAAATGCCCAGAAACTTGCATGGCGCTTGTGGAGGCCGATGGCCACACCAACACAAGCTCTACGTGGAGCAAGGCCATGCATCTCTTCCATAACCCTTACTATCGCAGCTTTTTCCTGAAGAATTGCAAAAGTGCCGAGGAGCAAGCCCAATTCATCGAGACGCACTACAACTTGAAGATGGGAGGGAACATTGGTTCTTTTGCCCCTATGGGAGGGGCATGTCCCACTAGCCCTATGGGAGGGCAAGCTAGTTTTGGTGGTGGTTTTTTTTGGTGGAGCTCCTAGACATGGGGGGTATTGTGTTGGGCCAATGTCGATATTTTGTATCGGCAATAATAATATGGGGCTACTCATAAGACCTAAACTTGATGGATTGCAAAGAAACACAAAACAATTTATCTTGGTTCAGGCCCTTAAGGTGAGGTAATACCCTACTTCTGGCTGTGGTGTATTGCCTTTGAGGTTTCTCTGGTGGGATTGTATATCTTGCCCGAGGGGCCCCCTACCCCTCCTTATATACTGGAGAGATGAGGTTATGTGATAGGAATCACAGTCGGACTCCGACCAAGGGATCTCCTTCTAGGAATATAACGTACTTGACTAGGACTATATCCATTTTCTTATCTTACAAGGTAATACGTAGAGTCCTATCGTATCCCTAATTATAAGATTAGGCCCATCCTCTATCTAAGTGACCACGATGCTTCTCATAAGGTACCTCGGGCCCATGGCCTCCACAGCAGCCTCTGAAACCTTCATAGTTGAGTCATAGCTGGTGCCGAGTGCTCATCCTCCTTGGTGAAGATTTCCTGAGTGCCTTTCTCACGAGTACCCATTGTCCGAGTACCTCTTTTTCAAGCCTTGCTTCATATCAGCTGGGAACGAGGCTATGAAGGGCTTCATAAAAAAACATGAATAGTGTATGCCGAATAGGCGCACCTATTAGGTGTAGCCCCCGACTTTGTACTTAATTGTGAAACAATTAAACATAAAGTCAAAGATCTTTAACTTTTAAATCTTTCCCGAGTGATATATTTCTCAAGAATTGGATTCTTCAGCATCATATCAATTGTCGATGTTTTGTATTCGCAATAATTATATGGGGGTACTCGTGAAACCTAAACTTGATGGATTGCAAAGGAACATGAAACAATTTATCCTGGTTCAGGCCCTCAAAGTGAGGTAATACTCTACTTTCAGCTGTTATGTATTGCCTTTGAGGTTTCTCTGGTGAGATTGTATGTCTTGCCCTGAGGGGCTCCCTATCCCTCCTTATATACTGGAGATGGAAGGTTACATAATAGGGATCCCAGTCGGACTCCGACCAAGGGATCTCCTTCTAGGAATACAACGTACCCGATTAGGACTACATCATTTTCCTTATCATACAAGGTAATATGCACCGAGTCTGGTTGTATCCCTAATTGCAGCATTAGGCCCATCCCTATCCGAGTGGCCATAATGTATCTCATGAGGTACCCGGGGTCCATGCCCTCTACAATAACCCCTGAAACCTTCATATTTGAGTCACAGCTAGTGCTGAGTGCTCATCCTTCTTGGTGAAGATTTCCCGAGTGCCTTGCTCCTGAGTACCCATTATCCGAGTACCTGTTTTCCAAGTCCTGCTTCATATCAGCTGGCAACGAGGCTATGAAGGGCTTCATAGGAAAATATGAATAGTGTGCACCGAATAGACGCACCTATTAGGTGTAGCCCTCGACTTTGTGCTTAATTGTAAAACAATTAAACATAAAGTCAAAGATTTTTAACCTTTAAGTCTTTTCCGAGTGGTATATTTCTCAGAAATTAGACTCTTCCGCATTATATCAGTTGGAAATATTTTTGCTCAAGGCAATTTTGGCTAAGCATATAAGCCGAGTACCACTTAATGGATCTCAACCCAATATGTAGTTAGGTGCACGTAAGAGATATCTGCATCCCCAATTTTAATGGAGACCAGCTATTGATCTTATAAGGATATATCCTTAATACCTATTAAATAATTCAGATATCTAAACACATGTGTCTAGCAATTAGGCTTAACATAAAGCATATCTGATTATTTTGATCAGTTTATGTAAAATAGCACTTACACTGTGATTTTAACACAGTCAGCGATCGGCCCAATAGGACATGCCACTTAGAAACTCATATTTTACTGCCCATTACTAGCAAGCCAGCCCAAAACCGCTAACTCGGCGTAGGCCTATAAAGAAATGGGAGAGAGAAAAGATTCCTCCTTCTCCCCCAATCTGCCAAATCGTTTTAGTTCCCAAATCACGCTCGAACTTCGCGCTCTCCGCTCTGCTAGGGTTTCCTGTAGCTTAAGCCCCCAACCAGAAATCCGCTAGGAACTCCCTCCCGGCGTCGATTCCCGGTAACCAAAAGCTTCTCAACCTAGCTCCTCACTCCCAGCAATTCCGAGAGCTCCTTTTAATATCCTAGACATGTCATCTGGATCCTGGCCGGCATCGGACTGTAGCTCCACGAAGTTGACGATTCAGGAGAATAAGAAGATACTGCAACCCAAGGAGATCATCAATTGGCGTCCGGTCGTCAGTGAGTCAATCCCTACTCTAGGCCCAGGTGAGACCATGGTCTTCACTTCTTTTTTTGATCGTGGCCTTTCTCTTCCTTCCTCTGATTTCCTCCACTGTTTTCTTGATTTCTATCAAATCGAGTTCGTCAACCTCAACCCCAACTCCATCCTTCAGATATCCATCGTTGTAACCCTCTGCGAAGCCTTCCTAGGGATCAGCCCCCATTTCAACCTCTTCCGATACTTATTTCACATCAAGCCTCAGCCCTCAAAATCCAAAATCCAGACAATAGGGGGAGCAGGCCTTCAAGTCCGCAATGAGCTGAAGAGGGCCTATCTCCATGTCTCCTTGAAGACTTCTCTCAAGGGGTGGCATCGGGAGTGGTTTTATTGCTCTAATCTGGAGCCCTCCCTGCCCTCTTTCACCAGAAATCCACCATCTGTTCTATAGAGATGGACCTTTGTGCCGTCTCGGGATGAAATAGGCTCGGTATACAGGCTACTGGAGAAGATCGACATGTTGAAGGGCACAGGGCTGACTGGTCCTTGGGTGGCCAGGACATTCTTGAATCGCCAAACTCAGCCCCTGAAGGCTAGAAGCCACCTTGGGTTTGACTACCAAGGGAATAATGATCCAACCCGAGAGTACCCGACTTCGTTAATAAGAATAAAGTCACCAATACTTTGCTTGTTTTTTTCATCAACGGAGTCGTGGAGATTGAGGACAAGGAGAGAGCACCCAAGCCATACTACAAGGGCAAGCCCCGGCCAAAGGTAATATATGATGCAGTTTTTGTCTTGATATCCATGCGTGGAACATGATCTGAATGTTATCCAGCCATGCAATATGTAATATCTGGATGTTTGCAGGAATGCGAAGAATTTGATTCTGACCCTCAAGACCAGTCGGCCAGTGGGGCTAGAAATCACCCAGCCAGCCCCTTGGCAGCCCAACCTAGCCCTCACCAAGAGGGTTGGGAAGAGACCGGCAATGGACCAGGCCAAGATAAAGGATATGCCGACTAAGGCATCGGGCAGTCTGATGATCAAGGACTTCAGCAGCGCTGCCCTTAGGCCTCCCAGCCCTAGGACCACACCGCCGACTGCCGCCACCCCCTAGTCGGCTGTGCCAAGCACAGCGCCGACTGGGCCAAGTTCTCCGCTCGTCGACTGCCATTCCCAAGAGGCCGACAGTCGGCAGCTCTCCGTCGCTGATCAAGTTGTCAAGCCTGTCGCCGACTACCTCCGCCCCTAGCACACAGAGGTGGAGGTTTAAAACTTCCAAAAGGTACAAAAAATCTTCAGTCTTCAAAAAAGCTTGAATAAAATTGCAATATCTTGACTGTTGAATATTCCTACAGGAAACCAAGTGACGCTGACCCCAAAGGGGTAGCGCCACCGACCCCCGTAGCAGCTCCTGTCCCGACTGAGCCCGAGCCAATTGCGCCGCAAGCCGAGCAGGAAGTTGTACTAGCCCCTGAGGCTAAGTCAACCCACCCGGCCAGGCCTCAAACATCGCCTAGTCGGGACAGCATAGTTGAAGCCCCCGTCCCTGAGCTCGCCCAGGACCCAGTGCCGCTGACCGACCCAAGGCCAAGGACTCCTTCACCTCCACTTTCTCGATCCTCTGACGATGATGATCTCCCTAGGCTCGAAGCTCCTCTGCCAAACTTTCCCCGGACATTCCACTGGGTTACTCCAGAGGGGGAAGCAGAGAGCTTTGAGCACAACGAGCAGGCTGCCCAAAAGGAGAGAGTCGACTTGATGCAAGCTGCCATCGCTGCATCGAAGGGGATCCAAGTACGTAGTCAGTCCCACCATGCTCGCTGATTTGCGGTTTTTTAGTACTTTGCACCCTTGTTGTTTGCTCCGCCTGATTTTGACGCTTCTTGTGTAGAAAATGGTTGATCGGTCAGAAAAAATGGGCAAAGTTCTGTTCGAGCTCGCTCCTCAGCTACTCCAACTCTGCCAGCTCCAAGTTGCCAAGGATGACCTGGAGAAATCCAGCAAGGAGAGGGAAGAGTGGTTGAAGGACTCTGTGAACAAGCTCAGGGCGAGAATTGGGCTCAAGCAGGGACCATCAAGAGTAAGTTCGCCTCTCGCCCGAGTGACCTTGGACAAAACTTTTTGTGTTGTTAATCCTTGACTCTGTTTTGCTATAGCTCTCGAGACAAATCTCAACAATCAGTCGCTAGATGTTGAACGCCTGAAAGTGGAGCTAAAGGAGCTCTAAAAAGCGAAGTCCAAGGTGGACACCGACTATGCGAGTAAGTCACATGTCTACCTGTGAACTCGGTCCGACTAGATGCCCTGATTTGCTGATGTCTTGGTCTCTATGTGAGCAGCCTTCAAAGCCAACTTGCGGATCCAGTTTGGTGTCTTTGCAGAGGAGATCAAGGTGATAAGGGAATCATGGCAAGTCATCGTTGACTCAGCGAGGACTTTATTGGATATCATGCAGCTGACCCTGGCCGGGTCTAGCTCCAGCTCAATTGCCCAGGTGGCGCAGCGTCTCGAGGAAGCCCCAGGGATCCTAAAGAAGTACTCGGACGAGGGCATCGCAGTAGGGATTGCCCAGGCATTAGCCATGACAAAGTCTCTCTACCCTCGGGTAGATACTGAGGTGATTGGTGAAGGCTTTGCTAAAGGCACTACCCGGAGGAGGGCTTGGAGCTGATCAGCCAGTGCCAAAGCCATCGCTGAAGATCTGCTGATGTAAACAGAAACCTTTATGTAGTTGGTGCTCATTGGGAACAATATGTAAATATTGTAAATGTTTTTGTTGCTTGCTGTTAAATCTTGTCGAGTGCTTGTTTCCTCCGAGCCATCATTAGTTTTACCCGACTAGACAGTTTACGCCGAGTGGTTTGAGATCAACTTAAATAAAAGCGTTCACCTCTCAGGATTATACTCAGGAAAACTTAGCATAATCGTCGTAAAACTTCATGACTTAGATAAAATAAGCTCGGACTTTATTAATAACAACAGGCATATATTATTATGTAACCCCTGACTCACTACTCGGTTAGAACAAGCGACGTAGTAAGTCAGATTAACGAACTTTATTTATATGTATAAAAGGAGTACAAAATCAGGTATAGAAAGGACGAAGCTGTTCTATGTTCCATGAGTTGTTGACTAGGACGCCATCTTCTGTCTTCAGTCGGTAGGCGCCCGGACGTATCACCTCAGCGATAATGAATAGCCCCTCCCATAAGGGAGATAGTTTATGCCTATCTTTGGTGGTTGTCATGCCCAGAAATTCACCAAAATTTCCAAAGATAATTTGTGCAATAAATCCTCATCCAGAAATCAGCTGAGGTACACAAATCGATAATTTGATAAACATTACCAAAACAAAATAACATTAAATACTTATTGAAGAGGCACTTAGTCCTCACACCGAAGAAAACAACAGCGGAACAACAACTAGCGAAGTAGCACCAAGCCACAGGCAGCTTAACTAGGGTATAAGCCAAACACCAAACTTCTCCTCCTCGCAAAGCTTCACTCTGATGATTGCAATATTGCAAGACTAAGTACCACCTACCGTACTCAACAAGCCACACATGGAAATGGAAATAATGCAACAGGATTCCAAAGGAAAGGTATAGTATGGCTCGTTTGCTTAAACAACATTTAAAAAATTTGCATTTAAAAATATTAAAATTGTATAGTTTAATTATTATCAACATTGAACCAATCTCTGAACAGTGCTCCAACGCAGTTCAGGCCCAAATCATAACCCTCCAAACTGGAGTTATCAAATTTCCATCATTTATCCCCATTAATGAGTAGTGTGGGACTAATCACAGAAAACATTGCTAGGCCCGCCCATAACCGTGGGCACGGCTATTCGAACAGTTTTACTCTGGCTAGAGGTGTACCAATTTACCTACAAGACACGGTTTCACATATGTCACCACGCCCCGAAATACCACCATGGTACTGCAAAGAGGGAAACCATGACAAGACCTTTCGGATAACATGCCCAACAGAATGGTAACCGGCCAAGTCCCCAGTACAGGTGACCCAACCTCCAGGCTAGTGAAACTCTTGGCTCCCAAATATGGACTTATTGGCACTGCCATAGTAGATTTATTGACACTACCAACTATCAACTAAACACACCGTGGTGCCTCCTGCTGGGACATGCTACACTACAAGTCCAGCGGCCCATCCATGGCGCAAGCCGACCGGCGGCAGTGCTTGATGGCGGCGGTCTCAGGTGGCTCGACGCAGAGACGGAGACGGCGACTGGCCAGACAACGGTGGCTCGCCCGTGGGGAAGGAGAGAGGATGACACCGGGAAGGGGAGGGGAACTGCAAAGGCTGGCGCTTGGGCAGGAGGACACTGACGACGACGAATAGAGGGGAGGGGAAAAGGATAGAGGCGCCGACAGGGGCTTGGGCTCACCAGTGGTGACGGCGACCTCGACAGCAAGCGTCGAGAAGCAGCGGTGGGTGGTAGCTGGGCGACGGCGAGTGCACGACAGACTGGCGGTGGCAGCGGCACGGTTTTACTGGGGCGGTGGCGCACAGGATGGGTGGCGCAGATGGCAGTGGGATTGAGGGCGAGGGCGACGTGACCTAAGGCACAGAGGCGAGGGGTGGCAGCCTATATATATGGACGGAAGACAGAGTAGGTGGTGGCGGCTAGCGAGACCCGCGGCAATGATTGCGCAAGGAAGGCGGTGTGGCTCAGCCAGGCTCTGGCAGCGGTGCGCCCAGGGGAGGGGCAGGCGTGGGAGGCCGGGCCGGTATGCCACCATGTTGTCATCTAGGCACGTCAAGTCTTTCGTGACCTGGTTGACCACGAGTTGAGAATCCCCACGTACTACCAGTCGGCAGATGCCGAGTGATATGGCGATGCGGAGACTGTGGATGAGTGTCTCATACTCGGCGATGTTATGAGATGCTGGAAAATGATTCAGAAGGACATATTTGAGTTTTTCTCCAGTGGGTAACGTCAAGACGACGCCAGCCCCTGCTCCGCCAATCCATAGAGAATCGTCGAAGTACATCGTCCAGTATTCTAACTTATTTATTGATGTAGCCGGCTAAACCTGTTCGCTCGGCCACGAAGTCGGCAAGTGCTTGTGACTTGATTGCTGTCCGAGGTTGAAAAACAATATCTAACGCCATCAGCTCGAGCGCCCATTTAGTGATTCTGCCGGTGGCTTCGCGATTGTGTAGGACTTCCCTAAGTGGATATGATGTAACAATTGTAACCTGATGCAACTAAAAATAATGCCGCAATTTTCAGACAGTTATGAGCAAGCCATATAGCATTTTCTGGACTTGAGGATATCTTATCTTGGAGTCACTTAGGACTTCGCTAACGAAATAGACAGGCCTCTGTACTATTTGTACGTGTCCTGGCTCTACCCACTCGATGATCAGCACCATGCTGACTACCTAAGTGGTAACTGCTAGATATAACATAGGTGATTCCTGGGGCAAAGGTGATGCCAACACGGGTGAAGACATGAGGAACTTCTTGAAGTCTTCGAAGGCTTGCTGGGCTGCTAGCGTCCATTGAAAATTGTCGATTTTCTTCAGTAATTTGAAAAAGGACATGCCCCGTTCGCTGAGCCAGGAAACGAATCGGCTGAGTGCCGCCATGCAGCCAGTCAGCTTCTGTATGTCCTTCTGACTAGTTGGGGGTGCCATGTTCATGATAGCATTGATTTTCTCTAGATTAGTCTCGATGCCTTATTGTGATATGATGAAGCCAAGTAACTTTCCCGAAGGTACTCCGAAGATGCACTTTTCTGGGTTCAACTTCATCTTGAATCTCCGAAGGCTTTAAAAAGTTTCTTCTAAGTCGGTGATGAGGTCTTCCTTGACTTTGGTCTTGATTACCATGTTGTCGACATAGCCTCCACATTACGCCCGAGTTGAGTGTGAAGACACCGCTGAATGGCACGTTGATACGTTGCGCCAGCGTTTTTCAACCCGAACGGCATAGTGACATAGCAGTATGCCCCGAAAGGCATGATAAAAGAAGTCTTCAGGCAATCCTCCTCCTTTAGGCTGATTTGATGATACGCCGAGTAACAGTTGAGAAAACTAAGAAACTCGCACCCCACAGTTGAGTTGACCACCTAATCTATCTTGGGTAGACCAAATGGATCCTTGGGGCACACCTTGTTTAAGTTGGTGTAGTCGATGCACATGTGCCATTTACCATTCTTCTTCCAGACTAGAACTGGGTTTGCCAGCCAATCCGGGTGATAGACCTCTTTGATGAACCTGGATGCAAGGAGTTTGGTTATCTCCTCCCGAATAGCATAGTTGCGGTCTTGTGCGAAGCACCGTCGTCGTTGTTTGACTGCTTTGGCGTCCAACTTGACGTTGGGAGAATGCTCGATCACCTCTCTTGGTACACCAGGCATGTCGGACAGTTTCCAAGCTAATATATCCCTGTTCGCTTGGAGGAAGGTGACGAGCATGTCTTCCTATTTGGGGTCGAGTCCAGTCCCGACAAGCGCAGTCTTGGTGGGTCGGAAGGGTCCAGGGGGATCTTCTTTGTCTTTGAATCCTCCTAAATTCCCGACTTGGCTGCTTTCCTTGCTGGAACTTGATCGTCCTCGTTTGCAGGTGTTGCAACTAGTCGGATATTATTTTGTTCGACCCCTGCTTCTTGGGACTGGGCCAACTCGCAACTCTCCTTGTTGCAGGTGAAGGCTTGCTTGACATCGCTGCGCAAGGAAAGTATAGTGGGGCATTGCCATGAATTTGGCTAGTGCAGGCCGTCAGAGTATGGCGTGATACACGGTCCCGAAGTCGGTAACCTCGAAGTAGATGTTCTCAGTGCGGAAATTCTCTCGTGTGCCAAAAGTAACTGGCAGAGTGATCTATCCTAGTGGTGTGGAAGAGAGGCTGGGGATCACCCTGTGGAAGGGAGCAATACTCGGCCGAAGCTCGGATCGAGGGATCTTCATCTCATCAAGCGTTTTGGCAAATAATATGTTGAGAGCGCTTCCCCCATCAATGAGAATCTTCTTCAACTTAATACTTCTGATGACCAGATCTAGGATGAGTGGGTAACGCCCTGGATGTGTGCCTCGGTCGGGGTGGTCCGCGCGGTCAATGGTGATTGCTGTCTCTGACCACCGCACGTATTAGGGGGCATCTGTCGAGACCGAGTTGACTTCTCAGATTGTAGACTTCTATTTTCTCTTGGACTCGTATGTAGATGGTCCTCCAAAGATGTGATTGAGCTCAGCCTGGGGATCTTGGTAGTCGTCGGCTACGCCTTGGTATGGCCTATCCTTATCTTTGTTGTCGCTAGACATCGACGTTTGCATGGAAGCGAACTTCTTAAGCATGAAACAGTTTTTAGCCACGTGCTTCCCTTTTGGGTGAAAAGGGCATGGCCCGTTCATAACATTCTGGTACTTGTCCGTCTTCGAGGGTCACGGTCGGCTGCGTTCAACGGCTGCCACAACGTTGTCCGACTTGCACTTTTGATTGCCGGACTTAGTCGGGGCCATGTCATCTATGTCCTTCTTCTCCTTTTGTCGGGGCTCCTTCTTGTCTTCCAGGGCCTCAGTGATAGCATCGGCTGAGTTGGCATATTTGTTGGCCATGTCGAGTAGAGCTTTGATAGAGCTTGGAGGCTTCCGAGTGAACTTAGCAATGAACGGGGTGTCCTTAACTCCTTTGCAAAAGGCGGCGATAACAACCTCGTCTTTAATCTTAGGAATTGAGTTCCTCTTCTCGAAGAACCTCTTGATGAAGTCGCGGAGCGACTCGTTCTTCCTCTGGTGGCACTGATACAGGTCATACTCAGAGGACGGCCTCTCGTATGTTCCTTGGAAATTTGTGATGAAGCGCTCACGGAGTTTGCCCCAAGAGCTAATCGCCCGCTTGGGAAGCCCTGTCAGCCATGTCCTCGCCGAGTCGGCCAAGGCGACTGGGAGGTAGTTAGCCTTGGCTTTGTGATCGCCTCTGGCTGCGCGTATCGCCAAAGTATAGACTGTGAGCCAGGACTCCGGGTTGGTCTTCCCATCATACTTTTCAATTCCAGTCAACTTGAAGCCAGATGGCCAGTTGACCTACTGTAGCTCATGGGTGAACGCCGCTACTCCTTCATCTAAGTGAGGGCTTTGACTCCGACTGCGGCGACGAAACCGCTCGTGGTGGAGACCGAAGCACTCATGCTCATCTTCAAGTCGGCGGCGCTCATCCTGCTCGTGTTCTCGGTGTCGAGCGTTAATATCGTGGCGGAGATCCTACCGTAGTCGTCCTCAGACGTCCTGGTTATCGCAGCGGTCGTCATGATGATGTCATCGTCGATCGTTACTCGGATTGTCGAGTGACGTATGTCATGACTCTGAGTGATGTTGACCAGAGCCAGCTGCTCGGCGCCGTGCTGAAGCAGATGAAACCACCGTGTTTGAAGTCATCTTGTTCGACGGTATACGGTGTCTCAAGATTATTGTCGCTGCTGATAAGCCACAGCGGTGATCATTACTTTGATCCTTGCAATGGTCAGGGTAGCCTGGTGGTCGGCCATGAACTACAAGGCGTCACGTTCGGATTTTTCGTTTCCGTTCTTTTCGTCCGATTGTGAAAATCCACCTCTGATTTATTCGCCTAAAACAGCTTAATGAAAAATTTTGTAATAAAAAGGATTTAATATGATTAAATAATTAATTACGGTGCGATTTGTTTCTGTTTTCTTAATCGAGTTTATTTGGATTTCATAAGTGGAGCTCATTTTCCCAATTTATTTTTTCTTGATTTCCAGACTCTAAATTTTCGCATCCGTATTAAATTTCTGAATTCCCGGAGGTCCAATTTCATTCTCTAATCCTCCAAATAATTCCAACATTTTCAAGGGTCCGAATTCATCAATTTTCCATAAAACCCCCTGCCTTTTTCCTTTTCTTTTTCCCTTCCTTTCCCGTCCTTTCTCCTTTTCCACTCAGGCCCCTGCCTTCCTTTCTTTTTCTCCTCAGCTCCCTCTTCTTCCTCCTTCGGCCGGGGGCCGAAGGCCTTCCCCGCGCCAAGCCCTGGCCCGGCCTGCTCCTGCCGCCCGTGCGCCGCGCCCGGCCTTGCCCGCGCCGAGCCGCCGCACCGCGCCGCCTGTCCCCGGCCCAGCCTGCTCCCGTGCGCCGCGCCGCCTCCACTTGCGCCCGGCCCGGCCTGCGCCCGCGTCGAGCCGCTGCGGCCTGGCCCGCGCCGAGTGGCCACGCCGCCTCCGCCACGCCGCCCGCCCTAGCCGCGCCAAGCCGCCCCTATATATATATGGGTGTGCACACCAGGCATTGTTTTCCTCTTTTCCCCGAAGCCGTCTTCGCCGCCATCTTCCTCCAGAGCCGCGTCGAGCCGACGCGCCACCACCGTGCCAAGCCGCCGACGCCGCCGGTGAGCACCGCCGTCCTTGCGCCGTTTTCCCCCGTCACTGTCGCCTGCGCCCTGTTTCCCCGTCGCCAGCTCGCCGCCGAGCTGCCTCCCGTTTCCCCGGCCGACGACGCCGCCGCCGACGCCGTCGCCGCCGAGCTGCGCCACCCCTGCGCCGGCCTGCAGTTCCCCTGCGCCGCTCTTGTTCCGCTTGCCAGCCGAGGCCAAAACAGCCGGCAGGGGCATAGTCCTGTTCTCCCCGTGAGTTTGACAGTGGGCCCCGCGGCTGAAAATCCCATGTTGATCTATACCGTTGGATCTCCTAGATGAATCTCAGCAGTAGATTTCCATAGTGCAATCTTGCCACATCACCTCGCCATGTCAGCCCTAGTTTTCGTCACATCATCGTCACGTCTTTCAATCCGATACACCACGTGGCGTCTACATCATCCTGTCCACCACACCTCTCATTCTTTCGGTCCGTAGACCGAGTCCGTCATGAACTATCTCACTGACCAGTGGTCCCCGCTCCTTTTCCTCCATAAAAATAATTCAATTTTCGAATTTAAAATCCAGAGAATATTCTAGGAATATTCTTTCTCTTTTATCTCGGATTTTTCCTTGTTTCCAGCCTTCCGGAGTTCATATCTCGTCCATCCGGACTCCGATTCGACCCGTTCTTTTTCCTAAATTCTTCTAAAATCGAGCTCTACCTCCTGGTTTAGTTGGTTATTTTTAATTGATATTATTTAGGCTATTTTCTTATTTTTTATTTATTTTCGTTGCAAACATATAGACGCAGAAGTCGAGGAGTAGTTCGCCGCCGAAGACACAGAGCAAGGACAGTACTTGTAGCAAGGCAAGTGTACCCTTTGAACATATTGGACTCAATTTATAAAATATTTTTATTATGAAACATTCATGATTTGATTTTATAAATTATCGATGGGTAGCATGACCTAATTGTTGTCATTCCATGCCTTTGATTATTGAATATCATATGATACCTTGTCATCCTAGACTTTGGGAGTTGAACATAGGGGTCAACTCAGGGTAGAGTAGTAAACGCTTAGCCCCGCTTAAAGTTGTTTTACAAGCAAAATAATATACTGATTAATGATATACTTATCACTGTTTTATTTGAGCTGTGTAGCTGTGTGCTATCTTTTCGGTAACATGTGTTGCACCGTGTAGTAGACAACGAGCGGATAAAATGTTTTGGACTGGGGTGATGGGTGGTTCTGTGTAAACCTAGTAAGGGGGTGAGGTATCTGTGTGATCCTTACCAGGTTAGGTCTCTGTGTGAGCCTAATGTGAAGCTGTGTGCTATTGTAGTTTTGGCAAGTTGACCTGGTCAATTAAGGACTTCACTTCATAAGTCAATGATCTGAACCTAACATACAACCACATGTCCTAATGGGATGGACCTGGCCCAGTAGGATTCTGAGTCTTGGCACTGTCGGTCCAGGTGGTTAGATGATAGGTTTATGGTTAGCCATGAATACTTTCTTTTCTGTGTGAGGGAAAGGTGGCTTATGGAGGAAGGCAGTGTTGAGGCAGAGTTTCTAAAAAGCCTTGTTACAGATTCCTTGGCCGCACACAATGAGAAGTGTGACAAGTGTACATGGCCGTTAAGAGAATGATGTATCTTGTGGGTAAAGCTGTACAACCTCTGCAGAGTGTTTAACTAATCTATTCGAATAGCCGCGTCCGCGGTCATGGACATGTTCGGTGAATTCTTATGAGGGGTAGTTTGCGAAAACAAGAGATGGTAATGATGCTGTGTGCAGGAAAATGAATTTAGCTATGTGGTCCTGTGTGGACAGGTCCTGTGTGGATGGTTGGATGGTAACACCCGTTATTTAAAGTATTGTTTTAACTCTGTTTATAAATTGTTTATAAATGCAACTGCTGTGTTATGCAAAATAGCCTTAGCCTTTCTTTGTCAGCTGTGCATATGCATATTTCCGTGCACTTGCTGAGTATTACATGTACTCACCTTGCAATCCCCCTCCCCCAATTCCAGAAGAGAGGTTTCCGCTGTTTCCGGAGGAGTTTGCTGCTGAAGACGAGGAATAGGCCGTGTGCCCTAGTTGACTGCTTGTGGCATGTTAAATAGAGCTTCCACGTATTTATTTTATTTCCGCTGCTATCTTGTTATCTTTAGGCCCTTCGTGGCATAATAAATGTAACTTTAGCCATAAGGCTTTTCACAGTCAATTTATTAATAAATAGTTTGTTTTCCTTCGTGATGTTGGCTGTGATATTATTCTTATGAATATGTGTGCTAGCATGATCCTGGGCTAGTACGTGTACACAGAGGGTCCTGTTTGGGGTCCCACAAGGTTGGTATCAGAGCCGACGTCGACTGTAGTTCGCAGCCTTAGTTAGCCTGGTCGTACTTCAAAACTATTTTAAAAGAATCACAAAGCAATATAATTTATTCCTTCTTTACTTACCTTTTGTTGACTCTTCCCTTTTTCGGAAATCTTCCCCTGCCTGCTTTAATTTCTACCGTCAGCCATGGAAGGAGGATCTACACCAGTGATGCTTTGGGTCTCGTGAAGCTTCGTCGCGGACCAGGTTTTAGCTGTAGAAGTGGCTCTTGTTTTGGGTCGCTTTGCCTGTAGTTAGTAGTTCACGTTGGTAAGTCGTTAAGGTTGTGTGCTAGAGGCGTTGTTTTTTTTTGAAGTTTTTGGTTTCTTTTTCCGGTTTGTCGTACGATCTATTTGTAGCCCTCCAGCTTTTTGACAGTCGTACGTTTGCTTTGGTCTGAATATGGTATTCTACCCCATTAGTTGCCCTTCTTCTTAGAGCTGTTCTCTCCTTCCTAGTACCTCTCTAACGGGCCACATGTTGAACAGATGGTGAACACCAGGACTGGAGGTCACAGTGGAAGTAACCAGAACAATGATGCTCAACCTGATGGTCAACAACAACCCCAATCACCTCAAGTGAACCAACAAAATTTTCAAGCCTTCATGCAAGCCCAGACCAAGCTCATGAGGATGATGATGCAACAACTTCAGAACCAATAGCAGCAGCAACCGCAACAACAACCGTAGGGCCATGTTCTTGCTCCCCCTCCACCGAGTAAGATGTTTGAATTTCTGCGTACCAAGCAGCCAGTTTTCAAGGGATTGGGTACTCCACTTGATGCGGAAGACTGGATGCGTACCATGGAGCGCAAGTTGGAGATCACTCAGTGCTCTGATGGAGAGAAAGTCTGTTTCACTATCCAGCAGTTGGAAGGAGCTACCTTAGATTGGTATGAGAATCTTAGGGGAGGTTTGGATGACCCTAAAGCCCTAACTTTTGAGGAGTTTCGTGCAGCTTTTCATGATTACTATGTTCCTGTTGGCATCAAAGAGCTGAAGAAGCAAGAGTTCCATACTCTTCAACAGGACAACAAGATGGTTCAACAGTACCTGACCCAGTTCACTACTCTGGCCCGCTATGCGCCAGAAGATGTTGCTAGAGATGCAGATCATCAGAGGCACTTCCTGAAAGGTCTCAATTCTGGTCTTAAGGTTGGACTGATTGCCCATGGTTTCAGCAGCTTTGAAAGCTTGGTGAACAAGACTCTCCTTTTAGAGGAAGAGCACAGGAAGCTTGGTGAGGATCGCAAGTGCAAGATGAGCCAAAACGTCGGTGGCCCAAGCCATCGACAACGTGGAACGTTTCCACAGTACAGTTGTCAGACAATTACCCCACACTCTAGGGCTGTTCCATAGATGCCACCTCCAAACACTTAGACACCTCACCCGTCTACTCCGGTTCAGTCAGTGCAGGGAGTCGGAAGTCAAGCATATACACGTCGCTGTTACAACTGCAAGGACCCAGGCCATCTCGCCAACAACTGTCCTCTTCCTAGGAACATTACTCTCGTGAAGTTCAATCTGGGAAATACCCCAGCCAAGACGCCAGCACCAGGAGCCGGCCAACAAGCTACACCAACAACATCGCAAACCGTGGTCAGAGGACGTGTCAACCATGTCACTGCGGAGGAAGCTTAGACCTCTACGGACGTTGTCATGGGTAAGTTCCTAGTTAACTCTATACCTGCAATAGTTTTATTGGATTCCAGAGCTTCGCATTTGTTTGTTTCTAGGGTTTTTGCTTCTCAACATCAGTTTCCCACCATACCTCTTAAGTGCTCCTTGTTTATCCAAACCTCGGGGTCAGAAATGAGAACCCAAACCGGTTGCCCAAGAGTGAAAATTGAAATAGAGGGTGTAGAGTTTTTTTGCCAATCTGATTATGTTGGATGCACCCCAGCTTGATGTTATCCTAGGGATGGACTGGTTGCAGACCCACAAGGCAATGTTAGATTGTGGAAGTCGATCAATCACTTTAGAAAACTCTAAAGGAGAGAAGGTGAATTTCAATGCCTTAGCTAATCCCCCTTGGAAAGGAGTCGTAGTGCACCACATGGAGATCTCTGAGCTACAGAAAGTACCAGTTGTTAGAGAATATCTAGATATTTTCCCGGAAGAACTGCCAGGTATTCCACCACATAGAGACATTGAGTTTGTCATCGATCTAGTTCCAGGGACATCGCCTATATCCAAGAGGCCGTACCGTATGGCAGCTAATGAGTTAGCAGAGATGAAGAAGCAGATACAAGAGTTGCAAGAGAAAGGTTTTGTGAGGCCTAGCTCATCGCCATGGGGAGCCCCAGTTATTTTTGTTGAAAAGAAAGATGGGACGAAGAGAATGTGTGTTGATTATCGTTGCTTGAATGTTGTAACCATCAAGAACAAATATCCTTTACCACGGATTGATGATCTCTTTGATCAGATGAAAGGAGCAGGTGTATTCTCCAAGATTGATCTCAGATCAGGGTATCATCAGCTTAGGATAAGACCCGAGGATATTCCTAAGACGGCGTTTTCCACTAGATATGGGCTCTATGAGTATACAGTTATGTCTTTTGGGTTGACAAACGCCCCTGCCTACTTCATGAACATGATGAACAAGGTATTCATGGAATATTTGGACAAGTTCATTGTTGTTTTCATTGATGATATTCTCGTCTACTGCAAGGATGAGAAAGAGCACGAGCATCATCTGAGGCTTGTTTTGGAAAAACTAAGAGAACACCAGTTGTATGCCAAGTTCAGTAAGAGTGAGTTCTGGATGAAAGAAGTTGAATTCCTTGGACATGTTGTGACCGCCGCTGGAGTTGCAGTTGATCCAAAGAAAGTGAGTACGGTTATCAATTGGCGGCCGCCCAAGACCATGACACAGGTTCGCAGTTTTCTTGGTATGGCTAGCTACTATAGAAGGTTCATAGAAGGTTTCTCCAAGGTTGCTCGTCCATTGACGCAATTGTTGAAGAAAGAAAAGAAGTTTGTGTGGACACCAGAGTGTCAGCGCAGCTTTGAAGCCCTGAAGAAGAGTTTGACATTAGCACCAGTGTTAGTTTTTCCCGATATCCACAAAGGGTCTCACATCTACTGTGATGCATCTCGTACAGGACTTGGTTGTGTTCTAATGCAGGAAGGCAAAGTGGTTGCCTATGCCTCAAAACAACTACGCCCACATGAGGAGAATTATCCGACCCATGATTTGGAGCTTGCCGCAGTGGTACACGCACTGAAAATATGGAGGCACTACCTGATAGGCAACCGATGTGAGGTGTATACAGACCACAAGAGTCTAAAGTATATCTTTACTCAGCATGACCTGAATTTGAGACAGAGAAGATGGTTAGAACTGATCAATGATTACGATGTGAGAATCCACTACCACCCAGGCAAGGCAAATGTTATTGCCGATGACCTAAGCAGGAAGGTCTACTACAGCAACCTAGAAATTCAAGAAAGCCAAATATCACTCTTTTAGGAGTTTGAAAGGTTGAGTTTGGAGATAGTGCCAGAAGGGTATGTGGCTAACCTGGAGGTCAGACCTACCTTGGAAGACTAGATCAAGGAAGCTTAGAAGGATGATGCAAATGTCAAAGACATCAAACTCAACATGAAGAAAGGAAAAGCCATAGGATTTGTTGAAGATGAGAATGGTGTTATATGGCTGCAAGAGAAGTTAGTTGTGCCGGATCAGCCGGAACTCAAGAAACTTATCTTGTTAGAGGCACATGAGTCCCGTTATTCCATCCATCCTGGTAGTACCAAGATGTATCAAGACCTCAAGGGCAAATTATAGTGGCCCAGCATGAGACGAGAGATTGCAGAGTATACCAGCGAATCAAGACAAAACACCAACGACCTGCTGGACTTTTACAACTGTTGAAGGTTCCAGAATGGAAGTGGGATGAGATTGGCATGGATTTTATCATAGGTTGGCCCAAGACTCAGTCAGGATATGATTCCATTTGGGTTGTTGTGGATCGTCTCACCAAAGTTGCTCACTTTATTCTAGTCAAAGTAACTTACTCAGGTGACAAGTTGGCAGAACTATATGTGAATCGGATAGTGTGCTTGCATGGAGTGCCCAGGAAGATAGTCTCAGATCGAGGGACTCAGTTTACCTCTCGCTTCTGGAATGCTTTGCATGAGGCAATGGGTACTCGTCTCAATTTCAGCACCGCATATCACCCACAGACGGATGGGCAAACAGAGAGGGTTAATCAGATTTTGGAGGATATGCTCCGAGCTTGTGCTTTAGCCTATGCTTCTAGCTGGGATAAGAATTTACCCTATGCCGAGTTTTCCTACAACAATAGCTATCAGGCGAGTCTACATATGTCACCGTTTGAAGCTTTATATGGGCGGTCATGTAGAACACCTTTGAATTGGAATGAGACAGGAGAAAGAATGGTTTTTGGACCCGATGTGATCCGCGAAGCCGAAGAGAAAGTTGCTTTGATCAGGGATAGACTAAAGGTAGCTCAGTCTCGACAGAAGAGTTACGTAGACAATCGTCGCAGGGATTTAACTTTTGAGAAGGAGGACTGTGTCTATTTGAAGGTAACCCCATGAGAGGAACCAAGAGGTTTCAAGTGAAAGGAAAGCTTGCCCCGAGGTCTGTAGGTCCATTCCGGATCGTTGCCCATCGAGGAGAAGTTGCATATCAGTTGGAGTTGCTGCCATCAATGTCAGGGATCCATGATGTGTTCCACGTCTCACATTGAAAGAAGTGTCTTCGGGTGCCAGAAGAAGAAACCCCGTTGCAGGCAATGGAATTGCAATCAGATCTGACATATCATGAATATCCAATCAAGATCCTCGAGATTGCAGAGCGAACCACGAGGAGTAAGACCATCCGTTTCTGTAAGGTTTAGTGGAGTCACAACACAGAAGCAGAAGCCACCTGGGAGCATGAAGATGATTTGAGGGCAGAGTTTCCCAAGTTGTTTCCAAGCCTGTCTGAATCTCGAGGTCAAGATTCCGTTTAAGGGGGTAGGTTTGTCACGTCCAGATTTTTTGTTTATGTTCTTTTCGTCCGATTGTGAAAATCCACCTCTGATTTATTCGCCTTAAACAGCTTAATGAAAAATTTCATAATAAAAAGGATTTAATATGACTAAATAATTAATTACGGTGCGATTTGTTTCTGTTTTCTTAATCGGGTTTATTTGGATTTCATAAGTGGAGCTCGTTTTCCCAATTTATTTTTCTCCTGATTTCCAGACTCTAAATTTTTGTATCCGTATTAAATTTCTGAATTCCCAGAGGTCCAATTTCATTATCTAATCCTCCAAATAATTCCAACATTTTCAAGGGTCCGAATTCGTCAATTTTCCATAAAACCCCCTGCCTTTTTCCTTTTCTTTTTCCCTTCCTTTCCCTTTCTTTCTCCTTTTCCACTCAGGCCCCTGCCTTCCTTTCTTTTTCTCCTCAACTCCCTCTTCTTCTCCTTCGCCAGGGGCCGAAGGCCTTCCCCGCGCCAAGCCCTGGCCCGGCCTGCTCCTGCCGTCCGTGCGCCGCGCCCGGCCTGGTCCGCGCCGAGCCGCCGCACCGCGCTGCCTGTCCCCGGCCCAGCCTGCTCCCGTGCGCCGCGCCGCCTCCACCTGCGCCCGGCCCGGCCTGCGCCCGCGCCGAGCCGCCGCGGCCTGGCCCGCGCCGAGTGGCCACGCCGCCTCCGCCACGCCGCCCTAACCGCCGCCTGCCCTAGCCGCGCCGAGCCGCCCCTATATATATATATGGGTGTGCACACCAGGCGTCGTTTTCCTCTTTTCCCCGAAGCCATCTTTGCCGCCATCTTCCTCCAGAGCCGCGCCGAGCCGACGCGCCACCACGGCGCCAAGCCGCTGACGCCGCCGGTGAGCACTGCCGCCCTTGCGCCGTTTTCCCCCGTCGCCGTCGCCTGTGCCCTGTTTCCCCGTCGCCAGCTCGCCGCCGAGCCGCCTCCCGTTCCCCCGGCCGACGACGCCGCCGCCGAGTCGCTCCTGCTCCCGGCCGACGACGCCGCCACCGAGCCTGCGCCCTGCTCCACCGCCGCCGCCGCCGCCGCCGAGCTGCGCCACCCCTGCGCCGGCCTGCACTTCCCCTGCGCCGCTCCTGTTCCGCTTGCCGGCCGAGGCCAAAACAGCCGGCAGGGGCATAGTCCTGTTCTCCCTGTGACTTTGACAGTGGGCCCCGCGGTTGAAAATCCCATATTGATCTTTACCGTTGGATCTCCTAGATGAATGTCAGTAGTAGATTTCCTTAGTCCAATCTTGCCACATTATCTCGCCATGTCAGCTCTAGTTTTTCGTCATATCATCGCCACGTCCTTCAATCCGATACACGTATCGCCATGTGGCGTCCACGTCATCCTGTCCACCACACCTCTTATTCTTCCGGTCCGTAGACCTAGTCCGTCATGAACCATCTCACTAACTAGTGATCCCCGCTTCTTTTCCTCCAAAAAATAATTCAATTTCCGAATTTAAAATCCAGGAAATATTCTAGGAATATTCTTTCTCTTTTACCTCGGATTTTTCCTTGTTTCCAGCCTTCTAGAGTTCATATCTCGTCCATCCGGACTCCGATTCGACCTGTTCTTTTTCCTAAATTCTTCTAAAATCGAGCTCTACCTCTTGGTTCAGTTGGTTATTTTTAATTAATGTTATTTAGGCTGTTTTCTTATTATTTATTTATTTTCGTTACGAACGTATAGACGCGGAAGTCGAGGAGCAGTTCGCCGCCGAAGACGCAGAGCAAGGACAGTACTTGGAGCAAGGCAAGTGCACCCTTTGAACATATTGAACCTAATTTATAAAATATTTTTATTGTGAAACATGCATGATTTTATTTTATAAATTATTGATGGTAGCATGACCTAATTGTTATCATTCCATGCCTTTGATTATTGAATATCGTGTGATACCTTGTCACCCTAGACTTTGGGAGTTGAACATAGGGGTCAACTCAGGGTAGAGTAGTAAACGCTTAGCCCTGCTCAAAGTTGTTTTACAAGCAAAATAATATATTGTTTAATGATATACTTATCACTGTTTTATTTGAGCTGTGTGGTTGTGTGCTATCTTTTCGGTAGCATATGTTGCACCGTGTAATAGACAACGGGTGGATAAAATGTTTTGGACTGGGGTGATAGGTGGTTCTGTGTGAACCTAGTAAGGGGGTGAGGTATCTATATGATCCTTACCAGGTTAGGTCTCTGTGTGAGCCTAATTTAAAGCTGTGTGCTATTGTAGTTTTGGCAAGTTGCCATGGTCAATTAAGGACTTCACTTCATAAGTCAATAATCTGAGCCTAACGTATAACCACATGTCCTAATGGGATGGACCTGGCCCAATAGGATTCCGAGTCTTGGCACTGCCAGCCCAGGTGGTTAGATGATAGGTTTTATGGTTAGCCATGAGTACTTTCTTCTCTGTGTGAGGGAAATGTGGCTCATGGGGGAAGGCAGTGTTGAGGCAGAGTTTCTAAAAAGTCTTGTTACAGATTCCTTGGCCGCACACAATGAGAAATGTGACAAGTGTAGATGGCCATTAAGAGGATGATGTATCTTGTGGGTAAAGCTGTACAACCTCTGCAGAGTGTTTAACTAATCTATTCGAATAGCCGCGTCCGCGGTCATGGACATGTTCTTGAATTCTCATGAGGGGTAGTTTGCGAAAACATGGGATGGTAATGATGCTGTGTGCGGGAAAATGAATTTAGCTATGTGGTCCTGTGTGGACAGGTCCTATGTGGATGGTTGGATGGTAACATCCGTTATTTAAAGTATTGTTTTAACTCTATTTATAAATTGTTTATAAATGCAACTGCTATGTTATGCAAAATAGCCTTAGCCTTTCTTTGTTAGCTGTGCATATGCATATTTCCGTGCAGTTGCTGAGGATTACATGTACTCACCTTGCAATTCCCTGCCCCCCCAATTCCAGAAGAGAGGTTTCCGCTATTTCCGAAGGAGTTTGCTACTGAAGACGAGGAATAGGCCGTGTGCCCCAGTTGACTGCCTGTGGCATGTTAAATGGAGCTTCCACATATTTATTTTATTTCCCCTGCTATCTTATTCTCTTTTAGGCCCTTCGTGGCATAATAAATGTAACTTTAGCCATAAGGCTTTTCAAAGTCAATTTATTAACAAATAGTTTGTTTTCCTTCGTGATGTTGGCTGTGATATTATTCTTGTGAATATATGTGCTAGCATGATCCTGGGCTAGTACGTGTACACAGAGGGTCCTGTTTGGTGTCCCACACCAAGGGTGTCCACAGTAAATGTGGCAGCAGCCACGACGTTTTGTTGTGGGGTTACGAAGACGTCATGGCCGCCGACTCGGGTTTGGAGGATCTCCTGTAGAGCAGTCCGCCTAGCCTTGTGCTGGTTGTTGTTACGAGCATCGCGCTCGGCTTGTGAGCATCGTGCATCTTCCTCCTGTTGTTCACGTAGTCGGTGAGCTTCCTTCTCTTGCTGATCGTGTAGTCAGCGTGCATCTTGAGTGGGAGTTGAGCCTTTGGATGCCATGAAGGCTTCGCGTGGTGGAGAAAAGCTTGCCGAGCTGCTATCCGACTATGAGTCGGAATCGGAGTAGTTTAGGGGGGTAATTACAACTCCAACCTCTCTAGATCCGATCTCGAGCGCCTCTAGGCCGTATCTGAGTCGAACCTTAGGGGATTAGATCTGCCACGTTGGAGTAAGACTGAAATTGTCTGCCGTGTTGATGAGTCCGAACGGGAGATTGACGATCTCCTCCTTTCTTAGCCCGATCTCGGTTGGCTCAAGGCCGAGTCCGAGTCAAACACCAAAAGGAAGAGTTGTCCCGAGACCTCCACATCTTGGGGATTGCCGCAGCATGTCGTCGAAGATTGCTACAATGTTGACTAGGCCAATTGGCGCGAAGTCGGCTTGGTTCCCGGTCAATCGGATCAAGTTCAAGTCGGACAAGGTGAGGTCACCAAATCTGTCAGCGACAAAGTCGAGGCTCCTGAAGCTGATCGTCTGCCCGGGGAAGAAATTGACGCCATCGACTCCGGTGATTGGATCCATCGGGCTTCATGAAGATGACCTCGCCGAGCCCCCTACCTGGCGCGCCAACTGTCGATGATTTGTATCGGCAATAATTATGTGGGGGTACCCGTGAGACCTAAACTTGATGGATTGCAAAGAAACACGAAATAATTTATCTTGGTTCAGGCCCTCCAGGTGAGGTAATACCCTACTTCCAGCTATTGTGTATTGCCTTTGAGGTTTCTCTGATGAGATTGTGCTATCTGATGTTCTCTTATGCCCTAGGGGGCTCCCTACCCCTCCTTATATACTGGAGAGATGAGGGTTACAAGGTAGAAAACCCAGTCGGATACGACAAGGGGCTTTCCTTATCAGTACATAGAGTATCCAGCTAGGATTATATCCCTATGCAAGGTAATATGAAGCCGAGTCCTACTCTATCTCCAATTGTAGGGACCGGCCTACCCTCTATCCGAGTGGCCGTAATTGCCCTCCTTGAGGTACCCGGGGCCCATGGTTGCCACAAAAAACCTCCAGGCGAAAGAGATCATCAATTGGCGTCTTGCCTCCTGTGAGTCAATTCCCTCTCTCGGTCCCCACAAAACCGTGGTCTTTGCTTCCTTTTTTGACCGCGGTCTCGTTCTTCCTTCTTTCGATTTCATCTGTGGACTCCTTGATTATTACAAGATTGAGCTCTACCACGTCAACCCCAACTCCATTCTCCATATCTCGATCTTTGTCACTCTCTGTGAAGCCATTCTGGGAATCGATCCCCATTTCAATCTCTTCCGTTTTCTGTTTCATGTCAAGCCGCAACCCTCCTAATCCAAAATCCAGGTGAAAGGGAGAGCAGGCCTTTAGCTTCGTAATGAGATGAAGAAGGCCTACTTACATGTTTCCCTAAAGACTTTACTGAAAGGGTGGCATCAGGAGTGGTTTTACTGCTCCAATCTCAAGCCCTCCTTGCTGCCCTTCACTGGAAATCCCCCTGCAGTTTTGGAGAGCTGGACTGCCATACCGTCGCAGGCTGAGATGGTTCAGTTGCAATTGCTGTTGGAGAAGATCGACGCGCTGAAGAATACGGGGCCGACCGGACCTTGGGTGGCCAGGACCTTCCAAAACCATCGGATTCAACCCTTGAAAGGTAGGATTCACCTTGGCTATGACTACCAGGGGAAGAATGATCCGACTCAAGAGTGTAACGATTTTGTCAACAAGGATGTCGTCACCGACACTTTGGTTGGCTATTTCGTCAATGGAGTCGTCGAGACTCTAGACACCGAGAGAGCCCCCAAGCCATATTGCAAAGACAGGCCTCAGCTGAAGGTAATGTCTTGTGTAATGCTTGTCTTGATATCTGTCTGCGATGTGTTGTATGAATGTTGTTCAATCGAGCTTTCCTGGATGCTTGTTGCTTGCAGGAATTTGCCGAGTTTGTCTCTAACCCACCAGGCCATTCGGCCAATGGGTCTAAGAAATGACCGGCCAGCCCCTTAGTAGCCCAACCCAGCCCCAAGAGGGCTGGGAAGCGACCAGTGACGGACCAGGCCAAGAAGAAGGATGTCACACCCTGAAAATCGCTTTAATTAAAAAATTAGTTTGGGTAAATAGAAATACAAGAATATGCTAGAAAATTTTTGTTTGAGAAAAGTGTTTGAATAAAATTTTGAAATTTCCAATATTAAAAATCCCAAGTTTAAATTTTTAAATAAATACTCGAAAGCTTTTATATTCCTGGGGTTTTGTTAGAATATTTTAAGCATTTAAGTATTTAGGATAATAAATTCTTCATGTTTCGTGGTGTCATTTACTTCTAGTAAATTCCCCATGATTTAATGAACCCTCTGAAATTTTCTTGGATTTTTTGGAGCTCTAGAATTAATTTTAATGTAATAGAGATCATTTCAGTAATTAAATAAATATAAAATAAAATCCCTGTCTTTTCCCCTATTCGGGTCATTTCTGGTTCGATCCTTTGAAGTCTCCCCGTTCACCTCAAACTCCGTTCCCTTTCTTCTTTTAGGGTTGGGGGCCATTGTAGAAACCGTAAAACCTCCTCAACTATCCGATTATCAAAATATTCCGATATTTCGGGCAATCAAATGTTTCCTAAACTATTCTCCGTTCTCGACTACCAAAATATTCCCCATATTTTGGAAGACCATTTATCCCGTTTTCCAAACTCCGTGAAATATATTCCTCGAATATTCTGATTTCTAGACCTCTGCAAAATAAATTCAATATTCTAATTTCGGGAATATTTTGCTGTTCTAATTCCCCAAATATTCCTCAGAAAAACACCCTCCGATTTCCGAATCTCGAATATTTTTGCAGCTCCTAATTCCCAAAATATTTATCCGATTCTCCGAAAAACACTAAATTCCAATTTTTGCAAAATTAGAATTTTTCAAAAAACCCCCTTTATTTCTTTCTTCTTTTTTCTCTCTTTTCTCTTTTCCCTCTCTTTCTTTTTCCCCCTTCCTTTCTCTTTTTCCTCTTTTCTTCCTCCTGCCTCCTCTTCTTTCCTCTCTTACTGCGGCTCCATCCAGGGTTCGGCCCCCAGCTGCCCTGGGTGCCCCAATCCCCTGGCCTACGCACCTTAGCCTGGCCCTTGGCCCAGCATCCTGCGCGCTGCCGCACCTTGGCCTGGCCTGCCACAGGCCCTAGCCCGCAGCTGCCGCCGGCCCAGCCCTTTGTCACACCCTGAGTTTAGCCATACAGAAACTTTACCGGAGAAAATACCTAAGAAAAGGAATTTTAAAAAAAAGACAGAGAAATTAATTGATGGTGTAAAATGCAAGATAATAAATTATCGCGGCGGGGAATATTTTTCTTGTATTCTCTGTGCCAAAATACATTAACTGGATTTTTAGTGGAATTTACAGAGCACAGGAACTATTTTTAATAAATCAAATACGCTTATCGGAATTTAAATCGTCCTGGAAATCTTTTTCCTTTTCTTTTCCCTTCTGTTTTCTCTGCTTTCTCTTTTTCTCCATCGCTGGGCCTCCGGCCCAGCACTGTGCCGCAGGCCGGTTTTCCCTCCCCGGCCTTTTCCTCCTCGCGCCCGCGCCCGCGCCCCCGCGCCCTCGCGCCCGAGCTCCCGCGCCCTCGCTCCTCGCGGCCGCGCCCTCGCGCCCGCGCCCGCGCCCTCGCTCCCCGCGCCCCGCGCCCTCGCGCCCTCGCTCCCGCGCCCACGCACCCGCTGACAAGCCGGGCCCGCCTGTCAGCACCATCTTCCTCCTCCGTCCGAATCGGGCGGAGGGGAAATTCCCCGGAGCCGTCCGATCCGGCGCCGCCTCCCGCCTCACCTCGTGCGCCCTCCACTCGTTCAAACGGTCGCGGACCGAGTCCGCCCCACTCCCCCGAGTTCTCCGGCGTCCACGTCCCCTCTCTCCCGAGAATCTCGCACACGATGCCCACGCCGCCGTCCACTCTCCCGTGCGCGATTGGGGCCGTTCGGCCTCGATCTCTCCCGTCCGACTGTATAAAAACCATCTCCACCCTCTCCTCCATCTTTTCCCCAACACGCCGAGCTTTCCAGTGCCATAGAACCCCGTCGCCACCGCGCACCCGTTCTCCGCCGTTTTTTTCGCCGCCTCCGGCCGCCGCTCGCCGCCGTTCCGGACGCCGCCAGGCTACTCCGCCACCGCCTGCACCTCCGCCGCACCGCGCCGCATCTCGGCCGCCACTCCGTGGAAGCCGAAGCTCGCCGGACCGCCTCGCCCGCGCGCACGGTGAGTGTCGGCCCTCCGTTTCCTTTCCGGCCGGTGATTCCCGCCGCGCCGCGTCACTATTCTCCGCTCTAACTCCTCTCCCGTCCTCCTCATCCTCCAGGACACCTCGGCAGTCGCCTCTCGCCCGTTCCCCGCCGTCGGAGCTCCGTCGCCGACGTCGTCCCGAGGCCGCCGCCGCTTTTTCGTCGCCACCGTCGTCTTCGCGCCGTCGCTCGCCGTCGCGAGCCGCCGGTGAGAACCCCTTTCGTTTTCCCGTTCCTTTCCGCCCCTCCGTGTGGTCGCCGCCGCGCCGGGTGGTCGCCGTCGTCGACCATCGGGTCGCGTGCGCGCCGCCGCCTCCCGCTCGGGACGGCTGGCTTCGGCCGCCGCTCCCCGGGGCCGTCCGATCTGCCGGGTGGCAGATCGGGACCGCCCGCCCGCTCGCCCGCGTGGTTGCCCGCGGTGGCGCCACGTGGTGCGCCCGCTCTCGGCCACGGTGGACTTGGTCCGCTATGCGCCTGCCTCTCGCACGCCACTGGCTGGTGGAGCCCGCCTGTCGGCGCCGGCTTCCTAGTCTGGTGACGTCATTAATCGGTTAATGCGCATTAAATCACTGGTTAATTATATTCACTCTGAAAATAGCAGTAAAACTTCAATAAATCATAACTAATTCATGCGAACTCTGATTAAGTCCATTCAAATTTCATTAAATCTAGAAAAATGCCAAGAATCCATTAAAAATACTTTCAGCCCATGTTTGTTGACCCCCATGTACTGTTTTTAATTGTTTATGCATTGTTTGTTGTAGAATCCGACGCCGGTATTTCTCCTGCGTATTTCGAGATCGTAGCCGAATACCTTGAGCCGGAGCAAGGCAAGTCGCACTGATACTTTGATTAATTTGTACCCATTTTTCGTTAAATTGTTTTGTTTACGCAAATAAACTGCATTATTTCAATAATTCATGTGGATTGGTATTGCCTATACAATGTCAGGATGAAGCCTTAGTTTTGATGACTAAATCCTTGTCACCTGGGTAATAATATGAGTAGAATATAATCCCTAGGATGCTTAGCCATGCTTAGCAACATAGCTCACCTGGGAATTAAATAATGTCTTTTTATATGATTCGACTCGATGTCGGAAAAATGGAACCTTGGATAGGTTGTTGTTAAATTCCTAAAATTTTGACCTAAATGGTGGGCTGTGGGTGTATGGTTTTGCTTATCACACCCATGGCAATTAAGGACCGGTTCACTGGGAACCACTTGGGCAACTTCCCGTACTTGCCACAAGCCAGCGTGGGCAACGGCTGGGCTTGAAGCGTTCTTCTCCCTCTCCTAGGCACCGAAGATGAGGGTGGGCGTGATGGAGTTGGGTCGGCCCGGGGTAGGGTTGATCGGCTGCCGGATTCACCGTGGCGGCAAGGGGGTAGCCTGGCCAATATGCGTGCCCTGTCGGCAGTGCAACCTCAGCGTGGTGTGGGATGGTTAGGGAGGGGTTGCGTGAACGGTCCTGTCCAACAGCCTCGCACGGACATCGTGGTGCATTATTTCTGGCCACAATGGGAACGCGCTGTGTTGGGGCTGTGTCTTGTGGGTACAGTTGTACACTCTGATCAGAGTAAAACTATTCGAATAGCCGCGCCCGCGGTAATGGGCACATTGGCCAAGACTCACCTGATTAGTCTTCACCCTGGATAATTAATCTTGTTTTATCAAAACTGGTGTGTGGAAGTGTGTGTCCGGTCGACGTGGTTGAGTTGGACCGGGGGTGACTGGTGTTAGCGTGGTTTTAACGCCTAATCGGGTGCGAGCGGACTGGTCGAGTGTGGCTGTAACTCTCATCATGTTACGCCTGGTGTCGTGGATGTAACCTCCCATCAGCGCTTGGACCTCCGTGTCAACGTGGGTTTATAGCGTTTATGAACGGTCGGGTCTAAAAACCACTGGTGTCAGCGTGCGTACGTTGTCCGGTGTCGGTGACTGGTTAATGTGGTGTAGCGTTAATCAGTGGAGGCGACGAGCCGGAGGTGTAAACGGTGGTAACCACTGCTAATGTGAACGGGTACCCGGAAAGGTGTGCTGGTGATACACTGGTGTAGCACTCGTCATCAGTGCGAGACTGGTTGACGTGGTTTAGCGTCAATCAGTTGGGAATGGTTGGGCCTGGTTTAACGTGGGTTTGTACGTTCTCAGTGGTGAATTAAAATATTGTTAATTAAATGCAACTTTTCAATGTTTGCGAACTACTCCCTTTTGCAACTGCTTTTCCGCAAATAAACCCTGTCCCATCTTTGTACCCTTGTGATATGCATATTTGTGGGTGTGATTTGTTGAGTACTGTGGGGTTTACTCAGTCTTGCTCCAATTTTTTCCCCCCAATGTGGTGAGACGCGTCAGCGATGGCCAAGATAAATCCTGAGGAATAGGCTGTCCGCGCGTCAAGTGCCTGTGGGAATGGGAATCGGCTGCCTTGGCCAGATGAATTCATAGACTCCGTTGATAACCTTTTTTCCGCTCAAATGCATTTATAAAGTAATATACACTAATTACTCTGTTTTGTAAGACTCTCTGTAATGGCATCACTTGGTTTTTGTGTACCCTGGGACTTTCCTGGGCAGGGATTTATACACCATTAAAGTGTTCAGGAATTTCGGTGGGCCGAATTTGCTGGGCGTTACACCCTTGTGCCGCGGCCCGTCGCCTCGCTAGTATCCTTGGCCGCCCCGGCCAGCGCCGCCACCGCGCGGTCCACGCCCGTGTGCCCTTAGCACTGGGCCGCTATCTGTTATAAACCTCCCCCTGGAGCCATCGCCACCTCGGAGTCCCGCCCTCCTAAACATAACACGCCAATCTTGCCGCTGAATCCTGCCCTGCACCGCCTCCCTCAGAATGCTGCCGCGCCGTCCAAGCAGTGATAGCGACGCTGCTCCGCTGTGTTAACCTGGCATTTGCGCCCGCCGCCTACCGCTTTTCTTAGCAGCGCCGCCACACCTGACGTTGCCGCCTGCGCCGAACCTAGCATCTGAGCCACCCAACCCTCTTTTATGCTCCAACCGCGCCGTCCCGCTTCCTGCTGTTGTAGTGCTCATTTCACAGAGTCGTCTCTTCTCTCCCTGCTGAGAATCCCTCGGCAGCCGCCCGATGTCAACGTCCACCATGCTGTGCTCCGTTGCCAGCCGAATGCTGCCGACGTCCCAGGGTCAGTGCCAAGCTGCACTGCCTCGATGGCCGCCTCTAGGTGCTGCCACCGCGCCGCGAACACCATCCCCTAGGTCATCGCCCTCGCATGTCGCCGGTTCATCCTCTCCTTGCCTCGCCCTTCTAGTTCCCATGTGGGTCACCGGTGCGCGCGTCGTCCGTCATCGTCCACCGCCATCGCCGTCGTGTGCCACCCCCACTGACGGTCATCGCCAGTTGTCTCCTCAGCAGTCCCGTCCGCGAGCTCAGCTTGCCCCGTGTGTCACCGCTGGGTGGGACCCGCCGACAGTATCGTTGGGCAGCCGACATGTGGGCACCAGTGCTTTGCCCCTCCTTTGTATGACAGTGGGCCAGTAAACAGCTATGAAGCAATCTCAACCATTGTATCTTAGAGATTTAGCTGAAGCTGTTAGATTTCCATAAAACACTTGATCAAATCTCATCCAACCAATTTTTTTCAGATTAATCTGGACCGTTGGATCTCCTGTAAATCCCATGATTGAATCCAAGCCATCCATCTCGCTCAGATCAGATCTCGATTGTTGGATCCCCACAACCCTAGCTTTATGCCATGTCGGAGCAGAATGCCACCTCAGCCCTAGTGGCACGTGTCATCACCTGTCATCCCTTAGCTTCCACGTCTCAGCATTTTACCCAGGTGTGCATCCATCTCATCGGCTCAACTCAAAGGCCACCACATCCTCTGGTCCATAGACCTAATCTGGCTTACCAGTGCCCTGTCAGCCCAGCCAATTCACCACTCTAGCTAACTCCTCGGATCTTATGAGCCATAATCTATAACAGTGCCTCACTCTTTTTCTAGGTGCGGCAAAAATAATCCTTGTTAGTTTAATTCTGAGGGAACCCTATTCTAGCAGGATATGCTCCTTTTCCCTTTCTTTCCTCGGACCTTTTCCTCGGAATTTGAACTTCTGGAAGCCATGATCTTTCATACAAAATGAAAGAACCGAAACTCCGATTTGACCCGTTCTTCTTCCTAAATTCATCTAAAATCATGATCTACTTGTTTATATACTTTTTATATACTGTTTATTTAGAGTTTCTTAGAGATTTTTCATCATTTTGTTGTAGTCGCGTGATAATCAAGCCCCGTTTTGGCAAGATCACGGAGTCCTATGAAGAAGAGTTCGGAAGAGCAAACCTTGAAGACCTTTTGTTGCAAGGCAGTCACATACAATCTCCTTAGCATGCCCTTGATCCCATTTGTGAAATATTATTTATTTTAACGTTATTGCATGCAATGCTTTTGAATGTCATATTATGGTATTTGTTTATCATCCTATATTTCCTGTTAACGCCAAAATTTGGTACGGGTCTTTATTGGGATTTCGGTTAAGGAAAAATCACGGTTAACTATGGCGGGAATTTAAATCCAGAAAGAAGCCAATCAAGAAGGATCGTGAAAGACCATGGAGAGCAGTTAGTATCTTATCTATAAATTAGGTAGAGATAATAATTTTTAGGAAACCTGATCTCGTGTCCGATCAGGGTTTGTTATTTTTCTTTTTATAGTTAGGAAACTCCTGTTTCGTATCTGATCAGGACTGTATCAACTCGGGGTATAAATACGAATGCCTGGGGACCATGTAAATTCATCAAAACAGATCTCATACAAACTTCGGCGCATCCGCCACCCTATTCAACGGGTTCTTGCTTCTCAAGCCGGGCTGCATCGGTTAAGTTCGACCTCCTACGACCGAGGGTAGTCTCGTTACCCCCGACTAGTCGTATCGGCTAGGACTTCCTCGGTTAGGTCCGGATATTCTAGTCGCCTACGGTAGTCAGCTTACCAACAATAATATCCGTTCTGTCTCTACGGCTGCCGATCAGTCCCCTAGGTTTGATCTCACCTAGGCCGAGTAGATATATCACATCACGCGTGCCATAGGCTTATCGGCTTACTGGGTTAACTTATCATCAGTTTGTGCTGCATCGGTTAGGTCCCCGACCTATTAAACTTTTACGTGTATGTGTGATAAGTTATTCCTACTCACGTTTTGATCGCTCTGTTTATGCAAGCGTTTTATCTCGGGGATTGTATAGACCGATAAGTTATCATATATCACATCACGATTGCATCAGACCCTTGCTATCGGTTTTTCATCGAGATTCTTTTTATCGTTATTAATCTGTGCTGCATCAGTTAAGTTTGACCTACCAGATTGATAATGATAGATGTATCCTCGTTAAGCCGCCATGGGTGTTAATATCAATGTTCTATCGGTGTGCCTAGCCCATAGGTTATCTTTATTAATTAAAGCCGATTGCATTGTTTCAACACGTTTTTTGGTATGCTGCATCGTCACGGGCTTTCTAGCCGATACACTGGATATATCAGTAATCGGCTAGTTATTATTTATATGTTATTGATTCTTTAGCTACATGGTTTATTTTTATTTCTAAGCCATCATCGGCTTCCAGTTGATGCATAAGTGCTTCGTGCTTAAATATCGGCCATCGCCGATTGGAGCGGTCCAATTGCGGCTTCCCAGCCTCGATTGGCTCAATGGATCTTAATATTTTCTATCTCTTTGTCAATTGCAGGGTCAAATTGGACTGGCACGCCTATGAACCTCAAGATTTTAGGACCTTTCACTGGAGTTAAGCCAAATCTCCTAGGCCTTCGCGTGCTCTAGGCTCGCCGAGACCATATCATCGGCTCGTTCCCCAACCGCCGCCGGTGATTTTTGGCGTCAAAATTCCTTGATGTATAGCCATTTTGTGATTGATGCCTTTATCTTGATACTCTGGGTAAATAATATGGACTAGCCGGATGTTTAATTATTTTGATTATTTAGGATTTGCTTAGCCATGTCTAGAAACTGTAGCGTCATTTTATGTGGGAAAAACTACGATTCACTTCTGATTAATTAATGATTAATGGCTATTGTTTCATGACAGTGAGTCATGGTTGGTAATTAATTGTGCCAAACTAAAATTTGATTAAATGGTGGGTTGTGAGCATGTGGAGTGATGAATGTTGCTAGTGGTGCTCATGACAGTTAAGGACCGGTTCGCGGACTACTTGTTGTGAAGCAATACCCGTGCTAACCACAAGCCAGAATGGGTAATGGCGGGAACTAAAGTGTAATTCGTTCAACCAGAGGCCCCAAGGTGTGTTGTGGCTGTGTCAATAAGACCACCATGGCTGCGTCAATTAGTCCATAGTCTTAGGCATTGGGGCCGTCTCCTTGTCGAGGAACCTGATCAACCCTAACGGAGACTGTTGGTCTAGCGGGTGGCACTCTTGTTGTGCGGTTTACATGGAGGGTCTTGTCACAATCTCTATTCAGGTACTTTTGAGTATCACGACGCATGGCTGACATGATGTCGAGATTGTGTCTTGTGGGTAAATTGGTACACCTCTAGCCAGAGTAAAACTATTTGAATAACCGTGCCCACGGTTAATGGGCGGGCCTAGCAATGTTTTCTGTGATTAGTCCCACGCTGTTCATTAATGGTGATAAATGATGGAAATTTGATAGCTCCAGTTTGGAGGGTTATGGTTATGGGCCTGAATTGCGTTGGAGCGCTGTTCAGTGATTGGTAATATTGATTAATAATTAAAACTACTATTTTTGATGTTTTTAAATGCAAATGTTTTAAATGTTGTTTATGCAAATGAGCCATACTATGCCTTTCCTTCGAAACCCTGTTGCGTTACATTGTGTCGATGTTTTACACCGGCAATAAATATATGGGGCTAGTCGGCGGATGTAAACTCGGTGGATTGCAAAGGAACACAGGGAGATTTTATACTGGTTCAGGCCCTCGATGTGAGGGTAATACCCTACGTCCAGTTGTGGTGTATTCCTTTGAGGATTGTGGTGGTGATTCTGGTGAACCAACTCAACCTGCCCTCATGGGGCGCCCTGCCTCCCCTTATATACTGGGGGACAGGGTTACAAGGTAGGAGTCCCCATTGGATTACGACTAGGAGATCTCCCCTTAGAGATATAACGCACCCGACTAGGACTGTATATTCCTTCCTATACAAGGCAAAGTCTGCCGAATCTAGCTATATCTCTAATTACAAGGCTAGGCCCATCCTCTATCCGAGTGGCCCATATGCTTGTCATGAGGTACCCGGGGCCCATGGCACCCACAGTAGCCCCCGAGACCTTCATAGTTGAGTCACAGCTGATGCCAAGTGCTCATCCTCCACGGTGAAGTCTTACCCGAGTGGAATTGCTCCGAGTGCTCTTTGTCTGAGTGCTGCTTCTCCCGAAGTCCTGCTTCATGGTCAGCTGGCAGCGAGGCTATGAAGGGCTCCATGTAGATGTTGAATATGTGTGCGCCGAATAGGCGGCACCTATTAGGTGTAGCCCCCGACTTTGTGCTTATGTGAAAGACAATTAAACATAAAGTCAAAGATCTCTAACCTGGAAGTCTTTCCCGAGTAGATTACTACTGGATATGAGACTCTTCGGTATCATGTCACCGGAATAAGATTTATAGTCTTGCCGAGTAGGGAAAACTACTCGTATATAGGACTCTTCGACTTCATGTCAGTCGGAATGTGTGTTTATAGTCTTGCCGAGTGGGATGCTACTCGTATATGGGACTCTTCAGCGTCATGTCAGCTGGAAAGGGGGTGTTTATAGTCTTTCCCGAGTAGTATACTACTCGAAAATTAGACTCGTCGGCATCATGTCAGCCGGGATGATTATTTATAGTCTTTCCCAAGTAATATATTACTCGAAAATTAGACTCGTCAGCTTCATGTCAGCTGGAAAAGGTGTTTATAGTCTTTCCCGAGCGGCGTCCCTTTCGGAAGTTAGACTCTTCAGCTCGTCAGTGGAAGAATGTTTATAGTCTTTCCCGAGTAGTATACTACTCGAAAGTTAGGACTCCTCCGCATCATGTCAGCGGGAATGAGAAATTTATAGTCTCTCCCGAGTAGTGCACTACTCGAAAAGTTAGACTCTTCCACATCATGTCAGTGGGAATAATGTTGCTCATGGCAACTGATAGCCACGCATGTAGGCCGAGACCACTTTATGAAAAATAAATCCATGGCGTGGTCAGGTGTACCCGAGAAAGATACCTGCATCCTCAATTTTAATGAAGACCAGCTTGTGATCCTTGTAAGGATATATCCTCGAGACCTGGTGGATAAAACAGATACCCAAACATATATGTTTAGCAATAAGGCTCTTATGAAGCATATCTGTTTACCTCATTGGCTCCTGTTGGTAGCACCAGCGCTATAATTTCAACTCAGCCTGCGGGCGGCCCACATGGAGCATGCTACTGTAGGAACTCATATCTTGGTGGCTGCTACCAAATAAGCTGGCCTGAGCCGACCTATCCGGCATAGCTCTATAGAAGTATCATCCATCGCCTGTCAGGATGAGTTTTTTGGTGTCGATAACCGCAATCAGCCAGACAAATCCTTACTCGCAAGCCTTTCCGACTTATGTTCTGGATGCAGCCTGGTTGCCACAGGTGCCCGAGCAGGTATGTTGCAGGATCTGCTTGCCCTCCTCAGCTGTGACGCAGTGCATGAGAACTCCAGATGCACTTTGACGATATAAGTCTTCTCTGACTTGGGTAAAGCCGAACAAGGTACCCGAACCTTGCATTAGCAGAGGGTTCGGCTGGCGACCCTCATGGGGCGTACCCTATCCAACAGAGTTATAGCCAAGCTAGGCACCCGAACCTTGCATTAGCATAGGATTCGGCTGGCGACCCTCATGGGGCGTACCCAACCTGACAGAGCTGTGACCAAATAAGGTACCCGAACCTAGCATTAGTGTAGGATTCGGCTGGCGACCCTCATGGGGCGTACCCTACTTAGCCGAGTAGTACACAGCCCCGACTGGCGCCAGAGGCCGATTATTAGCTCGCATGGAGGGTAGTCGGGGAAGATGACGTCCCGACTGGCGCAAGTACTCGGTAAGTAGCCCTCATGGAGCATCCCGAGTGTATTTTGGCAGACTTGTCCAGCCCCCAAGCGTAGGAGATAGGCTCGCAGCCTTGAATTCCTGTCACGCGTATCCGGAGCTGGGCCTTCATTATAAAGATATCGGATGAGTAGCATCTGATGATGGAAATAATCACCCGAGTAAAATGTATTTTACAATATATGTAAATACGAGTTTTTCCTCTTTTTGACATTAATTTCCCCAAGTAGTTGACCCCTTACGTTTAAGCACTCTGCCCGACTAGTCATAGCCCCCTAGCGTCGGGAGTTGGCTCATGGCTCTTTCCCAGACACGCATTTTGGGTGACTTGAGTTCGTCTTTCATGGAGCAAAGTTTCACGGATCAGGGTTTATGCTACTCAAGTACTTTTGCAATCATTTAAGAGCAAAAACAGAGAAGAGTGCAGCTTGTGCACCTATTAGGTGTAAGCGGCATTGGCAAGGCCGAGTGAAGAAATATTTATCAGGAAGCGACTTAGCTGTTCGGTATTTTGGAGTGGGAATGCCATCCTTGCGTTTGAGCTTGTGAGCCCCTGAGCATGTCACTTGTTGTTCTGATAATCTTCAGTTGTTGAAGGTCGAAGACGGTTGTGACTGACTGCCACAATGAAGCCGTCCGACTTGCGATTGTGATTCCCGGCTTTAGTCGGGACCGTGTCGTTGGTGCCCTCCCGCTTCTTCTGTCAGGATGCCTTTTTGTCTTCGAGAGCCTCAGCAACAGCGTGGGCTGAGTCGGCGTACTTGTTTGCCATGTCGAATAGGGCCTTGACAGAGTTGGGAGGCTTCCGCGTGAATTTGTCGATGAACGAGATGTCTTTGACTCCTTTTCGAAAGGCGGCGATGACGACCTCGTCCTTGATCTTCGGGATTGAGTTCCTCTTCTCAGAAACCTCTTGATGAAGTCACGAAGAGACTCGTTCTTCCTTTGACGCAACTGATATAGGTCGTACTCGGAAGATGGCCTCTCGTATGTTCCCTGGAAGTTTGTAATGAAACGTTCCCGGAGTTCTATCCAAGAGCCGATTGATTGCTTGGGAAGTCCTGTTAGCCATGTCCTCGCTGAGTCGGCTAGAGCAACTAGGAGGTAGTTAGCCATGACTTTGTGGTCACCTCCGGCAGCTTGGATTGCCAGAGTGTATGCTGTGAGCCAGGACTCGGGATCGGTCTTGCCGTCGTATTTGTCGATGCCTGTAGGCTTGAAACCCGACGGCCAGTTGACCTGTTGTAGCTCCTGGGTGAAGGCTGGTATGCCTTCATCGTCATGAGGGCTCCGACTCCGAATACGGCGGCAAGACCGCTCGTGGTGGAGGCCAAAGCGCTCGTTCTCGTCTTCCAGTTGGCGTTGCTCATCCTCCTCTCGTTCGCGGGCGCAAGCGCCCTGACGTTTTGCTTGAAGGTCGCCGTGGTTGGCCTCGGAGCCGCTGGTCGTCGTTGGGGTTGCCGAGTGACGTTTGGTGTGACTCCGAGTGCTGCCGACTAGGCCGCTGCTCATTGGCGTCGCTTTGAAGCGGATGAGACTACCGTTGGGGAAATCGACCGGTTGGTCGGTATGAGGGTATCACCCGACTGTTGGTGCTGCTGACATGCAGCAGCGGTAAGCATGGCTTTTATCCTTGAGATCGTCGGGGTGGCCTGGTGATCAGGCCCAAGCTGGACAGTGTCCAGTAGGGTTGCGGCGGCCACGATGTTCTGTTGTGGCGTGACAAAGACATCGTGGTCGCCGACTTTTGTTTGGAGGGCTTGTTGCTGAGCGGTTCGCCCAGCCTTGCGTAGGCCATCGTTGCGGGTGTGCAGGCATCTTGCTTCTTCCTCCTATTGTTCTCGCAGTCGGCAGGCTTCCTCCTCTTGTTGCTCGCGTCAGCAGGCCTCCTCCTCTTGCTGTTCGCGTAGTCGGCGTGATTCCTGAGTAGGAGTAGAGCCTTTGGATGCCATGAAGATTTCTCGTGGCGGAGAGAAGCTTGCTGAGCTGCTATCCGACTTAGAGTCGTAGTTCGACTGGAAGTCGGAGTCCGACTTCGAGTCGAAGTCGGGATGGTTGATGGGGATGAGTGTAACTCCGACCTCCCTAGATCCGATCTCGAGCGGCTCGGGGCCGTATCCGAGTCGAACTCCAGGGGATCGGGTTTGCCGCATCGGATGTAGATTATAGATGTCCGCGGCGTCGCCGAGTCCGAACGGGAAATTGACGATCTCTTCCTTTTTTGGCCCGATCTCGGCCGGCTCAAAACCAAGTCCGAGTCGAACACCGAAAGGAAGAGTTGTCCCTGGAATCGGGCGTATTGGAGATCGCCGCAGCATGTCGTGACAGATTGCTGCAGCGTCGTGTAGGCCGACTGGCGCGGGGTCGGCTGGTTCCTCGGCCGGTTGGATCGGGTCCGTGTCGGCCAAGGTGGGATTGCCGAACATGTCGGCGGCGAAGTCGAGGCTTCCGAATGAGATTGCATCTCCGGGGGAGAGTTTGCCGTCGTCGACTTCGGATGCTGGATCCATCGAGCTTGTAGATGTAGATCGCGCCGAAGCCCCTACCTGGCGCGCCAACTGTTGATGTTTTACACCGGCAATAAATATATGGGGCTAGTCGGCGGATGTAAACTCGGTGGATTGCAAAGGAACACAGGGAGATTTTATACTGGTTCAGGCCCTCGATGTGAGGTAATACCCTACGTCCAGTTGTGGTGTTATTCCTTTGAGGATTTGTGGTGGTGATTCTGGTGAACCAACTCAACCTGCCCTCATGGGGCGCCCTGCCTCCCCTTATATACTGGGGGACAGGGTTACAAGGTAGGAGTCCCCATCGGATTACGACTAGGAGATCTCCCCTTAGAGATATAACGCACCCGACTAGGACTGTATATTCCTTCCTATACAAGGCGAAGTCTGCCGAATCTAGCTATATCTCTAATTACAAGGCTAGGCCCATCCTCTATCCGAGTGGCCCATATGCTTGTCATGAGGTACCTGGGGCCCATGGCACCCACACATTGCATTTCTTAGTGTGGCTTGTTGAGTACGGTGTGTGGTACTCAGTCTTGCATTATTGCAATCATCAGAGTGAAGCTGTGCAAGGAGGTGAAGTTTGGTGTTTGGCTTATACCCCAGTTGAGCTGCCTATGGCTTGGTGCTGAAGCTACGCTAGTTGCCGTTCCGCTACTATTTTATTCGGTGTGAGGACTAAGTGCCTCTATTGTAAGTATATATTGTTTATCATTTTTGGTTATGTTTATCAATTTGTCGATTTGTGTACCTCGGCTGATTCCTGGACGAGGATTTAATGCACAGATTAGCTTTGGAAATTCTAGTGAATTTCTAGGCGTGACAAAGGATATGCCGAGTAAGGCATCAGGCGGTTCGTTGATCAAAGACCCCAGTAGTGCAGCCCCTGGACCAACCAGCCCTAGAACCACACCGCCGACTACCGCCATGCCCCAGTCGGTCGCACCTAGTGCGGTGCCAACTGGACCAAGCACTGTGCCGCCGACTGCTGCGCCCACAAGCTCGAAAACCGACGGTACTCCACCGCCAAGTAGGCCTTCAGGCCCCTCTCCGACTACCTCCACCCCTAGCGCACAGGGGTGGAGGTCTAAGACTTCCAGAAGGTATGAAAATCTTCGATCTTTAGAAAATCTTGAGTAGTTTTGCAATATCTTGATCGCTGAGTAATCCTGCAGGAAGCCAAGTAACGCTGACCCCAAGGGGACAGCGCCACCAACCCCCGCAACTGCTCCCATCCTGACTGAGGCCAAGATTGTAGAGCCATAGCCCGAGCCAAGTGTTGTCCCAGCTCCTGAGATTAAGACAACCTACTCAGCCGGGCTACAAACTTCGCCTAGTCGAGATGCCATAGCTGACGTCTCGGTCCCTAAGCTTGCCGAAGATCTAGCACCTCCAGTTGATCCAAGGCCCAGGACTCCCTCGCCTCCACTTTCTTCATCTTCCAACAACGATGACCTCCCTAGGCTCAAGGCTCCTCCACCAAACTTCCCCCGAACATTCTACTGGGTTACGCCGGAGGGGGAAGAACAAACTTTCGAGCACAACGAGGGAGCCACCCAAAGGGAGCTAGTCAAACTGATGGAAGCTACTATCGCTGCATCAAGGAGTATCCAGGTATATAGCCTCCCCAACGATGTTTGCTGGTTTGCAATTCCTTAAAATCTTCTGCCATTGTTGCTTGTCTTATGTGACTGTGATGTATCCCATGCAGCAAGTGGTCCACCGATTCGAGAAGATGGGTAATGTCCTTTCCCAACTTGCCCCTTAGCTCACTCAACTCCACCTGCTCCAAGTCACCAAAGATGATCTAGAGAAGTCCAGCAAGAAGAGGGAGGAGTGGCTGAAAGACTCGGTAAACAAGCTTTGGGACGAGAACTGGGAAAAGACAGGGACCATCAGAGGTGCGTTTCCCTTTTGCCCGAGTAACTCCAGACAAATCTCTCTGTGTTGTTGATCCTCGACTTTGTTTGGTTGTAGCTCTAGAGATAAACTTGAACAACCAGTCCCTTGAAATAGAATGCCAGAAAAAAGAGCTAAAGGAGCTCGAGAAGTCCAAGGTGGACACCGAGTACGCAAGTAAGCTTCATATCTCCTCTGGTACTTTGTTTGACTAGGTATCTAGATTTATTGATGCCTCTTTTCTGTGTGAGCAGCCTTCAAACCTAATTCTCAGATCCAGTTCGGCGCCTTTGCTAAAGAGATTAAGATAACAAAGGCGTCACGGAACAACATAGTTGATTCTGCGAAGACCTTATTAGATATCTTGCAGCCTGTAGGATCGAAAGACAAGAATTAAGCCTACCAGAGGGGGGGGGGGCAAATGGTAGGATTACCAAAAACCAAACTTTTGCGGAATAAAAAGTTACCTCTGAACCAATGAAGTTAATTTTACTTTAACCAAGATCTCCAACCTTTCTAGAAGATGCTGGTCTGACCTTGTCCTTGCCGTCGGTCTGACCGTGTCCTTGCTACCGGTCTTACCGCCGATTATCTCCCGGTCTGACCGCCTGCAAACAGACTGAAAACGATCTCGACAAAACTCCCGAACGACAATGCAAATCTTGAAGAATTATTCTCTTTATTGCATCAAGATGTGTTTACAAAGTGCATACAAAGCACTCCTTTCTCTCTCAAGGCTAAACCCTACCTTTTCTCTCTTCTAAACGTTATGCTCTAGGGTCTCAACCCCTCATCTATTTATACCTAAAACCTTCTACACAAAGTAGGAGTAGGACTTCTAGTCCCACTAGGACTCAAACCCTCACTTACCAAATCTATTTACAATTTACCAAATCAAATTCTTCTTTCCATAGTCAACTTGGACTCAAACCCTCAATTACCAAATCTATTTACAATTTACCAAATCAAATCCTCCTTTTCATAGCCAACTTGGACTCAACTCCTAGTCCAAGTAGGACTCGACTCCTAGTCCTACTAGGACTCCACTCCTAATCCTAGTAGGACTCCACTTCTCTATCCATACGCACACAATTTCTCTTGTATGCCATATGGAATCTTTAGTTTCACGTGTATTGATCTCTAGCCTTTAGTATCCCGCGTGATCTTCCGATCATCCGGATATCAACTTCTTCTAAGTCGACTCCCGATCCATCACCGGCAATACTTCCGAGGCCTCAAGACTCACCTACACATGTAAAAACAAAGATACCATATCCGAGCACAAGTTCTTCCTAACTTGACTCACGTTAGTCACACACACTCACACCAATATTCACAGTTATTTTCAAACCAATATCTTATTAAATAAATCATTTGCAAAGCCAATTGTTCATCACAAAATATTAATGATGACAATGATTCTACAATCTCCCCCTTGATGAACATATTGGTAACATCTCCAAAATGCAAATTGATGTTTTTGAAAAATAGAAAATAAAATGAAAAGAAAAACTCTCCCTCTTTAAAAAGAAAGAATTTCTCCCCATGATGCAATTCAACCAAGCAAAAAATCGACTATTTTTAAAAATCAAAATTTTAATTTTGTGTATATTTCTCCCCCTTTGACAAAGAGTTCATCAAGAAAAAAAATGTGGAAGCTTTGTTTACTTAGAGCAATCCTAAGACATGTGTTGCAAGATAAGAAAAATAAATTGCTCAACTAGATAACATATATGTATTAGAGTATAAACATGAGACAAAGATATAACATTTAAGATCAAATCAACACTAGAAAAATATGATTTCAACGATTTATAATGCAATATATTTACTAGTACATAGATTGAATAAAATACCCTTATACCTAGTCAAGTTGAATAGCACATTCTTTCTCAAATATTTTGCTCATAAGAGAATGTATTTTTTCTCTTCTTTTTTTTCTCAATTTATTTTGGATACGTCCTTGTTGTGAATATTGTTTCCAAGGATTCAGTACCTATTTTTTTTATCTCTCTTTGGATACGTCCTTGTGGTGAATACTCTTGCCAAGGATTCGGTATCCATTTTTTTTCCTCTCTTTGGAACGTCCTTGTGGTGAATACTCTTTTCAAGGATTCGGTATCCATTTTTTTCTCTCATAAAGTAAAGACATTTTTGAGCATTTGAGGAATGAAAATTCAACAAAGAATAAATATAAGCATAAATTGTTCAAACTTAGCACTAGTTTCAATATTGCATATTTATTTAATTGAAATAAAAGAATTTAAGTGTCATGCATCATATCTCTTAAAAGTAATATGAAGGACTCATATAAATACTAAAATCCAAAAAAGCTATACTAGAGACCAATAAACTTCAAGTATCTTGCTAGCAAGAAAAAGATACACTCATAGTAAAAACAAAGGTCCACTTTTTCGTCTTTTGATTTATGCTTTACTCCCCCTCACAACATACCAAACGGATGAACTACCTCCAACTCTCCTCGAAGAAAAGCAAAACGAGAAAAATCTAAAGGTTTTATGAAAATATCCGCCAATTGCAAATTTGTATCAACAAACTGAAGTATAATATCCCCTTTTGCAACATGATCCCTTAGAAAATGAAAATGAATGTCAATGTGCTTAGTGCGTGAATATTGCACCGGATTTTTAGCAATGTTTATAGCACTTGTGTTGTCACAAAAGATTGAAACTTTATCAAAACTCAAACCATAATCTTTCAAAGTTGAAATCAACCAAAGAGTTTGTGAACAACACCTTGCAGCAGCAACATATTCAGATTCAGCAGTTGATTGAGCAACATTAGATTGTTTTCTAGAAGACTATGCAACAAGAGAAGTACCAAGAAAATGACATGTACCACTTGTACTTTTTTTTATCTATTCTACAATCTCCAAAATCCGCATCCGAAAAAGCATGTAAACTTATAGATGATGAAGTAGAATACCATATCCCAAATTCAAGAGTATGTCACCTTAAAATGCGCTTGACGGCTTGACGATGTGAAACACGAGGAGAAGTTTGAAATCGAGCGCACAAACACATAGCAAATTGTATGTCTAGCCTTGATGCAGTAAGATACAACAACGATCCAATCATAATTCGATATTCCTTTTGATCAACAGCCTCGCCTTCTTTGTCTGGATCCAGAACAGCGGTAGATCCCATTGGTGTTGAAATCGGCTTACAATTCTCCATCTCAAAACGTCGTAAAAGATCTTTTGTGTACTTTGTTTGATGTACAAATGTTCCGTGTGCTGTTTGCTTGATTTGCAATCTCAAAAAGTAACTCAACTCTCCCATCATACTCATCTCAAACTCCCTGCTCATTGTCTTAGAAAATTCTACAACCAAAGCGTGAGAAGTACAACCAAAAATGATATCATCTACATAAATCTGAATGAAAATTTGATCATTACCATGCTTTAGAACAAAGAGAGTTTTATCCACTTTTCCCATTTCAAAACCTTTCTTAAGCAAGAAATTTTTCAGTCTATCATATCACGCTCTAGGTGCTTGTTTCAAACCATACAAAGCTTTAGGAAATTTGAAAACATGATTTGGAAATTTTGAATCTTCAAAACCAGGTGGTTGTCTAACATAAACTTCCTCCTGTATAAAACCATTTAGAAAAGCACTTTTAACATCCATTTGATATAATTTAAAACCTTTTGAAGCAGCAAAAGCTAACAAAAATCTAATTGCTTCAATCCGAGCAACTGGAGCAAAAGTTTCATCAAAATCCAAACCTTCAATTTGAGTAAAACCTTGTGCAACAAGCCTAGCTTTATTTCTTACTATTAAACCATCCTCATTTTGTTTGTTTTTGAAAATCCATTTAGTTCCAATAATATTATGACCAGGAGGTGGTTCAACTAAGGTCCAAACTTTATTTCTTTCAAAATTCTCAAGTTCTTCATGCATGGCGTTAATCCACGATTCATCAGTTAATGCATGTGACACACTCTTGGGTTCGAAAGAAGCAATGAATGCAGAATGAGCAAAGAAATCAGTAGATATTACCTTAGATCATGTAGTACGTTCATGTATGTTACCGATAATTTGTTCCGGAGGATGTTGACGTTGAATGTGCAAAGGATCAGCAACATCATGGTCTAAACCTGAAATTGTTGAAGTTGCTTCAGGAGATCCATCGGACTCGATCTGGCGTGAACCTGAGCTCTCTAGACCCTCCCGGTCTGACCGGCTCTCTGCCTCCGGTCGGACCATCTGGTTGCCATCGGTTGGACCGATCTGAGGGCCGGTCGGACCTGCCACCACTTCGACCTCTTCTTCTTTGTCGTCGCTTTCATCTTCAAATATGCTTCCATCCTCCTCCTGAACCTATGATAAAGTACCTGCAATTTCTGGTCTAGTACTCGGACTAGCCTCATCAAAAGTAACTTCACAAGTTTCTACAATCTTGTTAGTTCCCAAAACAAGCACATGGTAACCACGAGAGTGAGCGGAATATCCAAGAAAAATTTCATCAGTTGAACGTGCCTCAAATTTATCCAAATTTCCAGATTTTAACACAAAGCACTTATATCCAAAAACACACAAATGTGAAACTCTAGGTTGATGGCCAAAGCGAAGCTCAAAAGAGGTTTTTCCAAGTTTAGATCTCAAGAAAACACGATTGGAATTATAACAAGCTGGATTAATAGCTTCAGCCCAAAATTTTCTTGGAGTATGATATTCATCAAGCAAAGTCCTAGCCATCTCAATCAAAGAACGATTTTTCCTTTCAACAACACCGTTTTGTTGAGGAACACGTGGAGAAGAAAATTGATGCTCAAGACCTTTTTCAGCCCAAAATTGTTCAAAGAAGCATTTTTAAAATCTCCACCATTATCACTTCTAATCATTCTCAAGGATCCAGGAAGTTCAAGAGCCAAACGAAGATATAAGTTTCAAAAATGATCAAAAGCTTCATTTTTAGTTGTCATAAAATAAACCCAAGAATATCGAGAATAATTATCCACAATAATCAAAACATACCATTTTCCTCCGACAGATTGTACTCGAGCTAGACCAACAGTGTCCATATGTAAAATCTGTCCTGGTGCATCAGTCATCACGGAAACAATTGGGGCATGTGAAGAAGCAACCATCTTAGCATGGCGACAGGGGGAACAAGCCAAATCAAGATCCTTTTTGAGTTTTGGCAAACCACGAACAAGATCCAAACCACTAATTCTAGTAAGATGATCAAAACCTATATGTCCAAGTCTACGATGCCAAAACATTAAATCCTTTGAAAATTTAGCAACTAGACATGTAATCTCAGAAGAAACACAATTCTCAAAATCAGCTTTACAAACTCTTCCATAACGAGAAATTCCCAAAACACAAGATCCAGAAGAACCAAGAATACTTTCAGATTTCTTAAATCTAACTTCAAAATCCTCATCAATTATTTGAGAAACTGAAAGCAAATTGTATTTCAAATTTTCAACCAAAGCGATATCTTTCAAGGTAAATTTTTCACTTACCTTGACCGATCCTGAAGCAAGAATTGTACTTGTAAAAGCATCTCCAAAGATAATCGATTCCGTCTTGGATGCCGGTTTGAGGGAGGAGAACCAATTTTTATCACTAGTCATGTGTCGCGAACAACCGGAGTCCATTATCCACGCGTTCGCCTTCCCTGTTGTAAAAGCCTACAAACACGCAGATGTCGATGCCTCAGTACTGGGGTTATATAAAAGAAATTTAGGAATCCAGTACTGAGACACACGACCAGAAGAACCAATAGGCATAACCATACGAGTAAAACCAGTACCACATTTATTTTTCATAAAAACTCGCTGAGTCCGGTCTGACCGACAGCAGTACTGCGGTTGGACCGCTGGCTGGTCTGACCGGCGTCTGTACGTCGGTTGGACCGGAGCTCTCAAAACAGTACGCCTTTTCTGCCACTTTAATTTTGCAAAAGCAATTTCTCTTTCTTTTTTCTATTTACGAGCAAGTCTAAAGTAATAACCAACCAAATGTCCATCTTTTTCACAAAAAGTACATGTATACTTCACACGAGAAGATGATTTTGAAATTGAAGGTTTTGTAGCAGAAACACCTTGGTTGGAAGAAGAAAGAGAAGACATAATTTCAGCAAATTTGAAAATAGTTTTCTTAGGTTCTGGTTTTGTCAAAATTTCTCCATTGTTTGTGACACTCAAAATAGAAGGTTGATGATTAGTAAAATAAGCATGTGGATCAAAACCTAACCCTCTATTATGTGTGCTTACTTTTGATTGATCTAAAATCATGTTAAGTTTCTTTTTACCATCAGAAAATCGTTGCAAGGAACTTTTCTAATAAGAAACTTCTTTTGTCAAGTTAGCACATTTTTCACAATCTACTAAAACTCCTTTTTGTTTTTTACAGTTTGAACAAGAAATCATCCCATGAGTTTTCACAATATTCTCCATATACTCAACACGACCAAGAGCATTTTTCACTTTTATCTCATTCAAAAAACATGTTGAGCAAGTTTTAGAACTTGAAACCTCCTTGTGTTGTCTAATTCTTTTAGCACATAAAATATTGAACAAAGAACTTGCACCAAAAGCAACTTTATGTTTTTAAAAGATTTTTTTGTCAAAACTAACTCATTAGCAATACGAGAATGTAAAGCAAGACCAGGAGCCAAAGAAGTTTCAAAAACTTTTGTTTTCTCAATTTCAGATTCTAATCTCAAATAGTTATTAGCATGAACATCTCGTAAAGAAGAAATTTCAGAAAATAAAACTTCACAAGATGTGCAATTATCATCATCGGGAATTAGAGATTTCAATCTAGAAATTTCAGCATTAAGAGATTCAACAATAAAGTCATGTTGTTTTATCTTTTTCTCATATTTTTGAATCTTAAAGCCAAGAGAAACAATAATATCTTAAAAAGGTGTTACCTCAATGTGTTCGTTATCAGAATCAAACTTTCCAGATGTTGATCCTCCACGAGCCATGAGGCATACTCCAGAGATGTTTTTGCCTTTGTCATCATCTTCTTCCTCACTACCAAAGTCGACGTCACTTGCTTGTTCAAAGGCAGCACACACTTTGTTTAGCATCTTCTTGTAACTTTCTTTATTTCTTTTGCCTTCAAATATCTTCTTCTTCTTCTCATTTTTGCTCTTGTCCTCTTCATCTTCCTTTGTTTCTTTCCCGAGCTTAGGGCAATTGACGCGAATGTGATTAGACTCTCCACATTCAAAGCACCGGATTGGACCTCCTCGTTTCCTACTTCTTACATTATTCAAAGCTCGAGAAAGTCTGTTAGTTAACAAAACCAAGTCCTCCTCCGAGATTTGCTCGAGTTGGTCATCGGACATGGCATTAAAAGCAGTTAAAGAAAGTGATGAAGAAGCATTGACTGAATAACTAGAAGAAGACACTAAAACAGAAGATTTGGAATCAATTTTTTGTGAAAGAATATTCATCTCATGTGTCTTTAATTTGGTATACAAAGATTCCAAGGTTAAAGTATTCATGTTTACAGATTCCTGAATAGATGTAACTTTCATCTCCCAAATAGACATGTCAAGACCATTCAAAAGATGTCGAGAAACTTCAGATTGAGTATAATTAGCATCATAAGCATCATTAACAGAACGAAGATCACTCAAAATTTTGTTAAAGCGAGCATAATAATCATCAAGAGCTTCTCCAGATTTCATCTCAAATTTCATATACTCCTTTTTAAAAACATCTTTACGTAGTTCCTTGATGTTAGAAGATCCTTGGTGAAAGTCACATAAGGCCTTCCACATCTCATGTGTAGTTTCAAAATGAGAGATTCGATCAAAATCAGAACGAGAAACTCCATTTAAAATATAATTGCGAGCTTTACAATTATTTTCAAAATCAATTTTATTAGCCGTAGTAATCTCTTCAGGAATAACATAGGGTTTTGAAACTTTTGCCAAATGTCGAAGTCTTAGGACATAATATAAGATCTCATCTTTTTGCACCAATAAGGAAAATTAACTCCATCAAAAACATGTGGCTTAATTGAATATTTATCCGCCATGGCAACTCAAGATCGATTAAGATCAAAAGAGAAACAAAAACAAGGCTCTGATACTACTTGTAGGATCGAAAGACAAGAATTAAGCCTACCAGAGAGGGGGGGGGGGTGAATGGTAGGATTACCAAAAACCAAACTTTTTGCGGAATAAAAAGTTACCTCTGAACCAATAAAGTTAATTTTAACCTTGTCCTTGCCGCCGGTCTGACCGTGTCCTTGCTACCGGTCTTACCGCCGATTATCTCCCGGTTTGACCGCCTGCAAAGAGACTGAAAACGATCTCGACGAAACTCCCGAACGACAATGCAAATCATGAAGAATTATTCTCTTTATTGCATCAAGATGTGTTTACAAAGTGCATACAAAGCACTCCTTTCTCTCTCAAAGCTAAACCCTAGCTTTTCTCTCTTCCAAACGTTATGCTCTTGGGTCTCAATCTCTCATCTATTTATACCTAAAACCTTCTACACAAAGTAGGAGTAGGACTTCTAGTCCCACTAGGACTCAAACCCTCACTTACCAAATCTATTTACAATTTACCAAATCAAATTCTCCTTTACATAGTCAACTTGGACTCAAACCCTCAATTACCAAATCTATTTACAATTTACCAAATCAAATCCTCCTTTCCATAGCCAACTTGGACTCAACTCCTAGTCCAAGTAGGACTAGACTCCTAGTCCTACTAGGACTCCACTTTTAATTCGAGTAGAACTCGACTCCTAGTCCTACCAGGACTCAACTCCTAGTCCGAGTAGGACTCCACTTCTCTATCCATACGCACACAATTCCTCTTGTATGCCATATGGAATCTTTAATTCCACGTGTATTGATCTCTAGCCTTTAGTATCCCGCGTGATCTCCCGATCATCCGGACATCAACTTCTCCTAAGTTGACTCCCGATCCATCACCGGCAATACTTCCGAGGCCTCAAGACTCACCTACACATGCAAAAACAAAGATACCATATCCGAGCACAAGTTCTTCCCAACTTGACTCACATTAGTCACACACACTCACACCAATATTCACAGTTATTTTCAAACCAATCTCTTATTAAATAAATCATTTGCAAAGCCAATTGTTCATCACAAAATATTAATCATGACAATGATTCTACACAGCCAAGCCTAGCCAGGACCAGCTCCAGTTCCATCTCCCAAGTGGCGCAGCATCTTGAAGAGGTCCCTGCCCTTCTGAAGAAGTACTCATCCGATTGCGTTGCTGTGGGGATTGCCCAAGTGTTAGCCATGACGAAGTCTCTCTACCCCCGAGTAGACATTAAGGCAATTGGAGAGGGCTTCGCTAAAGGCACTACCCTGGAGGAGGGATTGGAGTTGATTAGCCAGGTTAGGCCCACTGTTGAGGCCATTGATGAGGATCTGCCCATGTAAACATGAATTTTTAAGTAGTCCGTGTCTAATGGAAACAATGTGTAGATACTGTAAATATTTTTGGTGTTTGTTGTTTATATCTTGCCGAGTGCTTATTTTATTTTAGCCGTAATTAGTTTTACCCAACTTGTTTATATCTAGCTTGTTTATGCCGAGTGATTTGAGATCAACTTTAAAGAGTATTCACCTCATGAGACTGTACTCGGCAAAGCTTAGCATAACCGTTATAAAACTTCATGACTTAGACAAAACAAATTCAAACTTTATAAATGAGAAAAGACATATTATTATCATGCAACCCCCGACTCAATACTCGGTTGAAACAAGCGGCGTAATGAGTCAGAGTAACAAACTTTATTTATATATATAAATGGAGTACAAAACTCAGGTATAGAAAGGACGTAGCTGTTGCATGTTCCATGAGTTATTGACTAGGACGTCGTCTTCTGTTTTTAGTCGGTAGGCACCCAGACGTGTCATCTCAGTGATAATGAACGGCCCCTCCCATAAGGGAGATAATTTATGCCTGTCTTTGGTGGTTTGGATTTTTCTCAAAACAAGATCTCCCACCGAAAAGGCGTGTCCATGAATAGTCCCGCTATGATAACGATGCAGGCCATGAAGATACCTTGCCGACTAGATAGTTGTGATGTCCCTTACTTCTTCCAACTGATCTAGCTCGACTAGTCGGTCTTCGGTTGATTTGTCTTCTGAGTGGGCCTGAACTCGTGGAAAGCCAAACTCCAACTCGGTTGGTAACACGGCCTCAGCACCATAGACTAGGAAGAAAGGGGATTGCCCTGTTGCCCGACTAACCGTGGTTCTTAAAGACCAGAGAATGGATGAAACCTCTTGCACCCACTGCCTTGCATATTGTTGTAGTCGGTCAAACACTTTAGTCTTGATACGTTGTAAGACTATGCTGTTTGCACGCTCGACCTGCCCATTGCTTCATGGGTGTGCCACAGAAGCATAACAGATCTTGATGCCAAAGTCGTCACAGAAATCTTGAAAAACGCCACTAGAGAATTGAGCGTTGTTGTCCATTATGATACGGTTGGGGACTACAAATCAGTATAAAATACCCATAATGAAGTCTTTTGCCCTTTCCGTTGTTATGGTAGCAACGGATTTTGCCTCAATCTACTTTGTGAATTTATCCACTGTGACGAACAAGTGTGTGAATCCTCTTGGCGCTTTTTTGAACGACCCGACTATGTCAAGCCCCCAAACTGCAAAGGGCCAAGATATTGGAATTGTTTGTAATTCTTGAGCTGGCAGGTGTGTTTTCCGAGCAAAGAATTGGCATTCCTCTCATGTCCGAACTAAGTCTTTAGCGTCTGTAACTACAGTCGGCCAGAAGAATCCTTGCCTGTAAGCCTTTCTGACTAATGTCCTTGATGCAGCATGGTTGCCACAGATGCCCGAGTGGATGGATTGTAGAATCTACTTGCCCTGTTCGGGTGTGACGCTGTGGATGAGGACTCTGGATGCGCGTCAACGATAGAGGTCTTCTCCGACTACAAGGAAATATTTGCTTCGATGTTTAATCCGCTCGGCTTCACTGCGATCTTCTAGGAGCTCGTCTTCTAGGAGGAACCTGATGATTGGAGTCCAGCAATCCAGAGTGATGATCAGCACTTCTGTTGTTGCCGGGGTAGGTTCAGCCCCCGACTGCTCGAGTACTGGCTTCTTTTTGACAGATGGCTCCAATAATTGCTCGACAAAAATTCCACTCGGGACCACTTCTCGCTTGGATCCCATATTAGCTAACTCATCGGTAGCTTTATTGTTCTGGCGTAGTACATGTGTAATCTCCAGCCCGTCAAACTTGTTTTCTAGCTTCTGTACTTCTTGATAGTTCGCCGCCATGTTGTTGTCCAGACATGTCCAAATCCCCGCGAACTACCAGTCGACGGATGTCGAGTGATATGGAGATGCGGAGCCCGTGTATAAGTGCCTCGTACTCAGCGACGTTGTGAGATGCTGGAAAGTGTATCTGAATGACGCAAACCCCTGTTCTGCCAATTCATAAAGAACCATCGAAGTACATCGTCCAGTATTCTAACTTGTCTGTTGATGTAACCATCTGAACTTCCGTCCACTCGGCCACAAGGTCGGCAAATGCTTGTGACTTGATTGCTGTTGGTGGCTGAAACACGATGTCAATCGCCATCAACTCGAGCTCCTATTTAGCGATTCTGCTAGTGGCTTCGTGATTGTGTAGGACGTCCCTGAGTGGATATGATGTGACAATTGTAACTTGATGCGACTGAAAGTAGTGCGCCAATTTCTGAATAGTTATTAGTAAGCTGTATATCAACTTCTGGACTTGGGGATATCTCATCTTGGATTCGCCTAGGACTTCGCTGACAAAGTAGATTGGTCGTTGAACTTTCTGTATATGTCCTGGCTCTACCCGCTCGACGACCAACACCGTGCTGACTACCTGTGTGGTTGCCGCCAGATACAACATAAGTGGTTCCTAGGGCATTGGTGACACCAACACGGGTGGTGACGTGAGGAACTTCTTGAAGTCTTCGAAAGCTTGTTGGGCTTCTGGTGTCCATTGAAAATTGTCAACTTTCTTCAATAGTTTGAAAAAGGGCATACCCCGTTCACCGAGTTGGGAAACAAATCGACTAAGTGCCGCCATGCAGCCAATCGGCTTCTGTACGTCCTTCTGGCTAGTCAGGGGTGCCAAGTTCATGATTACGTTGATTTTCTCTGGATTTGCCTTGATGCCCCGTTGCGATACGATGAAACCGAGTAGCTTTTCCGAAGGTACTTCGAAGACGCACTTTTCCAGGTTCAACTTCATCTTGAATCTCCAAAGGCTTTGAAAAGTTTCTTCTGAGTCGGCGATGAGGTCTTCCTTGACTTTGGTCTTGATCACCACGTCATCGACATAGGCCTCCACATTGCGCTCGAGTTGAGTGTGAAGACACTGCTGAATAGCATGTTGATACGTTGCGCCAGCGTTTTTCAACCCAAATGGCATAGTGACATAGCAATATGCCTCGAATGGCATGATAAAAGAAGTCTTTAGGCAGTTCTCCTTCGTTAGGCTGATTTGATGGTATCCTGAGTAATCAGTCGAGAAAACTAAGTAATTCACATCCTGTGGTTAAATCGACCATCTGATCTATCCTGGGTAAACCAAATGGATCCTCAGGACACGCCTTGTTTAAGTCGGTATAGTCGATGCACATGTGCCATTTACCATTGTTCTTCCGGACCAAGACTAGGTTTGCCAGCCAATCCGAATGGTAGACCTCTTTGATGAACTAGGCTACAAGAAGTTTGGTTATCTCCTCCAGAATAGTATCTTTGCGGTCTTGTGCGATGTGCCATAATCGTTGCTTGATTGGTTTGGCGTCCTGCTTGACGTTGAGGGAATGCTCGATCAGCTCCCTTGGTACACCAGGCATGTCGAAAGGTTTCCAAGCAAATATATCCCTGTTCACCTGGAGGAAGGTGATGAGCCCGTCTTCCTATTTGGGGTCGAGTCCAGTCCCGACAAGTGCAGTCTTGGTGGGGTCAGAAGGGTCCAAGTGAGTCCGCTAAAATTCCAGACTTGGCTGCTTTCTTAGTTGGGACTTGGTTGTCCTCATTTGCAGTTGTTGCAGCTAGTCGAATATTGCTTCGTCCGACTGCCGCTTCGTGAGAATGGGCCAGCTCACAACTCTCCCTGTCATAGGTGAAAAGGCTTGCTTGACATCGTTGCGCAAAGAAAGTACTCCTGCTGGTCCCAGCATCTTGAGCACCATGTATGTGTAATGAGGCACTGCCATGAATTTGGCTAGTGCAAGCCGTCTGAGTATAGCATGATATGCAGTCTCAGAGTCGGCAACCTCGAAGCAGATGTTCCCGGTGCAGAAATTTTCCCACATGCCAAAAGTAACTGGCAGAGTGATCTGTCCAAGTGGGGTAGAAGAGAGGCCGGGGATTACCCCATGAAAGGGAGCTGTGCTCGGTCACAGCTCGGATCGAGGGATCTTCATCTCATCGAACGTCTTGGCAAATAAGATGTTGAGAGCGCTTCTTCCATTAATGAGAACCTTCTTCAATTTGGCTGTTCTGATGACCTGATCCAGGACGAGTGGATAACGCCCTGGATGAGTTACTCAGTCGGGGTGATCCACGCAGTAAAAAGTGATTGCTGTCTCTGACCAAAACAGGTATTGAGGGGTGTCTGACGAGACCGAGTTGACTTCTCGGGCCGTTAGCTTCTGTTTTTGCTTGGACTCGTACGCAGACGGCCCTCCGAATATGTGATTGAGCTCAGCCTGGGGATCTTGATAATCACCGGCTACGCCCGAGTCTGTCTTGTCCTTGTCCTTGTTGTTGCTAGACGTGGATGTTTGCTCGGAAGCAAACTTCTTGAGCATGAAGCAATTTTTAGCCGCGTGCTTCCCCTTTGGGTGGAAAGGGTATTGCCCATTCATGACCTTCTGGTCTATCCTCGGGGGTCGCGGTCGGCTACGTTCAACGGCTGCCACAACATTGTCTGACTTGTGTTTGCGATTGCCGGACTTAGTTGGGGCCGCTTCATCAGTGTCCTTCCGTTCCTTCTGTCGGGACTCCTTCTTGTCATCCAGGGCCTTAGCTACGGCGTCGGCTGTCACAGCCCTAAATCTAATTTCAGGTAATTAGTGTTATGCCCTACTGTCATTAGAGTGCACAAATTAAATTCTTGCATTGTCACTTCATGCAAAATTAAAGTTTGCAAATATTTTCAAACTCTCAATAATAAAACCCTAATCGACAAAAACCAAACATCACCAAAAAAGTGCATCAAGTTGAATAGAAGCATATATGGGAAATAATTTATTAAAATACTAGTTTATTTATCATGAACCAATATAATTTTTCCAGAATTTATTTCATTAGTTTAGACCTCTTAAAAATTCAAACGAGTTTCAGCCTGGATCCTTTTCCTTGACCTATGCATTTGTATATTCTAAGGATTTTCTAAAGATGTTTGGTTGCACATAAAATCATGGAAAACTTCCTGCAAACACTGTCCCACATAATTGACCCATTGTACATTTTACATGCTTTTATCACTTCAGTAAGTGCCTCAATAAAATCCCTCAAATCAGCTAGACTAGGGAGCTAGCTAAAAATGAATAGGTATAATTCTAAAATTCACCAAATGAAAATGAAGACTAATTAGACAGAGCCCTTTTGTCAAAGAGTGTGCCAACATGAACCCTACCACTAGTAATTTTGGCTCAATTTAATTCCCAAAGAAATCGCATAAAATAATAAGAGCAAAGCTTTAGGGACATAAATTACACTGCAGAGAAACTGGATCAATACCCCTATTTTGAAAATTCACCAAAGATAAACCAGAACACTTCTAGCAATGAAATTTTTTCAGCAGGTTAATCACATCCTCCTCTATCTCCAGTAATTTTCACCAAATTTTACCAATTCAATAAGTGTCCCAAACAAATGTTTTGGGTTCAGCAAGGCAGAGAACATTTTCCCTGCAGACAGTCTATTTGACATTTTTGCCAGAATTAATCCATCAACCACCTTCTCACCAAAAATTTACCAGAACCTGGATTAGATTGTGAAATAATTACAGTAAAAATTTCAGTACAATCTTCACAAAGATTGAACATAAAATAATAGGACAAATCTCACTGACTCAGACTAGTGCACTACAGAAAACTGTGTTACTAAGCCTATTTCATGTTTTTGCCACAATAAAAATATAAAGCCTCAAGGTTTGAAACTTGGCAGTTTGGTAGAACATATATTCACCTACACACATAAATTTCTCCAACCCCGGAAACACTCTGTAACTCAGTGAAATCTCCAGTGCAAAACAGCTGTACACACATTCTCCCATACTTAGCTTCTAGAGAGCTCCTCTCCCATTCTTCACTGCCATGTGGGCCCCATAGACCTCCTGGACCCGCTGGTCTGTCAGAGACACCGCCCAAGCTCGGGACACGCCCAGGAACGCTGCCACGTTTCTCCCTATGCGTCAGCTGCAACCAGGGACACCACAGCCGTCAGCTCCACGTCAAGCTCCACCTTTTGGACTGAAAATCCGCCTTGGACATCTCCTCCTCGACCACATCGTGTTCTCCAGAGAAACCCCAGATTTCCACCTTGTAAAAGCCAGCCGTAGCTTCATCTTCTCCGACACTGGCAACCGTTCGATCCAAATCGATTCAACCCCGGTGAGCATTGCTCGTTCTTGACCGCAGGAACGTCATCACCATCCCCTAATCGTTCCATTTTCGTATTGCACAACCCTAGGATCGCCGGTTGAAGCCGCCGTGCTTCGCTTTCTGCTCGGTAGCGCCGCCACCTTGACGTCACCGCCGTTCAAGCCGATCCAGTACACCCCAGGCCGAGCCAGCTCGCCAGCATCATCGCTAGACCTCCAGGAGACCACCAGAAGAAGGAATCGGGAGATGGTGAGTGAAGCTCGAGATCGAGGTCATCTTCTTCACCTCCGGTCAAGTCACCGTCGCCGTCGATTTGTTCTCTCTGGTAGGCCTCAGGCCGATTCCTCGCTCTCTCACCATCCCTAGGAGGTCCCTAACGTCATAGATGCCTTACCTTGGTCTCAGATCAACGGGAGCGAGCTGCCGACGTGAGCCCGAAGGTTTTCGCCGCCGCCGAGCCATTCCCTCCATCGCCGGCACTGTCCAGCCCTCCTCTGCCTTGGGATATTGCACGGTGCGCTTCTTGGAGTCGCTATGCATGCATCAATATGACAGATACAAGCACGTAGAGAAACATGCACCGTCGACCCGAATGGCATCGCCGCCTTTACTCGCCATTAGCACTGTTCCGGTCACTGCCGGCGATGAGAAGACCACCGATGTGTTCGCCGTGAACTCCTCTTCCTTTTCTCTTTTGGCCCCGACTGCAGCCGACGCCGCCATCGCCGCCGCCGCCGTCGACAAGCTCGCCGCCTCCACTCGGTTTGCGCCTCCCCTGCTCTGGCTCGCTGGCGTGTGGGCCAGGCTGGAGAGAAATAAGAAAAAGAAAAGATTAAATGAACCGAATTACTTTCCAACAGAAAAATAGTCAAACTTTGTAAATCCATATCTTTTCCATTTTAACTCCTTTTTGAGTGAAACCAATTTTTTTAGTTCTGTAAATTTGTAAAATTTAATATTGTGAAATAAAATATGACCATTTCTGTACAGAAAATATCTATAAAATAATATGAAGCTATAATAACTTATTTTGTGCCTAGAAACTTGGAATATTTCTATAAAATCCATTATAACTCCTTTTGAGGTGAACCAAATTTCCTTAGATTCATAAAAATGTTCTCTTTAATGTTATAAAATAAAAGGTGAGGACTTATATGTAGGATTTTTCTCTAAAAATGGAAATACCTCTTATATACCTCTTTATGACCTAGAAGTTTATAAATTTCTAGAAAATTCATCCTAACTGCTAAAAATATGAAACCACTTTTGTTTAACTCAGAAAATTGTAAAATTTTCTGTGGATAAATTTTTTTTGACAAAACTACCTCCCAAAGTAGACATAAATAATTTCTAACCCTTCTTTTTGATAAACTTGTAAAATTCACAACTAAATCAATTTAAATCAAAATCCAGTGAACCTAATTTTGTTGGAACCAGTAGGTGATGCTCTTTTATATATAAATGCATGCCTTCTTGAAATCTTAATAGAAAATGTCAGTCAAAAATAATAACTTAAGGTTACAATATAAATAATTACAAAACTGCCATTTTCAGCCTTTTCATCTTGTTATTTTTGTAACTCATAAACCGTAAAAGATTTTGAGGTGATTCTTTCACTAAAATTCACTTTAGAATGTGTCCTACCTACTGTATTTATCTCAGAATTTATTGATCATTTTTTCATAGACATATTTAATTGTTTCTTATTTGCATATTCGCTTTTTATCGATAGATTCGGAGGTTTCGGAGTACGGGGAAACTAATCCAGAGGTTGAGAGTGAACCTTCTCTGCAGCAAGGCAAGCATCTAGAGCAAGCATCTAAGTATATTGAACCTATATTTTTAATAAATTGTTTTGTTTGCGAAAGCAATATCTATATGCATGTTTCGGTCTTTTTAAAATGGAAAAACGGGTAGAGTCAATATTACCCAATTGAATGCATTTCCGTTCCTTGATTGTTGATTCCATATTTATACCTTGTCACCCCTGGTTAAGGACTTTGGGATACTTTTATTTTATCGAATGCTTAGCTATGCTTAATTCTAGACTTCGAAAAATCCAATAGATAGAACTATCGGTTCAAAACTAGTTCAATGTGAATGGATGGGTTAAAATCTGACAAGAATAACTTCTGATTAATAATTGAGAAAATGTTTGACTTGGACGGATGATAGGGCGATGACGGGATGGTGTTTCCCCGATGCATGTAGCTCCGTCTGGGTCGTGAAGGACCGAACATGTTGACGTCTATTCAAGCACCCTACGTACTTCCACACGCCGAGAATGGGACAGCTTAACTAAGTAGCACGGGAGGCTATGGCCATCTACGCCCATCCGTCAGTCGTGAGGACGGAGAGTCCTTGGAGGGCCTCGAGCGAGCTTGGTTTTGGCCGGAGGTGCCTCCCGCGACGGTGAGCCCGCCTTAGTTACCACGCATGCACGTGACTAAGTCGTCGGGGGCCCAGACGTGGTTTAGGTGGTTGGGGCTAAGCGTGCAAAAGGTTCTATTGTAACCTCTAGTCCGCACTCAACGTGTAGAGTGTGGGTACCGACGGGTACGGATCAAACTAGAGTGTAGCCGTTTGGCTTTTGTCACATCGTGTGGGTAAAGATGTACACCTCTGATCAGAGTAAGAACTATTCGAATAGCCGTGTCCAGGGTTACGGACGACCGCTTGATCTGTTCCTCAGTCATGTTAGCATCAAACTTGGGATATGTGGTTATAGAATTATGTGGTTATATCATTGTTAACGCCAAAATTTGGCACGGATTTCTGTCATGTTCGGTTAAGGAAAGGACTATGTTCAGCCAATGGAGATTTATCTGGAAGAGACCGAGTATGGAAAGGAATCGTGAAGACCACGCTATGGCGGTTAATTACCTTATCTGTTAATTAGGTAGTTTTAATAATCTTTAGAAAAACCTGATCTCGTGTCCGATCGGGGTTTGTTAATTTTCCTTTTATAGATAGGAAACTCCTGTTTCTTGTCCGATTAGGACTGTGTAAACTCGGGGTATAAATATGTATGCCCGGGTACCTTGTAATCTATCTCTCGATCAATCAAATTCGGCGCATCGCCACCCTTTACCAACGGGTTCTTGCTTCTCGAGCCGGGCTGCATCGGTTAGGTCCGAACTCCTGCGAGAGGGTAAGTCTCGTTACCTCGACTACCAATCGGCTAGGACTTCCTCGGTTAGGTCCGATATTCTAGTCGGTCTATGGTAGTCGGCTTACCACGATATATCTGCTCTGTCTACAGCTGCATCGGTTCGGTTCGACCTCTTAGGCCGATCAGGTATATCACATCACGCGTGCATAGTTTTCATCGGTTTACTGGGGATAGTTTATCGTCAGTTTGTGCTGCATCGGTTGGGTCCGACCTACTAAACTGATCGATAAGCTGTTCCTGCTAGGCCGATGGTCTCTGTGCAAGCGTCTTATCGGAATGTATAGCCGGTAAGTTATCAGATACATCATGACTGCATTAGATCTATCGGCTCATTGAGGTTCTTTTATCGTTGTTAATCTGTGCTGCATCAGTTAAGTTTGAACTACTAGATTGATAGTGATAGATTTACTCTTGCTGAGTCGATAGGTTTTATGCGATGTTCTATCGGGGTGCTTAGCCGATAGGTTATCTTTTAAAGCCGACTGCATTGCCTATTGATTATTATTCTAATATCTAGTTTATCATCGGCTTCCAGCCGATGACTACGTAGTCGGCTAGCTTATGATTTGCTTGAACTATTTTACAGTGTGTTTTGGTCACCATCGGCTTCTAGCCGATGTATTAATACGTTGTTTTATATTCATCTACATTATTCTGCTATCGGCTTTCCAGCCGATATAACACTGTTTTTGGCATGCTATATTATCATCAGTCTTCCAGCCGATTCACACATTCTATCGGCAGTCGGGCAGCCGGCTGGTTTATTCTCGGCTCATATTATCATCAAGCGCAGCCTGACTTGTTTGTCTATATCGTCATCGACTTCTTAGCCGATATACGAACGCTGTTGGCGGTCGGGCAGTCGGCTTAAAGGATTCGGGTGCGAACACAAGCGAGAACCCGGGCACGAAGACGAGCGAGGACCCGGGCACGGACGACTACCCGGGCGCGGACACGGACATGTACCTGGACGCGGACGACTACCCGGGCGCGGGCACAAGCAAGGACCCGGGCACGGGCATGAGCAAGAACCGGGCGCGGACAACTAGGGCCCGGGCACGGTTTTATCATTGGATTTCAGCTGGTGCTCAGGTATTCCTTCGGCAATCGGCTAGTAGGATTCTTGTCGGCCGATTGAATCCCTGAGTTAATATTTTCTCCTTGTCAATTGCGGGGTCAAATTGACTGGCACGCCTACGAACCTCAATATTTTAGGACCTGCACTGGAGCTAAGCAGATCTCCCAGGCCTTCGCGTGTCTCCCAGACGCCGAACGGCACCCGGCGGTTTTCGGCGTCAACAATCATGACTTAGGATAGTCATGGATGGATGGGTTTATATAAAAGGCTTTGATGTTATATATGACTTGGTTTTAGTCATGAAAAATGGTATGCTTGTGTAGCATATATATTTGGGCAATGGTGGCCCATGGATGATGTTAGAGCATGGGATTGTGCTCACTTTTATTTCCATTTCAGAACTATAAGCTTGCTGTCCTAAATTTTCAGATTGAGCTATTTCACAATTGCTTATGTTTTAAATGTAGTACTTGCTCAATAAAATCAGCTTTATGCAAAATCAGATCGACATAGCCATACTCCTTGATGTAGAGACTAGCATTACTCCTTTGTTTTATTGCTATTGTATAAGTCTAGCTGAGTACTTGTGTACTCACGCTGCATCTTTCAGGTGAGGACAACGACGACATTGCTGTGGTCTACTATTATCCCGCCGAGGGTGGCGAGGATAATGTGTAGTTGAAGTTATGCTCTATCCCCAGTCGGTTGCCCTATGGTTTGGTAATGGCACCACTAGTTTTATCTTTTATGTTTATATTTTCTGCTGCTATCTTTTGGGTTACTTTGTGATGAATTAGGGTGTGAGCCCTCTATGTAATATTTATAACTCTGCTGCTTGTTTATCCATATTTAGAGTACTTGTGATGTTTATTAATTGCTTGCGATGAAAGTGTGAGGCTAGTCGCTTTCCTGGGGACTAGCTGAACATGAGTATGAATTTAGAAATGATGAGATGCATGGACGTTGATTCAACTGTAGACCATGTCCCCAGAAGTGTGTATCGTGTTTGGTCGCCACCTTCGTGTGGTTTGACGGGCACACTTCGCCGTTTGGGACTGGTGAATCAACTCTCCAAATATCTCTTTATTTCTGAATTCGGCGTGTTGGATTTGTATTGTGAGTGAGTAAAGATTATGGCAAGGCTGCGATGAGGATGGATGGTTACTGCATTTATTCGGTTTTTATTCGAGACCCCATCCATCTAGATATTTCGCGTTGTCATAATAATTACTCTCCATAATGCACTTCCGGGGTGCCCACATCGGCCAAGTCGGGGTATTTGTTCGCCATATCGAATAGAGCCTTGACAGAGCTTGGAGGCTTCCTAGTGAACCTGGTGATGAACGGGGTGTCCCCAACTCCCTTGCGGAAGGTGCCGATGACAACCTCGTCGTTGATCTTGGGTATTGAATTCCTCTTCTCGGAAAACTGCTTGATGAAGTTATGGAGGGACTTGTTCTTCCTCTGGTGGCACTAATATAAATCGTACTTGAAAGATGGCTTCTCGTAGGTTCCTTGGAAATTTACGATGAAATGTTCACGGTGTTCTCCCTAGGAGCCGATTGACTTCCTAGGAAGCCCTGTCAACCATGTCATCGCCGAGTTAGCCAAGGCGACTGGGAGGTAGTTAGCCATGGCCTTGTGATCACCTCCAGCCGTACGGATTGCCAAGGTGTAGACTATGAGCCAGGACTCTGGATTGGTCTTTCCATCGTACTTCTCTATTCCAGTCGACTTGTTGGAACTCGTCGGTGAACGCCGGTACTCCTTCATCTGGGTGAGGGCTCCGGCTCCGACTATAGTGATGAAATCACTCGTGGTGAGGCCGAAGCGCTCATGCTCATCTTCCAGTCGGCAGTGCTCATCCTCCTCACATTCTCAGCGTCAAGCGTTGATGTCATGGTGGAGATCGCGCCGTAATCGTCCTCGTGCATCCTAGTTGTCACAGCGGTCGTCATGATGATGCTGCCATCGATCATTACTCGGATTGCCGAGTGACATATGATGTGACTCTGAGTGATGCTAACCGGAGCCAACTGCTCGGCGCCGCACTAAAGCAGATGAAACCACCGTATCAGAGGCCGTTTTGTTCGATGGTATAAGGGTATCTCCAGATTGTTGTCGCTACTGACATGCCACAGCGGTGATCATTGCCTTGATCCTCGAAATAGTCGGGGTGGCCTGGTGGTTGGGCTCGAACTGCAAGGTGTCTAGCAATGTGCCAATGGCCACGACGTTCTACTGTGGGGTCACAAAGACATCGTGGTCGCCTACTCGGGTTTGGAGGATTTCTTGTTGAACAGCCTTCCTCCTGTTGTTCACGTAGTTGGCGAGCCTCCTCCTCTTGCTGATCGCATAGTCGATGTGCATCTTGTGTGGGAGTTGAGCCCTTGGACGCCATGAACACTTCGCGCGGTGGAGAAAAGCTTGCTGAACTTCTATCCGACTGTGAGTCGGAGTCGGAGTAGTTCAGGGGGTGATCACAACTCCAACCTCGCTAGATCCAATCTTGAGCGGCTCTGGGCCATATCCGAGTCAAACTCCGGGGGATTGGATTTGCCGCATCGGAGTTAGATTGAAGTTATCCACGGCATTGCCGAGTCCGAATGGGAGATTGACGATCTCTTCCTCCCTTAGCCCAACCTCGGCTGGCTCAAGGCTAAGTCCAAGTCGAACACCGAAAGAAAGAGTTGTCCCTACACTCGCGAATCTTGGGGATCACTGCACCATGTCGCTGAAGATAGCCACAGCGTTGAGTAGGCCTACTGGCGTGGAGTCGGCTTGGTTCTTGGCCGATCGGGTTGAATCCGAGTTGGTTAGGGTAAGGTCGCCGAACTTGTCGGCAACGAAGTTGAGGCTCCCGAAGCTGATTGTTTGCCCGGGGAAGAACTTGACATCGTCAACTCCGGTGGTTGGATCCATCAAGCTTGTTGAAGATGATCTCGCCGAGGCCCCTACCTGGCACGCCAACGGTCGATGCTTTGTATCGGCAATAATAATATGGGGCTACTTGTAAGTCCTAAACTTGATGGATTACAAAGGAACATGAAATAATTTATACTGGTTCAGGCCCTCAAGGTGAGGTAATACCCTACTTACAGCTGTGGTGTATTGCCTTTAAGGTTTCTCTAGTGAGATTGTATATCTTGCTCTGAGGGGCCCCCTACCTCTCCTTATATACTAGAGAGGTGAGGTTATGTGATAGGAATCCCTTTCCTTATCTTACAAGGTAATATGTGCTGAGTCCTATTGTATCCCTAATTATAGGATTAGGCCCATCCTCTATCCGAGTGGCCACAATGCTTCTCATGAGGTATCCGGGGCCCATGGTCTCAACAACCAGGGCAGTGGGGTATGGTCCTGGAGTAGGGGTTCCTTTTCATAGTGGTTTTGTTCTAGGGGGTTATTTCCTAGGTGGTGGAGGTCCTGGTTATGGGGGCAACGCTCCAGGGGTTGGAGTTCCTAGACAGGGAGGGTATGCTCCAAGGGTTGGAGCTCCTGGACAGTGGGGTTTTCCTCCAAATGGTTTCGGCATGGGGGGAATGGAACTGGGGAATTTCAGCCAAGGGGGTGGTCCAGGTGGTTATGCTTCTGGCGGAGAAGATGATGGGGGGATGAATTGATGAGATGCATGGAGAAGTTTAACGTTGCTGAGTGTACCTCTAGATTCATTTCTTAATAATGGTTTGGAGTAGCTTGCTGTTGGTTCGGTTAGTTTAATGTATTACATATTGTTGAACTTTTTCGACAATTTATAAGACATGCATGTGTCAGTGAATTGTCAAACAAGAATTATGTTCTTGCGTGAAACATTTGTTTTGCAATTACTCTAACTAATGCATTTGTTTGTAGTGTAGTACTGATATAGGCTGTTTATGTGAACCTTAACATGTCATACATCGTCCTGTACATATAGAAATTTTTTAAAAAATTGTTGTACAAAATGTTAGCACTACTCAGACATTGATGAAAGGCTAATTAGAATTTGTACAAGTAGAAATTTGTAGTTTTTTGCTTAACTTCTACCTGTCATATATATTTTGTTTCTGACCGTCAGGTTACGGAGATATGAGCAGCAACGAGAGTACTACTGACGAGACCAGCAACAAGAGCAGCAACAGCGAAGCTGATGAGGTCTCGTACAACAGTACAGAGGACGAGATTATTGAGAGTATTATGCGGTCCAACACAAGAGCACCGCGTTGAGTACCGGTGCAGAGTGGCATTAACTGGATGCTCAAGACTATGGGAAATCTAGTGTAGTGCCGTAATATTTTCCGTTTCAGTGCACACCAGATAAATAGGCTTCACGAGTTGTTAACAATGCGTTACAACCTCCAAGGTACAAATGAAGTCTCTACCCTGAAAGCACTTAAAATGTTTTTGTTCACAATGGTAGGCCCCCAAGCTAATAGAAGTACAAACAACCGGTGGGTGTGATCTAGCTCAATACTATCGTAGTACTTCCATCTGGTTTTGAACTCTGTTGGTGCTATGGCTACGGACATATTGAAGCCGGTGGATCCAAACTTTACAACTGTTCATCCTAGGCTGCTAAATGATGAACAGTACATTCCTTTCCAGAACTTGGTTGGTGCTGTTGATGGAACCCATGCTCCTATTGTAGTCCCGAATGATCGGACTATCGAGTACAGGAACCGGCACAACGAGACTCCAAGGAATGCTCTTGTCATTGCCGGGTGGGACAAAAGGGTGATGTTTCTTAACTGTGGATGGCCTGGATCTATCCACGACCAATGTGTGCTGCAGAACGCCATACATGGGTATCCATATCATTTTCCTAGACCACCGCTTGGTAAGCGAATTTTACTCATATGGTCCTGTCTGTTTCAGTACACATTCATTTTTCGCATTTCAGACGGAACAGTACTGACATGTCTTTGTTATTTTGTAGAAAAAAATACTTTCTTGTAGATTTGGGATATCCTAGTAGAATGGGATACCTAGCGCCATATCCACACGTACGGTACCATCGGGACCAGTTTCTCGAACCTGGAGTACCTAGACCCAATGGCCTGGATGAAGAGTTTAACTTCCTGCATTCCTCTTTGAGAAGTTCAATTGAGAGGCTTTTTGGGAGAATCAAAAATAGATGGCAAATTCTAAACAGTGTCCCAAGCTATGATATTGTAGTGTAGACTGTCATTATACAGTCTGCCTTTGCGTTGTATAATTTTGGGGTGGACAGTCAAGATGACAACTTTATGCAGATAAACCCACTGTACAATGGACAGGCCATACCTCCAATTTCACTGCCATTCCACATCCGGTATAATGCACCAAACAGCGAGGAGTCAATGAATACAATACATGACTGGATTACAAACCACGTGGCAAGTGGTTAGATTTATGTAGTTGTGTGCAATTTGTAACGTATTGTATGTTTAGAAAATTCGAATATTTGTTGCACTCTTTTTTGTACTCGTACTTTTCATCTTCTATAAAATCCTTTTACGCGCTAATTACTTACATAAATTAGTACCACCATTCTCTAAGTTTAAACTAATTCAATACATACATCACCTTCAGCCGCGTACTGTCAAAGCGCCGGTTCCAATCGGTGTGTAGGCGCAGTCACCAGCAGCCGCCGTTTGGAGCCGTCCCGCGACGTCGTCGTTCTGTCAGCCTTCCGTCCGACAGCAGCGTATACCTACCGGCCTCATCAATTCAGCCATGCACTCGAGCTTTTGTTAAGCCAACAAGCCAGCCGCAATAAGCGTTGCCGAACGGCCTGTACATCAAGAATGATGTAGTAACTGCAGGTGCAAGGAAGGGCAGTAGTGCAGGCTGGCCTCTCGCAGCTGCCTGCTCAGACTGAGCTTTTCATGGTGCTCCCACAATCGCTGTCATCATAAAAACCACCCCTCTTGCTCTTGACTCATCGGCGGCAAGTTCCATAGAAACCACCCCCTCCCTCCTACCACCATGAGCCTTTAATCAACTCTGTTGAGGAGCTGACCGGCTTTCCATTAGGATAGCTCTTCACGTGAGCAAGTGAGCCGGAGCAGAGCAATCAAGTTAGGATCAGGGTTTGCCTTTGTGATAGTACCTCCAATCCTGTTCCTCATTGGTAGGATGGTTTTCACGAAGACTGAGTGAAAATTGACAGATTTTGGACAAAATTCAAAAAACAAAATTTGAATTTGAACTCTCGGGTTCCATTTAGCCCCCACCTCATGGAAACCTGTCAGTATCTTTGAAATATCAACCAACAGAACTGAAATTTTAAAAGGGAAAACATCGCCTAAGCTGAGAACTAAAAGGGAGCAACCAAAAACTGATCGGCTTTGCCGAAAAGCTGAGCAATATTGTCGAAATTTGTTCTCTTTTCTGAAAATGAAGGAAATAGAGGAGAATTGTTAGAAAATTGAGAAAAAATATGGATAGTTGAGGAAAATTCTGGGAAAATGTAGTTAGGTAGTGTTAAAAATGCAGGAAAGGTGGGAAGATGTGTTGAAATATGTAGAAAAATGTGGGATGCAGAAGGATTTGGTGAATCATTGGATTCTAGGCCACGGCGCTGCGAGAGGTGGCAAGGATATGATCCACTGCCCTAGGGCTAGTTCCTCCAGACACCATGCATGAGCGCTAACCACAAGCTCGCACGAGAGGGAGCGGAAGAGGGAATGAGAGAGGGGAGTAGCACTGGTGGAGTGTAGGGCTGTTGAAAAGCTGAGCTCGAGCGAGCCTGTGTGAACTGGGTTCAATAACACATTTTGAGGAGAATCTTCTGATAAAAACAATAGATTTCTAGTTAATGACACTCGAAAAAAGGAGGATTAAGATAAATATGTGAATGCATACTAATTTATATTTGATCTACTAGTTCATTAATTAGATAATAGAAATTGCACATGCAGCCAGGCTTGCAAGCTATTCGAGCTTGGCTCGACAAAACTCGCAACATTGTGTTGGATCGGGATGGCGACGATCATGGGGGTGAATGATAGCCTAGTTTTGGAAACAACCAAAGCAACAGAATAGTGGAAATAATACTAAAGTTGCTAGAGCACTAAGTTATCCACCCTAATGCTCAATAGACTTAGCACAATACTTCAGCCGTACCGCAACAACAAATAACTATTGACACCCAAATTGCAGTATATCAAATTTGAGCTAGATTTGGAAAATGATCAGAGCCTTCACGACAAGGCTGGTCGGACTGATGTTCCTACGCTGGTCTTACCAGTCTAACCGGGGATCCACATGTTGACAGTCTATCAGGCGGTCTAGACGACAGACTCAGAGTCTGGGTCCAATTTAGATCTTTCTTGTGCTTTCCATCTTGGGCCAGGGTTTTTCGAGTCCTAATACATTTGTAAGCCTAATAGGACGTAGAGAGGCTCTATTTGTGGGACATCAATGGGCTCATAAGATGAATTGGTTATTGAGGAGAGCTGGTTTTATTGGCCAACTATGACCGAGGATTGCTTCAAGTATTATCAAGGATGTGAAGCGTGCCAAAGATTTAGAGATGTGCAATTAGCACACGCCATTGTGTTGTATCCAATTATTAAGCCATGGCTATTTCAAGGTTGGACTTTGAATTTCATTGATCAAATTCATCCTCCTTCGTTAAAAGGGCATCAGGTCATGTTGTGGGCTATGTATTACTTCACGAAGTGGGCCGAGGCCATGTCTTTATTTTGAGGCACACTATTCATAGATTAATTATTCCCCAGACATTAACTACGGACTAAGGTACTTCTTTTGTTTCGAAGGAAGTTAGAGACTTTGACGAATTTAAAATTCTAAATTCTTCCCCTTACTACGCTCAGGCTAATGGTCAAGCTGAGTCGCATAACAAGGTGTTAATTAAGTTAGTCAAAAAGAAGATTGAGGAGCATCTTAGAAAGTGGCATGGGGTGCTCTCGAAAGAGTTATGGGATCATAGAATATCCAAACGTGGTGCTACTAAAGTGACTCCTTTTGAATTAGTGTATCGACAAGAAGTCGTTTTACCGGTTGAGGTGAATCTTGGTTTTCTTAGTTTAAATGAAGCTAGATGATTTATTGGTCGGTGATTATAATGTGTTCATGATTAGTAATGTCGATGAAGTGACCAATAAATGTTTGAGGACTTTGGAAGAAATTGAGAATGATAAAATAGCAGTAACCGGAGCTTATAATAAGAAGGTAAGAGAAAAATTATTTTAGATTGGAGATTTGGGTTGCAAGAAGATTTTGCAATTAGATTATAAGAGTAGAGAGTTCGGTAAATCCTTGCCTAGTTAGCAGGGTCCTTATTGAATATAGAAATTGTTCCTATGAATTCTTATTTTGTTGAGACTAATTTGTAGGGAGAATGATTTCAAAAATGCTTTAAAAGGAAAATATTTGAAGAAATATTTCTGAAGTGTTTGGTAGGATGCTTGAAGGAATTAAATGGTCGGTAAGAAAGGCTATTGCCCTTAGACCCTGTGTTTTGTGCAGTTTGGCTCACAAGTTTGCCAAAAAGGCAAGGGCATGTGTTGACACCCAAATTTGATAGTATATCAAATTTGAGCTAAATTGAAAAAATGATAAGAGCCTTCATGAGAAGACTAGTCAGACCGATGTTCATAAGCCAGTCCAACTGGGCCCTGGCAGTCTCATCGTTCTTTGTAAACGGTCTGAACAGGCACCCGTGTCACAACTTGATTTTTCAAGGAATAAATAAATTATGTAATAAAGCATTTCCTAGATTTTATGTTAAAGAGAAAACAATTAAACAAGTGAACTTTAATGTGGGAAATAAAAATTTCCTAAATAAATCATGAATGGATTTATTTTTAATAAAGTTTCAATGTTTAAATACACTCTTTGGAATTTTCTTGGAATTTTCAGAGCTCAAAATCTAATTTTGATAATACAAACATTATTTCAGTGATTAATTTAAATAGAAAAGTAATTAAAAATCCTCTTTCAAGTTCTGGGCCAAATCCGGCCCGTGGCTCTTTTTTCTCTCCTCTCTCCCGCCGGCCCATTCAATTTCTTTCTTTTGTTTTCTCTCCTCTCTGTCCTGCCTTGCTCCAGCCCAAGATGGCCTAGCTCGCCAGCCCGAGCTACCTGTGCCTCCTTCGTCCCTCGCTGCCACTGCCATGTGGACCCTGCTGGTCAGATCCATCCTCCTCTAGCCCAGAGACCCGCTAACGCCCGACTCTGCCTCCCCTTTCCAATCCAGTTCCATCCGTGGTAATCTTCCCAAATTAGGTTAGGGGTTTTTATCCCCTTGGACTCCTCTTCCTTTCACGTTGTTGAATTTTAGTAAATCCTCAAGAAACCAGTGTCTCAACGAGCTCATAATGCTATGGGAAACCCTAGCCGCCATTGTTGCTGTCTCTAACCCGGACTGTGGGGATACACTAGAATTCATATTGTATGCTACCACGAGCCATGTCAACGTGAACTATACAGTCACAAAATTGACACACTAGAAGTAGGTACAATATGAACTCCGAGTATAGGACCCGGAACAAGCAACATACTCAATAGGATAGCTATACCAGTCCTCCCCAAAGTAAACTCGTCAACCACTCTATGGCAGCGACTAGGAAACTACATACCATAGAGAGCTCGATCTATAAAAGCCCGTCCCACGGGTATCTCAATTGCTCCTAAGCCCATACTTATGTTCCACTAGCTCTCAAGAAGTGAACTAGTGTTACACTTTCATTTCAAGCCATGGCATCAAACATAGGGTGATACAATTAAATAGACTTAGATTTACAACAAGGGAATTAATAGGCTGAACGGCCAAATAGTCAAAATTCATCGGAAGCTTGTCTACCCATTCCCACAAGCTGACTAGGGGTAGGCCAAGTGAACTAGTGTTACACTTTCATCTCAAGCCATGACATCAAACATAGGGTGATACAAATAAATAGACTTAGATTTACAACTACCGAATTAATAGGCCGACTGGCCGAATAGTCAAAATTCATCGGAAGCTTGTCTACCCATTCCCACAAGCTGGCTAGGGGTAGGCCCCTAGTTAGAACCATCCTGAAGATCAATGATTCCCGCATAACTCTAAACCTAAGTACCTCATCACCTACAACAAGGACTAAATCAACATATATACAACACCGAAAGAATTAATATATTATCGAAGTAATATACTAACAAGGCCAAACCTAACATACTACATGAAGGCTTATGTCAAACAAGGCTATTTGTGGTCTCATTTTCAGCATAAAGCAAGTTTTAGTTCATAAGTTTTTACAACGGGATTTTATAAAGCATTAAAAATGAGTACATTAAGTAAATCATAATAACATCATCATAAATATAAAAATATCATGCTTACTGCCCTTCATGGCGGCAAGCCATTATTTCCATTTCCATAAGCTCATAGTATCATATATCATATCATAAATCATCCATACCATGTCCCAAGTTCACAAACTGATTTATAAAACATAAATCTATACTCATGACACTTACACTATGCCGTTCATGACCGCGAGCACAGTTAATCGATTAGTTTTGACTTTACAAAGTTTGTACAACTTTACCTACACGATGTGAATTCTTGAGAGGTCTTCTCTCTTAGTGCAAATGGCTGGAACATGGCTATGGAGGTTCTAGGAGCATAATGGGGTAGAGAGATGAGGATGATTCTAGTGTTGGCACAACAAGGGTTGAGGTGGCCATGTCTTGGTGTTGTGGCTATCTGCAAGCATGTCCATGTGTCACTTGAGCCAGCTGGGGGTGCTAGGACAGTGGTGCAACTGCCAAGTGGGGCCAATTTGGGAGTGAGGGGAGAGGAGGAACACTCTAGAAACCAAGTGTTCACAATAAGCTACTTTGCACTCTAGTTCTCCTCCACTCATTTTGGGTTTAAAGAGGGGACAAGCTTGCAGGAGGTTGACAAGGATGTGATATAGCAATGTGCCAAGTTCCAAGGCCAAAACACTTTTAGATTTACCATGGTAACTTTGGAAAGGGGGCTTGGCAAAACTGTTTACTGCACTTTAATATTGTTTATGGGCATTGTGGTTGCCATTTCTTGTTGTTTCTTTGTGGATTTTATTAGGCCAAGGTTCCTGGTGTGGTCAACATTCTCACCAAGGGGAATTGCTAGAAGTACTATGGTTTGATTTTCGTAAGGTTGCAAAGTAGTTATAGTTGTATAGTTTGGATAGATTTGAGACTAAGTCCTAAGATTGAAATAGTTTGTTGTTTTGAATCTATGATTTCACTGAGTTAATCTGAGATATAAATTATGATAAAAATGTTATGAGTAGAGGGGTTTGTGATCCATAGATTGTCCAACAGGCATAGGCATAAGTGTTATGGTTAATGTTTGGTGAAAATATAAAGAGGGCTAAGTTATACAGTTGACTGCAGTCAATTATTGAATTGGGGTTTTGTGGTCCCAACATGGTAGGGTTTGAGAATGAATTATTTTGAGCTGAGCTCACGGTCAAAAGAGGAGGTCTTGGTCTATTTTCACTGAAGTACATTGGAGAGAAGAGTCAAGTATGAATTATGGTGAAGTCTGAAAATGTTTTCACATAGGGTTCTTGCATGCATTATTTTATGTGATTACTTTGTGATTTAGGCCAGGGAGGAACCACTGATGGCAAAGTAAACTATGGTTAGCCATCTGGTTGAAGCCCACTGCAATTTGAGTTATGTATTTAATTTGATGAAGGGGTAAAATGTGTCAGTGATATTGTTAAATTACAGGGTTTTGCTGATTTGAGGTATTTTAAGCTATTTATTGAAGTGACAAAATCCTACAAAAATTATTTTTTAAGCTATATGTGCTGCATAGTGGTTTTGAGAATTTTTCGATCATTTTATGTTGAACCATTTATTTGTAGGATTTTCCCTCAGATCATGAAATGCATATGCAATCTATTATGAAATGTAAAGAAGGATCCAAAACACACCGAAACAAGCCAAACGCACAAGTCAAGCATACATTATTCATCACATTACTATTTATGATTGAATTGGATTGTTTTCTTTTTGTTATACTAAAATTGAGTTTAAAGGGGCATTTGTAATTCACTTCGGTGTTAAATGAATTTCAATGACTACTAAATCGATTCGTGTGGTTAGGAGGTTTTGTTTTAGTGTCATGGGGTCATACCATGTGTTTAAATAAGTTTTCATATTTTACCATCAACGGTTTGCCAACTTAGGGACAAAGGGAATTTTCCACTTAGAGTTTGGATTTTGGAATTCAGATTGTCGATAGAGTTGACCACGCCAATTGGGCTGTCAATTATTTTACATATTGTGAAACTTATTAAGTGCCCCATTTTTGCACCTAGGACTTAATGTGTTTTGGTCAAAGCAACTATATATATTTATTTCTCATGTGTGTGGAATTTTTGGTAGGTCTAGTTGATCTCTTAACTGTGGTTGATGAATTTTGTCACTGACGATGTAACAAAAGTTTGTCCCAAAACAAATTCAAATGGGGGTAACTATCCTAGGTTTTGGACCAAATCCATTTTACTTAACCTTTGAAGGTGTTTTGTTTTAAAGATGAAAGAATTTTATTTTATTCTGTTTAAGCTAATACTAACTAATTGAACCTTTGTTTAATTTCATGCACTAGGGTCAAAAGGTATAGCCTATAGAATGCACTTTTAGTATTTTAGACTAATCAATATTCCAAATTAAGAATTTGGGTATGTTACATGGACTTATTCTCCTCCCTCTTTAATTAGGAAGCCATGGAGATCCTCGATCTATCCCCATCACCTCTTGATCTATCCCCGTCACCTCTCGCAAGCCACCGACCTCAGTCAAAGGTATCTTCGAGATGGCCAACAAATATGCTTCGTCAGCCCAGGCTATGGCTGACTTACAAGAAAAGCCTCGCTGGAGAGATAGATGGGAGTCAGACGAACTTGGCACCTCAAGGGTGAGAGACCGGAAGTGGCAACCAGAAGACTTCGCCGCTATAGTTGAGTGCAGCCATCCACCAGCTCCTAGAACTAAAGACTATCAAAAGGTCATGAATGGCCAGTGTGTTTTCCATCCAAAGGGGAAGCACACGGCCAAGAATTGCTACCTGCTCAAGAAATTCGTCTCGGAGCACGAGAAGCCATCGGCGAACGGTGAAGCAAGCTTTAGCAAGGACAAGGATAAGCCAAATGCCGATTGTGGAGAACATGGGTCCCAGTTACCCTTACAGGTGGAAAATACGGCCACCCAAATAGGAGGTGGGCCGGCCCATGTAATTAGAGATTGAGTAGAACTCAGCATCATGTTACCTTGTACAACAAGAAAAGGGATAGAATCCTAGCCAAATACTCTATATACAGATAAGGGAACACTAGGCCATATTCGGCTGGGTTCCCTACCTTGTAACCCTAGCCCCTCGACTGATCTAAGGCGGGCAGGGAGCTCCCTTAGGGAACAACTCATACAAGCAAGTGCAATCCACCACAATAGGAGTAGGGTATTACCTCGTGCCGAGGGCTTGAACCTGTCTAAATCTCTTTGTCTTTTGCAGCCATCGAGCTTTAGGTCTGACGTGTAGCCCCTACATCTTTATTGCCGATATATAACATCGACACCGATGCAACAGGAGGGATTCAAGATACTCATACGGAGTTGAATCACATCTTTGGTGGGCCATCAGCATATGAGTCCAAGCGGAAGCAGAAGCGAACCTCTTGGGAAGTCAATACTATAACAGTCAACAGCCCCTAATACTTATAGTGGTCCGAGGTCGCCATCATGTTCGACCGCACGGATCACCCCGATTGAGTAGCCCATCCAGGGGTGTTACCCCCTCGTCCTAGTGTCAATGTTGAAAGATGTAGGGCTATACGTTGGACCTAAAGCTGGATGGATTCAAAAGACAAAGAGATTTTGATAGGTTAAGGCTCTCGGTGAGAGGTAATACCCTACTCATGTTTGCTGTGGATTGCTTTCGCTTGTGTATGACTTGTTCCCCCAAGGGGCTCCCTGTCCGTCTTATATAAGTCAAGGGGCGAGGTTTACAAGGTAGGAAACCCAGCCGGATACGGCCTAGGGTTCCCTTATCTGTACATAGAGTATTTGGCTAGGACTCTATCCCTTTCATTGTTGTACAAGGTAACATGAAGCCGAGTTCTACTCTCTAATTACATGGACTGGTCCACCTCCTATTTTGGTGGCTGTATTTACCTTCTGTGAGGGTACTCGGTACTCATGGCCTCCACATCTAGATCCAGTTATCAAGAACATCAAGCTCAAGAAGGTTTTGATCGACGGCAGGACTGCATTCAACATCCTCTTCGCCAAGATGATCGACGAGATGAAAATCTCTCGATCCGAGCTGTGGCCAAGCACAACTCCCTTCCACGGGGTAATTACCTTTCTGGTCACCTTCGGCACACGGGAGAATTTCGAGACAGGTTACCACGCAATCCTAGGAAGACGGTCGCTCACCAAATTCATAGCGATCCCCAACTACACCTACATCATGATGAAGCTGCCAGGACCTAAGGGCGTCATCTCCTTGCACAGCTGTCGGAGGAGGGAGCTCCAACCGCAGGGAGTCTGGGGACCCCCCTTTGAGGTTCGGCCAGGGGAGTTGTTCGTAGGACGGCAGCGGCGCCCGGTGGAAATATGCTCGGGCCCGGGAGCCCGGGCTGAGAGATGGCACGCAACGGAGACATGAGAAGTAAACAGGTTCGGGCCGCGCGGAGGCGTAATACCCTACTCCTGTGTGTGTTTTGCTATGTGGGAGATGAATGTGTTTTGCTGTTACAAGATGAACTCAGGGCGCGAGAGCCTCCGAGAGTAGCTAGAGAGAGAGAGAGACCGAGAGACCGAGCGCCCCTCGAGACCTTCTGCTAGAGCTTTTTTCTAGAGCTTCTGAGAGTCTCCTCTTGAGTTGCTTTGCTGTTGGCATAGATCCTCCTTTTATAGGCTAAGGGGAGTCCATAGTGCCGAGTATACAGGCTAGGAGAAAGCTAGCTACGATTTGTCTTGTCGCACATATGCGGCCGCCTACCGAGCCGCGCCGGAGGAATGTCTAGTCGCCGCCTGGCTCGGCTGCTGCGGGCGGCTGGGTTATGAAGACGTGACGGCGCACGCCCTCTGCGCCGAAGTCAAAAGTCTCTGACTGCTCAGGCATGTGCCCACGGGGGGCCATCATGAGACGCCCACGCGTGGCAAAGCAGGCGACAGGGACGACACGCCCCGTCCCCTCGTCATTAATTCAGGTAGTTGGAGAGTTGGTCCGCTCGAGTCCGCCTCGTGCCCGGGGCAGAGAGCTCATCGAGCCCTTCGCGCACACAAGGCGCCGAGCTCCTCGGGGACGGAAGATGTGAGTTCTAGGCCCGGGAAGCGAGGCCCGGGACCGGGGATGTCTCTGTAATGTGCCCCGGGACCGAGCCTGTGAGTCCCGGGACCAGGGGTGAGACCCGGGGCCCAGGAACGTCCCGGTGCGCCCCGAGGCTGAGCCTGTGAGCCCCGGGCCCGAGGACGAGACCCAGGGCCCGGGCATAGAGCTTCCCGGGACTGGGGACGAGACCCGGGGCCCAGACATGGAGCCTGTGGGCCCCGGGACCAGGCACAGAGGAGTGCCCCTTATCGAGAATGCCCCCGAGACCCGGGGTGGATGTGGGCGCCCGTCGCGAGGCACCCGGAGAAGGCGCACCCAGGCCCGGGCAGTGCTCGGGCCCAGGTACTTGGCGGGAAAAAGGCTGTAGCCGGCCGTCACCGGTGTAGAATGTGGGCCCGGAGGAGCTGACGTGGCTGAAGATCCACGCGTCCCCGGGGACTGTGGGACCCCCAGTCCCGTTTCGCCGACAACAGCGATGTCAAGCGAGTTATTGGCTACAACAAGGAGAGCTGCGAGCTGGCACAATCACAGGAGGCTGTAGTCGGATGAGTCAATATCTGACTGGCAACGTCGACTTCTCAAGAGCAAGAGGAAGTCATGGCAAAAAAAGGCAGTTAAGTCGGGAATTGGAGTAGACAAGGAAACCAAAAGATCCCCCTAGACCCTTCCGACCCGACAAAGATGGCGCTAGTCGGGACCGGACTCGACCCAAAATAGGAAACATGCTCATCACCTTCCTCCAGGCAAATAGGGATATCTTCGCTTGGAAACCCTTTGACATGCCAGGCGTACCGAGTGAGGTGATAGAGAATTCCCTAAATGCCAGGGCAGACGCTAAGCCCGATAAGCAACGACTGTGACACTTCGCTCAAGACCACAAGGATGTTATCTGTGAGGAGGTAACCAAGCTCTTGGCTGCGGGTTCATGAAAGTTATACCACCCGGATTGGCTGGCAAACCTAGTTCTGGTCCGAAAGAAGAACGGTCAATGGCGCATGTGCATCAACTACACCGCCTTAAACAAAGCATGTCCCAAGGATCCCTTTGGTCTCCCTCGCTTTGATCAAGTAGTTGATTCTACCATGGGATGTGAGCTACTTAGTTTTCTCAAATGCTATTCAGGATATCATCAAATTAGCTCAAAGGAAGATTGTCTGAAAACCTCATTCATTACGACGTTCGGAGCATGCTGCTATATCACAATGCCTTTCGGGTTGAAGAACGCTAGTGCAACTTATCAGCATGCTATTGAGCAGTGCCTTCATTCTCATCTCAGACGCAATGTGAAAGCTTATGTCGATGATGTGGTGATCAAGACAAAAGTCAAAGCCGAGCTCATCGCTGACCTAGAAAAAACATTTCAAAGCCTAAGGGCGTTCAAGATGAAGCTCAACCTGAAAATGTGCGTCTTCAGAGTACCTTCGGGGAGTTACTCGGTTTTATCTTTTCATATTGCGGCATCGAGGATAACGCAGAAAAGATCAACACAATCATGAAGATGGTGCTCCCGACTAGCCAAAAAGACATCTAGACGCTAACTGGTTGCATGGCGGCATTCAGTTGGTTTGTTTCCTAACTAGGGGAATGAAGCATGCCATTTTTCAAGCTCTTGAAAAAAGTTGACAATTTCCAATGGACGCCAAAAGTCCAGCAAGCCTTTGAAGAGTTCAAGAGATTCCTGACTATCCCACCCATATTGATATCACCCATGCCCAATGAGCCGCTTATGTTACACATTGCGGCGACTTCACAGGTGGTTAGTATAGTGTTGGTCATGGAGTGCGGAGAGGATGGTCACATCTAGAAGGTACAATGACCTGTCCAATTTGTTAGTTAAGTCCTAGGAGAGTCCAAGATACAATAACCTCAGATCTAGAAGCTGCTTTATGGCATACTCATCACTGTTTGGAAGCTAGTGCACTGTTTCCAAGGGCATCCAATCTCAGTCATCACATCGTTCCCACTTGGAGATGTCCTTCACAACAGAGAAGCTACTAGCAAAATCACCAAATGGTGCTCAAGTTGATGGCGTTCAACATTACCTTCAAGCCACGAACAGCAATAAAGTCCCAAGCACCAGCCGACTTTGTTGTTGAGTGGATAGAAGTTCAGTCAGCTGCGACAACAGACACTCTCAGAACTGGACAATGTACTTTGACAGTTCCCTTTGGATCGAAGGAGCAGGGGCCAGTGTCGTGTTGACATCATTCAAAGAAGAAAAACTCAAGTACGTACTGCAGATCCACTTCCCAGCATCTCACAATGTCGCCGAATATGAAGCGCTCATCCATGTACTCTGCATCGCCATATCACTCGGCATCCGACGGTTGGTGGTTCGCGGGGACTCTCAGCTCATGGTGAACCAAGTCATGAAAGATTGGTCCTAGTCAGAGGACAATATGACGGCATACTACCAAGAGGTGTGCAAGCTGGAGAACAAGTTTGATGGTCTTGAAATGATTCACGTTCGACGGCAGTTCAACGAAGCAGCTGACGAGTTAGCTAACATGGGATCCAAGAGAGAGGCGGTCCTGACTAGAGTCTTTGTCGAACATCTACTGGAGCCTTTAGTTAAGAAGGAGCCAAAGCTTGCCCAACTGGTAGTCGAACACAATCCAGAGGTGGTCGAAGTACTCATCGTTTTTCAAGACTAGAGGATCTACTCATACGTTATCTATTGGAAGAAGAACTCCCCGAAGATCGCAACAAAATTTTCGGGTAGTTGAAGAGGATTTTTATCGCCGAAGTGCATCTGGAGTCTTAATGCGCTATGTTACACCTGAAGAAGGCAAGCAGATTTTACAATCCATCCACTCGAGCAAATGTGGCATCCGAGACTCTAGTCGACAAAGCCTACAAACAAGGTTTCTTCTGGCCGACTACCGTCACCGACGCTGAAGCACCCATCTGGTCATGTGAGGGATGTTAGTTCTTTGCTCGGCAAACCTATCTACTAGCACAGAAGTTGCAGATGACTCCAATCTTTTGGCCATTTGCAATTTGGGGGCTTGACATGGTCGGGCCATTTAAAAAAACGTCAGGAGGGTTCATGCATCTTTTCGTCACGGTTGGCAAGTTCACCAAATGGATTGAGGCCAAACCAGTTGCTACAATCACTGAGAAAATGGCAAAGGACTTCATTCTAAGTATAATCTACATATTTGGAGTTTCTAATGGAATCATCACGGACAATGGTACTCAGTTCGCAAGCTGCGTGTTTAAAGATTTCTGCGAAGGCTTTGGCATCAATATATATTGTTGGGAAACCTTGAGGCTTATACCATGATTTGCAACTCACCACGTCAACGCTAACTATTGGAGTGGTGAGATCTCGAATAAAACCAAATAAATACTGTAACCACGAAAAATCAAAGTAGACTTGGCGTCGTGAATAGCAAATATGACACAAATCCAAAGTGTCGAACTCGAAACAAATAAGATACTCAACAAAATTGCCTCCACCAGTCCTTCCCAAGGTATGCCCATCAACCACTCAATGATGGCAACCAAGAGACTACATACCAAGGAGGACTCGATCTACATCAGCTATTAAGTAAATATCTCAAGTGTTTCAAGCCCATACTTGTGTTTAGCTACCCCTAGGAAGATGCTAGCCTCACACTTTCATCTACAGTAAGTGTTATCCAACATAGGGTGATACAATTAATTAAACTGAAATTTACAACTAAGTTATACATAGGCCAACCGGCCAAATAATTCAAAGCTCAGCAGAAGTTTGTCTACCCATTCCCACAAGCAACCGACTCAGGGTTGGCCTCTAATAGAACCATCCTAAAGAAGCAACCGATCCCGTAGCACTCATCCTATTCAACTCATCACCTGCAACAAAAACTAAAGCAACAATATATAATAAAGCAAGAGTCAGTATATTACCGAAATAATATACTAGCAAGGCAAAACTAACCTACTACATGCAAGCTCATATCAAGGAGGGCTATTTGTGGCCTCATTTTTAGCATAAAGCAAGATTTAGTTCACAAGGCTTTGCAACGGTATTTTATAAAACATTTAAAATGAGTACGTGAAGTAAAGCATAGCTAGGTCACCATCAATATCAAAATATCATGCTTGCTGCCCCTCCATGGCAGCAAACCATCATTTGTACTTCCATCACCTTATAGCATCATATATCATATCATATATCACCCATACCATGCCCCAAGTTCACGAACACATTTATAAAACATAAATCTATACTTAAAACGCTTCACTATGCTGCTCATGACCGCGAGCACGGCTAATTAATTAGTTTTAACTCTGCAAAGTTTGTACAACTTTACCCACATGATATGATAGAAGCCAAAAGACAATACCCTAGGTTGTTCGGTACCCGTCGGTACACCACACTCTACACGTTGAGTGCGGCCTAGAGGTCATAACTTAACCTTTACATTGCTCAAAATTTAACCATGCATTAGCGACGGCAAGTAAGAATCTACACCGAGGGGCTACCTCAATGCTGCTAGGTGGCGGGTCCACGCCTTAACCTAGCACCATGGCGGCAAACCCTCTATTTCCCCACGATGAACAATACCATTGTATTGGACAAACTTAGATGCCTAACATTGTTGGTGCCCAAGTCCAAAACTAGTTTTTCGCTATTTTTGGTTTACAAATACTCAAAGGAAACCCCTCTGTCCAAAAGTAACATAATGCCCAAATTTTCATTTATATGGTGACTATAATGTTTATTTACATATTTCTAAGCATATGACATTCATACAAGCATGTATAATCCCAAATGAGCACAAGAAAAGTACTCTAACCAAGTCTAAGGTTACAAACAGCAAGGAATACAAGTATTCAAGGATTGTTTATGCAGCAAATAGGTCATAATTACCATCTACCCACAACTCAAGTACTGATAGTTGCAAATACGCATGCAATTTTATAAACAACTCTTTTCATTCCCCAAAGCAAAGGATTCAATTTTTTTCAAAGGAAGAGGGGAGAATACTTGACTTACACCACTTCACCTTTGTCAACTACAAATGTAACTTCTCACCGTCAATGGGTTCGTTCACTAAATAAAATTAACATATGGTCGAATAAATAGCAAATAATGCAAAAAAAATCCAAAATGCTCTAATATGCATGAGGTTTACACAGTATCTAGCCACTGACCTAAGGTGAATTTAGGTGAAATAATTTCTATTTTATCACTTTGCATTTGTGAGTTATGAATTTTACGAGTTCTATACGCGAATACGTCTAAATACGAAATAAGGTGGAAATTTAAGTTGCTTTGTTAGGTGTGAGATCTACACAGTGGATTGTTACTGATTTTATATGAATATTGGTGAAGGAATTTCTATTTTATCGTCTTTCATTTGGGAGATATATATTTTAGAAGTTACATTTGTAAATATGGCATTTATACGTTTACTTTAGTTATACATGTAAAATTGGGAGGTAGTTTTGTCAAATTCATTCTAATAGGAACAGTGAACATGATTTAAGATGGGCTTTGGTGAAAGAATTTCAATTTTATGTTTCAGCATGCGTAAGGTATAAGTGTTTGAAGTCTAAATATGGTCGAATACGTTATTTATACACCATGTGTATTTGGAGGTATTTTCTGTGGTGTTTTGAACAATTTTTGCCTCACAGCATTAAAGGGTGTAATTTTGTGAGCCTCACAAAATTTAGTTCACTCTATTTGGAGCTAGTATAGAATTCTCTATCAATTTTTGAAGTATTTATACATCTTGTATACTAAATACGGTATTTATATTTTGTACCAAATTTTAGAGGTGTTCTCTGTACTTTTTGTGCCAATTTTTAATTCATATAAATAAAGCTCATAATCTTGTGATTCCAACAAATTTTGTTTCATCCCAATTGGAGTTAAAATGAATTAGTTAAGAATTTTTGAAGTTTGCTCATTTTTCAATTCTACAGAAAAGCATATAAATCATTTTCTTCTATTTTCACAGATTTTTAAATGTTGGGTCCACATGTTGGTGAGAGCCAATATGCAAAATGGCCCCAGGATGTATTGAGACTCAACCCGTAGTCCTTCACGTGTGAAAAGTGTACTTTGTTAATAGTTCTCTAGTTTTTGGGTAATTACGTACAGGTCCTTAGGTCCACATGTCATAGAATGTATATTTTTCTAATTAGCCCTTAAGGTTTTAATTATCTTTGATTAAGTCTCTCGTGCATAACTACGCAGGGCCCATCTGTCAACGAGATAGAGCAGGGGGAGGAGCAGCTTTGCGGCGTAGGCGAACTTCTCGTCGTCGCTGTCAGTGGACGGCGGCATTCCTGGTGGCACGACCAAAAGGGAATTAGTAGGGTAGCTTAAGGCGAACATGTGGGTGGTGGTCACATGGCTGGCGATGGTTGGATCTACCCAAGCTGTGGGCTAAGGCGGCAAAGCTCATTCTGTCGTGCGTGCATGCGAGGTTTTGGACTCAATCCAGCCGTATACATGTATGCATGTGTCCTTAATGAGTTCCTGGGTGCTCCCCGAGCTTTGCATGAGGTTTGGCGGGGTCCAGTGAAGTGGTGGCGGTGAAGGAACACGGCGGCGGTGGTGACAAGCTCCGAGACGGCTATGACACCTCGCGCCGATGCCCAATCTGTCAATGGGAGGGGTGCACGAGGTTAAGGACTACCCAAGGATGACACATGCAAGAGGGATTTAACTAGGGCTCACTAGAGAGGAAGAATTGACCCGCGGCGGCACTTGACCGCAGTTGGGGAAGAAAGTCTCGATCTCCTAAATCTGGGCACGGTTGATGGGGTTTTTGTGGTGGCTCGAAGAGGAGGTCGAGGCGGTGCTGTTGGAGTGGTGGCTCGGCCTATGGTGCTCCACGGCAGCTAGAACAGGACGGTCGACATTGGCGGCAGCGCTCAGTGCATGCCACGGGCTCCGGCGGCGAGGCCATGTTCCCACACACACACTGCACGAAATCGAGCAACATTAGGGGAAATGGAACCGGCATTGGGAGGAGGTTAGGGAACGGAGAAGGGATGGCGAGGGAGAATGAGTGAATCTAGGGGCAAAGTAGCTCGATCTCAATGACCTCTTAGCTGGGATGGAGTGAGGGAGGAGGAGTGAGGCTAGGGGAGAGATAGGTGGCAAGAGGATGGAGTTTTCTTGCAGTGTCGCCCTTGGGGAGGGAGGCTGGCATGTTCAACGCGTGTATGGGCATGTGGCTCATGTTCTAGGCAATGGGGGAGAGTGGAGAGGTGTTCCTAGGGATGACAAATCGGTCCATGGCCGGTGGGGCCAACTGGCAGTGCTAGATAAGGAGAACACAGTGTGGAGACCAAGTCCAAAACTATGTCCCTGAGCGGTTTTCAGGCCCTGGTTTTATCCTCCTCCACTGGGTTTAAAAATGTGGCAAAAATGTGGGAGGTAGAGGAGATTATGGTCTAACGGTTGGCCAGTTTGCAGGGGCAGTGGTGGTTTGGTTAATCCTTGGTTAAATTGCAAAGTGGGTCAAATGATATAGTTGACTGCAGTCCAACTCTAGGCAGTGATTTTGTGTCTATTATATTATGTGATTTATTTGTGAGTTAAGCTTGAGAAAATTACTGGTGGCAGGGGGTATGTAGGACAACATTCTGATAAAATCCCACTGGATTTTATTTGGCAAGTTGAGTTCCTTTCAATTTTGGGCACAGGGTTTGACTGAGTTCCTTTGAGATATAAATTGTGACAAAATTTCTGGAAGTAGAGTGTGTTATGTTCTATCAACTGGACAACATGCAGCCCAAGGTGACTTAGGGTTTAGTTAGGGCTAAATTGTGAAGTAGGCTTCACAATGCTGCTTTCTGCACTTAAGCAATTGGTTAGGGGTTATTGTCATCATCATTTCATGTGTTTAACTTGTGAATTAAATTAGCCCCAAATTACTGTGAATAGATAGTATCTTGAGTGACATTTTGACAAACAATTAAAGCTAGAAACCTTATGGATTGTTTATGGTGAATTTGTGAAAATGGCTAATTGACACTGTATTTAGGGTCCCTTTTGCATGTATCATTTTATGCGAAAATCTTGTGATCTAGGGCCGATTAAAATTACTGTGACTGGATCACACTATGAATGACAATCTTCCAAATTTGCATGGCACGACAACTTAGGGATTTAATGTGGTGAAAATATAAATTAGGTAGCTTGACATTAATCAATTCCTCATTGTGCTTGCTTTGAGTAATTTTATTAAGGTACTAGACCAAGTGATAAATTTACACAATCATTTTCCTAACTTAGGTGCAACATGTAGTTCTTGTGAGAATTTTCCCATGATTTTTCCATTGCATCAATTCTTTTTCGGAATTTCCTCTACCCATTCAAATGCATATGAACCTATAATGAAAATGTAGTTAAGAGCCAAAACAATAGAAATAAATTATGCACACCAAGAAATGGTGTTTTATTTATTTGCACTCCTTTTTATTTGACTTTTAATTATACCCCCTTTGGGTTGGTTGGACTTTTATTTTAATAGATTTATTTATTAGGATTTTATTATTTTCCTTTGCCAAATTCCAACTTTATAAAAGAATTCACCCCATTTGAGCTAGCACTACCTAAGTGAGCTCTTGTTTAAATTTTTATTCAGAAAAGAATCACAAAATTTTTCCCACACCAGCTTTTTACAAATTTTTCACAGACGAATTCCGAAATTCAAAATTTGGGTATGTTACATCTGTTATGGTTCGGTGGTGCATCCCTGGAGCAATGGGCAAGTGGAACAGGCCAACGACATGCTTCTTCAAGGCATGAAGACAAGAGTGTTTGACCGACTTCGCCCATATGCAGGACGATGGGTACAAGAACTCTTGTCTATTCTATGGTCGCTTCGGACGACTACCAGTCGGGCAACAGGGTAATCATCTTTCTTTCTCGTCTATGGTGTTGAAGCTGTGCTGCCGACTGAGTTGGAGTTTGGCTCTTTACGCGTCTAGATATACAACGAAGAAAATCCATTGAAGGCCAATTAGTCGAACTCGATCAGCAAGAAGAAGCCAGAGATATTCCCACGATCCAGTCAGCTAATTACTTACAAGGCCTGCGTCACTGTCACAATCGTCATGTTCGTGGCCGAGTCTTTTCAGTGGGAGATCTCATATTGCGAAAAATCCAAACCACTAAAGATAGGCCCAAATTATCCCCTATATGGGAAGGACAGTTCATTATCGCTAAGGTAACACACTCAGAGGTTTACCGAATGAAGCGTGAAGATGGCACAGCCATAGACAACTCTTAGGACATAGAACAACTATGTCCTTTCTATACATAAGCATTATATCTTACTCAGATTTCTTTATGAATAAATTATGTTACCTCTGACTCACTACATCATTGTTTCCATTGGGTACTGAGTCGGGGCTACACATGGTTGTCATGTCTTTGCTTTATACCTTTTCAAGTGTTTTTTGTTCCGACTGGTAAAGCTTTGTAAACATTGAAGCGAGATACCGAATATATGTGCTAATAGGACAAGTGCCCTAAGCAGACTCCTAGCACTCGACATTGATGGCTAGTCGGGCAGAGTGTATAACGCAAGAAATTAAAAAGCTACTCAGCAAATCTAATAAACATCTAAAACTAGTTATATACATGAATTTACATACAAGTTTAAGTTGTTTTTTACACATCATCATCCAGCAGAGCTACTTAAATGTTTCTTCAAACATATTACAGCTCAAGATTTTCTACAAGTGTAGTGGAGGCTCCTTGAGCTTTGTCCATCAAGGCTAGGGCTTGTTCTTCCGAGCATGTTTCTGCAAAGCCTTCACAACTGCTTGGATCTCCACTCGGGGATTGAGTGACTTCACGATGGTGAGGGTTTGGAGGCAATCGCTCGAACTCAGTCCTACGCAGTCCGAGTGCAAAACCTTGAGTAGCGGCTTGGTGGCATCGACGATGGCTTCATTGGTCGACTCGGCATGGCAGATTTGTTCATTGAAAGCTTCAAATTATGACCAAGACTTCACTTTGTACTTTGTTCCATGAAAAGAGGGTATAAGAAGGAAGCAATGGGATAATATAACCAAGTACAAGGCTGGATCCGAATGTGCTACCTTCAAGTTCTTTCTCCGCCTTGGGCTTACAGTACATGGGCTTTTTGACCTCCTTTTGGAGTTCATTGACGTGTCTTGACAGTACATGGGCTTACAACGCAAAGGGAGAACTCTTTAGAATGCACGCAAGTTTGAAGACAATGTACTCGGGAAGAAGGGAGCTAACCTCTAATAGTCCCAATCTTGTCAAACTTGTTGTCACGTAATTTTTGGAGCTCTTCTTGGAGATAATTTTCTCTCAACCTAGCCGACTGCTAGATATGGTCATTCTCCTTCATTATTTGCTCAAGCCGAGCGATTTGAGGGGCAAGCTTGGCCAATGCCTTTGATTTTTTCTCAGGTCGCTCGGATATTTTCTGAGAATGATGAGAAGATAAAAGACACAAGGATTACTAAATGAAGCAGCACAAGCCCGACTACAGGAAAGGTTGAAGACTTACATGGACCAGTTGAGAAGATTTGATTGCCACTTCATACAGTGCAATTCTTTCTTTCTTCTCCGTCGCGTCATCCACTTGGATGGATTCCACCTCTTCTATTGTGTTCCTCCATGTGTAGCGCTTGGGAGGGTTGGGGTCCAGTACCAGCAACCTTGGGATTTCTTCAATATGGTCTGGGATTGTGGCCCTCTCCTGGGTGGACGACGACGGCGGTGGAGTTGGAGATGGAGGACTTGGATCAATTGGCGGACCGTCATTGACTGGCTCTGCCAATTGGTTCTCGAGCTCTCGACTGGGAGAGGCCGGCTTTGGGACTTCGGGCTATGCTTCGGCCTCATCACCAATCGGGGTAGCGCTCAAAGGAGGGACATGTGGCGACAATTCCTTGGGTTCGTCGTCACAATGCTTCCTAAAACAATACCAAGCATACAATTGATTGAAGAAATGGGCACGCAATGGTAAGACTAGATGAGGATGAAGACATACCTATTGGAAGTCTTAAAACAAAATCCACTCCCGAAGCATGAAGACGTAGGAGGCAGTGAGCTCGGGGGCTCATCTTGGCTGGAGGCACCACTTGGTGCAGAGCCAGTTGGTTGTGTGCTGGGCAACAGTTCACTGGACGGCATTGGTGGTGGTGCAGATGATGGCGCAGACTATGGCAGTGTTGGAGTCAGAGCATTGTCCGGCTTGTTTGTTTTGGGGCCCCCAGCTGATGGAATAGGTGTCTGCTACTTGGAGGATTCCTACGCCAGCTGTTTCCCCGCCCTCTTCGAGCTTGGCTCGTCAGTGGAGGGGTCGGCCGAGCGTTTTCAAGAAGCCCTAGCCGGCTAGCTAGGGGGTGCGAGAGGAAGTCATCACGGTCCTGCAGTCAGACAATGATGCTAAGATCCTCTTCAAATTTGACTAGGCAATCGATGAGTTGGGGATAGCAAAGGTTACCTTAGGAGGAAGGCTGCTGATGTTGAACAATGTCGGGAATTTCTTCGAATCGACGTTGATTTGCACTCCGCTGGAGAAGAACTTGAAGACTTGGTCGAAGATGTTGTCGTACGACACCGCGTCCTGTAATTCCCAGGTGGGGTCATGCTGCTCGGTGTACTCATAGCCTAGGTGGAGACAATCCTTAAGGGGCTAGATCCACCGAACTATAAAATTTCGGGCAACCTAGACCCCGGTCAGCCCTCCCTTCTCCAGTGTATCAAGGTGCTTCAACAAGGAGCACACTTGCTTCATATATTCGGTGCTGGGGAGGGGGGTCCAACTGTCGAGTAGCTTGGGGGCATGCCCAACGAAGACTGGAAGAGAAGGAGAGGGGTTGGAGCAATAGAACCTCCGGTGCCACCCCTTGTGTCAATGTTTTGTATCAGCAATAATAATATGAGACCACTCGTGAGACCTAAACTTGATGGACTGCCAAGGAACACAAGACAATTTATCCTGGTTCAGGCCCTCGAGGTGAGGTAATACCCTACTTCCAGCTGTTGTGTATGGCCTTTGAGGTTTCTCTAGTGAGATTGTGCGTGATGTTCTTCTCTTGCCCCAGGGGGCTCCTTGCCTCCCCTTATATACTGAGGAGGCAAGGTTACAAGGTAGGAATCCCAGTTGGACTTGACCAAGGGATTTCAGGACTATATCATTTCCTTATCGTATAAGGTAATATTCACCGAGTCCTATTGCATCCAAGTAGGGGCTCCGGCGAGTTTCACATCTACAAGCTCGATGGATCCAGCGACCAGAATCGACGGCAGCAAGTTCTCCCCTAGAGACATTATTTCATTCGGAAGCCTCGATTTCATCACCAACCAGATCGGCAACCTTACCTTGGCTGAAGTAGATCCAATCCGACCGGCCGAGGAAACAGCCGACGTTGTGCCAGTTGGCCCCCAGGACGCTGCAATCTCCTTCAACGATTACTGTGGCAGTCCTTTACTTCACCGAGCATCGAGACAACTCTCTCCTTCGGCGTCTGACTTGCACTAGGCCTTGAGCCAGCTCGGGTTGGGCCAAGAAGGAGGAAGATCGTCAATCTCCCACACGGACTCGGCGACGCTGCGGATTTACATACCTCGCAGCAGACCCGATCTCCTGCGATTCAATTTGGACACGGCCAAGCGCCGTTTCAGATTGGATCTAAAGAGGTCGGAGTCGTTCTTACTCCGATAAACTACTCGGAGTCCGACTCCAAGTTGGATAACAGTTCGAACGCTAGTTCGGACTCCAGTCTAGCAAGTTTCTTCCTCCCACGCGAGATCTTTATGGCTTCAACACCATCACCCGAGGTGCACCGACTACAAGAGGAGCAACAGGAGAAGGCGCGCTGACTACGACAACAAGAGGAGGCTGACCGCGAGGCTCGCAATGACGGGCTACGCAAGGCTGGGCGAGCAGCTCAGTAGCAGATTCTCCAGACTAAAGTCGGCGATCACAACGTCTTCATCACGCCACAACAGAACGTTGTGGCTGCCGCAACCTTGCTGGACACACTCCAGCTTGGGCCTGACCACCAGGCCATCCCAACTATCGCCAAGATCAAGGCGATGATCACGGCTGCCGCCTGCCAACAACTACAGCAGTCGGGCGACACCGTGGTACCGACTAACCGGTTGGGATCTCCAACAGCGGGCTCATCCACGTCTGCATGGCGTCGGGCGGCCGGCTCAAGTCGGCCACGTGAGGAGTCGAGGCAAATGTCACTCGGCAATGACAACCGGCGGCGTGACCGGTATGATCGCCGGCCCAACCAAGATCTCCGAGAACGCCTACAACACGAACTTCGCACCATCAACGCCCGGCGCCACAAACAACAGAAAGATGAACGCCGCCGACTGGAGGATGAAAATGAGTGCTTCGGTCTCCATCACGAGTGGTTTAACCGCCATGGTCGAAGCCCGAGCCCTCACGAAGACGAAGGCATCCCAGCTTTCACTCGGGAGCTACAGGACGTCCACTGGCCAACTAGCTTTAAGCCCACGGGAATTGAAAAGTACGACAGCAAGACCAATCCAGAGTCCTGGCTCAACGTATATACCCTAGCAGTTCGAGCTGCTAGGGGTGACAACAAAGCCATGGCTAACTACCTCCTAGTCGCGCTAGCCGACTCGGCGAGGACATGGCTGACAGGGCTCCCGAGGCAGTCGATCGCTTCCTGGGGAGAACTCAGGGAGCGATTCATCGCCAATTTTCAGGGAACCTACAAGAGGCCATCTTCTAAGCACGATTTGTATCAACTACACCAGAAGAAGAACGAGTCTCTATGAGATTTTATCAAAAGATTTTTTGAGAAGCGCAACAAGATCCCAATGATCCGAGACGAGGCCGTCATCACTGCCTTCCGCAAGGGAGTAAAAGACGCCCCGTTCATTGCGAAATTCACTCGGAAGCCACCACCCTCTGTCCAGGCTCTTTTTGACATGGCCAACAAATACGCCAATTCGGCTGAAGCGGTCGCAGAAGCCCTCGATGAGAAGGAGTCCCAACAGAAAGACCAGAAGGCGAAAGTAGACAACGAGCCGTCTCAAAACAAGTCTGGCAGCCGCAAGCGGAAGTCAGACAACGAGGTGGCCAATATGGAGCGCACTCGGTCACGGCCCCAACGGAACAACGACTACCAGAAAGTCATGAGTGGGCCATGCCCCTTCCATCCCAAGGGCAAACACGCGGACAAAGATTGCTACATGCTTAAGAAGTTTGCCTCCGAACAGGCTTCATCGTTTGGCACCGACAAAGACAAGGACAAGCCAGACTCGGTTCCGGCTGATGATTTCCAAGATCACCAAGCCGAGCTCAATCACATTTTTGGAGGGCCGCTCGCGTATGAGTCCAAGCGCAAACAGAAGCTATCAGCGCGCGACGTCAACATGGTTCTCTACGACGGACACCCCCCAGTACCTGCGCTGGTCAGAGATGGCCATTACCTTCAACCGCGCAGATCACCCAGATCGGGTTTCACACCCGGGACGCTATCCACTCTTCTGACGCGTCGTGTCAGAAATATCAGGCTGAAGAAAACCCTCATCGATGGAGGCAGCGCGCTCAACATCTTATTCGCTAAGACTTTGGACGAGATGAGGATTCCTCGTTCAGAATTACGGCCGAGCACTACGCCCTTCCACGGGATAATTCCTGGCCTGTCATCAACTCCACTCGGGTAGATCACATTGCCAGTAACCTTCGGCACGCGGGATAACTTCCACACAGAAAACATCTGCTTCGAGGTCGCTGACTTCGAGACCGCGTACCACGTGGTACTCGAACGACCGGCACTCGCCAAATTTATGGCGATACCGCACTATACATATATGGTGCTCAAGATGCCAGGGCCAGCAGGAGTCCTCTCCCTACGCAGTGATGTTAAGCAAGCCTTCACCTGCGACAAGGAGAGTTGTGAACTGGCTCAATCACAAGAGGCGGCAGACGGACGAGACAACATCCGGCAAGCCGTCACAGCAGAAGTTGAACAAGATCCAGTTCCGGCCAAGAAAGCAACGAAGTCGGGAATTTCAGCGGACTCGGACACAAAGAAGATCCTCCTAGACCCTTCCGACCCCTCCAAGACTGCTCTAGTCGGGACCGGACTCGACCCCAAATAGGAAGACGCGCTCGTCACCTTCCTACAAGCCAATAAAGCTATTTTCGCATGGAAACCGTCCGACATGCCGGGCGTACCAAGGGAAGTGATCGAGCAAGCCCTAAATGTGAAGACAGACGCCAAGCCAGTCAAGCAACGGCTGCGGTGCTTCGCTCAAGACCGCAAGGATGCTATTCGGGAGGAGATTACCAAGCTCCTCGCAGCCGGGTTCATCAAGGAGGTCTATCACCCGGATTGGCTGGCTAACCCAATGCTGGTCCGGAAGAAAAACGGTAAATGGCGCATGTGCGTCGACTACACTGATCTCAACAAGGCATGCCCCAAGGACCCATTTGGTCTTCCCATGATAGATCAGGTGGTAGATTCCATGGTCGAGTGCGACCTACTCAGCTTTCTCGACTGCTACTCGGGATACCATCAAATCAGCCTGAGGGAGGAAGACTGCTTAAAGACATCTTTCATAATGCCGTTTGGAGCGTACTGCTACATCACAATGCCGTTCGGTCTGAAGAATGCTGGAGCAACCTATCAATGGGCAATTCAGCGGTGTCTGCACACTCAGATCGGATGCAACGTGGAAGCCTACGTCGACGATGTGGTGATCAAGACCAAGTCCAAAGAAGACCCCATCGCTGACCTGGAAGAAACCTTCCAAAATCTTCGACGATTCAAGATGAAGTTGAACCCGGAAAAATGCGCCTTCGGAGTGCCATCCGGCAAGTTACTCGGCTTCATCGTCTCGCATCGTGGCATCGAGGCAAACCCGGAGAAAGTCAACGCCATCATAAACATGGCTCCCCCGACTAACCAGAAGGATGTCTAGAAGCTGATAGGCTGCATAGCGGCACTCAGCCGATTTACTTCCCGACTGGGCAAACGGGGTATGCCCTTCTTCAAGCTACTCAAAAAGGCGGACAATTTCCAATGGACTCCGGACGCCTAGCAAGCCTTCGAAGACTTCAAGAAATTTCTCACATCACACCCCATGTTGGCATCACCCATGCACCAGGAACCGCTAATGCTATATCTGGCGGCAACCACTCAGGTAGTCAGCACGGCGCTGGTGGTCAAGCGACCCGAACAGGGTCACATCCAGAAAATACAACGGCCTGTTTACTTTGTCAGCGAGGTGCTTGCTGACTCAAAGACAAGATATCCGCAAGTCTAGAAGCTGTTATACGGCCTACTCATCACAGTCCGGAAGCTGGTGCACTATTTCCAAGCACACCAAGTCACGGTGGTTACATCGTTTCCACTCGGGGATGTCCTTCATAACCGCGAGGCCACTGGCCGAATTGCTAAATGGACACTCGAGTTGATGGCGTTCGATATCACCTTTCAGCCATGGACAGTAATTAAATCACAAGCTTTAGCCGACTTCATGGCCGAGTGGACAAAAGTTCAACTACCTACATCAACAGCAAAGCTAGAGTACTAGACAATGTACTTCAACGGTTCTCTACGGATCGGCGGCGCCGGGGCTGGAGTCATACTGGCATCCCCCACCGGCGAAAAACTCAAGTACGTGCTACAAATCCACTTCCTGGCTTCCCACAACGTTGCCGAGTACGAGGCACTCATCCACGGGCTCCGGATTGCTATATCACTCAGCATACGTCGACTGGTTGTGCGCAGGGATTCTCAACTCGTGGTTAACCAAGTCATGAAAGACTGGACTTGTCTCGATGATACCATGGCGGCATACTGTCAGGAGGTTCACAAGCTGGAAAACAAGTTCGACGGGCTGGAGATAACACACGTCCTACAACAATACAATGATGTTGCAGACGAGCTGGCAAACATGGGATCCAAGCGAGAAGCGGTTCCGACTGGAATCTTTGTCCAGCAACTCATGGAGCCCTCAGTCAAGAAGAAACCTGCGCCAGATCAGTCGGGAGGTGAACCTACCCCGGCTACAGGCGAGGTGCTGCACATATGTCAAGACTGGCGGACTCCTGTTATCAAATTTCTCCTGGACGACGAACTCCTAGAAGATCGCAGTCAAGCCAAGCAGATCAAGCGTCGAAGGAAAAGCTTCCTGCTAGTCGGAGAAGACCTGTACCGAAGGAGTGCATCCGGTGTCCTCATGCGTTGCATCACCACTGAGGAGGGCAAGCAGATCCTGCACTCGATCCACTCGGGCATATGTGGCAACCATGCCGCATCCAGGACGTTAGTCGGAAAGGCCTACCGGCAGGGATTTTTCTAGCCTATAGCAGTAACAGACACCAAAGATATTGTCCGCAAGTGCGAGGGTTGCCAGTTCTACGCAAGACAAACAAATCTCCTAGCCCAAGAACTCCAAACTATCCCTATTTCCTGGCCATTCGCCGTATGGGGGCTCGACATGGTCGGGCCCTTCAAGAAAATGCCAGGAGGATTCACACATCTATTCGTCGCAGTTGACAAGTTCACCAAGTGGATTGAGGGCAAACCCGTTGCAACTATAACAGCGGCACGAGCAAAGGACTTCATCATGAGTATACTATACAGATTTGGGGTTCCTAACCGCATCATTACCGACAACGATACTCAATTCATGGGCAACGTATTCCAAGACTTCTGCAAGGATTTCGGCATTAAGATCTGCTATGCATCCGTGGCACACCCGCGGAGCAACGGGCAGGTCGAACAAGCCAATGGTATGGTCTTACAAGGCATCAAGGCCAGGATATTCGACCGACTACAACCATATGCGGGCCGGTGGGTACAAGAGCTCCCATCTGTTCTCTGGTCTCTCAGAACCACGGTTAGTCGGGCAACAGGGCAATCCCCTTTCTTTCTGGTCTATGGTGCTGAGGCTATGCTACCGACAAAGTTACAGTTCGGCTCTCCGCGAGTCCGGGCCTACTCAAAAGACATCTCAAACAATACCCGACTGGAGCTAGATCAGTTGGAAGAAGCAAGGGACACCGCAACAATCCAGTCGGCAAGGTATCTTCAAGGCCTGCGCCGCTACCACAATCGCAATGTCCGTGGCCGCGCCTTTTTGGTTGGAGATCTCGTCTTGAGGAAAATACAAACCACCAAAGATAGGCACAAATTATCCCCAATCTAGGAAGGGCCGTTCATTATAGCCGAGGTCACGAGGCAAGGCACCTACCGACTGAAGACCGAAGACGGTGTCCTCATCAGCAACTCATGGAACATAGAACAGCTACGTCCTTTCTATACCTGAGTGTTATACTTTTTCATGTGTACAGTTTCTCTGACTCACTATGCCGCTTGTATCAACCGAGTAGTGAGTCAGGGGTTGCATGTATATATGTGTTTTGTCAATAATATACGAGCTTGTCCTACTCAGTCACGAAGCCTTACTACAACTGTCGCGTTTGCCCGAGTACAGTTTCCTACATTGAACGATTTTATTAAGTTCTGGCAGACTAACTCGGCGCAGACTACATGGTCAAGTAAAGCTAATGACGACTGAGTAAATAAGCTTGGCGGCATTGCACATATATTTACACATGTTTTCCACAACAGTTTATACATACTGACTACATGATATGTTGCCCTTACAGACCCAGGTCTCGGGTTATTATCTCAGCAGTCGGCTTCGCCCGGGCAATTAGCTCCAGCGCCTCCTCGGGCGTCATCTCCTCGGCAAACCCCTCCCCAATGGCTTCAATGTCTGCCCTCGAGTAGATGAATTTGGTCATCGCCATGGTTTGGGCCACACCGGCAATGGCATGCTCATTCGAGTACTTCTTCAAGGCACTCGGTGCATCCTCAAGACGCGCCTCTATTTGGGGGATCCTACTGCAACTGGTTCCCACAGGGCCGGGATCTATGAGGTCAAGGAGCCCTTTCATGGACCCGACAAGGGCTTCCCGTCACTCCCTGATGACTCTTATCTCCTCTGTGTAAAACCGATATTGGGCCTGGACATTGGCTCTCATGTCTGTCTGGGTCCATCGGCAAGTAAACTTGTCAGCTCGATTGCAGATGGAATGACTAATGGATTGGTTAAGATCATGGTCAGGTTGGGTACTTACTTTCATAGTCGGACTCCCACTTGGCTACGGTTTTCTCCAGTTTGGCTTTTTCTTCGCCGAGCTTGATGGTGGCCTCTTTTAGCTCGGCCTTTTCCCGTTCGAGCTCGGCGTTGGCCTCTGTCAGGTCGACCTTGACCTTCTCAAGCTCGGCCTTGGCTTCTTCGGCCTCCTTCAGCTAGGCTTCCCCCTCTATTCGGGTCTTTAACTCGGCTTCAAGGGCTACACAACAGATTAGTCATGGACTCAACCTTGTAGCCAAGACGCAACTGGGCAGTCGGGAACAACGCAGCTGGAGAAATACATCAAGAGTTCAGTCGGGAAGACGCATTTAGGGGACTTACCTCTAATCTTCGCGGCTTGGGCCTAATTTTCATCCCTGAGCTGTGTGGCGGCATCCTTCAGCCAAGCTTCCCTCCCCGCGTGGCGCTCCTCCATCTCGGCCTTCAACGCCCGGAGCTACTCTAATTCCGCAAGGTGGGGGGCCATTTCGACCAGGATCTCGGTCATCTCTTCATTACGATCGACAAGCTTCTGCTCAGGGAGAGAACAAGTCAAGAACGGAGTCAGACGTCAAAGCAAGAAGACCACCACGACTCCACCACAAGAATTATACCCCAACTCACTGGGACCCGGTGATGGCGGCGTGAAGCAAGCTTTCACATTCCCTTCTCACCGCGGCCTCATCAAGCTTGAACCTCTTCACGGTTCCATCAGGCGCTGTACAGGTGAACGTCCGGGGCAGCCTAAGTGGAGGGGCTTCAATCCGAGGAAGGTTCAGGATCTCTGGCGGCGACAACAATGACGACCACGATGACCACGACGGCGACAAGGTCCTGGCCCCCACGCCGGCGTCCCCCGCGGCCTCGGGGATGAACTCGGGTGCTCTAGCAACGGCCTCTGTAGCAGGCGGTGATTTAGGGGCTGGGGCAGCAACCTTAGTAACTGCTCCTTGGTTGGGCAGCACCAGCGGCCCCGTAGTCGGGACCACCTCAGTCTCCATGACTAGGCTGGCCACCGACTTAGCGGGTGTGCTCGCGGACGCCAGCTCGGCTGGGACGGGCTCTTCAAGGGGAGCGGTCGGAGCGGTCTCCTTGAGATCGATGTCGGCACGCTTCCTGCATCACAAAACAGACATCAACATACTACTTCAACAGGCAAGAATCTCAGAAGACCCAGAGCAGCTTACCTCTTGGAGAATTTGAGCCTCCCGCCGGGTGATCCAGGTCCCGGCGGGGAGCTATGCCCGGTTGTCGGCCTGGTCGGCGAAGTCATTGGCGGCGGCGTGGCAACTGGAGGCGGACCCGTTGGTGGCGTGTCCGACTTGGGCGCCCGTCTCCTTGGCGGCGTCTGCTCGGGCCGACTACTCAGCGGTGCTTTTGCCGGGCTCGGCAATGTCGAGCTCGGCCCTACTGGTCTCAACCTGGGGCTTGATCGCCTGGGTGTCGTGGCGGCGGTGTCCTTTATTTTCAGCCCTCCTACCACGACACGCGGCGTCATGGCCCCCTCGCCCCGATATAGGATGGGCTTTTTCCCCGCTCTCTTGGAGTCGGGTTAGGCAGCAGCAGGGCTCCTTGGCCTCTTCTTCGATTTAACGGCTGACAACGGGCGGGAGTCCTCATCGAATTCCTCGCACCACTACAGATGAATCAACAAAGTACATCACACAATGCTGGGCGATCGCAGATACAAGCCCACAGGCAGTCGTCACAGAAGAAAGACAAAGATTACCTTGGAACGGGGCCGGAGGAAGCTATAAGCCGCAATCCGGCGTTGATCATCTTCGGTTTCGATCACCCCCTCAGAGAAGTAACCAAACAGGGTCTTGGTCACTTTGTCCTTGTTGGCCAACTTGTGGCTTACTCGGTCAGGGTCATATTTGCCCTGAAAATCCTAGCCGAATGCGCTCCTTAGCTTCAGCGGCTGGATGCGCCGAGTCAAGAAATGTCGGGCCACCCAAGGCCCAGTCAGGCCGGCTTTCTTAAGCTTATCTAATTTCCCCAATAGTTGATGCAGTTGGCCTATCTCCTCGAAGGTTGGATCTGCTGACCAATTTGGTAAAACTACCGGTGGCACGCCGGTGAATGGACGCAAGAAGGGAGCCAAATCTGTGCAATAGAACCACTCCTTGTGCTAGCCCTTTAGGGAAGATTTCAAGGGGAGATCAAGATATGTTTTCTTTCCATCACTCCTCAGCTGGAGACCAGCCCCTCCAATCACACTGATATTATTCTTGGAGGGCTGGGGTTTGATGAGGAACAGATGCCTGAAGAAATTAAAATGGGGTTCCACACCCAAAAAGCACTCACAGAGAGTAACAAACATGGAGATCTGAAGAATCGAGTTGGGATTCAAATTCACCAACTCCAACCCGTAGAAGTCAAGGATGCGGCGGAAGAAATCCGAAGAGGGAAGGCACAAGCCCCAATCGAAAAAAGAGGCAAAAACTACTGTTTCGCCAGATTGGGGATTTGGGACCGACTCACCCTTAGCCGGCCGCCAGCGGATCACTTCTTGGCTTGGCAACTTCAATTGACTCTCCATCAGCCTCAGCTTCACCGAGCCGCAATCCGAAGTCGGCCAAGCATTCCCTGGTGCACCCGCAAGATCTGAAGCTTTCAGCATGGTTGGAGATGGAGAGATTTGAGGGGAAAGCGATTGGGGGCTTGGAACAGACGAGGAGGACTAGAGCCGCCTGAGTTCGAGCGGGGAACAATAGCAATCACTAAACCCTAGCCGAGCAAGAGGCGAAAAGTTGGGTGCGAAAGCGGAAGACGAAGCGATTGGCTGATTTGGGGAAGATGAAGGAATCTTTTTCTCTCTCCCCGCTTTTTATAGAGCCAATGCCGACTAAATGGGCTTGGGCCTATGCAGTCAACACTAGGCCACCAAGATATGAGTTCCTACAATAGCATGCTCCATGTGGGCCGCCCGCAGGCTGAGTTGAAATTATAGCGCTGGTGTTACCAACAGGAGCCGATGAGGTAAACAGATATGCTTTATGAGAGCCTTATTGCTAAACATATATGTTTGGGTATCTGTTTATCCATCAGGTCTCGAGGATATATCCTTACATGGATCACAAGCTGGTCTTCATTAAAATTGGGATGCAGGTATCTTTCTTGAGTACACCTGACCACGCCGTGGATTTATTTTCATAAAGTGGTACTCGACCTACATGCGTGGCCATTGGTTGCCATGAGCAGCATTAATCTAGCCGATATGACGCTAAAGAGTCTAACTTGCGAGTAGTGCACTACTCGGGAGAGACTATAAATTTCTTATTCCCGCTGACATGATGCGGAGGAGTCTAACTTCTGGGTGGGATGCCACTCGGGAAAGACTATAAACTCCCTTTCTAGCTGACATGAAGCTAAAGAGTCCCATATACGAGTAGCTTCCTACTCGGCAAGACTATAAACACACATTCCGACTGACATGAAGTCGAAGAGTCCTACATACGAGTAGTTCCCTACTCGGCAAGACTATAAAGTTTATTCCGGTTGACATGATACTGAAGAGTTTCATATACCAGTAGTAATCTACTCGGGGAAAACTATCAAGTTAAAGATCTTTGACTTTATGTTTAATTGTCTTCACAATTAAGCACAAAGTCAGGGTCTACACCTAATAGGTGCGCCTATTCGGCGCATACTATTCATACATCTATATGAAGCCCTTCATAGCCTCATTGCCAGCTGACATGAAGCAGGACTCGGGAAGAAGAAGCACTCGAACAAAGAGTACTCGGGAGTAATGCACTCGGGAAGACTTCACCGTGGAGGAAGAGCACTCGGCATCAGCTGTGACTCAACTATGAAGGTCTTAGGGGCTACTGTGGAGGCCATGGACCCCGGGTACCTCACCACCAGCATATGGGCCACTCGGATAGAGGATGGGCCGAATCATGTAATTAGAGATAAGATAGCACCCGGCAGACTTTGCCTTGTACTATAAGAAAAGCATAATCTTAGTCGGATAAGTTTCTATCTCTAAGGAGGAAATCCCTTGGCCGTATCCGGCTGGGATGCTTATCTTGTATCCCTACCCCCTAGTATATAAAGAGAGGCAGGGCGCCCCTCAAGGGGCACGAGGAGATCACCAGATCGTCAATCGACACAACCTCTCAGAGGAATAACACCACAACTGGACGTAGGGTTTTACCTCACCTTGAGGGCCTGAACCAGTATAAATCTTCTTTATGTTCCTCTGCAATCCATTGAGTTTCCCCTCGCCGAGTAGCCCTATAGTTCTATTGCCGGTGTAAAACATCGACAATCCCTAATTATAGGATTGAGCCTATCCTCTGTCCGAGTGGCCAAAAAGCTCCTCATGAGGTACTCGGGGCCCATGGCCTCCACAGTAGCCCCTGAGACCTTCATGGTTAAGTCACAGCTGGTGCCGAGTGCTCATGCTCCTTGGTGAAGATTTCCTGAGTGCCTTGCTCCTGAGTACCTCTTCTCCAAGTCTCGCTTCATATCAGCTGGCAACGAGGCTATGAAGGGCTTCATAGAAAAATATAAATAGCGTGCACCGAGTAGGCGCACCTATTAGGTGTAGCCCCGACTTTGTGCTTAATTGTGAAACAATTAAACATAAAGTCAAAGATCTTTAACCTTTAAGTCTTTCCCGAGTGGTATATTTCTCAGAAATTAGACTCTTCAGCATCATGTTAGCTGGAGATATTTTTGCTCAAGGCAATTTTGGTTAACCATGTAAGCCGAGTACCACTTCATGAATTTTTACCCAATATGTGGTGAGGTGTACTTGAGAGATACCTGCATCCCCAATTTTAATAGAGACCAGCCATTAATCCTTATAAGGATATATCCTCAATACCTGTCAAATAATTCAGATATCTGAACACATGTGTCCAGCAATTAGGCTTAACATGAAGCATATCTAATTATTCTGATTGGTTTCTGTAAAATAGCATCTATACTTTGATTTTAACACAGCCAGCAGTTGGCCCAATAGGACATGCTATTTAGAAACTCATATTTTATAGCCCATTACTGAGCTAGTCGGCCCAAGCCCACTAACCTAGCACAAGCCTTATAAAGCAGCGGGGGAGAGAAAAGATTCCTCTTTCTCCCCCAATCTGCCGAATCCCTTCGTCTTACCAAAACCACACCCAAATTTCGCGCCTCCGCCTCGCTAGGGTTCACTTCTACTCACACTCCCAGCTAGAGACCCACTGACATCCACCTCCCAGCGTCAATTCCCAGTGCCTTAGAGCTTCTCCACCTGATTCCTCTTCTCCAACAATGCTAAGGGCCCCTTCGAGATCCCGATATGTCTTCCATAGTTTGGCCGATGTCGGATTGCGGCACAGTGAAGTTGCGGCTTTTAGAGAAGTGAATGATTCTTCAACAGCAAGAGATCATTAACTGGCGTCCAGCCAAAGGTGAGTCCATCCCTACTCCAAAACCGGGTGAAACCGTGGTTTTCATCTCATTCTTTGATCACGGTTTGGCTCTTCCATCCTCGGATTTTCTTCGCCACCTCCTTGCTTTCTACCAGATCGAACTGGTGAACCTTAATCCCAACTCCATCCTTCAAATTTCTATTTTTGCCACTCTTTTTGAAGCTTTTCGGGGGTTAAGCCCCACTTCAATCTCTTCAGATTAAGCCCTAGCTATCCAAATCCAAAATCCAAACCATCAGGGGGTAGGCCTTCAGCTCAAGAATGAGATGAAGATGGCCTATCTCAACATCCCCCTAAAAACTTCTCTCAAGGGGTGGCACCGAGAGTGGTTCTACTACTTGAATCTAGAACCCTCTCTCCCCTCTTTCACAGGCAATCCTCCAACTGTCTTGGAGAGCTGGTCCTCTGTGCCATCGCACAAGGAAATGAGGCAGGTCTACCAGCTGCTAGAAAAGATCGATCTACTGAAGGGAAAAGGGTTGACTAGTCCCTGGGTGGCAAGGTGTTTTCTGAATCGCCGAACCCAACCACTGAAGGCCAGGAGCCATTTCAGATTCGACTACTAGGGCAAAAACGATCCGAGCCAGGAATATCCTGATTTCGTTGACAAGAACAAGGTCACTGATACTTTGTTGGGCTTCTTTGTCAATGGAGTTGTGGAGACCAAAGATGAGGAATGAGCCCCCAAGCCCTACTGCAAGGGCAGGCCCCGGCCAAAGGTAACTTACTATGTTGCTGTGAATTTGATATCCATCTGTGATGAATGCCATGAAGGTTGTCCAGCTCTGCAATGTATAACAGATAATATCCAAACATTTGCAGGACTGTGAAGAATTTGATTCTGATTCCCAAGACCAGTCGGTCGTGGCATCCAGGAAATGCCTAGCCAGCCCTTTTGTCGCCCAACCCAGCCCCAAAAGGGCTGGGAAAAGACCAGCAACTGACCAAGGCAAAAAGAAGCATGTGCCGAGTAAGGCACTTGGGAGCTTGAGAATCAGGGACACCAACACACCGCCCCCAGGCCTTCCAACCCCTGGACAGCACTGCCGAGTGCCGCACCCCCCCCCCCTAGTCGGCCGTGTCCTATATAGCACAAACTGGGCCAAGCTCGACCTTGCCTGCTGCCGTGCCAATGAGCCCGACAGTCGGTAGTTCTCCTCCGCCGAGCAGGCTATCTAGCCCCTCGCCGACTTCCTCCACCCCAACGCCCCAGGGTGGAAATTAAAACTTCCAAGAGGTATGAGAATCTTCAATCTTCAAAGAGACTTGAACATTCTTGCAATATCTTGAAGGTTGTATGTTTTCTGCAGGCAGCCGAGTGACGCTAACCCCAAAGGGATGGCGCCACCAACCACCATGGCAGATCCTACCCCAGCTGAGCCCAAAACAGCAACGTTGCAGGTCGAGTTGGAGATCACCCCAGCCCTTGAAGTCGAAGTGATCCCACCAGCTGAGCCACAAGTGCCAGCCAGCCAGGACGTCATGATTGAAGCCCCAGTCCCTGAGCCCGTCCAAGAGGCCATGCCACCAGTCGAGCCAAGACCCAAGATTCCATCACCTCCGTTGTTGTCATCTTCTGATGAGAGCAATCTCCTCAGACTCAAAGCTCCCCCACAGAACTTTCCCGGAACATTTTATTGGGTTACTCTAGAGGGGGAAGCAGAAAGCTTCGAGCATGACGAACAAGCGGCCTAGAGAGAAAGAGTGAACTTGATGTACGCCGCCATCGCTGCGTCGAAGGGGATCCAGGTACACGGTTACTCTTGCTGTGTCTGCTAATTGGCGATTCCCCAAAGCTTTGCATCCTTGTTGTTCGTTTTGCTTGACTTCAATAATTCTTGAGCAGAAGGTGGTCGATCGGTCAGAGAAGATGGGCAAAGTCCTGACCGAACTCATCCCTCAGCTCATTCAACTCCAACAGCTCCAAACCACCAAGGAAAACCTAGAGAGGTCCAGCAAGGAGAGGGAGGAGTGGTTGAGGGGGTCGGTGGATAAGCTTAGGGATGAAAATTGGGCCTAGGCTGGGACGATCAGAAGTAAGATTCCCTTTTGCCCGAGTGAACTTGAGTAAATCTTCCAGCATTATTGAGTTTTGAATGTCTTCTTGCTGTAGCCCTCAAGTCCAATCTCAGTGCCTAGTCCTAGGAGATCGAGCGCCTAAAGAAGGAATTGAAAGAACTCGAGAAGGCTAAGTCAAAAGTGGACACCGACTATGTGAGTAAGTCACTTGTCGACTGCATGCTCGATCCAGTCAGGCGTCTTGGTTTGCTGATGTTCTTGTATATGTGTAAACAGCTTCCAAGGCCAACTCGTAGATCCAATTCGGCACTTTTGTAGAGGAGATAAAGGTCATAAAGGAATCGCGACAAATCATTGTTGACTCCACGAAGACCTTGCTTGACATCATGTAGCCGCACCAGGCTAGATCTAGGTCCAGCTCGATTGCTCAAGTAGCAGAACACCTTGAGGAAGCTCCAGAGATCTTAAAGAAGTACTCAGATGAATGCGTCGCTGTCGGGATTGCCCAGGCCTTGGCCATGACCAAGTCTCTCTACCCCCAGGTAGATATTGAGGCTGTTGGTGAAGGCTTTGCTGAAGGGACTACTCCAGAACAAGGCTTGGAGCTGATCAGCCAGGTTAAGGCAACTGCAGAAGCTATAGCCAAGGACTTGTCGATGTAGGCAAAAACATTTATGTAGTTTGTGTTCACCAAAAACAATATGTGAATATTGTAAATATTTTTGCTGTTTGTTATTAAGTCTTGCCGAGTACTTGCATCTTCTGAGCCATTATTAGCTTTACCCAACTAGATAGTTTACGCCGAGTGAATTGAGATTAACATAATAAAAATCATTGACCTCTCAGGATTATACTCGGGAAAACTTGACATAGTTGTTGTAAAGCTTCATGACTCAGACAAAACAAGCTCAGACTTTATTAACGACAACAGGCATGTATTAACATGTAGCCCCCAACTCACTACTCAGTTAGAACAAGCAACATAGTGAGTCAGAGTAACTAACATTATTTATATGTGCAAAAGGAGTACAAAACTCAGGTATAGAAAGGACGTAGTTGTTCTATGTTCCATGAGTTGTTGATTAGGACACCATCTTCTGTTGTTCAGTCGGTAAGCGCCCGGATGTGTCATCTCAGTGATAATGAACGACCCCTCCCAAAAGGGAGATAATTTATACCTATCTTTGGTGGTTTGAATTTTTCTCAAGACCTTGAAGATACCTTGCCGACTGGATGGTTGCGATGTCCCTTGCTTCTTCCAACTGATCTAGTTCGACTAGTCAGTCTCAGTAGATTTTTCATCTAAGTGGGCCCAGACTTGTGATGAGCTGAACTCCAACTCAGTTGGTAACATAGCCTCAGCACCATACACAAGGAAGAAAGGGGATTGCCCTGTTGCCTGACTAACCGTGGTTCTTAAAGACCAAAGAACATATGGCAGCTCTTGCACCCATCGCCATGCATATGGTTGTAGTCAGTTGAACACCCTAGTCTTGATACCTTGTTAGACCATGTCATTGGTACGCTCAACCTACCCATTGATTCGTGGGTGTGCCACAGAAGCAGAACAGATCTTAATGCCGAAGTCGTCATAGAAATCTTGGAAACCGCCGCCAGTGAACTGAGTGCCGTTGTCCGTTATAATGCGGTTGGAAACTCTAAATCAGTATATAATACTCATGATGAAGTCTTTTGCCCTTGCCACTGTTATGGTAGCAACGGGTTTTGCTTCGATCCACTTTGTGAATTTGTCCACTGCGACGAACAAGTATATGAACCCTCTTAGTGCTTTTTTGAATGGTCCGACCATGTCAAGCCCCCAAACTGCAAAAGGCCAAGAGATTGGAATTGTTTGTAGTTCTTGAGCTGGAAGATGTGTTTGCCAAGTGAAGAACTGGCATCCCTCGTATGTCCGAACTATGTCTTTAGCGTCTGTAACCGTAGTTGGCCAGAAGAAACCATGTCTGTAAGCCTTTCCGATGAACGTCCTTGATGCAGCGTGGTTGTCACAGATCCTCAAGTGGATGGACTTAGTATCTGCTTGCCCTCCTCAGGAGTGACGCAGCATATAGTACTCCAGATGTGCTTCTTCGATAAAGGTCCTCACAGACTACGAGGAAACTTTTGCTTCAATGTTTGATCCACTCGGCCTCGCTGCGATCTTCTAGGAGCTCGTCTTCCAGGAGGAACATGATGATTGGAGTCCGCCAATCTTGAGAGATGATTAGTACTTCATTTGTTTCCGGTGTAGGTTCAGCCCCCCACAGCTCGAGTACTAGTTTTTTCTTGACTGGCGGCTTCAATAGTTGCTAGACAAAGATTCCAGTTGGGACCACTTCTCGTTTGGATCCCAAGTTGGCTAACTCGTCTACAGCTTCATTATATTGGCCCAGCACTTATGTGATCTCTAGCCCGTCGAACTTGTTTTCCAGCTTTCGTACTTCTTGACAATATGCCACCATGTTGTTGTCTAGACACATCCAGTCTTTCATGACTTGGTTGACCACAAGTTGAGAGTCCTCTCGTACTACTAGTTGGCGAATGCCGAGTGATATGGCGATGCGGAGCCCGTGGATGAGTGCTTCGTACTCGGCGACGTTGTGGGATGCTGGAAAGTGAATCTGGAGGCGTATTTCAACTTTTCCCCAGTGGGTGATGACAGAACAATGCCAGCCCCTGCTCCACTGATCCGTAGAGAACCATCGAAGTACATCGTCCAATATTCTAACTTGTCCGTTGGTGTAGCTGTCTGAACCTCCGTCCACTCGGCTACGAAGTCGGCCAGCGCTTGTGACTTGATTTCTGTCCGAGGTTGAAAGACAATGTCAAACACCATCCGCTCGAGCGCCCATTTAGCGATTTTGTCAGTGGCCTCACGATTGTGTAGAACGTCCCCGAGTGGATACGATGTGACGATTGTGAATTGATGCGGCTAGAAATAGTGCACCAACTTCCGGACAGTTATGAGTAAACCATAGAGCAGCTTCTAGACTTGGGGATATCTTATCTTGGAGTCGGCTAGGACTTCGCTGACAAAGGAGACTGACTTCTATACTTTTTGTATGTGCCAGGCTCTGCCCGTTCTACGACCAACACCGTGCTGACTACCTGAGTGGTTGCCACCAGATACAACATAAGTGGTTCCTAGGGCATAGGTGATGCCAATATTGGTGGTGACGTGAGAAACTTCTTGAAGTCTTCAAAGGCTTGTTGAGCTTCGGATGTCCATTGAAAATTGTCAGCTTTCTTCAGTAATTTGAAAAAGGGCATGCCCCGTTCGTCGAGTCATGAAACAAATCGGTTGAGTGCCGCCATGCAGCCAATCAGCTTCTGTACGTTCTTCTAGCTAGTCGGGGGTGCCATGTTCGTGCTAGCGTTGACTTTCTCTGGATTAGCCTCGATGCCTCGGTGCGATATGATGAAGCCAAGTAATTTTCCCGAAGGTACTCCGAAGACACATTTTTCTAGGTTCAACTTCATCTTGAATTTCCAAAAGCTTTGGAAAGTTTCTTTCAAGTCGGCGATGAGGTCTTCCTTGACTTTGGTCTTGATTACCACTATGGAGGCCATGGGCCCCGGGTACCTCAAGGAAGGCAATTACGGCCACTCGGACAGAGGGTGAGCCGGCTCCTGCAATTGGAGATAGAGTAGGACTCGACTTCATATTACCTTGCATGACAAGGGAAGAGATATAATCCTAGCCGGACTCTCTATGTACTAATAAGGAAAGCCCTTGGCCATATCCGACTGGGTTTTCTACCCTGTAACCCTCATCCCTTCAGTATATAAGGAGGGGTAGGGAGCCCCCTAGGGCAGAGATGACAATCTCACCAGAGAAACCTCAAAGGCAATACACAACAGCTAGAAGTAGGGTATTACCTTACCTCGAGGGCCTGAATCAGGATAAATCGTTTCATGTTCCTTTACAATCCATCAAATTTAGGTCTCACCAGTAGCCCCATATTATTATTGCCGATATAAAACATCGACAGTCGGCGCACCAGGTAGGGGCTTCGTCAAGATCATCATCATCAAGCCCGATGGATCTAACCATAGGAGTCGACGGCATCAACTTCTCTCCCGGACAAGCCATTAGATTCGGGAGCCTCGACTTCATCGCTGACAATCTTGGCAATCTCACCTTGTCCGACTCAGTTTCAACCCGATCGGCCCGTGACCAACCAAGCCAACTTAGCGCCGGTTGGCGTACTCAATGCCGCAGCAGTTTTCAACATCCTGCTTCGGCAACACCCAAGATCTACGAGTTCTGGGACAACTCTCTTTCCTGATAATCGATTTGGATTCGGCTCCGAGATGATCGACATTGGGTCCAGGGGAGACGAGATCATCAATTTTCCACTCGGACTCGACAATGCCGCAACAATCTTCAATATCAATATGATTCGGCAGACTCAATCCTCTAGAATTCGACTTGGATATGGCCCAGAGCCGCTCGAGATCGGGTCCAGGGAGGTTGGGGTCATCATCACACCCCTAAACTACTCCAACTCCGACTCACAGTCGGAAAGCAGCTCAAGAGGCTTTTCTCCACCACACGAGGTCTTCATGGCGTCAAAAGGATCAACTCCGACACAAGATGCACACCGACTACGCGATCAGCAAGAGGGGGAGGCTCGCCGACTGCGAGAGCAACAGGAGGAAGACGCACGACGCTTGCAAGCCGAGCGCGATTGCAATGGCAACTTGTGCAAGGCTGGGCAGACTGCTCAACAAGACATCCTCCAAACCCGAATTGGCGACCATGACGTCTTCGTGACCCCACAACAGAACATCATGGCCACTGCCACATTACTTGACACCTTGCAGTTAGGGCCCGACCACTAGGCCACCCTGACAATCGCGAGGATCAAGGTAATGATCACCGCTGTAGCATGCCAGCAGCGACAACAATCTGGAGACACTTTCATACCGTCAAATAAGATGGCTTCAGACATGGCGGTTTCATCTGCTTCAGCACGACGCTGAGTAGCTGGCTCTGGTCAGCGTCACTTGGAGTCACGACATACGTCACTCGGCAATCCGAGAAACGATCGACAGCAGCATCATCGTGATGACCTTCGCGATAACCAAGACACCCGAGGACAACTACAGCGGGATCTCCACCACGATTTTAATGCTCGATGCCGAGCACACGAGGAGGATGAGCACCGCCAACTAGAAGATGAGCGTGAGCGCTTCAACCTCCACCACGAGCGATTTCATCGCCGTAGTTGGAGTCGGAGCCCTCACCCAGATGAAAGAGTACCGGTGTTCACCCACGAACTACAACAAATCGACTGGCCATCTGGCTTTAAGTCGACTGGAATAGAGAAGTACGATGGGAAGACCAACCTGGAATTCTAGCTCACAGTTTACACCTTGGCAATCCGCGCGGCCGGAGGCGATCACAAGGCCATGGTTAACTACCTCCTGGTCGCCTTGGCTGACTTGGCGAGGACATGGCTAACAAGACTTCCCAGGCGGTCAATCGGCTGCTGGGGAGAACTCCGTGAATGATTCGTGGCAAATTTCCCAGAAACCTACGAGAGACTATCTTCTGAGTACGATCTATATCAGTGCCACCAAAGGAAGAACGAGTCTCTCCGCGACTTCATCAAGAGGTTTTCAGAGAAGAGGAATTCAATCTTGAAGATCAAGAACGAGGTCGTCATCGCCGCCTTTCAAAAAAGAGTCAAGGACACCCCGTTCATCGCTAAGTCACTCGGAAACCTCCAAGTTCTGTCAAAACTCTATTCGACATGGCGAACAAATATGCCGACTCGGCTAACGCTGTTGCTGAGGCCCTCGATGACAAAAAAGCACCCCAACAGAAGGAGCGGTAGGACACCGATGACGCGGCCCTGACTAAGGCTGGGAACCGCAAACGCAAGTCGGACGACTTCATTGTGGCAGTCGGTCGCAACTATCTTCAACCTTCTAGAACTGAAGATTATTAGAACAATAAGTTACATGCTCGGGGGCTCAAAAGCTCAAATGCAAGGATGGCATCACCACTCCCAACTTGTGCAATACCGAATAGCCAGGCAGCTTTCTGATAAATATTTTTCCTTTATATAATATTCTCATCTAAACGGGGCTGGAGGTAACTCAATTCCCTATGGTTTGACTCGGATACGGCTTAGTGCCAATCGGGATCGGATCTAGGGGGATGAGATCGTCAATTCCTCACTCGGCCTCACCAATGCTGCGGCCGTTTACACCTAATAGGTGTACATACTGTGCATTTTCTGTTTTTGCTCTTAATGATTGCAAAAGTACTCGAGTAGCATAAATTCTGATTTGTGAAGCTTTGCTCCATGGAAGATGAACTTAAGTCACCCAAAACGCGTGTCTGGGAAAGAGCCATGAGCCAACTCCCGGCGCTCAGGGGCTATGACTAGTCGGGTAGAGTGTTTAAACGTAAAGAGTCAACTACTCAAGGAAATTAATATCAATAAGAGGAGGAACACATATTTACATCTATTGTAAAATACATAAATGTTCTTCGGGTCATTGTTTTCTTCATCAGATGCTACTCATCCAATATGTTTATAATGCAGGGCCAGTTCCAGATACGCGTAATAGGAACTCATGGCTACGAGCCGATCTCCTACGCTCGGGGACTAGACTAGTCTGCCAAGATACACTTGGAGTGCATCGCTTCAAGAATCACTCAGAATGCTCCATGAGAGCTATTGACCGAGTACTCACGCCAATCGGGACATGGATGTCACCTTTATCTTGGTATGCCCTATGGGGACTAATAACTGACCTCCGGCACTAGTCGGGGCTCGAGTATCACACTACTAGGTATGGTACGCCCCATGAGGGTCACCAGCCGAATCATATGCTAATGCAAACTTCGGATACCTTATTTGGCCATGACTTTGTTGGGTAGGGTACACCCCATGAGGGTCACCAACTGAATTCTATGCTAATGCGAGGTTCGGATACCTTATTCAGCTACAATTCTACCAGGTTGGGTATGCCCCAAGAGGGTCGCCAGCCGAATCCTATGCTAGCGCAGCATTCGGGTACCTATTTGGCCAAAACAAGGATAGAAGCCACTACTGGAGCTTTCAGTCGGAGGTAGCACCAAACCAGGAACTTATGGAGGTGCTCATTATTTTTCAAGACTAGAAGACCCCAATCATTTGATTCCTACTAGAAGACGAACTTCCTAAAGATCGCAACGAAGCTGAGTAAGTCAAGCGACGGAGGAAAAGTTTTATCATAGTCGGAGAAGACCTATATTGTCAACGCACATCCGGAGTTCTCATGCACTGCGTCACACCTGAGGAGAGCAAGCAGATCCCACAATTTATCCACTCGGGCATCTGTGGCAACCATGTTGCATCCAGAATGTAAGTCGGAAAGTCTTGCAAACAAGGATTCTTTTGGCCGACTGCGGTTACCGATGCCAATGACATTGTTCAAACATGCGAGGAATGCTAATTTTGTGGGCTGCGCTGGGTATATCTGTTTGGGCTGACTTATACGGTAGTAGGCCCAAGATATGAGTTCTTAAATAGCATACCCTATTGGGTCGTCCGCTGGTCGCGTTAAAATCGCGATGCAGATACTATTTTACAAGAACCGATTAAATAATCAGATACACTTCATGCAAAACCTACAGCCGGGTGTATACGTTCGGGTATCTTGATTATTTTAAGGTATTGAGGATATATCCTTATAACAATCAATAGCTGGTCTCCATTAAAATTGGGGATACAAGTATCTCTCAAGTACATCTCATCACATTGGATTTATTCCATAGTGATACTCGGCTTACATGCTTAGCCAAAATTGCCTTGAGCGAAAAAACTTCCAGCTAACATGATGCTGAAGAGTCTAATTTTTGGGTAGTATACTACTCGGGAAAGGCTAAAAGGTTAAAGATCTTTGACTTTATGCTTAATTGTTTCACAATTAAGCACAAAGTCGGGGTCTACACTTAATAAGTGCGCCTATTCGTCGCACACTATTTATATTCTTCCATGAAGCCCTTCATAGCCTCGTTGCCAGCTGACATGAAGCAGGACTCGGGAGAAGAAGCACTCGGGCAACGAGTACTCGGGAGCGAAGCACTCGATAATCTCTTCACCGTGGAGGATGAGCACTCGGCATCAGCTGTGACTCAACTATAAAGGTCTCAGATGCTACTGTGGAGGCCATGTGTCACGCCCAGAAATTTAACCAATTTCTAAACTATTTTGTGTGTTAAAATCCCTGTCTAGGAATCAAGCCAGGGTACACAAAACAACAAATCAATAAACAGTTCCAAACTTAAATAAAGCGTAAATACTTATAGAAGAGGCACTTAGTCCTCACACAGAAGAAAACAGCAGCGGAAAGGCGAAACTAGCGTGGCTTCAGCTCCACACCACAGGCAAGCTCAACTGGGGTATAAGCCAAGGTCTTCACTTCTGAAAAGGGGGAATATAGCAAGGCTGAGTACCACCCACCGTACTCAGTAAGCCACACTAATAATGCATTTGTGCACGGGATTTCAAAGGGAGGCTGCTGGCTTATTTGTGTAAAAGCAGTTGAAAAAAAGATAGTAGTTCACAAACAGTAAAAAGTTGATTAATTTAACAATATTAATTCTCCACCGATTAACATTACACCACGTTAACCAGGCCCAACCATTCCCAACTGATTGACGCTGCACCATGTCGACCAGTCTCCACTGATGAACGCTACACCACGTTCACCAGACACCTCCGGGTACCGTTACACCACGTTACCCGGACTCCACTGATTAACGCTACACCACGTTAACCAGTCACCACCGGACAATGTTACACCACGCTGACTAGCTTTTCCTGATCAACGCTACACCATGTTGACCAGGTTGCGCTGATGGAAGTTACACCACGACCACCAGGCGTCACTGATGAGCGTTACACCACGCTCACCAGTCTCCACCGACTAGCGTTACACCACGCTAACCGGCCACCTCCGGTCAACTCAACCACGTCGACCGGACTCACACCTTGCACAACACCAGTTTGATAAAACCAGATTAATTATCTAGGGTGAGACTAATCACGGTGAGTCTTGGCCAATGTGCCCATGACCGCGAGTGCGGCTATTCGAATAGTTTTACTCTGATCAGAGGTGTACAACTGTACCCACAAGACACAGCCCTCACACACGTTCCCGTGTGCCAGTACATCACCACGATGTCCCGTACAAGGCTGTGACAGGACCGTTCACGCAACCTCTCCCTAACCATCCACACCACGCTGAAGTTGCACCTGCCGACAAGGCACGCCATATTGGCCAGGCTACCCCCTTGCGCCACGGTAAATCTGGCAGCCGATCAACCCTACCCCGGGCCGACCCAACTCCATCCCGCTCACCCTCTTCTTCGGTGCCTAGGAGAGGGAGAAGAAACGCTTCAAGCCCAACCGTTGCCCACGCTGGCTTGTGGCAAGTACGGGAAGTTGCCCAAGTGGTTCCCGCGAACCGGTCCTTAATTGCCATGGGTGTGACAAACAAAACCACACACCCACAGCCCACCATTTAGGTCAAATTTTAATAATTTAACATCAGCCTATCCAAAGTTTCATTTTTCCGACATTGAGTCGAATCATATAAAAGAAATAATATTTAATTCCCATGTGAGCTATGTTGCTAAGCATGGCTAAGCAGACCCTATCTCTAGCCAAGTCCTCCAATGAGACCTAAGCTAGTCAATTTATCACCCAAAGCTATCAAGGAATGGATAACAAATAAATAGGGTCTCAAGTAAGTGGATAGGTTATCCCATATTCCATGTAATTGGCAAAACATGCAATTTATTTATAAATCGTAAAATATTTCACAAAGTAGGTTCAACATGCTCAAGGATGAATGTGTGACTTGCCTTGCGATAAAACAGCTTCGATTGCTCTTTCGAACTCTTCCGTAGACTCCGCGATCTTCCGAAACGGCGATTACGGTAGACTACACGCAAAACGATAAAAATCCTAAGAACTCCAAATAAACAGTACATACAAAATTATACAAACAAGTAGATTATAATTTTAGATGAAATTAGGAAGAAGAACGGGTCAATTCGGAGTTCAGACGGAAAAGATATGGCTTTTGGAATATCGAATTCAGAATTGATCCGAAAGGAATTGGAAAAGAATATTCTCGGGAATATTCTCTCGAAATTAAATTAGAAGAATTATTTTTGACACTGGAGAAAGAGTGGGACTGTCATGGACATAGATCCTGTGGACTAGGTCCATGGACTGAGGGAAAAGGTGAGATGGTGGACTGGACTGAGGTGCTTGCCTCGTGGACAGAGAAACGACGTCGTGATTGATGTGGATGCCGATGTGGCACGAAAGGTGAGATGGCGATGAGGTGGCTCGATGACGAGGAAAACAGGGCTGAGGTGGTAGATGAGATGGTCAGGCTAGGATTGACATGGCATCGGATTTAGACATGTGGAGGTGACTGGATTAGTGAGGTCCAATGACCCAAATTGGACTCAAAAGGATCAAATGGACGAGATTCGATCAACGGTTTATGAAGATTAGATGGCTTGGATACATATACGTCGGGATCACCGGGGAGGGGGAGACGCTGGGGTCCGTGCAACAGTGGCACGCCAAGGGGCTAAAACGAGCTCGGCCGTCCAAGGCGCAGCACAGGAGACACGCTGACGCGGCGGCTGGGGAGAGCGACAATGACGGTAAAGATTGACGGTGGCGCACAGGAAACGGCGATGCGTCGGCGAGCCGAGACCGACGAGAGCCAGAAAAAAAAACGACGACGACGACAGCTCAGGACAGCGGCATTCGACGACCAGACGACGGCGGATGACGAGGGCTACGACCGGCGATGAAGTGACAAGGACGACGGCGACTCGGCCGCGAGGACGGAGGGCGGCATCCGACAGGCAGAACGGCTATCGGCACGGCCGATGCGGCTAGGCGACGCAGTGCAGCAGAGGAGGATGGCGACGATTGATGGCCGCTGAATTAGAGGAGGGGAATAGGCGCAGGTGTAGATGACAATGGCAATGCCGACGACGGCGATAGGGAAAGGACAGAGGCGCCCTTGCTGAGGACGGCGAAACCCGGCGGCTGGGCGACTGGGTGACGACAGCAGACGGCGACACCAAGAGGAGAGAAGAGGGGAGCGACGGCTGCGGCTCACCGGCTGCACTGGATCGCGGAGATGGCGACGACGGCTCATCGGCCGGGACGACGGTGCAACGACGACGATCCACGGTAGGACACACGACAGGCGTCAGGCTGGCACAAAGCAAGCAGCAGGCTAGCACAGAGCAGCGGCCGGCAGGGAACAGCACACAGGAGAAGGGCGGCACTGGACTTCGGGAAAGGAAAAGCAGTAGGGGCTGGCGCAGAGGGATGATGCTCACCTCGGGGCGACGAAGGACGGCGACGGCTGTAGATGGCAGACCGGAGACGGCAGGCGGCGGCGAGAGGCGTAGGGGACGACGACGAGGTTGACGACGCAGAGGCGGGCGAAGCCAGACGGCGACGAGGAGGGATGGCGACGATGTTGAGCAGCGGTCGTTGGGCGACGACGGTGGAGAGGGGAGTCGGGCTCCGGGTGATGGCGACGTCGGCGGCGACGGAGCATGGCGCTGGGGCGGATGTACCGACGACGGCACCACAGCGACCGGCGGCGGGGACGGCGAGGAGGGGAGGCGCGACGGCAGGGGAGCACGAGAGGCAGCGGCTGGAGGCGCGGCTGGCAGAGGCAGGCGACGGCGCGGTGAGCCAGACGGCGGCGACTTCGGGTGAGCGGAGAAAACGAGAGAGGTGAGCTCGGGAGAGCTTTTTGGCCGAGGATGCGGTTTTGGGGCAGGATGGGCGCGGGAATGGCGGCGTCATGGGGAGAAGGAGACGGGAGGTGGCGGCTCCAGGAATTTTTTGTTGGGTGGTCCTTTTTGACATATCAAACTTCAATAACATAAGAAACTCAATATACATATGTAAAATTAAGTCAAAATACGATACAAATATAGCGATAGTATTTCATAGCATCGTAAATTACTTAAAATCAGTATTTAGGTTCGAATTTGCAAAAGTTACAACATAGATAAGTTAAATATTATACATCGATAAAATATTAGAGTACTACTTCTTATCTATTCTTCGAGTCTTCATAGACATAAAATTCTTTATAATGTCTTCTTCGCTAACTTGAGAGAAGATATCCCGCTCAATAAATGTGATCAAACAATTATTCAATAATTTGTCACACATACTATTTCTCAGCTTGCTTTTCACAAAACTCAATGCGGAAAATACTCTCTCAACACTTGCTGTTGCAACAGGTAATATCAATACTAATTTGAGAAGCAAATAAACCAAATCATAAAAAACATGCTTGTTTGTTTCAACAAGCTTAATAGAGAGCTCGGCAAGAGTTTCTAGACCTTTAAACCTTTCATCCTTTCTCATATCATCGATAAAATTTTCTAGTTGCAATTCAAGTCTTATCAAATCCATACTTGAAAATTCCTTTGGATAAAATGTGGCAAGCTTGCGTACTTTTTGTATATCATAAGAAGCAAATGAATTGAATGGATTTAATGCTGACATGCAAATGAGCAACTCCATATTAACCTCATCAAACCTATTGTTAAGCTCTTGGCTTATTTTGTCAACCACACCAATATACACTTCTCTTCTAAAATGATCATCATTTGTTTGGTCCGGATAAAACCGTGGAGATCTTCCATGAGGCACATATTTACCCTCTAAGGTAGGAACTTGAATGCTATGTTTAGTGCAAAATGAAACAACAATTCCTTCAAAGAATTCCTCCCATCCATTGGATCTTAGTTTTTGCATTTTTTCCTTGGCCAAAGTTACAAGTGACATTGCATTAACAATATCTTGGTCTCTCTTTTGCAAAGATAAAGACAACTCATTTGTATATCCAAGAATAACAAGCATCAAATGGGCACTGAAAACAAAATCAAATGATTCAAATGCTCCAACCACGGCATGTATTTTTGGCCAATCATCTCTTTGTGTGGGATCTTTTCCAAGAGTTATGAGCACCTCATGAATTGTGGAGTACATACCAATAATATGCAATATTGTTTTAAAATGAGAACCCCATCTAGTATCACCGGGCCTAGCTAATCCCATCTCTTGGTTTAATCCAATCCCACTTTCTATTTCACCTAAATCAAGTGCTTCCATAATCTTTTGAGCTCTAACATCTCGAAGCATATCATGACGCTTACAGGAAGTACCAATAATATTCAGCAAGTAAGAAACTTGAGTAAAAAACCACACACAATCATCATTTCCCTTGGCAACAGAAACAAGAACCAATTGGAGCTGATGTGCAAAACAATGGATGTAATAGGCACAAGAAGACTCTTTCATGATCAATGTTTTCAGCCCATTAATCTTTCCTTTCATGTTACTAGCCCCATCATATCCTTGACCACGGATTTGAGAAGGAGTCAAGTGATGATCAGTAAGTAAAGTTTGAATTGCTTTCTTAAGTGCCATAGCAGTGGTATTTGCTACATGAACTACTCCAAGGAACCGCTCACATACCCTTCCAAGTTTGTCAACATAACGCAAACAAAGAGCTAGTTGTTCTTTATGTGAAATGTCACTACACTCATCAGCAAGAATTGAGTAATAATCATCACCAAGGTCATCAATGATGCGCTTAGTAGTTTCACCGGCACAACATTGGATGATTTCTCTTTGTATGCTAGAACAAGTCAAGATGCAATTTCCAGGAGCATTTTTCAAAACTAACCGTCCAACTTCTTCATTGTTTTCAGCAAGCCATTTCAAAAGTTCAATGAAATTCCCTCTGTTATTAGATTCTTCACTTTCATTATGTCCACGGAATGCCAATCCTTGGTTTAAAAGAAATCTTAGACATCTAAGTGAATAGGTCAACCTAGCCTTATAACGAATTTCATTCTCATTTGACACCTTCACAATGACATTATCAATTGAACCACCTTTCACAAATAGACTGTATTTCTCTTGAGCTTTATTGTGAGCACTTGCTACACCTCCCACATGTTTGTCAAGCGCTTCGGCTTTGTTCCAATTTCTCCAACCATCCTTAACAAAATTACTACTTCCGCTACCAAATAAGAAGCATATCATGCAAAACCCAGCATCCTTTGCAACACTATATTCAAGCCAATGGTACTTGTGAAACCAAACAAAATTAAAGTGGCGCTTCTTACCATATATTTCCTTGATTGGGAAATCATGTGAATAAGGTTGGTTTGGACCTTTCAGAATATATGCACGCCGAACAACATCTTATTCATTAACATCATAGCTTCTAATTGGAGGCCTTAATCCTGGATCAAATTGAAGGTGATTAACATCATATATTGAAGGTGCTTCTTGTTCTTGATTTATTGATTCAACAACTTCAGTTACAGGTGGCCTTTGAACTAACTCTTCTTCAATTTGAGTTTCTTCTTCAATAGGATCTGAAGAGGATGCCTTCTTCTTTATCTCTGCTTCATGTTTCCGAAAGAGTGATGCAATATCTCCATTTCTTTTCATATCTCACTGCAATTTGCACCACAAATTAAAGAGACAAAAAAATAAATTCACACTACAATCTCACCAAAGACAGGAAGTTAATTTTGCCAATAATTAACGACCGATCAAAAGCTAAATACTTACTTTATTTCTGCTCTCTTGTTCTCTCTTTATATATATATATATACTGTAGTAGTAGTACAGCTCTCTGTCTCTCTGTATATTTATATATATATATGTCTGCAGTACAGGCAACGGACAGAAGGCGCCGCCCGAGGGGATCCAGAAGAGGCGGCCGAATCGGGAGGGCCGGCCGAGTCGGGAGGCGGCGGCGCGGCAACCGGCGGGCACGGGCGGGGGCCGCACGGGCGGGGCGGCGACCGGCGGGCACGGGGCATGGGCGGCGCGGCGTGGCGACAGGCGGGCACGGGCGGGGCGGCGACCGGCGGGGGCGGCGCGGCGACAGGCGGGCACGGGCGGCGCGGCGACAGGCAGGCACGGGCGGGGCGGCGACCGGCGGGGGCGGCGCGGCGACAGGCGGGCACGGGCGGGGCGGCGACCGGCGGGCACGGGGCGGCGACCGGCGGGCACGCGGGCGCAGGCGGCGGCGCCGATCTGGTTTGTGCTTCTGCTGCTTCCCTTCCTTCTAGAGCTACAGTGTTGGGCAGATAGTGGGCCGATTTTTTGAGGGTGGGGTACTTCTGGGCCAGATTCTAGGGTGGTCCAGGGCCCACCCGGACCACCCTCTAGAACCGCCACTGGTGGAGGTGACCGGGTCCGGGGCGGCACGGGATTGGCGGCCACAGCGGTTGCCAGCGGAGACCGGGGCAGCGCGGGCTGGCGCAGGCCGGGGGAGAAGCAAGGGAGCAGGCAGAGCAGGCCGGGGCGCAGCCCAGGGCGGCGGCGACTTCGGCTGGCTGGCGACCAAGCAGAGAGAGAGAGAGAGTCCAAGAAGATGAACAGGAAGAGAAAAAAAACGGAAGGGTGAGAAAAAGAAAAGGGGAAGGGAAAATTGGAAGGAAAAGGAAAAGAGAAAAGAAGAGGAAAAGGTGGAGATTTTTTTGGAAATTCTCCAAATTTAGAATTTAAATTTTTGGAATTTCGAGAAGTATCAGGGATATCAGAAACTGGGAAATTGTCTGGAATTTTAGAGGATTGCGAACATCGCCGTATATATATATATATATATATATATATATATATATATATATATATATATATATATGGAAGAATCGAAAGCGTCGAAACACTTTTGGAAATAGAAATATATCTTTGGAATCAAGGAAATTCGCCGGAATTTTTGGAACTCTCCAAGTATAACAATATTTTGGGAATTTCGAGAATATTAGAAGGAGTTAACACGAATATTCCGAAATCAGGAAAAATCAAGAACATTTACGGAATTAGGAACTTGGGAATAAAAAATGGAGGGGATTTTGCGTTGACCGAGAAATTAGGATTTTCAAGGAATATATTTCACGGAGTTTGGGAAACAGAATAAATAAACTTCCAAAGCATGGGGAATATTTTGGGAGTCAAGAACGGGGAAGGGAATAGTTTAGGAAACATTTGATCGCTTGGATATATCGGTATATTTGGAGAATTGGAACATCGAAGAGGTTTTAGGGTTCCAGGAGCGACACGAAACCCTAGAAGAAAAGGGAGTCAGAATTCACGATGAACCGGGAGATTTCAAAGGACCGAACCGAAATGACCCGAACAGGGGAAAAGACAGGGGTTTTATTTTAGATTTATCTAATTATAGAAATGATCTTCGTCCCATTAAAATTAATTCTAGAGCTCCGAAAATTCCGAAAAAATTTCAGAGAGTTTATTAAATCATGGGGAATTTACCAGAAATAAATATCATCACGAAACAGATAGAATTTAATATTATAAATACTTAAACGCTTAAAATATTCCGACCAAAAACCCCAGGAATATAAAAGCGTCCAAGCATTTATTTAAAATTTTCAACTTGGGATTTTTAATATTGGAAATTTCAAAATTTTATTCAAACGCTTTTACAGACAAAATTTTTCAATGTATTCTTGTATTTCCATTTACCCCCAAAAACAATTTTTAATTAAAGTGATTTTTAGGGCGTGACACCATGAGCCCTGGGTACCTCAAGGAAGGCAATTACGGCCACTTGGACAGAGGGTGGGCCGGCTCCTGCAATTGGAGATAGAGTAGAACTCGACTTCATATTACCTTGCATGACAAGGGAAGTGTGGGTGCCATGGGCCCCGGGTACCTCATGACAAGCATATGGGCCACTCGGATAGAGGATGGGCCTAGCCTTGTAATTAGAGATATAGCTAGATTCGGCAGACTTCGCCTTGTATAGAAAGGAATACACAGTCCTAGTCGGGTGCGTTATATCTCTAAGGGGAGATCTCCTAGTCGTAATCCGATGGGGACTCCTACCTTGTAACCCTGTCCCCCAGTATATAAGGGGAGGCAGGGCGCCCCATGAGGGCAGAAGAGCACACATAAGCTCACGGCCATACGGGCTCATAGAAGCAAACATCAATCCTCAAAGGAATACCACCACAACTGGATGTAGGGTATTACCTCACATCGAGGGCCTGAACCAGTATAAATCTCCTTGTGTTCCTTTGCAATCCACCGAGTTTCCATCCGCCGAGTAGCCCCATATATTTATTGCCGGTGTAAAACATCGACAGTTGGCGCGCCAGGTAGGGGATTCGGTGCGATCTACATTTACAAGCTCGATGGATCCAGCAACCGGAGTTGACGGCGGCAAACTCTCCCCCGGAGATACAATTGCATTCGGAAGCTCCGACTTCATCGCCGACCAGATCGGTAATCTCACCTTGGCCGACACGGACCTGATCCAACCGGTCGAGGAACCAGCCGACTCCGTGCCAGTCGGCCTACACGATGCTGCAGCAATCTCTCACGACATGCTGTGACGATCTCCCATACGCCCAAGTCCAGGGACAACTCTTTCTTTCGGTGTTCGACTCGGACTCGGTTTTGAGCCGGCCGAGATCGGGCCAAAAAAGGAAGAGATCGCCAATTTCCCGTTCAGACCCGGCGACGCCGCGGATATCTACAATCTACATCCGACGTGGCAAACCCGATCCTCTGGAGTTCGACTCGGATACGGCCCCGAGCCGCTCGAGATCGGATCTAGGGAGGTCGGAGTTGTAATCGCCCCCATCAACTATTCCGACTACAACTCTCAGTCGGACTACGACTCCCAGTCGGATTCCGACTCCAAGTCGGATACCAGCTCGGCAAGCTTCACTCCGCCGCGAGAAATTTTCATGGCATCCAGAGGCTCTACTCCTATTCAGGAATCATGCCGACGACACGAGCCACAAGAGGAGGAGGCCTGCCGACTGCGAGAACAACAGGAGGAAGAAGCAAGACGCCTGAACGCCCACAACGACAGCCTACGCAGGGCTGGGCGAACCGCTCAGCAACAAACCCTCCAAACAAAAGTCGGCGACCACGATGTCTTCGTCACACCACAACAGAACATCGTGGCCGCCGCAACCCTACTGGACACGCTCCAACTTGGGCCTGATCACCAGGCCACCCCGACGATCGCAAGGATAAAAGCCATGCTTACCGCTGCTGCATGTCAGCAGCACCAACAGTCGGGAGATACCCTCATACCTACCAACCGGTCGGCATCCCCAATGGCAGTCTCGTCTACCTCAAAGCGACGCCGAGTGGCCGGCTCTAGTCGGCTGCACACGGAGTCACGCCAAACGTCACTCGGCAACCCAAACAACAACCGGCAACGTCGAAGTGACCGACGGGACAACCGGGATCTCCGAGGCCAACTATGGCGTGATCTTCGGCAGGACACCAATGCTCGGCGCCGCGAACGAGAAGAAGACGAGCAACGCCAACTGGAAGACGAGAACGAGCATTTCGGCCTCCTCTACGAGCGGTTTCGCCGCCGTAGTTGGGGTCGGAGTCCACATGAAGACGGAGGCATACCAGCCTTCACCCAGGAGCTACAACAGGTCGACTGGCCGCCGGGTTTCAAGCCTACAGGCATCGACAAATACGACGGCAAGACCAATCCCGAGTCCTGGCTCATGGTCTACACTCTGGCGATCCGAGCAGCTGGAGGAAATCACAAAGTCATGGCTAACTACCTCCCAGTCGCTTTAGCCGACTTAGCGAGGACATGGCTAACAGGACTCCCAAAGCGATCAATCAGCTCTTGGGGAGAACTCCGGGAACGATTCATCACCAACTTCCAGGGAACATACGAGAGGCCATCTTCCGAGTACGACCTATATCAGTTGCGCCAAAGGAAGAACGAGTCTCTTCGTGACTTCATCAAGAGGTTTTCTGAGAGGAGGAACTCAATCCCGAAGATCAAGGACGAGGTCATCATCGCAGCCTTTCGAAAAGGAGTCAGAGACACCTCGTTCATCGACAAATTCACGCGGAAGCCTCCCAACTCTGTCAAGGCCCTATTCGACATGGCAAACAAGTACGCCGACTCGGCCCACGCTGTTGCCGAGGCCCTCGATGATAACAAGTCACCCTGACAGAAGAAGCGGGACGACACCGACGACGCGGTCCTGACTAAAGCTGGGAATCGCAAACGCAAGTCAGACAGCTCTATTGTGGCAGTCGGTCACAATCGTCTTCGACTTTCAACAACTGAAGACTATCAGGACAACAAGTGACATGCTCGGGGGCTCACAAGCTCAAACGCAAGGATGGCATCCCCACTCCGAAATACCGAACAGCTAAGTCGCTTCCTGATAAATATTTCTTCACTCGGCTTTACCAATGCCGCAGCCGCTTACACCTAATAGGTGCACAAGCCGCACTCTTATCTGTTTTTGCTCTTAAATGATTGCAAAAGTAGTCAAGTAGCATAAATCCTAATCCGTGAAACTTTGCTCCATGAAAGACGAACTCAAATCACCCAAAACGCGTGTCTGGGAAAGAGCCATGAGCCAACTCCCGACGCTAGGGGGCTATGACTAGTCGGGCAGAGTGCTTAAACGTAAGGGATCAACTACTCGGGGAAATTAATATCAATAAGAGGAAGAACATGAATTTACATATATTGTAAAATACATTTAATTCGGATGATTGTTTTCATCATCAGATGCTACTCATCCGATATCTTTATATTGCAGGCCCAGCTCCGGATACGCGTGACAGGAACTCAGGGCTGCGAGCCCATCTCCTACGCTCGGGGGCTGGACAAGTCTGCCAAAATACATTCGGGATGCTCCATGAGGGCTACTCACCGAGTACTTGCGCCAGTCGGGACGTCATCTTCCCCGACTACGCTCCATGCGAGCCAACAATCGGCCCCCGGCGCCAGTCGGGGCTGTATACCACTCGGCTAAGTAGGGTACGCCCCATGAGGGTCGCCAGCCGAATCCTACGCTAATGCTAGGTTCGGGTACCTTATTTGGTCACGGTTCTGTCAGGTTGGGTACGCCCCATGAGGGTCGCTAGCCGAATCCTATGCTAATGCAAGGTTCGGGTGCCTAGCTTGGCTATAATTCTGTTGGATAGGGTACGCCCCATGAGGGTCGCCAGCCGAACCCTCTACTAATGCAAAGTTCGGGTACCTTGTTCGGCTTTACCCAAGTCAGAGAAGACTTACATCGTCAAAGTGCATCCGGAGTTCTCATGCACTGTGTCACACCTGAGGAGGGCAAGCAGATCCTGCATTATACCCACTCAGGCTTACGTGGCAACCAGTTTGCATCCAGAACGTAAGTCGGAAAGGCTTGCGAATAAGGATTTCTCTAGCTGATTGCGGTTACCAACACCAAAAAACTCATCCTGACATGCGATGGATGATACTTCTCTAGAGCTATGCTGGATAGGTCGGCTCAGGCCGGCTTATTTGGTAGCAGCCACCAAGATATGAGTTCCTACAGTAGCATGCTCCATGTGGGCCGCCCGCAGGCTGAGTTGAAATTATAGCGCTGGTGCTATCAACAGGAGCCGATGAGGTAAACAGATATGCTTCATGAGAGCCTTATTGCTAAACATATATGTTTGGGTATCTGTTTTATCCACCAGGTCTCGAGGATATATCCTTACAAGGATCACAAGCTGGTCTTCATTAAAATTGGGGATGCAGATATCTCTCTCGGGTACACCTGACCACGCCGTGGATTTATTTTCATAAAGTGGTACTCGGCCTACATGCGTGGCCACCAGTTGCCATGAGTAACATTATTCCAGCCGACATGACGCTGAAGAGTCTACCTTTCGAGTAGTGCACTACTCGGGAGAGACTATAAATTTCTCATTCCCGCTGACATGACGCGGAGGAGTCTAACTTCTAGGTGGGACGCCACTCGGGAAAGACTATAAACCCCTCTTTCCAGCTGACATGACGCTGAAGAGTCCCATATACGAGTAGCATCTTACTCGGCAAGACTATAAACGCATATTCCGACTGACATGAAGTCGAAGAGTCCTATATACGAGTAGTATCCTACTTGGCAAGACTATAAATCATATTCCGGTTGACATGATACCGAAGAGTCTCATATACCAGTAGTATACTACTCGGGAAAGACTACCAGGTTAAAGATCTTTGACTTTACGTTTAATTGTCTTCACAATTAAGCACAAAGTCGGGGGCTACACCTAATAGGTGTGCCTATTCGGCACACACTATTCATATATTTACATGAAGCCCTTCATAGCCTCGCTGCCAGCTGACATGAAGCAGGACTCGGGAGAAGCAGCACTCAGACAAAGAGCACTCGGGAGCAATGCACTCGGGAAGACTTCACCGTGGAGGATGAGCACTCGGCATCAGCTGTGACTCAACTATGAAGGTCTCGGGGGCTACTGTGGGTGCCATGGGCCCCGGGTACCTCATGACAAGCATATGGGCCACTCGGATAGAGGATGGGCCTAGCCTTGTAATTAGAGATATAGCTAGATTCGGCAGACTTCGCCTTGTATAGAAAGGAATACACAGTCCTAGTCGGGTGCGTTATATCTCTAAGGGGAGATCTCCTAGTCGTAATCCGATGGGGACTCCTACCTTGTAACCCTGTCCCCCAGTATATAAGGGGAGGCAGGGCGCCCCATGAGGGCAGAAGAGCACACATAAGCTCACGGCCATACGGGCTCATAGAAGCAAACATCAATCCTCAAAGGAATACCACCACAACTGGATGTAGGGTATTACCTCACATCGAGGGCCTGAACCAGTATAAATCTCCTTGTGTTCCTTTGCAATCCACCGAGTTTCCATCCGCCGAGTAGCCCCATATATTTATTGCCGGTGTAAAACATCGACAGGAAGGGATATAATCCTAGCCGGACTCTCTATGTACTAATAAGGAAAGCCCTTGGTCGTATCCGACTGGGTTTCCTACCCTGTAACCCTTATCCCTCCAGTATATAAGGAGGGGTAGGGAGCCCCCTGGGGCAGAGATGATAATCGCACCAGAGAAACCTCAAAGGCAATACACAGCAGCTGGAAGTAGGGTATTACCTCACCTCGAGGGCCTGAACTAGGATAAATCGTTTCGTGTTCCTTTGCAATCCATCAAGTTTAGGTCTCACGAGTAGCCCCATATTATTACTGTTGATATAAAACATCGACAACCACGTCATCAACATACGCCTCCACATTGCGCTCGAGTTGAGTGTGAAGACACCGCTGGATAGCGTGCTAATACGGCAAAGTGACATAACAGTATGCTCCAAATGGCGTGATGAAAGAAGTCTTTAGGCAGTCCTCCTCCTTCAGGCTGATTTGATGATATCCCGAGTAACAGTTGAGAAAACTGAGTAACTCACACCCCGCAGTTGAATCGACCACCTGATTTATTCTCGGTAGACCAAATGGATCCTTGGGGCGTGCTTTGTTCAAGTTGGTATAGTCAATGCACATGCACCATTTTTTGTTCTTCTTCCGGACCAGAACTGGGTTTGCCAGCCAATCCGGGTGGTAGACCTCTTTGATGAACCCGGCTACAAGGACTTTGGTAATCTCCTCCTGAATAGCATCTTTGCGGTCTTCTGCGAAGTGCCACAACCGTTGTTTCACTGGTTTGGCATCTGGCTTGACGTTGAGGGAATGCTCGATCACCTCCCTTGGTACACCAAGCATATCGGAAGGTTTCCAAGCAAAAATATCCATGTTCGCCTGGAGGAAGGTGACGAGTGCGTCTTCCTATTTTAGGTCGAGTCCGGTCTTGATGAGCACAGTCTTGGAGGGGTCGGAAGGGTCCAAGGGGATCTTCTTTGTTTCTGAATCTGCTAAAATTCCCGACTTGGTTGATTTATTCACCGGAACTTGGCCATCCTCGTTTGCAGTTGTCGCGGCTAGTCGGATGTTGTTGCACCCAACTGCCGCTTCTTGAGATTGGGCCAGCTCGCAGCTCTCCTTGTCGTAGGTGAAGACTTGCTTGACATCACTGCGCAAGGAAGGTACTCCTATTGGCCATGGCATCTTGAGCACCATGCATGTATAATGAGGCATTGCCATAAACTTGTCTAGTGCTAGCCGTCCGAGTATGGCATGATACGTGGTCTCGAAGTCGGCAACCTTGAAGCAGATATTCTCGGTGCGGAAATTCTCCCGCGTGCCAAAGGTGACTGACAGAGTGATCTGTCTGAGTGGAGTGGAAGAGAGGCCAGGGATTACCCTGTGGAATGGTGCTGTACTCGACCACAGCTCGGATCGAGCCTCTTGGCGAACAATATGTTGAGAGCGCTTCCTCCATCGATGAGAACCTTCTTTAGCTTGATACTTCTAATGACCGGATCCAGGACGAGTGGATAACGCCCTGGATGCGTGACTCGGTCGGGGTGATCTGCGCAGTCAAATGTGATTGCCATCTCTGACCAGCGCAGGTATTGGGAGGCGTCTATCGAGACCGAGTTGACTTACCGGGCTGTTAGCTTTTGTTTTCTCTTGGACTCGTAGGCAGACGGCCCTCTGAAGATGTGGTTGAGCTCAGCCTAGGAATCTTGATAGTCACCGGCTGTGCCCGAGTCTAGCTTGTCCTTGTTCTTGTTGTCGCTAGATATTGATGTCTGCTCGGAAGCGAACTTCTTGAGCATGAAGCAATCTTTAGCCATGTATTTCCCTTTTGGATGGAAAGGGCATGGCCCGTTCATGTCTTTCTGGTAGTCATCCGTTCTTGAGGATCGCAGCCGACTGCGGTCCACCGCTGCTATGACGTTGTCCGACTTGCGCTTGCGGTTGCTAGACTTGGTCTGTGTTGCGTCATCAGTGTCTTTCTTGTCCTTCTGTTGAGGCTACTTCTTGGCTTCTAGGGCCTCAGAGACTGCATCGGCCGAATCGGCGTATTTGTTGGCCATATCAAATAGAGCTTTGACAGAAGCCGGAGGCTTCCGAGTGAACTTGGCGATAAACGGGGTGTCCTTAACTCCCTTGTGGAAGGTGGCGATGACGACCTCGTCCTTGATCTTTGAGATCGAGTTCCTCTTCTCAGAAAACCTCTTGATGAAATCGCATAGAGACTTATTCTTCCTTTGATGGCATTGGTATAAGTCATACTCGGCAGAAGGCCTCCCATATGTTCCTTGGAAGTTTGTAATGAAGCATTCTCGGAGCTCTCTCCAGGAGCCGATTGACCGCTTAGGAAGTCCCATTAGCCATGTCCTTGCCGAGTCGGCTAGGGCGACCGAGAGGTAGTTAGCCATGGCTTTGTGGTCACCTCCGACTGCGTGGATTGGCAGAGTATAAACTGTGAGCCTGGACTTGGGATTGGTCTTCCCATCGTATTTTTCAATTCCAGTCAGCTTTAAGCCAGATGGCCAGTCAACTTGTTGTAGCTCATGGGTAAACGCAGGTACTCTGTCGTCTAGGTGAGGGCTCCAACTCGGACTACGGCGATGAAACCGCTCGTGGTGGAGGCCGAAGCGCTCGTTCACGTCTTCCAGTCGGTGGTGCTCATCTTCCTCGCATTCTCGTCGTTGGGCGTTGATATCTTGCCGAAGATCGCACCATAGTCGGCCTCGGGCATCCCGATTGTCACGGCGGTCATCCTGATGTTGCTGCCGTCGGTCGTCATTTTGCTTGCCAAGTGACGTGTGGCGTGACTCCGTGCATGGTTGACTGGAGCCAGCCACCTGGCGTCGTGTTGAGGCAGATGAGATCGCTGTATTAGCAACCGTCCTGTTGGATGGTATGAGCGTGTCTCCCGACTGTTATTGCTGCTGGCATGCTGCAGTGGTAATCATGGCCTTGATCCTTGCAATTGTCAAGGTGGCCTGGTGATCTGGCCTGAACTGCAAAGTGTCCAATAAAGTGGCAGTGGCCACAACGTTCTGTTGTGGAGTCACAACGACGTCATGGTCACCGACTCGGGTTTGGAGGATCTCCTGTTGAGCAGTGCACCCGGCCTTGCGTAGATTATCATTGCGTGCGTCGCGCTCGGCTTGTAGACGTCATGCTTCTTCCTCCTGTTGTTCACACTGTCAGCGAGCCTCCTCCTCTTGCTGATCACGTAGTCGACGTGCATCTTGAGTGGGAGTTGAGCCCATGGACGCCATGAAGATTTTGCACGGTAGAGAGAAGCTTGCGGAACTACTATCTGACTGATTGTAGTTGAGGGGGGTAATTACGACTTTGGACCTCCCGAGATCCAATCTCGAGCGGCTCTAGGCTGTATCCGAGTTGAACTCTAGGGGATCGGGTCTACCGCATTAGATGTTGATTGAAGTTATCTGCGGCATTGCTGAGTCCAAACAGGAGATTGACGATCTCCTCCTCCCTTAACCCGACCTCAGCTGGCTCGAGGCCAAGTCCAAGTCGAACATCGAAAGAAAGAGTTGCCCGAGACTTAGGCATCTTGAGGATCGCCGCAACATGTCGTCGAAGATTTCTGCAGCGTTGAGTAGGTCGACTGGCGCGGAGTCAGCTTGGTGTCTGGCCGATCGGATCGAATCTGAGTCGGACAGGGTGAGGTCGCCGAACTTGTCAGCGATGAAGTCGAGGCTCCCGAAGCTAATCGTTTGCTCGTGGAAGAACTTGACTCCATCGACTCTGGTGGTTGAATCCATCAGGCTTGTCAAGGATGATCTCACCGATGCCCCTACCTGGCGAGCCAACTATCGATGTTTTGTATCAGCAATAATAATGTAGGGCCACTCGCGAGACCTAAACATGATGGACTGCAAAGGAACACGAGACAATTTAAACTAGCTCAGGCCCTTGAGGTGAGGTAATACCCTACTTCCAGCTGTTGTGTATTATCTTTGAGGTTTCTCTGGTGAGATTGTGTATGATGTTCTTCTCTTGCCCTAGGGGGCTCCTCACCTCCCCTTATATACCGAGGAGGCAAGGTTACAAGGTAAGAATCCCAGTCGGACTTGACCAAGGGATTTTCTTCTAGGAATACAATATACCCGACAAGGACTATATCCTTTCCTTATCGTACAAGGTAATATTCACCGAATCCTGTTGCATCCCTAATTACAGGATTGGGCCTATCCTCTATCCGAGTGGCCAGAAAGCTCCTCATGAGGTACCTAGGGCCCATGGCCTCCACACTTTGAGAGAAGTTTTGAGGGGAAGGGAGAGATAAGTTTTCTTCAGCTTGTTGCGGAGTTAGATTCTGGCACCTTCGATCACTTGGGGTCTTAGTTTGCTCAGCTGGAGTTTCAAGTAGAAAAAATAGCCAAAAAAGTTGAAATGGGGGAGGATGCCAAGGAAGGTTTCACAAAGGTTGAAAAAGATGGAGATCTGAAGAATAGAGATGGGGTTGAGGTGAACCAACTCGATTTTGTAATAATCGAGGAGACCACGGAGAAAGCTACAAGATGGAAGGTCGAACCTGCGGCGGAAGAACGACTTGAAGACGACGACCTTGTGCGTATCCACTGTGGGGAAAAGCTCACTAGCAGCGGCACGCCACATGATGAGCTCCTCCGTTGGCATGGCTCCTTCATCCACCAACTCTTTTAACCTAAAATCCGAAGAAATCAACGCTTGGCATTCCCAGGTAGGTAGAGGCGCTGATTCGGAGGATGAGGCCGCCATTTTTGGATCTAGGGTTTGGAGGAGATGGTGTGGATGGCTTTGAGGGTGGAGGAGGAAGCTAAAGCTTGAGAGGAGCAGGCAGATTCAGATCCAGGCGGCGGCATGGTGAAACCAATGGGCCGGATGTGTCGGGAATTTGGAAGATGAAGGGGCACGTGAGTGGAGGAAGAAGAAAAGGAATCCTTTTCTCCGGAATATAAAGGGAAGTGCTGGGTGTGGGGGCCTGGGCTCGCGCATCTGGTAATGGGTCTTGCAAACAAAGGATTCATAAATTTCATGCCCTATTGTGCCACCTATTGGTCACAATAAAATCATGATGCAAGTGTTGTTTGACAAGATTCCAATTGAATAATTAGAAATGCTTCATGCTAACCGACAGCCGGGTATAATGTACTCGGGTATCATGATTTATTTTAAGGTGTTGAGGATATATTCTTTAAAGGATCAACAGCTGGTTTATAATAAAGTTGGGATGCAGATATCACTCAAGTACACTGTGGAGGCCATGGGCCCTGGGTACCTCATGAGAAGCATATGGGCCACTCGAATAGAGGATGGGCCTAACCTTGCAATTAGGGATACAATAGGATAAGGCATACATAACCTTGTACGACAAGAAAATGATACAATCATAGTTGAGAACGTTGTATTCCTAGAAGGAAATCCCTTGGTCAGAGTCGACTGGGATTCTTATTCTGTAACCTTGTCTCTCGGTATATAAGGGGAGGCAGGGCGCCCCTTGAGGACACATCGAAATCTCATCAGAGAAACCTCAATGTAGGTGTTATTTTACAAGAACCGATTAAATAATCAGATACGTTTCATACTAAGCCTACAGCTGGGTGTATACATTCGGGTATCTTGATTATTTTAAGGTATTGAGGAAACATCCTTATAAGGATCGACAGCTGGTTTCCATTAAAATTGAGGATGCAGGTATCTCTCAAGTACACCTGACCACATATTGGGTTAAAATCCATAAAGTGGTACTCGGCTTACATCTTAGCCACCAATTGCCATGAGCAAAAATTATTCCAGTTGACATGATGCTGAAGAGTCTACAGACCGTGTAGTATACTACTCGGGAAAGACTAAAAGGTTAAAGATCTTTGACTTTATGTTTAATTGTTACACAATTAAGCACAAAGTCGGGGGCTACACCTAATAGGTGCGCCTATTCGGCGCACACTATTCATATTTTTTCATGAAGCCCTTCATAGCCTCGTTGCCAATTGACATGAAGCAGGACTCGGAAGAAGAAACACTCGAACAAAGAGTACTCGGGAGCAATGCACTTGAGAATTCTTCACCGTGGAGGATGAGCACTCGGCATTAGCTGTGACTCAACTATGAAGGTCTCAAGAGCTGCTGTGAAGGCCATGGGCCCCGGGTATCTCATGAGAAGCATAAGGGCCACTCGGACAGAGGATGGACCTAACCTTGTAATTAGGGATACAATAGGACTCGGCATACATAACCTTATACGACAAGGAAAGGATACAATCCTAGTCGGGAACGTTGTATTCCTAGAAGGAAATCCCTTGGTTGGAGTCCGAGTGGGATTTCTACTCGGTAACCTTGTCCCCCGGTATATAAGGGGAGGCAGGGCACCCCCTTGAGGACACATCGAAATCTCATCAGAGAAACCTCAAAGGCAATACACCACAACTGGACGTAGGGTATTACCTCATCTTGAGGGCCTGAACCAGTATAAATTGTTCTGTGTTCCTTTACAGTGCATCAAGTTTAGGTCTCATGAGTAGCCCTATATTCTTATTGCCGGTGTAAAACATCGACAATTGGCGTGCCAGGTAGAGGCATCGGAGAGATCATCTTCGACAAGCCTAATGGATTCAACCACCCGAGTCGACGGTATCAACTTCTTTCCCGGACAAACAATCACCTTCGGGAGACTTGACTTCATCGTCGACGAATTCGGCAACCTCACCCTATCCGACTCGGACCTGATCCGATCGGCCAGGAACCGAGCCGACTCCGCGTCGGTCGGCCCATGCGACGCTGCAGCGGTCCTTGTTGACATGCTACAGCAATCTTCAACATCCCCGAGTCTCGGGACAACTCTTTCTTCCGGTGTTCGACTCGGACTCGGCCTGGAGCTAGGCGAGATCGGGCTGCGAGAGAAGGAGATAGCCAATATCCCGTTCGGACTCAGCAACGCCGCGGATATCTTCAATCAACATCTGATGTAGCAAACCCGAACCCCTGGATTTTGACTCGGATACGGCCCAGAGCCGCTTGAGATCGGATCTAGGGAGGTCGGAGTTGTAATCACCCCCATCAACTACTCTGATTCCGACTCTAAGTTGGACAACAGTTCGGCGAGCTTTTCTCCACCATGTGAAGTCTTCATGGCGTCCAAGGACTCAACTCCCACTCAGGAGGCACGCCGACTACGTGATTTGCAAGAAGAGGAAGCCCACTGACTACGTGAACAACAGGACGAAGACACAAGACGCCTGCAGGCTGAGCGTGATGTTCGCAACGACAATCTACGCAAGGCCGGGTGCACTGCTCAACGGGAGATCCTCCAAACCCAAGTCGGCGACGATGACGTCTTTGTGACCCCTCAACAGAACGTTGTGGCCACTGCAACTCTACTGGATACACTGCAGTTTGGGCCTGATCACCAGGCCACCCCGACGATTGAAAGGATTAAAGCCATGATCACCGCTGCTGCATGCCAGCAGTGTCAACAGTCGGGTGACACTCTCATACTGACCAATAGGACAGCTTCTCCAGCGGCGATCTCATCTGCCTCAACGCGACGCCGAGCAGCCGGCTCTAGTCAGCCGCACACGAATTCACGCCACACGTCACTCGGCAACCCCAACAACGACTGGCGGCGCCAACATCAAGACGACCGTCGGGGCAACCAGGATCTCCGAAGCCGACTATGACGTGACCTTCGGCAAGACATCAATGCACGGCGTCACGAACGCGAGTAAGACGTGCGTCGCCGACTAGAAGACGAGAATGAGCGCTTCAGTCTCCACCATGAGCAGTTTTACTATCGTAGTCGGAGTCAGAGTCCTCATATAGATGGAGTACCAACCTTCACCCATGAGCTGCAACAAATCGACTAGCCGTCAGGTTTCAAGCTGACTGGAATTGAAAAATATGACGGGAAGACCAACCTCGAGTCCTGGCTCACAGTTTACACTCTAGCGATCTAAGCAGTTGAAGGAGATCACAAAGCCATGGCTAACTACCTCCTGGTCGCTCTAGCCGACTCTGCGAGGACATGGCTAACAAGACTTCCTAAGAGGTCTATCGGCTCTTAGCGAGAATTCTGGAAACGCTTCATCGTCAATTTCCAAGGAACATATGAGAGGCCATCTTCCGAGTACGATCTGTATCAGTGCCATCAAAGGAAGAATGAGTCTCTCCATGATTTTATCAAAAGGTTTTCTGAGAAGAGGAATTCAATTCCGAAGATCAAGGACGAGGTCGTCATCGCCGCCTTTCGAAAAGGAGTCAAGGACACCCCGTTCATTGCTAAGTTCACTCGGAAGCCTCCAAGTTCTATCAAAGCTCTATTCGACATGGCCGACGCTGTTGCTAAGGCCCTCGATGACAAAAAGAGCACCCTAACAGAAACAGTAGAAGAACACCAATGACGCGGCCTCGACTAAGGCTGGGAATTGCAAACGCAAGTCGAACGATTTCATTATGGCAGTCTGATGCAACCGTCTTCGACCTCCTAGAACTGAAGATTATTAGAACGAGAAGAGAATGCTCGAGGGTTCAAAAGCTCAAATGCGAGGATGGCATCCCCACTCCCAACTCGTGCAATACCAAACAGCTAAGTCACTTTCTGATAAATATTTCCTTCTTTATATGATATTTTTATCTAAATGGGCCAGGAGGCAACCCACTTCCCTATGGTTTGACTCGAATATGGCTTAGCGCCAGTCGGGATCGGATCTAGGGGGATGGGATCATCAATTCCTCACTCGACCTCACCAATGCCGCAGCCGCTTACACCTAATAGGTGTACATTCTGTGCATTTTTTGTTTTTTCTCTTAATGATTGCAAAAGTACTTGAGTAGCATAAATTCTGATCCGTGAAACTTTGCTCTATAAAAGACGAACTCAAGTCACCCAAAACGCATGTCTGGGAAAGAGCCATGAGCCAACTCTCGACGCTAGGAGGTTATGACTAGTCGGGCAGAGTGTTTAAACGTAAGGGGTCAACTACTCGGGAAAATTAATATCAATAAGAAGAGGAACACATATTTACATCTATTGTAAAATACATAAATTTTCTTTGGGTGATTGTTTTCTTCATCAGATGCTACTCATCCGATATGTTTATAATGCAGGGCCAGTTCTGGATATGCGTAACAAGAACTCAGGGCTACAAGCCTATCTCCTACGCTCCGGGGCTGGACCAGTTTGCCATGATACACTTGGAGTGCGACGCTTCAAGAATTACTTGGAATGCTCCACGGGGGCTATTGTCTGAGTACTCGCACCAATCAGGACTCGAATGTCACCTTTACTTTGGTACACTCCATGTGGGCTAATAACCGACCTCCGGCACCAGTCGGGGATTGGGTACCACTCTACTAGGTAGGGTACGCCCCATGAGGGTTGCCAGCCGAATCCTATGCTGATGCAAGGTTCGGGTACCTTATTTGGCCATAACTCTGTTGGGTAGGGTACGCCCCATGAGGGTCGCTAGCCAAATCCTATGCTAATGTGAGGTTCGGGTACCTTATTCAGCTACAATTTTGTCAGGTTGGGTATGCCCCAAGAGGGTCGCTAGCCGAATCCTGCGCTAGCGCAGCGTTCGGATACCTATCTAGCAAAAACATGGCAACAAGCCACTATTGGAGCTTTCAGTCGGGAGCAACATCAAACCCGGGATCTACGGAAGTGCTCATTATTTTCAAGATTGGGAGATTCTAATCGTTCGATTGTCACTAGAAGATGAACTTCCTAAAGATTACAACGAAGCCGAGTAAATCAAGCGATGGAGCAAAACCTTTATCGTAGTCAAAGAAGACCTAATATCGTCGAAGCGCATCCGGAGTTCTCATGCACTACATCACACCTGAGGAGGGCAAGCAGATCCTGCAATATACCTACTCGGGCATTTGTGGCAACCATGCTGCATCCAGAACGTAAGTCGGAAAGGCTTGCGAACAAGGATTCTTCTGGCTGATTGCGGTTACCAATGCTAAAGTACTCATCCTGACATGCGAGGGATGCCAATTTTATAGGGCTGCGTTGGGTAGGTGTGGAGGCCATGGGCCCCGAGTACCTCATCACAAGCATATGGGCCACTCGGATAGAGGATTGGCCTAGCCTGGTAATTAGAGATATGATAGAACCCGGCAGACTTTGCCTTGTACGATAAGGAATATACAGTCCAAGTCGGGTAGGTTATATCTCTAAGAGGAGATCCCTTGGCTGTGATCTGGTTGGGACTCCTACTTTATACCCCTGTCCCCTACTATATAAGGGGAGGCAGGGCACCCCCTGAGGGCATACAGAGATTCACCAGAATCATACTTCCTCAAAGGAATACACCACAACTGGACGTAGGGTATTACCTCACATCGAGGGCTTGAACCAGTATAAACCTCTTTCGTGTTCCTTTGCAATCCACCGAGTTTCCATCCGCCGAGTAGCCCTATAATTAGATTGCCAATGTAAAACATCGACAGTTGGCGCACCAGGTAGGGGCTTCGGCGAGATCTTCATCTACAAGCTTGATGGATCTAGCAATCAGAGTCGACAGTGGCAAATTCTCCCTCAGAGAAACAATCTCATTCATAAGCTTTGACTTCATCGCCGACATGTTTGGCAATCTCACCTTGGCCGAAGCAGATCCAATCCAACTGGCCGAGGAACCAGCCGACTCCGCCCCAGTCGGCCCACAAAGCGCTGCAACCACCCTCATCAATCTGCTGCGGCGATCTACCACCTGCCTGGGTCTCGGGACAACTCTCTCCTTCGGTGTCCGACTCGCGCTAGGCCTGGAGCTAGCTCCAATCGGGCTAGGAGGGGGAGAGATCGTCAATCTCCCGTGCAGACTCGGCAACACTGCGAATCTACATTCCATGTGGCAGACCCGATCCCCTACGGTTCAGTTTGGACCTGGCTTAGAGCCGCTCCAGATTGGATCTAGGGAGGTCGGAGTCGTCCTTACCCCGATCAACTACTCGGATTCTGACTCCAAGTCGGACAACAGTTCGAACACCAGTTCAGACACCAGTCTGGCAAGTCTCCTTCTGCCCCGTGAGATCTTCATGGCTTCAACACCACCACCGAAGGTGCGCCAACTACAAGAGGAGCAACAAGAGGACACACACTAACTACGGCAACAGGAGGAGGCTGATCGCGAGGCTCGCAACGACGAGCTATGCAGGGCTAGGCAAACTGCTCAGCAGCAGATCCTCCAGACCAAAGTCGGCGACCACGACGTCTTCGTCACGCCACAACAGAACATCATGGCTGCTGCAACTTTGCTGGACACACTCCAGCTCGGGCCTGATCACCAGGCCACCCCGACTATCGCCAAGATCAAGGCGATGATTACAGCTGCTGCCTATCAGCAACACCAGCAGTATCGACCAACCGATCAGGTTCTCCGACGGCAGGCTCATCTGCATCAGCACGACGCCGGGCGGCCGGCTCAAGTCAGCCGCACGTGGAGGCACGGCAAACATCCCTCGGCCATCCTAACAACAACAACCGGCGGCGTCTCCAGTACGATCGCCGCGATAATCAAGATCTCCGAGGACGCCTACAACACGATCTCCGCCACAACATCAACGCTCGGCGCCACGAACATGAAGAGGACAAGCGCCACCGGCTGGAGGACGAGCACGAGCGTTTCGATTTCCACCACGAGCGGTTTAACCGTCGCGGTAGGAGCTAGAGCCCTCACGAAGATGAAGGCGTACCTACTTTCACCCAGGAACTACAAGACGTCGACTGGCTATTGGGCTTCAAACCTACAGGAATCGAGAAATACGATGGCAAAACTAACCTCGAGTCCTGGCTCACCGTATATACCCTGGCGATCCGAGTTGTCGGAGGTGACCACACAGCCATGGCTAACTACCTCCCAGTCGCACTAGCCGACTCAACGAGGACATGGCTAATAGGGCTCCCAAGGCGGTCGATCGGTTCCTGGGGAGAACTCCGGGAACGTTTCATAGCCAACTTTCAATGGACTTACGAGAGACTGTCTTTCGAGCATGATCTCTACCAGCTGCACCAGAGGAAGAACGAGTCCCTCCGTGAGTTCATCAAAAGGTTCTCCGAGAAGCGCAATTCCATTCCTACGATCAAGGACAAGGTCATCATCACCGCCTTCCACAAGGGAGTCAAGGATGCCCCGTTCATCACGAAGTTCACTCGGAAGCCACCAACCTTCGTCCAGGCTCTCTTCGATATGGCGAATAAATACTCCGACTCGGCCGAAGCGGTCGCAGAGGCCCTCGACGAGAAGAAAGAGCCCCGGCAGAAGGACCAGAAGGCCAAAGCCGACAACGGGCCATCACAGAACAAGTCCGGCAGCCGCAAGCGGAAGTCGGACAACGAGGTGGCCAACATGGAGCGAACTCGGTCGCGGCCCCCAAGGAACAACGACTACCAGAAAGTTATGAACGGGCCTTGCCCCTTCCACCCCAAGGGCAAGCACGCAGCTAAGGACTGCTTCATACTTAAGAAGTTTGCTTTCGAGCAGGCTTCATCATCTGGCGCCGACAAGGACAAGGACAAGCCAGACTCAAGCCTGGCCGACGACTTCCAAGATCCCCAGGCCGAGCTCAACCATATCTTCGGAGGGCCGTTTGCGTACGAGTCCAAGTGAAAGCAGAAGCTAACAGCACACGACGTCAACATAGTCTCTATAGCAGATGCCCCCCAGTACTTGCGCTGGTCAGAGATGTCCATCACATTCAACCACGCAGATCATCCCGATCAAGTTTCACACCCGGGACGGTACCCACTCATCCTGGACCCGGTCGTCAAAAATATCAAGCTGAAGAAGGTCCTCATAGATGGAGGTAGTGCACTCAACATTCTGTTCGCCAAGACTCTGGATGAGATGAAAATTCCTCGTTCAGAACTGCGACCGAGTACGGCGCCCTTCCATGGGATAATTCCCGACCTGTCTTCAACATCCCTCGGGCAGATAACCTTGCTAGTCACCTTTGGCACGCGAGATAACTTCCGCACAGAAAACATCTACTTCGAGGTTGCCGTCTTCAAGACCGCGTACCACGCGATACTCGAACGACTGACGCTCGTAATTCATGGCGATACCGCACTATATCTACATGGTCCTCAAGATGCCCGGGCCAGCCGGAGTTCTCTCCCTCCGCAGCGACGTCAAGCAAGCCTTCACCTGCGACAAAGAGAGCTGCGAGTTGACTCAATCGCAAGAGGCGGCAATCGGACGCAACAGCATTCGGCAAGCCGTCGCAACTGAAGTCGAGGATGACCAAGTTCCGGCGAAGAAAGCAGCGAAGTCGGGAATTTCAGCAGACTCTGACACGAAGAAGATCCCCCTGGACCCTTCCGACCCCTCCAAGACTGCGCTAGTCGGGACCAGACTCGACCCCAAATAGGAAGACACGCTCGTCACCTTCCTTCAAGCCAACAAAGATATCTTCGCATGGAAACCGTCTGACATGCCGGGCGTACCAAGGGAGGTGATCGAGCATGCCCACAATGTCAAGACAGACGCCAAGCCAGTCAAGCAATGGCTATGGCGCTTCGCACAGGACCGGAAAGATGCTATTCGAGAGGAGATAACCAAGCTCCTCGCAGCCAGGTTCATTAAAGAGGTCTACCACCCGGACTGGCTGGCAAACCCAGTTCTAGTTCGAAAGAAAAATGGTAAATGGCGCATGTGCGTCGACTACACCGATCTAAACAAAGCGTGCCCCAAGGATCCATTTGGTCTACCGAGAATTAGGTGGTGGACTCAACCGCGGGGTGCGATCTTCTCAGTTTTCTCGACTGCTACTCGGGATACCACCAAATCAGCCTGAAGGAGGAGGACCGCCTAAAGACGTCTTTCATCACGCCGTTTGGCGCATACGGCTACATCACCATGCCGTTCGGTTTGAAAAACGCTGGAGCAACGTATCAATGGGCAATTCAGCGGTGTCTACACACTCAGATCGGGCGCAACGTGGAGGCCTATGTCGATGACGTGGTGATCAAGACCAAGTCCAAAGAAGACCTCATCGCTGACCTGGAAGAAACCTTCTAAAATCTTCGAAGATTCAAGATGAAGTTGAACCCGGAAAAGTGTGCCTTCGGTGTGCCATCCGGCAAGCTACTCAGCTTTATTGTATCGAATCGCGGCATCGAGGCCAACCTGGAGAAAGTCAATACAATCATGAACATGGCACCCCCGACTAGCCAGAAGGACGTCCAGAAGCTGACAGGCTGCATGGCGGCACTCAGCCGGTTTATCTCCCGACTAGGCGAACGGGGCATGCCCTTTTTCAAGCTATTGAAGAAAGCAGACAATTTCCAATGGACTACCGAAGCCCAGCAAGCCTTCAAAGACTTCAAAAAATTTCTCACATCACCACCCGTGTTGGCATCACCTATGCCCCAAGAGCCATTAATGCTACAGCTGGCGGCAACCACCCAGGTAGCCAGCACAGTGTTAGTGGTCGAGCGATCCAAAGCGGGTCACATACAAAAAGTACAACGGCCAATCTACTTTGTCAGCAAGGTCCTTGCCGACTCAAAGATAAGATATCCATAGGTCCAGAAGCTGCTCTATGGCCTATTCATCACCGTCCGGAAGCTGGTGCACTATTTTCAATCGCATCAAGTCACGGTGGTCACATCGTATCCACTCGGGGACGTCCTGCACAACCGCGAGGCCACCAGCCGAATCGCTAAATGGGCGCTCGAGTTAATGGTATTCGACATCACCTTCTAGCCACGGACAGCAATCAAATCTCAAGCTCTAGCCGACTTCGTGGCCGAGTGGACAGAAGTTCAGATGCCTACATCAATAGCGAAGCTAGAGTACTGGACAATGTACTTCGACGGTTCTCTAAGGATTGGCGGCACTAGGGCCGGCGTCGTACTGATGTCTCCCACCTACTAAAAACTCAAGTATGTTCTCCAGATCCACTTCCCGGCTTCCCACAACGTTGCTGAGTACGAGGCACTCATCCATGGGCTCCGCATTGCTATATCACTCGGCATCCGTCGACTGGTTGTGTGTGGAGATTCCCAACTCGTGGTCAATCAAGTCATGAAAGACTGGACATGTCTCGACGATACCATGGCGGCGTACTGTCAAGAGGTCTGAAAGCTGGAAAACAAGTTCGATGGGCTGGAAATAACACATGTCCTACGACAATACAACGATGCTACAAACGAATTGGCAAACATGGGATCCAAGCGATAAGTGGTCCTGACTGGGATCTTTGTCGAGCAACTCATGGAGCCATCAGTCAAGAAGAAACCAGTGCCAGAGCAGTCGGGAGGCGAACCTTCCCCGGTGACAGACGAAGTACTGAACATATGTCACGACTGGCGGACTCCTGTTCTCAAATTCCTCCTGGACGATGAACTCCCAGAAGATCACAGTCAAGCCGAACAAATCAAACATCGAAGCAAAAGTTTCCTAGTAGTCGGAGAAGACCTATACCAAAGAAGTGCATCCGGTGTCCTCATGCGCTGCGTCACAACCGAGGAGGGCAAGCAGATCCTGCAATCGATCTACTCGGGCGTATGTGGCAACCACGCCGCATCCAGGACGTTAGTCGGAAAGGCTTACCAACAAGGATTTTTCTGGCCAATAGCAGTAACAGAGGCCAAAGCCATTGTTCACACATGCGAGGGTTGTCAGTTCTACGCAAGACAAACAAATCTCCTAGACCAAGAACTTCAAACCATACCAATCTCTTGGCCCTTTGCAGTATGGGGGCTTGACCTAGTCGGGCCTTTCAAGAAAGTGCCAGGAGGGTTCACACACTTGTTCGTCGCAGTGAATAAATTCACCAAGTGGATTGAGGCAAAATCTGTTGCTACCATAACAGCGGTACGAGCAAAGGACTTCATCATGAGTATATTATACCGATTCGGGGTTCCTAACCGCATCATAACGGACAACGGTACTCAGTTCACGGGCGGCGTCTTTCAAGATTTCTGTGACTAATTTGGCATCAAGATCTATTATGCTTCTGTGGCACATCCGTGGAGCAACGGGCAGGTCAAGCGTTCCAACGGCATGGTCTTACAAGGCATCAAGACAAGGATATTCGACCGACTACAACCATACGTGGGCCGGTGGGTACAAGAACTCCCATCCGTTCTCTGGTCTCTCAAAACCACGGTTAGTCAGGTAACTAGGCAATCCCCTTTCTTTCTAGTCTACGGTGCTGAGGCTGTGCTACCAACCGAGTTAGAGTTCGGCTCTCCGTGAGTTCAAGCTTACTCAGAAGACAAATCCAACAATACCCGATTGGTCGAACTAGATCATTTGGAAGAAGCGAGGGACATCACAATAATTCAGTCGGCAAGGTATCATCAAGGCCTGCGTCGTTATCAGAATCGTAATGTCCGTGGCCGCGCCTTTTTGGTTGGGGATCTCGTCTTGAGAAAAACACAAACCACCAAAGACAGGCATAAACTATCCCCAATATGGGAAGGGCCGTTCATTATCGCAGAGGTTACACGGCCAGGCGCCTACCGACTGAAGACCGAAGACGGTGCCCTTGTCAGCAACTCATGGAAGACGGTGCCCTCGTCAGCAACTCATGGAATATAGAACAGCTACGTCGTTTCTATACCTGAGCTTTCCTTTCCACCATGTGTACAGTTTTCTCTGACTCACTACACTGTTTGTTCCAACCGAGTAGTGAGTCGGGGGCTGCATGTATTATATGTGCTTCGTCAATAATATACGAGACTGTTTTGCTTAAGTTATAAAGTTTTGCAACAACTTTGTTATGTTTGCCCGATTACAGCATTCTGCGGTGAACAATTTTATTAAGTTCCTATAGACTAACTTAGCGTAGACTATATAGTCGGGTAAAACTAATGACAACTAAGTAAAAACATAAAGCTTGGCGGCATTGCACATATATTTACACATGTCCTTACAAAAATCTATATACACCGACTGCATGACGGATTGTTCTCACATACCCAGGTCTCGGGTGATCACCTCTGCAGTCGGCCTCGCCTGGGCTATCAGCTCCAGCGCCTCCTCAGGTGTCGTCTCCTCGGCGAACCCCTCTCCGATGGCCTCAAGATCTGCCCTAGGGTAGATTGACTTGGTCATCGCCAGGGTTTGGGCCACGCCGACAACAACATGCTCATCCGAGTACCTCTTCAGGATACCCGGTGCTTCGTTAAGGCGCGCCTGCACTTGGGAGACCGTGTTGGAGCTGGTTCCCACGTAGTAAGGATCCATTATGTCAAGGAACCCTTTCACGGACTCGGGAAGGATCTCCCATGACTCCTTAACTTTTATCTCCTCTGCAAAAGCCTGAAACTGGATTTGGGCATTGGCTCTAGCAACTACCCGGGTTCATCGACAAGTAAACTTGTTATGCAAAGTTGCAGACAGAGTACTTTATGGATTGGTTAAGATTATTGTCGGAGCGGAGGCTTACTTTCATAGTCGGCCTCCCATTTGGCTCTGGCCTTCTCCAGTTCAGCCTTCTCCTTCTCGAGTTTGGCGTTGGCCTTCTTCAAGTCGGCCTTCTCGTTCTCAAGCTCGGCCTTGACCCTCTCGGCCTCCTTCAGCTTGGCTTCTCCCTTTGTTCAGGTCTTCAACTCGGCTTCGAGGGCTGCACATCAGAATAGTCAAGTACTCAACATTACAGTCAAGACACAACTGGGCAGTTGGGAAACAACATGGCTGGAGAAATATACTAAGGGCTCAGTCAGGAAGACGTATTCGAGAGACTTACTTCCAATCTTCTTGGCTTGGTCCCAATTTTTATCCCTGAGCTGATTAACAGCTCCCTTCAACCAAGACTCCCTCTCCTGGCTACGCCGCTCCAATTCGCCCTTTAAGGCTTGGAGCTAGTCCAATTGTTGGAGTTGGGGGGAGAGATGGGTCAGGACCTCGTTCATCTGCTCTGAGTGGTCGATGATCTTCTGCTTAGAACAAAAGTAGAGCAAAGACAGAGCAAAGCAGAGTCAAGCGTCAAAATGTCCAAACAAGGAAGACCGACAAGAGCCTGTCATGGCATAAATCATACCCGAACTCCCTGGGACACAGCAATCGCGGTGTGAAGCAAGACTTCGCGCTCCTTCTCTGCTGTAGTTTCATCATGCACATACTTCTTCGCTACCCCATCGGGAGCTACCCAGCGAAAAGTTCTCGGGAGCTTGCGGGGAGGAGCTTCTAGCCTGGGGAGGTCCAGTCTTTCCAAAGACGACGACGACGACGGCGGCGGCGGCGACAAGGACGGCGACGGGGTCCTGGCTCTCAACTCGATGGCCTCGGGGCCCCGGAGGTTGGCTCAGGGGCTGGAGCAGTAGCTTCGACATCCGCCCCTTGGTCGGCAGCGTTAGCAGCCCTACAGTTGGGATGATTTTAGTTTCAGCAACTGAGACTGTCGCTAGCTCGGCTGGGGCTGGCCTGACGACGGGAATGGCTGGAGTGGTCTCCTTGAGATCAATGTCGGCTCGCTTCCTACGTAACAGGTCAAACATCAAGACGCAACCATGCCAAACAAGATTTTCAGAAGATCCAGTGCAACCTACCTCTTGGAGAACTTGAGCTTCTGTCCAGGGGATCCAAAAGTCGGCACTGGAGGGCCGCTGGCTGTCGGGCCTGAAGGCACAGTAGTTGGCAGCGGCGTTTCTGTCCTGGTCGGCCCCGTTCGTGGTGCGGCCAGCTGGGGTGCCTAGGTACTCGCTAGCGCCATCCTTGGGCTCGATGTTGCTGAGCTTGGTAGCGCTGAAGTTGACCTCGTACTTGGCGGTGCTCTTCTTGGGCTCGATGTTGCTGAGCCTGACTGTGCCGGTCCCTGTTTGGGGCTTGATGGCCTAGGGGCTGTGCTGGCAATGTCTGTGATCTTGAGGCTCCCAGCTACGGCACTCGGCCTAATAACCTTCTTCTTGCCCTCGTCTACAACAGGCCTCTTCCCCGCTCTCTTGGAGTCGGGTTGGGCAGTAGAAGGACTTCTCGGCTCTTCTTCGACTTCATGGCCGACAGCGTTCGGGAGTCATCATCAAACTCCTTACACAACTGCAAGCAGTTCGACAATATACATCACACAATGTTGAGCAGTTATGGATACACATCTACAGGCATTCATCACAGATGAAAAGCAAGGGTTACCTCAGGACGAGGCCGTTTTCGGCTATAAGCCACGACGGAGCGCTCTGCATCTTCAGTTTCAACTACCCCATTGGAGAAATAGTTGAACAACACTTCAGTCACTCTGTGCTTATCAGCCAGATCTCAGCATTCTCGGTCGGGATCGTCTCTCCCCCGGTAATCCCAACAAAACTGGCTTCTTAGCTTCAATGGCTGGATGCGCTGAGTTAGGAAACGCCTGGCCACCCAGGGACCAGTCAAACCAGCGCTCTTCAGCCTATCCAGTCTTTCAAGCAACTGATGCACCTGGCCCATCTCCTCAAAAGTTGGCACTGATGACCAATCGGATGAGACCGCCGAAGGCAAACCAGTAAATGCAGGCAGAGAGGGTTCCAAATCCGAACAGTAGAACCACTCCTTGTGCCAACCTTTCAAGGAAGTTTTCCAAGGAAGATGAAGATATGTCTTTTTCATTTCACTTCTCAGCTGAAGGCCGGCCCCCCCAATCACCTGAACCTTGTTCTTGGAGGGCTAGGGCTTGATGTGGAACAAATGTCTAAAAAGATTCAAATGGGGTTCCACACCCAAGAAACACTCGCAAAGAGTTACAAATATAGAAATTTGCAAGACTGAATTGGGATTCAGATTCACCAACTCCAATCCGTAGAAGGCAAGAAGACGGCGGAGGAAGTCAAAAAATGGAAGAAATAGACCTCGGTCGAAAAAGGAGGCGAAAACAACAGTCTCATTGGCCTGGGGCTCTAGAACTGATTCACCTTCTGCCGGGCGCCAGCAGATGATATCGCGGCTTTGCAGCCGCAGTGACTTCTCCAAGTGCTCCAGCTTGGACCAACCGCAATCCAAAGTCAGCCACGCCTCATCCAACGCCCCCATGAAATCTGAAGCCCTCGGCATCGTTAAGGACGAGGAAATTTGGGGGAAAAGTTACTAGCGGCTTGGAATGGGAGAGGAGAAGCGGAATCGCTCGAGTTTCAAAGGAAAGAGCCGGCAATGGTGAACCCTAGCGAGGCGGGAGGCGAAATTTCGGCGTGAAAGCGGAAGACGAAACGATTGGTGGATTGGAGAAGATGAGGGAATCTTTTCTCTCTCTCCCCGTCTTTATAGAGCCTGTGCCGACTCATGGGCTTGGGCATCTACAGTCGGCACTGGGCCATCAAGATATGAGTTTCTACAGTAGCACACTCAATATGGGCTACTCGCTGGCTGTGTTAAAATCACAGTGCTAGTGCTACTAATAGGAACCGATGAGGTAATCAGATATGCTTCATGAAGGCCTAATTGCTGAACACATATGTTCGGGTATCTGTATTACCCACCAGGTATTGAGGATATATCCTTATAAGGATCACAAGCTGGTCTTCATTAAAAATGGGGATGCAAGTATCTCTCAAGTACACCTGACCACATGATGGATTAAATTTCATAAAGTGGTACTCGGCTTACATGCTTAGCCAACATTTGCCATGAGCAAACATCTTTCCAGCCGACAAGACGCTGAAGAGTCTAGCTTCCAAGTAGTGCACTACTCAGGAAAGACTATAAATATTTCTTCCGGCTAACATGAAGCTAATGAGTCTAACTTCCGAGTGGGATGCCACTCGGGAAGGACTATAAACGCCTTTTTCGGCTGACATGAAGCTGAAGAGTCTCATATACGAGTGGCACGCTACTCAGCAAAGACTATAAATTATTTTCGGTTGACATGATACCGAAGAGTCTTATATCCCAGTAGTATACTACTCGGGAAAGACTGCAAGGTTAAAGATCTTTGACTTTATGTTTAATTGTTACACAATTAAGCACAAAGTCGGGGGCTACACCTAATAGGTGCGCCTATTCGGCGCATACTATTCATACTTCTACATGGAGCCCTTCATAGCCTCGCTACCAGCTGACATGAAGCAGGACTCGGAAGGAAGAAGCACTCGGATAAAGAGTACTCGGGAGCAATGCACTCGGGCAAACTTCACCGTGGAGGATGAGCACTCGGCATTAGCTGTGACTCAACTATGAAGATCTCAGAGGCTACTGTGGAGACCATGGGCCCCGGGTACCTCATCACAAGCATATGGGCCACTTGGATAAAGGATGGGTCTAGCCTGGTAATTAGAGATATGATAGAACCCGGCAGACTTTGCCTTGTACGATAAGGAATATACAGTCCTAGTCACGTAGGTTATATCTCTAAGAGAAGATCACTTGGCTGTGATCCGGTTGGGACTCCTACTTTATACCCCTGTCCCCCAGTATATAAGGAGAGACAGGGCACCCCCTGAGGGCATATAGAGATTCACCAAAATCATACTTCCTCAAAGGAATACACCACAACTGGACGTAGTGAACCAGTATAAACCTCTTCGTGTTCCTTTGCAATCCACCAAGTTTCCATCCGCCGAGTAGCCCTATAATTATATTGCCAGTTTAAAACATCGATAGTAGGTCGGTTTAGGCCGGCTTATTCAGTAGTAGACCAAAGATATGAGTTCTTAAATAACATGCCCTAGTGGGTCGCCCGCTGGTCGCGTTAAAATCGCAATGTAGGTGTTATTTTACAAGAACCGATTAAATAATCAGATATATTTCATACTAAGCCTACAGCCGGGTGTATACATTCGGGTATCTTGATTATTTTAAGGTATTGAGGAAACATCCTTATAAGAATCGACAGCTGGTTTCCATTAAAATTAAGGATGCAGGTATCTCTCAAGTACACTTGACCACATATTGGGTTAAAATCCATAAAGTGGTACTCGGCTTACATCTTAGCCACCAATTGCCATGAGCAAAAATTATTCCAGCTGACATGATGCTGAAGAGTCTATAGACCATGTAGTATACTACTCGGGAAAGACTAAAAGGTTAAAGATCTTTGACTTTATGTTTAATTGTTACACAATTAAGCACAAAGTCGGGGGCTACACCTAATAGGTGCGCCTATTCGGTGCACACTATTCATATTTTTTCATGAAGCCCTTCATAGCCTCGTTGCCAATTGACATGAAGCAGGACTCGAAAGAAGAAGCACTCGAACAAAGAGTACTCGGGAGCAATGCACTCGAGAATTCTTCACCGTGGAGGATGAGCACTCGGCATCAGCTGTGACTCAACTATGAAGGTCTCAAGAGCTGTTGTGAAGGCCATGGGCCCTGGGTATCTCATGAGAAGCATAAGGGCCACTCGGACAGAGGATGGACCTAACCTTGTAATTAGAGATACAATAGGACTCGGCATACATAACCTTATACGACAAGGAAAGGATACAATCCTAGTCGGGAACGTTGTATTTCTAGAAGGAAATCCCTTGGTCGGAGTCCGAGTGGGATTTCTACTCTGTAACCTTGTCCCCCGGTATATAAGGGGAGGCAGGGCACCCCCTTGAGGACACATCGAAATCTCATCAGAGAAACCTCAAAGGCAATACACCACAACTGGACGTAGGGTATTACCTCATCTCAAGGGCCTAAACCAGTATAAATTGTTCCATGTTTCTTTGCAGTCCATCAAGTGTTGGTCTCACAAGTAGCCCTATATTCTTATTGCCGGTGTAAAACACCGACATACACCTCATCATAAATTGGGCTTGAGTCCAAAGTGATTAAACGTTACAAATTTTGCCTAATTGCCATGAGCAAATTGCTAGTCGAAATTGACTGAAGAATTAATTTTTCGAGCAATTATCACTCGGGAAGGATTAAAAGGTTAAAGTTCTTGACTCCATGTTTAGTTACTCCACAACTAAGTACAGAGTCAGGGGCTACACCTAATAGATGCGCCTATTTGGCACATACTATTCATTATTTTGATGAAGCCCTTCATAGCCTCTTTACCAACTATCAGAAGTAGGACACAAGAAAAAAGGCACTCGAGAAGCGAGTACTCTGGAGGATAGCACTCAAGAAGTCTTCACCATGGAGGGAGAGCACTCAGTAGTAAGCTGTGACTTGATTATGAAGGTCTCAGGAGCTACTGTGGAGCACATGGATCCTGGGTATCCTTATAGGAGGCGAATACAGCCACCTAGATAGGAGGAGGGTCAGACCATACAATTAGAGACAAAGTAGAACTCGGCAATTATATTACCTTGTACCACAAGGAAAGGGATAGAATCCTAGCGAAATACTCCATGTACAGATAAGGGAATCCTAGGCCGTATCCGGCTAGGTTTCCTACCTTGTAACCCTCACCCCTCGTCCTATATAAGCCGGGTAGGGAGCCCCGTTAAGTGAACAACTCATACATAAGCGAAAGCAATCCAACACAACAGGATTAGGATATTACCTCACGCCGAGGGCCTAAACCAGTCTAAATTTTCTTGTCTTTTGAATCCATCCAGCTTTAGGTCCGATGTATAGTCCCTACATCTCTATTGTCGATATAAACATCGACAACCACATCTCTCTCGCTCCGCCGCTTGCAGTCGACTCTAGCCAAGCCTCGCCATCACTAGAGCCATAGCCGGACTTTGTTCTCTCCTCCGTTGGCTCCGCAAGGGTGCAAGGAAGACCGGCCGCCATCTCTTTGGAGCCGAATGCCACCGGAAGGACCTCGTCGTCGACATCCCAAAGTGCGCCACCGCAAGAACCTCACCACCGACCACTTCCTGTCACCTTCCACCACTGCATCAGTGCCAGTAAGGTTTGCCTCCTTCTCCTCTACCCACTGGTGTCCTCTGTTCTCGTTGCCACATCATCGTTCACCGGAATCATTAGTTCCCATGCCGTAGGCCAGTGAGGTGATGTGGCGCCGAGTCCTCATCCCATTGGCTGACCTCTACTCTTCTAGTCCTTGGTGGCATCCACGTGCGCGTCAGTGTGTCGTCTCACACGACTGTCTGCCAGATTCAATCCGAGCCGTCCGATCTGATTAGATCGATCTCGGTCGTCCATCCATCTGATCTAGGGTTTTTAGATCCTAGCCGTCGGATCTTCTTTGATCTAATTCGGACCGTCGATCTCCGTGGATTCTCTCTATGGACCGAGTTCATGGTAGACCGATCCCCTTCTCTCCATGGCATGTGGATCCCACTTGTCGGTGACTTCGGCCTCTCTCTTTCCTAGGGCTGATGTCATATTCTCTCTTTGCCAATACAAAAATAAATAAATATGATGCAATAAATCTATTTAATCCTTTTAAAAAGGCTTTAATTGGATTCAATCTTGTAAAATTCATAACTAATTCATATGAATTCAGAATGAGGTTGTTCCAAATTCAAAATTCATCTAAAATCGAGATCTACATGTTTGTTTACTCTTATGTACTATTTATTTTGTTTTTGTTGGTGTTTTCCTCGCTTTGCGTGTATGGTGTAGTTTTCATCGTTTCGGAGGATCACGAGTTCAAGGAAAGCGTTTCAGAAGATCATTTGAAGGAGCATGGCAAGTCACACAACAAATCCCCTTGAGCATATTGATCCTAATTACGAAAACTATTTTGTTTTTAACATTATTGCATTTATTTTTGAATGTCACCTTATTATGGGTTATTATTGTATCCCTATATCCTTTGATTTTGGTCACTATTGCTATTGTTTCCCTATATCTTGTCACTTGGGTAATTAATATTCACTAGCCATTATCTTATATAATGGTTTGGCTAGATTAATTAGTTTTGCTTAGCCATACCTAGAACACTAGTGTCATTTTATGTTTCATGACATATACTATATGCATGATTCAACTATGATTAATTAATGGTAGCTCACGACTGTTGGTCGTGGTTGGTTAATTAATATTCCAACTAAAGCTTGACTAATGTGGGTTGTGAGCACATGGTTTTGATGATCGTACTCATGACAATTAAGGATTGGTTCGTGAGCTACTATTGTGAAGCATTTACCATACTAACCATAAGCCAGCATGGGTAACGGCTAGATTTGTAGTATAGCATGCCCAACGGAGCACCATGGTGTGTTTGGTTTCGTGGCAAATCATAAGTCCACAATTCTATGGCAGGCAATAAGTCCATATGTTTTGGGCACTAAGTAGTCTCCCTGTCTAGGTAGGCTATTGATCATCCCTATCGGAGACAGAATGCTTGGTGGGTGTCTATATCATTGGCTGTGTTATGCGAAAGGTTCTATCACGATTTTCCCCTTTGCACTGCCATGGTGGTATTTTAGGACATGGCAACAAGTGCGGAATCATGTCTTGCGGGCAAATTTGTACACCTCTGGCCAGAGTAAAACTATTTTAATACCCGAGCTCACAGTTATGGACGAGCCCAACAATGTTTTTTGTGATTAGTCCCACGCTACTCATTAATAGTAATAATTTGGTAATAATGATAATGGTTATACTATTTTCGCAATGCTTTTAATGTAACTGTTTAAATGTCGTTTTATACAAAAGAACCCTACTATGCCTCTTTAGAATCCTCTATGTATTATATTACATTCCTTGTGTGGCTTATTGAATATGGTAGGTGCTCAGCCTTGCATAATTAAAATCATAAAAGAAAGAGAAAGGAATGCGGTGGAGTAGATGGATGGAACCTGGCTTATACCTCAGTTGAGCTGCATGTGGGTGTGAAGCTAAAGCTATACTAAATCCGCTGTAGATTTTTTCTTGTGAGGACTAAGAGCCTCTTCTGTAAGTATTTAAAGTCTATATTATGTTGTATTTGTGGGTCTCCAGAACAAGATCGACCATCTGAAGAAGGAGGTTGCGGAGTTGAAGAGACAGCCACCACCCGGTGGGGCCAGGATCCGTCTGACCTCGAGGAAGAGGACCCTTCCTCTGGTGCATATTTAGCTAGCCCCCAGAATAGGCCACACGCACCACCGCCACCACCGCCAGCTCCTGCACTAGCTCCAGCTCCAGCACCTGAACCAACACCAATCGGCGGCATGATCAGCGCGTCATCGAGTGACGGTAGCTCCGAGGGAGGTACCAGCATCCACGGGGGCTTCACCTCTACCGATGACAGCAACTTCCCCAGTGGATCCCGCACCCGCAGTGAGGCCAGTTCATTGGCTCACGGTAGTGAGGACTACGTGAGCAGATCTAGAAGCCGCACCGATGACGAGGTGGGCGACGAGCAGGAGCCAGAGTACAACTCGGATGACCGCAAGAGCCGTTTAGAGCACTTTAGTTTTAACTTTTTCTAGTTTGATTTCATGTTTAGTTGTAATGTTAGGATGTTTGCTTTGGGGTAGTTTGTGTTTCATACCCTCTGTTGTAGTATGGCCGCCTCGGTTAGGAGTTGAATTGTTTTTGTTATGTTTCCAAACTATGCACTTCAGTTAATTTAATCTAGGCACTTAATTAGCACTCCTGTTTCTAAGCCACCTATTTTCCTCCTTCCCTCCTATTTCCACCTCCCCCTTCAGATGGTGAACACCAGGAATGGTAACTGTGCTACCAGTAATGCCAGTGCGACGAATCAATAGGATGGGGCGCCATAGTACAACGGGGCTCCCCAACACATGCCACCTCCTCTACCTGAGAACCCAACACTCGTCCAGGTTCTGGCCAACCAGAACCAGATGATGGCAATCATGATGCAGCAGATGCAGCAAAACAATCTGCAGCACCAGCACCAGCAACCTCACATCCCGGCTTTCACCCCTCAGTCTAAGCTGCCTGAGTTCTTTAGGGTCAGGCCGCCAACCTTCTCTAGCACCACCAACCCCATGGACCCCAACGACTGGCTATTGGCAATCGAGAAGAAGCTCAACTTCCTCCAATGCAACGACCAGGAAAAGGTCTCCTTCGCCACGCACCAGCTCCAAGGTCCTGCATCAGCTTGGTGGGACAACTTCCTTGTGACCCGCACTGCTACCACCGAGGTCACCTAGGCTGAATTCTACCACAACTTCCAGAAGTCTCAAATTCCGGTAGGAATCGTGGCACAGAAGAAGAGGGAGTTTAGGGATTTGGTGCAGGGCAATAGGACTGTCATGGAGTACCTTCATGACTTCAACCACTTGGCGCGCTACGCGCCAGAGGACGTCCACACGGATGCGGAGAGGTAGGAGAAGTTCCTGGAGGGACTCGACGATGAGCTGACCAACCAACTCCTCTCAAGTGACTATCCAGACGTCGAGAAGCTGGTGGATAAGGTGATCCATCAGGAAGATCAGTGCAACAAGATGGACCGCAAGAGAAAAGCGGCCCAGTTCTGAGCTCACCAGGGGCAGCACCAGAGGCAACGGGTGATGCTGGGGCATCAGGGTGGACCTTCCACCATGATCGTCCATCAGCAGCATCTGTTCCACCCAGGGCACTTCGGAGGTAACAGTTGCAACAGTGGGCAGCACAACCGTCATCTCTCTCCACGCCCACCGATGGCGCCAGCATAGCAGAGTCAGCCACGGAAAGATAGCAGGGGCAAGACCCTCATCTGCTTCAACTGCAACGAGCCGAGTCACTTCGTCAACAAGTGTCCGAAACCGAAGCGAATGGGACCTAGGCCTACAGCTCCCCAGAACCCCAACGCCAACTAGCAGGTGATAAAGGAGTGTGTTAACCATGTCACCGCAGAAGAGGCGCAGGCTACACTGGAAGTAGTACTGGGTACGTTTCTTGTGAACTCAATACCTGCAACCGTACTTTTTGATTCTAGTGCAACGCATTCTTTCATATCTAAGAAATTTGTGGGGACACATGGGATAAAAGTAGTGGAACTTAAGATCCCCATGTGGGTTCATACACTAGGGAACCGCATGACCACAGCTCACTATAGCCCTTCAGTGAGCCTAGAAATCCAAGGATCACCCTTTCTAGCCAATCTCATCCTCCTTGAATCCAAAGACCTAGATGTCATCCTAGGAATGGATTGGTTGACTCGGCACAAAGGAGTGATCAATTGCTCCGACCACACTATAACGGTAACCAGTCCGGAAGGAAAGACGGTTATCTTCAGATCGCCAGTGCCACAGAGGCAGGAAGCGAGCTTGAATCTAGTTGCAGCGGAGTAACAAGCTGAAAGTGAAACAAAGCTAGAGCGGAAAATAGAGGACATTCCGATAGTGAGGGAATACCCCGATGTGTTCTCGGAAGATCTACCGGGGATGCCACCAGAAAGGGAAATCGAGTTTAGAATTGATTTGGCACCAGGAACAGCGCCAATATACAAAAGGCCGTACAGAATAGCACTGAACGAAATGGCAGAAGTCAAGAAGCAAGTCGACGACCTGCTATAAAAGGGTTACATCCGGCCAAGCACATCGCCTTGGGGTGTACCTGTCATCTTCGTGGAGAAGAAAGACAAAACAAAGCAGATGTGCGTGGATTATCGTGCATTAAATGACGTCACGATCAAGAACAAGTACCCCTTGCCAAGAATTGACGATCTCTTCGATCAATTGGAGAGTGCCACCGTCTTCTCCAAGATAGACCTGCGATCAGGCTATCATCAGCTGAGGATCTGAGAAGAGGATATTCCGAAGACAGCTTTCACCACTCGGTATGGGCTGTACGAGTGCACCGTTATATCCTTCGGACTGACAAATGCACCAGCCTTCTTCATGAATCTGATGAACAAGGTGTTCATGGAGTTTTTGGACAAGTTCATGGTGGTTTTCATCAACGGCATCCTTATCTACTCCAAATCAACAAAAGAACATGAGCAACATCTCTGGTCGGTTCTCGAAAAGCTGAGAGAGCATCAGTTGTATACTAAGTTTAGTAAGTGTGACTTTTGTTTGAAAGAAGTACAGTTCCTTAGGCACGTTATCACCCCCCAGGGAGTTGCTGTGGATTCAACAAATGTGGAGTCTGTTACCAATTGGAAACCGCCCAAGACAGTGACACAAGTGCAGAGTTTCCTCGGACTTGCGGGTTACTACCGCCGATTCATCGAGAACTTCTCAAAGATTGCAAGACCCATGACCCAGTTATTAAAGAAAGATGTGAAGTTTGTTTGGACGACCGAGTGCAACCGCAGCTTTGAAGAACTCAAAAGAAAGTTAGTTTCGGCACCGGTCCTGATCTTGCCAGATCCCAAGAAAGACTTCTAGGTGTACTGTGATGCATCTTTCCAAGGGCTAGGATGCGTGTTGATGCAAGAAGGTAGAGTTATAGTCTATGCATCACGACAATTGCACCCCCATGAGGGCAACTACCCGACACATGACCTAAAATTGGCTGCAGTGGTTCATGCTTCAAAGATTTGGCGGTATTACCTCATCGGTAACCGCAGTGAGATCTATACAGACCACAAGAGTCTAAAATACATATTTACCCAGCCTGACTTGAACCTCCGTCAAAGAAGATGGCTGGAGTTGATTAAAGATTATGATGTGAGAATACACTACCACCCAGGAAAAGCCAACATTGTGGCAGACGCTTTGAGCAGGAAAAGTTACTGCAACACCGCTCGAGTAGAGACAATGTGCAAGGAAGTGCAGCACGAGTTCGAACGTCTGAATCTGAGAGCCTGTTTGGTAGAGCTCCAGATTCTATGATTCTGATCTTGCAATTCTGATTCTTATGGGGATTTTGTTAATTCTTATGGGGATTTTCAATTTTCATTCATTGGATTCTCACGAGAAGCCACCTTTTGCCTGATTCTCCATTCATGTGTAAAATTGAGAATCACAGCGGATCGATTCGACTGAGAATCGGGGGGATTTTTTGCTTGTTTGGCTCAGCTCCAATTGATCCGATTGAGAATCACCCCTGAGAGTCCCTACCAAACGTGAGCATCGTTGACTCTAGATTTGTAGCAGCCCTAGAGGCCTAGCCCACACTCTTCGATCAAGTTCGCAAGGCACAAGCAAATGATCTAGAGATTAAAGAACTCAAGAAGAACATGAGAGTTGGAAAAGCCCAGGGTTTCATGGAAGATGAAAACGCGACAGTCTGGATGGGAGAACGATTGTGCGCCCCTAAAAACAAGGAACTCAAAAACTTAATCCTCCGGGAAGCTCATGAGACGCAGTACTCCATTCATCCTGGAAGCACTAAAATGTACCACGACCTCAAGACAAAGTTTTGGTGGGCCGGTATGAGAAGAGAAATCATGGAATTTGTGGTGCTTTGTGATGTGTGTCAGCGAATCAAAGCAGAACACCAACAGCCTGCCGGACTTTTACAGCCGCTCAGAGTCCCAGAGTGGAAATGGGAAGAGATCGGGACGGACTTCATCACCGGTTTGCCCCGCACATCTTCAGGATATGACTCAATCTGGGTGACCGTTGACCGACTCACTAAGGTTGCTCATTTCATCCCGTGCATACAACATATTCGGGTAAAATACTGGCAGAACTTTACATGGCTCGTATAATGTGTCTACACGGAGTACCCAAGAGGATTGTATCTAACCGTGGTAGCCAGTTCACTTTCAAGTTCTGGCAGAAGTTACAAGTAGAACTGGGAACTCGACTAAACTTTAGCACAGCTTGTCATCCACAAACCGATGGTCAAACTAAAAGAGTCAATCAGATATTGGAGGATATGCTAAGGGCTTGTACATTGAACTTCAGAGGGACATGAGATAAGAGCCTACCCTATGCCGAGTTCTCGTATAACAACAGTTACCAAGCCAGCTTGCAAATGGCACCGTTCGAAGCTCTGTATGGTAGGAAGTGCCATACGCCCCTCTTCTGGGATCAGACGGGTGAACACCAGGTATTCGGGACCGATGCACTCAAAGAGGCGGAAGAGAAAATAGCCATTATCCGAGAGCGATTAAAGACAACTCAGTCCAAACAGAAGAGTTACACTGATAACCGTCGCAGAGATCTAAGTTTCGAGGAAGGAGACTATGTATACCTTTGCGTCACACCACTCCGCGGGGTACACATGTTCCAAACCAAAGGGAAGTTGGCCCCGCGTTTCGTAGGACCTTACCAAGTGCTAGCTTGTAAAGGCGAAGTTGCATACCAGTTGGATCTTCTAGCTTCAATGGCAGGTATATACGACGTGTTCCAAGTGTCACAACTAAAGAAATGTCTGAGGGTACTAGCAAAACAGGCCGATCCAGAGCAGATCGAGATCCAGGAAGACCTTACCTATCTAGAAAAGCCAATTCAGATCTTGGAGATCAGTCAAAGGAACACCCGAAGCCGGGTGATTAGGTTCTGCAAGGTACAGTGGAGCCATCATTCAGAGGAAGAAGCCACATGGGAATGAAAGGAAGAATTGAGGTCTGCCTATCCGCACCTCTTCACCAGCATGTCCGAATCTCAAGGACAAGATTCTGTTTAAGGTGGGTAGGATTGTTACGCCTTGAGTTTTCCCCCTTAAATATAGCCACACAAAATATACCGAAGAAAATGTCCTAAGAAAAATAATTTAAGTTGGCCAAATGACTTAATTAAATATGAAAATGCAAAATAATAAAATTATCAGGGCTGAGAATATTTTTCCTATATTCTCCTTACCAAAATACACTAACAGGATTTTTATGGGAATTTTTAGAGCACTGGAAGCAATGTTAATAAATCAAAACGAATTATCGGAATTAAAATCCTTCTGGGAAATTCTCTTTTCCTTTTTCTTTCCTTCCTTTTCTCTTTTCCTTTTTCTTTCCTTCCTTTTCTCTTTTCCTTTTTCTTTCTTCCCGCTGGGCCGTGGCCCAGTGCTGTTCCTTGGCCTGCCGCAGCCCACGTCGCCCCTTGCCTCTCTCCACTCCTCCTTACTGACTGGCCTAGCCCGGCTGCCAGCCGCGTCGGCTCGCCTCGCCCCGCTCCCACTAACCTGTGGGATCGAGGCCCTACATGTTAGCTTCGTCCTCAACCTCCGGCCGAGTCGGCCAGAGGGGATCAAGTCGCCCCATCCGTTGGATTTCGCCATTCCCGCTCTCCCCCGTGCCTTAGCCCTTGATCCAAACGCCACAGATCAAGTCCCCACCTGTTTCCCCCACTTTCTCCACCCCTCTCACCCACGACCGTGGTTGAATCGCGCCCACTAGCCGTCGCGGCCGCTGCCCTCAATCCCGTGAAATTTGGCCAACTCAACCACGAACTCACGCAGTCGAGTACACATAAACCCTCCCCGTGCTCCGCTCTCGCTTTCCCCTCAGTTGCCCACGCCCGCCGAGTACCCAAACCCCCTCCGCACTGAGCTCCCGAATCGCTGTTATGCTTCGCTGACTCCAGTTGCACGTCGCCGTCACCACAGCCGTCGTCGACTACCACGCTCGTGCTCGCTAGCTTCGCCGCACCCAGCTGCATCCTGTTCCGCCATAGGCTCCCTCGGATTCCCGCCTGAACTCCATCCTCTCCGTCATCCCTGTTCGGTAAGCCTCTCCGCCGGCAGTCAGCCGCAGATTTCTGTTGACCCACTTGGTCTTTCTCTCTCCTAACACATTCTACACCTCCACCAGGTCCTCCTAAACCCCGTCCGCACCTCCATCGTTGCTGTACGCCGCCGGAACACCATCACCGTCGGCTACCCAAACCTCGCCACCGCCAAACCCCTCTGATCACTGTCGTCCGCCACTCTCCATCGGTTGTCGCATCTCGGTGAGCACTCGGCCGCATTCCTCGCCTCCTCCGCCGCTCGCCGCTGCCCTCCGCCGCGCCGGATGGTCGCCGACGGTGACCATTGGGCCACATGCGGAGGGCAGCGGCGGCGACCATCGGGCCGCGTGCGCCGTTGCCGGCTGTGCACACTGGCTGGGCTCGTTCCCAACTAGGTCTGAGCCGTCCGATCTGCCTCGGCAGATCGGGACCGCTCATGTGCCTGTGTCTGCAGTCGCATGCGCGTGGATTGTCTCCATCGTGCACCGTACTCTCATGCGCCACTGAACCGTGGGTCCCACTTGTCGGCGCTGGTCCCCGTGGTTCGTTGACGCATTGAATCCTTGTTAATGCGCAATAAATTGTTTAGAAATTGTTTTTGCATAGGGAAATCACAGTAAAACTTCTAAAATTCATAACTACTTCATTTGAGCTCTGATTAATTCCATTCCAATTTCATTAAATCCAGAAAAATGCCAAAAATCCATTAAAATTATTTTCAGCCCCTATTTCAGTGTCCACATGTACTATTTTTAATTGTTTGTGAGTTGTTTGCTATAGAAACCGACGTCGTCGATCCTCTAGTTTACTACAAGATTGTAGTCGAGTACGTCGAGCCGGAGCAAGGCAAGTCACACTGTAATCTTGGGCAATTAATCGTACTTACCACAAGTCAGTGTGGGTAACGGCTGGGCTTATAGTGTCTCTTCTCCCTCTCCTAGTCATCGATGGTGAGGATGGGCGTGATGGAGTTGGGTCGACTCAGTGTAGGGTTGATCGGCTTTCGGATCCATTGTGGCGCAAGGGGGGTAGCCTGGCCGATGTGGGGTGTCCTGGCGGCAGGTGCAACCTTAACGTGGTGTGGATGGTTAGGGAGAGGTTGCGTGAATGGTCCTGGCACAGCCTCTTGCGGGGTGTCGTGGTGACTCATCGGCACATGAGAACGTATGTAGGGCTATGTCTTGTGGGTATAGTTGTACACCTCTGATCAGAGTTAATCTATTTGAATAGCCGCGCCCACGGATATGGGCGATTGGTCAAGACTCACCGTGATTAGTCTCACCCTTACTTAATTAACTTGACTTAATGGAACTAGCATAGATCAGGTGGATGGTTAGGCCTGGTTAACGTGGTGTAACGTTAATCAGTGGAGGATTAATACTGTTCGATTAATCAACCTTTTTACTGTCTGCGAACTACTACTATTTGCAACTACTTTTACGCAAATAAACCTCTAGCCTTTCTTTGTCTCCCGTGCATTGTGCATACTTGCGGGTGTGATTTGTTGAGTACTATAGGTGGTACTCAATCTTGCTCCTTTTCCCCTCTCAGTGATGGAGTACCTGTCCGACGAGGATCATCAAGAGGACTAGGCTGAATCCGCCGTCAAGATGCCTGTGGAATGGACGCCCCTGCTTGGATAGCTGTATATAGACTTTATTTATTTTTACCGCTGCATTTATGTAAGACAATTTTATTTTGTTTGTAAGACACACTCTGTATGTACCCTGGCTTTTCTAGATAGGGATTTAATACACAGAAATGTTCAGAATTCTGGTTACGAATTTCTGGGCATTACAATTCATGCGCATGTCACATGCCCGTGCCCAGCCTGGCCCGGCGAGGAGAGACGAGCGAGCGAGCACGTGTTCCTTTAGTTCTCTTCCACATACATTGCTCAAGTGGCTAGGAGAGACGAGCGAGCGAGCACGTGTTCCTTCAGTTCTCTTCCACACACATTGCTCAAGTGGCTAGGAGAGACGAGTGAGCGAGCACGTGTTCCTTTAGTTCTCTTCCACACACATTGCTCAAGTGGCTAGGAGAGCACTCACTCTTTTAAGGTTGTTTATCTCTTCTAGAGTAAGCAAGGCTCCAATGAGGTAGGTTTTTGATAAGCAAGGCTCCAATGAGGTAGGTTTTTAACATTTTTCCTTGGAATTATTCTCTGTATGGGCCATACCTCTCTATTGGAGCATTTAAGTCATACTACTTTGTCTTTTCATGACTAGGAAATTAACCTAAAATCTCCATAGGCTATGACTAATAAGCCAACAGAACATATTAAGACATAACCAACCTACCTTGCAGCTTGTGAGAACATAGGTCTCATACCCCCCTGGAAGACATAACCAACCTACCTTACAAATCTCCATAGGCTATGACTAATAAGCCAACAGAACATATTAAGACATAACCAACCTACCTTGCAGCTTGTGAGAACATAGGTCTCATACCCCCTGGAAGACATAACCAACCTACCTTGCAGCTTGTGAGAACATAGGTCTCATACCCCCCTAGCTCCTGCCCTGGCCCAGGCCCAGCAAGCTAGCAAGTGCATGTGTTTCTCTACTTTTCTCCCACACACATTACTCAAGTGGCTAGAAGAGTACTCACCCTTTTAAGATAGTCTTTCTCTCCTAGAGTAAGTAAGGTGGTACTAAATTTTACATACATGTCTCCCGTGAGGTAGACTTTTGAGATTTTTCTAGAAATTATTCTCACTATAGGACCATTGGTCCACTAATAATTCCAACCTAGCCCGAGACTATATAGTAAAGTCTCGTCGTCATGAGCAGCTCCAAAGCCATGGCCTGCACACGAGGAGCTCATCGATAAGGGTAACTAAAATGTAATCGTCAAAGCCTCACTAGGAAAAAGTGCTCAAATTGGTTCAACCACCATCAATGATTATCAATACATCATGAATATTGGTAGCAATGGCGACCACCATCTAATCGCCGTCAACAATTTCACAACGCTGCGGCAAACACACGATGTCGCTCGAAGCCTGTGGCCACGTTAGGGGAAATCCGTTTGAGATTGACGCCCCTTGTCTGGCAAGTCGTGCACGAGGTGAAACCCATTCCGCGGTCGCGGTGGTCTAACGCGAGCTGCCGCCTGCCAAGCACTGGAAGAGAATGAGGATCAGGAGTAAAGAGCGAGAAAAGCCTGCTATGAGATTCATGCTGAACAGGTGTGGCGTTGGTAGATCAAGTCCTAAAGATTAGCAAAGGACGAAAGTCCTGTTTTTTTAGAAAAAAAGGAATTTGGTGGAGCCGGTCTCCAAACCTCCTCCTGTGCAAACCGACGCCCGATTGACAATCCATGTCCGATGTTGGGATCCAACGTCCGCCTAGGATAGCGGCTCCTCCGCAGGAAAAGCAGGCTCGCTCGCACGGCTCCACACAGTGTAGCTCCCAGGCGCAGACACGACTTACGCCCCAGGCTCGGCTCGGCGTGTGGCTCTGCTCTGCACCCAGATGGAATCGATGCCCGCATGGCCGCATCAGCCACGCGCAGTGGCGGAGGGAGGGGGGCAGGGGGGCCTGGCACCCCTTGACGTGCTACTAATCCTCTAGTATACCGTCAATATACATGTACGTATTAGCTGTCCAGACCCTCCCATTCATTCCAAATGTTAAGTGTATTTGAGGCCCAATAAGAAGCAGCCCATTTAGGCCTATCTAGTTGCTGCTGCTCCCTTCATTATTGTTTGGAATACGAAGCGACGCTTTGCTCTGGCTTCCTTCCATTCGTCTTCCTGTTTCTCCTTCGCGGCTTGCCGGCTTCACCAGTTCGCCAGACATCGTGGCGCTGGTACTGCCGGACGCAAGGGCGAGACGCGCACCACGCCGCAAATTACCTTTCGTCCACCACCAGCAGCCACCAGCAGGTAATCCATAATCCGATCATAAATCATCTAGTGATATTCTCTTATCTAATTAAGAGTCACTAGTGATTCTAAATTTCCCTTTCCAATTTCAGACAATATGAAGAAGAGAAAGACCATTAATAGCTTTTTAAGCCGATTGGTTCAAGTGCTAATTGTATTGAAGCCATTGCAAGCCGAGGCTTACAGAGTAACGTGGAAGTGGAAGGTCCTAACCTGGAAGGGGAAACTCATAATGATCATGTACAAAATCCTAATAATCAGAGTAGTGCAGCTGAACCAATCGAAGCCGAGGTTGCCGAGTCCGAGCATCCACCAGTTGTAGCTACTAGATTTGAGAGAGACCCTGGTAAACGTCTTCAAATATTGGAACTGCCAGCTGATCAACAAGATGAAGCTCGAAGATTTTATATTTCAGAGGGTCCATATCAACCTGTGTTGGCAGAGTACCCACTCGGTGAATTAGCTCATCGTCGTCGATTTTAGAGTAACTGGTTCAAGCAATTTACTTGGCTAGAATATTCACCTCATACAAATCATGCTTACTGTTTGCCATGTTTTTTATTTTCCAAGAAGCCAATTGGGAAAGTTGGATCAGATACATTCATAGTAAAGGGGTTTCAGAACTGGAAGAAAGTTAATTGCGGAAATGAATGTTCTTTTCTAAAACACATGGGGGATGCTAGCTCAGCCCACAATTATTCAGTTCGGTGTTTTAATAATCTTAAGAACACAATGGCTCAAATTGACAATGTGATTGTTAAGCAAAAAGAGATAATGGTTGCAAAAGGAAGGATTGCATTAGGTAACAGAGTTTCTCATGTCTTTTTTTTTTGCAACTAGAGTTTCTGCAGTATTTAAATTTAACTTGCTTTCTTTTTATACTTAGGTGGTTGACATTCCAAGGTTGTCCCTTTAGAGGCCATGATGAATCTCCAGGTTCCTTAAACAGGCGTAATTTTCTTGAAATGCTCAAGCTTTTGGCTTCCTATAACAAGGAGGTTAATGAGGTTGTGTTAGAAAATGCTCCCAAAAATGCAAAATACACTTCACCTGATGTCCAAAAGGAAATTCTAAGCATACTTGCTCGAAAAGTGCAGAAATCAATTAGAGAAGAAATTGGCAATAGCAAATTTTGCATAATGGTTGATGAAGCTCGAGATGAGTCCAAAAAAGGGCAAATGGCGATAGTCCTCCGATCTGTCAACAAGGAAGGACTTATAAAGGAGCGTTTCCTTGATCTAATCCATGTTAGTGATACTACTGCTTTGACACTTAAAGAGTCAATTTGTGCTGTCCTCTCAGCTAATGGCCTAAGCATACAAGATATAAGAGGTCAAGGTTACGATGGGGCCAGTAACATGCGAGGGGAGTGGAACGGATTGAAAGCTTTAATTCTCAATGAGTGCCCGTATGCATATTATATTCATTGCATGGCTCATCAGCTTCAGTTGGCCCTTGTAGCAGCATCAAGGGAGGTACATGAGGTACACAATTTTTTCAGCATGCAAATTTCATCATAAATGTTGTTAGAGCTTCTCCTAAGCGCAATGATGAGTTGCTAGCAAATCAAGCAGAGGAAATTGCCCATGAAATTGAATTGGGAGAGCTTGACACGGGGCGAGGGGCAAATCAGATTTCCTCCCTACAAAGACCGGGGGACATGTCGATGTTTTACACCGGCAATAAATATATGGGGCTACTCGGCGGATGGAAACTCGGTGGATTGCAAAGGAACACAAGGAAATTTTATACTGGTTCAGGCCCTCGATGTGAGGTAATACCCTACGTCCAGTTTGTATGTATTCCTTTGAGGATATACGGTGGTAGTTCTGATGAACTGTATGGCCGTGTGCTTCTATGAGCTCTTCTGCCCTCATGGGGCGCCCTGCCTCCCCTTATATACTGGGGGACAAGGTTACAAGGTAGGAGTCCCTATCGGATTACGACTAGGAGATCTCCCCTTAGAGATATAACGTACCCGACTAGGACTGTATATTCCTTTCTATACAAGGCGAAGTCTGCCGAATCTAGCTATATCTCTAATTACAAGGCTAGGCCCATCCTCTATCCGAGTGGCCCATATGCTGGTCATGAGGTACCCGGGGCCCATGGCACCCACAGGACACGAGATGGAGTTCCCACTACAGGTCTATTCTAAGCTTAAAGAAGATGTTTGGTGCCACAGTTTCAGTCCTACGCAGCATTGCTAATGATCATTCAGTTTCGAAGTATTCTTGGGGAGATGCCAGTGGTGCCTTACGAATCATTGTCACATTTGATTTTGTGTTTATTCTACTCCTAATGGAAAAGATTATGAAGATCACTGATGTGTTGTGTGAGACACTCCAAAAGAAGAACATTGATATCTTAAATGCGATGGATTCTGTTTCTACCACAAAAGTGTTGCTTGGTGAGTTGCGAAATAATGGCTAGGAACCTCTTCTGGAGGAGGTCAAATTGTTTTGTGGAAAGCACGAGATTGATATTCTTGATCTGAGTAAGAAGTATGTTTTTCCCTAAATTATTTGAGTGTGAAAGCCACATCATATTTATTTTTTTGTAAAATTGTTTGTTCATCAATCAATTCATATCTTCTCATTTGCAGGTATGTTGATGTGACTAAATCTCGAAACAAGAATGACAACACCATAGCCTTTCACCATTACAAAGTAGATGTGTTTAATGTTGCAATTGATCAACAACTAGCAGAGTTAGAAGATCGATTCAGTTCTCAAGCGACGGAGCTTTTGTCCCTTTGTGCTTCTTTGGATCCTAGGCTGGACACATTCAACATAGACAATATATGCATTCTAGTGGAAAAATATTATCCTGCTGATTTCTCAAGTCAAGAAAGAGCTCAATTGGAGTGTCAACTGCCACATTTTCAAATTGATGTATGCAACCATCCAGAACTGAAGGAATTATCAACACTTGCTGATCTAACAAGTGTACTATTTAAAACAGGTAAATATTCATCTTATCCTATGGTCGACAGGTTGTTAAGATTAGTATTAACTCTTCCAGTATCAACTACAACCACCGAAAGATGTTTTTCAGCTATGAAACTTGCGAAGACACGTCTCAGATGTACAATGGGAGATGGATTTTTGCGAGATTGTTTCGTAATTTATATTGAGAAGGAATTGGCTGCATCAATCAATACTGATGATATTATTATAGCCTACGATCTTGCTGCTAGTCGTAGAGCTAAATTTAAGTTGATAGATATGTAATTTTATTTTGGTTAAGACTTGTGAAACATGCAACATGCTACTATTATATGTGACTAAAACCATCTAATATGGCTATCAGTTCTACTTTGCTTTGTCCATTGCCCCCCCTTACATCAAATCCTGGCTCCGCCCCTGGCCACACGATTAGAGGGACGCCGCCGCGTTGTCACATGGCCGCCGCCTGAGCCATCGTCGGGCTTCCTCAGTCCTAGCAGCCATCATGGAGGCTGAGAAGCCATCAGTGAGTTATGCTGCTGCCGGTGATGAGCTTGTACCCGCCGTTGATTCTTCAGACACCGACGAGGCGATGGTAGAACCTTTTATTTAGCTAAGCGTCTCCCCTATAGGTGGCCAAACGGGCGGACCGGGCCGGCACGGCTCGAGGCACGGTCCGGCACGGCCCGCTACGGCACGGCCCGTGTAGGCACGGTTCCTGTAGCGGGCCGTGCCATGCCGGCCCGCGTGCCTCCGCCCCGGCCCAGGCACGGCACGCCCAGGTCGTGGGCCGTGCCATGCCAGCACGGCCCATCGGCGGCCCACCATGCCCGGGCCGGCCCGGTCCGCCGACGCCTGCCGCCGCGCGTCCGGCGTCCCCGGCCTCCGCCACCTGCCGCCGCCCTCCGCCGTCGCCTCCCCGCCTGCGCGTCGCCCCCTCCGCCGCCTGCCGCCGCCTCGGCCTCCTCCCGGCCTCCTCGGCGCCTCGGCCTCCTTGGCGCCTCCGCCTCGTCCCGCCGCCTCGGCCTCCTTCGCCCCCTCCGCCGCCGCCTCCCGCGCGCGCCTCCCCGGCCTCCGCCGCCTGCCGCCGCCCTCCGCCGCCGCCTCCCCGCCTGCGCGCCGCCCCCTCAGCCGCTTGCCGCCGTGCCCGTGCCCGTGCCCCATGCCCGTGCCCCATGCCCCCGTGTCCCATGCCCGTGCCCCGTGCCCCCGTGCCCGTGCCCCGTGCCGTGCTGTGCTAGCCCGCTACAGTCCACGGGCCGTGCCGTGCCGGCCCGCCGTGCCGCACCGCCGGCCCAGGCACGACACGGCTACTCGGGCCGTGCCGGCACGACCCACGGCTAACCGTGCCGGGCCGGCCCGGGCACGGCCCATTTGGACATCTCTAGTCTCCCCACTACATTAGCTATATCTCGGAATGCATAATCAACATTGGAAGAGTAGCGCACCAGTTAATTAATCTTCATGTTAATTAATAGGTTTATTCTAAGATCGAAAGAGTGAGGCGGGACGGAGAGAGAAAATAGTTGCTCACGGAAGGGCATGGTGATAGGTGAAGCGAATTTTTACTGTTACTAATTTAATTTTTTTTAATTTACAAAACTAATTTTCGATTTGGATCATTTGCAGAACTACCCTCTTGCCGCCGTGGGCCACGGCGGTATTTAAAAACCGCCGTGGCCCAGGGCGGCGAATGGCTTTCCCGTCAGGCGCGGCTAGCGGCGCCGGCCGCCGTTAGCCCGGGGACGCCATGTGGATTCGCCACCCTGGGGGACGGCGGCGAATGCCCCCAGGGGGCCGAATGCAATTTTGCATTCGGCCCCCTGGGGGCATTCGCCGCCGTCCCCCAGGGCGGCGAATGCATAGGACCGTCCGCACAGCGATCGGACGGTCCGAATCCACAGCAAATTGTTGTAACGCGCGCTAACTACCTTAAAACAGTCATAACTTTCGCATACGGTCTCGGAATCGGGCAAATAAGTACTCTACGGACATCTACAGAAAATTTTACATCCGCTTCCCCCCGACTTTGTCGGGTTTGTCCAAAAAAATTTTACGAAATTCGGCCGGGAAGATTGAGTTTTTGAGGTCCGAAGTTTCAGCACGGTTTTTAAAGCACACTCATAATTTTCTACAGGCCACATCTTACATCGGTTTAAGCTGCACCTTCACGAGATTTTGCTATTCTCATGTTGCTAGTTGAGAAAAAAATATCAAAAAAAAAGAAAAAAAAAATTTTACAGGCGGTCCCCTGGATTCGGACGGTCCGATCCTTGTGCGGACCGTCCGTTCACTATGCTAAAAACCGCCGTGGGGGACGGCGGCGAATGCGATTTTGCATTCGGCCCCTTGGGCGCATTCGCCGCCGTCCCCCAGGGCGGCGAATCCACGTGGCCTCCCCGCGGCTAACGGCTACCGGCGCCGTTAGCCCCGGGTGACGGGATGCCATTCGCCGCCCTGGGCCACGGCGGTTTTTAAATACCGCCGTGGCCCAGGGCGGCAAGAGGTTAGTTTTGCAAATGATCCAAATCGAAAATTAGTTTTGTAAATTAAAAAAAAAATTAAATTAGTAACAGTAAAAATTCATATAAGGGGTGACCACGAAGCCCATCCATGGCGGGGGCCGAAGTACACCAGCGCAGCCCAGTATGCGATATCATCTTTGTCCTTCTCGCTGGATCACGGGCTGGATGATCTGCGTCCTGGGCCAAAGGAGGAGAACTCGTTAGTCCTAGTATCGGATGCCAGTCCATTCCATCACCTTGATCCACTTTAAAGCACCTGTGGAGAGGGGATCTAGATCGAGGAGGATGCCAGTGAGAGTCCTGTAGGGCGACGAGAGCAGTGGCGGAGGTGATTGGTACAATCGTGGAGGAGATGGAGAGGGCCCAAGGCCTCGAGGATTCCAACCAAGGCGACAAGGATTCCGGGGGTTTGGACGTTTCAACGGAGAGGGAAGCAGAGCTCCTCCCTCATCGATGGGGAGAGCTTCGCCTCCGCCAATCCCGGTGAACACGACGATGCCATATCTCCAGGGAAATTCATTGAATCCAAGGGGGGAAACTTTGCAACCTCGAGAAACAGCAGGTATGATACAAGGTGCGGTGATCGAGGAGAAGAAAGGTGATGGAAGCGGCTCAGGTTCTGGTGCTGGATCTGATGCTATTCGTGGGAAACCACCAATGTGGCAGTACAGGCCGGTGCAGAAGACAATGGGGGAATCCTTGGGAGCATCTAGTGGGCAGGGATCTGAGCAGGCTATGAAAGTTGAGGCTGTGAAGACTCATCAGGAGGAAATTACTGCCCAGGTGCGTCCACACTTTCAGAATGGAAGATGTGCAAAGTGCCATGAATTTGGCCATGTGGGTAGAGATTGCGATGTTACTGTATATTGCATGATTTGTGAGAACAACACACATAGGACCGAGGATTGTTATGTTGGGAAGAATCTGAAGCCTGTGGGTCAGCTTGTAGGCTTTGGTGCTAGTGGTCTTGCTTGCATTATGGTTTAGAATGCTAGGGATACTTATGCTAAGGAACATGTTAATCCAATGGCTATGCTCACTATCAAGGAAGGAGGCCCATTAACTGAAAGGCAAGTGGAGGAGGGGTTTACCCAACAATTTAGATGGAATTGGCTGTGGAAGGCTAAATCACACTCCAGTGGGGTTTTTCAGCTGAGCTTTCCTAACAAGCCTAGGCTAGAAGAGTTGTCAAACTTTGATGAGTTTACACTTAAAGGGACAATGTAAAGGTGCAGATACATGAATGGACACAGGAGGCAGAAGCCAGTGGTAAATTGTTTGTAGTATGGCTGAAGGTTACTGGGGTACCCAATGGCATGAAGAATTGGCATCCATTGCATGAGATTGGCTCATATCTGGGACCTGTGGTGGAAGTTGATATGGATGCAATCAAGGATAGAGATGTTATGAGAATCAAGGTGGGGATGATCAGTCCTGGAGTTCTGCCAAACACCTCAGAGCTAACTACACCAAAATTGATGATCATTTGGAGGAGATCGTAGAAGTTGGGTGGTTCAATGGGAAGATCAAGGCAAAAGGAATATGGAAATTGATGATGGGAGGAGGGTTCGAATCCCTCTCTTTCCACCCCCTCGGATCATTTGGGACTTTCGAATTGGATGGAATTCTGACCCCCGGATTTTCTCGTAGATAAATGTACGAAACAAATCAAATTTCAAGCTGCAAAGAGAATGAGGAATGATGAAGACACAAACAATAATTTGATGATGGACAAAGATAAGCCAAGCTTTAGAACCGGCATTGAGAGTGCAGGCGGAATACCAGATTAGGGTTGCTCAAAAAGAAGACCTGAAGCAAGGGGTAGCAGAATGCTCAATTGAGATACATGTACAAGAAGCTAAATCAGAAGGAAGGGATAAGGAATCAGAAAATGGCAATGCTAGCAGAGAAGTGGAGAATACAATGGGAAGGATACAGATGAGTGAGAGAAGGTCCAATTAGTAGGCAGTGAAGAATATATGGAATCACAGGAATCTGAGAATAGCTTTGCAAGAGCTGTGGGGATTAGTCTCGGACACAATGATGTGGAAGAGGAAGAGGAAAACAGAAGAAGTTAGAGACTCAGAGATAGATGGGTAAAAAAGCTCTAGAGATGGCTACTGAAAGAAAGGAGGCTCAGAATGCATTCCTTAACAAAGGTGACATACCTATCCCATCCTTTATTGAAGATTCTAATATTTCCTTGGCCCAAATGGCAAGTTTGGTGGGAGTAGATTTAGGTTGCTCTATTGATAATATTGATGCTAACGTCAATCTGACCAAAGACTTGAAAATTTCTAGAATAAATTTGTTCATGGTGGAACAAAAGAGAAAAGATGAACATAATAAATCAAATGATATAATAGATTTTGTAGACCCTGTTTTAACTCGCTTAGTGCATGATAATTCATCTGATTGGGAAGATTCTGAGTTGGAATGGTCAGAACATTTACTGGCCCAAGCTCTATCTCAATCTTCTAGGAAAAAAGAACAGACAAAGGAAACCTTGTAATTAACAAGGTCACTACAAAAAGGGTTTATAGAAATAAAAAGAAAACTAAATGAGAGGTCTGATTTGGAATATTAGGGGTTGTGGGCATCATGAAAAATTAGACACCTAAAAGATGTGATAGGTGGAAGAAATCCAAATTTTATTGGTCTAATTGAGACAATGAAGCAGGAATTCTCTGCTAACTTGTTGAGAAGCTTGGGAGGTGGGAAATCTTTTAAATGGATTTGCTCACCAGCTAGGGGTAGATCTGGAGGGATTTTAGTTGGAATCAATGAGGAAAAGTTTTTGGTTTCTGAATCTGAAATTGGTAAATACCATGTTAGAATTCTTATTGAAAATAAGCATAAACCCTTCAAATGGAATTTGGTGATTGTTTATGGAGCAGCTCAAATTGACCAGAAACAAGAATTTCTGGTTGAGCTTGCAAATTTATGCCAATCTTTGAATAAGCCTATCTTAATGGGGGGAGATTTCAATATTATTAGAAAAAAAGTAAAAAAATAAGAAAGGAGGATGCAACAAATGGACTTTTGTTTAATGCCATTATTTAACAAGCTAATTTGAGGGAATTAAGTTTGGGGAACAGACAGTTTACCTGGTCAAATGATCATGAAAACCCCACTTATGAAGAACTTGATAGAATTTTAGTTAGTGTAGAATGGGATCAGAAATAACCACTTGCCCATGTAAAAGCAATGGAATGAATATTGTCTGATCATGTTCCTATATTGCTAGATACAGGAGACATGCTTGGTAAAATGTCTGTCGTTAAATTTTAAAACAGTTGGCTCCTTAGGAATAATTAACTGATTTGGTTACTAAAACTTGGGATTCATATACTGGACATGGGTCAAGTCTGGATAGATGGCAATGGAAACTGAAAAATATGACGAAAAAGTTAAAAGGGTGGAACATGAATTGGGAAGGAATTTATAAAAAGCAGAAATTAAGGCTTTCAAAAGAAATTGAGGAGTTAGACAAGCAAGAAGAAATTAATGGGATGTGTGGAGGCCATGGGCCCCGGGTGCCTCATCACAAGCATATGGGCCACTCGGACAGAGGATGGGCCGAGACTTGTAATTAGAGATATAGTAGCACCCGGCAGACTTTGCCTTGTACAAAAAGGAATATACAGTCCTAGTCGGGTAAGATGTATCTCTAAGAAGGAAATCCCTTCGCCGTGTCCGGGTGGGACTTCTACTTTGTACCCCTGTCCCCCAGTATATAAGGGGAGGCAAGGCGCCCCCTGAGGGCAGAAGATCATTGATCGACACAAATCCTCAAAGGAATACCACCACAACTGGACGTAGGGTATTACCTCACATCGAGGGCCTGAACCAATATAAAATCTCCTTGTGTTCCTTTGCAATCCACCGAGTTTCCATCCGCCGAGTAGCCCTATATTCATATTGCCGGTGTAAAACATCGACAGTTGGCGCGCCAGGTAGGGGCCTTAATCTTCTTGTGTTCCTCTGCAATCCACCGAGTTTCCATCCACCGAGTAGCCCCATATTCATATTGCCGGTGTAAAACATCGACAGTTGGCGCGCCAGATAGGGGCCTTTGGCGAGATCTACACCAACAATCTCGATGGATCCTACATCAGGAGTCGATGGCGACAAACTCTCCCCTGGAGACACAATAACCTTTGGAAGCCTCGACTTTATCGCCGACCAAATCGGCAATCTCACCTTGGCCAACGTAGATCCAATCCAACCGGCCGAGGAACCAATCGACTCCGCACCAGTCGGCTCACAAGACGTTGCGCCAGTTATCATCAATCTAATGTAGGAATCTTCAACTTCGTTGAGCTTTGGGACAACTCTCTCCTTCGGCGTCCGACTCGCGCTAGGCCTTGAGCCAACCCGGGTTGGGCTAGGAGGGGAAGAGATCGTCAATCTTCCGCACGGGCTCAGCCACGCCGCAGATCTACACTTTATGCGGCAGACCCAATCCCCTGCGGTTCAGTTTAGACATGGCTCAGAGCCGCTCCAGATTCGATCTAGGGAGGTCGGAGTCGTTCTCACTCCGATAAATTACTTGGATTCCGACTCCAAGTCAGACAACGGTTCGAACACTAGTTCGGACTCTAGTCTGGCGAGTTTTCTCCTGCCCCGTGAGATCTTCATGGCTTCAACACCACCACCGGAGGTGCGCCGACTACAAGAGGAGCAGCAGGAGGCGGCACGCCGACTACGGCAACAAGAAGAGGCCGATCGCGAGGCCCGCAACGACGGGCTACGCAGGGCTGGGCGAACCGCCCAGCAACAGATTCTCCAAACCAAAGTCGGTGACCACGACGTCTTCGTCACGCCACAACAGAACGTCGTGGCCGCTGCAACCCTGCTGGACACGCTCCAGCTCGGGCCTGATCACTAGGCCACCCCGACTATCGCCAAGATAAAGGCGACGATTACAGCTGCTGCCTGTCAGCAGCAACAGCAGTCGGGCGACACACTTGTACCGACCAACCGGTCGGGTTCTCCGGTAGCAGGCTCATCTACATCAGCTCGACGTCGGCGGCTAGCTCAAGTCGGCCACACAAAGAGTTGCGCCAAACGTCACTCGGCGACACCAACAACAACAATCGGCGGCGTCACCAGTACGATCGCCGGTCCAACCAAGATCTCCGAGTTCATCTACAACGTGACCTCCGACACGACATTAACGCTCGGTGCTGCCAACGCGAAGAAGAAGAGCGCCGCCGACTGGAGGACGAGAACGAGCGTTTCGGTCTTCACCACAAGTAGTTTGACCGCCGTAATCGGAGCCGGAGCCCTCACGAAGACGAAGGCGTTTCAGCTTTCACCCACGAGCTCCAGGACGTCAATTGGCCGTCGGACTTCAAGCCTACGGGGATCAAGAAATACAGCGGCAAAACCAACCCCGAGTCCTAGCTCACCGTATACACCCTGGCAATTCGAGCTGCCGGTGGTGACCACAAAGCCATGGCTAACTACCTCCCAGTCGCACTAGCCGACTCGGTGAGGACATATGATGTGAATGTGGGTGTCCCGATCTTTCGATGAGAGGGTAGGTCGATTGGATGGAGCGACGTTGGCGATCCGACTACAACCGTCCAGGGACGTTGCGCCTTAGCAATCGTTACACCAACTCTAGAGGCTGTTCGCAATCTCGACGGATGCACGATCAGCCCAACCACGAGGGTAATTGTTCTTGTAAGCAATCGAGAACTAGCAAGAACAAGATGAACAAGCAACTCAATTTGCGAAATAAAGATGAAGGTTTAACTCAAGTGAACAAACGGTGGGGTTCCAAAGATAAGCAAACCGGCGATCTAACCGATCACGGGATTACACGGTAAAGTAGCGACGCTAACTTTAATCTAACAAAACCCAATCTGCTTGTGGCGGCTCTAAAGTCATTAATAGGATGGGAGGACGACCACAGGGGTGTTGGGGTCGTTCTCTAACCTAGGACGCGTCCCTAATAGACCCAACTTGATACATGGGCCTTCGGCCCAAAACCGGTGACGCAGCACCTTAAACAGAAAACCTCTCGTCACTAAAACGGCGATTGCGGACGATTCCGAGCAGATATGAAGATGAGTCCGGATCCGTTGGAAAATAGACTTGATAAGCTTTCTGTGAAGTACTAGAACTCCTAAATCGGAGTTCGTATGAAGTCGTAGCAGCCGTCACAAGTTGGCGCTGTCGTACAGTCCGAATCCAGCCTGTGCGAATCCCTTTCCTTGGTGATCTCCTCCCTTTCCTTGTTGATCTCCTCCATGCGTAGGTGTGGCTGTATCGATGGTGGTGATGTCCTCATCAACATGGCTAACAGGGCTCCCGAGACGGTCGATCGGTTCCTAGGGAGAACTCAGGGAGCAGTTCATCGCTAACTTTCAAGGGACCTACGAGAGCCGTCTTCCGAGCATGATCTATATCAACTGCACCAGAAGAAGAACGAGTCTCTACGCGACTTCATCAAGAGGTTCTCCGAGAAGCGTAACAAAATCCCAATGATCCAAGGATGAGGCCATCATTGCCGCCTTCCGCAAGGGAGTAAAGGACGCCCCGTTTATCGCGAAGTTCACTCGGAAGCCACCATCCTCCGTCCGGGCTCTCTTTGACATGGCGAACAAATATGCCGACTCGGCTGAAGTGGTCGCCGAGGCCCTCGACGAGAAGAAGGAATCCCGGCAGAAGGACCAGAAGGTGAAAGCCGACAATGAGCCATCGCAAAACAAGACCGGCAACCACAAGCGGAAGTCGGACAACGAGGTGGCCAACATGGAGCGAACTCGGTCGCGGCCCCAATGGAACAACGACTACCAGAAGGTCAAGAATGGGCCATGCCTCTTCCACCCCAAAGACAAGCACGTGGCCAAAGACTGCTTCATGCTCAAGAAGTTTGCTTCCGAGCAGGCTTCATCATCTAGCGCCGACAAGGACAAAGACAAGCCAAATCAAGGCCTGGCTGACGATTTTCAGGATCCCTAGGCCGAGCTCAACCACATCTTTGAAGGGCTGTCTGCGTACGAGTCCAAGCGGAAGCAGAAGCTCACAGCACGCGACGTCAACTCAATCTCTAAAGCAGACACCCCCCAGTATTTGCGCTGGTTAGAGACGCCCATCACGTTCACCCGCGCAGATCACCTAGATTGGGTTTCACACCTGGGGCGTTACCCACTCGTCCTGGACCCGGTCGTCAAGAACATCAAGTTGAAGAAGGTCTTCATAGACGGAGGCAGCGCGCTCAATATCCTCTTCGCCAAGACTGGATGAGATGAAGATCCCTCGTTCAGATCTGCGGCCAAGTACGGCCCCCTTCCACGGAATAATTCCCGGCCTGTCTTCAACACCACTCGGGCAGATCACCTTGCCAGTCACCTTTGGCACGCGGGATAACTTCCGCACGGAAAACATCTGCTTTGAGGTTGCCGACTTCGAGATCGCGTACCACGCGATACTTGGACGACCGGCGCTCGCCAAGTTCATGGCGATACCGCACTATACATACATGGTGCTTAAGATGCCTGGGCCAGCAGGAGTCCTCTCCCTCCGCAGCGACGTCAAGCAAGCCTTCACCTGCGACAAGGAGAGCTGCGAGTTGGCTCAATCACAAGAGGCGGCAGTCGGGCGCAACAGCATTCGGCAAGCCATCACAACCAAAGTCAAGGAAGATCAAGTTCCGGCCAAAAAAAGCAGCGAAGTCAGGAATTTCAGCGGACTCTGACACGAAGAAGATCCCCCTGGACCCTTCCGACCCCTCCAAGACTGCTTTAGTCGGAACCGGACTCGATCCCAAATAGGAAGACACGCTCGTCACCTTCCTCCAGGCCAACAAAGACATCTTCGCGTGGAAACTGTCCGACATGCTAGGCGTACCAAGGGAGGTGATCAAGCACGCCCTCAACATGAAGACAGACGCCAAGCCAGTCAAGCAACGGTTGCGGCGCTTCGCTCAAGACCGTAAAGATGCTATTCGGGAGGAGGTAACCAAGCTTCTCGCAGCGGGTTCATCAAAGAGGTCTATCACCCGAATTGGTTGGTAAACCCAGTTCTGGTCCGGAAGAAAAATGGTAAATGGCATATGTGCGTCGACTACACCGATCTCAACAAGGCGTGCCCCAAGGACCCATTTGGTTTACCAAGAATAGACTAGGTGGTGGATTCAACTGCGGGGTGCGAACTTCTCAGCTTTCTCGACTGCTACTCGGGATACCATCATATTAGCCTGAAGGAGGAAGACTGCTTAAAAACGTCTTTCATCACGCCGTTTGGAGTGTACTGCTACATCACTATGCCGTTCAGTTTGAAAAACGCTGGAGCAACGTATCAACGGGCAATTCAGCGGTGTCTACACATTCAGATTGGGCGCAATGTGGAGGCCTACGTCGACGACGTGGTGATCAAGACCAAGTCCAAAGAAGACCTCATCGCTGATCTGGAGGAAACCTTCCAGAACCTTCGAAGATTAAAGATGAAGTTGAACCCAGAAAAGTGCGCCTTCAGTGTGCCATCCGGCAAGCTACTTGGCTTCATCGTCTCGTATCGCGGCATCGAGGCCAACCCGGAGAAAGTCTAATGCAATTATGAATATGGCTCCCCCAACTAACCAGAAGGACGTCCAGAAGCTGACAGGCTGCATGGCGGCTCTCAGCCGGTTTATTTCCTGACTGGGCGAACGGGGCATGCCCTTTTTCAAGCTATTGAAGAAAGCAAACAATTTCCAATGGACTCCCGAAGCCCAGCAAGCCTTTGAAGACTTCAAGAAATTTCTCACATCACCCCCCATGTTGGCGTCACCCATGTCCCAAGAACCGCTAATGCTATATCTGGCGGCAACTACTCAGGTAGTCAGCACGGTGCTGGTGGTCGAGCGATCCGAACAGGGTCACATCCAGAAAGTCCAACAACCAGTCTACTTTGTCAGCGAGGTCAAGACGTGATACCCGCAGGTCCAGAAGCTGCTCTATGGCCTACTCATCACTGTCCGGAAGCTGGTGCACTATTTCCAAGCACATCAAGTCACGGTGGTCACATCGTTTACACTCGGGGACGTCCTACATAACCGCGAGGCCACCGGCCGAATCGCTAAATGGGCGCTTGAGTTGATGGCGTTCGACATCACCTTTCAGCCACGGACAGCAATCAAATCACAAGCTCTAGCCGACTTCGTGGCCGAGTGGATAGAAGTTCATTATAGCGGAGGTTACTCGGCCAGGCACCTACCAACTGAAGACCGAAGACGGTGCCCTCATCAGCAACTCATGGAATATAGAATAGCTACGTCCTTTCTATATCTGAGTTTTATGCTTTCCCATGTGTACAGCTTTTCTTTGACTCACTACGCCGCTTGTTTCAACCGAGTAGTGAGTCGGGGGCTGCATGTATTATATGTGCTTTGTCAATAATATACGAGCCTATTTTACTTAAGTTATGAAGTTTTACTACGACTTTCCCATGTCTGCCCGAGTACAGCTTTCTACGGTGAACGTTTTTATTAAGTTCCTATAGATTAACTCGGTGTAGGCTATACGGTCGAGTAAAGCTAATGACAACTGAGTAATAGTCTAAAGCTTGGTGGCATTGCACATATATTTACACATGTCTTTACAAAAACTTATATACACACCGACTGCATGATATGTTGTTTTTACATACCTAGGTCCCGGGTGATAATCTCTGCAGTCGGCCTCGCCTTGGCTATCAGCTCCAGCGCCTCCTCAGGAGTCGTCTCCTCGGCAAACCCCTTCCCGATGGCTTTAACATTCGCCCTTGGGTAGATGGACTTGGTCATTGCTAGGGTCTGGGCCACGCCGGCAATGACATGCTCATCCGAGTACCTCTTCAGGGCACTTGGTGCATCTTTAAGGCGCTCCTCTAGTTGGAAGATTGTGCTGGAGCTGGTTACCACAGGACGAGGATCCATCAGGTCAAAGAGCCCTTTCACGGACTCGCTAAGGGTTTCCTGTGACTCCTTGACTACCCTGATCTCCTCTGCGAAGGCCTGAAACTGGATCTAGGAATTGGCTCTCGCAGCTACCCAGGTTCACCGACAAGTAAACTTGTTAGGCAAAGCCGCAGGTGGAGTAATTAATGGATTGGCTAAGGTTATTGTCAGAGCGGAGACTTACTTTTGTAGTCGGCCTCCCACTTGGCTATGGCCTTCTCCAGTTCAACTTTTTCTTTCTCGAGCTTGGTATTGGCCTTTTTCAACTCAGCCTTCTCTAGCTCAAGCTCGATTTTGGCCTTTGTCAGGTCGGCCTTGTCCTTTTCAAGTTCGGCCCTGGCTCTCTCGGCCTCCTTCAGCTGTTCTTCTCCCTCTGTTCGGTTCTTCAACTCTGCTTCGAGGGCTGCACGACAGATTAGTCAAGAACTCAACGTCGCAATCAAGACACAACTGGGGGTAGTCGGGAAATACCATAGCTGGACTGGGAGGATTTGGTCAGAAAGAAGTATTCTGGAGGCTCACCTCTTATCTTCTTGGCTTGGTCCCAATTCTCACTCCTGAGCTGGGTGACAGCCTCCCTCAGCCAAGATTCCCTCTCCTGGTTGCGCCCTTCCACTTCGGCTTTCAAGGCCCGGAGCTAGTCCAATTCTTGGAGCTAGGGGGCAACCCGGGTCAGGACCTCATGCATCTTCTCCGAGTGATCAACAAGCTTCTACTCGAGGAGTAACAAGTCAAAGCAAAGTCAGGCGTCAAGAAATACTACCGAGATTCCAATACAACGGAAATCATACCTGAATTCCCTGGGACGCGGCGATTGTGGCACGAAGCAAGTCTTCACGCTCCTTTTCCGCCGCCGCCTCATCAAGCTTGTAGCTCCGCGCAGTTCCGTCGGGCGCCGTCCAGCGGAACGTCCTCGGGAACTTGCGCGGAGGGGCCTCGATCCTGGGGAGGTCCGGTCTATCCGAAGGAAGGGACAGCGATGACGATGACGGAGACTAGGAAGGCGACGGGGTCCTAGCCCCCAACTCGGCGGCCTTCGGGGCTTCGGGGTCTGGTTCAGGAGCCGCAGCGACGGCCTCGACAACGGGTGCCGGCTCAGGGGCTGGTACAGCGGCTTCAGCAACCGCCCCTTGGTCGGCCGGGGTCGGCGGCCCTGTAGTCGGGGCGGTCTCAGTTTCTGCAACCGGGGCCGCTGCTGACTCAGCAGGTGTGCTCGTTGGCGCTGGATTGGCTGGGGCAGGCTCGACAGCAGGGGTAGTCGGCGTGGTCTCTTTAAGATCAATGTCGGCCCACTTCCTGCATAGCGAGTCAAACATCAAGATGCTACAATGCTGAACATGATTTTCAAAAGACCCAGAACGACCTACCTCTTGGAGAACTTGAGCTTTTGTCCAGGAGATCCAGAGGACGGCACTGGAGGGATGCTGGTTGTCAGGCCGGAAGGCGCGGCAGTTGGCGGCGGCATTCCTGTCCTGGTTGGCCCCGTTCGCGGTGTGGCCAGTTGGGGCGCTCAAGTACTTGGCGGCGTTGGAGTCGGCCTTGTACTCGGCGGCGCTCGTGTTGGGCTTGATGATGCTGGGCTCGACCGCGCTACTCCCGGTCTGGGACTCGATAGCCTGGGTGCAGTACTAGCGGGATCTTTTATTTTCAGACTCCTGGCTGTGGCACTTGGCCTCATGACCTTCTTCTTGCCCTCGTCTACGACAGGCTTCTTCCCCGCTCTCTTGGAGTCGGGTTGGGCAACGGAAGGACTTCTCGGTCTCTTCTTCGATTTTGTGGCCGACAGCGGACGGGAGTTATCATCAAACTCCTTGCACCACTACAAACAATTGAACAATATACATCACACGATGTTGGGCAATTATGGATACATGTCTACAGGCATTCATCACAGAAGAGAAGCAAGGGTTACCTTGGGACGAGGCCGGTTTTGGCTATAAGCCGCGATGGAGTGCTCTGCGTCCTCGGTTTCGACCACCCCACTAGAGAAATAACTAAACAATGTTTCAGTCACTTTTTGCTGGTCAGCCACCTCTCGGCTTTCTCGGTCAGGGTCATTTTTATCTTGGTAATCACAGCAGAATTCGCTCCTCAACTTCAATGGCTGGACACGCCGGGTCAGGAAACGCTTGGCCGCCCAGGGGCCGGTCAGGCCAGCTCTCTTAAATTTCTCCAACCTTGCTAGCAACTGATGTACTTGGCCCATCTCTTCGAAAGTTGGATCCGATGACCAATTGGGCGAGACCGCCGGTGGTGAGCCAGTGAATGGAGGCAGGGAGGGTTCCAGATCAGAACAGTAGAACCACTCCTTATGCCAACCTTTCAAGGAGGATTTCAAAGGAAGATTGATATATATTTTCTTCATTTCACTCCTCAACTGAAGGCCAGCTCCCCCAATCACCTGGACCTTATTCTTGGAGGGTTGGGGCTTGGTGTGGAATAAGTGCCTAAAGAAATTAAAGTGGGGTTCCACACCCAAGTAGCACTCGCAAAGAGTCACGAAAATAGAGATTTGCAAGATCGAGTTAGGATTCAGATTCACCAACTCCAATCCATAGAAGCCAAAAAGACGGCGGAGGAACTCGGAAGAGGGAAGAAACAAATCCCGGTCAAAGAAAGAGGCAAAAACAACAGTCTCGCCGGCTTGGGGATTTGGAACCGACTCACCCTCAGCCGGGCGCCAGTGGATGATGTCATAGCTTTGCAGCTGCAGCAACTTCTCCAGCCTTTCCAGCTTCAACCGGCTGCAATCCGAGGTCAGCCACCCTTCGTCCGACGCCCCAACAAAATCTGGAACCTTCGGCATGGTTGGGGGGACAAGAAATTTGGGGGAAATGTGGTCGGGGGCTTGGAATGGATAAAGGAAAGCGGAATCGCTCGAGCTTCAACGGGGAGGAGCAAGCAATGGCGAACCCTAGCGGAGCGGAAGGCGAAATTTCGGCGCGGAGCTGGTGTCACACCCTGAGTTTAGCCACACTAAATATTACCTGTGAAAAATACCTAAGAAAAGGAATTTAAAAATAGCAACGGGAAAATAATTAAAGGTGTAAAATGCAAATAATAATTTATCGTGGCCGGGAATATTTTTCTTGTATTCTCTGTGCCAAAACACATTAACTGGATTTTTAGTGGAATTTTCAGAGCACAGGAACTATTTTTAATAAATCAAATACGCTTATCGGAATTAAAATCGTCCTGGAAATCTTTTTCCTTTTCTTTTCCCTTCTGTTGCTCTGTTTCCTCTTTTTCTCCATCGCCGGGCCGCCGGCCCAGCGCCGCACCGCGCCGTAGGCCGGGTCCTTTTTCCCTCCCCGGCCTTTTCCTCCTCGCGCCCGTGCCCGGCGCGCCCTCGCGCCCGCGCCCTCGTGCCCGTGCCCCGCGGCCGTGCCCTCGCGCCCGCGCGCGCGCACCCGCGCCCACGCACCCGCTGTCAGGCCGGGCCCGCCTGTCAGCATCATCTTCCTCCTCCGTCCGAATCGGGCGGAGGGGAAAATCCCCGGAGCCGTCCGATCCGGCGCCGCCTCCTGCCTCATCCTCCCGCACTCGCACTCGTTCAAACGGTCGCGGACCGAGTCCGCCCCACTCCCCCGAGTTCTCCGGCGTCCACGTCCCCTCTCTCCCGTGAACCACGCGCACGATCTCCACGCCGTGACCCACTCACTCGTGCGCGTTTGGAGCCATTCGGCCTCGATCTCTCCCGGCCGACTGTATAAAAACCATCTCCACCCTCTCCTCCATCTTTTCCCCAAACACGCCGAGCTTTCCAGTGCCCCAGAACCCCGTCGCCACCGCGCACCCGAGCTCCACCGTCTTTCGCCGCTTCCGGTCGCCGCTCGCCGCCGTTCCGGACGCCGCCAGGCGATTCCGCCACCGCCTGCACCTCCGCCGCGCCGCGCTGCACCTCGGCCGCCACTCCGTTGAAGCCGAAGCTCGCCGGACCGCCTCGCCCGCGCGCACGGTGAGTATCGGCCCTCCGCCTCCTTTCCGGCCGGTGATTCCCGCCGCGCCGTGTCTCCATTCTCCGCTCTAACTCCTCTCCCGTCCTCCTCATCCTCCAGGACACGTCGGCAGCCGCCTCTCGCCTGTTCCCCGCCGTCGGAGCTCCGTCGCCGACGTCGTCCCGAGGCCGCCGCCGCCTTTTCGTCGCCACCGTCGTCTTCGCGCCGTCGCTCGCCGTCGCGAGCCGCCGGTGAGAACCCCCTCCGTTTTCCCGTTCATTTCCGCCCCTCCGTGTGGTCGCCGCCGCCTCCCGCTCGGGACGGCTGGCTTCGGCCGCCGCTCCCCAGGGCCGTCCGATCTGCCGGGTGGCAGATCGGGGCCGCCCGCTCGCTCGCCCGCGTGGTTGCCCGCGGTGGCGCCGCGTGGTGCGCCCGCCTCTGTGCGCCGTCACCTCCCCCTCCCCTCCGGTGACGTCTGTAAATCGGTTAATGCGCAATAAATCGTCTGGTTAATTATACTTACACTAAAAATAGCAGTAAAACTTCAATAAATCATAACTATTTCATGCGAACTCGGATTAAGTCCATTCAAATTTCATTAAATCCAGAAAAATGCCGAGAATCCATTAATAATACTTTCAGCCCATGTTTGTCGACTCCATGTACTGTTTTTAATTGTTTATGCATTGTTTGTTGTAGAATCCGACGCCGGTAATTCCCCTGCGTATTTCGAGATTGTAGCCGAATACCTTGAGCCGGAGCAAGGCAAGTCGCACTGATACTTTGATCAATTTGTACCCATTTTTCGCTAAATTGCTTTGTTTACTTAAATAAACTGCATTATTTTAATAATTCATGTGGATTGGTATTGCCTATACAATGTTAGGTTTCAGCCTTAGTTTTGATAACTAAATCCTTGTCACCTGGGTAATAATGTGACTAGTTTACAATTGTTAGGAATGCTTAGCCATGCTTAGCAACATAGCTCACCTGGGAATTAAATAATGTTTTTATATGATTCGACTCAATGTCGGAAAAAAAATGGAACCTTGGATAGGCTGTTGTTAAATTCCTAAAATTTTGACCTAAATGGTGGGCTGTGGGAGTATGGTTTTGCTTGTCACACCCATGGCAATTAAGGACCGGTTCGCGGGAACCACTTGGCAACTTCCCGTACTTTCCACAAGCCAGCGTGGGCAACGGCTGGCTTGAAGCGTTTCTTCTCCCTCTCCTAGGCACCGAAGAAGAGGGTGGAAGAGATGGAGTTGGGTCGGCCCGGGTAGGGTTGATCGGCTGCCGGATTCACCGTGGCGCAAGGGGGTAGCCTGGCCAATATGGCGTGCCCTGTCGCAGTGCAACCTCAGCGTGGTGTGGATGGTTAGGGAGAGGTTGCGTGAACGGTCTTGTCACAGCCTCTTGCGGGGTGTCGTGGTGACACATCGACGCACGGAAACGTGTGTGAGGCTGTGTCTTGTCGGCAAAGTTGTACACCTCTGATCAGAGTAAATCTATTCGAATAGCCGCGCCCGCGGTTATGGGCTCATTGGCCAAGACTCACCGTGATTAGTCTCACCCTATATAATTAATCTGGTTTTATCAAACTGGTGTTGTGGAAGGTGTTGTGTCCGGTCAGCGTGGTTGAGCTGACCGGGGGTGACCGGTTAGCGTGGTTTAACGCTAATCGGTGGAGACTGGTGAGTGTGGTGTAACTCTCATCAGTTACGCCTGGTGGTCGTGGTGTAACTTCCATCAGCGCGGCCTGGTCAACGTGGTTTAGCGTTGGTCGGGAAAAGCTGGTCAGCGTGATACGTTGTCCGGTGGTGACTGGTTAACGTGGTGTAGCGTTAATCAGTGGAGTCCGGGTAACGTGGTGTAACGATACCCGGAGGTGTCTGGTGAACGTGGAGTAGCGTTCATCAGTGGAGACTGGTTGACATGGTTTAGCGTCAATCGGTTGGGAATGGTTGGGCCTGGTTAACGTGGTGTAACGTTAATCAGTGGAAGTTAATATTGTTAATTAAATCAACTTTTTACTGTTTGCGAACTACTCCCTTTTGCAACTGCTTTTCCGCAAATAAACCCTGTCCCATTTTTGTACCCTGTGCATTTGCATATTTGTGGGTGTGATTTGTTGAGTACTATGGGTGGTACTTAGCCTTGCTCCATTTTTCCCCCCTAGTGTTGGAGAACGCGTCTGACGAGGAACGTTCTGAGGATTAGGCTGGCTCCGCCATCAAGGTGCCTGTGGGAATGGAATCGGCTGCTTGGCCAGTTGTTTATAGACTTCGTTTTACCTTTTTCCGCAGTATTTATGTAATATACAGTTTGCTCTGTTTGTAAGACACTCTGTATGGCAACTTGGTTTGTGTACCCTGGCTTTCCTGGGCAGGGATTTATTACACATTAATGTTCAGAATTTCGGTGCGAATTTCTGGGCGTTACAAGTTGGTATCAGAGCTAAGCTTGACCGTAGGACCAGCCAAATGGAAACCCTAAGAGCCCTCTGAAATTCCCATCTTGCATATGCTTCTCACATTTGGAGTTATTTTGGGAAAAGTGGGACTTTGTTTGCGGATTGGGATAAAATCTTGGCCGTTATATCGATCGGAAAAATTTGAGTCAAGTTAAATCTGGGGTTAAAAATTTTATTTTTGGGGTTTGTATGGGTGTCCAAATTTTGGGAAAACATTGGTTATTCTTTGGGAAGGTTCGATTTACAGCATGCATAAATCTCTTTATTTGTGTTGAAAATTATTATGTGAATTTTATTTGGTACTATTTGGTTTCGCAGTGGTATTTTGTTGGTTTCAAATTTACTTACAAAATTATTTACTGCATAAAATTGTTGTTGTTTCCAAATTATTTATTGTTTACTTGTTTGGATCTGAGCATACATTGATTCCCCTCCTTGTCTTTCTATAGATGGACAACCTCCCTAACCAGCGTGGTACCGACATGGGTGGTTTCGTGGAAGAACTACGGATGATGAGCTTCGCCTTGGGGTACAGCCGTGCCCCAGAGTACACCGCAGTGGAGCCCTTGGAGGGTGAGCTACCACACCGGGTTCGTTTGGAGTTACCTGGTGAGATGTACCTCCTGCCTGCTATGGAGGTAGAGGTTGGCGGGCGTACCTTCAACCACGCCTGTCAGGAGGCCGCTTTCCGCCTGCTTGGAGAGCTGCGCCGGAAGCATCACTCTACCCTCCGCACCACTTCTTACCGCTACCTCCCCTACCGGACGCCCGACCAAGAATACAGTTATTTCCAGCTGGCAGACAATGAGAACGACACCACCATTGTTCACATGAGGCAGGCAATGATGGCTATGGACTACATGCATGCCAACTGGGTGCGTGCAGCTCATGACCGGGAGGACGCCAACAGGATGACTATCATGGGACTCCAGAACCAGGTCGACCGCCTGAAGAAGGAGGTCGCAGAACTTAAGGGACAGCTGCCACCCGGTGGAGCCAGGACTCGGCTGACTCCGAGGAAGAGGACCCTTCCTCCGGTGCGTGTTCAGTTGGCTCCTAGGAACGGGCCTCACGCACCACCACCCCCACCGGCACCAGCTCCAGCACCAACTCCAGCACCAGCTCCAGCGCCTGCACCTGCTCCAGTACCAGCACCGACGGGTGGATGGATTAGTGCATCGTCTGATGGCGATGGCTCTCAAGGAGGCACCAGCATCCATGGAGGCTTCACTTCTACGGACGACAGCAGCTCCTTCAGCGGGTCCCGCACTCGCAGCGAGGCTAGTTCTTCGGCCCACAGGAGTGTGGATTATGTGGGCGGATCCAGGAGCCGCACAGACGATGAGGCCGGAGACGAGCAGGAGCCGGAGTACGACTCGGATGACCGTCGAAGCCGCTCGGAGCATTAGACGCGCCACCCTTAGCTTTGCCGTTTTCTTAGTTTGATTTCCTGTTTAGTTGTAATGTTAGGAATGTTTGTTTGTTTGGGGTTAGTGGTGGCATGCCGTCTGTTGTGGTATGTCCGCCGTAATTAGGAGTTGAACTGTTTTTCCTATGTTTCCAACCCAGAAGATCAGTGAATTTAATCCAATCACTTAATTATCACCCCTGTTTCTGAGCCACCTGTTTTTCTCCTCCCCTCCCTCTGCTCTCCCCTTCCGATGGTGAACACAAGGAGTGGAGCCTGTGCTGCCAGCGACACTAGCGCCACCAACCAGCGAGAAGGAGCACCTCAGGATCAGGGAGTACCTAATCATGTGCCACCGCCACTACCGGAGAACCCAACCTTGGCGCAGGTTCTAGCTAACCAGAACCAGATGATGGCTCTGATAATGCAACAGATGCAGCAGAACAACCAGCAGCAGCAACACCAGCAACCACAGAATCCGGCCATTGCCCCTCAATCCAAGCTGCCTGAGTTCCTAAGGGTCAGGCCGCCAACTTTCTCCAGCTCCCCCAACCCCATTGATGCCAACGACTAGTTGTTGGCCATCGAGAAGAAGCTCAACCTCCTCCAGTGCACCGACCAAGAGAAGGTCGCTTTTGCTACTCACCAACTCCAAGGTCCCGCATCGGCTTGGTGGGACAATTTCCTGGTGACCCGCACCGCTACCACGGAGGTCACTTGGGCCGAATTCTGCTACAATTTCCGGAAGTCGCAGATTCCGGCGGGAATTGTGGCATAGAAGAAAAGGGAGTTCAAGGACTTGGTCCAAGGGAATAGGACGGTTACTGAATACCTCCACGAGTTCAACCGTCTAGCGCGCTACGCGCCAGAAGAGGTCCACACCGATGCAGAAAGACAGGAGAAGTTCTTGGATGGATTGAACGACGAGCTGACCAATCAGCTCCTCTCTAGCGACTACCCAGACTTCGAGAAGCTGGTGGATAAAGCTATCCTCCAGGAGAGCCAGCACAACAAGGTGGATCGCAAGAGGAAGGCAGCACAGTTCCGGACTCAACAAGGACAGCTTCAGCGACCACGGATGATGATGGGCCCGCATGGTGGACCAGCCACCATGATCGTCCGTCAACAACGCCCGTTCCACCCGGGGCACTCTGGAAGCAGCAGCAACAGCGAGCAGTACAACCGTCAGTCCGCTCCGCGCCCACCAATGGCACCAACACAGCAGAGTCAGCCACGGAAAGATACCGGGGGCAAGAGCTACGTCTGCTACAACTGCAATGAACCGGGCCACTTCGCCGACAAGTGTCCGAAGCCGAGGCGAATGGGATCCAGACCTGCAGCTCCCCAGCACCCCAACGCCAATCTACAGGTGGTAAAGGGGCGTGTCAACCATGTCTCCGCTGAAGAGGCACAGGCTGCACCGGAAGTGGTATTGGGTACGTTTCTCGTGAACTCAACACCTGCTACTGTACTTTTTGATTCTGGTGCAACGCATTCTTTTATATCCAAGAAATTTGTGGGGACACATGGGATAAAGGTAGTGGAACTTAAAATCCCCATGAGGGTTCATACGCCTGGGAACCGAATGGTAACCGCTCACTATAGCCCTTCAGTGAGCCTCGAAATCCAAGGATCACCTTTTCTAGCCAATCTTATCCTCTTGGAATCCAAAGACATAGATGTCATCCTAGGAATGGATTGGTTGACCTGACACAAAGGGGTGATCGACTGTGCGGACCGCACCATAACGGTGACCAGCCCAGAAGGAAAGGTGGTTATCTTCAAGTCACCAGTGCCGTTGCATCAAGAAGCAAGCTTGAATCAAGTCGCAGCAGAGCAATTGACGGAAGGTGGAACAAAGCCAGAAAGGAAAATACAGGATATTCCAATAGTACGGGAATACCAGGATGTGTTTGTTATGACGGGAGTTCAATATCAGAGGAGGACTGCTCGTGGCTAGCAGGCGCATGCAGGAGAAGCTAGCAGGCGCATGCAGGAGAAGGCCTCACCGCCCAGGACGTTTCCTATTATTAGAGAAATATTATTATTATTAGAAACTTATTTCTATTTTTAGAAAGGAGAAGCGATATATGGTGGTAAAGACAATTAGATCAGTTTAAGCAGAAACATATTGTTTCCGGCTTCCTGAAGGGAGCCGGGAGTCCAACCCTAGCCGCCACCTCTTTCTTCCTCCTCTCACGATCGTTGGCTCTCGCCGCCGATCAGCCTTCAAACCGCGCCACCGATCGTTCCACACGTACAACCTCCGATCGGTGAGGGGCAGACAGCAGCAGCCATCAACCTGGTATAGACACCTCCGATCCGATGTCGCTGCCAGTGCCCCGCTTCAACCGCGCGCCGCCATTCATACACCCCAACGTGTCTGGATCCCGTCCGCACCGATACCTGCAAACTCTCTGCCGCGGGATCGCTACCTGCTAGCCGCCGGGGCTCCTCCTCCGCTGTGGGGGTGATGACCAACGAGCAGCTCACCGCGGCCGTCTCTCGACCTCGGCAGGATGATGGCCCGGCGTCCACGCATTCCTCTTGGGACCGCAGCCAGGCGTGGCGCCGACTCACCCGCAGCGGCAGCTACCGCCGGCACCCAACCCGCCGCAGCCGCCGGCGCCCGACCCGCAGCAGCGGCTGCCTTCGGCCGCCTCGGGCGCCGTCTACCCCTACGGGATGCCGCCGGACAGCACGGCGCACACCACCGCGCCAGCACCGGTGGTTCCCCCCGGCGGCGTCCCCATCCAGGAGATCCAGTTCCCCCACTCGCCGTCCCCGCTTCCGCCGTGGCTCCCCGACGTCGCGCCGCCGGTCTACTCCTCCGCGCCGGCGCGCCCGTCGGTCCATTCGACCCCTCCCATCACAGCGGGCTTCGGCCATGGGGGCGTTCCGGCGTCGGGAACGCTCTATGGCGGCGTTGACGGCCCAATCTTCCACGGCTCCACCTTCTGGTCCGCGCCGGCTGCAGCTCCAGCGCTTGGCGGGGCGCCCTCGGCTGCCGCTCCCGCGACGTTCGGCGCGGCGCCTTTCCAGCCTCGGACCTACAAGATCGACTTCGCGACGTATGACGGCTCGGTCGACCCGCTGAATTGGCTCACACACTGTGACCAATTCTTCTGGGGCCAGCGCACTCCGGTGGAGCAGTGGACGTGGATGGCCTTCTACCACCTCACCGGCGCCGCTCAGACATGGGACTACGCCCTCCTGTTGGACGAGGGCATGCCGTCCTGGGAGCGCTTCAAGGAGCTTTGCCGTCGTCGCTTCGGACCGCCTATCTATGGCTCGCGGCTGGCTGAGTTGGGGCGCCTTCCCTTCCATTCCACGGTCCAGGAGTTTGCGGAGCTCTTCGTCGGCGGCCTCCCGGAACACATTCGGGTCGACGTCGCGATGCACGCCCCGCCCGACCTCCAGACGGCCATGTTCCTCACCCGCGCCTTCGAGACACGGGCTCTGGCCGCGGCAGCACCTCCTCAGCAGCGCGGCGCCCGCCCTCCCCCGCGGCCAGCCCTTTCCCCACGCCAACAGGGGGCCCGGCCCGCGCCCCGGCTGTAGCACCAGCGCTGCCTGCGCCGCCCGCAGCCGGCGCTGCAGCACCGGGCGCAGCAGCCCCGGCGGCACCTGTGCGGCCGTACCGTCGCCTCTCGCCGGCCGAGATGCAGGAACGCCGTCGTCAGGGCCTCTGCTACAACTGCGACGAGCAGTACGTGCGTGGGCACGTGTGCCCCCGCCTGTTCTTCCTGGAGGCGAACGACTTCCTCGACGACGACGAGGAGGCGGCAGCCGACGACGCGGCCGCGGCCTTGCCCGAAGACGCCGCCGCCGCAGCGGACGCTCACGCTCACGCTCACGCTCTTGTGGTTTCTGTACACGCTCTTGCAGGCATCAGGACGTACCACACTATGCTCCTGCCCGTGACGATCAAGGGCGAGCGCCTCCTCGCCCTCCTGGACACCGGCTCCACCCACACCTTCCTCCAGGGCGCGCGCCATGTTCGGCGCCTTGGTCTCTGCTCCTTCAGGGGGCGACCAGCTTCGCGTTACGGTGGCCAACGGTGAGCGCGTGCCGTGTGACGGCATCGCACGCGACGTGCCCGTCGACATCTGCGAGGCGCCCTTCTCCATCACCTGCGTCGGCCTCGCGCTCGGCTACTTCGACTTCATCCTTGGCGTCGACTTCCTTGGCACGCTGGGCCCCCTCACCTGGATTTCGAGGGGGCTCACCGTGCCTTCCTGCACGAGGGCCGCCGCATCACGTGGCAGTGTGTGGGCCCCCGGGCGCGCCTCCCAGCAGCGGTCGCTTCGGACCCGCACCACCCGCTGCTGGACAGCTCCTACTTCAGCACGGCGCTGTTTCAACACACACCGCGCGGCTTCCACCAGCCCACCCCTACGACCACCGCAATACACTGCTGCCCGGGACCGCGCCGGTGGCAGTCGGCGCCGTACCGGTACCTCAGTTGCAGAAGGACGAGCTCGAGCGGCAGTGCGCCGCCATGCTGGAGCAGGGCATCATCCGCCCCAGTACTTCTCCTTCTCGCACCCGTTGCTCCTCGTCAAAGAAGGCGGATGGTTCGTGGCGCTCTGCATTGACTACCGTGCGCTCAACGACCGTAACGTCCAAGGACAAGTTCCCGATCCCGGTGTTGATGAGGCTCCTCAACGAGCTCCACGGGGCAAGTACTCACAAGCTCGACCTCCGCTCGGGGTACCACCAGGTGCGCATGCACCCGGCGGACATCGAGAAGACGGCGTTCTGCACCCACTACGGCCACTTCGAGTTCCTGGTGATGCCGTTTGGGCTCTCCAACGCTTCTACAGATGCCCGACTTCGAGCGCCAGTTCGTGGTCGACTGCGACGCGTCCGGCACCGCTTTGCGCCGTTCTACACCAGGGGGGGGACCCCTGGCTTTCTTCAGTCGACCCTGTTCGCCACCCGCCATTGTCAAGCTGGCGGCCTACGAGCGCGAGCTCATCGGGCTGGTGCAAGCCGTCGGCACTGGCGCCCGTACTTGTGGGGCGCCGGTTCCTCGTCAGCACCGACCACTACAGGCCTGAAGTTCCTCTGGAACCAGCGGCTGTCCACCGTGCCTCAGCACCACAGTGGCTCAGCAAGCTGTTCGGGGTTCGACTTCACGTCGTTGAGTACCGCCCCGGCGGCTCACTCGGCGGCCGACAAAAAGCGCTGTCCCGCCGGCGACGAGGAGACTGCCTTGCTCTGCGCCGCGCTCTGGGCCCTCTTTCGACCTCTACGCCGACATCCGCCGCGCTCACTCTAGCGGACGACCCGATCGCGCGCGCGTGCTGAATTCAGCAGCTGGAGCTGCGTCTCTGGGCGAGCCGTGGGCACGCCGACGACGGCTTCCTCCTCCACGGCAAGCGCATCTACGTGCCCTCCACTGGGCGGACGACTTGCGCTCCGGAGAAATAGCAGGTGGTGACCCTGGCTCACTCGGCTGGCCACGAGGGGGCCAGAAAACCCTTGTGCGCCTCCTTGCGCGGACTTGTGTGTAAATCCCCCGGCGACCGCTACAGCTGGTGCACGACTTTCGTCGCTCTTCTCTTAGCGACGTGTGCCAGCGGAACAGAGGACGCCGACCAGACAGCCGGGTGAGGCCGGCCTATCTTCAGCCCTTGCGTTCTGTCGCAGGTGTGGGCGATATCTCCATGGACTTCATCGATAGGGGCTGCCAGAAGGTTCACAGCAAGTCCGTGGTGCCCTGACGGTGGTGACCGCTTCTCGAAGTACGCCCACTTCATCGCGCTCAGCCACCCCTCCGTTCCTCCGACCCGCCGCCTCCGTCGCCCGCGCCTTCTTCGACGGGATCGTGCGCCTGCACGGCTTCCCCAGCTCCATCGTAGCGATCGCGACCCAGTCTTCACCAGCAATCTCTGGCGCGATCTCTTTAAATGTGCAGGTGTCAAGCAGCGGCTCAGTACGGCCTTTCACCCAGACGGGACGGCCAGTCCAGAGCAGTCGTCAACAAGATCATCGCGATGTACTTGCGCTGTGCACAGGTGATCGGCCTCGCTCGTGGGTCGACTGGCTCTCCTGGGCGGAGTATGCTACAACACCTCGTACCACACGGCGCTCCGAGCGTGCGCCGGTTCGAGGTTGTGTACGGCCGACCCCCGCCCGGTCCTGCACATCCACGCCGGGCGGACGGCTCAGACAGAGGCGGTGGACGCCATGCTGCGGGACCGCGACGCGTTCCTGGAGGAGGTTCGCGAGCGTCTTCTTCAGGCCCAGCAGTACGCCAAGCGCCACTACGATGAGCACCATCGCGAGGTGGAGTTCGACGTGGCGCATGGTGCTGCTCCCCGCATGTCCGACTTTCTCCACCGATCCCACCCATGCGCTTTCGCTTCGCCGTCCAAGGGGCAAGCCTGCGCCACACGCTACGCCGGGCCGTTCCAGATCGTCGCCCCGTAGCGCAAACGTCGGCCGGGCAGGTGGCTTTATCGTCTCCGACTCCCCGCGGGACGCGGCGCCTGCATGACGTCTTCCATGTGGGGCTGTTTAAAGCGCTTACAACTACGCCGGCTCGCCACCATCAACACCGGCCGTGGCTGCCACCGGTTCAGGCGACGGGCGACTGCTGCCAGCCCCTGCGCAGGTCCTGCGCGCCCAGCTCCGCGCGGCGGCGTGGCGCATCCTCGTCAAGTGGCAAGGCCTTCCGGAGGACGACGCCACCTGGGAGCCCCTGGACGCCTTCAAGACTCTACCCGGATGTGCAGCTCGAGGACGAGCTGTTTGCCGGGGCGGGGAGAGATGTTATGACGGGAGTTCAATATCAGAGGACTGCTCGTGGCTAGCAGGCGCATGCAGGAGAAGCTAGCAGGCGCATGCAGGAGAAGGCCTCACCGCCCAGGACGTTTCCTATTATTAGAGAAATATTATTATTATTAGAAACTTATTTCTATTTTTAGAAAGGAGAAGCGATATATGGTGGTAAAGACAATTAGATCAGTTTAAGCAGAAACATATTGTTTCCGGCTTCCTGAAGGGAGCCGGGAGTCCAACCCTAGCCGCCACCTCTTTCTTCCTCCTCTCACGATCGCTGGCTCCTCGCCGCCGATCAGCCTTCAAACCGCGCCCACCGATCGTCCACACGTACAACCTCCGATCGGTGAGGGGCAGACAGCAGCAGCCTATCAGTGTTTCCGGAAGACCTACCAGGGATGCCACCAAAAAGGGAAATTGAATTCAGGATTGATCTGGCACCTGGAACAGCGCCAATATACAAGAGGCCTTACAGAATGGCACCGAATGAGATGGCCGAAGTCAAGAAGCAAGTCGACGACCTGCTACAGAAGGGTTACATCCGACCAAGCACATCACCTTGGGGAGCACCAGTCATCTTTGTGGAAAAGAAGGACAAGACAAAACGGATGTGCGTGGACTATCGCGCACTAAACGATGTCACCATCAAGAACAAGTACCCTCTGCCAAGGATTGATGATCTCTTCGACCAATTGGAGGGTGCCACCGTCTTCTCCAAGATAGATCTGCGATCAGGCTATCGCCAACTCCGAATTCGAGAAGAGGATATACCAAAGACAGCCTTCATCACCCGGTATGGTTTGTATGAGTGCACTGTTATGTCCTTTGGGCTGACAAATGCACCTGCCTTTTTATGAATCTGATGAACAAGTATTCATGGAGTTCCTGGACAAGTTTGTGAAGTGTTCATCGAGACATCTTGATCTACTCAAAGTCAACGGAAGAGCATGAACATCATCTTCGTTTGGTTTTGGAAAAGTTGAGAGAACACCAGTTGTACGCCAAGTTCAGCAAATGCGACTTCTGGTTAAGAGAAGTGCAATTCCTCGGACACATCATCACCGCTCAAGAGTTGCCGTGATCCAACGAACGTGGAATCTGTCACCAATTGGAAACCGCCTAAGACAGTGACACAATAAGGAGTTTTCTTGGACTTGCGGGGGTACTACCGCCGTTAATCGAGAACTTCTCGAAGATTGCCAGACTATGACTCAGCTACTGAAGAAGAATGTTAAGTTTGTCTGGACCTCTGCATGCAATCACAGCTTTGAAGCACTCAAGAAGAAGTTGGTTTCAGCACCAGTTCTGATCTTACCAGATCCCAAGAAAGATTTCCAAGTATACTGTGATGCATCCCGCCAAGGGTTAGGGTGCGTGTTGATGCAAGAAGGCAGGGTTGTAGCCTATGCATCGCGTCAGTTACGCCCCCATGAGAGCAATTACCCAACACACGACCTGGAATTGGCCGCCGTGGTCCATGCTCTAAAGATTTGGCGGCATTACCTCATCGGTAACCGCAGTGAGATTTATACGGACCACAAGAGCTTGAAGTACATCTTCACCCAGCCTAATTTGAACCTCCGCCAGAGGAGGTGACTGGAACTGATTAAGGACTATGATGTGGGGATACATTACCATCCAGGGAAAGCCAATGTCGTGGCAGACGCCTTGAGCAGGAAAAGTTACTGCAACACCGCTCAGGCAGAGGCAATGTGCAAGGAAATGCAGCAGGAGTTTGAATGCTTGAACCTGGGCATTGTTGAACATGGATTCGTGGCAGCCCTAGAGGCTCAACCCACGCTTTTTGATCAAGTTCGCAAGGCACAAGCGAACGATCCAGAAATTGAAGAACTTAAGAAGAACATGAGAGTCGGAAAAGCTCAAGGTTTTACGGAAGATGAGAACGGGACGGTATGGATGGGGGAACGTTTGTGCGTTCCAGAGAATAAAGAACTCAAGGACCTAATACTCCGGGAAGCCCATGAGACGCAGTACTCCATTCATCCAGGTAGCACCAAGATGTACCAAGACCTTAGAACCAAGTTTTGGTGGGCCAGCATGAGAAGGGAAATCGCCGAGTTTGTGGCACTTTGTGATGTGTGTCAGCGAGTCAAGGCAGAACACCAACGGCCTACAGGACTGCTACAGCCACTCAAGGTCCCAGAGTGGAAGTGGGAAGAGATCGGGATGGATTTTATCACCGGGTTGCCCCGGACATCATCGGGGTATGACTCAATCTGGGTGATCGTGGATCGACTCACCAAAGTTGCGCATTTCATCCCCGTGCATACCACGTACTCGGGTAAGAAACTGGCGGAACTGTATATGGCTCGCATAATGTGTTTACATGGAGTACCCAAGAGGATCGTTTCTGATCGTGGTAGCCAGTTCACTTCCAAGTTTTGGCAGAAGCTACAGTTAGAGTTGGGAACCAGATTGAACTTCAGCACAGCATATCATCCGCAAACAGATGGTCAGACTGAAAGAGTCAATCAGATATTGGAGGACATGCTGAGAGCTTGTGCACTAGACTTCGGAGGAACATGGGATAAGAGCTTACCATACGCGGAGTTCTCGTACAACAACAGCTACCAGGCCAGCTTGCAGATGGCACCGTTTGAGGCTCTGTATGGCAGGAAGTGTCGCACACCCCTTTTCTGGGATCAGACAGGTGAACGCCAGGTATTCGGAACCGACTCACTCAGAGAGGCCGAAGAGAAGGTAGCCATAATACGGGAGCGCTTGAAGACGGCTCAATCCAGACAGAAGAGTTATGCTGACAACCGTCGCCGAGACTTAAGCTTCGAGGAAGGGGACTACGTGTACCTTCGTGTCACACCACTTCGCGGAGTACACAGGTTCCAAACCAAAGGGAAGCTAGCGCCACGTTTCGTGGGACCCTACCAAGTGCTAGCCCGAAAAGGTGAAGTGGCATATCAGTTGAGCCTTCCAGCTTCAATGACAGGCATACACGACGTGTTTCACGTATCACAGTTGAAGAAGTGTCTGAGGATACCAGCAGAACAGGCAGATCCGGAACAGATCGAGATCCAGGAAGACCTCACCTATGTGGAGACGCCAATACGGATCCTGGAGATCAGTGAAAGAAACACCAGGAGCCGGGTAATCAGATTCTGCAAGGTACAGTGGAGTCACCATTCAGAGGAAGAAGCCACCTGGGAGCGAGAAGACGAATTGAAGTCCGCCCATCCCCACCTCTTCGCCAGCGCTTCCGAATCTCGGGGACGAGATTCTGTGTAAGGGGGGTAGGTTTGTCACACCCTGAGTTTAGCCACACTAAATATTACCTATGAAAAATACCTAAGAAAAGGAATTTAAAAATAGCAACAGGAAAATAATTAAAGGTGTAAAATGCAAATAATAATTTATCGTGGCCGGGAATATTTTTCTTGTATTCTCTGTGCCAAAACACATTAACTGGATTTTTAGTGGAATTTTCAGAGCACAGGAACTATTTTTAATAAATCAAATACGCTTATCGGAATTAAAATCGTCCTGGAAATCTTTTTCCTTTTCTTTTCCCTTCTGTTGCTCTGTTTCCTCTTTTTCTCCATCGCCGGGCCGCCGGCCCAGCGCCGCACCGCGCCGCAGGCCGGGTCCTTTTTCCCTCCCCGGCCTTTTCCTCCTCGCGCCCGTGCCCCCGCGCCCTCGCGCCCGAGCTCCCGCGCCCGCGCTCGCACCCGCGCCCACGCACCCGCTGACAGGCCGGGCCCGCCTGTCAGCATCATCTTCCTCCTCCGTCCGAATCGGGCGGAGGGGAAAATCCCCGGAGCCGTCCGATCCGGCGCCGCCTCCTGTCTCATCCTCCCGCACTCGCACTCGTTCAAACGGTCGCGGACTGAGTCCGCCCCACTCCCCCGAGTTCTCCGGCGTCCACGTCTCCTCTCTCCCGTGAACCACGCGCACGATCTCCACGCCGTGACCCACTCACTCGTGCGCGTTTGGAGCCGTTCGGCCTCGATCTCTCCCGGCCGACTGTATAAAAACCATCTCCACCCTCTCCTCTATCTTTTCCCCAAACACGCCGAACTTTCCAGTGCCCCAGAACCCCGTCGCCACCGCGCACCCGAGCTCCACCGTCTTTCGCCGCTTCCGGTCGCCGCTCGCCGCCGTTCCGGACGCCGCCAGGCGACTCCGCCACCGCCTGCACCTCCGCCGCGCCGCGCCGCACCTTGGCCGCCACTCCGTTGAAGCCGAAGCTCGCCGGACCGCCTCGCCCGCGCGCACGGTGAGTATCGGCCCTCCGCCTCCTTTCCGGCCGGTGATTCCCGCCGCGCCGTCTCTCCATTCTCCGCTCTAACTCCTCTCCCGTCCTCCTCATCCTCCAGGACACCTCGGCAGCCGCCTCTCGCCCGTTCCCCGCCGTCGGAGCTCCGTCGCCGACGTCGTCCTGAGGCCGCCGCCGCCTTTTCGTCGCCACCGTCGTCTTCGCGCCGTCGCTCGCCGTCGCGAGCCGCCGGTGAGAACCCCCTCCGTTTTCCCGTTCATTTCCGCCCCTCCGTGTGGTCGTCGCCGCGCCGGGTGGTTGCCGCCGGCGACCATCGGGTCGCGTGCGCGCCGCCGCCTCCCGCTCGGGACGGCTGGCTTCGGCCGCCGCTCCCCAGGGCCGTCCGATCTGCCGGGTGGCAGATCGGGCCGCCCGCTCACTCGCCCGCGTGGTTGCCCGCGGTGGCGCCCGCGTGGTGCGCCCGCCTCTGTGCGCCGTCACCTCCCCCTCCCCTCCGGTGACGTCTGTAAATCGGTTAATGCGCAATAAATCGTCTGGTTAATTATACTTACACTAAAAATAGCAGTAAAACTTCAATAAATCATAACTATTTCATGCGAACTCGGATTAAGTCCATTCAAATTTCATTAAATCCAGAAAAATGCCGAGAATCCATTAATAATACTTTCACCCCATGTTTGTCGACTCCATGTACTGTTTTTAATTGTTTATGCATTGTTTGTTGTAGAATCCGACGCCGGTAATTCCCCTGCGTATTTCGAGATCGTAGCCGAATACCTTGAGCCGGAAGCAAGGCAAGTCGCACTGATACTTTGATCAATTTGTACCCATTTTTCGCTAAATTGCTTGTTTACTTAAATAAACTGCATTATTTTAATAATTCATGTGGATTGGTATTGCCTATACAATGTTAGGTTTCAGTCTTAGTTTTGATAACTAAATCCTTGTCACCTGGGTAATAATGTGACTAGTTTACAATTCTTAGGAATGCTTAGCCATGCTTAGCAACATAGCTCACCTGGGAATTAAATAATGTCTTTTTATATGATTCGACTCAATGTCGGAAAAATGGAACCTTGGATAGGCTGTTGTTAAATTCCTAAAATTTTGACCTAAATGGTGGGCTGTGGGTGTATGGTTTTGCTTGTCACACCCATGGCAATTAAGGACCGGTTCGCGGGAACCACTTGGGCAACTTCCCGTACTTTCCACAAGCCAGCGTGGGCAACGGCTGGGCTTGAAGCGTTTCTTCTCCCTTCTCCTAGGCACCGAAGAAGAGGCGTGGAAGAGATGGAGTTGGTCGGCCCGGGGTAGGGTTGATCGGCTGCCGGATTCACCGTGGCGCAAGGGGGGTAGCCTGGCCAATATGGCGTGCCCTGTCGGCAGGTGCAACCTCAGCGTGGTGTGGATGGTTAGGGAGAGGTTGCGTGAACGGTCCTGTCACAGCCTCTTGTGGGGTGTCGTGGTGACACATCGACGCACGGAAACGTGTGTGAGGCTGTGTCTTGTCGGCAAAGTTGTACACCTCTGATCAGAGTAAATCTATTCGAATAGCCGCGCCCGCGGTTATGGGCTCATTGGCCAAGACTCACCGTGATTAGTCTCACCCTAGATAATTAATCTGGTTTTATCAAACTGGTGTTGTGGAAGGTGTTGTGTCCGGTCAGCGTGGTTGAGCTGACCGGGGGTGACCGGTTAGCGTGGTTTAACGCTAATCGGTGGAGACTGGTGAGTGTGGTGTAACTCTCATCAGTTACGCCTGGTGGTCGTGGTGTAACTTCCATCAGCGCGGCCTGGTCAACGTGGTTTAGCGTTGGTCGGGAAAAGCTGGTCAGCGTGATACGTTGTCCGGTGGTGACTGGTTAACGTGGTGTAGCGTTAATCAGTGGAGTCCGGGTAACGTGGTGTAACGGTACCCGGAGGTGTCTGGTGAACATGGAGTAGCGTTCATCAGTGGAGACTGGTTGACGTGGTTTAGCGTCAATCGGTTGGGAATGGTTGGGCCTGGTTAACGTGGTGTAACGTTAATCAGTGGAAGTTAATATTGTTAATTAAATCAACTTTTTACTGTTTGCGAACTACTCCCTTTTGCAACTGCTTTTCCGCAAATAAACCCTGTCCCATTTTTGTACCCTGTGCATTTGCATATTTGTGGGTGTGATTTGTTGAGTACTGTGGGTGGTACTCAGCCTTGCTCCATTTCCCTCCCCCCCCAGTGTTGGAGAACACGTCTGACGAGGAACGTTCTGAGGATTAGGCTGGCTCCGCCGTCAAGGTGCCTGTGGGAATGGAATCGGCTGCTTGGCCAGTTGTTTATAGACTTCGTTTTACCTTTTTCCGCTGCATTTATGTAATATACAGTTTGCTCTGTTTGTAAGACACTCTGTATGGCAACTTGGTTTGTGTACCCTGGCTTTCCTGGGCAGGGATTTATTACACATTAATGTTCAAAATTTCGGTGCGAATTTCTGGGCGTTACAGCTGGGAAGACGAAACGATTGGTTGCTTAGGGAAGATGAGGAATCTTTTCTCTCTCCCCCAGCCTTTATAGAGCCTGTGCCGACTTATGGGCTTGGGCTTACACAGTCGGTACTGGGCCATCAAGATATAAGTTTCTACAGTAGCATGTTCAATATAGGCTGTCCGCTAGCTGTGTTAAAATCGCAGTACAAATGCTACCAACAGGAACCAATGAGGTAAACAAATATGCTTCATGAAGGCCTAATTGCTAAACACATGTGTTTGGGCATCTGTTTTATGCACCAGGTATTGAGGATATATCCTTATAAGGATCACAAGCTGGTCTTCATTAAAATTGGGGATGCAGGTATCTTTCTCAAGTACACCTGACCATGCAATGGATTTACTTTCATAAAGTGGTACTCGGCCTACATGTTTGGCCAACAGTTGCCATGAGTAACATTATTCCAGTCGACATAACGCTGAAGAGTCTAACTTTCAAGTAGTGCACTACTCAGAGAGACTATAAACCTTCTTTCTAGCTGACATGACGCTGAGGAGTCTAACTTCCGAGTGGGACGCCACTCGAGAAAGACTATAAACCCCCTTTCCAGCTGACATGAAGCTGAAAAGTCCCATATACGAGTGACATGCTACTCGGCAAGACTATAAATCATATTCCGGTTGACATGATACCGAAGAGTCATATACCAGTAGTATACTACCCGGGAAAGACTACAAGGTTAAAGATCTTTGATTTTATGTTTAATTGTCTTCACAATTAAGCACAAAGTCGGGGGCTACACCTAATAGGTGCGCCTATTCGGCGCACACTATTCATACATCTACATGAAGCCCTTCATAGCATCGCTGCTAGCTGACATGAAGCAGGACTCGGGAAGAAGACGTACTCGGACAACGAGTACTTGGGAGTAATGCACTCGGGCAATCTTCACCGTGGAGGATGAGCACTCGGCATCAGCTGTGACTCAACTATGAAGGTCTCAGGGGCTACTGTGAAGGCCATGGGCCCCGGGTGTCTCGTCACAAGCATATGGGCCACTCGGACAGAGGATGGGCCGAGACTTATAATTAGAGATATAGTAGCACCCGGCAGACTTTACCTTGTACAAAAAGGAATATACAGTCCTAGTCGGGTAAGATGTATCTCTAAGAAGGAAATCCCTTGGCCGTGCCCGGCTAGGACTCCTACCTTGTACCCCTATCCCCCCGTATATAAGGGGAGGCAAGGCGCCCCCTGAGGGCAGAAGATTATTGATCGACACAAATCCTCAAAGGAATACCACCACAACTAGACGTAGGGTATTACCTCACATCGAGGGCCTGAACCAGTATAAAATCTCCTTGTGTTCCTTTGCAATCCACTGAGTTTCTATCCGCTGAGTAGCCCCATATTCATACTGCCGGTGTAAAACATCGACAGGATGACAAGACAACTTGGAAAAGAAAAAAGGTTTAGAAAGAGAACTTAAGTTATTTCTCAAAGAAGAGGAAATAAAGTGGTTATAGAAATGTAAAGAGAAGGAGATTGTAGGTGCTGATAACAATACTAAATATTACCATGCCAAGGCCAATGGTAGGAGGAAAGATAGAATATATTCTTTAAATTAGGATGGTGTAGTTATAACTGGTCAAGATAATTTGATGAACTATATTATAGATTTTATAGCAATCTCTTTTGACAAAGTCAAAATAATACCATTACACTGAGTTCTAATGCTATCATACAAATGGAAAATACTGATAAAGAAGAGCTAATAAAGCCTTTTACTTGGGAAGAACTGAAAAGTGTTGTTTTTGAAATGGAAAATAATAAAGCTCCTGGGCCAGATGGATTTCCAATGGAATTCTATCAACATTTTTGGGAGATAATCAAATTTGATTTAAAGGAAATATTAGATAATTTCTATCTAGGAAGTGTAGATATTCAAGGATTAAATTATGGCACAATTACTTTGGTACCAAAATGCAAAGATGCAACACAGATTCAAAAATTTAGGCCTATATGCTTGCTCATTGTTAGTTTAAAAATTATCTAATTGAGAAGAACCAAAACTGCTTTTATCAAAAACAGATATATCATGGAAGGGGTGGGTTGTTGTACATGAGGTCCTTAATTATTTACATAAGAAGAAACAATTAGGCATGCTCTTTAAAGTTGATTTTGAAAAAGCGTGAGGGCGCCCGGGGGGGGGGGGGGGGGGGGGGGGGCGCGGTGGGGGTGTAAAGTTTGTGTCCAAGTGAATGATGCACTTGGGCTTAGGCTGGGAGACCCCTTGTCACCCTTACTTTTTGATATTGTACAGTTGATGCTCTTACAGTCTTAATTAATAAAGCTGCCCAGAATGATGTGTTAGAGGGTCTAGGGAAAGATTTGTTGGCAGAAGGAATCCCAATTCGTCAATATGTTGATGATACAATTTTCATGCTTCAGGATGATTTGGAAGTAGCTAAAAATCTTAAATTTATTCTCTATATGTTTGAACAAATGTCTAGATTAAAAATCAATTTTCATAAAAGTGAAATAATATGTTTTGGGGCTGCTAAGGGGAAAGAACAAATATACAGTCAGATTTTGACTTGTGGTATTGGTGCTTTGCCAATTAAATATCTTGGAATCCCTATAGATGAGAAAAGAATTTGTAATAAAGATTGGAAAGCATTAGAGAATAAAATGGAGCACAGGCTGGGATGTTGGCAGGGGAAATTGCTATCAATTGGGGGCATATTGACCCTCATTAATTCAAGCTTAACCAGCATGCCCATTTATATGATGTGTTTTTATCTTTTACCACAAGGTGTTAAGAAAAAATTAGACTATTTTAAATCTAGATTCTTATGGCAAGAGGATTTGGGTGCCAGAAAATATCACCTGGTGCAATGGCCCCTGGTATGCAGACCCAAAGAATATGGAGGTTTGGGTATTTTAGAGTTAGAAATCATGAATAAAGCTTTGTTGGGTAAATGGTTATGGAAATTAGAGAATGAAGAAGGTCTCTGGCAGGAAGTTTTAGGAAACAAATATCTGTATAATACGACTCTGATGCAGGAAAAATTCAAATATAGAGATTCTCACTTTTGGGCAGATCTTGTGGAAATAAAAAATGATTTTGTTAATTTCTGTACCAAGGAGGTGGGTGATGGTAAATAAACTCTTTTCTGGGAGGATAATTGGATTGGTGGAAGACCTCTAGCTGATCAGTTCTCTAATTTATTTAACATAACTCATACTAAAAATGTAACAGTGGCCAAAATTCTGAATAGTGATTTTGAGATCATTAAATTCAGAAGGGATATTTCTGGAAAAGTGAAAGCAGGAACAATTTAAAAAAGAAATGTCAAAAGATTGTTTTGACCAATGACAAAGATAGGTTAAGATGGTCTCTATCAAAGAATGGGTTATTTTCCACTAAATCTTTTTATAGAGCTCTGCAGTTTCAATCTTTAAATTATCCTTTCAGAAAGATTTTGAAGTTTAAAATTCCAACCAAAATTAAAATTTTCATTTGGCTCCTGATTAGAAACAGTATTTTGACAAGAGATAATCTTTTGAAAAGAGGTTGGAAGGGCAAGGAAAAGAGATGTAACTTTTGTTCTTATGATGAAATTGTTGAACACCTGTTCCGACATTGCTCTATGGCACGTTTTACATGGAATGTGATTAATAGTACTTTTGGCTTTGGGAAAATAGAGAGCATTTCTCACTTGTTTGGGTCCTGACTGAGTCAATTTAGTAAGGATACTAAGAAGACAGTTGCTGTTGGAGTGGCTGCTGTGCTTTGGGCCATCTGGAAGACAAGAAATAATGCTTGTTTTAGGAAGGAAAATCTGAGTCATCCAGTTGAACTTATTAAATACATATGTCATTGGATTTCCTCTTGGGCACTTCTGCACAAATCACAGGCAAGGGGCGAAGAGCTGCAATGGGGAGTGGTGCTGTTAAACAAGGTTGCAAATGAAGTTTACAACACCAAATTTGGATGGAGATGGGATCCAAGAAGGCTGACTTGAAAAAAAAAAAGCTGAAGCTGGAGAGAAGGATCTGAAATATTTGCTGTTATTTTCGAGAAGTTACTCTGTGATCTGAAACAATACTTTTGTAGTATGGAAGAAGTTAGTTTTTGATGGGTAGGTGCTGAAAGAATGAACTGGCTGTTTTTGCTTTAGTAGTTTCTCTGTTTTTTTGTGTATCTTTTTCTATAAGAACTTGGTATGTTTTGTTACCATTTCTCTACTGGAAATGGGGGAGGCTTGACCTCTCTACCTTAAAAAAAAAAAGGTCGAAAGAGTGAAATGCAGCTATATAAACATACCGCCCCAGCAAAGAAGCATAAAAGTGCTATACCATTCTCCGTAATACAGAAGTGCCAAAAGTTATATAGATTTGCTATTGATCAAACGTTTAATTTTTTGAATTCTATCGAAGAACAACGCTGATTATTGGATGAAACTTTGAGATTTGAGATATGAGAAGCAAATTTTAAGTTATATTTTTAATTTGTTGTAACTGTATTGTTGTAGTTATCATTATCGATTTGTGGAACTTTAATTATAAATTTGTATAAATCAACCATAAATATATGCAGTTGTATCTAACGGTTCGTATCTTAACCTTTGGATAAAAAAATCATTTGATAAATTTATTTTTTTAAAACGTTTGACTAATAGGCTATTCTTTGGAACCGTCTATTGGTCAAACGTTTGAAAAAAATAAATCCATCAATTGATTGTAGTTGTACATATTTATGATTGAATTACACAAAATTATAACTAACGTTACGAGTTAGATGTGATTGCACATATTTATAACTGAGTTATACAAATTTATAAGTAAAGTTGCACGTGATCAATAATTATAACTATAATAAGTTAAAAGTGCAAATACACCAAATTGAAAGTGCAACTTGGAATTTGTTTCTTCCATTTCAAATCTAAAATTACATTTAATGATCAACGCTATTGTTTGACAGAATTTAAAAAACCAAATATTTGATCAATAGCAAATTTGTTCCTTTAGCAGCTTGTTCTGGCCAAGTGCACGGCCATGATTTTTCTAGGTCATGCACACGTTGAGCTTGACGTGCGGTAGTACGCACGGTGCACGTCGCGCGGGCAATCTAGTGTCCGCGCATGCAGGGCCATCGTGCCCACGCTTCTGTATTCAGCAAGAATAAAAGGAGATGAGATTAACAGAAAAGCTGCAACGGTTGTACGCAGCACAAAACTCTGTTCAAATTCCTCGTTCTTTCTCTCTTGCGTTCTCTGCTCGATCGTTTTTTCAGGCTACAGGTGACAAGTGGTATCAGAGCTCCCAGCAACGGTTGCCCCTGGATTGATGCGCACTCGATCAGCCGTGAAGATCGAGGTCATCACCTGTCGGTCTCATCGCCGCCCCGACGCAGGCGGCGCACCGGCCGCGAAACTGTAGTTGACCGAGAGAAGCTCCCCCTCCATCGTATAGCTCACGCGCACAAACTATACCGAGTGGTCCATGGTCATGCGCGTGAACCTCCAGGCACACGGGCTTTGGAAGGCCATCGACCCCGGCATCGATAATTTCTGTGCTGATCGCACAGCTCTTGCCGCCATCTTGCACACTGTCCCGCAGGACATGTTGATGTCGCTCACACAGAAAGAGACGGTGCGTGAAGCCTGGGAAGTGATACGCGCCGTCCGCATCGGCGTCGAACACGTCAAGGAGGCAAACGCGCAGAAGCTGCGCCAAGACTTCGCCGTGATCACCTTTAGGGAGGGGGAGCGCGTCGAGGACTTCTCCCTCCGAATCACCGGCCTTGCCAACAAACTTCGTGTTCTCGGCAACCCAATCACTGACAAGGAGGTGGTGAAGAAAATGCTGCAGGTAGTTCCTGAGTATCTCGAGCACGTGGCTATCTCCATTAAAACGCTTCTCAACCTGGACACCATCTCAATCGAGGAAGCGTCAGGACGGCTCCGTGCCGTCGAGCAGCGGAAGAAGCCGGCGATTAGCGATAGCAAGGACAGCGGGGGCTATCTACTCCTCACGGAGGAGGATTGGCACGCCTGCTATAAGACTCGAGAAAAGAAGAAGGCCGCCTTCGACTCAAGCAGAGGTAGCGGCGGCAGTGGCGGGCGCAACAGACGGCGCCGACAAGGAAAGAGCCCCGGTGCTGGTGGTGAGGGCCGGACCGACTCGGGAGGCCGTCATGGCCTCGACCCAGGGAGGACCTGTAGCAATTGTGGCAAGGCTAGCCACTGGGCCCGTGAGTGCCGCTCCAAGCCCAAGAAAACTGGAGAAGCCCATGTGGCCTAAGACGAGGAGACGAGCCTGCTCTTCAACGAGGCATGTATCATGGAGGCATCACGATCCACCCGATCCCCTTCTCCTCCGCCGCTGGTACATCGTGCCCCAACGCCGCCAGCCGATCCCATGCCGCCACGGGCACTCCTCGTCCATGAGCTCCCCCCGCACCACGCGCCTTCACAAGTCCGCGAGGAGATCCACCTTGTAGAGGATAAAGTACAACTCTAGATCAGTGATGAAGAACGGAAGAACGAGCGCTGGTGGGTGGTTGATACCGGCGCCACCAACCACATGTCCGGCGTTCGGGCTGTCTTCTCCCACCTCAACACCGGCATTGGCAGCTCCGTCAAGTTCGGCGATGGGTCTGTGGTTCAAATCGAGGGACGCGGCAGCGTCGTCTTCGAATGCAAGAACGGTGAGCAACAGTCCTTCTCCGATGTCTACTACATCCCCAGGCTGCGCACAAACATCATCAGCGTGGGCCAACTGGATGAGACGGGCTACAAGGCTCTCATGCGCAGCGGTGTCATGCGGGTCCGTGATATGGAAGGACGCCTCCTCGCCTGAATCCCCCGCGCGCCCAACCGGCTCTATGTGCTCGACGTCACCATTGCACAGCCGGAGTGCTACGCGGCACGGGGAGCGGAGGATGCATGGAGGTGGCACACGCGGTTCGGCCACCTCAACTTCTAGGGGTTGCAGAAGTTAGCCCGTGATGGGCTGGTATGTGGGTTGCCGGAGTTGAAGCCGCCGGATGCACTTTGTGAAGGGTGTCTGGTTGGGAAGCAGCGAAGGACCCCGTTCCCAGAGCAAGGACGGATGCGTGCCGAGCGAGTCCTAGAACTCGTTCACGGGGACCTCTGTTGAGCAATTTCACCGGCAACACCCGGTGGTAAAAAAATTCTTCTTGCTTCTTGTGGATGATTACAGCAGGTTCATGTGATGGAGCTCCTCCCATCCAAGATTGCGCACCAACAGCCATCAAGCTGATCCAGGCGGCTGCGGAGGCTCAAGCAGGCCACAAGCTGAGCTCCCTTCGCACAGATCATGGGGGGGGGGGGGGGGGGGGTGGGGGGGAGTTTCACCTCTGCAGGCTTCGTCAATCACTGCGCCGCCACCGGGGTCCGCCGTTAATTCACCACACCATGCTCCCCTCAACAGAACAGTGTGGTGGAACGGCAAAACCAGACGGTCGTGGCGGCCGCACGCAGCATGCTGAAGGCCAAGAATCTTCCCGGATACTTTTGGGGGGAGGCAGTGGCAATGGTGGTCTACCTCCTCAATCGGTCGCCAACGAAAAGCGTGGAAGGGATGACCCCATTTGAAGCGTGGTATGGAAAGAAGCCCGTTGTCCATCACTTGTGCACCTTCGGCTGCATCGTCTTTGTCAAGAACACAATACCCCACCTCAAGAAGCTCGATGACAGAAGCATGAAGATGATCTTCGTTGGCTATGAGCCGGGAACAAAGGCGTATAGCGCCTACAACCCGGCCACATGGCGCGTCCACATCACACGAGACGTGGTGTTTGATGAACTTGCCCAGTGGGACTGGGGCAAGGAAGGGGCCAAGGTGACGGCTCAAGAAGCAGCACCATTTGATGTTGAGTTCATGACGAGCTCGCTCTTCTACCCTGGTGATGCAGCACTACCTGAAGCCACAGGTTCGTCATCAGCACTAGCCACGCAGGAAGCAGCAGTTGGGGACCGGTCACCGTCCCCAACATCCGTCGAATTCGCGTCACCACCAAGCTCTAACCTTGATCTGGACAACGACCATGACGACGACGCCCCTGTTCGTTTCCGCGGGTTGGATAACGTGCTGGGTGAGGCAGCTGTACCTAGGCTGGCGCAGCGGGTCCTAGGCGATGAGCTGCATATGATGAGCACCGAGGAGCCATCCACATTCGCAGAAGTAGAACGGGAGGAGTGCTGGCATGCAGCCATGAAGGAGGAGCTGCAATCAATTGAAGACAACTCTACCGAAAGGCTGTTGATCTCCCTGCAGGTCACCACGCCATCGGCCTCAAGTGGGTGTTCAAAACCAAGCGTGACGAGCACGGGCACATCATCAAGCACAAAGCCTGGCCTGTCGCAAAGGGGTATGTCCAGAACCATGGCATCAACTTCGATGAGGTATTTGCCCCGGTGGTGCAGCTGGAGTCGGTAAGGATGATCCTTGCGGCAGCAGCACATGAAGATTGGCGAGTCCACCACATGGACGTGAAGTCAGTATTCCTAAATGGAGAACTCTAGGAGGAGGTGTACATCCAGCAGCCGCCGGGCTTCGCCATGGGGAAGGCTGGCCAAGTACTAAAGCTAAGCAAGGCTCTCTACGGGGCTGCGACAGGCGCCACGAGCATGGTATGCCAAGTTGGATGCCTGCCTGAGCTCTCTTGGCTTCACCAGGAGCGACCACGAGCATGCCGTGTACACACGGTTCACTTCAAGCAAGCCGCTGGTGGTAGGAGTCTACATTGACGACTTCCAGATCACCGGCCCTGTTGATGGCGATACCAGGCGTTTCAAGCTTGAAATGCTGGAGAAGTTTCACATGAGCGACTTGGGTCTGCTCTCTTACTACTTGGGCATCGAGGTACGTCAAGATAATGCTGGCATTCTTCTGTCTCAATCAACTTATGCCCAGAAGCTCCTGGAGAAGGGAGGCATGGCAGATTGCAATCCTTGCCATGTCCCAATGGAGCCCAAGCTCAAATTGAGTAAAACAAGCATTGCTGCCCAAGTCAACGCCACCAATTTTTGCAGCATTGTGTGGGGGGCTGAGGTATCTTGTTAACACAAGACCGGACCTAGCCTTTGCCGTCGGCTATGTGAGCTTGTTCATGGCAGAACCAAGAGAAGATCACATGGCAGCAGTGAAGCACATCCTTAGATATATTGCTGGAACATGAAGTCATGATCTGAGGTACACCAAAGAGAAGCCTGGAGAGCTGAAGCTGCTGGGATACAGCGACAGCGACATGGCAGGCGATCTGGACGACCACAAAAGCACCAGCGGAGGTCTGTTCTTCCTCGCGAACAGCCCCATCACCTGCATGTCCCAGAAGTAGAAGGTGGTGGTCCTATCATCATGCGAAGCTGAGTATGTCACAGCATCAACAACAGCTTGTCAAGCAGTATGGCTTGCTGGGTTGCTTCAAGAGATCATGGGAAGGCCAGTCACCCACCCAATACTGAAGGTGGACAACAAGTCCACTATTGCCCTCACCAAGAACCCAGTCCATCACGATCGTAGTAAGCATATTCAAATATGGTTTCATTTTATTCGTGAGGGTGTGGAAAATGAGAAGATCGACATCGAATTTGTGAGCTCTGCTGAACAGCTTGTTGACATCTTGGCAAAGCCACTAGCGTGGGTTAGATTCCAGGAGCTGCACAAGCTAATCGGCGTCGTGCAGGCCAAGTCTGAACACCACAAGGTTTAGGGGAAGATTTGTTAGAGATAAACCTGTGCTTGTTCGTTTCTTTCGCCTTGGGATTCTTTTTTCTGTTATTCCTTTAGCAGCTTGTTCTGGTCAACGGCCATGATTGTTCTGGGTCATGCACACGTTGAGCTTGACGTGTGGTAGTACACACGGAGCGCGTCGCGCGGGCGATCTGGTGTCCGCGCATGCAGGGCTATCGTGCCCACGTTACTGTATTCAGCAAGAATAAAAGGAGATGAGATAAACAGAAAAGCTGCAACGGTTGTACACAGCACAAAACTCTGTGTTCAAGTTCCTCGTTCTTTCTCTCTCGCGTTCTATGCTCGATCGTTTTTTTTCAGGCTGCAGCTGACAAGTGCCACATCCGGGCTGCACAGGGCAGCGAAGCAGAGCCTCCAAACGACGGCCGTGCCCAGTTCGTGTTCTCCGCCGACCACCGGTCACGAATGGAACCCCGCGTCCCCGACAAGTATCTTGGAAACTGCATCGGCCCGTGCTTCGCGTTGGCGCCCAAGAAGGAGATCGCCGCCACCGGCGCGGACCGCCTCTTCACGGCCAGGTCAGTAATCACCACCGCCGTTGACCAAGCGACGCGCTATGAACCCGACTACTGGGACAGATGCAGTGAGCTCGCCAAAGAGCTGAGCACCCTCGAGTGTCCGCCGTTCTCAGTGACTGGGTCGCCGAGGTTCCGTGTGTACGATGTCGATTTTGGGTTCGGGAGGCCAACGAAGGTGGAGATCGTGACCGTGGGAAAGACCGGCGCGATGTCGGTGGCGGAGGGCCGTGGCGGCTCCGGAGGCATTGAGGTGGGCATCGCTTTGCCGCCGGAGCGGATGGAGAGGTTCCGGAGGTGCTTCAGCGATGCCATGGCGTGGCTGTCGTCGTCGTCCAGTGACAAGTACTAGCACTGAATTCCTGTATCGTGCTTTAATTTTTGACTACGAATTGAAATGGTGCTTTAATGTTTTATGTACGTTGATCTATAAAATTTGTACTTATGCCATGCAAAAATATCTCGTCGACTCCTGTACCGCTGGCGCCAGGAATGCAAGTTTAAGCAACTATAAGAATTATCACATCAGATTTGTGTCTAGACGAAGAAGCGAGAAAAGAGAAGAGAAAAAAAGCGGGTTATGGATTTATAGGCAACTGTAGCACAGACTTCAATAAACTATGTGAGAGACTGAGGTTGACCAGATATTAATGATATAGAATATATCTGTAGCTAAGTATTTTATATATGGGCTATTAGATAGGTTATAAATGATATATCAAATTTTATAATTTCTAGTTGGCTATACTATTAAACTTACTCTTATGGCCGTGTCCTTATTTGCTACTCTCTTCTCTCCTCTCGACGAGGAATGGCCGTCTTATACACCAACCCGTTATGACGAGATATAGGTGTGGGTGCCATTAATTGCCCCTCACCACACTGCATGCTAATGATGTGGGCCTGTTCATTTCTATTATACATCTGGCTCATTTCTCGTTTTTCGTAAGCATGTTTCCCGTACTGCTAAATGGTATGTTTTTTTTAAAAAATTTTATATAAAAATATCTCTAAAGAATCAAATAGATCCATTTTTTAAGTTTGTAATAGTTAGTACTTAATTAATCACATGCTAATAATATTTCTCATTTTGCGTGTCAAAATGTCTAGATAACGGCGTATAAAGTTCTATGATAAAATGATTAGAGTGAACATGTAGTAGTTACTGTAAGTCTTTCTCGAGAACTTGTCCAATTTTAATCCACCATGTGCTCCATAATGACAATCTACCATCCAAGATAGAGAAGATTTAGCAAACCATGATGATAATCTACCATTTAAATTCAACACAAATGAGGAAAATGGAGAAAGAATCTAGATAAACTAATCTTATAGCAACCAAAAACAAATTTTGAAGTATATGGGACAAAACCTCCTCCACTAGCTGGTCAAGCAAGAACAGAGGTGCCAGTCTAGTCTGCTCTATCCAGTTTAGGGTGGGAGAAAAAACAGTATATTTGTCAGTTATATGTGCTAGTTTTATAGGAGAATCGGTACATATGGGACGCACATGCATTATCACAAAAACCGGCACATATAATATATGAGCCAGTTCTTACTAACAGCAGAGATTGGACTCAGTTAAGGCAATTTGTGCTAAACACTTGGAAGATTGCTTTAATTTGCCACTATCAGCCCAAGCCTATATTGAGTTCCAGCGGCTGCAAACGGAGTTGAATGAGTTACATCTTGTGGATGCAAAGGGAGATAAATGGTCTTTCATATGCAACAACCAACAAAGATATCCTTCTCAGAAGTTTTACAGGCTAAATTTTATAGGAATCTCCCCTCCAGGACCTATATTTGGCAGATTTGGTATTAATCAAACATTTGATTTTTTATTCTATCAAACAACGACGCTCGTTGTTAGATCGAACTTTGAGATTCAGGATTAGGAAAACAAGTTCTAAGTTACACTTTTAACTTGTTGTTGTTATACTTTCAACTTGTTGTAGTTGTTATTATTGATTTATACAACTTTAGTTATGAATTTATATAACTCAGTCATAAATATGTGCAACTATATCTAATAATTCGTATCTTGGCCTTTAAATATAAAAAAATCGTTTTATAGATTTATTTTTTTAAAACGTTTGATCAATAGAGGTTCCCTATATTTGGTTATGGAAAACCAAGTGTGTAATAAAGATTAAGGTCTTCATATGGTTTCTCTTTTCTGATCGGTTAAACACAGAAGACATGCTTGATAGAAAGAATTGTGATCTAAAAAATGGTGATCTTTCTAGTGTGCTTTGCTCCACTGGTGTCAGAAACTTTTCTACACCTTTTCTTTTCGTGCCCTTTCAGTATGAGATGCTGGTCAAGAATTGGCATTACATGGAACACAAGTTTACAATTTTTTTCAAATGGTTGTTCTAGAAAGACTTCGGTTCAGGCAAAAAGTTGTTTTTGGAGATTATGTAGAATTGAAAGACAAGAATTAAGCCTACCAGTAGGGGGGCGAATGATAGGATTATCAAACACCAAACTTTTCACGAAAAAAAGTTATCTCTGAACCAATGAAATTAATTTTACTTTAATCAAGATCTCTAACCTTCGTAGAAAACACCGGTCCGACCTTGTCCTTGCCGCCGGTCTGGTCTGACCACCGATTATCTCCTGGTCTAACCGCCTCGACAAAACTCCCGAACGACAATACAAATCTTAAAGAATTATTCTTTTTATTGCATCAAAATGTATTTACAAAGTGCATACAAAGCACTCCTATTTCTCTTAAGACTAAACCCTCGCATTTCTCTCTTCCAAACGTTATACTCTAGGGTCTCAATCCTTATCTATTTATACCTAAAATCTCCTATGTAAAGTAGGAGTAGAACCCCTAGTCCGACTAGGACTCAAACCCTTAATTTCTTAAAATCAATTACAATTTTCCAAATTAAATCTCCTCTATCAAAACTGGTATTCACATACTAATCGGAGACTGCCTGCTGCTGGCTGCTGCTACAGTACTATGGCTACTGTAGCAATGCGCCAATCCGACTTGGCCGTGGGCCTGTCGCTGCATGGGCCGACGGCCTACATGCCGAACTGCTGCTGCTCCACGGCCTGCATCGCTCGCTGCCTAGTCGATCTCCTATACACGTACACATATATGCAGTCATGCTACAGTACCTAGAGTACTGTAGCTAACAATATCGTCTAATTTCCTTCTTCGATTTAACTCGGAATTTCTCCACAATTTTTCTGGCGCTTGCACATCTAATTTGTGAAGCCCATTGCGATGAGCTCCCACACAGTGTCTATCCACCATGTGCCACCTTGTATCCAACCTTATCACTCGGCATTCTTGACCATTCTGGATCTCAACTCCTTCCTGTGTTTTGTCCTGATTCTGCCGTTGACCGATGTTGACTCTAAGACAACTGATTTTAGTCCAACCTTGTCACATAGCATCCTGACCATGTTATACCTCGGCTCCTTCCTGAACGTAGTCCCGGTCCTCACCATTGACCAAGGTTAGGCCTCAAGTCATCTGCACACAAATAGACAAAACTACCGTTTCTGGACACAGATATCGCAACCTGACCCACATTAGTCACACACACTCACGCCATATATTTTCAAACCAAAATTTATTAAATAAATTATTTGCAAAGTTAATTATTCATCACAAGATATTAATCATGACAATGATTTTACAATTATGTTTATAGCTTGTTGGCACGTCTGGAAGTAGCGAAATGGGAAAATCTTCCAAAATAAAATGCCAAGTGAATCTCTCCGTTCCAAAGTTTCAGGAACGAAATTCTCCTGCATATCTGTAGGATGAATGAGTGCCTTTGCCAATCTATTTTTGATTGGTTACAACATTTGTAGTTTGTTTTGTTTTGTTTTATCTATTTTTCATAAGATCTCTGTACATATGTTCTCTTAATATATAACTACTAGGCAAATGCCTGGTATTAATTTTAGTCAAAAGAAACATAGGGCTCCTTTAAAACGCAGATGGGGGGAGTACTTTCATTATCGTATAATGGTATGCTGTGGTGGGAGAATTGAAGATGCGACTGACAAGTGCGCTAAAATTAATCGACTAACATATAATGAGGGGCAACAGAGAGAAATGCACACCTCTAAACGGTAAGCGGTAAGCGCAGATGGAGACTGGGCATCCATAGACTGAAATCCAACGGTTGAACCATTGAAGCCATCGGAAGCAGAGAGAAGAGGGGTGAAGGGGCCTCGAGGAAACAAACGATGACGAAGGGGATTTAGCATTTGGCGCGCGGTTGGATTGTAGGAAGCCTTTTTTCTGAGAAGCCTGGCTTTGTTGATGGCTTGTGCTAGACTCTAGGCATAGCGAGATCTAGCTCCCGAATAAGGGATAAAGTGCAAGGTGTTGGGAGACAGTCTTTTTCTCTTTACTTTCCTGCAAGAAAGATGGAAAATGAGAGCTATGGAAGATGATCCTGGGTCATTTGCTTGTGATCTAGTGGTGGTCACGGACTTCGATGGGGGAAGAAGATTGTAGTTACTGGATTTCGACTTCACACCGATTTTGGATCAGCGTCTCAGGACTGCCCCTTTGCCTAATGAAGTAATGGACCATGAGATGGGATAGGTGATTGGTAACCAGGTTGGGTCAATTTTGTACTAGGTCACAACGCATAGGAAGACCATCATATCATAATGGGGAGGTTTTCAGGCGCTTTTGCCATTGTTCCCCCCCCCCCTCCCGCCTCCCCCTGAGCCAGCGTAGAAGATAGGACCGACACTGATGGTCCCTCATCAGTGCCGGTCTGAAGAAACACCCGGCACTGATGGGTGCCCCCATCAATGCCGGTCGGAGGTAATAACCGGCATTGATGAGTGCCCCCTCATCAGTGCCAGTCCAGGGTACCACCCGGCACTGATGGGTGCCCAGGTGATCCTCAAATTGGGGGGCTTTGGGCGGGAAACCCATCAATGCCAGTTGGTGATTCCAATCGGCATTGATGAGGGGGCTATCTATGCCGGTTGATAATACCAACCAGCACTGATGACTGGCCCTATAAATATCTACACTCCCACCTTCCCTCTCGAGCTGCTACAACAGAACAGGTGGTTTTGCTCATCTAGCTCGAGAGGGGGGGGGGGGGCAAATTTTGTCTTCTTTTTGAATCCTTTAAACTTTAGAAACTCTTTTTGGTATATTTGGAAGCTCAAAAGGTTAGTACAATTTTCACACTCTTATTCCTTTTATAAATCAATGTTGTCAAGTGTTTATTCTTAGTTTTTTTTCCTCCTTGTGTTATAATAATTGCAAACAATGTTATCAAATATTAGATTATTTATTAACAAGATATTTGCAATTAATTTTGTCATTTTTTAATCTTGGTATTTTGGATTCTCTTTCTGGCTTATTTTGGAAGCTTGAGAGGTAATTTAGTATAATTTTCGCACTCTTACTCCTTTTATATATCAATGTTGTCAAGTATTTATGTACTTTATCTCTTACGCCCCGTAAATAATTACACACCTTGAGCAATATGGTTTGTTAATCAATTAGCTTAATTTTTTCCTCTGTATGCGTTATAATAATTGCAAGCTGTGAAATATTAGATTATTTATTAACAAGATATTTGTATTTTATATAATTCTTATGAAATTATACAGATGGATCATCGATGGATGTACAATTCGAAGCACAGCTCCATAGAGTATATTAATGAAGTAGCTACATTTCTGAGCACAGCGAAGGAATTCAGGGTGCGAGAAAACGTCAATTTTATACTATGCCCGTGTATTGATTGCAAGAACATGAGAGGTCTTTCTATGCAAGAAATTCATGAAGACTTGATGACACGTGGTTTCATGCCTGGCTATACCTGTTGGAGCAAACACGGTGAAAATAAGAATGAGACACCTGGTGCGGCGAGTATCGATACGTTGAATGAGGAGGGACGGAAATTTGATGATGGCCCATCCCCGTCGGTTAATGACCTCCCCGCAGAAGTTGGTCTGGATTAGATGTTGCGCGACGGGGAGGGTGATGAGTACAAGACCGACGATAGAGAAAGAGAGAAGTTTGACCGTATGCATAAGGACAATGAGACACCTCTCTTTTTGGCTGCAACGAGACAAAATTGCATGCGGTCTTGTCACTGCTGCATCTCAAAGCAAGCAATGGCTGGTTAGATAAAAGCTTCACAGAGTTACTGTCTCTCTTGGGGGAGAATCTTCCAGAGGATCACGTCCTGCCGTAGACAACGTACCAGGCCAAGCAGGTAATCTGTCCACTAGGACTAGAAGTTCAGAAGATACACGCATGTCCAAATGACTGCATTCTTTATCGCAAAGAGTATGCAAACCTGGATGCATGCCCGGTGTGTCAGGTATCACGATTCAAACACATGGACGGTGTTGATGAAGCGGACAAGTGTGAGAGAAGCAAGAAGTGAGTCCCGGCAAAAGTGATGTGGTACTTTCCTATAATTCCTTGGCTCAAGCGTCTGTACGCAAACAAAGACCACACGAAGATGATGCGATGGCACGCCGAAGACCGTAAGAAAGATGGAATGCTTCGACACCCAGCCGATGGGGCCCAGTGGAGAAACAATGATAGGAATTACACCAAGTTTGCGTCAGAAACAAGAAATGTAAGATTTGGGCTGAGTACAGATGGAATGAATCCGTTCGGCGATATGATTAGTTGTCACAGCACCTGGCTAGTGGCGCTTTGTATCTACAACCTTCCCTCTTTGCTATGTATGAAGCGCAATTACATGATGATTCCACTGATTATCTAAGGACCAAGACAACCCGGCAACAATATTGATGTGTACCTAAAGCCATTGGTGGAAGATCTTGTCGAGTTTTGGACAAATGGCGTACAGGTGTGGGATGAGTACAAAAGGACCTACTTTGATTTGCGTGCAATGTTATTCGTTGCAATCAAGGATTACCCAGCGCTAGACAACCTCGCAGGACAGACCGTGAAAGGAGCCAATGCACGCGTGCAATGATTGGATGACATTGCGCACCTATGGCTCCCCAACTCAAGAAAAATGGTTTACATGCATCACTGGAGGTTCTTCCCGCTGACGCCACCCGTACTGTAAGAACAAGAGAGAGTGATGGAACCGTGGAGGATGGTACGGCTCCTAGGCATACAACCGAGCAAAAGATTCTAAAAGGTGAAGGATGTCAGAGTTACCCTTGGTAGGGGATGTTGCACTGCACCATCACGCGACGACGTGCCAATTCTATGGAAGAGGAAATCTATGTTTTGGGACTTCCCATACTAGGTGGATCTAGATGTTCGTCACATGATCGATATCATGCACGTCGAAAAGAATGTTTGTAATAGTCTTATTGGGATCTTGTTGAACATACCTGGTGTCGGAGGAGTGAACTCCAACCGCGGGGAGTCTAGGGACCCCCCTTTGAGGTTCGGCCAAGGGAGTTGTTCACAGGACGGCAGCGGCGTCTGGGAGATGACAGATGCTCAGGCGCCGGGGGCCCGGGCTAAGAAGGCACACAAGGGAGGCAGGAGAAGTAGACAGGTTCGGGCCGCGCGGAGGCGTAATACCCTACTCCTGTGTGTGTTTTGCTATGTGGGAGATGAATGTGGTTTGTTCTTACAAGGAGTTCTCGAGAGATGCTCAGGAGCTAGCCCTCGCTTGGGGAAGAACTCAGAGTGTTTCTAAGTTTAGCCGCTCTCCGGGAAGAAGAGAGACCGAGAGCCAGCAAGACTGGGAGAGAACGAGAGCATTCCCTTGCAGGCATGGATCCTCCTTTCATAGTCAAGGGGAGTCCACAGTGCCACACATGCTTTTCTGGATACACGTCTAGTCATACACGTCCGCTTGCTGAGCCCACGCCGGAGTTGGCTCGGGATGTCTTGTCGTCACATCGCTCGGCGGCTGCGGGCGGCTTGGTCGTGGAGGTGTGACAGCGCACGCCTTCGCTGCCAGAGCGTGGAAAATTGAAGCCCTCTCAGTCAAAAGTTTTCTGACTGCATAGGGAGCGAGCTCACAGGGGGTCATCATGAGAGCCCACGCATGCCCGACCGGGCGACAGGCGCGCCACGCCCCGTTGTCTCGTCATTAATGTAGGTGGTTGGAGAGCTGATCCGCTCGAGTCAGGCTCGTGCCCGGGGCAGAGAGCTCATCGAGCCCTCCGCGCGCACACGGCGCCGAGCTCCTTAGGGAAGGAAGCTGTGAGCCCCGGGCTCGGGGAGCGCGCCCCGGGCCCGGGAATGCCCCAGTAATGGGTCCCGGGAATGCGTCCTGGGACCGAGCCAGTGGGTCCCGGGACCGGGGCCCGAGACCGTGGTTTCTGGGAATCGGGGGGCGAGACCCGGGGCCCGGGAATGTCCAGTAATGTGCCCCGGGAACGCGCCCCGGGGCCGGAGCTGTGGGTTCCCGGCCCGGGGGGCGAGACCCGGGCACGGGAAGTCCCAGCAATGTGCCCCAGGGACGCGACCCAGGGCTGGAGCTGTGGGTCCCGAGAACCGGGGGGCGAGACCCGGGGCCCGGGAACGTCCAGTAATGTGCCCCGGGAACGTGCCCCGGGGCCGAAGCTGTGGGTCCCCGACTGGGGGGCGAGACCCGGGCACGGGAAGTCCCGGCAATGTTCCTGGGGACATGCCCCGGGACCGAGGGGCGAGGCCCGGTCCCGGGAAGGTCCCCGGGATGCGGGGCCCGAGGAGGTGGCTCCCGGGACCGGGGGCGACGCCCAGGCCCAGGAAGGTCCAGCGATGTGCCCCGGGGGCGCGCCTCGGGATCGAGACTGGCTCCCGGGACCGGGGGGCGGGACCCAGGTCCGGGAATGTCCCCGGGCTACGGGGCTCGGGGTGGATGTGAGTGATCGTCGCGACTCGCCCGGGGAAGGTGCTCCCGGGCCCCGGCAGTGCTCGGGCCCTAAGCACTCAGCGGGAGAACAGCCGTAGCCGGCCGCTACTTGTGCAGAATGTGGCCCCTAGAGGGGCTGACGTGGCCGAAGATCCACGCGTCCTCGGGGACTGGGGGCCCCCAGTCCCGTTTCGCCGACCCCTGGGAAAACAAAGGATACACTCAAGTCAAGTAATGACCTCAAAGAACTTGTGATCAGGGAAGAGTTGCACCCTCAAGAAAAAGATGGTGGTAGTCACTACCTCCCGACTGCCTCCTACACCCTTAGTAAGGCCGAGAAAACCAACTTTTGTGAATGCTTGCACGGAGTCAAGGTACCATCTGGATACTCATCCAACATTAGAACTAAGGCAATATGAAAGAGAAGAAATTAGTTGGTATGAAGTCATATGATTGTCACGTGATGATGACACAACTGCTCTCCATTGCGATAAGAGGCATTCTACCGGAGAAGGTTTGTGGACCAATAACAAAATTATGTTCATTTTTCAATGCTATCTCACAAAAGGTTGTGGATCCTACAGCGCTACAGAAAATTCAGAAAGACGTGGTCATTATGCTCTGCCAGCTAGAGATGTGTTTTCCTCCTTTGTTTTTCGATATCATGGTGCATCTCATCATTTACCTTGTGAAGGAGATTAGAATCCTAGGCCCTGTGTATATGCACAAAATGTATTTTTTCGAGAGGCTCATGGGGTTTTGAACGGTTTTGTCCGTAACAGGTCCCGTCCGGAAGGCAGCATTGTCGAGAGTATTTCAACCGAGGAGGTTATCAAGTTCTGTATCGACTATATGGATCTCAAACCGATTGGTGTCCCGCTCTCTCGCCATGAGAGAAGGCTACATGGTAAAGGAATAATCGGTCAGAAATCAATATACGCTCCCGATGTCATATTGATTCGGCAAGCCTATTTCGCGGTGCTGCAACAATCGGTAGTAGTATCCCAGTATTTTGACATTCACTTGAACATGCTGCATAGACAAAATCGTGCAAGGTCAGGAATATGGATCTTGAAGCAACATAGGCTTCGTTTCGATGATTGGCTAAAAGTGCATATCATTAATACGGGCATAGACAATGAGCAGCTGAGACATCTGGCTCGGAGACCATCTAACATAATCTTGACATTCGAAGCATATGTTATCAACGGGTTTACTTTCTGTACGAAGAGGCAAGATGCAAAGAGTATAAACCAAAACAGTGTTGTCCGCTATGATGCCTACAACAGTGACGGCCACGAGGACACATACTATGGAGTCATAAATGATATATGGCAGTTGGACTATGGACCTCTTAAAGTCCCTTTATTTAGGTGCCAATGGGTCAATATTAATAGGGGCATAAGGATTGGAAAAGATGGAGTAACTACTGTAGATCTAAAACATGTCAGATACAATGATGAGCCATTCGTACTTGCCAATAACGTAACACAAGTCTTCAATGTGACTGACCAATCAGCCAAGGGACGTCATGTGTTTCTTCAAGGAAAAAGAAAGATCGTCGGAGTTGACAATGTTGTTAGCGAAGAAGACTACACTGAGATACCTCCCTTCGTAGTCAACGTCAATATAGGTGATGAAGATCTGCTTAATAAGGACGCCACATATATACGTCGTGATCATGAGGAGGGCGTGCTTGTTCCGGCAAAATTGAGACAATAATCTAGTTTTTATGTTTAATTATCGATGCCCATGTATCCATGGCTAATTAATGTATCCATGTCTAAATTTATATTGTGCTTTTAGTATTTATTTTGATTACTATTTTAATCCATTGGAAACAATAATTAAAAATAAAATATCACAAGAAAATATGCTTTTAGTATTTATTTTGATTACCATTTCAATCCATTGGAAATAATAATTAAAAATAAAATGTCACGAGAAAATATGCTTTTAGTATTTATTTTGGTTACTATTTTAATCCATTGGAAATAATAATTAAAAATAAAATGTCACGAGAAAATATGCTTTTAGTATTTATTTTAATTACCATTTTAATCCATTGGAAATAATAATTAAAAATAAAATGTCACGAGGAAATATGCTTTTAGTATTTATTTTGATTACTATTTTAATCCATTGAAAATAATAATTAAAAATAAAATGTTGAGAAAATATGCTTTTTAGTATGTATTTCTGTATTATAGAGTATTACTCATTTGCACCGGGTATTCTTAGTACCCGGTACAAATATAGTTATTTCTGTGCTGGATATTAAATATATCTGGCACAGATGAGTACGAAGGGTGCCGGCTATTTATAGAATACCCGGCACACAGATGGGCCGCTATAAATACCTTCAGAGTGGTGCCCAAACCCTCTCACGCCGCGCCGCACGCCGCCAAGGGACGCCTCACCGCCGCCGCACCGCACGTAGCCTCCCCTCTCTCTCTCTCTCTCTCCTTATCTGTTACGCGCCACAAGCATCCTCGGCCCCGGGCCACCGCCGCCGCCTGGACGCCGCCGCCCGTCCCCCGCCGCCTGGACGCCACCGCCGCCGCTACAAGGTGAGGAACTCCCCCTCCCCCCTCTCTCTCTCTCGGGGTCTCTCTCTTATCTCTTAGTCTCCGCACTCAGATTCGACGCCACTGGACGCCGCCGCCTGGACGCCACCGACGCCGCCGTCCGCCCCCCGCAGCCTGGATGCCACGGCCGCCGGCCGTACTTCGCCTGACAAGGTGAGGAACTCCCCTCTCCTCTCTCTCTCTCTCTCTGTATCTGTATTGGTTATGTGAAGAATTGGTGATTTGAAGACTTTTTGATTTGAAGAATTGGTTATAGGACTTTGTTTGTGCTGTGTAAAATTCTGTTGCCTGTGCCTCCTGCTGCCTGCTGTGTAAAATTGGTTATAGCTAGGAGTACAATGGGATCCTGTTGCCTGTGCCCCCTGCTAGCTACTTAGTTTATACGTACAGATATACAAAAGTAGGAGTGGTAAATTCTGAGATAGATAGATAGATAGATATATATATATATATATATATATATATATATAGATATATATATATATATATATATATATATATATATATATATATATATATATATATATATATATATATATATATATATATATATATATATATTTGGAGAGTAAAATATACAAGGAACAATAATCATATCATCAATATATATGTGCAAGCTACTACATCTACAGACATACATACATACATGCATGTAGGAAGAAGCTGGATGAATTTGGTCTCCAATCCAATTGTACGTACAATCAATTAATCATCAATACTAGTAGCAACTAGTTACGTACTTACTCCGCTAATGTATGTATGTAGCTGCAGATACTCATGAAATTGAAGGCACTTAGGAAGCTAGCTACTCCATATATTTAGCTGCTGCTGCTACTAACCAGTAGAGGTAGAGGATGATATACTGCTCCATATGAGAGCAGTAATAATATCTTGAGGTAGAAGAAACTAGACTAGTAGCTAGTATGGAGATGGAAGAAATTAATATCAGATCTCGTAGGACATGCCGACCTTGAGGAGTTGGCTCCTGGGGAGGCATATACAGACTTCCAAACCAAAAATTTAATTATCTTTGTTATATATAGATACATCATCATCAGGAGCCATATAATTAATTGAAGGAATGAAAACAGCATATCATATATAGTTTTTGGTTGACAATATTAATTTGGAAGAATCTGGTTAATTTCTGAGTCTTTGATCAGTGATTGTTCATATATGGCTGTGATTGTTCAAAAAATTGGAGATTGGCAGTGAGGATTGGCTATGCAGTGTGGATTGGCTTTCATATATATACATGTGTGCTGTGTGCAGTGTGCAAAAATTGAAGCTTTCATATATACATGTGTGCAGCTATCAGTAGCTAGACCAAAAAAATTGAAACTTCAGGATAAATTGATTATGCTTGTGGTTATTTATGTGCAGTACTATACCCCCAGGTCTAGAATCACAACTCTGAAATTTGTATGTGCAGTACTATATTCCTTTACCATTTTTTTATCCTTATTCACTAAGCAAGAAAGTGGCAGTGACAGCTAAAGAGAAAATGAATGTGTCATGCTTAATGATTGATCTTCTGTGATTATACTTTGAATGACTAAGCATATATAGACGCGCATCCACCCACCATGCATCTCAATTTCTTGTGATAATTTCAGAGTTCAGAAGGTTCAAATGCATGGCTAGCTGTAGGAGCTAGCTGGAACTGTACTGAACTATTGTCACAGTTCAAATTCAGATTACAGATACAGTCGTAGTTACCTTGTGGCTAGGGGTGAAAACGGATCGGAAACGGTCGGAAACTAGCTATACCATATTCGTTTTCATATTTTTTTCGAAATCGGATTCGGAATCGGAAACCTCAGATACGAAAACGGAATCGAATATTACTGGATACAGATACGGAGCGAATACGAATCGGAACGAATACGGTAACGAATATTTATTCGAATATAAAAACCCCTCAAACTGAGCTTTAGAAAACAACGAAGAGAGATAAGTGAGCCTCAGGCAGATCGGCCGGCGGCGACACTAGCAGACACAGATCTCCGAGCCCATCATGGATAAGTGAGCCTCCATCTAAGGAGCCACGGAGATCAATGACCAATAGCGAACGCTAGTGAGACACCTCTCTCTCACTCCTAAAAATATGAGTGGGGGATCAATATAGTATCCCACAGTCCAACCCGTACTCCAAACGGGTGTGGGTCCAACAAAAGAAACAAAGCCCAAACCCATGCACAAACCTTAAAGACAATCAACAGTCACAAGATTCGACCAAAAAAATTACTGACTGAAATCTAGCAAATGCCTTAAAAAAACTCTTGTCCACATTATTATAGTCTCCCTTGTGTTTTTTCTCTACGCTAGTTATAAATATTTGATGTTTAGAACAAAATTTGATCAAATTTTTAACGTTTCTATTTACAATGTTATAATAGCTCTATTCAAGTTGTACCATTTCTGTTTTTAATTTAAAAAGTTATATATTGACAATGTTTTAATGTTTGACCGAATCTTATTCTAATTGTGAGATTTATGAACAGAGAGCAAAACAGTGGAGTACTAAGCCGAATTGATTAAGCCCAGTGGAGAGGCCACAGCCTGATTGGTCTGCACCGGCTGCAAGCCTTCTCCGTTGTCGTTGTCGACGTCGATGTCTTCCAGGTGCGGTGGCTGCGGCGCCGGCGCGAGCTGGATCCAGCCGTGCCGACGCAAGCCGTCGGCGACGAGTTCGGTGCCGTGCAAGTCGTCGCGGAAGGCCTCGACGTCGTCGAGCATGGCGTTGATAGACGACCATATGAGCTCCTTCGTCCACTTCTCCAGCCGAGGGAAGCCGTAGCTGTGCTCGCAGAACTCCTCGCCCAGGTCGAACACGTCGTGTGTGCGCCGCTTCTCCACGCCGAAGGCCTCCCTGCAGCGGACGTACTCCTCAGCGGCGTGGAGCATCTCCCCCGCCGACGGCAGCTCCCTCCTGCCGGAGAGCCTCCGATGTCGGGCGGCGGCGGAGGCCGATGGGGACGTGGGGCCCAAAGGGGGAGGTGGCCGTGGGCGCGAGGGATGGTGCCGGCAGCCGCGGGGTCCGGCGGCCGTGGTGGCTGCGCGGGGCACGAGGCCGAGCGGCGGCGGAGGCCGATAGGGGCGCGGGGCCCGAAGGGGGAGGCGGCCACGGGGGCTCGGGGCCCAGCGGCGGCGGCAGCCGCGGGCGCGAGGGATGGCGCCGGTGGCCACGGGGTCCGGCGGCGGCTGGCACTGGGAGTGGCGTTGTCGCGTCGATGTGGTCCTGTGGAGACTAGAGACTGAGATCTAAGAGAGACAGAATGGCATACAAAGCTAGGGTTAGGTTAGTAGTAAATCTAATGGGTGATGCGGATATTCAAAAATTTTTCTGGATAATTTTTGACCGAATCTAAAATCCGCCGGATAATGCCTTTACTGTATTCGTATCCATATCCGAAAAAAATTATCCGTTTTCATATCCGAATCCGATATTATCCGAAAATTATCCGACCGATCCTATCCGTATCCGAAATTTCGGACGGTTAGCGGATATTATCCGAACCGTTTTCACCCCTACTTGTGGCTTGTGGAACATCTCTGAATACCTGCCCTTGTTGCTAGTACTTAATTATATATATCCTAAACACAATTCTGTGTGCATTTGTAATGATCAAGGTTGGTGACTTTAGGATCAAAGTTGTTTCTCATAAATGCTTGTATTTGTGTACAAAGTCAGCATACACACACACATATATATGTATATATATTAAAGAATAATGTTGGCACCTTAGTTAACAGGGAAGGGAGAATGCTGCTAATTAATCCCTTAGTTACCACAATAATAATCATGTCAGCATATATATATATATATATATAGTTGGGCTATGGTGCTTTGTAAAATACGGATTGCCCCGTGCTTTACGTCCGTTGCTACAAATTCGAAGTTCAAATGAGCGATCCAAACCATTCATCATGATCTCCATATTGAAACATGCTTGGAGATCAAATTTTATATTTTTAAAATTTTTTTTACTATTTTTTAGATCTAAAGACTTCAAAACCGTCCAAAACCTATAGATTTGTACCCCTCTTAAAAATAGTGAAAAAATTTTAAAAAATGTAAAATTTGGTCTCCAAGCATGTTTTAATATGGAGATCATGATGAACGGTTTGGATTGCTCATTTAAATTTTGAATTTATAGCAACGGGCGTAAAGCACGGGACAAAGCACCATAGCCCAACTCTATATATATTAAAAAAAAAGTGCATTGCACATGCATGGTTAATTACATATAAGTCTAAATCCACGGCTTATATTAATTTCTTGAAGACAGGAGAGGGAAAACTGTAATTATATATGTTGGCACGTAAGACGTAACTGTTTCCAAAATGCATGCATGCTACTATAGTGTGTTGCTTCCAGGAAGCAAGCAGCAGAAACAAGTTTAGTTTAGCCAGGAGGCAGGTGCATGCATGCATCAGTGATGATGTCTCCTGCCTGCCAGGTGATATCCATATACTATGACTAAGTCCACATTTGGGCTGGCACATATATACACTATATTTGTAGTACGTGGCATGCACGGTCAAGTGACATATAGATCAATATGTGATATACCGGTATATCAAGAAAAAAAATACTTTCCATATGTATATATATACATGTTAACGCCAAAATTTGGCACGGCTCATATCAGATTCGGTAAAGATAGAAGCAATATCAACCGGATGAAATTAATCCAGAAGAAACCGGATTTGAGAAGGAATCGTGAAGACCACGTTATGGCAGTTATTTATCTTATCTATTAGATAGTTTTATCTTTTAGAAAACCTGATCTCTTGTCCGATCAGGTCTGTTAGTTTTCCTTTTCTAGTTAGGAAAGTCCTGTTCCGTGTCCTATAAGAACTCATGTAACTCGGGGTATAAATACGTACGCCCGGGCACCTTGTAAATTATCCACACAGATCAATCAAATTCGACGCATCGCCACCCTTTCGACGGGTTCTTGCTTCTCGAGCGGGGCTGCATTGGTTAGGTCCGAACTCCTGCGAGAGGGTAAGACTCGTCACCCCTTACCCAGGTGTATCTGCCCTGTCTACGGCTGCATCGGTTCGGTCCGACCTCTTAGGCCGATCAGGTATACCACATCACGCGTGCGTAGATCTTATCAGCTTACTGGGGGCGATTTATCATCAGTTCGTGCTGCATCGGTTAGGTCCGACCTACTGAGCTGCCAGCGATAAATCGTTCCTGCTAGGTTGATGGTTTTTGCGCAAGTGTCTTATCGGAATGTATAGCCGATAAGTTATCTTATTACATCACAGTTGCATTAGGTCTATCGGCTTGTTGAGGTTTCTTTATTATTATTAATCTGTGTTGCATCAGTTAGGTCTGAACTACTAGATTGATAATAATAGATTTATCCTTGACGAGCCGATCGGTGTATATGCGACGTTCTATCGGAGTGCTTAGCCGATAGGTTATCTTTTTATAAAGCCGACTGTATTATCTTTACTATTTTGGTCATCTATATTATCATCGGTTTTCTAGCCGATGCACATGTGTTTCCTTGGCAGTCGGCTAGCTTACTATTCTATCTATCTATTTTATCATCGGCTTCTAGCCGATGCACATGTTATACTGACAGCTTATCTATTTGCTTATAGCGTTATCGGTTTTCTAGCTGATACACAGGTGCCATCGGCCATCGGCTACAAGGGGCCTACATCAGTCCGTATCGGCCGATAGCCGATGTGCAATTACTGCTGACTCGGGCACGAGCACAAGCGAGGACCCGAGCACGAGCACGCCGAGGACAAGGGCCCGGGTACAGGCGTAGCCGATGTGCGAGCACTGTTGGCGCCATCGGCTAAAGGAAGACTTTATCGGCTTATCGGCCGATCGCTGCTGGTAGCCGGACGCGGGCACGAGGTCCCGGGCTCGGGCAATAGACGAGAACCCGAGCGTGGGCAACAGGCGAAGACCCGGGCGCGGACACAGGCGAGGGCCCGGGCAAGTCGGGCAGTCGGTTCAGGGGAATTCGGTACAGGAGCTATCGACAATCGGTTGGAAGGAGTCTACATCAGTATGTCGGCCGATTGATTCACTGAATTAATATTTTCTCCTTGTCAATTATTGGGTCAAATTGACTGGCACGCCTGCGAACCTCAAGATTTTAGGACCTGCACTGGAGCTAAGCAGATCTCCCAGGCCTTCGTATGTTCAATCGCATCAAACCAGATCATCAACAAGCTTCTTGGCACACCCGGTGGTTTTTGGTGAGAACAATACCATTGTTGATATTATTAAATTGTGGTGAAAATGTTCAATTAAACTTCATCCAGCTAAATAAATTGAAAATTTTCTTGCATACTTGAAGGGTATATATATAACTCATTTTTATTAGTTTTGAAAGGCAGAAATGGAGCACGAACAAGCCCGAACTATGGCATAGATGGGGACTCAAGCCCGGGCGAAAGCCCCTCCAATTACCTGAACTTGAACGAGAATCAAGACCCTTAGAACGCGTCGGTAAATAAACACCTAAAGTCTATAAACCACCTGTCATTATAACTTGGTATATTGAATTTCCTACGATGTTTTGAAGACATCTGGCCATTCTGAGCCCTCCATTAGCAATGAACAAGGGGCACGTGTTCCAAGAGGACCAAAGAGAATGCTGAAGGGCAGGTACATAGTTACAGCCCTAGCAGCGAATGGTAACCCTGTTGAGCCGCTCATTGCTGTGAAGGCTTGGAGAACAGCGTGTGGGTGTATTGTCAGGGACTTCGTTCCCATCAAGTACCAAACCTGGATATCTGATCGAACTTGTCTAGATCTACTGGTGGTGCCTGCTGAAGAAAAGAACATGTGCTAGTCCAAACTGACGGAGAAGATCACCTTTCCTCCATGTTCGCTTGAGCTAGCCAAAAAAGCGAGCCTAACAGAGATGGCGACCCTATTCAAGAAGTATAAGGCTGACATATATAAGAACTTTGTGGCAAAGGGAGAGAGACCGGACTTCAACCTTCCCCACTGGAAAAACTTGGAGGATTTCTGGGATGAATTCGTTGAATACAAGACATATGACGAAGCCCAGCGGATTAGCGCACGTAATAAGGCCAACTCCCTAAAGAATACAGACCTCCATCGTCTTGGCCCTGGAGGTTATGTGAACAAGGAGCACAAATGGGATCTTCGGGAGGAGGAGTTGGAGAAAAGATGTGTTCAAACTATGGTGAAAGGCTAGACAAGCAGAACGAGAAACTACTCTATGGCAAGGGGGTCTAGTCTCTCGAATAACGGGAGCTTGATTTCAAGAGGTACTCGAGAAGAGGAGGTAAACCAGAGATTAGCCGAGGCTAACCTTAAATCATCACAGGAGAGTTTGTGCTAGATCGTGAGAACAATGAGCTAACGCTCGCCCTTGGGAACAAAGAACACTCTAGCCGCACGAGGGGAGTGGGAATGGTTCCATGGAAGCTCGGGTTTCCAGAATCAGTCGACAGCTACAGATCTCGCAGTAGGGGCAAGTATGCATAGACAAGTCTTCTGCGGGAAACAATCACTGCTGAGGTCTCATCATAGCTCCAGGAAACAATGGATCAGTAGATTGAAGCTAGGTTGTAGGAACACACAGCAAGGTTAGAGGCGCAATTTGAAGAAAGGTTGCAAATTGCACTAACTCAAATGCAAGCAGGTGCGACAGTAATGCCAGCCTAGTAGAAGCTAGCCCAGCCGGTCGTAAGAAGAGCAGCTGTGCATCTACTGAGCACAAAGTACAGCAATACAACATAACATATCCCATCGACGACCAACTTCATGCAAGCTCCACATACCATGGAAGCACCTCAGCAAAGAGGTGGCTGAGGGCACGGCATACCCATGCGAGAGCATGTAGGTGTTACACAGGCTTTCGCTTCCAGATGGGTATGCCAGGGTCGATGTGGAGATTGTGAAGCCCTAGCACGAGAATGTAAGACTAGAGATTCCGCCGGAGCACGATGTAACAACTCTGGGGCAGGTGGTACATAATCGGATTGCATGGTCGAAGCGGTACATCGTTCTGGACGATGACGAGGTTCTATCTTCTTCACATCATCCAGGACACATGTCGCCACCAGAGGAACCATGCCAGAAGAGTCCTACACCGCCACCTCCACCTTCACCTAAACCAACAAAAAAAAAGAGGGCTCGTGATGCTACTTCTAATAAGTCAGCGCGATCAACGAAATTGGCATCTTCACAGAAGAACAAAGAAGCGCTTCGTGAGCCAACTCCACTGGTTTCTAAGGAGATGAGCGGTAGTATCACGTCGCTCCTCCGTCCTATAGAGAAGGAGAAGAAAGAACCCGTGGATCCTAAGATCCAGCAATTTTCTATCGCCATGGCGAAAAGACAGGGCACTTCATAGCCGATGCCATCAAATTATAAGAGTTGTGGGAAAAAAGCACGAGGTAGGAATTTATTAGAAATTTCAAGGCAGGTCATGGATTAGAATGCACAAGGAAAGACCCTAATGCCTCCCTGGAACCACTCGCATATCAATACAAAATTGGATATCCATTGGTAGATCCGAGCCAACTCTCCAGCCTACTAACTCAGATGAGGAGATTACATCACTGGTACATACAGGAGTTGCAAAAGGGTAACAACCTTCTCGGTGCGTACTATACTGATGATGACTTTCACCACGGCCAAGGGGTGGTGTGGGTAGGTTTCAGAAACCTGTTCCAGTTTTACCAACAAGACGCCCTCGACATCAGTATAATGCAGCTTTGGGTCTTGTAAGTACTATTATAGTTACGTAGATAACGAAGTAATATGAACTTGCATTCGGTTTCCTTTGATTACATGTCTAACATCCTTTCTTTTATAGAAGGTGCATGATGAAAGCCAGGAGCAAAAAACTCCCAATTGGTTTTATAGATCCTTCGTGCGTGAACAAAACGTATGTTGTTAATAACTTTGTAGAGGTTGTTGACTATTTAGCGAGGACATTGACATTGAACAAGTCCAAATCTGATATATTTCTAGTGCCATATTGTGCTTAGTATGTCTCTATCCATAGATTTCATACTAAATTCCGACGAGATACCTATCTAATTAAGTACACATGTGCGCAGTTTTCACTGGCTACTCCTTGTCATAAATATGCGTGTTGATCACATCACTGTCATGGACTCCCATCGAAAAGCGCAATCGAAATTTCAGGAGGTCATAGATGCCTTGAATATAGCGTACAGACACTACAACAGGTTAAGTAAAAAGAAAGAATTTAGTGTTAGGCTTAGATTTTCTTGCCTTGTACAACCACTAGGGAGCAACCGTTGTGCATTTTATGTGATGCGCTACATGATGTACTTCTCTGATGATATGTTATTTATGGATGAAGAAGATATATATATCTCCTGTAGCCACATATTTATTGAATTGCTGTATTAATAGCTTCAAATTTTTTTTCTGATATGCTAACTGTTTCGCATGCAGAGAGATCATTTAGATACAAGTGTCTTAATGGATCTTTAGATCTAGGGCCTTTAGGATGAACTTGCTAGGTTCATCATGAGGGAAGTCATCAGCCCTAAAGGCGCACACAATATATCCAGGGACGAACGACCCGCGAGTGAACAAGGAGCGCCATCACCATCTAAAGATATTGATTTATCGAGTAGTTCAGCGATGAAATAATTTTGTTTGTTCTAGCTATAACAGAAAAGACGATATGTAAACTCTATCCGATGTTTGAATAATGACCGTATACATTGTATAATTAATTTGTGACTTAATATTAGTACTGTATAATTAATTTAATGACGTGTATAAACTTCGATACCTACAAAACGATCGACTACTATTTTTTCGTTCTGGCCAAAAAAAATTGAAAACTATTTATTTTTTTTATTTGGATAAAGTCATTAGTGCCTGGTATTGGACTACCCAGTATTGATGTCTTTCTGGCGAAAAAAAGAAAATTATTTACATTTTTTTCGATAAAGTCATCAGTGCCAGGTATTGTCAATAACCGGCACTGATGAACAATAACATCAGTGCCGGGTACTTTCTCCACGGCACTGATGTATTCCCGACCCCCCTATACCCGGCACTGATGAGCCTCCCTCATTAGTGCCGAGATTCTAGTGTTGGGCCTATATTCGGCACTGATGGTCTTTTTGGCCCGGCACTGATGGGCCGACTTATGCATATGAAGAACATCGCACATGCAGGTGCAGCAACCTAGCTTGCATGCACACCACCGCACGCGCGTGTGCACCGCACAAGCCGTGTGACACAAACCCGTGTGCTGTCGCGTAGCAGGGGAGAAAGGCGTGGCTCCTCCTATGATGACCTCGCTCCACGGCCCACACTGGCGAACAATGAGCTTGAGGATGAGCTTTGCTGCTGCCTCTGCGCTGCAGCTCAGGAAGATGTACAATCGGAGGGAAAAGGTGGAGAGATCATCAAAACGGAATTGGACTTTTACAACTCAAGTACTCTTTTCGGTATTTAACTTTGTTGACTTCTAAACATACGTTTGATTATTTTTCTTATTTAAAAATTTTATACAAATATATCTTCTTACTACGAATTCAGGGCGCATTCTTAGGTGATGTGAAGGCCATAGGTCCCGAGTACCCTTACAGGAGGTAAATGCGGCCACTTGAACAACTGGTGGATCAGCCCATATAATTAGAGATAGTAGAACTCGGGTTTATATTACCTTACACAACAAGGAAAGAGATAAAAGTTCTAGCTGAATACTTTGTATATAGATAAGGGAACCCTAGACCGTATCCGGCTGGTTTTCCTACCGTGTAACCCTCGCCCCTCGACCTATATAAGGCAAGCGGGGAACCACCTCTGGGAACTATTCATACACAAGCGAAAGCAATCCACCATAAATAGGAGTAGGGTATTACCTCTCGCCGAGTATCTAAACCTATCTACATCTTCTTGTCTTTCGAATCATCCCAACATTGACAGCTGGTGCGCCAGGTAGGGATAAGCGCTAAGATCATCATCAACAAGCTCGATCGCTCCAATCTCTAAAGTTGCCGGCATTACCTTTGCTCTTGGGCAGGCTTTCTGCTTTGGGAGCCTTGACTTTCTCGCCGACATTATGAGGACATCCTGAGACTTGTACCGTGATTTGCAGCTTGTGACGTCAACGCTAACTATTGGAGTCATGGGGTCTTAAATAAAAGCCAAATAAATACTGTAACCACCACACCTCAAAGCAGACTTGACGTTGCGAGCCATAACTACATTACAAACTCATATCGCTGAACTCGAAATAAATGAGATACTCAACAGAATAGCTGTCACTAGTCCTCCCCGAGATATGCCCATCAAACCACACGATGGTGGCGACCAAGAGACTACATATCATAGAGGACTCGATATACATCAGCTATTAAGCAAATATCTTAATTATCAAGCCCATACTTGTGTTTGACTAGCTCCCAGGAAAAGTACTAGTCTCACACGTTCATCTCAAGCAATGATATACAATAATAGGGTATACAAGTAAATAAACTAAATCTACAAGATCAGAGTTACATAGGCTAATTGGCCAAATAATATGATTCAGCGAAAACTTGACTGCCCGTACCACAGGCAATTGACTAGGGATAGACCCTTTAATGAATCAACCTGAAGAAGCAACAAATTCTCGTAGCACTCAACCTACAACAAAATTAAGTAACAATAATACAAGTAAGAGTTAGTACATTATCGAAATAATATACTAGCAAGAATAATCCTAGATCACTATATGCAAGCTCTATGTCAAGGAGAGGCTATTTGTAGGCTTATTTTGCATAAAACAAATTTTAGTTCACAATCAGTTGCAACGGTATTTAGTAAAGCAATAAAGCATGTATAGTATATAAAGAAGGTGATCAACATAATATAAGTAGCGTACTTGTTACCCTCCCCGGCGACAAGTCATCAAAATTCACCAATCCATATCCCAATTTCATAAACACATTTGTAAAGCACAAACTATACTCATGACACATCCCTGTTGCTCATGACCGTGAGCATGGCTAACCGATTCGTTTTGACTTTGCAGAGTTTGTACAACTTTACCCACATGATGTGAATTCTCTATTTTGTCTTGTGCTGGCCAAAGCACTACCACACTCTACACGTTAAGTGTGGTTTAGAGGTCACAACGAAGCCGTTACATTGTTTATTTGTCTAACCTTGCATGAGCACGATGAGCAAGAATCCACACTAAGTCTATGTCCTTAATGTTATCATGGTGGTTAGCCAAACACTAAGATGGCGTGGAGAAACAACCTACGTGGCACTCACCGTTGTATTGGACATGCTTAGATCCCCCATGTTGTAAGTAGAAAAATAACCCACTTACAAAACACACATTGGGATGATTCCGGTCCCGTAAGAATAAACACACGCACATGGGTAGCTTCTATAAACCATCGTCAAGAGGAGTTTATACTACAACCGTCTTTCGAATGCAAGGTTAGACGCATATACAACTTAATAGGCTAAGGCTATCCCATACTAGCACATGTGGTTGTACTGTTTACAATAGCGGGTGACATATTGTCATGCCCTAAAAATCACCTTAATTAAAAATTGTTTTTGGGTAAATCGAAATACAAGAATATGCTAGAAAATTTTTGTTTGAGAAACGTGTTTGAATAAAATTTTGAAATTTCCAATATTAAAAATCCCAAGTTGAAAATTTTAAATAAATGATTGGATGCTTTTTATATTCCCAGGGTGTTTGTCGGACTATTTTAAGCGTTTAAGTATTTATAATATTAAACTCTATCTGTTTCGTGGTGGCATTTATTTCTGGTAAATTTCCCACGATTTAATAAACACTCTGAAATTTTCTCAAAATTTTCGGAGCTCCAGAATTAATTTTAATGGGACAAAGATCATTTCTATAATTAGATAAATCTAATCTATAATAAAACCCCTGTCTTTTCCCCTGTTCGGGTCGTTTCGGTTCAGTCCTTTGAAGTCTCCCCGTTTATCGTGAACTCCGACTCCCTTAGGGTTTCGTGTCGCTCCCGGAACCCTAAAACCTCCTCGATGTTCCAATTCTTCAAATATACCGATATTCCAAGTGACCGAATGTTTCCTAAAGTATTTCCTCCTCCATTCTGGACTTCCAAAATATTCCCCGTATTTTGGACGTTTATTTATTCCGTTTCCCAAACTCCGTGAAATATATTCCTCGAATATTCTAATTTCTCGGTCGACGCAAAATCCCCTCTATTTTTCCCCAAGTTCCTAATTTCGCAAATATTCCCAAATTTATCCTGATTCTAGAATATTCCTGTTAACTCCTTCCAATATTCCAGAAAATTCTCAAATTATTCTTATGCTTGGAGAGTTCCAAAAATCCCCGTGAATCTCCTCGATTCCAGAGAAATATTTCAATCTCCAAAATTGTTTCGACGTCTCCGATTTTTTTCCACATATATATACGCCGGTGTTCGCAATCCTCCAAAATTCCGGACAATTTTCCCAACTTCCGATATTCCTAATACTTCTCAAAATTCTAAAATCTAAATTCTAAATTTGGAGAATCTCTGGAGAAATCCCCAAAAATCCCCATCTTTTCTCTCTCCTTTAATTTTTCTTCCAATTTCCCTTTTCTCCTTTTATTTTTTCTCTCTTTCTGGTTCCCCTACTGTTCATCTCCTTTGCTTTTCTCTCTCTGCCCTGGGCTGCGCCCCTCCTCGGCCTCGCTCGCCCCGGTCCCGGCTTGTGCCAGCCCGCGCCGTCCCGGCCTCCGCGCCGAGCTCGCCTGCCGTGCGCCGCCCCGGACTCGGTCCGCTGCCGCGCAACCGCCTGGCCGCCAAGCCCGCGCCACACGACCCCACGTCGCCGCCATTCCCGCGCCCACCCCGCTCCAAAACCGCCTCCTCGGCCACGATTTCGCCTCGCCGAGCCCATTTCTGGAACCCCTAGCCCCTCTCTCCTTTTTCCCTCACCTAGCTGAGCTCGCCGTCGCCTTGCTCTACCTCCAGGTAGCCGCCGCCGTCTAGCTCCGCTCCGCCGTCGAGTCATCGGTGCCTGCGTCGCCTCGGCGACGCCGTGTCTCTTCTGCTCCGGCCGCCCTTTGCCGCCGCCGCCTACCGGTCGCGCCTCCTGCCGCGCCGCGCCTCTTGTGCTCCCCTGCCGTCGCGCCGCCCCGAAGCAGAGAGCCACCGCCTGGCGCCCCGCTCCCCTGTCCGCTCGGCCGCCTCTCCATCGCCCCCGAGCGCCGCAGGAGCAACCTCCCCCGGTCGTCCCGAAGCCCAGCGCCGCCGCCTCTTCTGCCGGCCGCGCCTCCAGCCGACGCTGCCTTGGGGTCATTGCCGTCTTCGTCATCTGTCCCCACCGACTTCGCCGCCTCGAGGTGAGGATCCCTCAGCGCCGGCCCTTGCTGTTTTCCCCTTCCCCGAAGCCACCGCCGCTCCTGGCCGTGTCGCCGCCGTCGGAGGTCGTCGCCACCGGTCTGCCGTCGTTCCGTCGCTTCGTTGGGTGAGCAACATCGCCGGCGCTTTTCTCCCTCTCTCTGCTCACCATCGTCTCCACCGTCCACCCGCGACCAGCGCCCCCATCCTCATCGATCTGGCGCCGTCCTCACCGATGCCATCGCGCTGTCGGGCCGCCATGCTGATGTGGGTTAAGGTCGCCGTCGTGGTCGTCCTCTCTGTCAAGCCGTCGCCGGCTTCGTCGCCCCCGCCCCATCTCCTGCACGCGCCGCCCCTCTGCTGCTCCCGTCGCTCTGTGTCCTACCGCTGGTCGTCGTCGTTGAGCCGTCGGAGGTCGTCGTCGTCGCCGTTGCCCGGGAGCCCCTGCCACTGCCATCGAGGAGCCTCTCAGCCGCCGCCTCTTCTGCTCCTCGCCTAGCGCCGCTTTTCTCCTGTGTGCCACCGCCCCATCTGTTCCGCCGCCGGCGGTTTAGCATCGACGTCGTCGCCTCCGTGGATGCCGCCGGCATGGGTAAGCCTCCTGTTCCTCTCAGTGCCTCGCATCGTCAGCACCTCGGTTTCCTCTGTTGCTCCCGGAGCGCCGTTGCCGTCTCCTAGCCGTGTCACCCGTGCTGGTCGTCGTCCTACCTGTCGGATGCCGCCCTCCGTCCTCGCGGCCGAGTTGCCGTCATCCTCGTCGCTTCGTCGCCGGTCGTCGCCCTCGTCTGCCGCCGGTGAGCCCGCAAGCCGAGCCTGCTCGCCGTCCCCATCTTCTCCACTCCGGTACCTTGTGTCATGGTCATCGACGCCGCCCATCGCCCAGCCGTCAGCCTCGCCTCCGTCTCTTCCATCCATTCCCGGTGCCCCACGGTGTTTCCTCTGTGTTTGTCACCGTCGCCATCATTTATCTCAAGTGCCCCGACTTCTACTCCTCGGTTCGGCGTTCGTTGCCAATCGGCCGCCGCCCTGGCATCGACAGCCACCATGCCGTGCCGTCCTGAGGCCAATGCCTGCGTCGCTGTTGCCGCGCAGTTGTCTCGGCCGGTGCCCTAACCTCCTCGGCCATGCCATGGTAGGAGCTCGGCCTCTTCTTCCTGTGATGCTACCGCATGGGTCCCACGTGCAGCAGTTCGGCCACCCTACCTGTTGGATAATTCTAGGCCGATTAGAACCGTCCGATCAATTGAATCCAATCTTCACCATCGAATCTCCTTAAACTCCAGGGTTGAATCTCAGCCGTCCAATCTCTATATTAAGTTCTTAAATCAGTGTCGGCTGTTTAAATCCATCCAGGTCAAATCCCAGTCGTTGATTCTTATTAATCCGTCAGTACCCTATCAGCCTTAGTCCAATCCATCACTCCAGCTGTTTCTCGAAACTGTGAGCCAGGACAGTGCCACTCTTTCTCCAGTGGCCAAAAATAATTCTTTTAATTCAATTCTGAGGGAATATTCCTGAGAATATTCCTTTTCCAATTTCTTTTCAGCTTTTCTCTGAATTAAACTTCCAGAAGCCATATCTTTTTAGTCCGAACTCCGAATTGACCCGTTCTTCTCCCTAAATTCATCTAAAATTATAATCTACTTGTTTGTATAATTTTGTATGTAGTGTTTATTTGGAGTTTCTTAGGGTTTTTATTGTTTTGCGTGTAGTCACGTTTAATCGCCGCTTCGAAGGACCGCGAAGTCTACGGAAGAGTTCGGAAGAGCAATCGAAGATGTTTGGTCGCAAGGCAAGTCACACATTTATCCTTGAGCATGTTGAACCTACTTTGTGAAACGTTTTACGATTTACAAATAAATTGCATGTTTTGCCAATTACATGGAATATGGGATAACCTATCCACATACTTGAGACCCTGTTTAGTTGTTATCCATTCCTTGATAACTTTGGGTGATAATCTGACTAGCTTAGGTCTTATTGGATGACTTGGCTAGAGATAGGACCTGCTTAGCCATGCTTAGCAACATAACTCACCTGGGAATTAAAGATTATCTTTTTATATGATTTGACTCAATGTCGGAAAAATGGAACTTTGGATAGGCTGATGTTAAATTACTAAACTTGGACCTAAATGGTAGGCTGTGGGTGTATGGTTTTGTTTGTCACACCCATGGCAATTAAGGACCGGTTCACGGGAACCACTTGGGCAACTACCCGTACTTTCCACAAGCCAGCGTGGGCAACGGCTGAGCTTGAAGCGTTTCTTCTCCCTCTCCTAGGCACCGAAGAAGAGGGTGAGCGGTATGGAGTTGGGTCGGCCCGGGGTAGGGTTGATCGGCTGCCGAATTCACCGTGGCGCAAGGGGGTAGCCTTGCCAATATGGCGTGCCCTGTCGGCAGGTGCAACCTCAGCGTGGTGTGGATGGTTAGGGAGAGGTTGCGTGAACGGTCCTATCACAGCCTCTTGCGGGGTGTCGTAGTGACACATCAATGCACGGAAACGTGTGTGAGGCTGTGTCTTGTGGGTAAAGTTGTATACCTCTGATCAGAGTAAGTCTATTCGAATAGCCACGCCCGCGGTCATGGGCACATTGGCCAAGACTCACCGTGATTAGTCTCACCTTTAGATAACTAATCTGGCTTTGTGAAACTGGTGTTGTGGAAGGTGTTGAGTCCGATCGACGTGGTTGAGTTGACCGAGGGTGGCCAGTTAGTGTGGTGTAACGCTAGTCGGTGGAGACTGGAGCGTGGTGTAACGCTCATCAGTGACGCCTGGTGGTCGTGGTGTAACTTCCATCAGCGCGGCCTGGTCAACGTGGTGTAGCGTTGATCAGGAAAAACTGGTCAGCGTGGTGTAACGTTGTCCGGTGGAGACTGGTTAATGTGGTGTAACGTTAATCAGTGGAGTCCGGGTAACGTGGTGTAACGGTACCCGGAGGAGTCTGGTGAACGTGGTGTAGCGTTCATCAGTGGAGACTGGTTGATGTGGTGTAACGTTAATCAGTTGGGAATGGTTGGACCTGATTAACGTGGTGTAACGTTAATCAGTGGGGAATTAACATTGTTAAATTAATCAACTTTTTACTGTTTCTGAACTACTACCTTTTTTCAACTGCTTTTACGCAAATGAGCCACCAGCCTTCCTTTGAAAATCTCGTGCATAAATGCATCATTGGTGTGGCTTACTGAGTACGGTGGGTGGTACTCAGCCTTGCTATTTCCCCGTTTTCAGAAGTAAAGACCTTGGCTTATACCCCAGTTGAGCTTGCCTGTGGTGTGGAGCTGAAGACACGCTAGTTTCGCCTTTCCGCTGCTGTTTTCTTTCGTGTGAGGACTAAGTGCCTCTTCTGTAAGTATTTACGTTATATTTACGTTTGGATCTATTTATTGATTTGTCATTTTGTGTACCCTGGTTGATTCCTGGACAGGGATTTTAATACACAAAATAGTCTGGAAATTGGCTAAATTTCTGGGCGTGACACATATAGGTCGATCCTTAATCGACTCTGGCAAAACTCCCCCTATCGGTGTGCAACTACTCCATATGCACACCACTTGCCGTCCAAGTCTAAAATCTCTTTTTCCATCATTTTTGTTCACAAATAACCAGAGGCTTCATCTCTATTCAGAAGTTATAAAATTTCTAAAATCTCATTTATTAAGTGATCATAATCTATTTTAGCATAATTCTAGACATGGCTAAGCAAATTGCATAAGAATAAGCATGTATAGCCCTAAAAGAGGAAGCTCGCCGATTGCGCAACCAACTGGAAGAGGAAGCTCGCCGACAGCGTGAGCTAAAAGAGGAGAAGGACAAACGCCGACAAGCCGAACAACATCCTCCAGACCAGGATGGGCGACCATGACGTGTTCATTACTCCCCAGCAGAACATCGTGGCCACATCAACTCTACTCGATACTGCAGCTGGGACCTGACCACGCGGCAACACCGACAATCACAAAGATCAAGGCGATGGTAGCAGCAGCCGTACAACACAACCAGGAGGACTCCAAGACCCTGGTTCTCTCATCAAGCAAGTCAAGATACGATGATGTCACCTCGAGGTCCACAAGTAGGCTCCCAACAGGCATATCTAGTCGGAGACTGTCTGAGCAGCCTCCACGTGGATCATAATTCGATCGCAATGATGACCAACAACGACACCACGACGACTATGGGCGGCATGCTAGGGATGTCAGGGACCAACCATGCCGTGATCTCTGTCATGATATTCAAGCTCGCCGTCGCGAACACGAAGAAGACGAACGATGCTGACTAGAAGACGAGCGCGACCGGTTCAGCCTCCACCATGACCGCTTCAGTCATGGAAGCCGGAGCTCGCCTCGATGATGCCCCCCTCATAGAAGCCACTCGGATGATGGAGTTTCGGTCTTCACGCTCTAGCTACACTGAGTTGACTGGCCAACCGGTTTCAAGCCGACTAGAATCGAGAAGTATGACGGCAAGACAGATCCCGAGTCCTAGCTCACGGTCTACACCTTGGCAATCTGAGCTGTCTGAGGCGATCACAAGGTGATGGCCAATTATCTTCTAGTAGTTTTGGCAGACCCAGGACGAACCAAGCTAACAGGGCTTCCGAGAGGGTCGAATGATTCCTAGGGAGAACTCCGTGACCGGTTCGTGGCCAATTTCCAAGGCACCTAGAGAAGGCTAGGCACCGAATTCATCTTGTACCGGATCCATCAGAAGAAGAACGAGTCAATTCGAGACTTCATTAAACGGTTCTCTGAGAAAAAAACATGATCCCCAGGATTAAAGACGAGACTGTCATCGCCGCCTTCTAGAAAGGAGTGAAGGACACCCCCTACATAGCAAAGTTCACTAGCAAGACCCCCACTATGAGAAAAGCCCGCTTTGAGATGGCTAACAAGTACGCTTCCTCGGCTGAAGCCGTAGCCGAGTTGCAAGACGAAAAGCCCCGACAGAGAGACTGACGGGAGTCGAACGACGATGCTGGACCATCATGACCAAGTGATCGGAAGCAAAAGTCGGAAGACCTCGTAGCCGTAGTCGGAAGACCCATGTCCTTTCCATCCCAAAGGGAAGCACGCAAACAAGAATTGCTACATGCTCAAGAAATTCATCTCAAAGTATTAGAAGCCATCGGCGAACGGTGATGCCGGCACCAACAAGGACAAGGATAAGCTAGATGCCGATGCAATAGCAGGGTTTCAAGATCCTCATACATAGCTCAATCACATCTTCGGTGGGCTGTCGGCATACGAATCCAAGCGAAAACAAAAGCTAACCGCTTGGAAAGTCAACACCGTCGCAGTCGACACCCCCATACTTACGGTGGTCCGAGGTCGCCATCATGTTTGACCGAGTGGCCCACCTAGCGCGTAACCCACTCGTCCTTAACCCGGTCATCAAGAACATTAAACTCAAGAAGGTCTTGATCGATGGTGGGGGTGCACTCAACATTCTCTTCGTCAAGACACTCGACGAGATAAAGATACATTGATCCGAGCTACGGCCTAGTACAACTCCCTTCCATAGGGTCATCCTCAGCCTTTCTTCAATGCCACTCGGCTAGATCACCCTGCCGGTCATCTTCCGTATACGGGAAAATTTCTACACGGAGAATATCTGTTTCGAGGTTGCTGATTTTAAGACAGCCTACCATGCCATCTTGGGAAGACCGGCTTGCCAAGTTCATGGTGATTCCCCACTACACGTACATGATGCTGAAGATGTCAGGATTTGCGGGAGTCATCCCCCTCTGCAGCAACATCAAGCAGGCCTTCACCTGCGATAAGGAGAGCTGCGAACTGGCACAATCACAAGAGGTCATAGTCGGACGCGACAATATCCGACTAGCGGCATCCACTTCTCAAGAATAGAGGAAATTTTGGCAAAAAAGGTAGCCAAGTCAGGAATTGGAGCAGACAAGGAGGTCAAAAAGATCCTAGTAGACCCTTCCGACCAAACCAAGACGGTTCTCGAGTTCATGGCGTTCGACATCACCTTCAAGCCACGGACAACAATCAAGTCTCAAGTACTCGCCGACTTCGTAGCCGAGTGAATAGAAGTTCAGTCGGCTACGCCCACAAATAATCTTGAGTACTGGACAATGTACTTTAACGGTTTACTACGGATTAGAAGAGTAGAGGTAGGTGTCGTGCTGATATTACCCAAAGAAGAAAAACTCATATATATCCTATAGATACACTTTCTATCCTACAATATTGTTGAGTACGAGATACTTATCCACGATGGAGGAGCATTGTAGCTGCATAAATCTCGGTGTGATCTAGATGGTCCAAAATTGTAATTTGAGAAGCGGAATTGTGATGAGTAGTGTATAGTTCCCGTTGTGGATCGGTGGAAGAATTTTTTTTTCCATCGATCTATTGCTGCTGCTCGCCACGGCCCAAACTAGCTAGCTGACAACCCAGTCTCAGCTCTCTCTCTCTCTCTCTCTCTCACTCTCGCATTCTGCAATGGGCCAGGCCCAATGCAACCAGCAAGCTAGCTCTTCTCTTCTCTATTTTCTTTTTCTTTTTATCAATTATTAGAAAAAGGTGTCCGTGCGTTGCAATAGGAAAAACTGTCTTACATGTGTAGTATTTGGGTGTTATGGCGTGACATTAACTCGCGTGGCTAGCTACCGCGTCACGCTTGCTTCACCCGATCACAAAAATTACTTCACACTAAATCACATAAGAAAATCATACATTAAAATCATTGAAACAGAATTGCACATGATCTCATAATGAAAATAGAATAGAACTTGTTGCCGAGAAGCGGAAACACAATAACCAAGCTGTATCATCTAATATGTATTCTAATTGGATCAGGATTGCAATGCAGCAGATTTATAGTTAGATATTTTAATCTTTCTATATATACAATTCTAATTTGGTTATTGATGTTTAAAAAGAGATCTATGTTTTCATGTCTATACCATTAAATTGTTTTAGATTTTTTTCTTGACTTTAAAAGGATGGGTGTCTTCAACTTGGTGGACCTTTGATAAAGGAATAATATTAAATGGTCATTTGGCCTAAGTTAATTCAGTTTCACCAAATTAAGCATGGATAGTTTAAAAACAGGTAATGAATGTTTATATTGACTTATTGATATTTTAAACCGATTCGAAATTTGATAAACACTTTAAAAGAGTATTACGGTTTGGAGATTACTATTTAGAGTAAAGTATTATGAATAGGATAAGTTGCCTTTTATCATCGACAGGCACTCAATCTTGACTCTGGCTAATCACGGAGCTGATTACATAAAGAAAGATTTAATCACAAAGACGATTATATAAAGAAAGATTTACGTGGATTTAGTAAATGGACCTAGGGGAAGCACGACGCATGGCCCTAAAGCGGGGGAACGGGCCTGGTCGAGCGGGAGAGAAACCAGTCGGAAACAGATCAGGCGAATGGAGTACCGATCACATGTCACACGTGAATATAAACAGGTAATTTCTTCCTAGCAGTGTCTTTGTCTTAAAATATAATAAGATCTAGCATTTAAAATTTATATCAAAATATAACAACTTCTATACTTACATTTTATTTTCAACTAATCACAAACTTTTACTACTAAAGTTTTCTGCCTACTTTCACATCTCAACCAATTATAACATTTTTTTATTTAATTTTATCAGCTTTCTTAATACTCATGTCCATCTCTATAACTTTTTATATTTTAGAATGAATGAAGTAACTAGTAAAATACCCGTGTTTACAACAGAAAGATAATTTTCATTATATATACCTCTCAACCATCTCCCAAACATGTGCTCCCTTGGCAAACTGCTACCCTTGCTTCATCTCCTTGCACGACGCGTGCTAGGCTGCTGCTAGGAAAATAGGCCTCCGTGATGACCCTCCTTACATCAGTTTGACCATGAAGTTCCGGTCGCTGCATATGCAGGCGGTCCACGAACCTGGGCGTGCTCCCCGACGGGTCCTTCCATCCGCTGGCGTCATCTACAGCCAATTGGACACTGTCCTTGGCCCTCGCCGCCATTGTCCTACTGTTGCTCCTCCTTAGGTGGCTCCATGGTGTCATCTAGGCCGACGAAGAGCAGCCGCGCCATGTCGGTCGCGTGCTGGGCGGAGCCTCCGGTGTCTAGTCTTCCTCCAGCTAATGCATGGTCTTCAAGAAGCCACTCGACAAGCACCCTGACGTCATGCGTGAAAGTCATGGATGCAGCAGGACATGTAGAACTTGAGCAGCATGTCCGTGTAGGTCTCGTGGTCTACCTTCAACGTAGGAGGCCTGGCATCTCGAAGAACAGCGCTGCCATCGTCGTCATCATCGCTGCCATGCCCATATCCGGAACCCCAGCCAAGCCCACATGGCTGGCGGGAGGAGTCGCATCGATGACGCTGACATCCCCGTCGCCGTTGACGAGGTCACTCATCACGTCTTCACGATCCAGCACCATTATTGACACATTTTTAATACTAATTTTGGTGTTAAAAATATTATTTATTAATGACCAAAGGAAGTAGGTAATAATTTGTTCGGCTCCGACTCGCTCGTTAGGTATACTTACGTTGTTGACTTCAGAGACACGCTTTATACCGAAAAGTGAACCTTACCAGGAGGTAGATTGATAAACAGATTTCTCGGGAGGGTGGAATTGGATCGGGTTGGAATAAAATACGGATCATGTGATTATTAGTTTGCAGGTGATCAATTAGGGATCTAGTCATGCGTAATCTAGGCTAGCTTTCCATTTTATCTTTATCAGCTGGTGCAGGGTAACTCTTAACAGGTAATCTCTGTCTCACCTATTAAGAGTTACACATCTATCAATCTCTGTCCTTGGTGGGTGAACCAATCAAGCTGTCATAGGAAGAAGCCACGCTGCATCGAATCGGAAAATAAGCCACGTTCTGGTGATGCGCGGGAAGAATCCTAGGACAGCAAACGAATGAAAGCGCTATTGTGTAATTGAAAATAGGAGCGCACCCAGATTTGCTTACAGACATGGAAAGAAAAGGTTGCGATGTGATTTTTTTTGCGGGAGAGCACGACGACGTACCAAAAAGATAAGATTCCGGAGCGTTACACAAAATCTCTCCACGGACCAGATCTTGAAGGGAGAATTCGGCAGAATTTTTTTTATTTTTATATTTATTTAATAAAATATTTATAACACTACATTTTCATTTCAAAAATTTACAAAAAAAAATATACTCCCACCGCCCTCTGGGAGGGCGATATGTCTGAAACCGCCCTCCCAGAGGGCGCTATGATGACGTGGCTGACGGCCGTTGGTCGGCGGCCCACGGCCGTCAGCCATTTTGCAGGCGGCCCCCTTACCGCCCTCTGAGAGGGCGGTTTTTTGTGTGGCCGGGGGGCCGCCTGCAAATGGCCGACCCACGGGCCGGCCATTTTGCAGGCGGCCTCCTTGCCGCCCTCTGGGAGGGCGGTTTTTAGCCTGGGCAGTATAAACCCCCTCCCAGACTCCAAAAATGTCATAAATTCATGAAATTACAGGAAAAAAAGAGAGAGCTGAGAGCAAGTCTGAACGAAAGCAGCGAGCTCTGTCAGCTGCTGATTGTCTGCAGATAAAATCTATTATCTCTTTGTAATTTCTATTTCTATGCATAAATTGATGTAGTATGGTACTGGTTATGTGTATAGTACTATATGAAAATAAGTTGTTACTCGAGATCTGTAGGTCTTTAGTTAACGTGTTTAGATGATTTTAATTTTTGTAGAACTGTGAGGAAATATTGGTACATTAGTTTAACTGTATTTTTCATCAACAGCAATGTCAAATAAAGTGATATTTCAGTTATTTCACGGACAAGGGGAATGTTAGATATGGTCCCAGAAGGGTAGATCTGTCGGATTTAGTTCAACGGTAAGGGGATTGATAGACCAGTGAGAGAAGTTTTGGGTCAGTGTACACTGGCTGATGCGAGGATTTGATTTGAACCCCGAACTCAGCGCAATAACCTTGTAAGATGTAGTAGTCAGTCGTGCACTGAAGGTTTTTTTTGGGAACTGATGCCGGTGGATGCACTGCACTTGGAGATGGTATGTGGAGAATGCATTTCAACGTGGTTGGCCACTGGGTCATACTTGTGTCGATATATGAGAAAAACACTGCTGGTGCAATGCCCGTGCAAGATGATGAGGGTCCAAGTAGGTGGAGGTAATAGCGAAACAATGGAAGAAAATGAGAAGGTATGAAGAAGATAGACAGCCAACAGGTGTGGCAGATGAGGGAGAACAAAATCAATAGAATCGTTGAAGAAATGGATAGGGAAGATTCTGAAACGAGCAAGCAGAGCAGGATGATTCGTCTGATGAGGACACCATTGATGCCTGCAGAATGGAGCAACCAGGATTTCTCTAGGCTTTCTATCTCCGAGGGACATCATGTTCATAGGAGTACAAGGGAAAATGAAGGTCTCGAAGGGCTAAATATGCATATGTAGAGGATTTAAAGAGGCAGTAAAACAATGGGCCGTGTCACTTCAAGGGAGTTCTCAGTCGTGAAGTTAAGCAAATCGGTCTATGAAGAAAGTGCAATGAAGTGGGTGTCCATGGCGGGGTGCACGCATTCAAGGGTAAATGGAAAGATTATTGGCAAGTTTCATCGTGACTGAGCATTCATGTTATTTACCGGTGTTGAAAAATATCACAGAAATATGACATCTGCATTGTTGCGACAGAGATGTACTCCCATATTATTAACAATATGGGGTACGAACCAAGGTCAATTGTTAGACATATTGAAGAGAAATTTAAATACACAATTAGCTATGCTAAGGCTTGGAGGGTAAAACAGAAGGTTGTAGAGATGAGATTTGGCACATTTGAAGCATCTATGATAAATTTCCCCGTTTGTTAGGCTGTAATTCTTCAGAGGAATCCGAAGACGTGCTACGACCTAAAAGCCTTTCCATCAATTCACCATGGTAATAAAAGTGTGTTGCACACGAGTATTTTTTGCATTAGGTGCTTTGCATTTCAGGCATTTGTCCATTGTCGTCCCATCCTCTGCATCGATGGGACATTTCTGACCGAAAAGTACACGAGGGCAGATCTTAACAGCAATTGGAGTTGATGGAAACAACTAAGTTCTACTAGTTGCTTTTTGCTTTTGTTGAGAGTGAGAACACTGATAGCTGGTATTGGTTTCTAGGAAAGGGTTAAGTCTGCAGTTGTACGGATGAGGACCAGACGTATGCTTATACATGGACCGTCACGCCGGCTTGCTGCGTGCAATTAAGGAATTGAGATATGGATGTGTTGAGAAGTGGTCTGATGTCCAAAGCAGATGGTGCATGCGTCATATGGGTGCTAATTTCTACAGACAGTTTAGAAATAAGCACCTTAGGATCTTTTCAAGAGGCTTTGCGCCCAGAATCAAGAGAAGAAATTCAAGGAGCTTTGGAGGAGGTTGGATGAGCTGACCTCTAAACAAACAAAAACACTGAGCAGTCCAGGAGGGCTACATTGGAGGGATGAGGCCTCCACAAGCTCTTGAACCTCTATCAACTGACGGACTTCATATGAGAAGAATGTCTGCATGCTCAGTTAGAAAATTTTCAGATTGGATTGAGAATGAGCCAAAGGAGAAATGGGCATTGTTGTATGACAAGGATGTTTCTCGGTTTGGCATAATGACACAAATTTGGCAGAGTTTATATACTGGGTGATGCGTGGTATTCGAGGGCTCCCACTTTGTTGCAATAGTTGAATTTATACTTGCATGGCACATGCAAGTACTTTAGAGATCGGTTCAGAGCAGCTAGGCCCTCAATGACGGACAATAATCTTTTATTTGGCACACTACTGACGAAGTATCTGCAAGATAAAAAGTAAAAGGCCGAAGACATCGTGCTCTCTACCTCAAGGCACACAAAACACAGATTTTTAAATATTGTGTGTCGACGAGGGCATGCGCGGAATCTTCCGTAAAAGAGTTGTTGCAGGAGTGGTGGCTGAAGGAAGACGGACTTGCAAGTGCTCGTGCCGAAGAACCTATCTCTGCTCCACAAGCCATGCTCTCACGTTATTCTCAGAGAAGGGGCGAGCGGTGAGTGCGGGATAGAAGCACGCTATTTTGTCTCACCTTATTCAGGAAAGAAGCAATCTATAATACCTGGAGCGGAGAGATATACGGTTTCGGTATCGGGTACATTACTATGGAGCATCCTCAAGCTATGTACATTTCCTGATCCAACAAATTGAGGAATAAAGTAGGTGCCACAAGACAAGACGCATCCGTAATGACATGGATGACTCAGAAGTCGGTGGAAGGCATAAACGTTGTTCAAAGTGTGACCAAACAGGTCATACATATAAGAACTGTCCAAAGGATACAACCGGTCCAAGTACGACGGAAGCTGGACCGTCGGGTTCAGTTGATGATGGCAGGCGTCCTACGGGTGAAGGCACAACTTTAAGACGACCCCGTCTTAGGCGTTCTCGAACAATTAGTGGTGCTAAGGTGTAGCGTAAGTCTATACTAGTTCTTTGTTATAGAAGGATATGTACCGTACTGTTGTTTTTTATTATCATGTAACAATGCTATAAACTATAACAATAATTAAAGCTAACTCTCTATTTGCATGCAGGTATGGCGTACGATACACCGGAGCTGTTGGACCGAGTGTCGACCGGTCCCACCTCGTTACCTATCAGCCGTGGAGGGTGCCCACTTACCCACCTTCCGTCCACGGCCTTCACGTCACCTCCTGCGGATAGATCCTCGGTTCCGTCAGAGGTAAGAGCTGTACGAATATTCATTCACATCGTTTGTGCATATCTATGTTCCCCAATATTGATTACAGTGCTAGATTCTGCAGGTTGTGTGAGGCTGGACTTCTTTCGCTGTGTAGGCTAGTCGAGCCCGCACCAGACGAGAGAGACCCCGCCAAGCGATGGGACGCTGATCGGTCACTTATGGCCGCACTGGTGGATCGCTGGAGACCGGAGACCCACACGTTCCACCTGCCGTGCGGCGAGATGACTCCCACACTCCAGGACGTGTCGTACCTGCTAGGACTTCCCCTGGCAGGAGACGTAGTCGGCCCGATCGACGGGGCACACGGTTGGTCGCAGGACATCACTGCTCGGTTTGAGCCCGTGCATCGTCGACCTGAACTTGGACACCCGGGTTCGCTACCGCCCTACACCACGACCGGCCCCTCGCAGGCTTGGCTGTTACAGTTCACTGTAAGTCGTGGATTCCTTTAATTTACAATCATCTGATCTACAAAGCAACAGAGTTGCTGACTATAATCTTCCTTTATAGCCAGATAAGCTAGCCGATGACGCCGACGATTACTCGGTGCAGCGGAGCATGGAGGCGTACCTGTTGTGGCTGTTCGGGTGGGTGATGTTCACCAACACTCACGGGCACGCGGTGGACAAGGGACTGATTCACTACGCTCGTGCGATCGCCGACAGCGAGGACGGCCGCGTACCGCAGTGGAGTTGGGGATCTGTTGTGCTAGCGACGACGTACCGTGCTCTTTCTGACGCGTGCACAAAGACCGATCCAGGTGCGATTATCGCCGGTTGCCCTCTCCTTCTGCAGCTATGGGCGGCCGAGCGGTTCACGATAGGCCGTCCTCTGATTCAGCACTCTTCCTACGAGGGCGGCCCTGGAGGCTTGTACGGCTAGTGGCCCGAGGACCGTCCGACTATGGGGACCGTATGGTGTCGACGTGAGGTACAAAATGTGAAATTCTATGTTTAGCAGTTATGCGCAAACACTGACGTTTAACCTTTTCCTATTTTGCAGCGTCGTTACGTCCACACGCAGGTTAGGAGGGCCTACCCCGAATTCGTTTTGGAGTTCAACCGCCTGCTGCCCAGCGACGTCGTCTGGGAGCCGTACAGTTCGCAGGCCATCGCGGCCCGTGCACCGCTCGGACTCTCTACTCTTTGCACGCGCGACCAGGCGTACTGGATGACGACAGTGCCGTTGGTGTTCGACATCTTCGTCGAGCCCCACTCTCCGTAGCGCGTATTGCGACAGTTCGGACTACGTCAGTACTCCCCTGTGCCCGTGCAGATTGATGTGCCGCGCGATGTGCACCGGTTAGTACAACTGCGATCTTTGTTTACTACTATAACTATTTAATGTAGTCTAATGCACTCTCTGCAAATAGATATAATCGTAGGGGACATGCAGCCGGTGTTCAGTGGTATCCTCGACTGCAGAAGTACGTGGACGACTGGTTGTTGGCGACGGAGGAGGTGGTCGACGAGATACATGCACACACTGAGGAGGCCTACCTAGCATACCTCACGTGGTACCAGGCCCGTACCCGCACACGCGTAACGTTCACCCCAGATGATCCACAGCCACACGTCGCCGCTACAACGGACACGTATCCTAGACACCGTGACCAGGACTACTTCCGCGCGGTACGTCACATTATCTTTGCACCCCGAATTCCTTTGTAGGTGTCCACAGTTCTAACACATGTTCACATCACATCTGAAATAGGCCGACACAGCGCGACAGGTTCAGGCTGATGTAAACACGGTATTCGGACGATTGGATAGTGGGATTGTGCTGAATGCCGATGAGCAGAGGACGACCTTCGGGAGGATTCGTCAGGCGATGCTCACAGTGATTCGTGCGCTCACTTGTCGTGCGGTCGATGCGGTACCTCCCGTAGTTGTACAGCAGCAACAGCCACGGCTAGCAGAAACAGGAGCAGGAGCAGGAGTGCGACTGCAGGGTTCCAGTCAGCCATCTGGCCCCTCCAGAGGTAAATTGGACTAACCATCGGTTCATAACATGTTTCCTTCTATGACATATACTGTTGTAAATCAATATGCTTCCCTGCAGTTTTCGCTACACCGTACCTACATCCCTCTGGAGCTAGCACATCGACGCATGGAGTGTACCACAGATGACCACACGCGCAGCTGGGCATGACAACTGCCCCTCGGGCCACCACAGGAGGTCCTTCAGGTTATATCAAAGTTTATTTTTGCCTTGCAAAATTTTGGTTTGCAATTATCAATATTTTAGTCTACATGGTTCTACTCTACAGCGCCGGGGATGTTTGCTGACGCTGGCTCCTCCACGCAGGGCGTGGGCGTGACAACTGCCCCTCGGGCCACCACAGGAGGTCCTTCAGGTTATATCAAACTTTATTTTTGCCTTACCAAATTTTGATTTGCAATTATCAATATTTTGGTGTACATGGTTCCACTCTACAGCGCCGGGGATGTTTGCTGGCGCTGGCTCCTCCACGCAGGCCGCACGCGGCAGCGGTTGGGCACCGGATCCTTTCGAGGGGGACGACTTGGAGGACTCGGGCGAGGAGATCCAGGAGATACTACCAGCCTCGCAGCTCGAAGGAGCTCCGCCACCACAGACACAGGACCCACCAGCTGCCACACCCGTGCAGACGACCCGCGCTGGCCGTGCCGTACCACCAGACCGGCTGACGTATTCCCAGGGGTAGGTGCGAGCGCAGGGTAGGAAGATAAAGAGGGCTAGAGGTTACGGTCAGGACCCGTAGTACGTTGCATCAGTAATAGTTTGTCTGTTATATATCATGTTTTATTAATTCTATGTATACTGAAGAAACCGCTTTACTTTATTTACGCTCGTCGATCGTTTACGATCTATGTTTGTGACGAAACTAATCAAAAACATAAATTTTTCAGTTTCAATTTTACGGCGAAAGTACATTCCGAGCGGTGACAACCGAACACACGTTAATTACATACAAACATAATGAAATTATCCATACAAAGAGTACAAACGGCACATCAAACGTTTCTAGTTATCGTTATTACATGCCTTAGGGAATTTTAAACAGATAACCAAGTAGAGATGTAACTACTGTGTGCAGCGTGGGTACTTCCTCTTTCTTCCCGCCACAGATATGCCTGTCTGGACAGGATGACGATGGTCCGGACTATATAATGCAAAACAACAATTTGATAGTACGGACCGTCCGAACAGGGTGACGATGGTCTGGACTATATACTGTGAAACGGTAATTTGTACAGTTCGGACCGTCTGTATATAGCGCGGACCGTCCGGACAGCAGTCTGGGGCCGCCTGCAAAGTAGCCAGTCCGGACCGTCCGTATACAGTGCAGACCGTCCGGACCGACTTTGCAGCCGGCACCCCCTCGGTGACCCAAAAACCGCCCTCCCAGAGGGCGGCAAGGGGGCCGCCTGCAAAATGGCCGGCCCGTGGGTCGGCCATTTGCAGGCGGCCCCCCGGCCACACAAAAACCGCCCTCTCAGAGGGCGGCAAGGGGGCCGCCTGCAAAATGGCCGGCCGGGGGGTCGGCCATTTTGCAGGCGGCCCCCCGAGCCACACAAAAACCGCCCTCTGAGAGGGCGGCCCCCTTGCCGCCCTTTTAAAGGGCGGTTTTTGTATGGCCTGAGGGCCGCCTGCAAAATGGCTGGCGGCCGCCGGCCAACGACCGTTAGCCACGTCATCATATCGCCCTCTGGGAGGGCGGTTTCAGACATATCGCCCTCCCAGAGGGCGGCGGGAGTATATTTTTGTAAATTTTTGAAATGAAAATGTAGTTTTGTAAATATTTTATTAAATAAATATAAAAATAAAAAAAATTCGAATTCGGCAAGGGGACGAGCTGACGAAGCCCGGGTCCAAGCCGTGCTTCTGCATTCATGCCAGCTACAACCTCCGGCGGGCCTCGACCGCCTCCGCACTGTACAGCAGCTACCGCTTCTTTCACCAACACGCCACCCACCTTGGCCCGGCTTCACCTCTACCTCCGCCATGGCCACGATCAATCCAGATACAGGGGACCAACCAATTAAACGCCCCTGTCAATGGCAACGTTGCTTGATAGTGGTCTGGTCTCTTCTCATGCTGTGCACGGCCGTCGTCATCAGTGACGCAACAAATAATTAATCAACCTCGAGTTCTGGACCAATCACAATTAGGCCAAAATAACAATGGGTTTCTACAACAATGGGTCCTGCAGCAATTATGGGGACGGAGAAAATTGCTCTATTTATTCATGATAGCCACGCCCCTACCATCCAGAGAGCTCGACGCCTCGATCGACGCGCGCGCGCGACAATGGCAGCGCCAGCTCACGGCGGCAGCTTCCGCGTCCTGCGCATCGTGCCGTCGTCGCCCGCCGGAGGCACCCCGCTGTCCGAGCGCGCTGTGCCGCTCTGTTGGCAATAGGCTCAAGTTCGCATAGCAGCAGGGAAGAAAAAAAACAGGGAAAGAGAGCTCAAGAATAAAGACTTGGGGCAATTTTCTGGTTCTATTCTTTGAAGCAAAACTATTACTTACTTTTTATAATGTTTCTAGCTACTGCTATTTATAGAACACATGAAAGCTTAAATATCATGCCGTCCCATGACCTTTTACATTCTCATACAGAAACTCACGCATCCATACATGCAGAAACTGACGCATTCACATATGCAAAACATTAAACTAGTTGATAACTCCTGAGAACAAGTGCATGCAAAGGTTGAAACGTCTCCAACCATTGCTTGCATTGATTGGTTTGGGACCACTGTCATGAATAGCATTCAACATTCTCCCCCATAGTCTTGGCGTGGTCTGAGTTTGTGGACACCGAGTAGGTGCTGCATGGTTGCCAGCCTTGCTGCCGACAACACCTTCGTCAGTGCATCGGTCCGTTGTTCATCAGTGCGGACGAACTCGACGTAGATCTAACAACCTTTGACACACTCACAAATGAAATGATACCTTGTATTGATGTGTTTAATCTGGCCATGAAAGACCGGATTCTTCATGAGAGCAATCGTGGACTTGTTGTCGACGAACAGCTTCACCGAACTCGGTTCTATCCCGACTAGTTCAGCCATTAACGCCCTGAGCCAGAGTGCCTGGTACGCTGCTGCAGTCGCCGCCATGAACTCAGCCTCGCAGGATGAAAGAGCCACTATCCTCTGCTTCTGCGAGTTCCAAGAAATCAGGCAGTCGTTGACATAGAATGCCATGCCGCCTATGCTCTTCCGGTCATCAATATCATCGGCCAAATCACTGTCTGTGAAGCCGGTGATCTCCTCTTCTCCGCCACTTCTCCCATACACTAGTCTGAACTTAATTGTACCTTTGAGATATCGGAGGATCTGCTTCATAGCCTTGTGATGCATCATCATGGGTTTCTCCATGAATCTACTCACCACGCCAACTGCGTAAGAGATATCCGGCCTGGTGTGAAGAAGATAGCATAGACATCCAATGACATGCTGGTACTCGGTGGCATCAACCGGGTGCCCTTCTGAATCCTTGTGCAGTTGGGTTCTCGGCTCCATAGGAATCTTGGTGGAATTACAATCAAACATGCCAAATTGAGTCAAGACCTTCTTGGCATATGCAGTCTACTTAATCGAGATGCCACCATCTCCTTGTGCCACCTCAATCGCTCATCTCGAACTCACCCATCATCTGCTGCTTGAAGTCTGCAATTGCTTTTGGATCCTCCCCAGTCACAATCAGATCATCCACATAAACACCAACAATGATGCCGGCGTTGGCCTTGCCCCTTGTGTACACGGCTTGCTCCTGTGCACACCTTCTGAAGCCAAGCTACTTCAAACTTTTATCAAGCCATGTGTTCCATGCACGCGGTGCCTGCCAAAGTCCATAAAGCGCTTTGCTCAATTTGAGCACTAAGTGCTCCTTGTCTTTTACTGTGAACCCCTCCGGTTGGGTCACATAAACCTCCTCCTTGAGTTCGCCATTCAAGAATGCTGACTTGACATCGAGGTGATGTACTTGCCACCCACAGTTGGCCGCAATAGCAAGAATGACATGTACAGTGTCAAGGCGAGCGACTGGTGCAAAAACTTCTTCAAAATCAATGCCTTGCTGCTGCACGTAACCTTTTGCAACCAACCTGGCCTTATGCTTGATGACCTCGCTGTCCGAGTTCTTCTTGAGTTTGTACACCCACTTGAGCCTGATCGCCTTATGTCCGATTGGCAACGTGGTGAACATCCACGTCGCATTCTTCTTGATGGCCTCAATCTCCTTGTCCATGGCTTCCTCCCATGCTAGCTAACCAGCAGCCTCATGATAGCAAGACGGTTCTTTCGTCTCTCTGCAAGCATTGCCTCCTCATCAGCCTCTTCATACTCCAGCTCCATACGTGGTGCATTTTCCAAGATGTCAGCCATGTGTCTGTACCGAACAGGTCCATCATCGCTGCCGACATGCCCACCAGACCACGGTGTGGGTAAATTTCTGCCTTGGTCGGCACCTCCTGCCATGGTCGGCGTGGCTTGCGGAGTGGTCAGCAAGATAGTGGGTGTTGTTGACAAGCTTGCCAAACCACCCGTTGGAGCTGTTGTGGTTAGCATTCTGCCAACTACTGGAGTGGTTGAGGTAGTCAGTCCGAGTACTGCCATGGGCACCGGCACGCCTGCCAAGCTACCCACGAGCGGGGCTGTGGTGACTCCTGTCTGCTCGAGGTTGGCCTCCTCTCCGACCACGAAGTTGGGAGACCGATCATTATTAACGAAACAATATTACTGAACAGAAGGTTGATGGAAATTAATTAAACCCTAATTAATTGATTAAACGAGATCCGAAAATAATTAACCAATCAAACTTTCCAGAACACTAGAAAACACCCTAGCTAGATTTTAGATCAAAGAAACCAACCCAAATCTTAGAGAAAAACAAATCAATCTAAAATCCATTGCTATACATGCATAAAGATGAACGAGAAAGAGGAATTAATTACCACACTAATCTTCCATAAACTTTACCTTTATTACCAAGATTGTGTTTACAAGATGTTTCTCTAAAACATCCAAAAGATTTCTCCACGATAAATTCGCTCTCTAGAAACTCTAAAAAAAAATCTCTCCAAAAATTAACAGGGAGTCACTATTTATAGAACCAAAACCCCTTCATAGGCTATATGGACTGTTGCCTTGCCTGGACCGCGCTAGGCCCGTGCACCTCCACGTGGGCTACAGTACCCCCCATGGTTCTGTAGCACCATGTCACGTACTCCTTTTCTTTTTTGATTTTTCCAGCGTTTATACACTGCCTTGCGAAGCTCGGTCTGAATATCTTCCTACACGGTTTTCGCCCACCGTGTGTCACCTTGTGTCCCACCTTGTCACCCGACATCCTTGACCGTTCTGGACCTAAACTCCTCCCTGAGTTTATTCCCGATCCGCCGTTGACCAAGGTTGACCCCAAGTACCTACACACAAATAGACCAAACACACCGTTTTCGGGCACAGATATTCACAACCTGACCCACGTCAGTCGTACACACGCTTATCACACTTTCTAATGCCAAGTTCATAAATCACAAGATAAGCCAATTTTTCAGCACATGATTTTACACTTTGAAGCAAAACTATTACTTACTTTTTATAATGCTTCTAGGTACTACTCCCTCCGTCCCAAAATATAGTCATTTCTGGCTACGTTTATTGTGTTTCATTTTTTTCCATAATTCTGAGATGATGCGAGAGATGTCGAAGGAGATTTAAGTGCTTTATATATTTAAATATTATTTTAGTTACATACCGGTGCACTCTCTTAGCCATCTATAATAAAAAAAATAAATGTGCAGGTTGTATGTCACTAATTAAATGTGCAGGTTGAATGTCACGGATGGACATGTCTCTACAATAGGAATGGTATGGCAGCGTGGTGGCTGCCAACGGCTGGTGGGATGGATGGTAGTTGTCAGCTGTGTTGCAGCGGCTCTGTTTTTATAGTCCTCTATAGAAGTGGTATGTTGCCTCTGTAATTTATTGTCCTTGAGATTTATATCTCATATATTTGTGGTATTTTTTATTATTAAAATATAAACTGTTGTCAAGTACTTGAATTGCTATTTTCTAATGGTCTATTTTTGCTTCAACCAGCAGCAGTAGAGTGGCAAATGAAATGGAATCAGCAAGCATATTGTTTGGGAGAAGATCACAAAATGGAATTGGAGACTATCGTCAAGGTAAAGGATCATTTAATTTGCTGATTTCTATTCATATTTAGTTATTTGCACAAGTAACAATAGATTTACAATTTCATCCTTACAACAAACTTTCTTGCTTTGACACAAGATAAAACGGGGATGGGTGCAAGTACTTGTGTGGCCAATTAAATTTGTTGCTGTAGAACTTAGGTATTTTACTATGGTGTATAAGTGAAGGTTATCAGGTTTATTGCCCCACCTTATTGTCTCTGTAACCTTGCTTAGTTGCTTTTGTTCATGAGGAAAAAAAATCTATCATGCATGTCTAAAATTTTGTGTTGGATCGGTCACTCACCGACATCCACAAGGTGGAACCCTTAGACCTGGACCTATGATTTTGTGTTGATAACTGTGGTGGCTTGGAGTATCGGCAGGAGAGGTTGTGTGGTTGATGTCATTGGTAAGGCCATATCCTTATGCATCCATTTGTTCATTCTCATAATATAATGAAGGATAGCTTGGATTATGCTGGATATATTATTTTGCTGCATTGTCCATCAGGAAATTATTCAAGGCCCACAATTGTTGATCAATTACTTAGTTTTATTAGTAGTTACATGATCTGATAAACATTGACAACTTCATGAATTATAAAGTTAAACTATGGGGTTTTCAAATGCCAAAGAGATGCACAGAGGAAGAAAGCAAACTTCATATATCCCTTTTTTACTCAATCAAGTTGCTATTTATTTTTTGTTGAAATAGTAGCTTTGAGTTGATATGGTCCATGTAGGAAGACGAAATGCCACAATTTAATTGTATCTCTTATGTTGTTAAGACCATATTGTGTTATCTGAATACAAATAGGATTTTTGCAGTCGAAAGTTGTGAAGACTTGCCGACAAGCTTTGCAAGGCAAACTAGGTACAAATTAATCAATCTCTTTCAGTATTTCTTAATCAATTGCTTTATCCTACCTTTTGTCCTTTTGTTATAAAGTGCAAATATGGTTATGTGACATCCAAATTTTGGAGTACTCCAGTTCAGTCTAATTGCATCCTGCTTAGCATAGTTAAGCCATTGTTTCAGACGTTTAAAATTGCAAATCGGTACGGAGTAAAATAACAATGGATAGAATGTTGTCACTTTTGCACATTTAAATATGTATGCTCCGCAGCTCATCCTGTTTCACCAGTATTTTAGGGTTGCATAACAACCATCTCTATTTTCTAGGTTCCATGGATAGATGCCTCCTGATTCATCTGGTAACAAAGAGTAAGTGCACTTCAATACTGTAGCTAGAATGTCAATTGAATATCAATTTTGTATTGCCAAGAATAGATGCTTAGCATCTTGTTTCTAGTGGTACCATTGTAAGATTCATCAGCTGTTTGGACAGCAAGGTCCTTTTTCATTGTTTTTTTAGTTTCTATCAACTTGACCAACATAAAAGGTGAACACACTTCTGTTGCAAAAATAGATATAGCATTGACATTACTCCATGGAAACTCTCTTGTATCCAATGTACTGATAGCAAGTTTCTAATAAACAAGAGAAGTTAGAACAGAACTGATATGCACTGATCTCTTACAGGTTTTGAACACTCTTATTTAGAAGAGAGGATTATGGTCGACTTATCTAAGTTATCTTTATTGCAGATACCAAGCTAGGTATGTGGAACCACGATTCAACATCTTTGTGACTTGAGTAGTATAGGAGACTAGCTGATTTTTCATTGGAAACTAAGATGTTATGTGTGTTTTGATCAGAATTTCGTTCAATAATCAGTGCAACTATTATTGCAATGGTGACTTGCAGTTTTTTCATACATAGAGTGATCATCACATTATTAGACAACAATGCTACTGGAATAATATATGATTCCAATGTCCATAGAAATTTCAATGTGTACTTTTGATTTGATGTCTTTTACCTGTAATATCGAAAGGACACTCGGCTATTTGTCTTCAACTTTTCTAGCTCAATTTTGTAAGTCTATGTATCAGGCATCATTAGTCTAATGTATTGAATGCTCAAATCGTGCTTTCTTTTGAATTAGTCGCATATTTATGAAAGTTTAAAATCGCGGTTAGTTTAATATGAAGATAATTTTTTTTCTTTATGGTTCCTATGACTAACTAAAGGTGATTGTTACCTCACATGCTGCAACTATTGATCCTCTGGTGCCAAAATAGGAAGCATTGAGGCAACCTACAGTTGTGTTTCTTTTGCTTTAGACTTTTGTTTTGAAGGCTTACATGTGTTTGAATTATTGAAAAATGAAATATGTCATATGCATTGCTTCGAAATACATCTTGTATTTTGCTAACTACTATAATATACTATTCAGCAATAACATCATGTTCCCATGCCTTAAATGCCTTAAATTTAGTTTTTACAAGGTGCAAGAGGGATTTTGGCTTAGTGATGTGAAAGAGTGTGTGATTTATATTTCCATTGCAATGTACGGGCATCCAACTAGTCTATGAAGAAATGAATAGGCTGTGTTTTGATATAGCTTTTTCTTCACATTGTTTATACGAATTATTTTTTATTAACATGATAAATTAATATTTTAAAAATAAATTTTATAAATAGTTTAGAATAGATGGTCTAATCAATGCAATAGAAGAAAGTTTTTTGAGAAATCGCACTTTTAGAGACATGGAGTAAAAAATCTGTTTCAAAAATCTAAAGAAAAAGCAAAAAGGAATGCAGCCTAAATATGTGAGTTGAAAAGGAACTCAAAAGGTGAGATGATGCGCGAGAAAAAAATCGAGCAAGTAATAGTAGGGGACCCTAATGCACGATCCTTCATGCAAACACGCCACACACGAACATATTGGCCTCAACTGAGGAGCCCATCTACTTCCTCCATAGTTGCCTCTCGTGAATGGACCTAGCCGGTTAACATGCAATGACAAAAAAGTAGTATCGGCCTTCTACCCACATGCTCCAAGCCCACACGAACAATTTAGGATTCACTCCAGCCAAGAGGCTACGTGCATTATTTTAGTTTTGGCCCTTTGATATATGTTTATGTTTTGTTTCTAAAGATCTGAAAACCTTCCATCCAAATACTATCAAACTATATGCCTAAATAACAAACTTTATATCAAAAATTTTATGCATAAAGTAGCAAACTTTATATTAAAAAACTTTATGCACAAATAGTAAACTTTTCTCTTACAAACTTTATGCAGAAGTAACAAAATTTTTGCTCAAAAACTCTATACACAGTTAAAAAAAGTCTTCTATTATGAATTTGAAAAATTAAAATATACTTAAATCTAAAACGAATTAAAACAACAAAGTTCAAAAAAAAATATATATTCTATGCATTTTATGTTGGGCCTAAACCAGCCCAATTAAGAAAATAGGTCCAAGTAGCATAAGGATAGCATGTTTCTCGTTTTCAAGATATTACGGTAGCATTAAGGTGCTTAAAAAATGAAAACAACTCATCATTATTGTCGTGACCTCCGGTCACAAACAAGAAATGGTGATAAATGCACTCAAAGCACTGTTTACTCCAATATTCTCTGTACTTTACAATAGGGCTTGCAAAATGTAATCTAGGGGCTAAATGCACTCAAAGCACTGTTTACTCCAATATTCTCTGTCCTTTACAATAGGGCTTGCCCACCTTTTATAGCTCAAGAGCCATACAAGGAGATTACAGAAATGCCCCTAGGGGAACCGCTAACCCTAGGGGCAAATTAGACATTACATACTAAACTTAAGGTCCCCTCAGGGATAGCTGTCCGTAGTGGTCAGACTAGTCCCCACGCTATGTGAGGGAATATTTCCTCCTTGGCGTGCGTCCTAAGCTTCGTCTTCGACCTCTGTATTTCTCCTCCTCCAAAGGGGAAATGTTCTCGAACTTCATCTTGGCAAAATGTTCTCCCTTCCGTACGGACCGAATGACTTATGTTAACCTTATGCCTGGCAAGCAAGATCATTAGTATTTACCCAAGTGTCGGTCGAATTGGGGGCACAGCGCCTGGTCCTGCTCCAACAAACCCCTCACGGATAAAGGTGAAAACTCTTTTTGGCCAAAGCCGTGTCTTAGAATTTGCAGGATCTCGCATCCCCCTATTCAGTCAAAACTTGGTTTTCTCCTTCACTATTTGCATTTTATTCCTTTATTATTATATATTTATTATTTTATTTTATTTTTTATTTTTTAATTTAATTTTTCATTTTTTAAATTATTATTATTTACTATTTTCTATTATTTAATTTAATTTAATTAACTATATATAAGCTTTTTGTTACTGACCAATATTTCTAATTGTATATTTTATTCTTTATGCCGTCTCGACTTTTGTGCTGCCTCGGTTTTCGTGCATGAGCATGGCCACTAGTCACCCCCCGTCCCCCTATAAAAGGAGGGGGGCAAAGTTACAACCTCACACGCTCGTGCCAACGTTCTATTTCGCCTTCTCGCATACCGAAATTCCATCATTTCGCCACGGTTCTCTGTCTTCTTCTATTCATCCCCTTGTGATTTCGCCATGGTTAAGTCATCTAAGAAGTCGAGCAAACACTCGAAATCCAAGAACGTTGACTTTGAAGGCGACAGCAGTGACCAAAATCTTGGTGTTTCTACCATGACCGAAGCCATGCTTCGAGACATGATTTCGAAGGGCATGATTGCCAGTCGAGAAGATGTCCTGCTCCCTCAAGGGGAAAACAATCCATCCACAGACCATGAAGGTTATACTGTGGTTTTCCAAGCTTACTTTGAAGCTAGGCTGCGCTTTCCTTGCAGTGATCTCGTCTCCGAGATTCTGAAGCTATACAAGGTCGAACTCCACCAACTCACTCCCAACGCCATCATTCGCATGGGGGTTTTTGAATGGATTGCTCAAAGTTGTGGCTGTGCTCCGTGTGGAAAAGACTTTGCCTACTCCAATAGCATCCAACACTATACTCAGCAAAATCCCTATTTCGGTGGGATGAACTTCCTCACCCTATCCAACCGCAGGGCTTACTGGCCAATTCTTGCTATCCGCTCGAAATGGGGAGCCAACTGGCAGTCAACGTGGTTTTATCATAAGATCAAGGCCAACTCAAGCTCCGAGGCGTATAAGCTTCTCAGTTATACTGGCAAGGTTGCCAAATTCGAACCCGAGCCAGATGTATCCCTTTCCAAGGATTTCATCTCTTGTCGCCCCAAGCTGAAAGATATTCATTGCACATTTAGCGCCAGGGACCTAATCGAGGAATTTCTCTTGCTCAGCATTTAGCCTTTGTCTAAGGAATGGCAAACTTTCTACTTGGTGATACGCCAAACAACTCCGGATCCGTACTGCCGTCGTTCATCATCATCGAAAATGATGGCACAGGTAGCTTTCCTCCCTTTATTCTCGTAAATTCAGATTGCTTCTGTTTTTGACCATAACTTTCCTTTTAGATTTCAACCTCGAGTCTACCGAGAGGGATGCCGAGAAGCTCGTCGGCCCGTACAGCTTGGCGGAACATGAACCTTCTTGAAGTTCTAAAATGGTTGTAACGCCCCGCTTTCAGCGAGACGTTAAATAATAATTTGCTAAAAACTACCCAAGAAAATTTCGCTTCTTGTGTGCTGTGTTGTATGTTGTGCCATGGATCTCAATCTGTCTCACCGCCTTGACCTCGAAACCCCTCCTCTCCAAAACCCTAACGGCGAATTTCTCGATCTTCTCCTGCAAAAGATTTTTCCTTCGATATCCGAACCGATGATCCAAAATCTTCGCTTCGATATCCGTTCCAAAAATCCGATGTCGGAACCCTAAACATCCCTTCCTTGAATCCCTAAAAATCCCGAGTTAAATATACAGCTTGAGTATCAAACCTTTTTTTGAACCCTCTTCGTCAGTACAACAATATATATATATATATATATATATATATATATATATATATATATATACCCGGAGTATGCACCTACCTATAGACAACAGGTATATATACAGGTATACATGTACCAACCCTCCTACTCAGCTCCGCCAACTTATGTGTATATACATATATATACCTCTCTAAATATAAATATATATAAATATATATATATATATATATATATATATATATATATATATATATATATATATATACATAAAACCCCCCTAAACATACCCATGTATATATATACATATATGTATATATGTACAACCACCCATACGCATGTCTCCATCCTAACCCCATGAAAATTCCTCAAATTCCCTTGAGCATTTTTCCCCTCTGTATACCTTGATTTTATATGAGTACAAATACGAATTTTGAATTCAATTCCCATTTGAAAACTCCAATCAAAACCCCAAAATACTCATTCAAATAATCTTTGTAAAAATCGCAAGGAGTACTGTTCCACCAGGCGGCCCCTCTCCACTTCTTAGCCCAGCAACACTCACCTGCACGCGCCAGCCACTGCGGCCATCAGATCGGCACCACCTGGCTCGCACCGCGTGCACCCGCCGTTGATCCTTCTCTCTGCCCCGCGCCGCGCGCCCCGCCCGCACGCACCCGATGCGCGATGCGTGTCCCCGTGCTCCCATGCGTCGCCCGAATCCTTGGGCCTACCTGTCAGTTGGCCTCGCCCTACGCCGCCCGCACGCGTGCCCGCGAGGACGACGTCGCCCGCTCGGATGCTTGCCGCGTGTCCTCCACGCCAGCCGCTCAACCGTCGATCTCATGGCACTGTTCTTCTTCCTCCTACCGTCGCCGCTGTTTCTCCCGTCTGCGCCTACAAACTGTTCGGTCAAATGACTGTATGCCAACCCGACCTCGGAGAGCGTCACCTAGGCCCCGCCATGATGAGCCACTAGCGGCCAAAGAGAGGAGCGTCGCTGCTCCCATTCCCACCCGTCTTTTCCCCCTCCTTGCCTCTCTCTCACCGTGGCCCCGTGGTCAAAAGGGTGTTTGCCGCCTACCTCACCCAGCCCCCACCTTGACCGCTCCCCGCCGCTCGGCCACGCTAGGATTTCAAAAACCACCGCCCGATGAATCGCCTCCGCCGCTTCCTGCAATCCCAGCCGTCGACCCATTTCACCACCCTGAGGGATTCCCGCCGCGGCGCCAATTTTTCCCCCGCCCCTCAATCATTTAGCTCCATTATTGGAGACTCTAGCCGAGGCCCTAGCCGAGCTCTTCCCTTGCCTATAAATGCCCACCTATAGCTTCCCTCTTCCTCCTGTTCTCACTTCGCCGCCGCCGCAGTTGGCCTCAGCTCGGTCGCCACTGCCGCGGTGTCGTCTTCCCTGAGCTCGGCTGTCATCCGCTGCCACTGGAACTCCCCGGGGCTTCTTCTTCCTCAGACCCCGAAGGCGCCACTTCTCCCCAGCCCTGCTCTCCCTTCCTCACCATGCCGCCGCCCCCGAGCCCATACCCCGTTGGTGAGCTCCTTCCCCATCTGAATGTGCCCCTTGCTGCTTCGGACAAGCGCCAAGTCGCCAATGCCGTGCAAGTTTCCCACTGTACTCCATCGTGCTGCCGCCAAGCGCAGCCGTGCGCCACCGCTGCCGTGACTTTTTTGTCGTTGTGCGTCAGCCCTTCCTACCCCTTCCCCTTTCCGTCGCTCTCGGGCTCCCCGCGGTGCCACCACAGTCACCGCCTCTCACCATTCCGCCCTGCTCGCTCTCGGGCTCTCGTCGCCATGGCCATCACCACCTTTCTTCCCCTTCTCTCTCCGCCGCCTCTGCCCTCCCGTCACCGGCCGTCCCCTGTCATCGGTAACTCAAATCCGAGCCGTTCGGTCGGTTTGCCATGGCCTTGATGAGGATATCAACACCATCCATACGTCCCCACCTACGCATGGAGAAGGTCACCAAGGGAAGGGAGGAGGTCAACAAGAAAAGGGATTCGCGCAGGCTGGAATCGGACTGTACGACAACGCCAACTTGTGACGGCCACCACAACTTCATACGAACTCCGATTTGGGAGTTCTAGTACTTCACGAAAAGCTTATCAAGTCTACTTTCCAACGGATCCAGAATGATGTTTATATCTACTCGGAATCATCCGCAATCATTGTTTTAGTGACGATGTGTCCCTGTTTAAGGTGCTGCGTCACTGTTTTTGGGCCGAAGGCCCATGTATCAAGTCGGGTCCATTAGGGACGCGTCCTAGGGTTCGAGAACGACCCCAACACCCCTGTGGCCGTCCTCCCATCCTATTAATACCCTTAGAGCTGCCACAAACATATTGGGTTTTGTTAGATTGAAGTTAGCGTCGCTACTTTACCGTGTAATCCCGTGATCGGCTAGATCGCCGGTTTGCTTGTCTTCGGAACCCTACCATTTGTTCTCTTGAATTAAACCTTCATCTTTATTCGCAAATTGAGTTGCTTGTTCATCTTATTCTTGCTAGTTCTCGATTGCTTACAGGAACAATTACCCTCGTGGTTGGGCTGATCGTGCATCCGTCGAGATTGCGAACAGCCTCTGGAGTTGGTGTAACGATTGCTAAGGCGCAACGTCCCTGGACGGTTGTAGTCGGATCGCCAACGTCGCTCCATCCAATCGGCTTACCCTCTCATCGAAAGATCGGGACACCCACGTTTACATCAGGCCTCCTCCCCTCGTAGGCGCCGCCGGTTGCTGCAGACTGCCGTTGCTCGCCGGAGCTGCCTCGCGTGCCGCCGGCCACTGATCTTCGCAGCCTCGCCGCCGTCCTGCTCAGGCTGAAATCGCTCTCCGTCGCTCCCACTGCCGTGTGGACCTACTCTGTCAGTCTATTGAAATGCCGCCTGTAGCGCTGACATGTGGGCCCCCCTTCCTGGGCCACACTAGACCGCGATGGCGCACCCCAATCCCTGCACTGGTCTCTTGATTTTCCACCACTGACATGTGGGCCCGTCTCCTTCAGTCCACCGTGATCCACCCGAGTGCCTCCCCTCTGTTCCACTAAACCATGGGCCCCATGCACTAGTGGTCTCACGTGTCAGTGACCCCTCCCCCCTATACTCATTTCCAGAGATTAAATAATTCCTTTTACTTAGTTCCAAAATTCATTAATCTTCAAAAAAAATCATATCTTTTTATTTGTGACTCCGATTGACTCCGTTCCAACTCCAGTAATTTTCTAAAATTGAGATCTATCTAATGGAACTATTATTAGCACTAAATAGGATCTTTTTACTAGTGTTTGTGTAGATTTTTGTGTGTTTGCACATAGTAACAGTTGCTGGAAAATAGCGTTTCAAAGCGGATTTCGCCATGATTTCTCGACGCAAGTCACCTTTATCAATCAAGCCAATTGAAATTTAAATTATTTTGATTGCGAAACTGCATCGATATGCGTGCACTAAGTCGTTCGGTTCCGTCTACGAGTCAGACTGGTGGACCAACCCAACCTTGCTGCATTAAATCCTTCCTTGATGATTGAAATACCCTGTTCCCTTGTAACCACCGCTGTCGTACCTTGGTATTCATGCACTATTGTACGAGTACCGACGGTCGCCCCTTTAATTTAAAATTTTGGAAACTTCTTGGGTAAAATATGGTTTTACGAAACGTTTGGAAAACCCGACACCTGAGTCGGTGCCTTGTGAAAGCAAAATAAATTTTAAAATGGAGATTCGTGACACAAGGCTGATCCTATGTGTGAGATGCCTGTGTGGTCGCTTTAAGGACTAATTCCTTCAGAATTTCATCCGAGCATATGACAGTACAACCACATGGGTGAATTGGGAAGCCCCTAGCCAAGTAACTAGACTCTCAGGGATGCCTTGCGTGCCATTGGACTGTGGATCGTGAGAGAAGGCGTCGGGGTTGCCTCCTGGGTTCCTGGTACAGCATGGTCGTGGACCTACCCTGTGATTGGTCTCGAAGACTCCTCCAGTTGGCACGGGGTAACTTGAGAGGGCTAGGGAAATGCCTTGTCGTGAAAACCTCTAGGCCACCGATCGTGCCTGCTCAGTGTGAGCTGGTGGCTAGAGTGAGTCACGTCGTGTGGACAAAGTGTACCCCCTCTGTAGAGGTCTAAACTGTTTGAACAGCCGTGCCCACGGTCATGGGCGATGTGAGGTGATTCCTTAGCGTAGTTTTATCTTACCTTGTTTGCAAATGTGTGTGTTTTCGAAAACTGTGAGAAGGAGATGCCATTAAGGACGCTGGAGGTCTGATGAAATGGCTTGGCTGTCGTAGACAACAGGACTCGGGAATTCCAGGAAAATGCTTTGTCTCGGGAAGCCGTTTGATGTGAATTCTTGATTGCGAAAACTGGAAAATAAAGATTGATGCATCTTTCACTCCGATCGGATGAGATTCACCTCATCCTGATTGTTGAGAAGCACACACTAGCAGATTTAAAAGATTTCAACAAAATGGATTATAAAATATCCAGCCTCTCTTTGAAGCCTGCAACAACCAACTAAGTTCCCTTGGCTTGCTGAGTACGTAAGTACTCACCCTTGCTCTCTCTCTCTCTCTCTATATATATATATACATATATATATATATAGTTCTTCGTCGGGAGCTAAAGCTGGAGTTGCAGTGAAGTGAAGACTAGGGTTTTGTCCTGGTTCCCAGTCGTTGCCTGTGTGTTGGGACTTCGTCCGCTGTTCTGCTGCTGCCGCTGCCTCTATGTTATTCATTGCTGTCTCTGGCTTGCTCCAAAGCTGTAACGTAAGTTAAGTTATATGCCTATTTATTTATTTACTTATTTAAGGTACTACAATGACGCACGTCTGATTGCTGTGGATACCAGCGCTGTGTCCTGGGACTGGTATCGGTGTCGCGGTTCAGTGGGAAGGCAGTTCGCGCTGTTTTCCTACGGCACGCCCTAATTGGTGCCGTTGTTCGGCGGTGCCAGATCAGGGCGTGATAATGGTATCCGCCAAAATCATACGTTGTCAGCCATTGGTCGTGCGATCCCTGCTCGACTTTTTCCAATCACTCGCGATCGTCACTCCAGCGGCAGTCGAAAACGGCAAGTCGTCTCTTCTTCTGCCAATTGTGAGCATGAAGATAGTGATGGCAACGACCAAGGCCATGACTTAGATGACAGCTCGGACGGGGCCAATGAACATATTTCCCCCTCTCCCACAAGCTGTGAAGGCACTCTGCAAGCTGCCAAGGGAAAAAAGTATGTTCGGACTCGGCCCCCTCTCATTCAACAAAACGTGTCCGAATTGCTCCTCCAAGTGACTACTGGAAAGATGTTTTCGACATTCCACTTATTCTCTCCCCTCTCCAGGTGGTAGTTCCCGACGTGCCAGCTCCAACGGAGACCGATCCAAAACCATCTACGCCGGTGGTCATAGATTCCCCGCCAAGGGAAAACATTTCACCCCGAGCTGCTCTGGAGACCACTCAACCAGAGCCGAGGGAAGGTGACAATCTCGTTGGTCGCTAGGTTTCCATCCCAGAGGATACCTTGGTCACGGAGGTCCTTGCCTAATTTCGCCGCTGATGCGCCGAAGAAGGCCCTTCTCGAATAGGGATTCCTACCTTCAACGACTTCGTTGAATCCACAACCTCCAACAAGCATCTCCATTTAGAAGATTTGAAATTTTGATCCCCAATTGGTCGACTGTCCGATGCTGTGGCTCCGCTGCTATTATCCCCTGAGTTAACCAAGGATTTGTTGAACAGACTGATTTGCATTCCTCACTGTCTGCTCTTGAGGTTGTTGCCGCCAAGGTGATCAAAATATGTTTCCTCCTCTTACCTGTTCGAAATATGTTTTCGCCACTTGTACTTATTATATGTTTTCCTTTGCAGACACTTGGCCTCGCTCACTTACAAAAAGCAGTTGTCACCAAGACCTTGAATGACATTTGCAATTGTTTGAGAAGCAGTGGAGACCAGATCACCAAACTAGAGGGAGATAGAATTAAGCTTTCTCGAACCATTGACGATCTTGAAGATAGAAACAAGAGCTTGAATGAATCTCAAAAAGGGCTCAAGGCCGAATTGAATGAGGCTCAGGACAAAGCAGCTAAGGCTGTTAACAAACTTCAACGCACTATTGCCATCAACAACAACCTATTGAAGGAAAAATTTGCTTTGGAGACCGAACTGGAGAATTTGAAGAAAAAATATGCCAAACGAACAAGACAGCTGGAGGCCAAACAAACTGTTCTCAAAGAGGCCCATGCTAGCCTATTTTTGGGCTGTTGTGTTATCAGAGATACTCTCGAAAGCTTGGATACTGAACCCAATCCTCCTACCTCTGACAACAGCCTCACCGATTTGACCAAGTGGGTTGTCGACGCCGCCACCGGGATTTCACAAGGTGTGGTGCGCTTCGCCTTGAGATGTTCTCGAATATCTGCTGAGGCCATGTGCGCCGCCCTGTATTCGAGCGACTACAAACATTTGCAAAATCTCAAAGACAGCCTCACTCGGCTTCACTTGATCGAGTTCTTTTCCAAAGCCGTCGAGAAACAGTTCACCCCTATGCCAAAGTCCAACAAGCTCTCTATTGGTCAAAGCAAGGATATGAAGATACCATTTCTTCTCTTCGAGAGACGGTTGCACAAACCGCCGATCAAGCCCAAGGTGTGGGCACCCCGGAAATGCATTATAGAGAGTAACTACTATGACAACATGAAATATCTAGATGGATGGGATCTCGAATAAAACCCGAATAAATGCGGTAACCATCCATCCTCATCGCAGCCTTGTCATAATATTTACCCACCCACAATACAAGTCCAAAGCACCGAATTCAGAAATAAAGAGATATTTGGAGAGTTGATTCACCAGTCCCAAACGGCGAAGTGTGCCCGTCAAACCACACGAAGGCGGCGACCAAACACGATACACACTTCTGGGGACATGGTCTACGGTTGAACCAACGTCCATGCATCTCATCATTTCTAAATTCATACTCATGTTCAGCTAGTCCTCAGGAAAGCGACTAGCCTCACACTTTCATCGTAAGCAATTGATAAACATCACAAGTACTCTAAATATGGATAAACGAGCAGCAGAGTTATAAATATTACATAGAGGGTTCACACCCTAATTCATCACAGAGTATACAAAATATAGCAGCGGAATATTGTTCGCACCAAAAACCACTGGGTGTGCCAAGAAGCTTGTTGATGATCTGGTTTGATGCGATTGAACATACGAAGGCCTGGGAGATCTGCTTAGCTCCAGTGCAGGTCCTAAAATATTTGAGGTTCGTAGGCGTGCCAATCAATTTGACCCCGCAATTGACAAGGAGATGAAGAAATTTGATTATTGATCCAATCGGCCAGTAAGCCGATACGGATTCCTTCCAGCCGATCGCCGCTATGCTTGTGCCCGGGCCCTCGCCTGTACTCGCGCCCGGGTCTCGTGCTCGGGTTCTCGCTCCCGGGTCCTCACTTGTGCTCGCGCCCGGATCAGCAGCAATTGCACATCGGCTATCGGCCGATACGGTCTGATGTAGGCTCCTTGTAGCCGATGGCCGATGGCACCTGTGTATCGGCTAGGAAACCGATAACGCTATAGATAAATGGATAAGCTGTCAGTATAACATGTGCATCGGCTAGAAACCGATGATAAAATAGATAGGCAGAATAGTGAACTAGCCGACTGCCAAGGAAACACATGTGCATCGGCTAGAGAACCGATGATAATATAGATGACCAAAATAGTAAAGATAATACAGTCGGCTTTATAAAAAGATAACCTATCGGCTAAGCACTCCAATAGAACGTCGCATACACACCGATCGGCTCGACAAGGATAAATCTATTATTATCGATCTAGTAGTTCAAACCTAACTGATGCAGCACAGATCGATAATAGTAAAGGAACCTCAACAAACCGATAGATCTAATGCAACTGTGATGTAATAAGATAACTTATCGGCTATACATTCCGATAAAACACTTGCGCAAAAAACATCAACCTAGCAGGAACAACTTATCGCAACAGTTTAGTAGGTCGGACCTAACCGATGCAGCACAAACTGACGATAAGCTACTCCTAGTAAGCTGATAAGATCTACGCACGCGTGATGTGATATACCTGATGGGCCTAAGAGATCGAACCGAACCGATGCAGCCGTAGACAAAGCAGATATATCGTGGTAAGCCGGCTACCATATACCGACTAGAATATCGGACCTAACCGAGGAAGTCCTAGCCGATTGGTAGCCGGGGTAACGAGACTTACCCTCTCGCCGGAGTTCGGACCTAACCGATGCAGCCCGGCTCGAGAAGCAAGAACCCGTTGGTAAAGGGTGGCGATGCGCCGAATTTGATTGATCGAGAGATCCTTTACAAGGTACCCGGGCATACGTATATATACCCCGAGTTATTACAGTCCTTATAGGACACGGAACAGGACTTTCCTAACTAGAAAAGGAAAACTAACAAGCCCCGATCAGATACGAGATCAGGTTTCCTAAAAATTATCAAAACTACCTAATTAATAGATAAGATAATTAACTGCCATAACGTGGTCTTTACGATTCCTTCCCAAGCTCGAACTCTTCTGGATTAGTTTCCAATGGCTGATATCGCTTCTTTCCTTAACCGAACATGGTAACGAACTGTACCAAATTTTGGCGTTAACAAATATCAACACAAAAGATACGACCAGTGGTGCCATACCCAACCACAGGGCAACCGACTGGGGATAGAACTTAACTTCGACTACAAATTATCCTCGCCACCCTCGGCGGGATAATAGTAGATCACACCATGTTCGCCGATATCCTCACCTGAAAGATGCAGCGTGAGTACAACAAGTACTCAGCTAGACTTATACGATATTAAGTACGAAGGAGTAATGCTAGTCTCTACATCAAGGAGTAAGGCTAGGTTGATCTGATTTTGCATAAAGCTGATTTTATTGAGCAAGTAATACATTTGAAACATAAGCATTTGCGAAATAGTTCAATCTGAAAATTTAGGACAGCAAGCATATAGTTCTGAAAATGGAATATAAATGAGCATAATCCCATGCTCTAACATCAACAATGGGCCACCATTGCCCAAAGAATTATGCTACACAAGCATATCATCTTTCATGACTAAACCAAGTCATATTTACTAATAAAACCTTTCATATAAAACCATTCATCATTTAACATCAAAAATGCCTTATATAAACCCATCCATCCATGACTATCCTAAGTCATGGTAACCACATATGTCCCAAGTTGGATGCTAACATGAGTAACTAACACATCAAGCGGTTGTCCTATAACCGTGGACACGGCTATTCGAATAGTTCTTACTTTGATCAGAGGTGTACATCTTTACCCACACGATGTGATAGAAGCCAAACGGCTACACTCTAGTTTGATTTGTACCATCCACAACAAAACCTTTTGCATGCTTAGCCCCAACCACCTAAACCACGTCTGGGCCCCCGACGACTTAGCCCCACACACAGGGTGACTAAGGCGGACTCACCGTCGTGGGAGGCACCTCCAGCCACAGCTAGGCGCGCTCAAGGTCCTCCAACGGAAATCCCTCCTCACGACTGACGGACGGGCGTAGATGGCCACAGCCTCCCGTGCTACTGAGTTAAGCCGTCCCATTTCCGGCGTGTGGAAGTACGTAGGGTGCTTGAATAGATGTCAACATGTTCGGTCCTTAACGACCCAGATGGAGCTACGTGCATCGGGGAAACACCATCCCTTCATCGCCCTATCATCCGTCCAAGTCAACATATTTTCATTTATTATTCAGAGGTTATTCTTGTCAGATTTTAACCCTTCTATGCGTATTAAACTAGTTTTGAACTGATAGCTCCATCTATCGGATTTCTCTAAGTCTAGAAATAAGCATGGCTAAGCATTCGGTAAAATAAAAGTATTTCAAAGTCCTTAACTAGGGGTGACAAGGTATAAACGTGGCATCAATAATCAAGGAATGAAAATGCATACAATTGGGTAATCTTAACTCTACCCATTTTCCCCAATTTAAACAGGCCAAAACATGCATATAGATATTGCCTTTGCAAACAAATCAATTTATCAAAAATATAGGTTCAATATGCTTAGATGCTTGCATAGTTGCTTTCATAGATGCTTGCCTTGCTGCAGCGATGGGTCACACTCAGGCTCTGGATTAACTTCCACGTACTCTGTATCCTCAGAATCTATCGATAAGAAGCAATATGCAAATAAGAGATCGAAATAAACATGCATATGCAACGTGCTCTAAAAATTATGAGATCAATACAGTAGGTAGGACATGTCCTAAAAAGATTTTAGGAGAAAGAACTAAGTCATTTGCATCTCCGGATTGGGAGATACAAAAATAACAAGGTAGAAGGGCTGAAAATGGCAGTTTTGTAATTATTTATATTGTAACCTTGAGTTATTATATTTAACTAACATTTTCTATTAAAATTTCAAGAAGGCATGTATTTTTATATAAAAGGGCATAACCTACTGGTTCTAACAAAATTGAGTTTACTTAAATTTGATTTAAAAAGATTTAGATATGAATTTTACAAGTTTATCAAAAAGAAAGGTTAGAAAATACTTAGGCCTATTTTGAGAGGTAGTTTTGTCAAATGCAAATTATCCACAGCAAAGATTACAATTTTCTGAGTTAAATAAAAGTGGTTTCACATTTTTAGCAGTTAGGATAAATTTTCTAGAAATTTATAAACTTCTAGGTTATAAAGATGTATATAAAAGATATTTCCATTTTAAGAGAAGAAACCTACACAAAAATTCTCACTTTTTATTTTAAAAAATTAAAGGGAACATTTTTATGAATCCAGAGAAATTTGGTTCACCTCAAAAGGAGTTATAATAGGTTTTATAGAAATTTTTCAAGTGTCTAGGCACAAAATAAGTCATTTTTGCTTCATATTATTTTCTGGATATTTTCTGTACAGAAGTAGTCATATTTTATTTGACAGTATTAAAGGTCACAAATTTATAGAACTAACAAAATTGGTTTCACTCAAAAAGGAGTTAAAATGAGAAAGTTATGGATTTACAAAGTTTGCATATTTTTCTGTTGTAAAATAAATCGGTTGTCTTTTCTTTCCTTTTTCTTATTTCTCTCTTTCTCTCTTACAGGTGGGGCCAGTGCGCCATAGAGACAAAACAGAGAAAGACGAGGCCGAGTGGCGCCGGCGAGCTTCCCGGTGGCGGCGACGGCGAACGGCGATAGATCTCGCCGAGCTACCAAAAGGAGAAATGCCTACGAGTTCTTATGCAACTTTCGGTGGTAGTCTCATCGTCTGGGGTGGTCGGAATCGACGGCGACGTCGACGGAGGTGGCGAACTTGCTCGGCATGCATATGGGTGTCACATTACAGACCAAAATAATGTATACATGTGGTGTCTAAAGTGCCAGGGATACTCACTGAGGCTATTGAGTCACTCGGCAGGGCTGGAACGGCAACGGCGACGGCGAGCACCGTCCGGCGGCGGCGAAAATCTTCTGGACGACGGCGGCAGCTCGATCCGTTCACCAAGCTTCCAAGGAAAGATGTCCATCGTGTTAGAGGTCCCCTAGGGATGGCAGGAATGCAAAGAATCAGAGCGGGGCTCACTGGAGAAGAAGAAATCGACGGCGGTGGCGGTCGGCCGGAGAGGAGGAAGACAACGGCCGATCTCCTTGCTCGGGGCTTCGCAGCACAATTCCTCTGGTCGGCGGTCTCCTGGAGGCAGGGCGACGGTGTTGGCGTAGTGGCTCGGGCGGCGACCTACTGTGCCGGCCAGAACGGCGAGGCGACACTGGCGGTGGTGTTGGAGCACAGAGACAGAACACGGCGGCGACGCGGCTGCTTCGGCCGACGGTTCCTAGGGCAAGGTAACGCGAAAATGGAACGATTAGGAGTTGTAGATCATGTTCTGGAGGTTTAGAAAGAATGGAGCTCACTGGCGTTGGCTCGGGACCGATCGAGCACTGCCGGCAGAGGAGCAGATGGGCTTGCCGGCGGCAATCCTTGGTGTCTCCGTCGGTTTTCTCGGTAGGAACGTGAAGAGGATGAGGAGGAGGTTCTGCTAGCGAGATTAGAGGCGAAATGGTCGAGGTCTCCAAGGTTTGAGCTCATCTAGGTCTCTCTGTGTGCTGTGAGGGAGAAGAACGATGAGCTGTTGACACGTTGGACATGCAGTGCTGAGTTGCTCCGGTTCAACAGTGCCTAGGGTGGGTCCCACATGTAAGACTACATTTTTCTACACATCTTTGGCTAAGTCTAGTCTATGACTTGTGGGCCCTAGAAGTGAATTCCTAGGAAGAAGAGAGAGGTATGGGTGAAAACCTTGGTGCAACACACTGTCCTAGGCTGTGCTATAGCTTACAAGTGGACCAGGTCTTGTGGGTCCCACTGGTCAGTGACTTGAGAGAGGAGAAATCTCTAGAGACTTAAGTGTTGTGAGCTGTATGGACAGCTGTCTTGTATCTGTGATTTCAGTAGGTTAAAAAGGGATATAAATCATGGGAAAAATACTGGAGGTAGAGAAAGATGTGTTTAATCTGCTGACAAATTTTCGTGGTTAGAGGTGGTCTGGTTCATCTTTGGTGAAATTGCAAAGTAGGCACACAGACCCAGTTTTTCTGCTGTGTGATGTATGTCCCTAGGGCTTTGCTCCTATTATTTCATGTGACTTTTTTGGGAATTAAAATGAGCCAAAAATACTGGTGGTAGGGTTCATGTTGGCACACACTTTGGAAAAAGGGCTCTGTCTAATTAATCTTAATTTTTATTTGGTGAATTTCAGAAGTGAACCAATTTATTTCAGCTAGCTTCCTAGCTTTGCTGATTTGAGGGACTTGGTTGAAGTATTTATTGAAGTGATAAAATCATGTAAAATTTACAGTGGATTAATTATGTGGGAAAGTGCTTACAGGAATTTTTCCATGATTTTATGTGCAGCCAAACATCTTTAGAAAAATCCTTAGACTATACAAATGCATAGGTCAAGGAAAAGAATCCAGGCTGAAACTTGTTTGAATTTTCAAGAGGTCTAAACCAATGAAATAAATTCTGGAAAAATTATATTGTTTCATGATGAATTAGCTAGTATTTGAATAAAATATTTCCCACATATGTTTCTGTTCAACTTGCTGCACTATTTGGAGTTGGTCTAATTTTGCCGATTAGGGTTTTATTGTATTGATGGTTTTAAATATTGCAAAGTTTATTTTGCTAGAAGTGATAATGCAAGAATTTAATTTGTGTACTCTAATGACAGTAGGTCATGGCACTAATTACCTGGAATTAGATTTGGGGCTGTGACACAAGGTGGGGGCGAAAAATTCCCACGAAGAGCAGGGTAACCCTAGGGGTGAACCATCTGCTCCCTAGGTGTGAAAAATGTTCTCGACTTTTGATAACTCGAAAACTCAAACACTGTGTTGATGGTTGTAATTAACTTTGGTGAAATTCGGCCGATGCCTCCTTTTGTTGCTACTTGTATTTTCTATTTATGTTTGTTACTGGGGGTGCAGGTTTACTTCGGGCAAAAATCGACTGCTGGTCGATCAAAAAATGAGTTCAACTTCTCGTTGAAGCACATCCACCGACCATTTGAGAAGCTCTACTATGATGCCCATATGTCCGATGAAGACATTGGCGATGTACATTATGACAATTCATATATTTTTTCCTATAGATTTCTATCTTGGTATAGGAAACATGCCAACGCTAGCCTATGAGATTTCGTTTTAGATTTTTGCCAGCGTCGGTCCATGCATTTTTTGATAGTTTGACTTTCTGGAGGGACTTTAGGCCTTCCCGTCGTCAGATTAGAATTCGAAATAACCAACACCTTGTTGCACCCGGGGAAGACATTTCTCCCTCGGGCGTTACTATTAAACTCGACAGCCCATTGTACTTGTTGTAGGTTGCTGTTGTATGAATAAAGTTCTTGCTCTTTATCTTGGAGAAATCCATTCATCAACAAGCACGCCTACATTTCGAATATCTTGTTGCGTCACAAAATAATGTGTAATCGCCGTCCCCTTACCTCGAAAAGGGACAGCAAAATGTGATATCGAAGTCGAGAATTTTTGTCACGTCGAAATCAAACTCGAAATTGACTTAGGCACGTAGGTTGCGTAGCTAGCCGGAGCTCCCCGTCCCCCTTACCTCGAAAAGGGGTGACACAATGTGATCTTGAAGTCGAGATGTTTTTGTCGTGTCGAAATTGAACTCAAAAATGACTTAGGCGCATAGGCCGTGTAGTTGGCTAGAGCTCACCGGCCCCCTTACCTCGAAAATGGGTGGCAAAATGTGATCTCGAAGTCAAGATGTTTTTGTCGCGTCGAAATCAAACTCGAAAACGACTTAAGCGCGTAGGCTGCGTAGCTGGCCGGAGCTCACCGTCCCCCTTACCTCGAAAAGGGGCGGCAAAATGTGATCTCGGAGTAGAGATGTTTTTGTCGCGTCGAAATTGAACTCCAAATCGACTTAGGCGCGTAGGCTGCGTAGCTGGCTGGAGCTCGTCGTTCCCCTTAACTCAAAAGGGGGCAGCAAAATGTGATCTCGAAGTCGAGATGTTTTTTTTTTGCTCATGGCGAATTTGTAGTTTTCCTCTAGAGTGTTTCATTCTCGCTCGTGGTGAATTTGTAGTTTATACTCCGGCTCCAGAGTGTTTTCATTCTCGGTCGTTCGAAAATCACAACATCTAACAAAACACATGTACATTTTTTATATAGGTTCGGGCCTCCATATCGGATAATAACCCTACTTCCTGTTTTTGTTTCATATATCAGGTGTGGGAACATATAGTATAATGGTATAAGGCTATGGACTTTTTTTTTGCTACTACTATTGCACATAAAATTTCTTCAAAGACAGGGCATTCCAAGTATGACCTAATTCCTTGCCGTCTAGCTCGGCCAACTTGTAGGAGCCAGTACTCATTTGTGCCTTGATGATGAATGGTCCTTCCCATTTGGAATCTAGTTTTTCGACGGATACTTCATTCAGCACCTTTTTAAGGACCAAATCCCCTAGTTTCAGCTGTCTTGGTCTCACCTTACTGTTGTAATGGCCTCTAGTTTTCTCCACATATTCGGCCATCTTGTGCAATGCCTCCACTCCAACTTCCTCCAGGGTATCTAACGAAACTTCTCTTTCTCCCTCATTTTGGGTGAAAACAACCCGTGGAGAAAAAGCTCCTAACTCGCTTGGTGTCATCGCCTCATCCCCATACACCAACCGAAAAGGCGTCATTCCTTTTGCTCGAATGACAGTTGTTCTCAATACCCATAATACTGAGAGCAAGTCCTCTGGCCATTTTCCTTTTGGCAAACTTTCAAGTATTTTCCTTATTGCCTCTACCACCTTTCCATTTGCCTTTTCCACTGCTCCACTGGTCTGGGGATGCCCTACTGAAGAGAAGTTTATCTAAAGGTTCAACCCCTGGCACATCTCCATGAACTTACCTGTCACGCCCAGAAATTCACCAGAATTTCCAAAGCTAATTTGTGCAATAAATCCTCGTCCAGGAATCAGCCGAGGTACACAAATTGACAATTTGATAAACATAACCAAAACGAAATAACGATAAATACTTACAACAGAGGCACTTAGTCCTCACACAGAAGAAAACAGCAGCGGAACGGCAACTAGCGTAGCTTCAGCACCAAGCCACAGGCAGCTCAACTGGGGTATAAGCCAAACACCATCTTCTCCTCCACGCAAAACTTCACTCTAAAGATTGCAATAATGCAAGACTGAGTACCACCCACCGTACTCAACAAGCCACACTAAGGAATGCAATGTAATGCAGCAGGATACCAAAAAAATGGCATAATATGGCTTATTTTGCATAAAACCGCATTTAAAACATTTGCATTCAAAATCATTAAAAACAGTATAGTTCAATTATTAATTAGTATTGAATCAACCACTGAACAGCGCTCCAACGCAGTTCAGGCCCAAACCAAAACATCTCCAAACAGGAGCTATCAATATTCCATCACTTATTTCCATTAATGAGTAGTGTGAGACTAATCATAGAAACATTGCTAGGCTCGCCCTTAACCGTGGGCACGGCTATTCGAATAGTTTTACTCTGGCCAGAGATGTACCAATTTACCCACAAGACATAACTCCACAACACATCACTGTGCCCCTCGATACCACCACGGTACCTCAACACATCAATGTGCGCCTAAGTACCACCACGGTACCTTGGAAAGGAATTGTGACAGGATCATTCATGTAACTCGCACAATAGGAGAGCCTCCCGCCGAACCTCCGGTCTCCGGTAGGTGTGATCAAATACCTCCCCGCAAGACGGTCCGACGCCCAAAGCATGGCCTTATTGGCACTGCCATGTGTGGACTTATACCAGCCACAAACACGCCCTGGTGCCTCCTATTGAACTCGGCACACTTCAAACTCCTGCTAGCCCATACTAGCTTGTGGTTAGCACGAGTGTTGCTTCGCAACAAGTAGTCCGCGAACCGGTCCTTAATTGTCATGAGCACCGCTAGCAACATTCCAACCCTGGTGCTCACAACCCACCATTCAGTCAAGTTTTAGTTGATATAGTTAATTAATCAACCACGACCAAGCGTCGTGAAAATATCACCATCAATCATTAATTAATCAGAATGAATGAATAGTTTCCCATATAAAATGACACTACAGTTTCTAGGCATGGCTAAGTAACTCCTAAATAATCTAGCCAGACCATTAAATAGTCATCTAGCTAGTCAATATTATTCACCCAAGGTATCAAGGTATAGATAGCAATAACCAAAATGGCCATAAATATCAAGGAATATTGGCTATTAAATAATTACCCATAATAATGTCATTCTAAAGCATTTTATGCAATAACTTTAAAATAAAATAGCTTTCGCAAACGGGATCAACATGCTCAAGGAGATTGTCGTGTGACTTGCCTTGCAATCGCAAAAGTCTTCAAATGATCTTCCGAACTCTTCCGCAGGCTCCGAAGTCTCCGCAATCTTCCGAATCGACGATATACGTAACTACACGTAAAACAATAATATTCCTATCAAACTCCAAATAAACAGTACATAAAAATACATAAACAAGTAAATTGTGATTTTAAATGAATTTAGGAAGAAACAGGTCGATTCGGACTTCAAACGGAAAAGATACGGCTTTTGGAATATTGAATTCGGAGTAATTCCGAAAAGAAATAGAAAAGAATATTCTCAAGAATATTCTCTCAGAAATTGATTATTGAAGGAATTACTATTGTATAGGAAATTGAGGTAGGACCCACTGTCATGGATTAGGTTTTGGATGGACTAAGTCCATGGGACCGAAGAGCAAATGGCTGTGGAGGACTGATGACTTGACGACACGTGGCGATGAGATGGCTGTTAAGGCTGAGGTGGCATCCGAATCGGGTTAATGAAATCCGACGACTCGAATTAATCTCGAGGAAAACAGATGAATGAGATTGTTTGGAGTAATCAAGGGAACCCAATGGCTTAGGTTAGATCCAAAGGATTGGATGGCCCAGCATGGACTTGACGGTTTCAATGGAGATTGAACCGCTCAAGTTTAACCTCCGGAAGTGGACGGCTGATATGGAGTTGGGGATATACGCAGGCCCCATCTATCATACGCAGGGGAAGGGCTACCGGTGGAGGGCCCCCTTGTCATTCCTAACAAAGGAGAAGCTGTGCCATCCACGGCGACACACAACAAAGAAGCTGAAGGCAGGACGGCGACAGCCGATGGAGCAAGGGCGGCGGAGGGGTTGACACGGCATGGCGGCCGGTGCGAGGACGTCCCCGGCGACGGCCGGCGTGAACACGGCGGAAGGCAACGAAGACCGGCGCAACGCTTGGTGGAGAGGAGGGAGCTTCGTTGGTCTGGCCTTGGGCGACGACGCCAAGCAAGGAAGGATGGCGGCGGCTACGGCGTCAGGTGCGAAGGTGCTCACCGGCGACGGATCGGGGCGCAGAGACGGCAATGCCGGTGGGGATAGATGACAGACGGCGGCGACGGGAGTAGAACACGTCGGCGATGGTGCTTCTGGACGGGCAGCGGCAGAGGCCGGGGGGGAGGCGATGACATCGGGGCGGCGTATTGGCGTCGGGACGACGGACGGCAGCGGACGCCGAGTGGCGCCGGAGGGGAGGGAGATGAGGAAGAGGGGCGGCAGCTTCGGGGCTCACCGAGACAGTGCAAGACGACGGCGACCAACTGGTGGCAGCAAGCGTCGGCTACTGGATGCGAGAGGCGCCAGAGACGAGAAGAGGCGACGGAGGTCGAGGCACGACCTTGGAGCTCACCGGCAGGAGGATGAGGACGACTTGGCGGCGGATTTGGATGCTCACCGGTGACGGAAGGGAGGCGGCGTCCGATGGCTTGCCGATGTGGGCAGAGACGAAGACGGCGACGACGCACGGCGGCACGGCAGCGAACTGGCGACGACGGCGGCTCGATGCAGCGGCAGCGCTGGGGATCGAAGACGAAGACGACGACGGCGGGGTCGACGGGGCACAGGGGCGGCAGCCTTGGCAGTGGCGCCTAGCGGCGGCGACGGGCGAGCAGCTGTGCGGCGACGGCTACGATTCCAGCGACGGCGGCGCACGGGGCAGCAGGCTAGGGCTAGGGCTAGGGCTACTGGGGCGGCGGCTATATATATGGGTCTTGGCTCCGGTGGCGGCACGGGAGCGGCGACGCGGCGGATTCGGCGGCGGCGGTTGCGGGGAGGAAGCGCAGAGGCGGCGCTGGGCCGGGCGGCGGTGGCAACAGGCCGCGCGGCGGCGCGGGCCGAGGAGGCGGGCCGGGGCTGGGGCGGCCTAGGCCGAGAGGGAGGCAGGCGCCGAGGTCTGGGCCGAGGAGCTCGGCCAGGGGAGCTCGGGCTTCGGCCAGCCATGGCCTCCAGCGGCAGATGCAGAGAGAGAGAGAGAGCAAAAGAAGAAAGGAGGAGATAAACAGGAGGGAGAAAAAAGAAGGGGAAAGAAAGAAAGAAGGGGAAAAAGGAAAAGGAAGGAAAAGGAGGAAAAAGGAAGGGGTTTTTGGAAAAAGTTTCAAAATTCAGAAAATTGGAATTTGTGAATTCGAGGAATATTTCCGTATCAAAAATTGTAGAAATATTTGGAATTATCTGGGTACGAGGATATATATATACACATGTATATATATATTGGAAATCGAAGGGTATTTGGACGAATTTAGGAAACAAAAGGTATATTTAGTGGGGTCCAGGAAATGGAATATTTTATGGGATTCAAAGAAGGAAGAATATTTTCCCGAGAACTGGAAAATGGAATATTTCGAATAAAATACCTTGGGATTAGAGAATTGACAAGGGTGTTTTATTAGGATCAGAATTTGGAGAAATCTCAGACGATTAAAGATTTGGATTTGCTTCGACGGACGGAAAAGGAGTTTAAGGGAATATCTAAGATTTATCTCAAGGGGAATATAGATATTTCGAATACAAAGGATCTCAGATTGGGAGTCCAAAAGAGTTCTAGGGTTTCAACAATGAATAAATCCGGTAACTCCGAATTTAGATTTTTAAGGTGACTTTAAGGTTCTGGGAACGACACAAAACCCTAGAGGAAAAAGGAAGTCAGAGTTCACGATGAACGGGGAGACTTCAAAGGACTGAATCAGAAACGACCCAAACAGAGAAAAGGAAAATGAATTTATTTATATTTATTTACTTACTTTAGTGATCTTTATAGCATTAAAATTAATTCTGTAGCTCCGAAAAATCCAAGAAAATTTCAGAGAGTTTATTAAATCATGGAGAATTTACCAGAAGTAAATACCACCACGAAACACGAAGAATTTAATATTGTAAATACTCAAATGCTTAAAATACTCCGACAAAACCCCTGGAATATAAAAGCATCCAAGTATTTATTTAAAGATTTAACCTTGGGATTTTTAATATTGGAAATTTCAAAATTTTATTCAAACCCTTTTCTCAAACAAAAAATTTCTAGTGTATTCTTACATTTCCATTTACCCGCGATAATTTTTAATTAAGGCGATTTTCAGGGCGTTACAAATCTACCCCCCTTACAGAAATCTCGTCCCGAGATTTGGGGCGGCTAGAAAGAAAAGGGTTTGGTTGGTCTTCAATTCTTTCCGTCAATTCTTCTGGTGACAACTTCTCAAAATCTGTTCCCATTGCCTGTCCTGGCGGTAACCTGTATCTCAAACCTTTTACCATACTAGTGTCTCGCGACTTTATTGGACTCTCAGGTTGGCCAATTATCCTTCTAGCGATCTGGTTTTTCTTGATGAAACACTTCCCTTCATCTACTGATTTTACTTCGTCTAGTCTCCTTTATCAATCACCTTTCTTCCTATCTTCCTGCTAATTTTCCTTAGGATCCTCATAATTAGATTCTCATGATAGTGATGGAAATATTCATCTTTAACTTCCAGAGTTGTCGTAGAGATCCTATCTGATAGCTATACCAACTGCTTTGGTATCTGGTTCCTTCCGTCTTTGACTTCTATCCTTGATGCTTCTGTCTTAGGTGGTACCCTTCAATGTAGATAGACTTAGATTCATGGCAACAACTGCCAGTACTCCTGAAGATAATAACTTGGTCAAGCTTACTTTTCTCAACATAAACTGGCTTTCACTAACTCTGTCGACATAACCTGACTTTCACTAACTCCATTTACATAAACTGGCTTTCACTAACTCCATCGTGAGTTAGGCATGTCTTCTCTTCTTCCAACTTCTGATGCTACCGACTTGTTCTTCTTTTACTATAATGACTGTTGTGACCATGATGTCGTTGATGCTTCTCTGCGATGACTGACACTTGGGTTTTGGATGAAATCTCGAAAAATTATCCATCCAAACATTATTTTCTGGCCTCGTTTGTAACTGGTAGGGTTGTTCTTCTGAGAAAATTAGAACAGCGAGGATGATCCCTCAATCCTGGCTTGACTTGTCTCTTTCTATTCTTCATCCTATTCTATTCGTCTTCCTACCAGACTGCTTTGTCTTCTGAGGTCCGGTCGTAATCTTCAAAGATGAGCCGATCTGGCTATCCATTGCTTGTGTCTTCCTAAGGCTTCTTAGCTTCCTTTTGCAGGCATATGACCAAGCAGTAGCTTCCACTATCCAACAACGGTCTACTGACTCTTGGTGAACTAGGGTTTGCAGCAAAACTGAGTTTGCATATCTTAAGCTGAGCAGAGGTCATGATTGTGGTCATTACTGAATCCAATATAATCTCTTTCTTCTTATCACATGTATAAAACTGACCATCAGTGGTGGAGAAATCAATGAGAAGAGAAGGTATAGAGCAAAGAGAGAGAAAGAGGGGCATCTTCTTTACTAAATATTTCAATTATTACTGAACTGTAATGAATATAGAGTGTTGATTATTACACTGCCAAACTAGTATAGCCATATCACCAGCTGACATACGCCATACGCTACCCAAGCACACAGGCACAAAAGGAGCAAGCACCAGCACACTAACAAGCAAGCTAACACACGCGACTAAACTAGCGTCACTACTCTTCAAAGGTCACAAGGGAGGTCTAGGTTTAGGATTGGTTCCTTGCACAAAATCTTCGTTCCACGCAGACGGCATGACGACTTGGACACGAGGATCTTCCTTGATGCTTGCTTGATGCTTGAGACGACTTCAACAGATTGACACAATCAGCAACTTCTAGCATCTTCCTTGTTGTAGCCACCAGGTTTAACAACTAGAACAGTTGAAAGAGAGAGGGGGATAGATGAAAGCTTTGCAAAGAATTTCGTAGATAAGAGGAGAATTTTTCGCAACTAGGTTTTCGGAAAAGATGTCCTTAAGGTCTAACCGTTTGGCTTATCCTACAGTCAGCATTGGCTCTGATACCAACTTGTCACGCCCAGAAATTCACCAGAATTTCCAAAGCTAATTTGTGCAATAAATCCTCGTCCAGGAATCAGCCGAGGTACACAAATTGACAATTTGATAAACATAACCAAAACGAAATAACGATAAATACTTACAACAGAGGCACTTAGTCCTCACACAGAAGAAAACAGCAGCGGAACGGCAACTAGCGTAGCTTCAGCACCAAGCCACAGGCAGCTCAACTGGGGTATAAGCCAAACACCATCTTCTCCTCCACGCAAAACTTCACTCTAAAGATTGCAATAATGCAAGACTGAGTACCACCCACCGTACTCAACAAGCCACACTAAGGAATGCAATGTAATGCAGCAGGATACCAAAAAAATGGCATAATATGGCTTATTTTGCATAAAACCGCATTTAAAACATTTGCATTCAAAATCATTAAAAACAGTATAGTTCAATTATTAATCAGTATTGAATCAACCACTGAACAGCGCTCCAACGCAGTTCAGGCCCAAACCAAAACATCTCCAAACAGGAGCTATCAATATTCCATCACTTATTTCCATTAATGAGTAGTGTGAGACTAATCACAGAAACATTGCTAGGCTCGCCCTTAACCGTGGGCACGGCTATTCGAATAGTTTTACTCTGGCCAGAGATGTACCAATTTACCCACAAGACATAACTCCACAACACATCACTGTGCCCCTCGATACCACCACGGTACCTCAACACATCAATGTGCGCCTAAGTACCACCACGGTACCTTGGAAAGGAATTGTGACAGGATCATTCATGTAACTCGCACAATAGGAGAGCCTCCCGCCGAACCTCCGGTCTCCGGTAGGTGTGATCAAATACCTCCCCGCAAGACGGTCCGATGCCCGAAGCATGGCCTTATTGGCACTGCCATGTGTGGACTTATACCAGCCACAAACACGCCCTGGTGCCTCCTATTGAACTCGGCACACTTCAAACTCCTGCTAGCCCATACTAGCTTGTGGTTAGCACGAGTGTTGCTTCGCAACAAGTAGTCCGCGAACCGGTCCTTAATTGTCATGAGCACCGCTAGCAACATTCCAACCCTGGTGCTCACAACCCACCATTCAGTCAAGTTTTAGTTGATATAGTTAATTAATCAACCACGACCAAGCGTCGTGAAAATATCACCATCAATCATTAATTAATCAGAATGAATGAATAGTTTCCCATATAAAATGACACTACAGTTTCTAGGCATGGCTAAGCAACTCCTAAATAATCTAGCCAGACCATTAAATAGTCATCTAGCTAGTCAATATTATTCACCCAAGGTATCAAGGTATAGATAGCAATAACCAAAATGGCCATAAATATCAAGGAATATTGGCTATTAAATAATTACCCATAATAATGTCATTCTAAAGCATTTTATGCAATAACTTTAAAATAAAATAGCTTTCGCAAACGGGATCAACATGCTCAAGGAGATTGTCGTGTGACTTGCCTTGCAATCGCAAAAGTCTTCAAATGATCTTCCGAACTCTTCCGCAGGCTCCGAAGTCTCCGCAATCTTCCGAATCGACGATATACGTAACTACACGTAAAACAATAATATTCCTATGAAACTCCAAATAAACAGTACATAAAAATACATAAACAAGTAAATTGTGATTTTAAATGAATTTAGGAAGAAACAGGTCGATTCGGACTTCAAACGGAAAAGATACGGCTTTTGGAATATTGAATTCGGAGTAATTCCGAAAAGAAATAGAAAAGAATATTCTCAAGAATATTCTCTCAGAAATTGATTATTGAAGGAATTACTATTGTATAGGAAATTGAGGTAGGACCCACTGTCATGGATTAGGTTTTGGATGGACTAAGTCCATGGGACCGAAGAGCAAATGGCTGTGGAGGACTGATGACTTGACGACACGTGGCGATGAGATGGCTGTTAAGGCTGAGGTGGCATCCGAATCGGGTTAATGAAATCCGACGACTCGAATTAATCTCGAGGAAAACAGATGAATGAGATTGTTTGGAGTAATCAAGGGAACCCAATGGCTTAGGTTAGATCCAGAGGATTGGATGGCCCAGGATGGACTTGACGGTTTCAATGGAGATTGAACCGCTCAGGTTTAACCTCCGGAAGTGGACGGCTGATATGGAGTTGGGGATATACGCAGGCCCCATCTATCATACGCAGGAGAAGGGCTATCGGTGGAGGGCCCCTTGTCATTCCTAACAAAGGAGAAGCTGTGCCATCCACGGCGACACACAACAAAGAAGCTGAAGGCAGGACGGCGACAGCCGATGGAGCAAGGGCGGCGGAGGGGTTGACACGGCATGGCGGCCGGTGCGAGGACGTCCCCGGCGACGGCCGGCGTGAACACGGCGGAAGGCAACGAAGACCGGCGCAACGCTTGGCGGAGAGGAGGGAGCTTCGTTGGTCTGGCCTTGGGCGACGACGCCAAGCAAGGAAGGATGGCGGCGGCTACGGCGTCAGGTGCGAAGGTGCTCACCGGCGACGGACCAGGGCGCAGAGACGGCGATGCCGGTGGGGATAGATGACAGACGGCGGTGACGGGAGTAGAACACGTCGGCGATGGTGCTTCTGGACGGGCAGCGGCAGAGGCCGGGGGGGAGGCGATGACATAGGGGCGGCGTATTGGCGTCGGGACGACGGACGGCAGCGGACGCCGAGTGGCGCCGGAGGGGAGGGAGATGAGGAAGAGGGGCGGCAGCTTCGGGGCTCACCGAGACAGTGCAAGACGACGGCGACCAACTGGTGGCAGCAAGCGTCGGCTACTGGATGCGAGAGGCGCCAGAGACGAGAAGAGGCGACGGAGGTCGAGGCACGACCTTGGAGCTCACCGGCAGGAGGATGAGGACGACTTGGCGGCGGATTTGGATGCTCACCGGTGACGGAAGGGAGGCGGCGTCCGATGGCTTGCCGATGTGGGCAGAGACGAAGACGGCGACGACGCACGGCGGCACGGCAGCGAACTGGCGACGACGGCGGCTCGATGCAGCGGCGGCGCTGGGGATCGAAGACGACGACGGCGGGGTCGACGGGGCACAGGGGCGGCAGCCTTGGCAGTGGCGCCTAGCGGCGGCGACGGGCGAGCAGCTGTGCGGCGACGGCTACGATTCCAGCGACGGCGGCGCACGGGGCAGCAGGCTAGGGCTAGGGCTAGGGCTACTGGGGCGGCGGCTATATATATGGGTCTTGGCTCCGGTGGCGGCACGGGAGCGGCGACGCGGCGGATTCGGCGGCGGCGGTTGCGGGAGGAAGCGCAGAGGCGGGCGCTGGGCCGGGCGGCGGTGGCAACAGGCGCGCGGCGCGGGCCGAGGAGGCGGGCCGGGGCTGGGGCGGCCTGGCCGAGAGGAGGCAGCGCCGAGGTCTGGGCCGAGGAGCTCGGCCAGGGGAGCTCGGGCTTCGGCCAGCCATGGCCTCCAGCGGCAGATGCAGAGAGAGAGAGAGAGAGCAAAAGAAGAAAGGAGGAGATAAACAGGAGGGAAAAAAGAAGGGGAAAGAAAGAAAGAAGGGGAAAAAGGAAAAAAGGAAGGAGGAAAAAGGAAGGGGTTTTTGGAAAAAGTTTCAAAATTCAGAAAATTGGAATTTGTGAATTCGAGGAATATTTCCGTATCAAAATTGTAGAAATATTTGGAATTATCTGGGTACGAGGATATATATATACACATGTATATATATATTGGAAATCAAAGGGTATTTGGACGAATTTAGGAAACAAAAGGTATATTTAGTGGGGTCCAGGAAATGGAATATTTATGGATTCAAAGAAGGAAGAATATTTTCCCGAGAACTGGAAAATGGAATATTTCGAATAAAATACCTTGGGATTAGAGAATTGACAAGGGTGTTTTATTAGGATCAGAATTTGGAGAAATCTCAGACGATTAAAGATTTGGATTTGCTTCGACGGACGGAAAAGGAGTTTAAGGGAATATCTAAGATTTATCTCAAGGGGAATATAGATATTTCGAATACAAAGGATCTCAGATTGGGAGTCCAAAAGAGTTCTAGGGTTTCAACAATGAATAAATCCGGTAACTCCGAATTTAGATTTTTAAGGTGACTTTAAGGTTCTGGGAACGACACAAAACCCTAGAGGAAAAAGGAAGTCAGAGTTCACGATGAACGGGGAGACTTCAAAGGACTGAATCAGAAACGACCCAAACAGGGAAAAGGAAAATGAATTTATTTATATTTATTTACTTACTTTAGTGATCTTTATAGCATTAAAATTAATTCTGTAGCTCCGAAAAATCCAAGAAAATTTCAGAGAGTTTATTAAATCATGGAGAATTTACCAGAAGTAAATACCACCACGAAACACGAAGAATTTAATATTGTAAATACTCAAATGCTTAAAATACTCCGACAAAACCCCTGGAATATAAAAGCATCCAAGTATTTATTTAAAGATTTAACCTTGGGATTTTTAATATTGGAAATTTCAAAATTTTATTCAAACCCTTTTCTCAAACAAAAAATTTCTAGTGTATTCTTACATTTCCATTTACCCGCGATAATTTTTAATTAAGGCGTTTTTCAGGGCGTTACATTACCTGACTCGAATTGTTTCCTATTGTCACAAACAATCTCTTTCGGGATGCCAAAACGGCATATTATGTTTTTCCATACAAACTTCTGCACTGCTGCTGATGTGATTCTTGCTACTGGCTCTGCTTCTATCTATCGTGAGAAATATTCAATTGCCACGATCACAAAACATAGATCTCCCCTTGCTCTGGGCAATGGACCAACTATATAAATTCCCCACGTGTAGAAGGGCCAAACCTACGGGATAGGTTTCAGCTCCTTTGGCTGTGCTCTTGGGATCGGGCCATACTTTTGGCATGCTTTGAATGCCTTTATATATTTCTCTGTGTCCTTTATGATCATTGGCTAGTATATTCCCTGCTGAATCACCTTGGAAGCAACAGACCTTGGTGACTGATGTGCTCCACACAATCCCTCATGAATATCCACAACCATCTTCATTCCTGCTTTCTTAGTAACACATCTTAGCAACGGCGCCATGACTCCACTCTGGTATAGCTGCCCATCAATGATCTTATAATTCCTTGACATCAGTTGCACTCTCTTTGCCTCCACTTCACCGTCGGGCAACTGGTCACTTACTAAATACTTCATTAGCGGATTTCTCCAATATGTTTCCCCCGGTTGGATGTTGAAAATGTTTTCCCCTATTGAGACACTCAAATTCTCTAGGACTTCAAAGAATGAGTTCTCGAGCGGTTGTCTAGCTGAAGCTGCCTTTGCCAACTCATCTGCCTTGGTGTTTTCACCTCTTGGGATGGCTTTTACTGTTATCCCAAGGAAATGTCTTTCATTTGCCCACACCTCATTCAGATACTGCTGCATTGTTTCATCTTTTGTCTTGAATGTCTTGGCAAAATGTCCTGCCATGAGCTTGGAATCCGTCCTAATAATCAACCTTCAAGCCCCTAGTGCTCGTGCCTTTCTCCTGGCCAGTAGGATTCCTTCATATTCTACCACATTGTTTGTCGTTGGAAATAGCAACTGAATTGAGTATTTCAATGTCTACTTCATTGGGGTTTTGATAATTGCTGCCGCACTAGCACCTGCGGCACTCCATGACCCGTCAGAATACATAGTCCATGGCTTCTCTTCTTCCACATTTTTCTCTACTTCTGTTGATGTCCATTTTACCACAAAATCTGCCAACAACTGTGATTTCACCACTATTTTTGGCATGTACTTTAGGTCGAATGGCACCAACTCCATTGCCCATTTTGCGATCCGGCCCGCCACGTCCTTGTTTGCCAATACCTCTCCTATTGGATAGGATGGCGGCACCTTGATCTCATGCGAGAGAAAATAATGCCTCAACTTGCTTGACGCCATTACTATGGCATATATCAATTTCTCTATCTCTGAATATCTTGTTTTCGTACCCTGCAAGGCTTCTAACACAAAGTAAACTGGCACTTGCTTATCCCCCTGTTCTTATACTAAAACTGCACTCACCGTGGCCGGAGTTGCCACCACGTAAAGCAGCAAAATCTGTCCTGGCTGTGGGCTTGTCAGAGTTGGCATATCTTGAAGGTATTTCTTCAACTTTTCGAATGTGTCTTTGCATTTAGTTGTCACTCGAAATCTATTGCCCCCCTTAGTGCCTTGAAGAATGGGAGCCCTTTTTCCGTCGATTTCAACAGAAATCTACGCAAAGACGCCATTCTGCCTGTCAACCTCTAGACTTTCCTTGGATTTTTTGGTGGCTCCATTTGCTTTATGGCATCAATCTTGTCTGGGTTTGCCTCAATTCCCCACTTTGATACAAGGAAACCGAGGAGTTTTCCCGCTTCAACACCGAAGATACATTTCTCTAGATTCAACTTGACCGAAAACTTCCGAAGGTTGTTGAATATTTCTTGCAAATCCATGCCATGAGTTTTCTCCTGTATGCTTTTGACAACAATATCATCTACATATGTTTCCACATTTCTTCTCAGCTGATTTGCCAGCACTTTAGATATGAGCTTGGTAAACGTTGCCCCAGCGTTCTTCAGACCAAAAGGCATTTGACTGAAGCAATATGTACCAAATGGTGTGATGAATGATGTTTTTTCCTCATCCTCCTGCACAAGGAAAACTTGATATCTAGAATATGCATCTAAGAAACTCATTAGTGCACATCCCGCTGTATCATCCACTAGCTGATCTATTCTTGGCAAGGGGAAGTCATCCTTCGGGCATGCCTTGTTCAAGTCCGTGAAATCCACGCACATTCTTCACTTGCCATTGGCTTTCTTGACCAACACCGGGTTAGCTAGCCATTCGGGATGTATGACTTCCCTTATGACCTTCGCTTTTAGCAACTTTTTCACTTCTACTTTTGCTGCTGCCTGCTTGTCTGCCAACATCTTCCTCAATTTCTGTTTTCTTGGCTTGTGATTTTCCTTCACTGGTAGATTACGCTCTATCAGCTTCCTGTCCATACCTGTCAATTCCTCCGGAGACCAAGCGAAAACATCCATGTTCTATCTTATTACTGCCAAAATCTCCTCTTCTACCTCAGGTGAAATGTTTTCTCCCATCATTATGCACCTCTTAGGTTTTTCCGGGTCCAACACTATTTTCTTTATTTTCCCCTCTGGGTTTGGCTTTTGGCTTCTAGAGAAATTATCCCGTGGATTCTGCTCCACTGCATGTATTCCCTTCCTTTGTGGTGTTCCTTGCAACTCGAACTTTCTTGCTGCAAGTTGACTTCTGTTAACGCCAAAAATTGGTAAGGCCTTGTATCAGATTCGGTCAAGGGAACGATTGCAGTCGGTTAATAGAAATTGGTTCAAGGAGCAGGCCGAGTCCGAGAAAGAGCCGTGAAGACCGTGCGTGGCAGTTAATTACTATATTTATTAGGAAAAGATTTATTTTTTTTTAGGGAACCTGACCTCGTGTCCGGTCAGGATTAGTTAGCGTTTTCTATTATAGATAGGAAATCATATACCGTGTCCTATAAGGACTCATGTAAACTCGGGGTATATATACGTATGCCTGGGGACCATGTAAAATATCAACCACAGATCAATATGAAATTCGGCGCATCGCCACCCTTTCGACGGGATCCTGCTTCTCGAGCCGGGCTGCATCGGTTAGGTCCGAACTCCTGCGAGAGGGTAAGTCTCGTCACCCCGGCTACCAATCGGCTAGGACTTTCTCGGTTAGGTCCGATATTCTAGTCGGTTTATGGTAGTCGGCTTACCACGATATATTTACTTTATTTATGGCTGCATCAGTTCAGTTTGATCTCATAGATTGATTAGGTATATCACATCACGCGTGTATAGACTGTATCGACTTACTGGGAGCGACTTATCATCAGTTCGTGCTGCATCGGTTAGGTCCGACCTACTGAACTGCTAGTGATAAGTCGATCCTGCTGGGCCGATGCGTTGTGTGCAGGCGTTTTATCGGAGTGCATAGCCGGTAAGTTATTTTCATCACGATCGCATTATATCTATCGGCCCATTGAGGCATTGTTATCATTGTCAGTCTGTGCTGCAATGGTTAGGTCCGATCTACTAGACTGACGATAATAGCTTTACTCTTGATGAGCCGATGGTGTTGTGCGATGGTGTTATCGGAGTGCTTAGCCGATAAGTTATCTGTTAAAGCCGACTACATTTATTCATTGTCTTATCCTGTACTCGCTCCATTCAGTAGTCGGCTAGCTTATCAATTATTTATCATTTATGTTATTGCATATTTTATTATATGTTCTTGCCTGTATTATTGTTACAATCGGCTAAGGGCTAGCCGATGGGTTTATTCTGCCGATCCAAGTACAAGTACAAGCAAGTTCCCGGGCACGACCCCAGGTGAGGGCCCGGGCATGAGCCCAGGTAAGGACCAGTGTATGGGCCCGGACAGTGGACAAAGATCCCGGGAGCCGATTTAAGCAAGGGCTCGGGCACAGGCATATCTTCAGGGCAACACCAGTAACACTAGACTATGATCAGCTAGGATTTATTTGATTTATTTATGCATTATACTTGCTTATTTTATCAAGTTTATAGCCGGTTTTTGAGTATCCCTTCAACGATCGGCTAGCACGATATTTGTTTATTATTATGTTATTGCTCTTGCCGTCATCGGCCTTAAGCCGATGTATAAGTGCTACAGTGCGCATCGGCCATCGGCTGATGAAACGAGTCTAGATCGGCTTCCAGCCGATTGGCTTATTGATCTAACATTTGCCTCCTTGTCAATTACAGGGTCAAATTGACTGGCACGCCTACGAACCTCAAACTTTAGGACCTGCACTGGAGTGAAGCAAATCTCCCAGGCCTTCGCGTGTCACCCAGACGCCGGACGGCCCCTGGCGGGTTTTCGGCGTCAACACGCTTTTGGCACGCCTGGTGGGACACGAAGTTTCAAGCCAAAATTCCAACAAACACCAAGATTTCAACATGGCCGGAAAAGAAGTCAAGATGGACAACGTAATTCCGATCACCATGGAAGATCTAACTGAAGAACAAAAACAGCAAGTTGAACAGACCATGACAAATTTCCAAAAGCTGTGTTTAGAATCCTTCAGTATGACAAGGCAAGGGCCGATTCAGAAGTCTCAGTTTCCAAAACCAGTACTGGTAGGAGAATCGAGCCGCACACAACCCGAGAGTCCACCAATCAAGCCTTTACAGGAGATGGTCAACGAGGCTGTGCACCACGCGCTCATCAATCAGTCGGGGGCCTTAGTAAATACATTGCATAATCTTATCAAGAAGACTGTTGATGGATCGATTGCCCAAGAACCAACTCGGGGTCCTGTTTTCCTCCCACCGAAGATAGAGCCAGGCCAAGTTAATTACAACATTAGCAAGGATATACCAGAACACTTGTTCGCGCAGAACCAGGCTGGGGGGCAACAGGATATCCCTCCTGGATATCACCGATCTATTTATTATGGGGGATACCAGCAGAACTATCCGGGAGGAGGAGCCGATCCAGGTACCTACCAGAGGGAGTATCACAGACAGAATCGGCAACCAACCCCGCCGATACAGTATCAGCAGTATCAACAGGAGAATGCAAGAGAAGAAGACTTGTCGGCACGGGTTGAGGAAATAGTAAGGGAGCAGTTCGGGATCAAGCCCAAGGAACAAGCGTTCATGTATCGGCACCCGTATCCTGAGTGGTTTGACAGGGTTCCGTTACCACACCGATACAGGGTCCCGGATTTCTCTAAGTTTTCAGGGCAGGACAACACGTCTACAGTAGAACATGTCAGCCGATTCCTGGCGCAGTGCGGGGAGGCATCGGCTGAAGAGGCCCTGAAGGTTAGGTTTTTTCCCCTATCACTATCTGGATCGGCTTTTACATGGTTCTCTTCATTACCGCCGAATTCTGTTCGGGGGTGGGCTGATCTGGAGAAACAGTTTCACAAATATTTCTTCGCTGGAATTCATGAGCTGAGACTGTCAGATTTGACATCGGTTAAGCAACGACTAGATGAAACAGTACCGGAGTACATTCAGCGATTTTGGGATATCAGAAACCGGTGTTATAGTTTAAACCTGAGTGATGGGCATCTGGCCGATCTGGCTTTTCAGGGACTCTTGGCGCCAATCAAAGAGAGGTTTTCATCTCAAGAGTTCGAATCCTTGTCGCACCTGGTACAGAAGGTATTGGCTCATGAAAGCCGATTTCAAGAGGCGAAAAAGGACAAATACCAGAGGAGGGTTGCTCAGGTTCAGGTCTATTCATCAGGCTCAGATGATGAGGAATCCGATGCTGAGGTTGGATTGGCGGAGTGGGCCAGGAACAAGAAGTCAGTATCATGCCCGTGGGTCAAAGGTATCGGCAAAGAGGAACGGTATGATTTTGATGTAAGCAAAGCCGATAAGATCTTTGATTTGTTGTTACAGGAAAAGCAAATACAATTGCCGCCAAACCACGTGATTCCATCAGCCGAAGAACTAAAGAAGAAGAAATATTGCAAATGGCACAACGCGATATCGCACCATACTAACGAGTGCAAGGTTTTTCGGCAACAAATTCAGTTGGCTGTTGAGCAAGGACGAATCAAGTTTGAAGACAAGAAGCCGATGAAGATAGACGGGCACCCGTTCCCTGTAAACATGGTTTATGCAGGATCATCATCAAGGGCTCAAACCGATGAAGGAAGGCGTCAGAATAAATCAAGGATTACTTCATCGGGTATGATAGAGAAATACTCAAGGTACGAGGAACAAAGGGATGAGCCAGAAAGATATAATTCACACTGGGATTGCCCGTTCTTCTGATTTTGCTGGGATCAGGGGATGAGACTGCCATCAGTTGAAAACTGCCCCGAGTGCAATAGTACAGGGGATCGGCATGATCGCCAGCAGGAGTTTTTGCGAGATCGGTCGCTTGGAAAAAGAGCATCAGTTCATAGCTGATTAGGGCCGATCCATGAAGAGTTCTTTGAAGAGGATGAAGAGGAAGTATATGAAGGACAAGTTCAGAATCCTCAATGGTGCCCTAGTGGCATATTCACGAAGAATCAGAAGAGAAGGGCACAACGGCTACGACACCGAGAGCAGCGAGAGGAACAGAGACAGGACCAAGAAGAAGCCGATCATCGTCATAAGAGAACCAAGCAAGTATGGCGCGTGAAGAAAAAGGACGACGAAGATCAATCGGCTCTAGTAAATATGGTGTTCTTTTTGCCTTGGGAGTATAAAGCGTTTTCATCAGATGAAGAAGGCGATGAGGAGTTGTTCGCTCAACTGACATTGCAACCTGATCAAGCTATATTTGATAAACCTGAAGAATCAGAGCATCGGCACCTAAAGCCATTATACATCAAGGGCTACGTGAATGGAAAGCCGATGACCAAGATGTTAGTTGATGGAGGAGCAGCGGTTAATCTTATGCCTCAAGCCACATTCCGGAAGTTGGGGAAGACTGCCGAAGAGCTGATCAAGACGAATATGGTGCTGAAAGACTTTGGTGGAAATTCATCAGAAGCAAAAGGCGTGTTAAACGTGGAGCTGACAGTGGGGAACAAGACATTGCCCACCACGTTTTTCGTCATTGACGGAAAGGGGTCATATAGTTTGCTTCTCGGCAGGGACTGGATTCACGCGAACTGTTGCGTGCCTTCGACAATGCATCAATGTCTAATACAGTGGCGGGGAGATCAAGTCGAGGTGGTGGTAGCAGATCGGTCGACCAATATTGCCATGACCGATCTACCAATCTGGGAAGCCGATGGTGTTGACTGCCTGTCCGGAAAAGTTTGGGAAGGAGACTATCTCAGGGTTACTAGCCGGGGAATACAGCCGATCCAGCAAATCGGTTCTGAACTGTTACTCTGATGGGCTCTATTGAAGACTTTGAGGGAAAACTAGGGCAAGGATTTACGTCGGCTGATGATTTAGAAGAGATCGATATTGGACCAGGAGATAGACCAAGGCCGACGTACATAAGCAAAAAATTAGATCCTGAGCTACGAGAGGAATTGATAGCACTGCTGAAGGAACATCGGGATTGTTTTGCCTGGGAGTACCATGAGATGCCAGGATTGAGCCGATCGATTGTTGAACATCGGCTGCCCATTAAACCAGGATATCAGCCATTCAAGCAGGCTCCAAGAAGATTCAAGGCAGAGTTATATGAGCCGATCAAAGCAGAGATCACAAGATTGTACGATGCCAAGTTTATCAGGCCATGCCGATATGCTGAGTGGGTTTCTAATATTGTCCCGGTGGAGAAGAAGAACGGAAAGTTGAGAATATGCATTGATTTCCGGGATCTAAATAAAGCTACCCCCAAAGATGAGTACCCGATGCCGATAGCGGATTTGTTGGTGGATGCAGCATCAGGCCACAAGATTATCAGCTTCATGGACGGCAATGCAGGATACAATCAAATTTTCATGGCTGAGGAAGATATACATAAGACTGCGTTTCGGTGTCCAGGGGCTATCGGCTTATATGAGTGGGTAGTAATGACTTTTGGATTAAAGAGTGCCGGTGCGACTTATCAAAGAGCGATGAATTATATATTTCATGATCTCATCGGTTTGTTGGCGGAAATCTACATTGATGATGTGGTGGTTAAGTCTAAAAGTGGGGAAAGCCATATAGCCGATTTACGAAGAGTGCTGGAGAGGGCCAAGAAATACGGACTGAGAATGAATCCCAATAAGTGCGCTTTTGGTGTATCGGCTGGGCAATTTTTGGGTTTTATGGTTCATGAGCGAGGGATTGAAGTTAGTCAGCGAAGTATCAGAGCCATTAAGACTACAGAGCCACCAAGCAATAAGACAGAGTTGCAATCGTTGATCGGCAAGGTTAATTTTGTGAGGAGATTTATATCAAATTTATCAGGAAGAATTGAGTCTTTCACACCATTATTAAAGTTGAAGGCCGATCAAGAATTTGTGTGGGGGGCAGCGCAGCAGAAGACGTTCGACGAGATCAAGAATTATCTTAATTCCCCACCTATTTTGATTCCACCGCAGAAAGGAGTGCCGTTCAGGTTATAATTGTCGGCCGATGAGAGGTCCATCGGTTCTGTTTTGATCCAAGAATTTGAAGGCAAGGAGCGAGTTGTGTTTTATCTGAGCAGAAGGCATTTGGATGCTGAAACGAGATATTCCGCGGTGGAGAAATTATGTTTGTGTTTATATTTCTCATGTACAAAATTAAGGCACTATATCCTATCGGCTGAGTGTACAGTGGTTTGCCAGGCCGATGTGGTCAAGTATATGCTGTCGGCTCCAGTCTTGAAAGGGCGAGTTGGCAAATGGATTTTTGCGTTGACAGAGTTTGATTTAAGATACGAATCGGCTAAAGCAATCAAAGGACAAGCAGTGGCCGATTTTATTGTGCAGCACAGGGGGTCTCACGAAGATTATGTGGAGCCGATCCCATGGATCTTATTTTTTGATGGATCGGTTTGCAGGCATGGATCTGGTATCGGTTTGGTTATTGTATCGCCTCGGGGGGCAAGTTTTGAGTTTGCTTTTACAATTAAGCCTTATCGGACTAACAATCAAGCGGAGTACGAGGCGGTGCTGAAAGGACTTCAACTATTGAAGGAGATCGGGGCCGATATCATAGAGGTTATTGGTGATTCTTTGTTGGTGATCAAGCAGTTATCTGGAGAATATGAGTGCAGGGATGATGTTTTGAGGTCATATTATGAAGAATGCATGGATTTGTTGAAGGATTTTAAGATGGTGTCAATAAATCATATTCCCAGGGAGCAGAATTTGGAAGCCAATGATCTTACACAGATTGCTTCAGGATATCGGCTGAATAGGCAGGTTGAGGTGGAGATAGCCGATATTGATGTCCAGAACAAGGCCGATGACTGGAGACAAGAGATAATTGATTACTTGCGAAATCCGTCGCAGTCCGTTTCCAGGAAGATTCGGTATAAAGCTACTAAGTATGTGCTACTTGATGGGGAGTTGTATTATCGGACGTTTGAGGGAGTTCTGCTTAGATGCCTGGATTTGGAGGAAGCCAAAGTGGTTATGTGTGAAGTGCATGAAGGCATCTGTGGGACTCATCAATCGGCTCATAAGATGAAGTGGTTGTTGAGAAGAGTAGGGTATTTTTGGCCGACAATGCTGGAAGATTGCTTTAGGTATTATAAAGGATGTCAAGATTGTCAGAAGTTTGGAAATATACAGCGGGCACCAGCGTCGGCTATGAATCCTATCATCAAACCGTGGCCGTTCAGAGGATGGGGAATTGACATGATCGGCCAGGTTTTTCCTCCATCGAGTAAAGGGCATAAGTTTATATTGGCGGCAACAGATTATTTCACCAAGTGGGTAGAGGCGATTCCTTTGAAGAAGGTCACGTCCAAAGAAGCAATCGAGTTTGTAAAGGAGCATATCATTTATCGGTTTGGAATTCCTCAGACGATAACTACTGATCAGGGGTCTATCTTTGTTTCTGATGAGTTTCAACAGTTTGCTGCCAGTATGGGAATCAAGCTATTAAATTCATCGCCTTATTATGCTCAGGCCAATGGGCAAGCAGAAGCTTCCAACAAGAGTTTGATCAAATTGATTAAGTGGAAAATTGATGAGCAGCCACGGCGATGGCATACTACATTAGCCGATTCATTGTGGGCTTATCGGATGGCATGTCATGGGTCTACTCGGGTGCCGCCGTATCAGTTAGTATATGGACATGAGGCGGTTTTACCATGGGAAACTAACATCGGCTCTAGAAGACTTTCTTTGCAGAATCAGTTGACGGCCGATGATTATTATAACTTGATGACAGATGAACTTGAAGATTTAGCTCAGAATCGGTTAAGAACGCTGGAAAGAATCAAGGAGAATAAGGCTAAGGCAGCTCGGCATTACAACAAAAAGGTGGTGAATAAGTCGTTTGCCGAGGGGGATCTTGTGTGGAAGTTGATTTTGCCGATCGGGTCCAGGGATAATAAGTTCGGAAAATGGTCGCCTAATTGGGAAGGGCCCTATCGGATTAATCGCTGTGTGCCTGGTAACGCATATATATTAGAAGATCTTGACGGGACGGAGTTTGCTAAAGCACTTAACGGGAAATATCTCAAGAAATACTACCCTAGCGTTTGGATCAACTCTTAAATCGGTTAAGTACAGCCGATTTCTAAGCAATTCGGAAAGCCGATGTTTTTCTACATCGCCTAAAGACAGCCGATATCAATTGATATCGCCTTCAGATCAAACAAGCAAAGAAATTATCAAGATTGAAAAGGATGAATGGCAGGGCCGATCTGGTTACATGACAGCAGAAAGGTGATCGGCATGTTCCAGAAGATCGTCAGTTACAAAGGTTTAAGATTTACAAGAATTTTTGGATCGCTTCAATTGCGCGCAGGCGGATTTGATCAATCTCATTAATTGCATGGATGTCGTCTTCATCGGAGCCCGGGATGGTCTTCAGACTCTTGTGCCGATGAATGACTTGACGCACTGCCGCTGCGACTTTGGTTTCTTGATCCTGGATAGCTTGCGGTAGGCTGATTAGTTGGGATTCTGTTGCTGTGAGGTCCTTGCGAACTTTTTCAAGTTCTGCCAGTAAATCAGCCTCCTTTTTCTTTAGCTGGTCTAGCTTGGGTTGGAGCTCTTAGGGGACAGCGGCCATATCATCAAGCTTTTTCTTCTCTGCTTGGGCTAATAGCCGATCGGCTTGGATGTCTTCGGTGGTCTTCTGTTGGTCAGCGCGATCGGCTATGCGTTGTCTAAGCTTGATGAGTTTAAATCTATGGGACTCCAGATATGCTGCGGGGGTTAGTGCGTCGACAAGTTCTTCGGGCAGATGGTGTTCGATCTCTGCGAATCTTGCCCGGATTGGCCCACAGTCTTCTGCCAGTGCGTCGATCGGATTTTCCAGCCGGCTGATGATGCTCGTTAAGTACTCGCGCACGTCGGCTGAGAAAGACGGTTTGGAGGCCGCACTGGTGGTCGTGGCTTCTTCTACCTCCAGATATTGACCGATGTCAAAAGGGAACAAGTCGGCCAAGGACTGCAAGGTTGACATCGGTGAAGCGATCAATAAGAGATTGGAAGCAAAATTTGAGCATAAAAAGGTTACCTGAGGAAGGACATCAGCGGCTTGAGTGGCATCGGCTTCGGGGGGATGAATGGGCTGTTCTTCGAGGGGGCCGATGTCAGCCGATGGAGTAGGGATAGTATCATCAGCAACCAGAGGACTTGGTGCTGAGGGGGGAGTAGCTGGAGAAGTCGTCGGCTCAACGCTTGGAGGGACGTCAGAGGGATGGTGAGGTTCTGGGGCCGATGATTCAAGCTGAAAAAGGATTTGGTAAGATAAAATAAGGAAGTGGGTGATGATAATAATAAAGCTTGGCGCATACCTGAGGGGACGAAGGAGCCGATGTGGTCTGGGGAGAAGATGGCGTCGTGGCAGCAACATCGGCATCGGTCTTCTGTTTCTTTGAGGAGGGACGATGCGCTAACTTCTTACGTTTTTGGCCCATCGGCCGAGGCGCCTTGAGAAGAGCCGATGGAGATGGAGCATCACGCCCTAAGTTTGGGGTGGCCGATGGAGGTTGATACTGGATCAGCCGACCGCCGTTGCTTGTTCTTGGGGGTTCGACGCTGGCGGCCTGCAAAATTAGAGGTGAGAGTTGGTTGAAGAAGGCGATTAAAGATTGCAGGTGTTACCTCGTCTTCGGATTCAACATAGTCGGCGTCCAGACGGGAGCAGTAACAGGCGGGCGCTAAGCTGAACAGATGTTTCTTCCATTCTGACCACCATAGGACAAAGAGCTTGGTGTTGGCAGTGCAGATGAACACTTCGGTGGCGGCGCCTAGCAGGAGGGAGTCTATCAAAGACCGCAGCCGATCATATTCCAGGGCGCTGCTAACCGTGCCCCGGGCTTGGAGTTTGTCGATGAGAAATAGGCCTATCGGGAGCTGACCAAGGCCAAATTGGCGAGAGCCGACTGATGGATGATAGAACTCATACGATGGCTGAGTTCGGCCCAGAGAAAAGCCGGTTGGCAGCAGACAAGGACTGGTAGCCGATAGGAATATGGCTTTAGACTTATCATCATTCAGAGCTTTGAGTGGATCGAAGTTGGAAGGCATCTCAAATGATGATGCGTCATTGTACGCAAACCAAAGAGTGGCATCCCTGGTAAAGCCGTAATAGAACCCCTTGAACCACTGACTAACTTCAGCGGGGGTTATCTTGCAGCCAGAAAGGGCCGATGCAGCTTCGCCCATAGAGATGCATCGGCGGTAAACAGGGTCTTGATCTTCTGGGTAATCGGCCGGGAAGGATTGCTTGAGGAGAGAAGTTTCTGGGATAGCCTTGGAGGTATAAATATTAAGCCAGAGCTGAACAAACCACCAAGGACCCCCAATGTGGCCGACGGGCTGGCCAGCCGATAGCTTAGTTGCCACCTGGTGAAGTAGCTGGTAGGTGGCACCAAGGAGGTAGTGCCCCAACGGAATTTGTTTCCTATCGGCCAAGCACTCGGCCAGGCATTGCATATTGGTCGTCGGGCCGAGGGTTGCACCACCAAAGACGAACCGTTCCAACCACAAGTTCAGAAAAGCGACATGCTCCCGATCATCAACCAGTCCAGTTCCTTTGTTGTGGAGAGATATATACCTGGACCAGCCGCCGATGTTTTTTGTTTGAAGCCGGTGAGCAGGCTTGAACCGGAGTTTGAAGGGGTTGATGTAGCTTGTCGTATCCAGGCAGGTGAGCATGGTCACGTCCAGCAAAGTGGGGGTCATCGGCCCATGCCCGAACATGAAAGCATTGAGAGCATCAGACCAGTAGTATGAGGCCGATGCAAGTAGGGACTCGTTCCTTTCCATGTCAGCCAGGGAGAGATTGATGCAGTGGCCGATGTGAGATTCTTCCCACTAGGTCCTCTTTACAGCCGATACCCTAAGGTACCAATCTCTCCACCCGGACAGCTTACTCGGCCATGATCTGAAGCTGTTGGTCCAGTCACTGACCAACATGGTCGAGTTCTTGAAGGGAACGCGTTGGGTTTCGGCGACGATGAAATCGGTGGGATCTTCGCTGCCCATGGGGCCATGATAGAAAAAGCTGGGGTAATCGGCAGCCGGAATCAAGATCTGGGCTCTAAGATGCTACAGTAAACAAGAACATGACGAAGAACAGGTGAAGAACATAGCAGATCGGGTTCGTATAGATTGCAGATTGGGGGAAAATAATCGGGTGAGAAGATTACCTCAGGAACTGCAGATGCCGATGCCATCGCGGAAATAGGAGAAGTTGTAGGGATCGACGGCCGGAGAGAAAGGTTGCAATGATGCGTCTGGATTCGCTAGAGCTTGGTGAGGATGTGGAAGATGAAGCGGTGGTGCTCTGGTGATGTGAAAGCATAAAAAAGGCAAGAAGACGAAGCGTTTTTATAGAGGTATGACAACCGAGCGGGAATCGAGGCCGTTGGCACTGTTTCAAACATTTATGGCAAGTGGGCTATCTTGGGCTGCCTCGGTATGGGAGAAATCTGGAGGCCCAAAATGAAAGAATTTCGAAGTCCTATTGGAGAACTCCGAAATTGGGGGGCATGTGTTAACGCCAAAATTTGGTAAGGCCTTGTATCAGATTCGGTCAAGGGAACGATTGCAGTCGGTTAACAGAAATTGGTTCAAGGAGCAGGCCGAGTCCGAGAAAGAGCCGTGAAGACCGTGCGTGGCAGTTAATTACTATATTTATTAGGAAAAGATTTATTTTTTTTTAGGGAACCTAACCTCGTGTCCGGTCAGGATTAGTTAGCGTTTTCTATTATAGATAGGAAATCATATACCGTGTCCTATAAGGACTCATGTAAACTCGGGGTATATATACGTATGCCCGGGGACCTTGTAAAATATCAACCACAGATCAATACGAAATTCGGCGCATCGCCACCCTTTCGACGGGATCCTGCTTCTCGAGCCGGGCTGCATCAGTTAGGTCCGAACTCCTGCGAGAGGGTAAGTCTCGTCACCCCGGCTACCAATCGGCTAGGACTTCCTCGGTTAGGTCCGATATTCTAGTCGGTTTATGGTAGTCGGCTTACCACGATATATTTACTTTATTTATGGCTGCATCAGTTCAGTTTGATCTCATAGATTGATTAGGTATATCACATCACGCGTGCATAGACTGTATCGACTTACTGGGAGCGACTTATCATCAGTTCGTGCTGCATCGGTTAGGTCCGACCTACTGAACTGCTAGTGATAAGTCGATCCTGCTGGGCCGATGCGTTGTGTGCAGGCGTTTTATCGGAGTGCATAGCCGGTAAGTTATTTTCATCACGATCGCATTATATCTATCGGCCCATTGAGGCATTGTTATCATTGTCGGTCTGTGCTGCAACGGTTAGGTCCGATCTACTAGACTGACGATAATAGCTTTACTCTTGATGAGCCGATGGTGTTGTGCGATGGTGTTATCGGAGTGCTTAGCCGATAAGTTATCTGTTAAAGCCGACTACATTTATTCATTGTCTTATCCTGTACTCGCTCCATTCAGTAGTCGGCTAGCTTATCAATTATTTATCATTTATGTTATTGCATATTTTATTATATGTTCTTGCCTGTATTATTGTTACAATCGGCTAAGGGCTAGCCGATGGGTTTATTCTGCCGATCCAAGTACAAGTACAAGCAAGTTCCCGGGCACGACCCCAGGTGAGGGCCCGGGCATGAGCCCGGGTAAGGACCAGTGTATGGGCCCGGACAGCGGACAAAGATCCCGGGAGCCGATTTAAGCAAGGGCTCAGGCACAGGCATATCTTCAGGGCAACACCAGTAACACTAGACTATGATCAGTTAGGATTTATTTGATTTATTTATGCATTATACTTGCTTATTTTATCAAGTTTATAGCCGGTTTTTGAGTATCCCTTCAACGATCGGCTAGCACGATATTTGTTTATTATTATGTTATTGCTCTTGCCGTCATCGGCCTTAAGCCGATGTATAAGTGCTACAGTGCGCATCGGCCATCGGCTGATGAAACGAGTCTAGATCGGCTTCCAGCCGATTGGCTCATTGATCTAACATTTGCCTCCTTGTCAATTACAAGGGTCAAAATTGACTGCACGCCTACGAACCTCAAACTTGAGGACCTGCACTGGAGTGAAGCAAATCTCCCAGGCCTTCGCGTGTCACCCAGACGCCGGACGGCCCCTGGCGGGTTTTCGGCGCCAACAACTTCCTCTGACGGTAATCACTCCTTGTGGTCCAGGCAGCTTCATGCATATGTAATTATAATGTATGGCCACTTCAAACAAGTTGATCGCTGATCTGCCCAAGATGGCATTGTAATGATATGGCATGTCGACCACATCGAAAACAACAATCTCGTTCCTTGTGTTTTCTCTACTCCTGAGTATCACTTCTAAGGCTATTTTGCCTATGGCGTTAACCTGCTGTCCTCCAAAACCTTGAAGTAGCACTGCCGCCTTGGTTAATCTATCCATGGGAATCTGCATCTTTTTGAATGCGTCGAGGAACAAAACATCCTCTAAGCTTCCGCCATCCACCAACACCCTGTGGACCTCGCATTGTGCAATGTCAATGGAGAAGATGAGTGGATCTTGTTGTGGGAAAAGGATACCTTCTACATTTTTTGGGCCAAAGGAGATTATAGTATTTTAGTAGGCTGGTGGTTTTGCCTGCTGACTTGCCCTGACATGGTTCACCTACCGCACATATGTTTTCCTCTGCCTTTTCGACTCCATCCCGAGGGAAGAGCCACCTGTGATTGCATTGATTGCTCTCTTCGGAGCTTCCTCGGTTGCCTCCACCTTTAACACTGCTCCTTCAATCAGATTATGGGTTTGCGGTTGGATTCTATTTTGGTGCTTGTTTTCATATTTCTCTGCTTGATCGGCCAAGATGCCTTGTATTGTCTTGCACTCCTCCATTGCGTGCATACAATGTCCGTGTCACCTACAGAACTTATACTCAAATGGGAATCTTCCTCGACCTCTTCCATTTCCTTGGCCTCCTATCCATGGTGTATGTCCCCATCCACCACGGTGAAAACTTCTCCCCTCATCACTGCGGCGGAAACTTCTCCCCTCTCCACCATGATGAAAGGTTCTCTCCTCCTCCGTAATGAAATTCACTTGACTTTTTCTCTCCTACTTGAATTTCTTCCACGGTCTGGTATTATGCTCTGTCTGATTCTCCTTCGTCGATGTATTGTTTATTTTTTCTTTTTAAAAACTTTTTGCCTAGCATTGCTGATGTTTCTGCCTCCATTCTTAAGTCATCCTCTTCTCATCTAGCAAAACTCTCCATCCTTTCAAACAACTATTTGGCTGTGCTTGGCCTGTTTCTTGCGAGGTCAAACCTCAGTGATCCCTTAAGCAAGCCTCTTTTCACCGCAGCTATTATCATTGCATCATCCACATGCTTGATTTAGCAGCGGACTTGAGAAAATCTCAACATGAATTTCCTTATTATATCTATTGGGAGTTGTCGTACTGCATGCAGGTCGTCATATTCTTTCGGCTCTTCATAAGCTCCGATGAACCCAGCTCGAAATGTATCCCCCATGTGCTCCCATGAGTATATTGACAAGGTTGGGATGGTTGTGTACCAAGAGAGCGCTACTCCCTTTAACATCATGGGAAGTATCTTCACCTTATTTGTGTTATCTCCTCCGGCCGCTTCTACTGCCGTTTCATACACTCTTAGGTACTCATTTGGGTAAGTATCTCCCTTGTACTTTGTTATGTTTGATAGCTTGAAGTGTGCTGGCCAAGGTGCCATCTACAGATTTGGGCTTAAAGAACTTTTATCATCCACCGTTCGCACTCCTTAGAATTGTGGCTGAGGTATAGGCATATTCTGAGTCATGCAAGGAGTGTTCTAGAATGTTACTTGTGCAGCTTGATTTTGAGGCAATTGTTGGAAGATTGACTGAGAAATTGGTTGAGCATATCGGGGAAAAGGTTGGGCTTGCTGGAGAAAAGGCTAATTTTGTTGGAGAAAAGGCCGATTTTGCTAGAGAAAAGGCTGATTTTGCTAGAGAAAAGGTTGAGTTTGCTGAAGAAATGGCTGAGTTTGTTATAGAAAAGAAGTTTGTTGGAGGATAGACTAAGGGAATTGATTGTATGAGGGATGAGTAGGAGGTTGAATTGGGCTCTGGGCATTAAGCATGGAAGTTTGGCTGTTTGGTAGACATGTTTGCGCCAGAGGGGTGTTCAGAGTGCCCTGGGGTGATAACTCCGCCGGTATGAGCGTGGAATTCAAGATGTTTTGCTGGCTTAAGACGGGTGCATCTGTAGAGTTTGGTTGGTTCGGGATGGGTGGTGTATTGGTAGATCTTGGCTGGTTCTGGACGGATGGCGTATCTGTGGAGATGGTTGGTTCAAGGGAAGTGGTTGATTTGTTTGTGTTGGATTTTGGCTCGAGAACTGGGGAACAACATCCTATTGTGACCTCTGCGATAATTCTGGGATATCTACCACAGTCACTTCTACTGCAGCAACTGAATTTTGCAAATTCTGCAACATTTGTAATTCCCTCTGCATATATTCGAATAGTTCCCGGCTTATCATCAAAGCCCCTCGTGCTTCCACCATCTCCACTAGGTCCACCTCGTTCATGAGATCAGCATCTCCCCCAATCTAAACACCAGCTGCAGCTGCTACCATTTATCTCCTATCACGTTCTTGATTTCTCTCTCTAGCTCTATTTCACCTTCCATGACAGGATCTACTATTAGCCTTGGTTGCTGTTGAATTGTGTCGGCGTATCTTGTTGGTACTATTCTCGCTCTTTGCGGCCTCGGATGCATCTACCCCCTGACTTTCACCTTCTAGAGACTTGTGTCCCCACGGACAGTGCCACTGTTGTAACCTTCGGTCACGAACAAGAAATGGGGATAAGCGGGGGAAATGTTTCTCCCGCTTATCCTTGCAAAATATAATCTAGGGACTAAATGTAGTCAAAACACGGTTTACTCCAATATTCTCTATCCTTTATAATAGGGTTTGCCCGTCTTTTATAGCCTAGGGACCGTACAAGGAGATTACAGAAATGCCCCTGGGGGCTGCTAACCCTAGGGGCAAATTAGATATTACATACTAGACTTGCGGTCCCTCGGGGACAACTGTCCATAGTGATCTAGACTGGTCCCCACACCACGTAGGGGAATATTCCCTCCTTGGCGTGTGTTCTAAGCTTCGTCTTCGATCTCGGTATTTTTCCTCCTCCAAAGGAAAAATGTTCTCGAACTCCATCTTGACGAAATGTTCTCCCTTCCCTTCCGTACGGACTAAATGACTTTTGTTAACCCTGTGCCTAGCAAGCAAGGTCGTTAGTATTTATCCAAGTGTCGGTCGAATTGAGGGCATGGCGCCTGGTCCTGCTCCAATAATTACGAAAGGTTGTTACATTAGAAAAAAAAGGGAAAAATCGCATATTCGTGAGCGTGCAAAAATAGAAAGCCACCAATTCACTCGGGCTTCGTGCGCGCATGTGTTCACCTAACAGGGATTTCGGTTAATAGTCACTTGCATTAAAACGATTCAAACTAATTAGGGGTGAAAACGGGTCGGATACGGTCGGATCTCATCCTTCCCATATCCTAACCCATATTTTCTATTCGGAACCGGATCGGATACGGATATTATCGAATACGGATAAAAAACAGATAATGTCGGATATAAATATGGAACAAATACGTACCGAGACGGATACGAACAATATCGGATACAAATATTTATTCGGATATCAAGTCAATGCAACAACCATTTAATACCATATAGATAATAACAACGCAACCATTCTATACATCCATAATGCAAGTATATTAGAGGCTTAGGGTATAACGGCATAGTATTTGTAAAATCACATAACCATATTTAAATTAGAGGTACACAAACACAGTCAAAACAAAAGAATAAAAGATATATTTATCACATACGGATAATATCCGAATTTCTTATTGGGTAATATCCATTTTTATATCCGGATAATCCATATCCGTCGGATACCGTCTTTTCAAACCCGAACCCATATCCATATAAAAATACCCGTTTTCGGATCCGATATCCGAATAATCACCCGGGTACCCGAATATATGACCCGAATTTATCATGTTTAAATATGGGCGGGTGGACGGGCGGGAAATACCCGACCCGTTTTCACCCCCTTTAACTAATACAGTGTCTGCTAAAATCTATTGACTGGCGCGGCATCCCATGTAGCGTCCGATGTTAGCGATCGCAGCGTCCAATTTTAGCACTCGGATCGAGCGCCCGAGCGCCAGTCGCGTCCTGATTGTTTTGACTTTATTGTTTATGGTGGAAATTGGATTATTGTTTCTTATTGCTTACTATCTTTCAAAATGTTCAGATGTACTACTATCGTATTATGATCACCGGAAAGTCTATAGAACGTGATACTATTGGGAGTGTTGTATAGTTTATACACTAAAGATTTGGTACGTACATTTTGTGCTGATGGTAGCACATAAACTTTACTGTGCTCCAGCGTCACACCATGTGCTACTAGCCCTCTATAATCGAAATATTTAACTTTTTGTCACTCCGAAAAAGTGAATGGTAAAGAATTTGTCACTTTATGAGAGAAATTAAACGTGTTTGATACAGAGTGGCAAATAGTTAAACGCCCCATAATCGCTAGCCATCAACCACCGCAACAATCTACATGGCTAGCAGACATATTATTCAATTTTCTCGCAATTATTGTTCCACTAAACATATGAATAAAACTCCTAAGAAAAAAAAACTTTTAACTCTGTTCTTAATGTCCAAATTAAAATGGCTTAAATTGTTTCGTCCACTGTAAAGAAATTGAGCGATCGAGTAAATATTGTGCCATAGCACACTGCAAAATTTAAATATCTTGTCGCCCGTTAAACCTGGGAGTCAGCCATTGTTTTGCTGCACGCTGCATCAAGTGGAGTACACAGCCACTCTTTTTTTATTTGCGGGGGCGAGTCCAGTCGATTGATGATGATGAACTTTAACTAATAAAGAGAAGCCAGTCTTCCACCCTGGCATCTATCCTATAATTTATAATTTATAGACACTAACTTAATTGACTTATGACTCATTTTATCATAGAACAAATCTAACGATGTATATTCATTATATCAGATCTAACGACCGACATCACCTCCCAATGACCCCATTGGCACACCCCTTGCACCACCGTATAGACAGCGCCAAGGAGAGTGTGCCACAGGAGAAACAGGGAACCGTCTCCTGCGGAACCGCGATATCAGTACCAGTCCTAGGAAATATGATGCTGGTACGCGTGGTAACAAGATAAATCATTGCAATATTAGTAATAAATTTATACCTTTATGTTGCAACCTCAGGTAATCCCTTGGTAACAAATCTTATCAGAGAAATAGCAGCACGGAACTTAACATAGCTTATAACACCAATCCACAGGCAGCGGCTTGGGTCTAGAGACAAAACCCTAAGGTCCATCATCTTCAAACCTATACTGAGAAAGGGAGAGAAAAACAACAACAATAAAGGGATGAGTATTTTCATACTCAGCAAGTCACTGGGAAATGTGAATATTCAAGTTTCAAAGGAGGATGGGTTTATTTTGTAAGTCTTTCCTTTAAAAACTTTTTTTCCAAACTCTAAGTGTGGGATTTTTGTAAATCCATTTAGAAAGAGACTCACCGTCTCGATCCGTCTGCGAGTTGCTTTGCAACAACTCAAGCGGTAAAGCAAAATTTTAGTTTTGTTTATTTTCTCCTCTTTACCTCTATTAGTGTATCTTCATTTTCTCAAATACATCCATCAGTTGTCTCATCTTTGCGTGAATATGCTCATCACGTCTTATACCTTGGCTTTTCCGAGCCGTCCATGCCCTAACATCAACCACTTCCTCTCGAGAAGCCTACTCTACGATGCCGTCCAACATCCTAGGCCACATAGGCTCATTTCAAACCACCCAGGTCATTCATCAGTTACATAGATTGACCGTGGCAATGACTCCCATTCCCACAAACCATTTTGCACAAAGCACTGGAAAACAATTCTACACTAAGAGAATCACCTCACATTTGCCCTTGACCGTGGGCACAACTGTTCAAATAGTTTAGCTAAACTTTACAGAGGTTGCATGCTTTACCCACATGATGCGAGCTTACTTCGATACCAGCCAGTACTGGAGATTCACGACAAGGCCTTTCCAAAGTAAGCGCAAGGTCACCTATGCCAACTAGAAGGGTTCGTAGTGATCTGCTGGATCAGTGGTTCAACCACCTGAGCTCACTGTCAAAACTAAGCAATCTGGGTGAGCCTTTGCTTCCCTTGCCTAGGATTCCAGGGCACCTAGTGTATCTCATAGCAACATTCTCCATCGCCTCGTTCTACACCTAGGTCATCCTCATCTATCGACACACGAGCTTCCCTAAACCAATTAGTTACTTAGCCAGGGTGTCACAAACCCGTATGGTTGCACTGTAAGATGTTCGGATGGAATTCTTAAGGAATCTGGTCCTTATATGCGAGTACCAAAACCAAACCACACAAGCAAGAATACCGCATCGTGAGTTTTCGCAAACCATCTTTTCCTTTCAAAACCCACCGATACTAAGTATCAGGCTTTCCAAATAGTTTCAACCAATTTTTCCCAAAGTCGACATATAGTAGTGAAATGTGGGGTTTGACAATACTCGTGCTCAAAGAGCACGAACACCGAAGTACCTCATTGATGGAGCGACAAGGATTAGGGTTTCACAGTAACTTAGGAGAAATAATGCAACTACTGGGTAGGTCCATCGGTCATGTAAACCGAGGCTAATCAAATTAATCGTGTACGCTACAAGTTTGCAATCAACACATTTTATAAATTTAGGGGCAATATGATCGAAGAGCGGCTTGCTGAGTGTTGTTGTTTTTCTCCCCCTTTCTTAGTACAGGTTGAAGATGATGAACCTCAGGGTTTCGTCCCTAGGCCCAAGCCACTGCCCGTGGATTAGTGTTCTAAGCTACGTTAAGTTTCACTGCTACTGTTTCTCTGATAAGGTTTGCTACAAGGGATTACCCGAGGGTTGCAATATAAAGTATAAATTTATACTATATTGCAATGATTCATCATGTTACACGGGTACAGCATCATATTTCCTAGAACTGTACGGCATCGCGGTTCCATAGAAGATAGTTGACCCGTTTCTCCTACAGCACACCCTCCTTGGCACCGTTTGTATGGTAGTGCCAGGGCAGGGTGTGACAAGGTAGTATCAGAGCATAGTTTTGGCTTTAGGAACAAAACCGCTCTCATAAATTGACCTTAAGGACGATAATTTCAAAACAAACACTATTTGCAAAAAAAAAACTCTTACTCCCTTCTCTTATATTGTTATAAAAGGAATTTTCGAAAACAATAGACCCTAGACACATATCCTCCCTCTAATTCTGCCAGAAGACAAAGGATGCTTCTCGCCCAGTCAAGGAAAAGTTTTGTCAATGTTTTGTATCGGCAATAATAATATAGAGCTACTCGTGAGACATAAACTTGATGATTGCAAAGAAACACGAAATGAGTTTATCCTGGTTCAGGCCCTCAAGGTGAGGTAATACCCTACTTCCAGCTGTTATGTATTACCTTTGAGGTTTCTCTGATAAGATTATGCTCTTGCCCCGAGGGGCTCCCTACCCCTCCTTATATACTGGAGAGGTGAGATTACTTGATAGAAATCCCAGTTGGACTCCGACCAACGGATCTCCTTCTAGGAATACAATGTACCCGACTATGACTATATCCCTTTCCATATTATACAAGGTAATATGCACCGAGTTCTGTTGTATCTCTATTTATAGGATTAGGCCATCCTCTATTCGGGTGGCCACAAAGCCTCTCATGAGGTACCCGGGGCCCATGGCCTCCACAGTAGCCCCTGAGACCTTCATAGCTGAGTCACAGCTGGCGTCGAGTGCTCATCCTCCTTGGTGAAGATTTTTCAAGTGCTTTGCTCCCGAGTACGCATTGTCCGAGTACCTCTTCTCCAAGTTCTGCTTCATATCAGTTGGCAACAAGACTATAAAGGGCTTCATAGAAGAATATGAATAGTATGCACCGAATAGGCGCACCTATTAGGTGTAACCCCCAACTTTGTACTTAATTGTGAAACAATTAAATATAAAGTCAAAGATCTTTAATCTTTAAGTCTTTTTCGAGTAGTATATTTCTCAGAAATTGGACTCTTCAGTGTCATATCAGCTAGAAATATTTTTTGCTCAAGGCAATTTGGCTAAGCATGTAAGCCGAGTATCACTTTATGGATTTTAACCCAATATGTGGTGAGGTGTTCTTGAGAGATACTTGCATCTCCAATTTCAATGAAGACCAGCATAGATCCTTATAAGGATATATCCTTAATACCTGGCAAATAATTCAGATATCTGAACACATATATCTAGCAATTAAGCTTAACATGAAGCATATCTAATTATTTTAATCGGTTCTTGTAAAATAGCATCTGCACTGTGATTTTAACGTAGCCAGCAGTTGGCCCAATCGGACATGCCATTTAGGAACTCATATCTTACAGCCCATTACTGAGCAAGCCAGCCCAAGCCTTCTTACATAGCGCAAGCCTATAAAGCGGTGGGAGAGACAAAAGATTTCCTTTTCTCCCCCAATTCGCCAAATCATTTTAGCTCCCACACATGCACCAATCTTTGCGCTCTCCATCCCCAACTAGGGTTTCCTATAGCTCAAGTTCCCTCCCAGGAATCTGCAAAAATCTCCACTCCCACTTCGATTCCCATCGTCCAGAAGCCCTCTTGCCCAGTTCCTCACCCCAAACATGCCGAGGACGCCGTTCGATATCCCCGCTATGCCATCTGGAGCTTGGCCGACGTCAGACTGCTGCGCAACGAAGCTGGCCCTCCTAGAGAGGAAGAAAAACCTCCAACCAAAGGAGATCACCAATTGGCGTCTCGCCGCCGGTGAGTCAATCCCCTCTCCAAGTCCTCACGAGACCATGGTCTTTGCTTCTTTTTTGACTGCGGTCTCACTCTTCCATCTTCCGATTTCCTCCATAGGCTCCTTGGGTATTACCAGATTGAGCTCTACCATCTCAACCCCAACTCCATTCTCCACATCTCGATCTTCGTCACCCTCTACGAGGCCTTTCTAGGGATCGATGCCCATTTCAACCTCTTCCACTTTCTTTTTCATGTCAAGCCGCAACCCTCCAAATCCAAAATCCAAGTGATAGGGCGAGCAGGCCTTCAACCCCGCAACGAGATGAAGAAGGCCTATCTCTATGTTCCCCTAAAGACTTCACTGAAGGGGTGGCATCAGGAGTGGTTTACTGCTCCAATCTTGAGCCCTCCTTGCCCCCTTTTTTCTGGAAATCCCCCTGCCGTTCTAGAGAGCTGGACTGCCATACCATCGCAACTTGAGATGGTTCAGGTGCACCTGCTGCTGGAGAAGATCGACGTGCTAAAGAACACGGGGCTGACCAGTCCCTGGGTGGCTAGGATGTTCCAGAACCGGCGGATTTGACCTTTGAAGGCCAGGAGTCATCTTGGCTACAATTACCAGGGGAAGAACGATCAAGCTCGGGAGAGCACTGATTTTGTCTACAAGGATGTCGTCACCGACACCTTGCTTAGCTATTTCTTCAATAGAGTCGTCGAGACTCTAGAAGCCGAGCGAGTCCCCCAAACCATACTACAAAGATAGGCCTCAACCGAAGGTAATGTCTCATGTAATATTTGCCTTGATATCCATCTGTGATGTGTGGTATGAATGTTGCTCAATCGAGCTTTCCTTGATGCTTGATACTTGCAGGAATTCACCGAGTTCGATTCTAACCCACAAGGCCAGTCGGCCAATGGGGCTAGAAAATGGCCGACCAGCCCCTCATTAGCCCAACCTAGCCCCAAGAAGGCTGGGAAGCGACCGGTGACGAACCAGGCCAAAAGGAAAGACACGCTGAGTAAGGCATCAGGCGGTCCGATGATCAGAAACCCCAACAGCACAGCCCCTGGATCAACCAACCCCAGAACCGCGCCGCTAGCTACCACCATGCCCCAGTCGGCCGCACCGAGTACGGTGCCGACTGGGCCAAGATATCCACTGCCGACTGTCATGCCCACGAGCCTGACTGCCGACAGCACTCCACCACCGAGCAAGCCTTCGGGCCCATCGCCGACTACCTCCAATCCTAGTGCACAAGGGTTGAGGTTTAAGACTTCCAAAATGTATGAAAATCCTCAGTCTTTAGAAAATCTTGAGTAATTTCTTGATTGCTGAATAATTCTGCAGGAAGCCAAGTGACGCTAATCCCAAGGGGACAGCGCCACCAACCCCTGTAGCCGCTCCCGTCCCGACTAAGGCCGAAACAACAATGCCGCAGCCCGAGCTGAGTGTTGTCCTAGCCCCTGAGGTTGAGACAACCCACTCGGCCGGGCCGTAGGCCTCACCCAGTCGAGACACCATGGCAGACGTTCCCATCCCTGAGCTCGCCCAAGACCCAGCACCACCGATCAATCCAAGGCCCAGGACTCCTCCTCCACTTTCTTCATCTTCCGACGACGATGACCTCCCCAGGCTTAAGGCTTCTCCACCAAACTTCCCACGGACATTTTACTAGGTTACACCAGAGGGGGAAGAGCAAACCTTCGAGCACAACAAGGAAGCCGCCCAAAGGGAGCGAGTCAAGCCAATGGAGGCTACCATCTCTGCATTGAGGAGTATCCAGGTATATAATCCATCTGATTGTGTTTGCTGGTTTGCAGTTCCTCAGAATTTTCTACCATTGTTGCTTGTCTTGTCTAACTTCAACGTATCTTGTGCAGCAAGTGGTTGATCGATCCGAGAGAATGGACAAAGTTCTGTCCCAACTTGCCCCTCAGCTCACTCAACTCCACTAGCTCTAGATTGCCAAAGATGATTTGGAGAAGACTAGCAAGAAGAGGGAGGAGTGGTTGAAGGATTTTGTGAACAAGCTCAGGGACAAGAACTGGGTGCAGACAGGGACCATCAGAGGTATGTTTCTTCTTTGCCTGAGTAACCTCAAACCAATCTTCCTACATTGCTGATCTTCAACTTTGATTGGCTATAGCTCTAGAGACAAACCTGAACAACCAGTCCCTGAAGATAGAACGCCTAAAGAAGGAGCTAAAGGAGCTCGAGAAGGCAAAGTCCAAAGTGGACGCCGAGTACACAAGTAAGCTTCATATCTGCTCTGGTACTCTATCCGACTAGGTATCCAGATTTATTGATGCCTCTTTTCTGTGTGAGCAGCCTTCAAAGTAAATTCACAGATCCAATTTGACGCTTTTGCTGAAGAGATTAAAATAATAAAGGAGTCGCGGAACATCATAGTGGATTCCGCGAAGACTTTATTAGATATTATGCAGCCAAGCCTGGCCGGGCCCAGCTCTAGCTCCATCTCCCAAGTGGCGTAGCGCCTTGAAGAGGCCCCTGCACTCCTGAAGAAATACTCATCCGAGCACGTCGCCGTGGGGATTGCCCAAGCACTGGCCATGACGAAGTCTCTCTACCCCCGGGTAGACATTGAGGCCATCGAAGAGGGCTTTGCTGAAGGCACTACCCCGGAGGAGGGATTGGAGTTAATTAGCCAGGTCAGGCTTACTGCTGAGGCCATCACCGAGGATCTGCCCATGTAAACATAAGCTTTTATGTAGTCGGTGTCTGACAAAAACAATATGTATATATTGTGCATGCTTTTGATGTTTGTTGTTATATTTTGCCGAGTTCTTGTTTTATTTTAGCCATCATTAGCCTTACCTAGGTATAGAAAGCGGCGTAGCTATTCTATATAAAAGGAGTGATAAACTTTATTTATATATAAAAGGAGTACAAAACTCAGGTATAGAAAGGACGTAGTTGTTCTATGTTCCACGAGTTGTTGACTAGGACACCATCTTCTGTCTTTAGTCGGTAGGCGCCCGGATGTGTCACCTCAGCGATAATAAATGGCCTCTTCCAAAAGGGAGATGATTTATACCTGTCTTTGGTGATTTGGATTTTTCTCAGAACGAGATCTCCCATCGAAAAGGCATGGCCACGAACATTCCGACTGTCATAACGACACAGGCCTTGAAGATACCTTACCGACTGGATAGTTGCGATGTCCCATGCTTCTTCCAACTAGACTAGCTCGACCAGTCGGTCTTCGATTGATTTTCCTTCTGAGTGGACCCGAACTCACGGAGAGCCGAACTCCAACTCGGTTGGTAACACAACCTCAGCACCATAGACTAGAAAGAAAGGAGATTGCCCTATTGCCTGACTAACCATGGTTCTTAAAGACCAAAGAACAGATAGAAGCTCTTGCACCCACCGCCCTGTATATGGTTGTAGTCGGTCGAACACCCTAGTCTTGATACCTTGTAAGACCATGCCATTTGCATGCTTGACCTGCCCAATGCTTCGTGGGTGTGCCACAGAAGCATAACAGATCTTGATGCCAAAGTCGTCATAAAAATCTTGAAAAATACCGCCAGTGAACTGAGTGCCATTGTCCATTATGATGTGGTTGGGAACACCAAATCGGTATACGATACTCATGATGAAGTCTTTTGCCCTTACCACTGTTATGGTAGCCACAAGTTTTGCCTCGATCCACTTTGTGAACTTATCTACTGCGACGAACAAGTGTGTGAACCCTCCTAGCGCTTTTTTGAACGGCCCGACCATGTCAAGCCCCAAACTACGAAAGGCCAAGAGATTGGAATTGTTTGTAGTTATTGGGCCAGAAGATGTGTTTGCCTAGCAAAGAACTGGCATCTCTCGCATGTCCGAACTATGTCTTTAGCATCTGTAACTGCAGTCGGCTAGAAGAATCCTTGTCTGTAAGCCTTTCCAACTAACATCCTTGATGTAGCATGATTGCCACAGATGCCCGAGTGGATGGATTACAGAATTTGCTTGCCCTCATCGAGTGTGACGCAGTGCATGAGGACTCCGGATGTGCTTTGACGATAGAGATCTACTCTGACTACAAGGAAACATTTGCTTCAACGTTTGATCCGCTCGGCTTCACTGCGATCTTCTGGGAGCTCGTCTTCCAGGAGGAACCTGATGATTGGAGTCCGCCAATCCTGAGAGATGATTAGTACTTCATTTGTTTTTGGGGTAGATTCAGCCCCCGACTACTTGAGTACTGGCTTCTTTTTGACTGATGGCTCCAATAATTACTCGACGAAAATTCCAGTAGGGACCACTTCTCACTTGGATCCCATGTTGGCTAGCTCATCGGCAGCTTCATTGTATTGCCATAGCACATGTGTAATCTCTAGCCCATCAAACTTGTTTTCCAGCTTCCGTACCTCCTGACAGTATGTCGTCATGTTGTCGTCCAGACACGTCCAGTCTTTCATGACCTAATTCACCATGAGTTGAATCCTCGTGTACTACCAGTCAGCGGATGCCGAGTGATATGGTGATGCGGAGCCCGTGGATGAGTGCCTCGTACTCGGCAATGTTGTGGGATGTTGGAAAGTGTATCTGAAGGACATATTTTAGTTTTGCACCAGTGGGTGATGTCAGAACGACGCCAGCCCTTGCTCCGCCAATCCGTAGAGAACCGTCGAAGTACATCGTCCACTACTCTAGCTTGTCTGTTGATGTGGCCATCTGAACTTCCGTCCACTATGCCACGAAGTTGGCAAGTGTCTGTGACTTGATTGTTGTCCGTGGCTGAAAAGCAATATCAAACGCCATCAACTTGAGCACCTATTTAGCGATTCTACCGGTGGCCTCATGATTGTGTAGAACGTCTCCAAGTGGATACGATGTGACAATTGTAACTTGATGCGACTGAAAATAGTGCACAAACTTTCGGACAGTTATGAGCAAGCCATATAGCAACTTCTGGACTGGGGATATTTCATCTTGGATTCGCCTAGGACTTTATTGACAAAGTAAACTGGCCTTTGTACATTTTGTATATGCCCTAGCTCTACCCGCTCAATGACCAGCACCGTGCTGACTACCTAAATGGTTGCCGCCAGATACAACATAAGTGGTTCCTGAGGCATTGGTGATGCCAACACGGGTGGTGACGTGAGGAACTTCTTGAAGTCTTCAAAAGCTTGTTGGGCTTTAGGCGTCCATTAAAAATTATCAACTTTCTTCAATAATTTGAAAAAGAGCATGCCCCGTTCGCCTAGTCGAGAAACGAATCGACTGAGTGCCGCCATGCAACCGGTCAGCTTCTGTACATCCTTCTAGCTAGTCGGGGGTGCCATGTTCATGATAGCATTAATTTTCTCTGGATTTGCTTCGATGCCCCATTGCTATACGATGAAGCCGAGTAATTTTCCCGAAGGTACTCCAAAGACACTTTTCTAGGTTCAACTTCATCTTGAATTTCCGAAGGCTTTGGAAAGTTTCTTCTAAGTCGGCGATGAGGTCCTCCTTGACTTTAGTTTTGATCACCACGTCATCGACATATGCCTCCACGCTGCGCCCGAGTTGAGTGTGAAGACACCTCTGGATAGCACGTTAATACGTTGCGCCAACGTTTTTCAACCCGAACGGCATAGTGACATAGCAGTATGCCCCGAATGGTGTGATAAAAGAAGTCTTCAAGAAGTCCTCCTCCTTTAGGCTGATTTGATGGTATTCTGAGTAACAGTCGAGAAAACTGAGTAGCTCGCATCCTGCAGTTGAATCGATCACCTGATCTATCCTGGGTAGACCAAATAGATCCTTGGGACACGCTTTGTTTAAGTTGGTGTAATCGACACACATGCGCCATTTACCGCTCTTCTTCTGGGCCAAGACTGGGTTTGCTAGCCAATCTGGGTGATAGACCTCTTTGATGAACCCGGCTGCAAGGAGTTTGGTTATCTCCTCCTGAATAGCATCCTGCGGTCCTGTGCAAAACGCCGTAGCCGTTACTTGACCGGTTTGGCGTCCGGCTTGACGTTGAAGGAATGCTCGATCACCTCCCTTGGTAAACCAGGCATGTCGGAAGGTTTCCAAGCAAATATATCCCTGTTCGCATGGAGGAAGGTGACGAGCGCGTCTTCCTATTTGGGGTCGAGTCTGGTCCTGACAAGCGCAATCTTGGTGGGGTCGAAAGGGTCCAGGGGGATCTTCTTTGTCTCTGAACCTACTGAAATTCTCGACTTGGCTGCTTTCTTCATATTAACTTGGTCGTCCTCATTTGCAATTGTTGCATCTAGTCGAATGTTGCTTCGTCCGACTGCCGCTTTGTGAGACTAGGCCAACTCGCAACTCTACTTGTTGCAAGTGAAGGTTTGCTTGACATCGCTGCACAAAGAAAGTACTCCTGCTGGTTCTGGCATCTTGAGCACCATGTATGTATAGTGGAGTACTGCCATGAATTTGGCTAGTGTAGGCCGCCCGAGTATGGCAGGGTACGCGGTCTTGAAGTCGGCAACCTTGAAGCAGATATTCTCAGTGCGAAAATTCTCCCGCATGCCAAAAGTAACTGGCAGAGTGATCGATCCAAGTGGAGTGGAAGAGAGGCCAGGTATTACCCCGTGGAAGGGAGTTGTATCCGGCCGCAACTCAGATCGAGAGATCTTCATCTAGTCGAGCGTTTTGGCAAACAAAATGTTGAGTGCTCTTCCTCCATCAATGAGAACCTTCTTCAATTTGACACTCCTGATGACCGGGTCTAGGATGAGTGGATAACATACTGGACGCGTGACTCGGACGGGGTGGTCCACGCGGTCAAAAGTGATTGCCATCTCTGACCAACGTAGGTATTGGGGGGCATCTGACGAGACCGAGTTGACCTCTCGGGCCGTTAGCTTCTGTTTTCGCTTGGACTCGTATGCAGATGGCCCTCCGAAGATGTGATTGAGCTCAGCCTAGGGATCTTGATAGTTATCCTTGTCCTTGTTTTCGCCAGACATTGATGGTTGCTCAAAAGCGAACTTCTTAAGCATAAAACAGTTCTTAGCCACGTGCTTCCCCTTTGGGTGGAAAGGGCATGGCCCGTTCATAACCTTCTAGTATTCACCCGTCCTCGGGGGTCATGGTCGGCTGCACTCAACAGCCGCCACAACATTGTCCAAGTTGCTTGCGATTGCCGGACTTAGTCGGAGCCGCATCGTCAGTGTCCTTCCACTCCTTCTGTCAGGGCTCCTTCTTGTCGTCTAGGGCCTCAGCAACGGTATCGGCCGAGTCAGCGTATTTATTCGCCATGTCGAATAGAGCTTTGACAGAACTTGGAGGTTTCTGAGTGAACTTAGCGATGAACGGTGTGTCATTGACTCTTTTGCGGAAAGCGGCGATGACGACCTCGTCCTTGATGTTGGGTATTGAGTTCCTCTTCTCGGAGAACCACTTGATGAAGTCACCGAGGGACTCATTCTTCCTCTGGTGGCACTGATATAGATCGTACTCAGAAGACAGCCTCTCGTACGTTCCTTGGAAATTTGCGATGAAACGCTCCCCAGGAGCTGATTGACCGCCTAGAAAGCCCTTTCAGCCATGTTCGCCGAGTTAGCCAAGGCGACTAGGAGGTAGTTAGCCATGGCCTTGTGATCGCCTCCGACCGCACGAATTGCCAAGGTGTAAACTGTTAACCAAAACTCTGGATTGATCTTCCCGTTGTACATCTCTATTCCAGTCGGATTGCTAGATGGCCAGTCGACTTGTTGTAGCTCGTGGGTGAACGCCTGCACTCCTTCAACCGGGTGAGGGCTCCGACTTTGACTACGGCGATGAAATCGCTCGTGGTAGAGGCTGAAGCGCTCATGCTCATCTTCCAGTCGGCGGCGTTCGTCCTCTTCACATTCTCAGCGTCGGGCATTGATATCGTGGCGGAGATACCACCGTAGTCGTCCTCGGGCATCCCGGTTGTCACAGCAGTTGTCTTGATGGTGCCGTCGTCGATCATTGTTTTGATTGCTGAGTGACGTATAACAAGACTCCGAGCGATGCTGACTGGAACCAGCTGCACGGCACCGTGTTGAGGCAGATGAGACTGCCGTGTCTGAAGCCGTCCTGTTTGAAGGTATGAGAGTATCTCCAGATTGATGTCGTTGCTAACATGCCGCTGTGGTGATCATTGTCTTAATCCTCACAATAGTCGGGGTGACCTAGTGGTCGGGCCCGAACTGCAAGGTATACAACAATGTGGCAGCGGCCACGACGTTCTATTGTGGGGTCACGAAGACGTCATGGTCGCCTACTCGGGTTTGGAGGATCTCTTGGTGAGTAGTTCGCCCAGCTTTGCGCAAGTTGTCATTGCGAGCATCTCACTCAGCTTGTAGGCGTCGTGTGTCATCCTCCTGTTGCTCACGCAGTCGGCGAGCCTCCTCTTACTGATCGTGTAGTCGGCGTGCATCTTGTGCGGGAGTTGTGCTCTTGGATACCATGGACACTTCACGTGGTGGAGAAAAGCTTGCCGAGCTGTTGCCCAACTGTGAGTCGGAGTCAGAGTAGTTTAGGGGGGTGATTACAACTCCAACCTCCCTAGATCCGATCTCGAGCGGCTATGAGCCGTAACCGAGTCAAACTCCAGGGGATTGGATCTACCGCATCAGAGTTAGATTGAAGTTATCCGCGGTATTGCCAAGTCCGAACGGGAGATTGTCGATCCCTTCCTCTCTTAGCCCAACCTCGACCGGCTCAAGACCGAGTCCGAGTTGAACACCGAAAGAAAGAGTTGTCCTTGGACTCGCGTATCTTGGGGATTGCCACAGCATGTCGCCAAAGGCTGCTGTAGCGTTGAGCAGGCCGACTGGCGCAAAGTCAGCTTGGTTTCTGGCCGACCTAATCGAATCCGAGTCGGTCAGGGTGAGGTCGCCGAATTTGTCGGTGACGAAGTCGAGGCTCCCAAAGCTGATTATCTGCTGAGAAAGAATTTGACGCCGTCGACTCCGGTTGTTGGATCCATCAGGCTTGTTGAAGATGATCTCACTGAAGCCTCTACCTAGCGTGCCAACTGTCGATGCTTTGTATCGGCAATAATAATATGGGGCTACTCGTGAGACCTAAACTTGGTGGATTGCAAAGGAACACGAAACGGATTTATCCTGGTTCAGGCTCTCAAGGTGAGGTAACACCCTACTTTCAGCTATTGTGTATTGCCTTTGAGGTTTCTCTGATGAGATTGTGCTCTTGCCCCGAGGGGCTCCCTACCCCTCCTTATATACTGGAGAGGTGAGATTATATGATAGGAATCTCAATCGAACTCCGACCAAGGGATCTCCTTATAGAAATACAACGTACCCGACTAGGACTATATCACTTTCCTTATTATACAAGGTAATATGCACCGAGTTCTGTTGTATCCCTATTTATAGGATTAGGCCCATCCTCTATTTGGGTGGCCACAAAGCCTCTCATGAGTTACCTAGGGCCCATGGCCTTGGCACGCCCAGAAATTTAGCCAATTTCTAGACTATTTTGTGTATTAAAATCCCTATCCAGGAATCAAGCCAGGGTATACAAAATGACAAATCGATAAACAGATCCAAATGTAAACAAAGCGTAAATACTTACAGAAGAGGCACTTAGTCCTCACACGGAAGAAAACAGCAGCGGAAAGGCGAAACTAGCGTGACTTCAGCTCCACACCACAGGCAAGCTCAACTGGGGTATAAGCCAAGGTCTTCTCTTCTGAAAAGGGAGACACAGCAAGACTGAGTACCACCCACCGTACTCAGCAAGCCACACCAATGATGCATTTGTGCACGGGATTTCAAAGGAAGGCTGGTGGCTCATTTGCGTAAAAGCAGTTGTAAACAGTGGTAGTTATAAAACAGGTAAAACAGTTGTTATTTTAATCAGTATTAATCCATCACTGAACAACGCTACACCATGTTGATCAGGCCCAAACCATCCACCTGAACCATACCAGTTCTATTAAGTCAAGTTGATTAAGTAAGGGTGAGTCTAATCACGGTGAGTCTTGACCAATCGCCCATAACCGCGGGCACGGCTATTCGAATAGGTTTTAACTCTGATCAGAGGTGTACAACTGTACCCACAAGACATAGCCCCGCACATGTCTCCACATACCCGTAACCCACGGTGAAGGGGCCGTGACAGGGCCATTCACGCAACATTTCCCTAACCATACACACCACGCTGAGGTTGCACTTGTCGACAGGACACCCCATATTGGCCAGGCTACCCCCTTGTGCCACAATGGATCCGGAAGCTAATCAACCCTACCCCGGGCCGACCCAACTCCATCACGCCCATCCTCACCATCAGTGCCTAGGAAAGGGAGAAAAGGCGCTACAAGCCCAGCCATTGCCCACGCTAGCTTGTGAAAAGTACGAGTATTTGCTCAAGGGGTTCCCGCGAATCGGTCCTTAATTGCCACGGGTGTGACCAGCAAAACCATGCACCCACAGCCCACCATTAGATCACATTTTAGTTGATTAGTTATGACCAATTACCATGGTCAAACATCTCGAACACGCGGCTCATCAGGTTACCAGATATAGAAATGATGCGTTGTCCCATCAGTGATCTAGTGGTGCTACGCATGGCTAAGCAGGTCCTATCTCAAGCTGCGTCACCGAATGAGACACAAGCTAGTCAAATTATCACCCAAAGTTATCAAGGAATGGATAAGAAATAAACAGGGTCTCAAGCAAGCGGATAGGTTGTCCCATATTCCATGTAATTGGCAAAACATGCAATTTATTTATAAATCATAAAATGTTTCATAAAGTAGGTTCAACATGCTCAAGGATGAATGTGTGACTTCCCTTGCTTCTTCAAATAACCTTCCGAGCGAAAACCGCGAAGTCGCGATCCTTCAAAACATCGGATTCCTAAGCGTTGGCATGCAAAACGAGGAAAAACTCTAATAAAAACCAAGTAAATAGTACATGAAAAGTAAACAAACATGTAGAGCTCAATTTTAGATGAATTTGAGAGTTGAATAGTCTAGTTTGGAGTTCGTATGAATTAGTTATGAATTTTAGAAGTTCTGACCTGTTTTTAAGCATTTTTAGGAATTAAACTGATTTATGGCGCAATAAATAATTATTTTTATGAAGGAAAAGGGGAATTACTGCATCAGCTCACGGGGAGAGAGAGGGCGATGTCACTGACATGCGGGCCCTACGCATCGGTGAGACTAAGCGGCCGGTCCACCGTGGACCAAGACCACCGGGTGGTCCACGGGGACGGACAGCCGAGATCAGGGTGTGGAGACTGGATCGACAGCTCAGGTCGATCGAGCGGCATGACCACGTGGATGGGCACGTGGTGGTGATAGCGGACGGGAGGGCGGAGGTGGCGCTGACATGGTGGCCACAGTGGCGCCACGTCGGCACGGGCGGGACTAGATGGTACAGACATGGCTGCCGAGCAGGAAGGCCACGTCACCACGCCGGCGAGCACGAGAACCAATGGTTCCGATGAACGGCGGTGTGACGGCGGAAACGGAGAACACCAAGGGGATGAGCATGAGACGGCGAGCTTTACCCACACTTGCGCGACCGGAAACCACGGCGGAAAGGGAGCCGGCAGCAGGGATTTGCAGCGGTGGCTTCGGGTTGGCCGGCGGCAAGCTTGTCCCGATAGAGCTGAGGTGAGGGTAACCGGTGGCTGGGCTCCGCCGGAACCTGGCGACGGTGGAGAAGGGTTTAGGCGAGAGAACGGCCAACCGGGATGGCGGAATTTAGTAACTGGAGAGCTGCGGCGATGATAGTGCTCATCAGGCGCGAAGGGGAGAGGGCTCAGGCGACGATTGGGGCTGGAGAGGGGGCAGCCGAGAGGCTCCCCATGATGGCGAATCTGCTGGCGGCGGCGACGGCGTGGCCCAATGGGGCTGCAGACACCGGCAGCGAGCGGCTGGAGGCATGGCTGGCAGTGGCGATCGGCACTCGTGGGGAGGGCGAGCTAGGGGGCACGGCGAGCTCGGCTAGGTGAGGGAAAATGGAGAGAGAGGCAAGGGGGCTCCATTTATGAGCTCGGCGAGGCGAAGACGTGGCCGGGCGAGGCAGATTTAGGGAAAGCCTGGGCGCTGGCCATGGCGGCATCGCGGGGTTGTGGAGCACGATTTCATGCTGGACTTCGCGGGATGATGGGGGGAAAAGGGGAGGAAGTGGGGGAAGTGGATGGCGACCTCAGCCCGCGCGGATTGGACGCGAACACGGGGGCGCGAGGGTGCGGGAACAGCGGTGACGTGGGGTTGTGTGGCGCAGGGTTGGCGGCTATGGCGGCTGCCTAGCCGGAGGAGGAAAACAACCCCGATTGGTGGGCCCCAACCCCACCTGTCGATGGCACGGACGGTGATGGGCACGGGAGGCGGGAGCGGACCAGGCCGGCTCGACTGGGCCTAGAAGGAGGCCGGCCTAAGAGGGAAGGAGGGGAGAGCTGGCAGGCTGGCGGGAGAGAGGGGTAAGGATTGGGCCGGATTCGGCCCAGAGCAAAGGGGAGGGATTTTAATTTGATTTCTCCATTTAAATATTCACTAAAATGCACTTTGTGCAATTAAAAATTAGGGTTTGTGCTCTGAAAATTCCAAGAAAATTCCAGAGAGTATTTTTAGGGCATGGAGAAATTAATAAAAATTCCCCCATGCATGATTTATCATAGGAAATTATATTTCTCGTATTATTCCACTTGTTAATTGCGTTGCAATTTAATGTAATTTCTAGGAATCGATTTTTTTAAATAATTTTTAAATCCCTGAGCAAAAATCAGGGCGTGACAGCCCTCCACAAGTTTCAAGAAGGCCGCAAGAAGAGGTTAAACCTAGGACTGCCACTTACTCATTAGGAGTTTGTGTATATGTGTTATGCTTGTTGGGTTTGCCAAAATGTTTTCTCCCATAGTTTTTCTTTTCCCCCTCATTAGACTTTCTCCGTCTAACCTCGACCAATTTTCCAGATGGCCCGACGTTCCAAACATCAGATCCATGGCCCTAACCGCGTTGGATTTGAAGAATCTCAAGCTAATGCAGTCAACTCCAATTAACCTGATAATCACGACCCTGTCCAAGACACCGATAATGGACACCCAGATGCTGCTAGACTAGCCAATCAAGCTAAACCCAGAAACCAACCCAAGATACCCACACCCCACCTATGGATTACCAGCAACACATGGTTATGAAAACTCAGATCTTGCAAGCATTAACCAAGAACATAGCCACAATGATAGAGCGCCTACCACCTCAACTAGCACAAGCCAATGGTCGATCCAAGTTGAGAGACTTCCAAAGATCCCATCCACCAGAATTTTCACACACTGTTGAACCCATAGAAGCCGATGATTGGATAAAAGATGTAGGTAGTCCAATGCACCCCACTAGAGAAAACCCTCTTTGCAAACTACCAGTTGAGAGGACTAGCCGCAGATTGGTGGGACAACCACTGTGCCACCCATCAAGATGTCGCCACCATTGAATGGACAGAATTTGTAGAAGCTTTTAGAGCCGCCCATATCCCAAAGAGCATGATTGACATAAACAAAGATGAATTTAACAGCCTCAAGCAAGGACAACTCAGTATCAACGAATACTTGAGTCAGTTTAACAGATTGGCTCGGTATGCCCCTGAAGAAGTGAACACTGATGAGAAAAAGATACGGAAGTTCCTAAAAGGAATGAAGATTGACCTAAAACTTCAACTAATAGCCCATAACTTCTCAACCTTTCAACACATGATCAACAAGGCCTTACTTGTGGAAGATACTGAGAAAGAAATTGTCGATGTTTTACACCGGCAATAGAACTATAGGGCTACTCGGCAAGGGGAAACTCGGTGGATTGCAGAGGAACGCAAAGAGATTTTATACTGGTTCAGGCCCTCGATGTGAGGTAATACCCTACGTCCAGTTGTGGTGTTATTCCTCTGAGAGGTTATGTCGATCAATGATCTCCCGTGCCCTTAGGGGGCGCCCTGCCTTCCTTTATATAGTAGGGGACAGGAGTACATGATAAGGATTCCAGCCGAATACGGTCAAGGGATTTCCTTCTTAGAGATAGAAACTTATCCAACTAGGACTATGCTTTCCTTATCGTGCAAGGCAAAGTCTGCCGGGTGCTATCTTATCTCTAATTACATGATTCGGCCCATCCTCTATCCGAGTGGCCCATATGCTGATGATGAGGTACCCGGGGCCCATGGCCTCCACAGTAGCCCCTGAGACCTTCATAGTTGAGTCACAGCTGATGCCAAGTGCTCATCCACCACGGTGAAGATTGCCCGAGTATGATGCTCTTGAGTACTCTTTGTCCGAGTAAGTCTTCTACCCGAGTCCTGCTTCATGTCAGCTGGCAGCGAGGCTATGAAGGGCTTCATATAGATGTATGAATAGTATGCACCGAATAGGCACACCTATTAGGTGTAGCCCCCGACTTTCTGCTTAATTGTGAAGACAATTAAACATAAAGTCAAAGATTTTTAACCTGATAGTCTTTCCCGAGTAGATTACTACTGGTATATGAGACTCTTCGGTATCATGTCAACCGGAATAAACTTTATAGTCTTGCCGAGTAGGGAACTACTCGTATGTAGGACTCTTCGACTTCATGTTAGTCGGAATGAGTGTTTATAGTCTTGCCGAGTAGGGTGCTACTCGTATATGGGGCTCTTCATCATCATGTCAGCCAGAAAGGGGGTCTATAGTCTTTTCCGAGTGGCGTCCCACCCAGAGGTTAGACTCCTCTGCGTCATGTCAGCGGGAATATGTTTATAGTCTCTCCCGAGTAGTGCACTACTCGAAAGTTAGACTCTTCAGCGTCATGTCGGCTGGAATAATGTTGCTCATGGCAACTATTGGCCAAGCATGTAGGCCGAGTACTACTTTTATGAAAATAAATCCACAGCGTGGTCAGGTGTACTCGAGAAAGATACCTGCATCCCCAATTTTAATGAAGACCAGCTTGTGATCCTTGTAAGGATATATCCTCGAGACCTGATGGATAAAACAGATACCCAAACATATATGTTTAGCAATAAGGCTCTCATGAAGCATATCTGTTTACCTCATCGGCTCTTGTTAGTAGCACCAGCGCTATAATTTCAACTCAGCTTGCGGGCGGCTCACATGGAGCATGCTACTGTAGGAACTCATATCTTGGTGACCCAGCACCGACTATGTAGGCCTAAGCCCATTTAGTCGGCACAAGCTCTATAAATAACGGGGAGAGAGAAAAAAATTCCTTCATCTTCCCCAAATCAGCCAATCGTTTCGTCTTCCGTCTCCGCGCCCAAATTTCGCCTTTTGCTCGGTTAGGGTTAGCTGCTACTGCTGTTCCCTGCTCGAACTCGAGCGATTCCAGTCCGCTTCGTCTATTCCAAGCCCCCAATTCGCTTTTCCCCCAGATCTTTCCGCTCCTAACCATGCCGAAAGCTTCGGATCTTGTGGGTGCGCCAGAGAATGCTTGGCCGACTTCGGATTGTGGCTCGGTGAAACTGAGGCTGCTAGAGAGTCAATTGAAGTTACCCAGCCAAGAGGTGATCCGCTAGCGGCCAGCTAAGGGTGAGTCAGTCCCAAATCCCCAATCTGGCGAAACAATAGTTTTTGCCTCTTTTTTCGATCGGGGTTTGTGCCTTCCCTCTTCTGATTTCTTCCGCTGCATCCTTGACTTCTATGGGTTGGAGTTGGTGAATTTGAATCCCAACTCGATTCTTCAAATCTCCATATTTGTCACTCTTTGCGAGTGCTTTTTGGGTGTGGAATCCCATTTTAATTTCTTCAGGCATCTGTTCCACATCAAACCCCAGCCCTCTAAGAATAATATCAATGTGATTGGGGGGTTGGTCTCCAGTTGAGGAGTGATGGGAAGAAAACATATCTTGATCTCCCCTTGAAATCTTCCTTGAAAGGCTGGCACAAGGAGTGGTTCTATTGCGCAGATCTGGCTCCCTCCTTGCATCCATTCACCGGCTTGCTACCGGTAGTTTTACCAAGTTGGTCGGCAGATCAAACCTTTGAGGAGATGGGGCAAGTGCAGCAATTGTTCGGGAAATTAGATGACCTTAAGAAAGCTGGCCTGACTGGACCTTGGGTGGCCCGCCGTTTCCTGACTCGGCGCATCCAGCCGTTGAAGCTGAGGAGCGCTTTCGGCTAGGCCTTTAAGGGCAAAAATGACCCTAACCGAGTAAGCAATGAGTCGGCCGATAAGCGCACGGTGACCGAGACCCTGTTTGGTTACTTCTCCGAAGGGGTGATCACGACCGAAGATGATAATCGCCGGATTGCGGCCTATAGCTTCCTTCAGCCCCGTTCCAAGGTAATCTTTGTCCTTCTTCTATGATGAATGCCTGTGGACTTGTATGTATGATTGCCCGACATAGTGTGATGTATTTTGTTGATTCATCTGTAGTGGTGCGAGGAGTTCGATGAGGACTCCCACTTGTTGTCGGCCGTCAGATCAAAGAAGAGGCCGAGGAGCCCCCCTGCTGCCTAGCCCGACTCCAAGAGAGTGGGGAAAAAACCTGTTCTATATCGGGGCGAGGGGGCCATGACCCCGCGTGTCATGGTGGGAGGCCTGAAGATAAAGGACACCGCCGCCGCGGCGCCTAGGCGATCAAGTCCCAGGTTGGGATCAATACGGCCGAGCTCGACGCTGCCAAGCCTAGCAAAAGCACCGCCGACTACGCGGTCCTAGCAGGCGCCGCCAGGCACACGGGTGCCTGAGTTGGCCATGCCACCGACAGGGTCGCCTCTAGTTGCCACGCTGCCACCGACTGCTTCACCGACCAGGCCAACAACCGGGCGCAGCGCTCCACAGGGACCCGGATCGCCCGGCGGGAGACTGAAGTTCTCCACGAGGTATGCTGCTTCAGATCTTCTGAGATTCTTGTCTGTTGCAGTGGTACTTTGATGTCTATTTCGCCATGCAGGAAGCGTGCCGATATCGATCTCAAGGAGACCGCCCCGACCGCTCCTCTTGAAGAGCCCGCCCCAACCGAGCTGGCGCCTGCGAGCACACCCGCTGAGCCGGTGGCCAACCTAGTCACGGAGACTGAGGTGGTCCCGACCGTGGGGTCGCTGGTGCCACCCAACCAAGGAGCAGTTGCTGAGGTTGCTGCCCCAGCCCCTGAGCCGACGCCCGCTACCGAGGCCGTTGTCGGAGCCCCCGAGTCGACCCCTAAGGCCGTAGAGGACACCGATGTGGGGGCCGGGACCCCGTCTCCATCATGGTCATCGTCATCGTCGTCGCTGCCGCCGGAGATCCCGAACCTTCATCGGATTGAAGCTCCTCCGTGTAGGCTCCCTCGGACGTTCACCTGGACAGCGGCTGACGGAACCGTGAAGAGTTTCAAGCTTGATGAGGCCGCGGCGAGAAGGGAACGTGAAAGCTTGCTTCGCGCCGCCATCACCGGGTCCTAGGGAGTTGGGGTATAATTCTTGTGGCAGAGTCGTGGTGGTCTTCTTGTTTTGACGTCTGACTCCACTCTTGACTCATTCTTTCTCTGAGCAGAAACTTGTCGATCGCAATGAGGAGATGACCGAGATCCTGGTCGAAATGGCCCCCCACCTCACGGAATTAGAGCAGCTCCAGGCGTTGAAGGTCGAGATGGAGGAGCGCCACACGGGGAGGGAAGCTTGGCTGAAGGATGCCACCACCCAGCTCAGGGATGAAAATTGGGCCCAAGCTGCGAAGATCAGAGGTAAGTCCCCCGAATGCGTCTTCCTGACTGAACTCTTGATGTATTTCTCCAACTACGTTGGTCCCGACTGCCCAGTTGCGTCTTGGCGGCAAGGTTGAGTCCATGACTAATCTGTCGTGCAGCTCTCGAAGCCGAGTTAAAGACCCGAACAAAGGGGGAAGCCCAGCTGAAGGAGGCTGAAGAAGCCAAGGCCGAGCTTGAGAAGGTCAAGGCCGACCTGACAGAGGCCAACGCCAAGCTCGAACGGGAAAAGGCCGAGTTAAAAGAGGCCACCATCAAGCTCGGCGAAGAAAAGGCCGAACTGGAGAAAACCGTAGCCAAGTGGGAGGCCGACTACGAAAGTCCCCAACCTGACCGTGATCTTAACCAATCCATTAGTCATTCCATTTGCAACCGAGCCTGACAAGTTTACTTGCCGGTGGACCCGGACAGACATGAGAGCCAATGTCCAGGCCCAATATTGGTTTTACACAAAGGAGATAAGAGTCATCAGGGAGTCACAGGAAGCCCTCGTCGAGTCCGTGAAAGGGCTCCTTGACCTCATAGATCCCAGCCCTATGGGAACCAGTTGCAGCAGGATCCCCCAAGTAGAGGCGTGTCTTGAGGATGCACCAAGTGCCTTGAAGAAGTACTCGGATGAGCATGTCATTGCCGGTGTGGCCCAAACCCTGGCGATGACCAAATCAATCTACCCGAGGACAGACACTGAAGCCATCGGGGAGGGGTTTGCCGAGGAGACGACGCCCGAGGAGGCGCTGGAGCTGATAGCCCGGGCGAGGCCGACTGCTGAGATAATCACCCAAGACCTGGGTCTGTAAGAGTAATATATCATGTAGTCGGTATATATAAACTTTTGTGGAAAACATGTGTAAATATATGTGCAGTGCCGCCAAGCCTTGAATTACTACTCAGTTGTCATTAGCTTTTCTCGAATGTGTAGTCTGCGCCGAGTTAGTCTGTCAGCACTTAATAAAATCGTTCACTGTAAGAAAGTGCACTCGGGCAAACGTGACAGTCGTAGTAAGGCTTCATAACTGGAGTAAGATAGGCTCGTATATTATTGACAAAACACATATCATACATGCAGCCCCCGACTCACTACTCGGTTGATACAAGCGGCGTAGTGAGTCAGAGAAAACTTTACACATGATAAAGTATAAAGCTCAGGTATAGAAAGGACGTAGTTGTTCTATATTCCATGAGTTGCTGAGGGGGACACCGTCTTCGGTCTTCAGTCGGTAGGCGCCTGGCCGCGTAACCTCGGCTATAATGAACGGCCCTTCCCAAAGTGGGGATAATTTGTGCCTGTCTTTGGTGGTTTGTATTTTTTTCAAGACGAGATCCCCGATCAAAAAGGCGCGGCCACGGACATTGCGATTGTGGTAGCGACGTAGGCCTTGAAGGTACCTTGCCGACTGGATTGTTGCGATGTCCCTTGCTTCTTCCAACTGATCTAGCTCGACCAGTCGGGTATTGTTTGAGACGTCTTCTGAGTAAGCCTGGACTCGCGGAGAGCCGAACTGTAACTCTGTTGATAGCATAGCCTCAGCACCATAGACCAGGAAGAAAGGGGATTGCCCTGTTGCCCGACTAACCGTGGTTCTTAGAGACCAGAGAACAGATGGGAGTTCTTGTACCCACCGGCCCACATATGGTTGTAGTCAGTCGAATATCCTGGCCTTGATGCCTTGTAAGACCATACCGTTGGCTCGCTCGACCTGCCCATTGCTCCGTGGGTGTGCCACAGATGCATAGTAGATCTTGATGCCGAAATCTTCGCAGAAGTCTTGGAATACGCCGCCTGTGAACTGAGTACCGTTGTCGGTGATGATGCGGTTACGGACCCCGAAGCGGTATAGTATACTCATGATGAAGTCCTTTGCTCGTGCCGCTGTTATAGCTGCAACGGGTTTGGCCTCAATCCACTTGGTGAACTTGTCAACTGCGACGAATAGATGTGTGAACCCTCCTGGCGCTTTCTTAAAAGGCCCGACCATGTCGAGCCCCCATACTGCGAATGGCCAAGAAATAGGGATAGTTTGTGTGGGTGCCATGGGCCCCGGGTACCTCATGACAAGCATATGGGCCACTTAGATAGAGGATGGGCCTAGCCTTATAATTAGGGATATAGTCACACTCGGCAGGCTTTGCCTTGTACGATAAGGAAAACACAGTCCTAATTGGGTGCGTTATATCTCTAAGCGGAGATCCCTTGGCTGTAATCCGGTTGGGACTCCTACCTTGTAACCCGGTCCCCCAATATATAAGGGGAGGCAGGGCGCCCCCTGAGGGCAGGTTGAGTTGGTTCACCAGAATCACCACCATAATTCCTCAAAGGAATACACCCCAAACTGGACGTAGGGTATTACCTCACATCGAGGGCCTGAACCAGTATAAAATCTCCCTGTGTTCCTTTGCAATCCACCGAGTTTCCCTTTGCCAAGTAGCCCTATAGTTATATTGCTGGTGTAAAACATCGACAGTTGGCGCGCTAGGTAGGGGCTCCGGCAAATTCCTCATCAGAAGATTCGATGGATTCAATCAACAAAGTCAACAGCAACAAGTTCTCCCCCGGAGATGCAATTACCTTCGGGAGCTTAGACTTCATTGCCAACCAACTCGGCAACCTCACCTTGGCTAAGGCAGATCCAATCTTGCTAGCCGAGGAACTAGCCGACATTGCGCCAGTCGGCTCACAGGACGTCGCGATCTCCTTCCCCGACTTACTGCGGCAGTCCTTCACATCGCCAAGCATCGGGACAACCCTCTCCTTCGGCGTCCGACTTGCGCTAGGCCTTAAGCCAGCCCGGGTTGGGCCGAGAAGGAGAGAGGTCGTCAATCTCCCTCACAGCTCCAGCGACGCTACGCATCTAAATCCCGCGCAGCAGACCCAATCTCCAGCAATTCAGTTTGGACACGGCCAAGCGCCGTTTCAGATTGGATCTAGAGAGGTCGGAGTCGTTCTTACTCCAATAAACTATTCAGAGTCCGACACTAAGTCGGATAGCGGTTCAAGCGCCAGTTCGGACTCTAATTCGGCAAGCTTCCTCCTCTCCCACGAGATCTTCATGGCTTCAACACCACCTTCCGAGGTACGCCGACTACAAGAGGAGCAACAGGAGGAGGCGCGCCGACTACGACAAGAGGAGGCCGACCGCGAGGCCTGCAATGACGAGCTATGCCAAGCTGGGCGAGTCGCTCAGCAACAGATCCTCCAAACCAAGATTGGCGACCACGACGTCTTCGTCACGCCAGAACAGAACGTTGTGGACGCCGCAACTCTGCTGGACACACTCCAGCTCGGGGCTGATCACTAGGCCACCCTAACTATCACTAAGATCAAGGCGATGATCACAGCTGCTGCCTGTCAGCAGCAACAGCAGTCGGGCAACACAGTTATACCGACCAACCGGTCGGGTTCTCCGGCGGCACACTCATCTGCATCAATGCGACGCTGGGCAGCCGGCTCCAGTCGGCAACGCAAAGAGTCCCGGCAAACAACGCTCGGCAACACCAACAATGACAACCGGCGGCGTCGCCAGTACGATCGCCGACCCAATCAAGACCTCCGAGTCCGACTGCACCGCGACCTTCGCCACACCTTAAACGCTCGACGTGAAGAACGCGAAGAAGATGAACGCCGCCAACTGGAGGACGAAAACGAGCGCTTCGGTCTCCACCACGAGCGGTTGCACCGCCAAAATCGGAGTCGGAGCCCTCATGAAGACGAAGGCATCCCAGCCTTCACGCGGGAGCTACAGGACGTCTTTTGGCCGACCGGCTTTAAGCCCACCGGGATTGAAAAGTATGACAGCAAGACAAACCCCGAGTCCTGGCTCACCGTTTACACCCTAGTAGTTCGAGCTGCTGGGGGCGACAGCAGAGTCATGGCTAACTACCTCCTAGTCGCGCTAGCCGACTCGGCGAGGACATCGCTGACAGGCCTCCCAAGACGGTCGATCGGTTCCTGGGGACAACTCAGGGAGCGGTTCAGCGCTAATTTCCAGGGGACCTACGACAGACCCGCTTCGGAGCACGATCTTTATCAACTGCACCAGAAGAAAAACGAGTCTTTGCGCGAATTCATCAAAAGGTTTTCCGAGAAGCGCAACCAAATTCCAACTGTCAAAGATGAGGCCATCATCGCCGCCTTTCGCAAGGGGGTAAAAGACGCTCCGCTTATCGCAAAATTCACTCGGAAGCCACCATCCACGGTCTGGGCGCTCTTCGACATGGCCAACAAATACGCCGACTCGGCCGAGGCGGTCGCTGAGGCCCTCGACGAGAAGAAGGAGCCCCGACAGAAAGACCAGAAGGCGAAAGCCGACAATGAGCCGTCTCAAAATAAGTCTGGCAGCCGCAAGCGGAATTCGGACAACGAGGTGGCCAACATGGAGCGCAGTCGGTCGCGGCCCTAGCAGAACAACGACTACCAGAAAGTCATGAGCGGGCCATGCCCCTTTCACCCTAAGGGCAAGCACGCGGCCAAAGACTGCTACATGCTGAAGAAGTTTGCCTCCGAGCAGGCTTCGTCGTCTGGCGTCGACAAGGACAAAGACAAGCCAGACTCGGGTTCGGCTGATGATTTCCAAGATCCTCAAGCCGAGCTCAACCATATCTTCGGGGGGCCACTCGCGTACGAGTCCAAGCGCAAACAGAAGCTTTCAACACGCGACATCAACACGGTCTCCACGGCGAACACCCCCCAATACCTGTGCTGGTCAGAGATGGCCATCACCTTCAATCGCGCAGATCACCCTGATCGGGTTTCCTATTCGGGACACTACCCACTCGTCCTGGACCCGGTCGTCAGAAACATCAGGCTGAAGAAAACCCTCATCGACGGAGGTAGCACGCTCAATATTCTGTTCGCCAAGACTTTGGACGAGATGAAGATTCCTCGTTCAGAACTACGGCCGAGCACTGCGCCCTTCCACGGGATAATTCCCAGCCTGTCATCAACTCCACTCGGGCAGATAACCTTGCCGGTAACCTTCGGCACGCGGGATAATTTCTGCACAGAAAACGTCTGCTTCGAGGTCGCCAACTTCGAGACCGCGTACCACGCGATACTCGGACGACTGGCACTTGCCAAATTCATGGCGATACCGCACTATACATACATGGTGCTAAAGATGCCCGGGCCAGCGGGAGTCCTCTCCCTCCGCAGCGACATCAAGCAAGCCTTCACCTGCGACAAGGAGAGCTGCGAACTGGTTCAGTCACAAGAGGCGGTAGTCGGGCGCGATAGCATCCGGCAAGCCGTCACAACAGAAGTCGAGCAAGATCAAATTCCGGCGAAAAAAGCAGCGAAGTCGGGAATTTTAGCGGACTCTGACATGAAGAAGATCCCCCTGGACCCTTCCAACCCCTCCAAGACTGCTCTAGTCGGGACCGGACTCGACCCCAAATAGGAAGACGCGCTCGTCACCTTCCTCCAAGCCAACAAGGATATCTTCGCGCGGAAACCGTCCGACATGCCGGGCGTACCAAGGGAGGTGATCGAGCACGCCCTAAACGTGAAGACAGACGCCAAGCCAGTCAAGCAACGGCTGCAGCGCTTCGCTCAAGACTGCAAAGATGCTATTCGGGAGGAAATTACCAAGCTCCTCGCAGCCGGGTTCATCAAGGAGGTCTACCACCCGGACTGGCTGGCAAACCCAGTTCTGGTCCGGAAGAAAAAGGTAAATGGCGCATGTGCGTCGACTACACCGACCTCAACAAAGCATGCCCCAAGGACCCATTTGGTCTTCCCCGGATAGAACAGGTGGTCGATTCCACGGCAAGGTGCGACCTACTCAGCTTTCTTGACTGCTACTCGGGATACCATCAAATCAGCCTGAGGGAGGAAGACTGCTTGAAGACATCTTTTCTCACGCCCTTCGGAGCGTATTGCTATATCACAATGCCGTTCGGTCTGAAGAATACGGGCGCAACCAATCAACGGGCTATTCAGCGGTGTCTGCACACTCAGATCGGGCGCAACGTGGAAGCCTACGTCGACGACGTGGTGATCAAGACCAAGTCCAAAGAAGACCTCATCGCTGACTTCGAAAAACCTTCCAAAACCTTCGAAGATTCAAGATGAAGTTGAACCCGGAAAAATGCGCCTTCGGTGTGCCATCCGGAAAGTTATTCAGCTTCATCGTCTCGCACCACGGCATCGAGGCCAACCCGGAGAAAGTCAACGCCATCAGGCACATGGCACCCCCGACTAACCTCAAAGACGTCCAGAAGCTAACAGGCTGCATGGCGACACTCAGCCGGTTTATCTCCCGACTGGGCGAACGGGGCATGCCCTTCTTCAAGCTACTCAAAAAGGCCGACAATTTCCAATGGACTTCGGAAGCCCAACGAGCCTTCGAAGACTTCAAACAATTCCTCACATCACCCCCAGTGTTGGCGTCACCTCTGCCCCAGGAACCGCTAATGCTATATCTGGCGGCAACAACACAGGTAGTCAACACAGTGCTGGTGGTTGAGCGATCCGAACAGGGTCATATTCAAAAAATACAACGGCCAGTCTACTTCGTCAGCGAGGTCCTTGCCGACTCCAAAACAAGATATCCGCAGGTCCAGAAGCTACTATATGGCCTACTCATCACCGTCCGGAAGCTGATGCATTATTTCCAAGCACACCAAGTCACGGTGGTCACAGCATTTCCGCTCGGGGATGTCCTTCATAATCGCGAGGCCACCGGCCGAATCGCTAAATGGGCACTCGAGTTGTTGGCGTTTGACATCACCTTTCAGCCACGGACAGCAATTAAATCTCAAGCTCTAGCCGACTTCGTGGCCGAGTGGACAGAAGTCCAACTGCCAACACCAACAGCAAAGCTAGAGTACTGGACAATGTACTTCGACGGTTCTCTACGGATCGGTGGCGCCGGGGCCGGAGTCATATTGACGTCCCCCACTGGCGAAAAACTGAAGTACGTTCTACAAATCCACTTCCCGGCTTCCCACAACGTCGCCGAGTACGAGGCACTTGTTCACGGGCTTCGCATCGCTATATCACTCGGCATACGTCGACTGGTTGTGCGCGGGGATTCTCAACTCGTGGTAAACCAAGTCATGAAAGACTGGACCTATCTCGACGATACCATGGCGGCATACTGTCAGGAGGTCCGCAAGCTGGAAAACAAGTTCGACGGGCTGGAAATCACACATGTCCTGAATCAATACAACGACGCGGCAGACGAGCTGGCAAACATGGGATCCAAGCGAGAAGCAGTTCCAACTGGAATCTTTGTCGAGCAACTCATGGAGCCATCAGTCAAGAAGAAACCGGCACCGAAGCAGTCGGGAGGCGAGCCTACCCCGGCCACAGATGAGGCGCTGCACATATGTCAAGACTGGAGGACTCCTGTTGTCAAATTTCTCCTGGACGATCAACTCCCAGAAGATCGTAGTCAAGCTGAGCAGATAAAGCGTCGAAGCAAAAGATTCCTACTAGTCGGAGAAGACCTGTACCGAAGAAGTGCATCTGGTGTCCTCATGCGCTGCGTCACCACCGAGGAGGGCAAGCAGATTCTGCATTCAATTCACTCAGGCATATGTGGCAACCACGCCGCATCCAGGACGTTAGTCGGAAAGGCTTACCGACAGGGATTTTTCTGGCCCACAGCAGTAACAGACACCAAAGACATCGTTCGCAAGTGCGAGGGTTGCCAGTTCTACGCAAGACAAACAAATCTTCTAGCCCAGGAACTCCAAACTATCCCCATTTCCTGGCCATTTGCAGTATGGGAGCTCGACATGGTTGGGCCTTTCAAGAAAGCGCCAGGAGGGTTCACACATTTATTCGTTGCAGTGGATAAATTCACCAAGTGGATTGAGGCTAAACCCGTTGCAACAATTACAGCGGCACGAGCAAAGGACTTCATCATGAGTATACTATACTGGTTTGGGGTCCCTAACCGCATCATCACCGACAACGGTACTCAGTTCGCCACCGACGTATTCCAAGACTTCTGCGATGATTTCGGCATCAAGATCTGCTATGCATCTGTGGCACACCCGCGGAGCAACGGGCAGGTCGAACGAGCCAACGGTATGGTCTTACAAGGCATCAAGGCCAGGATATTCGACCGACTACAACCATATGCAGGCCGGTGGGTACAAGAACTCCCATCCGTTCTCTGGTCTCTCAGAACCACGGTTAGTCGGGCAACAGGGCAATCCCCTTTCTTTCTGGTCTACGGTGCCGAGGCTATGCTACCTACCGAGTTACAGTTCGGCTCTCCGCGAGTCCGGGCTTACTCAGAAGATGGCTCCAACAATACCCGACTGGTCGAACTAGATCAGCTGGAAGAAGCAAGAGACACCGCAACAATCTAGTCGGCAAGGTATCTTCAAGGCCTACGTCGCTACCACAATTGCAATGTCCGTGACCGCGCCTTTTTGGTCGGGGATCTCGTTCTGAGGAAAATACAAACCACCAAAGACAGGCATAAATTATCCCCAATCTGGGAAGGGCCGTTCATTATAGCCGAGGTTACGTGGCCAGGCGCCTACCGACTGAAGACCGAAGACGGCGTTCTCATCAGCAACTCATGGAACATAGAACAGCTACATCCTTTCTATACCTGAGTTCTATAATTTTCATGTGTACAGTTCTTCTGACTCACTACGTCGCTTGAATCAACCGAGTAATGAGTCGGGGGCTGCATGTATATATGTGTCCTGTCAATAACATACGAGCTTATCTTACTTCGGTTATGAAGCCTTACTACGACTGTCACGTTTGCCCGAGTACATCTTCTTACTTTGAACGCTTTTATTAAGTTCTGACAGACTAACTCAGTGCATACTACACGGTCGAGTAAAGCTAATGACGACTGAGTAATGAGCTTGGCGGCACTACACACATATTTACACATGCTTGTTTACCAAAAGTTTATATACACCGACTACATAACATGTTGCCCTTACAGACCCAGGTCTCGGGTAATTATTTCAGCAGTCGGCCTCGCCCGGGCGATCAGCTCCAACGCCTCCTCGGGCGTCGTCTCTTCGGCAAACCCCTCCCCGATGGCTTCAATATCCGCCCTTGGGTAGATGGACTTGGTCATCGCCAGGGTCTGGGTCACGCCGGCGACAACACGCTCATCCGAGTACTTTTTCAAGGCACTCGGTGCATCCTCGAGACGCGCCTCTATCTGGGGGATTCTGCTGCAACTAGTCCCCACAGGGCGGGGATCTATGAGGTCAAGGAGCCCTTTCACGGACCCGACGAGGGCCTCCCGTGACTCCCTGATCACTCTTATCTCCTCCGTGTAGAACCGATACTGGGCCCGGACATTGGCTCTCATGTCTGCCTAGGTCCGCTGGCAAGTAAACTTGTCAGATTCGGATACAGACGGAACGACTAATGGATTGGCTAAGATCGCTGTCGGGTTGAGGACTTACTTTCGTAGTCAGCCTTCCACCCGGCCACGGTCTTCTCCAGTTCAGCTTTTTCCTTACCAAGTTTGGCAACGGTCTCCTCTAGCTCGGCCTTCTCCCGGTCAAGCTCGGTGTTGGCCTTTGTCAGGTCGGCCTTGACCTTCTCAAGCTCGGCCCTGGCTTCTTCGGCTTCCTTCAGCTGTGATTCCCTCTCTGTTTGGGTCTTCAACTCCGCTTCGAGGGCTGCACCACAGATTAGCCAAGAGCTCAACCGTGCAGTCATGACATAACTAACAACGCAGCTGGACGAATGCATCAACGGTTCGGTCGGGAAGATATATTCGGGGATCTTACCTCTGATCTTTCTGGCTAGGGCCCATGTCTCCGCCCTGAGCTGATCGGCACCACTCTTCAGCCAGGCCTCCCTCCCCGCATGACGCTCCTCCATCTCGGCCTTCAATGCCCGGAGCTGCTCCAATTCTGCGAGGTGGGGAGCCACCTCAACCAAGATTTCCATCATCGTCTCATTGCGGTCGACAAGCTTCTGCTCAGGATAAGAGACAGACCAAGGACGGAGTCAGACATCAAAACAAGAAGATTGCCAAGGCTCTACCACAAGAATCATACCGCGACTCCCTTGGACCCCCTGATGGCGGCGCGAAGCAAGCTTTCGCGCTCTCTCCTCGCGACGACTTCATCAAGCCTGAAGCTCTTCGCTGTCCCATCAGGGGCCGTCCATGTAAATGTCCGGGGCATCACACATGGAGGAGCTTCGATCCGGGGAAGATGCAGGATCTCCGGCGGCGGCGACGACGACGACCACCACCACAACGGCGATGGGGTCCTGGCCTCAGCGCCGCCGTCCCCCGCGACCTCAGGAACCGGCTCAGGGGCTCCGGCCGCGGCCTCCGCAACGGGCGAAGCTTGGGGGCTAGGGCCTCAGCCTCAGCGGCCGCCTCCTGGTCGGGTGGTGGCAGCGGCTCTGCAGTCGGGACCACCTCGGTCTCCGTGACCGGGTTGGCCACTGGCTCAGCAGGTATGTTCATAGCCGCCGGCTCGGCTGGGGCAGGCTCATCAAGGGGAGCGGTCGGATTGATCTCCTTGAGATCGATATCGGCCCACTTCCTGCACGACGATTTCAGAAGACCCGTAGCAGCACACCTCTTGGAGAACTTCAGCTTCTTGCCGGGCGACCCGGTCCCCGGCGGAGCGCTCGCTCCGACAGTCGGCCCGGTCGGCGTCGCAGTCGGCGGCGGCGCATCAACCCGAGCCGGCTCCGACTCCGGTATGGTCTGCTTGGGCGCCTCCGCCCCTGGCGGCGTCTGCTCTAGCTAGCCCCTCGGTGCCGCCGCGGCCGGGCTCGACAATGTCGAGCTCAAACCCGCAGATCCCAACCTAGGACTTGACCGCTTGGGCGTCGCGGCGACGGTGTCCTTTATCTTCAGGCTTCCGGCCACGGCACGCGCCATCATGGCCCCCTCGCCCCGATATAATATCGGCTTCTTCCCCGCTCTCTTGGAGTCGGGTTGGGCAACTGAGGGACTTCTCGGCCTCTTCTTCGACACGACGGCCAACAACAGGCGGGAGTCCTCATCAAACTCCACGCACCACTACAAGAAATTCAACAAGATACATAATATACTGCCGGGGACTTAGACATCCGAGTCCACGGGCATGCGCTACGAAGGGAAGACGGATGTTACCTCGGACCGGGGCTAGCTGCGCCTGTAAGACGCAATGCGTCTCTTCTTGTCCTCGGTCTCAATTACCCCGCTGGAGAAGTATCCGAACAAGGTCTCCGTCACCTTCCGCTCATCGGCCGATTCCTGGTTGACTCGGTCAGGGTCATGTTTTCCCTGGTAATCCCAGCCAAACGCGCTCCTCAGCTTCAGGGGCTGGAAGCGCCGAGTCAGGAACCGCCTGGCCACCCAGGGACCAGTCAGACCGGCCTTCTTGAAATTATCCAGCTTCGTCAGCAGTTGGTGCACTTGACCCATCTCTTCATAGGTCGGGTCCACCGACCAATTCGGCAAAACTACCGGCGGCAAGCCGGTGAATGGCCGCAAGGAGGGAGCAAGATCTGCGCAATAAAACCACTCCTTGTGCCAGCCCTTCAAGGAGGATTTCAAGGGAAGATCAAGATATGACTTTTTCCTATCACTCCTCAATTGAAGACCAGCCCCCCCAATTACATTGATGCTATTTTTGTAGGGCTGAGGTTTAATGTGGAACAAATGCCTAAAGAAGTTGAAATGGGGTTCCACACCCAAATAGCACTCGCACAGAGTGACAAAGATAGAGATCTGAAGAATCGAGTTGGGGTTCAAATGCACCAACTCTAGCTTATAGAAGTCAAGGATGCGGCGGAAGAAATCAGAAGACGGAAGGCACAAGCCTCGATCGAAAAAAGAGGCGAAAACTACCGTTTCACCAGGTCGGGGATTTGGGCTCGACTCATCCCTAGCCGGCCGCCAGCGAATCACCTCCTGACTGGGCAACTTCAGTTCGCTCTCTAGCCGCCGCAGCTTCACCGAGCCGCAATCCGAAATCGGCCAAGAACTCCCCGGTGCCCCCACAAGATCTGAGGCTTTCGGCATGACTGGAGGTAGTGAGATTTGGGGAAAAGTAAATCGGGGGCTTGGATCAAACGAAGAGGATTGGAATCGCCCGAGTTCGGGTGGGGAATGGCAGCAGCTAACCCTAGCCGGGCGGGAGGCAAAAAGTTGGGCGCGAAGGCGGAAGACGAAGCGGTTGGCTGATTTGGGAAAGATGAGGGAATCTTTTTCTCTCTCCCTGTTTTTATAGATGGGCTTGGGCTTGGGCCGACTAGATGGGCTTGGGCCTACACAGTCAGCACTGGGCAAGATATGAGTTCCTATAGTAGCATGCTCCATGTGGGCCGCTCGCAGGCTGAGTTGAAATTATAGTGCTGGTGCTACTGACAGGAGCCGATGAGGTAAACAGGTATGCTTCATGAGAGCCTTATCGCCAAAACGTATATGTTTGGGTATCTGTTTTAATCACCAGGTCTCAAGGATATATCCTTACAAGGATCACAAGCTGGTCTTCATTAAAATTGGGGATGCAGGTATCTTTCTCGGGTACACCTGACCACGCTGTGGATTTATTTTCATAAAGTGGTACTCGGCCTACATGCGTGGCCATCAGTTGCCATGAGCAACATTATTCCTGCTGACATGATGCGGAGGAGTCTAACTTTCGAGTAGTGCACTACTCGGGAGAGACTATAAATTTCTCATTCCCGCTGACATGACACGGAGGAGTCTAACTTCTGGGTGGGACGCCACTCGGGAAAGACTATAAACCCCTCTTTCCAGCTGACATGACGCTGAAGAGTCCCATATACGAGTAGCATCCTACTCAGCAAGACTATAAATACCCATTCCGACTGACATGAAGTCGAAGAGTCCTACATACGAGTAGTTCCCTGCTCGGCAAGACTATAAATCATATTGCAGTTGACATGATACCGAAGAGTCTCATATACCAGTAGTAATCTACTCGGGAAAGACTTCCAGGTTAAAGATCTTTGACTTTATGTTTAATTGTCTTCACAATTAAGCACAAAGTCGGGGGCTACACCTAATAGGTGCACATATTTGGTGCACACTATTCATATATCTACATGAAGGCCTTCATAGCCTCGCTGCCAGCTGACATGAAGCAGGACTCGGGAAGAAGACTCACTCGGACAAAGAGTACTCAGGAGCAATGCACTCGAGAAGACTTCACCGTGGAGGATGAGCACTCGGCATCAGCTGTGACTCAACTATGAAGGTCTCAGGGGCTACTGTGGGTGCCATGGGCCCCGGGTACCTCATGACAAGCATATGGGCCACTCAGATAGAGGATGGGCCTGGCCTTGTAATTAGGGATGTAGTCACACTCGGCAGGCTTTGCCTTGTACGATAAGGAAAACACAGTCCTAGTGGGGTGCGTTATATCTCTAAGCGGAGATCCCTTGGCTGTAATCCGTTGGGACTCCTACCTTGTAACCCGGTCCCCCAATATATAAGGGGAGGCAGGGCGCCCCCTGAGGGCAGGTTGAGTTGGTTCACCAGAATCACCACCATAATTCCTCAAAGGAATACACCCCAAACTGGACGTAGGGTATTACCTCACATCGAGGGCCTGAACCAGTATAAAATCTCCCTGTGTTCCTTTGCAATCCACCAAGTTTCCCTTTGCCGAGTAGCCCTATAGTTATATTGCTAGTGTAAAACATCGACAGTTTGGAGTTCTTGGGCTGGGAGATTTATTTGTCTTGCGTAGAACTGGCAACCCTCGCACTTGCGAACAATTTCTTTTGCGTCTGTTACTGCTGTGGGCTAGAAGAATCTCTACCGATAGGCCTTTCCGACTAACGTCCTAGATGCGGCATGGTTGCCACATATGCCCGAGTGGATTGACTGCAGGATCTGCTTGCCCTCCTCGGAGGTGACGCAACACATGAGGACACCGGATGCGCTCCTTCGGTACAGGTCTTCTCCAACTAGTAGGAAGCTTTTGCTTCGACGCTTGATCTGCTTGGCTTGACTGCGATCTTCTGGGAGTTCGTCGTCCAGGAGAAATTTGACAACAGGGACTCGCCAGTCTTGACATATGTGCAGCACCTCGTCTATAGCTGGGGTAGGTTCACCTCCCGACTGCTCTGGCGCCGGTTTCTTCTTGACTGATGGCTCAATGAGTTGCTTGACAAAGATTCCAGTCGGAACCGCTTCTCGCTTGGATCCCATATTTGCCAGCTTGTCTGCCGCGTCATTGTATTGGCGCAGGACATGTGTTATTTCCAGCCCGTCGAACTTGCTTTCCAACTTGCGGACCTCCTGGTAGTATGCCGCCATGGTATCTTCGAGACAAGTCCAGTCTTTCATGACTTGGTTCACCACGAGTTGAGAATCCCCGCGCACAACCAGTCAACGTATGCCGAGTGATATAGCAATCCGGAGCCCGTGGATAAGTGCCTCGTACTCAGCAATGTTGTGGGAAGCCGGGAAGTGGATTTGTATGACGTACTTGAGCTTTTCGCCGGTGGGGGATGTTAATATGACTCCAGCCCCGGCGCCGCCGATCCGTAGAGAAACATCGAAGTACATTGTCCAGTACTCTAGCTTCGCTGTTGATGTAGGCAGTTGAACTTCTGTCCACTCGGCTACGAAGTCGGCTAGAGCTTGTGATTTAATTATTGTCCGTGGCTGAAAGGTGATATCGAACGCCATCAGCTCGAGTGCCCATTTAGCGATTCGGCCGGTGGCCTCGCGATTATGAAGGACATCCCCAAGTGGAAACGATGTGACCACTGTGACTTGATGTGCTTGAAAATAATGCACCAGCTTCCGGACTGTGATGAGTAGGCCATATAACAGCTTCTGGACCTGCGGATATCTCGTCTTCGAGTCGGCGAGCACCTCGCTGACAAAGTAAACTGGCCATTGTATTTTCTGGATGTGACCCTGTTCGGATCACTCGACCACCAGCACCGTGCTGACTACCTGAGTGGCTGCCGCTAGATACAACATTAGCGGTTCTTGGGGCATAGGTGACGCCAACACGGGAGGTGATGTGAGAAATTGTTTGAAGTCTTCAAAGGCTTGTTGGGCATCCGGAGTCCATTGGAAATTGTCCGCCTTTTTGAGTAGCTTGAAGAAGGGCATACCCCGTTCGCCCAGTCGGGAAATAAATCGGCTGAGTGCCACCATGCAGCCTGTCAGCTTCTGGACGTCCTTCTGGTTAGCCGGGGGAGCCATGTTCATTATGCCATTGACTTTCTCCGGGTTTGCCTCGATGCCACGATGTGAGACGATGAAGCCGAGTAACTTGCCGGATGGCACTCCAAAGGCGTATTTTTCTGGGTTCAACTTCATCTTGAATCGTCAAAGATTTTGGAAGGTTTCTTCTAGGTCAGCGATGAGGTCTTCTTTGGACTTGATCTTGATCACCACGTCGTCGATGTAGGCTTCCACGTTGCACCTGATCTGAGTGTGCAGACACCGCTGAATTGCCCGTTGATAGGTTGCTCCAGCATTTTTCAGACCGAACGGCATTGTGATGTAGCAGTACGCTCCAAATGGCGTGATGAAAGATGTCTTTAAGCAATCTTCCTCCCTCAGGCTGATTTGATGGTATCCCGAGTAGCAGTCGAGAAAGCTGAGTAGGTCGCACCCAGCCGTGGAATCTACCACCTGATCTATCCTGGAAAGACCAAATGGGTCCTTGGGGCACGCCATGTTAAGATCGGTGTAGTCGACGCACATGCGCCATTTACTATTTTTCTTCCGGACCAGAACTGGGTTTGCCAGCCACTCCAAGTGATAGACCTCCTTGATGAACCCGGCTGCGAGGAGCTTGGTGATCTCCTCCCGAATAGCATCCTTGCGGTCTTGAGCGAAGCGCCGCAGCCGTTGCTTGACTGGCTTGGTGTCTGCCTTCACATTGAGAGCGTGCTCAATCACCTCCCTTGGTACGCCTGGCATGTCAGACGGTTTCCACGCAAATATATCCTTGTTGGCTTGGAGGAAGGTGACGAGCGCGTCTTCCTATTTGGGGTCGAGTCCGGTCCCGACTAGGGCAGTCTTGGAGGGGTCGGAAGGGTCCAGGGGGATCTTCTTCATGTCAGAGTCCGCTAAAATTCCCGACTTCGCCGCCTTTTTTGCCGGAACTTGATCTTGCTTGACTTCTGCTATGACGGCTTGCCGAATGCTATTGCGCCCGACTGCCGCCTCTTGTGATTGAGCCAATTCGCAGCTCTCCTTGTCGCAGGTGAAAGCTTGCTTGACGTCGCTGCGGAGGGAGAGGACTCTTGCTGGCCCAGGCATCTTGAGCACCATATATGTATAGTGCGGTATCGCCATAAATTTGGCAAGTACCGATCATCCGAGTATCGCGTGGTACGCGGTCTCGAAGTTGGCGACCTCGAAGCAGACATTTTCAGTGCAGAAGTTATCCTGCGTGCCGAAGGTTACTGGCAATGTGATCTGCCCGAGTGGAGTTGATGACAGGCCGAGAATTATCCCGTGGAAGGGCACAGTGCTCGGCCGTAATTCTGAACGAGGAATCATCATCTCGTCCAAAGTCTTGGCAAATAAGATGTTGAGCGTGCTGTCTCCATCGATGAGGGTTTTCTTCAGCCTGATATTTCTAACGACCGGGTCCAGGACGAGTGGATAGCGTCCCGGGTGCAAAACCCGATCCGGGTGATCTGCACGGTTGAAGGTAATGGCCATCTCTGACCAGCGCAGGTACTGGGGGGTGTCCGTCGTAGAGACCGTGTTGATGTCGCGCGCTGATAGCTTCTGTTTGCGCTTGGACTCATAGGCAGACAGCCCTCCGAAGATATGGTTGAGCTCGGCTTGAGGATCTTAGAAATCGTCGGCCGAACCTGATCTAGCTTGTCTTTGTCCTTGTCGGCGCCAGATAATGAAGCCTGCTCGGAGGAAACTTCTTGAGCATGTAGCAGTCTTTGGCCGCGTGCTTGCCCTTGGGGTGGAAGGGGCATGGCCCGCTCATGACTTTTTGGTAGTCGTTATTCCGCTGGGGCCACGACCAAGTGCGCTCCATGTTGGCCACCTCATTGTCTGACTTCCGCTTGCGGCTGCCAGATTTGTTTTGAGACGGCTCGTTATCGGCTTTTGCCTTCTGGTCTTTCTGTCGGGACTCCTTCTCGTCAAGGGCCTCTGTGACCGTTTCAGCCGAGTCGGCGTATTTGTTGGCCATGTCGAAAAGAGCCCGAACAAAGGGTGGTGGCTTCCGAGTGAATTTCGCGATAAACGGGGCGTCTTTTATTCCCTTGCGGAAGGCAGCGATGACAGCCTCGTCTCGGATCATTGGGATCTTGTTGCGCTTCTCGGAAAATCTCTTGATAAAATCTCGTAGAGACTCGTTCTTCTTATGGTGTAGTTGACACAGATCATGTTCAGAATATGGCCTCTCGTAGGTTCCCTGAAAATTAGCGATGAACCGCTCCCTGAGTTCTCCCCAGGAACCGATCGACCGCCTCGGGAGCCCTGTCAGCCATGTCCTCGCCGAGTCGGCTAGTGCGACTGGGAGGTAGTTAGCCATGGCTTTGTTGTCGCCTCCAGCAGCTCGAACTGCTAGGGTATATACGGCGAGCCAGGACTCGGGATTTGTTTTGCCGTCATACTTTTCGATCCCTGTGGGCTTGAAGCCAGTCGGCCAATCGACGTCCTGGAGCTCCCGTGTGAAAGCAGGAATGCCTTCGTCTTCATGAGGGCTCGGGCTTCGACCGCGGCGGATAAACCACTCGTGATGGAGACCGAAGCGCTCATTTTCGTCCTCCAGTCGGCGGCGCTCGTCCTCTTCTCATTCGTGGCACTGGGCATTGATGGTATGGCGGAGGTCATGTTGTAGGCATACTCGGAGGTCTTGGTTGGGCCGGCGGTCATACTGGTGACGCCGCCGGTTGTCATTGCCGAGTGACATTTGCCTGGACTCCTCGTGTGGCCGACTTGAGCCGGCCGCCCGACGCCGTGCTGACGTGGATGAGCCCGCTGCTGGAGATCCCGACCGGTTAGTCGGTACCACGGTGTCGCCCGACTGCTGTTGTTGTTGTTGGCAGGCTGCAGCCGTGATCATCGCCTTGATCTTGTCGATAGTTGGGGTGGCCTGGTGATCAGGCCCGAGCTGGAGCGTGTCCAGCAAGGTCGCGGTGGCCACAACATTCTGTTGTGGCATGACAAAGACGTCGTGATCGCCGACTTTAGTCTAGAGAATCTGCTGCTGAGCCGCTCGCCCAGCCTTGCGTAGCCCGTCATTGCAAGCCTCGCGGTCAGCCTCCTCCTGTTGTTGCAGTTGGCGCGTCTCCTCCTGTTGCTCCTCTTGTAGTCGGCGCACCTCGGATGGTGGTGTTGAAGCCATAAAGATCTCGCGGGACAGAAGAAGACTTGCCAGACTAGAGTCCGAGCTAGTGCTCGAACCGTTATCCAACTTGGAATCAGACTCCGAGTAGTTTATCGGAGTAAGAACGACTCCGACCTCTCTAGATCCAATCTAAAACGGTGCTTGGCCGTGTCCAAACTGAATCGCAGAAGATTGGGTCTGCTGCGCGGGATGTAGATCCGCAGCGTCGCCGAATCTGTGTGGGAAACCGACGATCTCCCCCGTTCTTGGCCCAACCCGGGCTGGCTCAAGGCCTAGCGCAAGTCGGACGCCGAAGGAGAGAGTTATCCCAATTCTCGGCGAAGTAAAGGACTGCCGTAGTAGATCGTTAAAGGAGATCGCGGTGTCCTGTGGGCCGACTGGCGCAACGTCGGCTGGTTCCTCGGCCGGCTGGATTGGATCTACTTCGGCCAAGGTGAGGTTGCCGATCTGGTCGGCAATGAAGTTGAGGCTTCCGAAGGAAATTGTGTCTCCAGGAGAGAACTTGTCGCCGTTTGAAGATGGCACCGTTTGAAGCTTTGTATGGCAGGAAGTGCCGCAAACCCTTTTCTGGGATCAAACAGGTGAACGCCAGGTATTCGGAACCGACTCACTCAGAGAGGCCGAAGAGAAGGTAGCCATAATACGGGAGCGCTTGAAGACGGCTCAATCCAGACAGAAAAGCTATGCTGACAACCGTCGCCGAGACCTAAGCTTTGAGGAAGGAGATTACGTATATCTTCGCATCACCCCACTTCGCGGAGTACACAGGTTCCAAACCAAAGGGAAGCTAGCACCACGTTTTGTGGGACCCTACCAAGTGCTAGCCCGAAAAGGTGAAGTGGCATATCAGTTGAGCCTTCCAGCTTCGATGACAGGTATACACGACGTGTTTCACGTGTCACAGTTGAAGAAGTGTCTGAGAATCCCAGCAGAACAGGCAGATTTGGAACAGATCGAGATTCAGGAAGACCTCACATATGTGGAGAAGCCAATACGGATTCTAGAAATCAGTGAGAGAAACACCAGGAGCAGGGTAATCAGGTTCTGCAAGGTACAGTGGAGCCATCACTCAGAAGAAGAAGCCACCTGGGAGCGAGAAGACGAATTGAAGTCCGCCCATCCCCATCTCTTCGCCAGCGCTTCCGAATCTCGGGGACGAGATTCTGTTTAAGGGGGGTAGGTTTGTCACACCCTGATATTAGCCACACAAAAACTTTACCTGAGAAAATACCTAAGAAAAGGAATTTTAAAATGGCTAGAGGAATTAATTAAAGGTGTAAAATGCAAGATAATAAATTATCATGGCCGTGAATATTTTTCTTGTATTCTCTGTGCCAAAATACATTAACTGGATTTTTAGTGGAATTTTCAGAGCACAGGAATTATTTTTAATAAATCAAAAACGCTTATCGGAATTTAAATCATCCTGGAAATCTTTTTCCTTTTTCCTTTCTCTTTTTCTTCTGTTGGGCCGGCGGCCCGCTCCTGTGCCGCCACTCCCCGCGCGCCTGCAAGCCGGTCTCCCGTGCCCGTGCCGTCTCCCTCTCCCGCGCCCTTGCGATCGCGCCCTCGCGCCCATGCCCTCGCGCCCGCGCCCCCGTGCCCACTCCCGCGCCCCTCGCTCGCACCCGCGCCCACGCGCCTCCCATTGACAGGCCAGGCCCGCCTGTCAGCATCGTCTTCCTCCTCCGTCCGAATTGGACGAAGGGGAAAATCCCCGGAGCCGTCCGGTCCGGCGCCGCCTCCCGCCTCCTCCCGCACTCGCACTCGGTTCAAACGGGCGCGGACCGAGTCCGCCCTACCTCCCCAAGTTCTCCGGCGTCCACGCCCCCTCACTCCCACAAATTGCGCGCACGATCTCCACGCCGCCACTCTCTCTCCCGTGCACGATTGGAGCCGTTCGGCCTCGATCTCTCCCGGCCGACTGCAAAAAAAGCCCCTTCGCCCTCTCCTCCATTTTTCCCCCAACACACCGAGTTTCCCCGTGCTCTAGAACCCCCTCACCACCGCACACCCGAGCTCCCCTGTTTTTCGCCGACTACGGCCACCGCTCGCCGCTGTTCCGGACGCCGCCAGGCCATACCGCCACTGCCATCACCTCCGCCGTGCCACACCGCACCTCGGCCGCCACTCCGTGGAAGCCAAATCCCACTGGACCGCCCCGCCCACGCGCACGGTGAGCATCGGCACTCCGCCTCCTCTCCGGCCGGTGATTCCCGCCGCGCCGCGTCTCCATTCATCGCCCTAACTCCTCTTCCGTCCTCCTCATCCTCCAGGACACCTCGGCAACCGCCTCTCGCCCGTTCCCTGCCATCGGAGCTCCGTCGCCGACGTCGTCCCGAGGCCGCCACCGCTTTTTCGTCGCCACCGTCGTCTTCGCGCCGTCGCTCGCCGTCGCGAGCCGCCGGTGAGAACCCCCTCCGTTTTCCCATTCCTTTCCGCCCCTCCGTGTGGTCGCCGCCGCGCCGGTTGGTCGCCGTCGTCGACCATCGGGTCGCGTGCGCGCCGCCGCCTCCCGCTCGGGACGGCCGGCTTCGGCCGCTGCTCCCCGGGGTCGTCCGATCTGCCGGGTGGCAAATCGGGGCTGCCCGCTCGCTCGCCCGTGTGCTTGCCCGCAGTGGCGCCACGTGGTGCGCCCACCTCGGTGCGCCGCTCTCCCTCCGGTGACGTCTTTAATTCGGTTTAATGCGCAATAAATCGCCTGTTAATTATATTTACACTGAAAATAGCAGTAAAACTTCAATAGATCATAACTAATTCATACGAACTCCGATTAAGTCCATTCAAATTTCATTAAATCCAGAAAAATGCCAAGAATCCTAAAAAAAATACTTTCAGCCCATGTTTGATTGCCCCATGTACTGTTTTTAATTGTTTATGCATTGTTTGTTGTAGAATCCGACGCCGGTAATTCTCCCACGTATTTCGAGATCGTAGCAGAGTACCTTGAGCCGAAGCAAGGCAAGTCGCACTGTTACTTTGAACACTTTGTACCTATTTTTCGCTAAATTGTTTTGTTTACTCAAATAAAATGTATTATTTTAATATTTCATGTGTGTGGTTATTACCTATGCAATGTTAGGACTTAGCCATAGTCTTGAAACCTGAACCCTTGTCACCTTGGTAATAATGTGATTAGATTACAGTTCTTAGGATGCTTAGCCATGCTTATCAACCTAGCTCACATGGGAATTAAATATTATTTCTTTTATATGATTCGACTCCATGTCGCAAAAGTGAAACTTTGGATAGGCTGATGTTAAATTATTAAAACTTGACCTAAATGGTGGGCTGTGGGTGTATGGTTTTGCTTGTCACACCCATGGCAATTAAGGACCGGTTCGCGGGAACCACTTGGGCAACTTCCCGTACTTTCCACAAGCCAGCGTGGGCAACGGCTGGGCTGAAGCGTTTCTTCTCCCTCTCCTAGGCACCGAAGAAGAGGGTGAGCGGGATGGAGTTGGGTCGGCCCGGGGTAGGGTTAATCGACTGCCGGATTCACCGTGGCGCAAGGGGGGTAGCCTGGCCAATATGGTGTGCCCTGTCGGCAGGTGCAACCTCAGCGTGGTGTGGATGGTTAGGGAGAGGTTGCGTGAACGGTCCTGTCATAGCCTCGTACGGGACATCGTGGTGATGTACTGGCACACGGGAACGTGTGTGGGGGCTGTGTCTTGTGGGTACAGTTGTACACCTCTGATCAGAGTAAAACTATTCGAATAGCCGCGCCCGTGATTATGGGCACATTGGCCAAGACTCACCGTGATTAGTCTCACCCTAGATAATTAATCCTGTTTTATCAAACTGGTGTTGTGGAAGGTGTTGAGTCTGGTCGACGTGGTTGAGTTGACCGGGGGTGACCAGTTAGCGTGGTGTAACGCTAGTCGGTGGAGACTGGTGAGTGTGGTGTAACTCTCATCAGTGACGCCTGGTGGTCGTGGTGTAACTTTCATCAGCGCGGCCTGGTCAATGTGGTGTAGCGTTGATCGGGAAAAGCTGGTCAGCGTGGTGTAACGTTGTCCGGTGGTGACTGGTTAACGTGGTGTAGAGTTAATCAGTGGAGTCCGGGTAATGTGGTGTAACGGTACCCGGAGGTGTCTGGTGAACGTGGTGTAGCGTTCATCAGTGGAGACTGGTTGACGTGGTGTAGCGTCAATCAGTTGGGAATGGTTGGGTCTGGTTAACGTGGTGTAACGTTAATCAGTGGAGAATTAATATTGTTAAATTAATCAACTTTTTACTGTTTACGAACTACTACTGTTTGCAACTGCTTTTATGCAAAACAAACCCTATCTCATCTTTGTACCCTGTGCATATGCATAATTGTGGGTGTGATTTGTTAAGTACTGTGTGTGGTACTCCAATTTTCCCCCAGTGTTGGAGGACGCGTCAGATGAAGATCATCCTGAGAAATAGGCTGGCTCCACCGTCAAGGTGCCTGTGGGATGGAAGCGGCTGCTTAGCCAGATGTTTATAGACTATCTTTACATTTTTTCCACTGTATTTATGTAATATACATTTTACTCTGTTTGTAAGACACTCTGTATGGCAACTTGGTTTGTGTACCCTGGCTTTCCTGGGCAGGGATTTATTACACATTAATGTTCAGAATTTCGGTGCAAATTTCTGGGCGTTACATTTAGGCCCTCGATGTGAGGTAATACCCTATGTCCAGTTGTAGTGTTATTCCTCTGAGAGGTTATGTTGATCAATGATCTTCCGTGCCCTCAGGAGGCGCCCTGCCTCTCTTTATATACTAGGGGACAGGGGTACATGATAAGGATCCCAACCGGATACAGAGGGATTTCCTTCTTAGAGATAGAAACTTATCCGACTAGAACTATGCTTTCCTTATCGTGCAAGGCAAAGTCTGCCGAGTACTATCTTATCTCTAATTACATGATTCGGCCCATCCTCTATCCGAGTGGCTCGTACGTTGATGATGAGGTACCCGGGGCCCATGGCCTCCACAGAAATAGAAGGGATACGGAAACGCAAGGCCGCACAGATGAGTTTTTCAAGAGATGGACAACAGCGAAGGAAGAATCCCCCTATGGTAGACGTTCTAGATACCCAGTCATATTACCAGGATATGCCCCAATACTCGATGACCCTGGACCTGGCCACCCAGCAACTTATAGAGGGAGATAGTCCGCAACACATCAGAAATGGCAATGGTGATCCCAAGAAAAGTGCCCCCACCTCCCACTCTCGGTCAAAGAAAATGAAGCAAGGAAATGAGTGCTACACCTGTCATGAGGAAGGGCATTACTCATGGGACTGCTCCCAGAAGGGCAAAGCCAAGAAGGTACGACCTTAAAGGACTACCCGAACTTATGGACAAGGAAGCTCATGGTCGCAGAATGATGGATTACCGTCACACGTTCCAGAACAAGACCACTTGAGCCAACCAGAAGCCGAAGAAGCCCAAGATGTTCCAGCCATGGAGGCAATTCCAAAAGAAATTCATGGTCAAGGCCCAGAGGAATAGGAGCCAATGACCGAGAAGCAAGGCGACAAGGATAACACGAAGACTACAAGACTTATGGCCAAATTCTGCAAGCCAAAGATTAGCCGTTGAAGCTTTGAAGATCTAGCTTGCCTTAGGTTAACCCCTAGCTTTTGTTTAGCTATCCTCCAGTGTGGAATCTTGAGGACAAGATTCTTTTAAGGGTAGGTTTGTAACGCCTCGATTTTCATGTACCATTGAAAAATTATTTTAATAAAATTATAAGTCCAAAAACTTGCATCTTGGTGTCTATTAAGGATTAAGTGCTAAAAGATCACAAACAAATTAATCCCTGTAACCCCAAAATGAAATATACCATCCCAAAATCCTCTCCCAAATGAAATCTCGAATCTGAATTTAAACTCTATCCTAAACTCTTCTCGACAAATCCTGTCGAATTTTCGATATATAAAAATTCACTCAAATGAGGAAAACCCCTTTTGCACCCCTTTTTATGTCATTGAGATTCCCAATGTAACAATTGAATCCAAAATATTCCATATTCTCTCTCCTTCTCCCCCTCCTCAAAATTATTCAAATTCAATTCGAAGTTCAAACATCTCTGAATTGCAAATCCCAAGCAAATATCATCTCTCTCAATTCCCATGACCTCTGCAATTCAAATATCAAGTTTAACTTCAACATCTGAAAGGTAAATATTCAATCCCTCCCCAAACAAACCACTAGAAAATGTCATGGCCTACTATGCTTTTGGGCCGCCTTCCCTCTCTTCCCTCGGCCCAGCCCTACCTCCTTCCCTCCCCTTCTCCCCCCTCTAACCAGGCCGGCCGAGCCAAACCGGCCTAGCTAGCCCATCCATCGTGGCCCACATCCCTCTTGCTCTCGCCTGCCTGGGCCGAGGCCGACGCACCGGCCCAGCCGTGGCCTCCTCGCCTCTCCTCGGACGCACGCCCACCGTCCTACTAGCGCGCGCGTCCGTCGCTTTGCCCTCCCCTCGCTGCCACCTGGGGACCACCCCCCGCCAATCTGTCGCCCGCCCGTGCACTCGCAGTCGCACGCTCGTCCCCATCCCGAGCCACCCACGCATGCCCCCTGGACACACACGAGCCGTCCCATCCCTCGCCTACGCGCGCGCATGTCGAGCCTAGAGCCCCGTCTCTATCAGCCATGCCCGTGTTTCCTGCTGCACCGTTGGGTCGCCTCGCCCCTGCCACGCCTCTGCCGCTCGCGTCACCTCCTCCGTGAATCGTGCTACCACAGTGCCCATGCCCTTGGCAAAAGCGACGCCAGCCACAACCACCGCCATCCTCGCCAGCCTCGTCGCGTCACGTCGAGCTCACCCGCGTGCCAGCGGCCATCATGGTCGAAGGAGCATGCGCGGTACCGTCCCGCCTACGACCTCACGCCACCTCGCCCCGCCGCGACCCTCTTCCACCCGCCGGTCCAAAGCACGCCGCCGCCTCCTTGTAACCGCCGGACCAATGGTCGCCCGCAAAGTCAACCCCCTCGTTTTCCCCTGCCGCTCTACCGCCCACGCCTATAAAGGCCGAGGCAGCGCAACCCACCGCCGGCCACCCTCTCCACCATCCTAGCTCCATCGCCAAGCCACCTCTCCGCTTCAACGCCACCAGCCACCGCCGACTGATCCCCTTCCGTCGCGCCACCTCCGCTAGTGCCCGAGCCCCATCCTCATCGCCACCGGCCATCGCCTCCCCGTCGACTCCTCTCCAACACCGCCGTCAGTGTCCGCCGCTCGCTAGAGTCCTCTACACCGAGCCCTGCCTCCGGCCGCCTTCCGTCGTCTTTCCCCACCACCACCCCTCTGCCCTTTTGGAGCGCCACCTCTCTCATGCTGCCGCTGAGCTCAGCTCCTGCAGCCGTCGTCCGCCGCCTGCCACCACCACCGGTGACCGGCCAGCGCCACGCTCTCGCACCGGCCGGCGCCCCGTGCCGCTCGGCCTCTCCTCGCGAGAACTAAGAGAGAGGAGAGAAAACAATGAGAGAGAAGGAGAAAGGAAAGAGAAGAAAGGGGAGCTGGCCGCCGTCTCTGACAAGTGGGCCAGCCGGCCCTACTTCCTTGGCATACCACTTGTACTGATAGGTAGGTCCCACCTTAACCCATGACAGTCCACGGGCCGTGCCGTCCGTCTTTCCTCAGGGCCACCACCTACTAGGCCACCTTCTGCTCCAGCCCCTTTTCTCCAAGCCCACGCGAGCGCCGTTCCCTAGCCTCGTGGGCCTCCTCGCTGGCCCAACTATGATAGCCCATCGCCCCTCCCGCACCTCAGTGGGCCGAGGCACTACCTCACTGACAAGTGGGCCTCACTTGTCAGCCTGTGGAGAATATTCCCTCGGGATATTCTCCTTCATTTTTCTATATATAAATCTTTTCTCCATTTCTAGAAATTCCTATAAACTTCCAAAATTCATATCTCCTAAACCATAACTCCGTTTGACTTCGTTCAACTTGCATAATTTTTCTAAAAATAAGATCTATCTAATGGCATCATTAGTTTATAATAAATATAATATGTTTGCAAGGTTTTGTGTGGTTTTCTCTGGTTGATCGTGTAGCTGCTACGCTCCGAAAATTCGCTCAACACACGGACTTTGACAATTTGGCAACCAAGACCAAGGCAAGCTACTCTTCGATCATATTACCCCTAAATTTAAAAGATGTGTTAATTGCAAACTTGCATGTTTAGCTTACAGGATTAATTTGATTGGTCTCGGTTTACGTGACCGACGGACCTACCCAGTTATCGCATTATTTCTTCCTAGGTTATTATTAACCCTAATGCTTGTCGCTCCATCAATGAAGTACTTCGGTGTTCGTGCTTTTTAAGCATGAGTATCATCAAACCCGACATTTCACTGCTATATGTCGACTTTGAAAAAAATGGGTTGACTCTGGTTGGAAAGCCCGATACTTAGTATCGGTGGGTTTTGAAAGGAAAAGATGGTTTGCAAAAATTCGTGATGCAGTATTCTTGTCTGTGTGGTTGGTTCTGTACTTGCATATAACAACCGATTCTTTAACGAATTCCATCCGAATATCTTACAGTGCAACCATACGGGTGTTGTGGGACATCTCTGGCTAAGTAACTAGTTGGTTTAGGGAAGCTCATGTGTCGATAGAGATTACCGGAGGTTGCAACATAAAGATATAAATTTATTACTAGTATCGTAATGATTCATCATGTTATCGCAGATACCAGCATCATATTTCCTAGGACTGGTACCGACATAGTGGTTCCGCAGGAGACGGTTCGTCGTTTCTCCTGTAATGCACCTCCTTGGCATCGTCTGTACGGTGATGCCAGGGCGGGGTGTGTCACCCATCCCCTCACGCACAACCCATCCCTCACTTAGGTGCCGCTGCCAGGTCATCGTCACGCTGCTGCCGATCTCCTCCTCTCTCTCTCTCCCTCTCATCTACCGGCGTCGGGCGCCAATTCCCCACAGCCAGGAGGTGGACGTGAAGGATCCGGAGACGATGCAGAGGTGGAAATCCGGAGCAACAGGGTGATGAGCAGCTACTTCAAGAACAGCACAACCACAACGCTAAAGGCTCTTGCCGATGGACGGCTCCGTTTCGGTGACCTGGCGGTCCCTCCACCCATGCCCACAATCTCTGCATCACTGCCGAGGCCCTCCATCCTCTTTCCATCTGACTCGATCTACATCGCCTCTACCTGATGCCCTCGACTGACAGCCGCGTTCGCTTCCATCCACGTCCGACCGTCCTCATCTTCTCCTCTTCCGTCCACGTCCAACCTTCTTCATCTTCTCTGCCTCCGTCCACCACTAACGCACCATGCCCTTAAGTTTCCACCGAGACCATGAATGAAACTGTTGCCGGAGTGCCTTCCCTTCCACGTCGGACAAGCCCGAGTCCCAACGGACGTGTCGTGCCTTTCCTTCTGCGCCGAACGACTGCGCCGGGAGAACGGTTGACAGCCTTTTCGCGCTGCGCCCTTCCATTAGGCCAGAGACAGTCTCGCCACGCCGCCTGCGCCACTCAGTTGGTGGACGGCCGACAGCTGCATATATGCAGTGCACTCTGCTCAGGAATCCATATGTGGCTCTGCAACACTATTATCTCTATTATCAGGTGAGAAATAATGTTACGTCGACCTTGGCCATGCACGCTTGCTGCAGGGGATGGTGCCAAGCCTCCATATGCCACTAGAAAAATTAAGTTGATGTAAAGTGGGATTTTTTAAACGAAGAATATTGGCACGTTGAAACCCTGTAAACTGTTTCATGCATATGCCTGTAGCAAATTGTTTAGCAAAATCAAGTTTAATATGTTGGCGATTTAAGGTTGTAGTTAATGATCTTTTATGGATTGGATGGAGGTCAGTTAGTCTCTGCTATCTGTCTTTCTGTTTTCCTACCACTGATAGATGAAATAACATCGGCAAAGCCAGGAAAGAGAAAATTGCATTTTAGAGCACATTAGCATACTACTACAGTATCAAATGTTCTACACAATTGATTGAGCATCTCCAACAATAACTCCTATTTTAAAGTCTTAAAAGTTAAATGGAGGCTGTCCTTATTTCTTTTGAACCCCAAATATGTCTCGAACTCCAGTAACGGTCCCCATTTTCTTTTGAACCCCAAACATGTCTCGAACTCCAGTAACGGTCCCCATTTCTCAGCCGCTATTTCTTTTTCTATTGTATTTTACCATACACTATATGTAGATGCTTAGTTTGATACTATAATAATTGAAACATAAATATTTGTAACGCGTAGATTTCATCCATATACAAATTAATAATTTAAAACACCACAATTCAAATTTTTATTCAAAATTTAGAAACATGAAAATGACATATCCTGCAGGCAAAAGTTCAAGACTCGAAATAACCCATAGAAAATGCAATGAAACAAAGTATTGAGCACCACGAAGCGCCTACAAGTGCTCTACAAGATCATCTCGAAGTTGCTCATGTACTTGCTTATTTTCTATATCTTTATGTATCTTTAGAAATTCTTCTAACACGGGTTTATTACGTTATTGGTACTCCTCCTCCCTCGGTATCTTGCCATGCATGATCATACAAGCTTATCATTATGTACCATAAGATCTATGTGTCTCAAAATCTAGCAGGACCCCTTACCATAGCAAATGCCGGGAGGAGGGGTGTCGGGGAGGAGAGGCTCCGGTGGAGGGGGCACCAGGGAGGAGCTGTCGCCCGAAGGAGGAGGCGAGCTGCGTCGGGGGGAGGCGAGGGACGAGGAGAGGAGTGCCAGGGGCGAGACGAGGAGCGCCAGGGAGGACTGGCGCCAGAGGAGGAGGCCAGGGAGGAGGGCCATCGGGAGGAGGACGCTAAGGAGGAGGTGGAATGGCGGCCGGCATATCTGCTCTTAGGTTAGTATGAGAACTCGACTCTACTCGTGCTATAGTTGAGGATGTACTTATACTACCCTAAAGAGGGATCAATTAATGGGGTGCATTTTTTTAAGGCAATTCTAGGCAAAACCCGGCACGGGAGATGGGATGCACCGTACGTGATAGAAGCCCGTGCTGAAATTTCACCTGCGCCAAAAAAAAAAAGAAAAATGGGGGTTGTGGGGAGAGATTTGGTGGCCTTCCTATTTTGAGTATCCTCCTAGGAGCCCTGCTGTATCTTTTTTTTTTCTTTTTCTCTTAAAAATCTGTTTAGAGTCTTAGTTTAGGAGCCTGCTGAGATGCTTTAAGCACTTTAGATCACTATTATAGAAGCAGGAGTCATATGTTTCAACTAGCTAGGACACTGAACTGTAAGAGCTAAACCATGCACATCTGAGTCATGATGCTATCCCTATCATACTTGGTCTGCATGAGCTGCTTATCGAAATGCATAAGAAAGAATTGAAGCTGATCATCTTGTGTTTTTGTCCAGGGACTTGCTTGAAGGAGCTCCAGTTGAAAACATACCAGCAATATATGTTATATTTGAAATTCTGATTGTAAATTTTTGGACGTGACAGCTTGGGTCATTCCTATCAAAGCAAGGGTAAAGAGAGAAGAAGAACAGAGGGATTGGACAGAAGGCTGAGCTATGAGTGTTGCGGGTGTCCGATATTTCCCACTGCGTGGGACACAGAGCGAAGCATTTTTGTCAATATATTTCTGCAACATTGAGATTATACTTTTGCAGCATATTTGTCTATTTTCGTGCAACATATCATATCCGATATATCCATTTAGTGCAACATATTATGCTCATAAATATAGCAGGCTAGATGCGTCAGTGTAACATGCATGCACCGAGCAGTCATGCAACATGAAGAATCAAATCTTTGTGGCTTGGGTTGTTGGCAAGATCGTTTCCAGAGTTAGATTCTCATAATTGCTATTGTAGCCATTGCGTGAGATGTTTAGCACCTCGCGCTGCATGGGCGTCATGCACATTTACTCAACTGTGCGGTACTGCTATATGTCGATCAACGTGAAACTAGAATGAATTGTGCACTCTTTCTCTTTCTCTGAACGAGAACGTACGGCTGCCGGGCGCTGGCTTTTAAGCATTTTCCTTTCATAATTCATACTCCATAGAGCTTCCTCTTGATATTTTTGTGGGGAAATCGATGTCATACGAGACAGTAATAAAAAACTAAAAATACGAAAGCAGCGGCAGCGAAAGTGTAGTTGGTTTCTTCCCATACTGTGCATGGCCATCGTCACGAATGACGCAACAGTTAATCAGTCTCGAGTTCTCGACCAATCACAAGTAGGCCGAGAAACAGTGGGTTTCTAGAACGGGCGGCGGGGCCTGCAGCAATCACGGAGGAGACATTTGGACTAGAATAAATGGAGTAATTCATTTGGACTAGAAGCCATCCCCCGCCTTCTGTGCTAGTCCATCCACAGGCGCGCGCATCGCTAGCCGTCTAGAGAGCGTGCGCGCGACAATGGCAGCGCCACCTCGCGGCGACAGCATCCGCGTCCTGAGCACCGATCGAGTCGCGCCATCGTCGACGGCTGGCGGAACCCCGCTGCCCGAGCGCGCTGTGCCGCTCACCTTCCTGGACGCCATTTGGCTCCAGTCCCCGCCCGTCGAGCGCGTCTTCTTCTACCGCCTCTGCGGCGCCCCATTCGCCGGCGACGCCGACGCCGTCCTGTCCAGGCTGGTTGACTCCCTGTCCCGGGTGCTCCACGTCTTTCACCCTCTCGCGGGCCGCCTACGGCTCACGCCCGGCAAGACCAACCGGTACGAGATCTTCTACCAGCCTGGCGACGGCGTCGCCTTCACCGTCGCCGAGCATGACGGCGTCGGGGTCGGTGAGCTGGTCACTGACGACCCGAGGGAGCTCGCCAAGATTGCGCCGCTCGTGCCGAACCTTCCGGAGGGCGGTGCGCTGCTGGCCGTGCAGGCCACGGTGCTGCTGCCCGCTCGCCGCGGCCTCGCCCTCGGCGTCACCGTGCATCACGCCGCCTGTGATGGCTCAAGCTCAACGCACTTCCTCCACACCTGGGCCGCCGCCTGCGCTGGCGCCGCCGTGCCGCTGCCGCCACCGGTCGTCGACCGCACGTTGATCCGCGAACGCGAAGACTTCTACGACTTGACGACCAGAACGGACGACCACCTAAAGAAGTTCTACTCGCCGGACCTCCTCGTCGACAAGCTGCTGACCACTTTCACGCTGTCAAGAGACAACCTGCAGAGCATCAAGCACAGAGTCGCCGGCGTGTCGGCGCGCCGTGGCTTGCCGCCTCCTCGGTGCACGTCCATCGTCGCGACGTTCGCCGTCATATGGCAGTGCCACATCAGGGCTGCTGCACTGGGCGACGAAGCAGAGCCTGGAAACGGTGGCCGTGCCCACTTCATCTTCCTCACCGATCACCAAGCGCGGATGCAACCACGCGTCCCCGAGAAGTACCTCGGCAACTGCGTCGGGCCGTGCTTCGCCTCGGCGCCCAAGAAAGAGATCGCCCCCACCGGCGCGGACGGCCTCTTCACGGCCTGCTCCGTAATCGCCGCGGCCATTGACGAGGCCATGCGCTGTGAACCAGACTACTGGGATAGGTGCATGGAGCACGGCAAAGAGCTGAGCACCATTGACGGTGCACCATTTTCAGTGGCCGGGTCGCCGAGGTTCCGTGTGTACGATGTCGATTTTGGGTTCGGGAGGCCAACGAAGGTGGAGATCGTGTCCGTGGGAAAGACCGGCGCGATGTCGGTGGCGGAGGGCCGCGGCGGCTCCGGAGGCATTGAGGTGGGCATCGCTTTGCCCCCGGAGCGTATGGAGAGGTTCCGGAGGTGCTTCAGCGATGCCGTCGCGTGGCTGTCGTCGTCGTCGTCGTCGTCCAGAGACGAGTGACATGGAAGTTTGGAACCAGGGATGGTTATCCCGGTGGTAACCAGCCGGATACCGCTCATCCATCGGTAGCCGGTTACTGATATACCGGCTAGCTAGTACTCCTACAATTAAGTTTTAATTTGAAATTTATGTTCAATTTTTGAAATTATGTAAAATTTATTGTTTGTAGTCGGTTTGAAATGGATTATCATTTATGATGATTTAGTGTTTTATATCAGTTAACAGTAATCCAGCTATTGAATTCGTTTTTTTCGGATGAAAGATCTTTCGATCCAGCTTTGATAAGAAAACTAAACAGAGTTCTTGCAGCAAAGAAAAGAAAACGACAGGAACTGGGGTTTCCGGTTTCCGCTGACAACTGCGTAAACTACACCTATACCAGATTATTTCCATTTCTGCATACATGAAACCATTGTGTATGGCCCTGTTTGGATCAAGTGGCACGGCTAGAGTTTAGAGCTAGTTTCTAGCTCAGGACTAACCCTAAACTAACTCTAGCCAAAGTGGTGTTTGGATGCAAGGGTTAGATTGACAATAAATGTACTTTTCCAATTATTTGTCTCATTCTAACCATCTTTCCAGCCGGATTTGATGTGACAGCCTCTTGTGTGGCCTCCTCCCGCTCACAAATGATACAAATAAATCATCTTTACAAATCAAGCATCCAAATCACAATAAATTTTAATTTGTCCATACAAATGAGATGTCTCACACGAACTTACAAGTGTTCAATCAAGCTAAACAAAAAAAATTACACTCCATGAAACAAAGCATTAGCTAACTCATCACGGAAGGCATTCATGTTGACATCTTCAACAAGAGGTTCATCTTCTGGCCATCCTGATGCCGAAGAACTAGGCATTGGGTTATAATTTTCATCCGCATCACAAGCATCAAATTCCCTATCCACAATTCTGCTCTCTCGAATAAAATTATGAAGAGCCATACAAGCAACAATAATTCTAGTTTGCTTCTCCTCTGGAAATCTTGGCATGTTCAACAAAATCCTAAATTTTATCTTCAACACTCCAAAAGTTCGCTCTATGACATTCCTAACTTTGGCATGTGCATGGTTGAAGATTTCTTTCATACCTTGTGGCAGCGGGCCATTTTGCCATTGCTCCACATGGTACCTTGTACATCTGTATGGTGAAAGGTAGCCCGGCCTGTTTGGGTACCCCGCATCAACCACATAATACTTCCCTACATATTTTCAAAGGCACACAATGAGACTTAGATGAACAAGTGTAATTGGATAAAAATTGTTGCAAGACAGTTCAATTGGCAAACCTGGTGGTGGATGTGGAAATTTGTGATGATGAGTAGTTAAGGCATCTTTGAAAACTCTCATGTCATGTGCTGAACCAGGCCATCCCGATAACACAAAGGTAAATCTCATGTCGAAATCACAAACAGCAAGCACATTCTGACTGGTCTCATTGTGCCTGTTCAAGTATGAAATCCTCTTACTCTTATCCACCACAACCTTCACATGTGTTCCATCTATAGCTCCTATGCAATCGTTGAAGTGTGGCCAAAATGCTGGATTTTCTAAGTTTGGGTGCACCTCTGGAAATGTTGGGTCCTTGGGTTTTATGTTCTCATGTGCTAACTTAAGAAGGCATTTCAAAACTCTGTTAAATATCCTGCTTACTGTCTCCAGAGACCTCCTAAAACGGTTATCAGCCTGTCTAACTGACTGTGGTGAACCAACAATCCATAAAAACATAGCAAGAGCCTCTACAGATGTCAATTTTTTAGTGGACTTCAACCCATACCTCTGGACCAAAGTATTATGTAGCCTGTAAAATAAAGGTCTCTCAACCCTAAACATGTTGTAACATTGGGTATCTCGGGCTAGTGTCTCATGCACCCAATCCAAACCAGAATCTCCAGCTACCCTCCTAGGTAGTTTTAGGAAGTAGTTATCAGAGTACATACCTAAGATAGGAACCAACTGGACAATCAAATTTTGTTGCTGCGCCAAATTATTGCGGCACATGGATATAATTTCATCCTCACTTGAGCTACCTCCATCATCTTCTTCTTCCTCAATCATAGGGCCATGATCTTCTTCCTGTCAACACATGTAACAAACTATCAACAAACTTAATACTTCAACACTTGACGTCACAGCCCATAGATAAATTTAAATAGGTTGAACACATAGCATAAAAGTTCATTACATCACAGATAATACTTCATCAAGCAAGTCCTCGTTTCTTGGAGGACCCGACAACAGCCTCTTTAGGTATGGTTTTTTCTGTTAAGACATGAGAGTATAAAAGATGATCAGAAACTAGTTAAGATATGAGAGCACAATACACAATTTGCTAGGGAACAGTGTACCTCTGTGTGTGTTTGCCAGAAATCAGAATCTGCATCAATGGATCCATCTGGTCTCCTCCCCAACCCTGTGTGCATTTGCAAATAGCGCCAGAAAGAGTGGGTGGTTTTCAGTATGGTTAATTGGTTCTTCACCTGTCCACGGGTGTACACCAACCTCCTTCTTGCAAGTAAGCCATCGACAACAGCCTAGTACCCTTCACCACTCATTTGTGCACCATTGTACCTCCCTGCTCTACGTTGCTCTATGCATAATTCTAATAAACAAGCATTATTTGCATCATTCCATTGGGCTCGACTAGCATGGCTCACCGGGGGACCGCCGGAGCTCGCTAACTCCTCCACATCGTCCTCCATTGCCGCATCGTCATTGTCGAACGGAGCGCCGGAGCCGGATGCTTGCCCACGGACGGCGCGGGTGCTCGGTGCCCTCGGCGCTCGGTAACGCGGTACACGATGGCCGCCGCTGCCACGGAGCTCCATGCTGGTGCGCTGGGTACGCCGGCCGGGTGCTGCGGCGGCCGAGTTCGCGCGCTGCCGAACGGGGCCGCCTGCCCCCGACGACGATCCGCCGGGAAAGATAGCACCGCTTCCTCCTCCGCGACCAGTTGCCGCCGAGGAGGAGCCACCAAAGTGCAGTTGCCGGGCATAGGGTGCCGCCGGAGTCGCTCTCGCGTCTCCTGCTCCGGCACGCGGTGGGCGATATGGAGGGTGCCCGGAGCCCCTGACGCGGGCAGGGAGGAGCTCGTTGTCGTCTCCCTGGAGGATGTCACCGTAGAGCTGAAGCCCCGGGAACCCCTCCGCCGCCGGCGCTTGCGAGTTGAGGTCGAAACCACCGCGACCAGCGGGAGCGTGCGCAGGGCCAGTCGCAGACGGCTGCGAGCCCCAAAAGTTGTTGTCGAAGTCATCTCCGTCCATGGCTGCAAAGCTCCCCTGCAATCGACGGAGGCGGAGCACCTGGAGCTGCAATCGATGGATTTGCGTGCCACGCACCTGGATCTGGAGCAGCGCGGTGCCAAGGGGCCCGGCGCCTTGACGACCCGAGCTACGCTACGACGCCGGGCGGGACTTCGAAGGCACCACCATCATCTGGATCGGAGGGCGGGGGTGGCGATGCGCGAGCCGAGGAAGGATGGGGAGTGGGGAGGGAGGCGGCGGCACGGTGGAACACGGGAGGGAGAGAGGCGTCGCGATGCGAAAGGGATGAGGGGATCGGGGATCCGGTGCGGGTGGATGAGGGAATAACAATCAATTTTCAGTGGGCCCTATCTCAACTAGCCCAAATAATCACTCCTTGGAGAGGATAGTTTTTTTGATGGGCTAGATGCAACTAGCCCCAATCTAAACCTTCCTGTTTGGATACTTTAGGGCTAGTTGAGCCCCAAATAGCTTAAACTAGCTCTAGCCCTTGGATCCAAACAGGGCCTATATATAGTACATTGAGAGGGGATTTAATCAGAATCTCATTGAAAACATAAATCTGTATATATGCCATTCCAATTGCAGATTTGCTCTACATTCCATTTTCAGATTTACTATTGATCAAATGCTTGATTTTTTGGATTCTGTCAAACAACAATACTGACCGTTAGATAGAACTTTGAGATTCGGGATGGGGGAAGCAAATTCTAAGTTGCACTTTTAATTTATTGTAATTATCATTATCGATTTGTGCAATTCAATCATAAATATATACAACTGTATCTAACGGTTTGTATCTTGGTATTTGGATACAGAAAAAACGTTTGATAGATTTATCTTTTTAATATTTAATCAATAAGTGGCCCCAATTGCTTCTTACCGCACCACATAGGGGATCCTGTTCCTTGTCACCAAAAAAAAAAAATGCTTGACTTTTTGTGGCATCTTTGCTGTCCAAATTCTCTGCATTTGCAACATTTGTCGGTTAAAAACCAGCGACTGCCGATAACAGTCCAGTTACTGGTTTTACGGAGCTTATGTTTTTTTGGCAAAACTGGTATTAAAAACCTTGCATGGAATGCACAGAGAAGTTCTCTCCTCTGTAACTTCAACGCTAATCTTCTACTTCATTAAATAAAGAAAAATTATAATTGGTCAAGAAAATAAAGTAGGTATGAAACTTTAGTAAGTATAGGTGTACAAATTATTATGTTTTAGAACAGATTTTAAATAATAGGAGTTATATTTTAGGATGAAGAGAATTGTGTAGAGTGACTGAAATTTTACTAGTTTGCACACGTGAAGATAGAGAAACTGTTGAGAAATTTTGACGTTTCAGTTTCTTATAGCTGATATTTCACAAATTTAAGATTTTTGCAACCTTAATGAAAATATATGTTCTTGTAAACAGCGGCAAGATCCTGAGCAGCACCATTTTATTTGGCTGCTCCACCTCAGTCGTCTCATGGCTGGACTGATTTTTTTTTGATTCCTTTTCTATAGCCTAAAATAAAATGCCAGAGCGGTATATATACGTAGAGATAATACTCCTATATGCTTACCTTGCACCAACACAACCTCCAACCTGATTATTGTTTGTTCGAGAGGCACACAGAGATGGGTACAATACAAACAATTTAGGTGGCGTTTGGTTGTGCTTTTACGTGCATATATAAAATGAGAAATATTATTAGTACGTGATTAATTAATTATTAAAAACTTGAAAAATAGATCGATTTGATTTTTTATGATACTTTCATATAAATTTTTTTTTTATAAAAACACACTATTTTATATTTTGAGAAGCTTACTGGCTGAAACCAAAAATAACCAAAAGAACCGAACACTAGCCACTTATCATTTGGTGTAGTTACTTATCATTTGGCGTATCTGGGTCAGTGGCGAATGCTTGTGCTAGGTTTAGGGTCAGCGGGGTCAGTCGCATGGATGTGCAGGGTCCTGATGAGCCTACGGATTTGGTCGGCGTTCAGGATGACGGCCGTTGAGCACACTGCATGCTTCCCGCCTTCCTCCTGCAGCCTTGCAAAGTAGAATTCTCAAATATTGTGACTACACTCCACTACTCTCTCTCTCTCTCATATTGTACCGGCATCCAATCTTAATAGGGGATGGGAGAAGTCGAGACTCAGGGTTATATGAGGTATTGAGGTGAGGTAACTGAGGCATTGAATAGGAAGACAAACAGATGGTGTCTGATTTGGCAGGAAACCTAATTTGCCATCGTGCACGAATGCATTTGGATTTCCTTGTCCATCGTACGGCATGCACGCTCCCGTGCGAACTCTCGTCACTTTTGCTAGAGGAGGCTCATGGGCCTTTGCTGTTTGTATTTTCTTGTTTTTAATCCAAACCTTTTACTGGTTTTTGTTTCTATTTAGTAGGTTTAGCATATTATAATATAAACTCAAAATTTTCATATTTTTGAAAAATACAATTTTAGGATGGAATTTTTTATATTCCCGTACAAATTTTCTGAGCATAAAGTTTTTTCTTTTTTTTGAAAAACCACAATTTAGGGTGAAATTTTTTTATGTTCCACTACTAACTTTATGAGCATTAAGCTTTTTTCGTAGCTGCAGAAAGTTTGTTGAGGGCAAATCTCCTTTGAGTATTTTTTTTCAAGCACAAAGTTTATATGCATAAATATAGTTTATTGGTGCACAAAGTTTCTGTGAGTATAGAAATTTTTTAGTGAATCATTTTTTTGCCTTTTCATGTACAAAGTTTATGTACATACACATAATCTTTATTTTGCGGACAAATTTTATGTGAGTACAAACTTCTTTAGAAATACAAGAATGCAGCTATAAAGTAGTTTCTTTGGTAATCGTGTTGAGTTGTTTTTTTTTTTGTTGTTGGACAAAACAGGATGGGATGGAAAGGAATTTTTTTATTTTTATATTTATTTAATAAAATATTTACAAAACTACATTTTCATTTCAAAAATTTACAAAAATATACTCCCGCCGCCCTCTGGGAGGGCGATATGTCTGAAACCGCCCTTCCAGAGGACGATATGATGACGTGGCTGACGGCCGTTGGCCGGCGGCCCACGGCTGTCAGCCATTTTGCAGGCGGCCCCCCGGGCCACACAAAAACCACCCTTTAAAAGGGCGGCAAGGGGGCCGCCTGTAAAAATCCGGCCCCCCTTGCCACCCTCTGGGAGGGCGGTTTTTGGGTCACCGAGGGGCCGCCTGCAAAGTCGGTCCGGACGGTCCGCACTGTATACGGACGGTCTAGACTGGCTACTTTGCAGGCGGCCCCAGAGTGCTGTCTGGACGGTCCGTGCTATATACGGACGGTCCGAACTGTACAAATTACCGTTTCACAGTATATAGTCCAGACCATCGTCACCCTGTTCGGACGGTCCGTACTGTCAAATTGTTGTTTTGCATTATATAGTCCGGACCATCGCAATCCTGTCCGGACAGGCATATCTGTGGCGGAAAGAAAGATGAAGTACCCACGCTGCACACAGTAGTTACATCTCTACTTGGTTATCTGTTTAAAATTCCCTAAGGCATGTAATAACGATAACTAGAAACGTTTGATGTGCCGTTTGTACTCTTTGTATGGATAATTTCATTATGTTCGTATGTAATTAACGTGTGTTCGGTTGTCACCGCTCGGAATGTACTTTCGCCGTAAAATTGAAACTGAAAAATTTATGTTTTTGATCAGTTTCGTCACAAACATAGATTCTGAGCACACACTCCTGCACAACTCTTTTACGGAAGATTCCGCGCATGCCCTTGTCGACACACAATATTTCAAATCTGTTCTTGTGTGCCTTGAGGTAGAGCACGATGTCTTCGGGCCTTTTTACTTTTATCTTGCAGATACTTCGTCAGTAGTGTGCCAAATAAAAAATTATTGTCCATCATTGAGGGCCTAGCTGCTCTAAACCGATCTCTAAAGTACTTGCATGTGCCATGCAAGATAAATTCAACTATGCCAATAAGTGGGAGCCCTCGAACACCACGCATCACCCAGTTATAAACCTCTGTCAAATTTGTGGTCATTATGCCAAATCGAGAACCATCCTTGTCATACAACAATGCCCATTTCTCCTTTGGCTCATTCTTAATCCAATCTGAAAATTTTCTAACTGAGGATGCAGACCTGTTAGCTGTCTATCTTCTTCATTCCCTCCTTTATTCCCTTTTTCATTTTCTTCCATTGTTTCGCTATTACCTCCCGCCGTACTTGGCCCTCATCATCTTGCACGGGCATTGCACCAGCAGTGTTTTCTTTCTCATATATCGACACAAGTATGCCCAGTGGCCAACCACGTTGAAATGCATTCTCCACATACCATCTCCAAGTGGCAGTGCAATCCACCGGCATCAGTTCCCAAAAAAAACCTTCAGCTGCACGACTGACTACTACATACAAGGTTATTGCGCTGAGCTCGGGGTTCAATCGAAACCCTCACATCAGCCAGTTGTACACTGACCCAAAACTTCTCTCAGCTGGTCTATCAATCCCCTTAGCCGTTGAACTAAAATCTGACAGATCTACCCCTTCTGGACCATATCTAACATTCTCTTGCCCGTGAAATAACTGAAATATCACCTTATTTGATATTTCTGTTGATGAAAAAATACAGTTAAACTAGATACCAATATTTTCCTCACATCTCTACAAAAATTAAATCATCTAACACATTAACTAAAGACCTACAGATCTACGAGTAACAACTTATTTTCATATAGTACTATACACATAACCAGTACAATACTACATCAATTTATGCATAGAAATAAAAATTACAAAGAGATAATAGATTTTACCTGCAGACAAATCAGCAAGCTGACAGAGCTTCGCTGCTTTTGTTCAGGCTTGCTCTCAGCTCTCTTTTTTTTTCTGTAATTTCAGTGAATTTTATGACATTTTTGGAGTCTGGGAGGGGGTTTTATACTGCCCGGGCTAAAAACCGCCCTCCCAAAGGGCGGCAAGAGGGCCGCCTGCAAAATGGCCGGCCCGTGGGTCGGCCATTTGCAGGCGGCCCCCTGGGCCACACAAAAACTGCCCTCTGAGAGGGCGGCAAGGGGGCCGCCTGTAAAATGGCCGGCCCCCCGGCCGGATTTTTACAGGCGGCCCCCTTGCCGCCCTTTTAAAGGGCGGTTTTTGTGTGGCCCGGGGGGCCGCCTGCAAAATGGCTGACGGCTGTGGGCCGCCGGCCAACGGCCGTCAGCCACGTCATCATATCGCCCTCTAGGAGGGCGGTTTCAGACATATCGCCCTCCCAGAGGGCGGCGGGAGTATATTTTTGTAAATTTTTGAAATGAAAATGTAGTTTTGTAAATGTTTTATTAAATAAATATAAAAATAAAAAAAATTCTGGAAAGGTGGAACGGAAAATGTACGTGGGCCTGCACGAAACGAGCACTCGCATGTGGGCTAGGCACACTAGCGGAAAGATAAAGCCCATGGGCTCATAAGTGCATGGAAAAGGGGAAAGCGGGCGAGCTGGCGAGCGCTCGGAAAGAAAAATGATCGGCGTGGCCATCCATGGCCTCTCGTTCGCACAAGGGTGGAGGAGCGTGAGTGCATACGCAATAGCGCCCCCTTATTAGGTATGAAAACCCTACTCCGTGAGTCTCGCTGGGGGCGACAACACGTGAATGCATTTCTTTTCCTGACACTTCACCGGTCTGCATCGTTGATGCGTTTCTCTTTCCCACACACACTCTCTCTCTCTTGTTTTCATGCATCATGATAACAAAACTTGGAAGTAAGCCGACTTTTATAAATTTCAACCGAAGTCCAAAACTTTTAACTTCAAATCAAACGAAACTTTCAACTAAAATCATACGAAACTTTCAACTAAAATCATATGAGATTTTCAACTCCAAATCAAATGAAACTTTCAACTTAAATGATACAAAATTGGCTTCAAACTTTCATCTGAAAACTCAAAAACTTTATACTCAATCTTGAACTTTCAAATCATCATCCATCCAATTACCAAACTTTCAACTCAAAATTTTCAAAACGTTATGCCCATTGCTCTAAACTTTCAATTCAAATCCTTAAAAGTTTCGACCACCTATATCGGCGAGCAAGGCACTAGGATGAGGCGCTGAACTTGCCGATGAACCAGGCTTGCCAGTGTCTTGCCACCAATGGTGGAGGAAGTGGGTAGGGAAGCCGTGCAAGGCTTGCCAGCGTCTTGTCGGGAGGAGATCATGCGCTCTCTGGTGAGCGGTAGCAGGGGATCCAGGCTCTCTGGCAAGGGGAGCTTGTCGGGAGGAGGAATAGGGAGACCAAGAGAGGATTTGAGCTTTCTAATGCGGGTTGTGATCTTAGGCACCCTAGCGAGGGAGAGCTCTTCGGGAGGAGGAAGAGGATTGGAGGAGCAGTAGTATGTCTGGAGGCAAAGTAGAAGGACGGGGAGGAGGAAGAGGATTGGGGGAGTGGCGGCGTGTCTTGAGGCAAAGCAGAAGGACGGTGTACGCTCATGAGGAAGTGTGGCAGAGGGGATAAGGTAGATAGATGAAGGGATAATGTGCTCACTAATTGAGATACTAGTGGAGGTTCCCTAATTAAGGGGCACCAATTTGGTAGGTTCGATGAAAATCAATGCCATAGAAGATATATACCATGAACAAAACTGTGATGAATTTGGAGGATCTTAAACTGCCATATGTCCAAGGTTGTGCTCATAGGGTTTCACTCATGTAAGGAGCGAGAGTGGCATTGTGCTCGGTCTTTTATAGGCTGGGATAGAATTTTAGTGGGCTAGAGAAAGAACTTGATGGAAGGATCGAACGGTCAATAAAGACTTATCTGAATTGATCTCAAGATTGATGTGAGTGAATGATATGGCCTCACATAATTTAAACTTTATAAGTAAATGATCTTAGTGGACAACAAACTATATAAAAAAAAAGTATTTCAATCGTGTCCGTACGGTAGTCTATTGTATTTTTTTTACTTTTTGTTCCTTTGACTCCATAAATTAAGATTTATAGACGACCGATAAAATATGGATCAACCGGTTCTACTTATTTCTATATTTTGGTTTTTCTACTGAACCGCTGTCGAGGAGACGAGCAGGAGACGCAAGGCGCCTCCCTCCCTCTCCTGGTCGCTCATGTTCCAATCAACTCGGGGACGCAAACGGATCTACCCGCCGCAGATTATCCCGCGGGCATATACTAATCCTACACACTTCCCCTTCCTCCTCTTCCGCCAGATCGCGCTCCTCCTCCGCCACCGCCCACGCCCACGCCAATGGCGACGGCGCTGGTGAGCCGCGTCGAGTCGTGGGCGCGGGACCAGGCGGCGCGGCTTCCCCACTGGGCGCGGCCGCCGTCGGTGGTGCCGCGGTGGCCCTGGTCCTGGCCCCCGCCGCCTTGGGCGCCCGCGTGGCCCGGGGACCGGCGACGCCAGCGGGAGCGCATGTTCCGGGAGGAGTTCGAGCGCCGCCGCCGCCAGCTCCGCGAGCTCTGCCGCGCCATCCGCGTCGACACCGTCGCCGAGCTTCAGGAGCTGCTCTGCGCCGTGGTCCTCTCCGAGTGCGTCTACAAGGTGACCTAATTAACTCCCCCCCTTCCCGTCCACCCTGCGTGCTTTGCAATTCTCTTCGATCAGCTTCTACGTAATCCGGAGCTGCGCACTTGTGGTGCAATTCTGGTCGATCATGTTCTACCTACATCCGGAGCTGCGCATTGTGGACCAGGTTCTACCTACATCCGGAGCTGCGCATCGTGGCTCGTGGTAAAGGGAGCGATGATAGCTCTTATATAGGAGTAACAAATTGGAACAATTGGTCCAGTAGTTTCATGTAAAAATTGGCAGCCTCTTGGGAATGTTGAGTCGAGTTGGGAAATGTCTAAACGATCATGAAATGTTATAGCAAATATAAGCATCTCAGATTGGGGTAACCATGTGCCGTTATTGCAACATTCTGCATTCATCATCTTGTGCTTCTAACTAGAGGAAAAGCAATATCATGTCTGCGGTGCTTGCTTGCTATAATTAATCTGCAGGCGTTTTCTAGTATATAATCATTTATTCATGTACATTCAGTTGAATTCTCTTTCTCTTTGTCATAGTGTTACTCTATTCCATATGACATTAAGCTGCGACCATGGAAGGGAATGACTAGCCTTAGAGAAACTGCTGTGATTTCCCATAATAATTGCATTTTCTGGTTGTTTGATTACCTATAGTGCTATGAACATGTGAACGCAATTGAGCTGGCGTACTGGACATGCTCTAATTGATGCAGCATGTATTGGATGCCTGAAAACTAGTCTGATCCTCCTGGCAGGCTGGCACGTTATCCATCATTATTCAATTATTCCAATCTTCATGTAGCCATTTAGATTCAGTTAACCTAGTCTTCTCTGCTTGTTAATGTGTTTGACTACCTTCACCTCTTCTCCCATAAACCTGAAATTTAGTATCTTTAATATTTTTACTTATTCTCTCTACAAGGTTGCCAAGACCAAACATTAGCGATCTGGGAAAGAATAAGTGTTGCTTAGGACAGACAGTATAGTTCAAGCTAACCTTCTGTCAAAAAAAAGGTATCAAGGCAATAACACTATATACAATTATAAAGAGAGTTTATCGACCTACCCATTCCACCTAAATGAAAAACAACTTCCCAAATTTTACCTCCCAAAAAAAAAACTGAAAAAATGACCACCCCATTCATCCCCATCTCACCAATCCAGCATTCTTAGGAACTGATCCTCTCTCAATGTATGGAGCACTTTTTAAGCCAATCATGTTTTATATGCCATTGCATATATGGGTGCTTTGCTAGTCTAATAAATTTCAAGTTCTTTTCTTGCCACATGTCGGTATGCCACTTAGTCTCTTTACTCTTTTTTTTTGGTGCCAGAGGCCTGTTTCTGAGATGATGAGATATATTAATAAGTTCAAATCTGATTTTGGTGGAAACATCGTGTCTCTTGAGCGTGTTCAGCCATCCTTGGATCATGTACCGCATAGGTAAGCATTAAGCTAATATTCATTCTTTTCTCCCCAGAAGTTCTATAGTTTGTTGACAGATTGTGCTTGCATATTTTTCTTATTTATAGATCATTCTGATCAAGCATTACAAGTTGAATACAGTCATGCTTAGATAAATGTAGTCCCTTGCTGATATTTTCTTTCTCACAAATGTTGCAACAGTATCCACTACTCTATCTGGCAAGTCACACAAGTTTCGGCAATGCAGTTTCTTGTCCAATGTCCATTGTTGTCATCACCTCCCATGCCATCCACCCTCACCTCCATCTCCGTCTCAACTTTCAACAATAATTTGAGCAATTAAAACAGATGCATAAGAATTGATGACGACCTGCTTAAATGTTACAGCAGCATGAATTGGTGCACTCATTATAACCTGGGCATGTTATCGATCCAACCCTGCCACTACCATGGGGATAAGCCTAAGATTTATCTTTAAAAGAAAAGGAGTAAATTTCACAAAACTACAGCTTTATTATCATAATTATCAATAACCTTGAACTTTTGCTCCCCATTTCATAAAATTATAGCTTTAACAGGAATAATTATCAAAAACCTACAATTATGTTGTTAAGTAGGCCCATCCATCAGCCTCATATGCCTCCCTCCTTCTGTTAGCTGTTGTGTGAGGTTGACAGGTGGGCCTTCCCTATTAGATAACCCAGAAGCAACAGATGAACAGAGTTACAGGTTTTGATAAATATCTTTCTATAAGTTGTAATTTCGTGAAATGTGACACAAAAGTTTCAGCTTTTTGTACTTTTGACAGTAAAGTTGTAGTTATGTAGATTGAGGAATTTACTAAAAAAGAAGGCATCTGGCATGCTGTTCATGGATAAAGCCTAACGAAAATTGGACTCCATGAGACAAAACCATACAAGGTGGAAATTTTACTAATTGTCAAAGGATGTAGATTACATAGTCAGGTACATCTCATATTCTTCCTAAGGTAGTAAATCCATAACAAAACTCTTCATGTGCTGGACTCATTGGTTTTAGGTGAATGGTGAGCCAGCTATTTAAGACAGATTAGGAAGTTTAATACAAAAGAACTTGACATGCGGACATCACTTTGTGATGGGAGTTGTGGAACATCTGCATTGGACCTTATGGTTGTAAATGGCCCATTTATTAGGTTAACGAATAGTTTGAATTAAGAGCGGACATTCGCCTCTTTTGGTCTGTGTTTGAATTGTGCAGGTTGAGTGCTTAAATAAACCAGACTCTGCAGGTTTTGTTTGTGCAGAATCCTTGCAACATCTCAAATATTTGGTTTCCTTATCTGTTCTATTGGAAAAAGAGGCATCGAAAACCCTAAAAATACCCTTGGAATGGCACACGTGTAACAGGTCATACATTTAGGAGACTTGCACACCATGGTTTCCTCACTGCATACCTAGGAGTTACATCATCAAATTTAACAGTGTTGATCTTAACATCATATAAACACTGTTCAGACTATGTTTTCATAGTTACTCCCTCCGTCTCAAAATACTTCAACTTATGCCATTTTTTTGAAGAAATTAAGGTTGGGGTTGAGAAATGGTTGTGATTGGTTGAGGTGAGAAAGTAGGTGAAGAAATTAAATGGGGGAAGTTTGTGATTGGTTGAGATGGGGAGGTAGGTGGAGAAGTAGTAGTATTGTGAGACAAATTTGAATCCTAGAAGTAGTAATATTTTGAGACGAAGGGAGTAAATATTGAAAATCTCCTCATTGTATTGTCTTATTTTGATCTAGTATTGGTGAAATCTTGTAGGTATCTGTTAGCAGAGGCTGGTGACACTCTATTTGCTACATTTATTGGTACAAAACAATACAAGTAAGAATTTCTTGGGATCTTAAAATATGAAATGTTTATCATATTTGCAATTTCATCAAGTTTTCTTATGTTCTCCTTTATAGAGATATTATTGCTGATGTGAATATACTCCAAGGAACCGTATTTCATGAGGATACTGCACAGGATTTGGCTGATGCTGTTGAGAGTGTGCAAAATGATGACCAGAAGGGTGAAGAAAACCTTGGGACATCTTATCGAGAGAAATCAAAACAGTTGAGAAAATCAAAACCTGCTGCACACCGGGTATGCAATAAACACGACTATTGTTGAACATTTGCTCACTGTTATTACTTATTGATTTCTTAGAATTGATTCATCATTGCTTGGATCTAGCTAAGTCAGTATATCATGTAGGGTTTCTTAGCACGTGCCAAGGGAATTCCTGCTCTGGAGCTATACAAACTTGCTCAGAAAAAGAACAGGAAACTTGTTCTTTGCGGACATTCGCTTGGTGGAGCGGTATGTAGGCATGCATACTTGTAGCATAGCATCTCACCCTTTCTATTTGCTCATACACCTCAAATTCTACTACAGGTAGCTGCTTTGGCTACGCTTGCAATATTAAGAGTACTTGCATCCTCATCTTCATCTAAAGAGCCTAACAAGCTTCAGGTGAAGTGTATCACGTTTTCTCAGCCACCAGTTGGGAATGCTGCACTGAGAGAGTAAGTTTTGTCTACATATACACTGAAAACTCCACTTGGCTGCATGTAATTTCAAATATGCATAAAACCCTGCATGGTTTCTTGTAATTTCAATTAAGCTAAATTTTAATTAATTAATGCTATTGTATACTGCCTTGGGATATGTGTCAGAGAGTTGATAAAATTGGAACCACTTCTTTACCTTTCACTTTTTGCATTTTACTAGCTATGTTCATCGAAGAGGATGGCAAGATTACTTCAAATCCTACTGTATTCCAGAGGACTTGGTGCCGCGTATTTTATCACCTGCATACTTTCACCACTACAATGCCCAAACATCTGAAGCATCTTTTGTAAATAACACCGATGTAAACTCTGACCAAAAAAAGGAGACAAAGTCTGTAAGGCCAAAAGAGAACAATGGGGAACAACTTGTTCTAGGTGTTGGTCCTGTTCAAAAGTCACTCTGGAGACTTTCAAAGCTTGTTCCCTTGGAAGGAGTGCGGAAAAGTTTGAGTGCACTTCAGAAACAAACAAATATTTTTGGAAAGGCACCATCACAGTTGGATAGTTTTTTGCAATCAAAGGTTGATGAATCAGAAGAGGGACTGCAATCTCTTGTGATTCAAGAAGGTTCAGAAGGAATTGCTCTTACCCCTTTATCTGATAAAGATGGAGGACTCACAGAAGAAAATAACAAGACTGATAAAATTAATGTGTCTGAAGTTGGGGGTTCTAAACGGTGGAAGAGAGTACCTTCTTTGCCTTCATATGTTCCATTTGGTGAGGTTAGTAATACATCTTATGTATTATTTACTCCATTTATTGGCACCTATTTTTAGTTACGATTTGGTATCATATACTCTAATCCTTTAAGCCTTTGTATTTCAAATATCCAACAAGTATGAGTATTTGCATAATGCACATTCCCATTCATGTGGAGGTGGATCATATCTATACATGTTAAAGTCATTTTTTGCATGAAAACTTTCATGATTGGCTTCAAGTAATATATGATCCATCAGATCATCAGTAAACAGCTAGGATTTTACAATAATTTTTCCTGTATTTTATGTATGTTTGTTCCAATTTGTGATTTTGCTACTTTAAATATGACTTCTGCAGTAACATAATTGTTCCATAATTGTTGTGCTATGGTTTTCTGTCATTTACCTGGTGTGTATGATATATTATCCTACCTTGAGAGAACCAAGCAATAATAAGATTAAAAAGACCGTTAGCGATGTATTGCAACAATTTATTCTTTTTATTAAATGGAGTGGAGCACTGTAGTCCCATCTGCTGATACTAAGAAAAGTTTTTGTGCTTTCCAGCTATACTTGTTGGGAGATTCATCAGTCAATACACTTTCAGATTCAGAGTACTCCAAGATGACATCGGTGAGCTTTTTAATTCATTTCTAATCCTCTTAATTTTGTAAAAAAACTTAATTATTTAGGGAACATCTGTTTTCTTTTGTTTTGACTGTTTAATGATATCGGATATACTCATTATCTTGCTCTGTTCTGGCGAAGGCATTTTGCAGGTCCAGTCGGTTATAACGGAATTAAGAGAGCGTTTGCAATCACACTCAATGAAATCTTATAGGGCCCGCTTCCAGAAGTAAGATCAACTTTCACCTTCAGTTAGACATGATTAGTAATACATAATGTTCTTTTGTCAACTAATTAATCAACTTTAAACCATATATAGCTCATGCTTCAAAACCTAGTAATTTGAACAAAAAAAAATGAAGTAGGATTGTTTGATGCGCTAAATGTTTTTGTGCAAACATTTGTTTGCCGTAAAGGGTTATAGTAAGTATACATGGTTCTGCTCAGTGTAGAAATATAATTTTTTCGTGCATGCCTATTGGACCCTTCGTTCCTCACCAATCCATGACTGCCTACATTGTACCCATAAATGTGGCTTTTATAAATTATTCACTAATGTTTGTTTATTAGTGTAGAAGCTCTGAGAATAATCAACTTGTGTGTCATAGCACAATATTGAGAAGTTATTCTGTATGAAACTGTGAATGTACATGTGGTGCGTGCATGAATACTAGACCTACATTAAGCTTAGCATATGCAATACAACTCCGTTGCATTGGATTAATTTACCCAGTTTAAATTTCATGTGATAGTATTTTCTTAGAAAAAGACTTATCACCATTGAATGTTATTGTCCTCTTTGTGCAGAATATATGACATGTGCATGTGTGCAAATGCCCCGCTTTTTACGGGCATTGAGCAATTACCACAATTTTCACATCTACAAGAACTACTTGGTCTAACAGCCGCTGATTCTGTTGAACTTGGCCATATTGTGGAGCCTCCTACTATTCGGACCGCCACTTCTATTCTCCCTCTTGGATGGAATGGCGGCCCTGGTGGTAAAAGTGCTGAACCCCTGAAAGTTGATATAATTGGACATGGCCTGCATATGTGCACTCTTTTCCAGGCTCAGATAAATGGAAACTGGTATGCTTTAGTTCTTGTAAACAAGTTTTGAGTTCCATACTATGGCAGGAAAGCCCACCAAATTTGGCATAATCTTTTTATAGGCCTGTGCTTTTCTTGACTACTTCTTTTAAAAAATATTTGATCTTACACCCTATGAGGCACCATCCTTCATCTTGGCTAGAATCCTACGTACATAATTCTGTAGATGCAAACTTAAGGAGACTGATGCTAGAATAAAGTACTATATGCTAATGAGCAAAATTTATGTGATGTATGTGAAAATAGAAGGAATGGTAAGAATTCAAATTAACATTGTGCGTCACATTTTTCTTCTCTTGTAGGCTTTTCCCGATGAATAGGATTTTTTTTGAACATGATGAGCCACATTTTACGCCTAATAACCAGCTGTAGGACAAGAACAAACCAGTTTTTTCTAGCACTGAACACAAAGTAAAAGGTTGTACACATGTTATTTAGGGAATCACCTATGGTAAGACACAACTGGCATAAGGAGCAACAGCTGCAACGGATTAGGCAGCTGGAGAGATGACTTCACCTATTAAGCTACATTAAATCAGTTCATTGTTTATCAATTAGAGATTTGGTTTGTTAGTTGATTAGTTAGGCACCTATATATTCCAGGCAATTGTTTCATCAGGCACCAAGAATAAAGAAGGCGCATTCGAGAAAAAAAAAAGAATAAAGAAGGCTCTTCTCTTATTGCTTCTAATATACCTCTTTGTACGGTGTGCTGCTGGGCCATGTTGCTTTTACGGATTTATGGTACCTACATGTCAGGGTTTTCCATGCCTTCATAATCCACTCTCCTACACAACCTATGAAATGTTGCAGTTTCTACCAATCTAACACTATACTGCCTCTGCATGGCAGCATCATCCAAAAGTAACCTCAAATCCAAAAAAATATATTAACTCATGCCAATATCACAAGATATACCATTAAAAAAAAACATCACAAGAGTAACTTAAAAAGTGTGCATGACTTTCTTAGTCTTTTCAACTGGGTATGCCTTAGGATCCACATATCCCCAATAGAAAAAAAGATTTGCTATATTTGAACATGTATCATATGAATGTAGTGTTGATATTCGAGAGTGTGTGAATTTTGAATCCATATATTTATGTCCTGAATATCAACTGGATTTATATAGTTTTGGCTGTTGCATGAATAAGATTGTCTCGGAGAACTCCAGGAGTCCAGCTAGAATAATATAATCTTAAAAAACATTTTCTATGATTTTTTTTCTCAATAGCTTACCTTATGGAACAAATATTGCTCTTTTCTTTATATTTATGGCTAGCAAAGCTCTCCATTTTATTTGCTAGTGTTCCATCTTACAATTCAACAACATGTACAGGTATTCAACAGTCATTGAAACTCTACGAATGGCTTCATATTCATCAGATCAGGAAGTGCAACCTACATTGCAAAAAATGCGAATTCTAGTTGGCCATCCACTAAAGCAGCCTCCAAATTATACCAGTGAAGATTTTATGGTCCCTGTGGTCGCAGTTACAGAGTCAAATCCAATTGATTATGGATTTGACTCATTATTTGAAGATAAAGGTTGTTGCAAGGGTTTGAATGAATTTCTTATATATGGTACAAGTGATTTTGTAACTATATGTAAAGAGGTCTACGTGAGGACCAGGAGGGTGCGACTGCTTGGACTTGAGGTACCTCCATATCTTGAAGGCAATAACTATTTTTTCTTATTTTTCCATGGAAACACTAAATTAGGGGTGTATTTATTTCATGTAGGGGGCAGGTAAAACTTCCTTGCTAAAAGCATTGTTAGGACAATTTAAAGAAAGAAGCAAAGCTGTTCTGGAGTGCATACATGTAGATTTGCATGGAAAAGGAGTATCAAATGGATTGTGCTACGTAGTTTCGACAACAGTGAACTTGCAGGTACAATTTTTTTTTTGTTTACTACTGAGCCGTTTTACCATGAAATTAACTCCACTTGCAGTTTTCAAGCTTATAGAAAATTGTTGCCTTTTTCATTCATATCCAATGACAAGTGTGGTACTTCTGTGGGCCTAATGTATTACATATAAGTTACTTATTAGGACCATACAAGCTTGTATTTATGTAAGATAAATCACCCTAGCAGTTCTATCTGAAACAATTAGTTCACTTATTAAACCCAGTTCCACCATGGTATTGGTGGACATGATGGTTTTTTGCTGACGTCGACTTCTATTCAGAAAGTTACGCTGAGGTGGAACCATCAAAATGTCATCCAACTCGACTAAACTTGCCTAATAGAAAGTTCATGTCAGCGAAAACCACCATGGCAACCAAAACCATTGTGAAATTGAGTATGGGGTGTGTTTGTCAGGATTTAGAACTAGGGGTGAGAAACAGCCTTTTTTTTGTTCCTGGGAATTGACCTATTCCTTTTTTTTTGGCCATATAGCAATGTGGGTCCTTTCCTGATTATTGAACCCTAAAGTACTCATAGTATGTTTTTGTTCTAACAGGATCTACCTTTAGAAGTTAGGAAGTTCAAAGAAGAATTGCAGTTAGGGATACATGATCTCAGCAGGAAGACTGACTTAATTATTGTTGTGCATAACCTTGCTCATCGAATTCCTCAGTATCACCAGTCCAACACTTCTCGACCTCAGCCAGCTCTTTCACTTCTCTTGGATGAAGCCAAGGCTCTTGGCATTCCATGGATTCTTGCAATAACAAATAAATTCTCTGTCAGTGCACATGAACAGAACGCATTGATCAGTTCAGCAATGGAAGCCTATGAAGCCTCTCCTGACATGACTAAAGTTGTTAACTCTTCCCCGTTTCTAATGCCAAGTGCTACGAATAGTTTGCGCTCCATCAGTTCAGCTAGTGGTAGTCTGAGGAATGAGGATCCTTCAGCCAGAACTGCTTTTTATCCAGTAAACTTTGCACTTTCACCGTTTCAGAGGAAGGACATTGTTATGCATGTTGAGGGTGTGACTGCCCTTCGTCAAGTTGTGCATCAAGTAATTCGCAGTAATGAAGAACCAGCATTTGAGGTACTTTTCTCTTTCCTTCTACATTAACTTTTAGAAGGTAAGGGAAGCATAAATCCATGTGTGGGTATAAAGCCTTATATAAATTTTCATGTTAACACAGAAGATATCTAGTTAGCCTTCAAATTTGTCTCCCCCCAGCATCAAATAGACTGCCGCATGAAACTCATTAGCTCATTGGCCTTATTTGCCTCATGAGACATATTTGTAGGTTAAAATCTAAAAGAATGTCAGCTTGCCACAGCCTACTTTTTTGACAGATTATCCATATTAAGATAAAGGCCATTACTGCCTGTGTCCTTCCAAATATAAGAAAAAAATGCTCTTTCCAAAATTGTTGCATAGCTGACTCAGAATATTGTATGCTTGGATAGGAGCTTGCTCGTGAGAGATTGTCGCTGGAGCTGGAGAGAGAGAAAGCAGCATCTCTGCAAGCGAAGCAGAAGCCCCAGAAGAGAGATGGCTCTGTTACAGCTGCTGCCGTAGGAGCATCACTTGGTGCCGGACTGGGGATTGTAATGGCTGTAATAATGGGAGCCGGATCAGCGCTCCGGAAGCCATGACTACTCCAGTGTTTTCTTTTCACCTATTTATATTAGCGTATAGTTAGCCCATGTACTTATAATTGAAGAATGCCTGAAAGAAGGCATTAGTGTAGACCACATAAAAGAAGTTAGTGCAACATAGTTAGTCCATAGCATAGTGCCACATTTGGCAGTGTATAGAATAGGTTAGCGACGCATCTTTGCTCAAGATGGCTCTCGAAAGTACAGTGTTTGATCTATTTATTGTGTTCAGGATCGCTAGCCGGAGAAGTCAGTTTCATGTTCATTTGTAATTCTTTATTGATGCCAAGGTTTCCTATTGTCCTAGGATGTGTAATTTTGTAGCGCGTGAACTCGTGCAATTTGGGTCTCGGCCCGGGCATGCTGCTTGTCATATTTTGGCCACTGGCCAGTCTTCCGGATTGTGCAAAAGTTCTTTGGTGGCCTGCTAGTAGGCCTAAGCCTCATATCAATTAGAATTTGTCTAAAAAAAATGACGGCTCCTTTGGAACGTAAGAGTTTTGCACGATTTTGATGTCCTCACGGAGCTGAGGGAGACGGAAGCTACATTGTCGAGGCCAGGTGAGTGCATCGACGTTAGAAAGTTGCTACTAAAGTGCACTCTTACCTTTCTCTTTTTCTAAGATAATGCAAGATTTATTGAGCTCAGTTAATTTAGTCAATTACATCAAGATAATAGAACTGTACTACCAGTACCTTTTGAGGATAAAAAAAACAGAAACTTGCAATGCTGAACCAAATTCTCCTATCCTAATCAGATAATAGAACCGTACTGCCAGTACCTTTCGAGGATAAAGAAAACAGGAACTTGCAATGCTGAACCAAATTCTCCTATCCTAATCTGTTTGCTCGAGGTACGACACAGCCGTATGTAATCTCACATTGAGATATATCTTTAATTTCTCACTTCATTTTTGTTGGCGATTTTTCCTGTATAGTGTAAGGAGCAATGCATCTAGTGCCCACACCAAAATGTACTGCGTTAGCTGGCAGGATTCAGAGGATTACTGTAAACTTCCTACAGATCATATAATTCTGAGCATGCGGATTAATTAAAGTTGGGATGAGCAAGTCCACCTATGACCTGTGAGTGACTACGTCAGTCATGCCTTTCAGTTCATTATCTTGAAAGAGAAGTCATGACTTTCAGTTTAAGACTTCGTTGTCCAATTTTGTACTTATGTTGACAATTTAGTTTTGTATTGCCTTTGCTTGATTGCACTTAATTTTCTCCTTTGTTCAGTTCTTCCTATGCACAAGCTACATGACGGAATTGATTTCATGCTAGCTACTACCTACATAGGGGGTTTAACTGCACGTGCTGTTGATACAACATACTTCATAATCGCTCGTATCTCAAGAGCAAATTAAGCTGCTTGAGCAACTCAATTGCTGTTGAGGCCGTGAAATTCAAAAATCACGCCCAAAGCTTGACTGGAACACCCACAACATCAAATCTTTCTTCAGCCAAACCACTACCTGCCTATAAGCTTCGGCTACCGAAGTATTTGAAGCTGCTTGGGGCAAAGAGCTCTGGGCTTTCCTATCTCCTTGTACCTCCCATTCCATATCGTTAAGCCAAACAACTCGGTTTGGCCGTCGAGCAGCGAAAAGAGAGATGAGGAAGAAGAAGAGGCACAACCACTCTGCACATCTCTTGTGACATGAATCCTCCCAGCGACCGATGGAAGGATGTTCAGAGAAGAACTGTAAATAAAGAGGCGGAACGAGGCGATGAGGCTATGTAAAATGTAAATACGGGTAGGTGGATTCCCCACGCTTAAAATCCCAGTACTGTAAAATTCTGGAGTAAAAGAAAATCAATGCGTTTAGTACAGAGAACACGGACAAGGTTAGCTGTAGGCAGTTGCTCTTCAGGCCGCAAGTGTTGGACTGGCAGCAGCTAGAGGAGAGCAGAAGGTAAAGGAAGCGATCACATGTATATCATGAAATACAAGCTTATAAACTTAGGAAGGGTACATGTCCTTCTGTAGGACCTTTAAGTCGGTGCTACAGTAACCGACATACTGTTCAGCCTGTTGTTTACATCTAAATCAAAATCCAAATTTTCTACTACCACTACCAGCTGTTAAGCAGCTGTGTATTTTCTTACTAGCTAAGGAAAACAGGTCATGCTGACCTATACTAATACTAGTAGCTAAGTAAAGGATAAACACAAGGATTATACTAATAATTCCTCCTCTAATCCTTATGTATCTACTTGATTTAGATTATTCCAATCCTAATCCTTAGCTCGTGGAATTTTACTCGTCTAAGTGCCTTTGTGGGTATGTCAGTGAGCTGATCCAGATGGTGATGAAGCTGGCGCTATGCTTCCTTCCTCCAAGCAGCTTATGATGAAGGGATAGCGCAGATCAATGTGCTGCACTCCTAAGCCAACTTGCTGCATGGTCATCTTTCATGAAGAGGTTGTGATGGCTCGCGTCCTCTCCTCTCCCGCCGTTCCCCCTCCTCTCCCTGGCGCCTCCCCTCCCACCAGCCCCAGGCCGGCTCCTACTCCAGGACCAGCGTCCACCTCCACGGCCGTGCCTGCTACCTGGCCGGTTTCTTGCTCCCCTCAGGCGTCAGTTTCCCCCTCATCCTCGTCTCCAGTTTTAGGGCGCACGAAGGAGCAGCGATGGTGTGATGAGAGCCCAGCTGTTTCGTTCAAGGCTGCCCTGTTATCATCAGCAGCTTCGTTTGGTTCGGCCGTACCCTCGGCGGAGATAGCTCAGCTCCCAACCCAGGATGCTTCTCGGCGGGTTGAGGTGCTTCGCCCAGGTTCGTCTCTGTGTCTAGAAGGAAGCAAAGCAGTCGCCGGCAGGAGTGGTCCGGACGCCGACGGTCGGTTTCGGGTGGAGGGCAGGCGCTTCCGTCAATCCCGCCAACAGCAGCTGCGTCGCCCCAGGCCGGTGCCAGTGGATCTCAGGAGGAAGCGTTTCAACTGCTTCTCGACTTCTCACCGAGCGACGGACTGTCGGCAGTAGCCCTCGCTGTTTCCGCTGCCGGGCCTTAGGGCATCGTTCCTACGCGTGTCCATGGCGCTCAGGCGAGGTTGGTCAGGTGCAACGTGCTTCTGTGTGGGATCGGCTTGGAGATAGGACGGCTCTGATCCGTGACAGCGTTTTGGCCGTGGGCGAGTCTTCTCGAAGTGTGGCTATGGATGACAGACATGATGGCCGGGACGAGCGTCCGCGCCGCTGGATCAGCAGGCGACGACCCGGTGATGGCGCTGGCAATGATGTCCGCCCCCCTCGCCTTGCGGCGTCAGGCGGCGGGGTGAATGCCCGCTCAGTGCAAGTTGAAGCTGGTCGGCCGGTTAGCGTCGTCGGCGCCCCTATGAGCAAGCCAAAAAGAGTCATTGAAAGGACAGCTAACATTGCGCGCATGCAGGACGTCCTCCGGCGTGCTTTGAATGTCCTTGTGGTCGGAAACAATCAGCCGGTCTCCGAGGAGGAAGTGATCACTGAAGTAGCCAGAGGTTTCGACGTTGACCCTAGTGGCCTTGAGCTCTATCGCGTCGGCCAAGGAGGCTTCCAGCTCGTGCTTCAGGAGGAAGTGGCGGCAGAGAGGGTTTTCAATGAAGGACGACCCCTCCTGGCTGATTCTTTCAGGCTGTTCTTTAGGAGATGGTCGAGGTACACGGCATCATCTGGAGCGGCGTCGCTGCATCTCGTAGACGTTGATATTCGCGGTGTCCCTCCTCATGCTTGGGACATTGCAACGGCGCAGCACCTGCTCGATGATGCATGCTGGATTCGGGACGTCCATCCAGGGACGGCTAACCGGCGTGATTGCTTCCGTCTTTCAGCATGGTGCGCTGATCCTGGGCTGGTCCCTCCAGCCTTGGATCTTCTCATCGTGGAGCCGCCGGTGGACGTGGACGAGGTGCCGCCGGTGAAGCGTGCTCTCTCCTATCCTGTTGAGATCAAAGTGAATCAGTCCTTGCAGCCGTCGATGGGCGAGGATTCCCCTTCTCCTCCCCCGGCTGGCGAGGATCAAGACCGGCGGAAGCGCCGACGTCGACGCCGGCGAGGTCCCTCATCCCGTGATGAGGCAGGCGGTGGCGCTCCTCGGCTTCCGGTTGATGCGCGTTTGGGGCCGGCTCCTGGAGGACATGTGGCCTATGAGCGCCGCAGCGGCGAGGCATCCCAAGCGTTTCCTCTCGACCCCAGTGCAGAATCCCAGGTGGGTACGTTGCATGGGCCTGTGCGGGAGGCGCTCGTCTCGGTTCCCCACACGGCGTCGACTCCCGCTGCTTCGTTTCCAGCAAAAGTTCGGTCGGTTGTAGCCCCCGAGTCCTCTTCCCTCGTCCCTGCTGGGCCGCTTTTAGTGGCTAAGCTGGGGGTATCAATTAATGGGCCTGTAGACTCGGTCCCAGTGGAAGAGCCCATCTTGAATGCTCTCCTGGGCCGGGTGTTGGAAGCAGCTAGTCTTCCATCTTTCCCAGAATTTTTTTGATTTTTAGATTTATTTATTAAAAGATTTGCAAAAATAGATTTTTGTTTCAAAAAATTGCAAAAATAGACTCCCGCAGCCCTCTGGGAGGGCGATTTTATGACGTGGCTGACGGCCGTTGGCCCCCCCACCGACGGCCGTCAGCCATTTTGCAGGCGGCCCCCGGCCTCCCAAAAACCGACCTCTCAGAGGGCGGCAAGGGGGCCGCCTGCAAAATGCGCCCGGGGGCCGGCCATTTTACAGGCGGCCCCCTTGCCGCCCTCTGGGAGGGCGGTTTTTGGCTTGCCGCCCAACTAGAGGGCGGTATTTAGCGTTAATATAGTCCGGACCTTATCCGGACAGTCCGGACCAATATTCCGAAAAAAAAGAAAAAAATTGATTTAAAAAAATTAATTTTCGAAATCAATTTTTATGTGACTACCGGCTGCCGTCACTATTTCCTAGGCGCATACTGTCGCCGCTCCCTGGCCGTGCCATCCTCACACAGTAGTTGCATCGCTAGTTGGATATCAATAGGTTTGTATGATAGTTAATGTGTGTTTAGTTGTCACCGCTCGGAATGTACTTTTGTCGTGAAGTTGACACTCGAAAATTCATATTTTTGATCAGATTCGTCAGAAACGTAGATCGTGAGGAATACGTCGTTTGATCGATGAGCGTAAACGAAGTAAAGTGGTTTCATCAGGAAACGTAGAATTAATAAAACATTATATACAACAGATAAACTATTACAGACACAAAGTACTACGGGCCCGGACCGTAACCTCTAGGCCTCTTCGACTTCCTACCCTGCGCTCGCACCTGTCCCTGGGAGTACGTCAACCGGTCTGGTGGTACAGCACGGCCAGCGCGGGTCGTCTGCACGGGTGTGGCAACGAAACTCCGACAGATCTACACCGTCTGGACCATATCTCATATTCCCTTGCCCGTGAAATAACTGAAATATCATCTTATTTGACATATCTGTTGATGAAAAATACAGTTAAACTAGGTACCAACATCCTCCTAACATCTAAAACCGTGTATTCCAGATTTTACAAGTAACATCTGTACAAAAAATAAGTCATCTAACAGATTAACTAAAAACTACAGATCTATATAGTACTATACACGTAACTAGTACATTACTACATCAATTCTTACATACAAATAGAAATTGCAAAGGAACAATGGATTTTACCTGCAGGCAAATCAGCAAACGGGCAGAGCTTCGCTGCTTTCGCCCTCTCAGCTCTCTCCTGTTTTTTTTTTTCTAATTTGAGTGAATTTTATGACTTTTTTGAGTCTGGGAGGGGGGTTTTATACCCGGGGGCTAAAAACCGCCCTCCCATAGGGCGGCAAGGGGGCCGCCTGCAAAAAACCACCCTGCAAATGGGCGACTTTGCAGGTGGCCCCCCGGGAGCCAAAAACCGCCCTTTCAGAGGGCGGTTTTTGGCACATTTTGCAGGCGGCCCCCTTGGCCGCCTGCAAAATGGCTGACGGCCGTCGGCGGGGGGGGGGGGGGCAACGGCCGTCAGCCACGTCATAAAATCGCCCTCTGGGAGGGCGATTTTTAAAAATCGCCCTCCCAGAGGGCGGCGGGAGTCTATTTTTGCAATTTTTTGAAAAAAAAATCTATTTTTGCAAATCTTTTAATAAATAAATCTAAAAATCAAAAAAATTCTCTTTCCCAGTTGAAGAGCCCAAGTTGGATGTTCTCCTGGGCCACAAGTTGGCTCCAAATGCTGAACCCGAGTTGGATGCTCTCCTGGACCAGGGTCTAGTGGCAGCCAGCCAAGGGTTCGCTCGATGGCCCCTCTTCGGCAGTGGATCAGCTTAGGCGGCATGCGATGCCGCACTTCGCCGGTGGCCGGGCGGCGTCGCAGCAGACAGTATCAGAGACGGCAGAGTCGGCGGAGGTTTTTCTTGCGCCGGCAAACCTGCCCAACCTTCAAGTGGAGCAGCTGGAGCCGTCGCTCATCGGAGGCGGGGCTGTGCTGCCGCAGAATGCGAAGGAGTTGGTGGCGGAGGAAGCCCCCTCGGCGGCAAGCCAACAAAAGCAATCAGCAGGGCAAGCGGAGCCTCTTTTCAACAGTGGTGGGGTGGTGGCGCTGCAGGACGGAATGGAGGCGGAGGCGGCCTGTGTTGGAATTGGCCCAGGAATCAAGCACGAGTGACAGAAATTTTGCCAGGTGACGAACGCCCCTGTTTTCTATTGAACTTGAAATCGGTAACCAATTCGCTCGATTACAACATAATTTATAGGCGCGGGCACTGATCAACAGCCTCCTGCGACCTTTGCGCGCACGCATGCACGATCCCCTCGTGACTCAACCTCCTCTCGTCGCGAGCCACTCGCTCCTACGTGAGAACCGGGCGTCGTCCGAGCTTGCCGCTAGATATGGTCAGCACGCCCCTATAGCTATCCTTCCCACACACACGTACACAAATGACGAACAGAACAACGCACGCATGCGTCTCGACCGGGAACGCACCACGGTTGAGATTATTGCTAACAAACTCCCCTTAATCACGACATGGCGTGTTCCGCCATCACAGCAACGCTGGCTCGTCGTCGGCGTCGACGAGCAGCGCCTTCTCCTTCCTCGGCTGGAGGCAGTCCCGAGAGATGTGACCCTGCTCACCACAGTTGAAACACCGTCCTCGGTGGCGGCTCCCAGAACGCCTGCAAACACCTGAGTTTGTGCTGCTACTATTGTCGTCGTCGACGTCATCCTCGTTGTGGCCGCCGTTACGGCCTTCCCCTTTCTTGCCGCTGTCATGCCACGTGTCCTTGCCGCCACGCTGACACTTGCGCGCCTCCCACTGCTCCTTAGTGAGCAGCAACCGCCCGACGCTATCCGCCACCTCCTCAGGGCTGAACCGATCCTCCGCCATGCGCAGCTGTCTGACGAGCTCCTCGACAGTCATTTTGCTCAAATCGAGCATCATCTCGATTGAGCAAGCGATTTGGTTGTACTTCTTCGGGAGCACGCGCAGGATTTTCTTCACCATGCGGTCCTCCTCCATCTTCTCGCCAAGCTCGCGTAAGTTGCCGACAAGCCCATTAATCCGCATCGTGAAGTCATCGACGGACTTGCCGTCATTGAATGCGACGTTCTCGAACTCCTTCAAGAACCACTGCGCGTTCGCCTCCTTCACGCGTGCATCACCCATCCTCATCGTCTTCACCGCCGCCCACGCCTCCTTGGCGGTCTTCTTGACTGCGAGCCCAGCCTTCATCTCCGCCGGCACCGCGCGCAGGATGGCAGCCAACACCAGCTGATCCTCACGGTGCTCAATGCTAGCGGACTCCACCGCACCCTAGAGACCAAGTGCCTCCAGGCTCACCTGCATCACGAGCGACCACTCGTGATAGTTGGTCTTTGTCAACACCAGGAACTCGACAGTGCCATCGATGTTGGAGACGACGTGCTCCACCGCGACAGATCGTGGCGAGCTGAAGTCGTTGTCGCCAGCGCTCGACCCATTGATGCGGGGCTTCTTTGGTGTGGCCGACATCTCCACTCACTACTAGCCTAGCTCTGATACCAATTGTTGGAATTGGCCCAGGAATCAAGCACAAGTGATAGAAATTTTGCCAGGCGACGAACGCCCCTGTTTTCTATTGAACTTGAAATCGGCAACCAATTCGCTCGATTACAACACAATTTATAGGCGCGGGCACTGACCAACAGCCTCCTGCGACCTTCGCGCGCACGCATGCATGATCCCCTCGTGACTCAACCTCCTCTCGTCGTGAGCCACTCGCTCCTCCGTGAGAACCGGGCGTCGTCCGAGCTTGCCGCTAGACATGGTCAGCACGCCCCTGCAGCTATCCTTCCCATACACACGCACGCAAATGATGAACAGAACAACGCACGCATGCGTCTCGACCGGGAACGCACCACGGTCGGGATTATTGCTAACAGCCTGTTCTCGACAGGGACCCAAATCTCCGGCGGCGGGTTGGTCTCACCAAGGCCACTGATAGTGTTCTCCCGGCGACGCGGGCGCAACAGTGGGGATTCAACACCGCCTACCTCTCTTCCCCATGTTGCGACCCCGTCGGTGTTGGAGCACCCCTTCACTGTCGGAGTTATCAAGAAGGTGGCACACCTACTACCCCAACCGATCCAGCCTAAGAGAAGAAGCAAGGTGCCGCCTTCTTGCTCTTTCCCTCGCCGTAGTCACCGCATTGCAAGGGCGAACCCCTGTCACCCAGGGTCAGTAATTTCTGATGCACAGAAGAGAATCATAAGAAAGCTGGGTTTTGTGGCTGAAAATGAGAGGATTTCTCAGCAGGCTCAAGATTGCTATAGCCATCTTTTTGAAAAGCTGCTCTCTGATGTTCATTTGTCGGCTCTAGCTTGGAAGAGCTAGGTTTGTCAGGCTCTAGCTAGTAGGGTGGATCTTTTTTTTGTGTCGATTCAGTTTATTGAGCAAGAGGGTCGTAATTGGTGGTTTACCGGAGTATATGATCCACAAGAAGATGATGATAAATTGCTCTTCCTCCAGGAATTGAGGGATATTCGGGCTATTTGTTCTAGGCCTTGGCTTCTTGCAGGGAATTTCAACCTTATTTATCAATCCGCCGACAAAAACAATTGCAATCTGAACAGAGCCATGATGGGGCGTTTTAGGAGGTTTCTGGATGATTATTTGCTGAAAGAGATACCTCTCCATGGTCGTAAGTACACATGGTCAAATGAGCGTGATTCACCAACCTTGGTAAGACTTGATAGAGCTTTTTGTTCTTCGGATTGGGAGGAGGTTTTTCTTGATTCGCTCTTACAAAGCTCAGCGTCAGTGGCATCGGATCACTGTCCTCTTCTGTTGGGTCTTAAGTCAAATATCCGTGGCAAAAGACGTTTCCATTTTGAGAGTTTTTGGCCCAAAATTCAGGGGTTCCTTGATGTAGTACAACAGAACTGGGAGGCTCCTGTACAATCCACATGCCCAGTGGAATGCTTGTTTCTTAAATTGCAACATTTGAGCAAGGGTCTACAGAGTTGGAGTCATAAGAAAGTGGGAAATGTTAAGGTTCAGCTTGCTATGGCCAAAGAAATTATCCATCAGCTCGAGATTGCTAGAGACTCACGGGCTCTTTCCTTCGAGGAAGATTGGTTGAGGAAGAAACTAAAGCTCCATTGTCTTGGGCTAGCATCTCTTGAGCGTACCATTGCTCGTTTACGGTCTCGGGTTGCCTACCTCCGTGAAGGTGACGCTAATACCTCTTTCTTCCATCACCACTCTTGGTATCGTAAGAGGAAGAATTTTATTGCCAAGCTAATGGTGGGGGATCGAGTTGTCACTAGTCAGGAGGAGAAACATGGTGTGGTCTTTGAATTCTATGACGGTCTCCTTGGTTCGGCTCATGATAGGACTGTTTCTTTGGACCTTCCTGTGTTTCATAATCTCCATTTTGATCTGGCTTCTTTGGACAAGCCTTTTTCTGAGAAAGAGGTTTGGGATACTACCAAGTCCTTGCCTTTTGATAAAGCACCCAGGCCAGACGGCTTCACGGGGTGTTTCTACAAATGTTGTTGGGAGGTTATTAAGGCGGATGTAATGCTAGTGCTTGTGGCCATTCAGCAAGGGCGTGTCTCAAAATTCAAACTTCTGAATTCAGCTTTTATCACTCTGCCCAAAAAAGTTGGTGCAGTCCAAGTCAAGGATTTTTGCCCCATAAGCCTTATACATAGTTTTGCTAAGTTGGTGACAAAAATCTTGGCAAACCGCCTTGCCCCCTTGCTTGCGAGCATGGGCTCCATCAATCAAAGTGCTTTTATTAAAGGGAGAAGTATCCATGATAATTTCTTCTTTGTCTAGCAAATGGCCAAATTCTTGAATAGGAAGGAGCCTCATGTTCTTCTTAAATTGGATACTCCAAGGCTTTTGATTCTATATCTTGGCCTTTTCTCTTGGAGGTCTTGCAGCACTTGGGTTTTGGTTGCCATTGGTGCAATCTCTTATGTTTATTGCTCTCTACTTCTTCTACTCGGGTTTTGGTCAATGGAGAGCCAGGCGAGGTTATTTTTCATCATCGTGGACTCCGACAAGGTGACGCTCTATCTCTGATGTTATTCATCTTGGTCATGGATGTCCTTAACTCTTTGGTTAATCGAGCCTCTCAAGGGGGATGGTTGCAGCCCTTAGCTATTCAGCAAGCTCGACAACGGTGTTCCTTATATGTGGATGATGTGGTCATGTTTCTTAGACCGACAGTAAATGATCTCATAGTGATCAAACATATGTTGGACATTTTTGGTTAGGCTTCTGGGTTAGTGACTAATTTGCAGAAGAGTTCTGTGACTCTAATCTGGTGTGAGCAGGTTGATTTGGAAGTTGTGTCTAGCACTCTACCCTATGAAGTGAAGGCCTTTCCATGTGCTTATTTGGGGTTGCCTCTCAATGTTAAGAAGCCATCCTGTGGAGGCCATGGGCCCTGGGTAACTCACCACCTACATATGGGCCACTTGGATAGAGGATAGGCCGAATTATGTAATTAGAGATAAAATAGCACCCGGCAGGCTTTACCTTGTATGATAAGGAAAACAGTCTTAGTCGGATAAGTTTCTATCTCTAAGAGGGAAATCCCTTGGCCGTATCCGGCTGGGATCCTTATCATATACCCCTGTCCCCTAGTATATAAAGGGAGACAGGGCGCCCCATGAGAGCAAGGAAGATCATTGATCGACATAACCTCTCAAAGGAATAACACCATAACTGGATGTAGGGTATTACCTCATATCGAGAGCCTGAACCAGTATAAAATCTCTTTGCGTTCCTCTGCAATCCACCAAGTTTCCCCTTGCCGAGTAGCCCTATAGTTCTATTGCCGGTGTAAAACATCGACAGTTGGCGCGCCAGGTAGGGGCTCCGGCGAGTTTCACATCTACAAGCTCGATGGATCCAACAAGTGGAGTCAACGGCGACAAGTTCTCTCCTGGAGACACAATTTCTTTCGGAAGCCTCGATTTCGTCGTCGACCAGATCGGCAACCTTACCTTGGCCGAAGCAGATCCAATCCAGCCGGCTGAGGAACCAGCCGACGTTGCGCCAGTCGGCCCACAGGACGCCGCAATCTCCTTCAACGATCTACTGCGGCAGTCCCTCACTTCGCCAAACATCGGGACAACTCTCTCCTTCGGCGTCCGACTTGCGTTAGGCCTTGAGCCAGCTCGGGTTGGGCTAGGAAGGGGAGAGATCGTCAATCTCCCGTACGGATTCAGCGACGCTGCGGACTTACATCCCGCGCAGTAGACCCGATCTCCTGCGATTCAGTTTGGACATGGCCAAGCGCCGTTTTAGATTGGATCTAGAGAGGTCGGGGTCGTTCTTACTCTGATAAACTACTCGGAATCCGACTCTAAGTCGGATAACGGTTCGAGCACTAGCTCGGACTCTAGTCTGGCAAGTCTTCTTCTGTCCCGCGAGATCTTTATGGCTTCAACACCACCATCCGAGGTGCGCCGACTACAAGAGGAGCAACAGGAGGAGGCGCGCCGACTGCGACAACAGGAGGAAGCTGACTGCGAGACTCGCAATGACGGGCTACACAAGGCTGTGCGAGCGGCTCAGCAGCAGATTCTCTAGACTAAAGTCGGCGATCACGACGTCTTCGTCATGCCACAACAGAATGTTGTGGCCGCCGCAACCTTGCTGGACACGCTCCAGCTCGGGCCTGATCACCAGGCCACCCCAACTATCGCCAAGATCAAGGCGATGATCACGGCTGCAGCCTGCCAGCAACAACAATAGCAGTCGGGCGACACCGTGGTACCGACTAACCGGTCGGGATCTCCAGCAGCGGGCTCATCCATGTCAGCACGGCGTCGGGCGGCCGGCTCAAGTTGGCCACACGAGGAGTCCAGGCAAACATCACTCGGCAATGACAACCGGCGGCGTCACCAGTATGACTGCCTGCCCAATCAAGACCTCCGAGTACGCCTACAACATGACCTCTGCCATACCATCAACGCCTAGCGCCATGAACGAGACGAGGACGAGCGCCGCCGACTGGAGGACAAAAACGAGTGCTTCGGTCTTCATCACGAGCGGTTTATCCACTGTGGTCGAAGCCCGAGCCCTCATGAAGACGAAGGCATTCCAGCTTTCACACGGGAGCTGCAGGACGTCGATTGGCAGACTGGTTTTAAGCCCATTGGGATCGAAAAGTATGACGGCAAAACAAATCCCAAGTCCTGGCTCACCGTATATACCCTGGTAGTTCGAGTTGCTGGGGGCGACAGCAAAGCCATGGCTAACTACCTTCCGGTCACCCTAGTCGACTCGGTGAGGACATGGTTGACAGGGCTCCCGAGGCGGTCGATCGGTTCCTGGGGAGAACTCAGGGAGCGGTTCATCGCTAATTTTCAGGGAACCTACAAGAGGCCATCTTCTGAACATGATCTGTATCAACTACACCAGAAGATGAACGAATCTCTACGAGATTTTGTCAAGAGATTTTCTGAGAAGCGCAACAAGATCCCAATGATCCAAGATGAGGCCATCATCGCCGCCTTCCGCAAGGGAGTAAAGGACGCCCTGTTCATCGCAAAATTCACTCGGAAGTCACCACCCTCTGTCCGGGCTCTTTTTGACATGGCCAACAAATACGCCGACTCGGCTGAAGCAGTCGCAGAGGCCCTCGACGAGAAGAAGGAGTCCTGACAGAAAGACCAGAAGGCGAAAGCCGACAACGAGCCGTCTCAAAACAAGTCTGGCAGCCGCAAGCGGAAGTCGGACAACGAGGTGGCCAACATGGAGCGCACTCGGTTGCGGCCCCAGCGGAATAATGACTACTAGAAGGTCATGAGCGGGCCATGCCCCTTCACCCTAAGGGCAAGCACTCGGCCAAAGACTGCTACATGCTTAAGAAGTTTACCTCTGAGCAAGCTTCGTCATCTGGCACCGACAAGGACAAAGACAAGCCAGATTAGGGTCCGGCTGATGATTTTCAAGATCCCCAAGCTGAGCTCAATCACATTTTTGGAGGGCCGCTCGCGTACGAGTCCAGGCGCAAACAGAAGCTATCAGTGCGTGACATCAACACGGTCTCTACGACGGACACCCCCTAATACCTGCACTGGTCAGAGATGGCCATCACCTTCAACTGCGTAGATCACCCAGATCGGGTTTCCCACCTAGGACGCTATCCACTCGTCTTGGACCCGGTTGTTAGAAATATCAGGCTGAAGAAAACCCTCATCGACGGAGGCAGCGTGCTCAATATCTTATTCGCCAAGACTTTGGACGAGATGAGGATTCCTCGTTCAGAATTACGGCCGAGCACTGCGCCCTTCCACGGGATAATTCCCGGCCTATCATCAACTCCACTCGGGCAGATCACATTGCCAGTAACCTTCGGCACGTGGGATAACTTCCGCACGGAAAACGTCTGCTTCGAGGTCGCCGACTTCGAGACCGCGTACCACGTGATACTCGGATGACCGGCACTCGCCAAATTTATGGCGATACCGCACTATACATATATGGTGCTCAAGATGCTTGGGCTAGCAGGAGTCCTTTCCCTCCGCAGCGACGTCAAGCAAGCTTTCACCTGCGACAAGGAGAGTTGCGAACTGGCTCAATCACAATAGGCGGCAGTCGGGCGCAACAGCATCCGGCAAGTCGCCACAACTGAAGTCGAGCAAGATGAAGTTCTGGCAAAAAAGGCGGCGAAGTCGGGAATTTTAGTGGACTCTGACACGAAGAAGATCCCCCTGGACCCTTCCGACCCCTCCAAGACTGCCCTAGTCGGGACCGGACTCGACCCCAAATAGGAAGACGCGCTCATCACCTTCCTCCAAGCCAAGGACATATTTGCGTGGAAACCGTCCGACATGCCGAGCGTACCAAGGGAGGTGATCGAGCATGCCCTCAATGTAAAGACAGACGCCAAGCCAGTCAAGCAATGGCTATGGCGCTTCGCTCAAGACCACAAGGATGCTATTCGGGAGGAGATCACCAAGCTCCTCGCAGCCGGGTTCATCAAGGAGGTCTATCACCCGGACTGGCTGGCAAACCCAGTTCTGGTCCGGAAGAAAAACGGTAAATGGCGCATGTGCGTCGACTACACCGATCTCAATAAGGCGTGCCTCAAAGACCTATTTGGTCTTTCCAGGATAGATCAGGTGGTAGATTCCACGGCCGGGTGTGACCTACTCAGCTTTCTCGACTGCTACTCGGGATACCATCAAATCAGCCTGAGGGAGGAAGATTGCTTAAAGACATCTTTCATCACGCCGTTTGGAGCGTACTGCTACATCACAATGCCGTTCGGTCTGAAAAATGCTAGAGCAACCTATCAACGGGCAATTCAGCGGTGTCTGCACACTTAGATCGGGCGCAACGTGGAAGCCTACGTCGACGACGTGGTGATCAAGACCAAGTCCAAAGAAGACCTCATCGCTGACCTGGAAGAAACCTTCCAAAATCTTCGAAGATTCAAGATGAAGTTGAACCCGGAAAAGTGCGCCTTCGGTGTGCCATCCGGCAAGTTACTCGGCTCCATCGTCTCGCATCAAGGCATCGAGGCTAACCCAGAGAAAGTCAAGGCAATAATGAACATGGCTCCCCCGACTAACCAGAAGGACGTCTAGAAGCTGACAAGCTGCATGGCGGCACTCAGCCGATTTATTTCCTGACTGGGCGAATGGGGTATGCCCTTCTTCAATCTACTCAAAAAGGCGGACAATTTCCAATGGACTCCGGACGCCCAACAAGCCTTCGAAGACTTCAAATAATTTCTCACATCACCTCCCGTGTTGGCGTCACCTATGCCCCAAGAACCGCTAATGCTATATCTGGCGGCAACCACTCAGGTAGTCAGCACGGTGCTGGTGGTCGAGCGATCCGAACAGGGTCACATCCAGAAAATACAACGGCCAGTTTACTTTGTCAGCGAGGTACTTGCCAACTCGAAGACGAGATATCCGCAGGTCCAGAAGCTGTTATATGGCCTACTCATCACAATCCGGAAGCTGGTGCACTACTTCCAAGCACATCAAGTCAAGGTGGTTACATCGTTTCCACTCGGGGATGTCCTTCATAATCGCGAGGCCACCAGCCGAATCGCTAAATAGGCACTCGAGTTGATGGCATTCGATATCACCTTTCAGCCACGAATAGCAATTAAATCGCAAGCTCTAGCCGACTTCGTGGCCGAGTGGACAGAAGTTCAACTGCCTACATCAACAGCGAAGCTAGAGTACTGGACAATGTACTTCGACGGTTCTCTACGGATCGGCGGCGTCGGGGCTGGAGTCATATTAACATTCCCCACTGGCGAAAAACTCAAGTACGTCCTACAAATCCACTTCCCGGCTTCCCACAACGTCGCTGAGTACGAGGCACTTATCCACGGGCTCCGGATTGCTATATCACTCGGCATACGTTGACTAGTTATGCACGGGGATTCTCAACTCGTGGTGAACCAAGTCATGAAAGACTAGACTTGTCTCGATGATACCATGGCGGCATACTGTCAGGAGGTCCGCAAGCTGGAAAATAAGTTCGACGGGCTGGAAATAACACACGTCCTGCGCCAATACAATGACGCGGCAAACGAGCTGGCAAATATGGGATCCAAGCGAGAAGCGGTCCCAACAGGGATCTTTGTCGAGCAACTTATGGAGCCATTAGTCAAGAAGAAACTGGCACCGGAGCAGTCGGGAGGCGAACCTACCCCGGCTACAGACGAGGCGCTGCACATATGTCAAGATTGGCGGACTCCTGTTATCAAATTTCTCCTGGACGACGAACTCCCAGAAGATCGCAGTCAAGCCGAGCAGATCAAGCGTCGAAGCAAAAGCTTCCTACTAGTCAGAGAAAACCTGTACCGAAGGAGCGCATCCGGTGTCCTCATGCGTTGCGTCACCACCAAGGAGGGCAAGCAGATCCTGCAGTCGATCCACTCGGGCATATGTGGCAACCATGCCGCATCTAGGACGTTAGTTGGAAAGGCCTATCGGCAGGGATTCTTCTGGCCCACAGCAGTAACAGACGCAAAAGAAATTGTTCACAAGTGCGAGGGTTGCCAGTTCTACGCAAGACAAACAAATCTCCCAGCCCAAGAATTCCAAACTATCCCTATTTCTTGGCCATTCGCAGTATGGGGGCTCGACATGGTCGGGCTTTTCAAGAAAGCATTAGGAGGGTTCACACATCTATTCGTCGCAGTTGACAAGTTCACCAAGTAGATTGAGGCCAAACCCGTTGCAACTATAACAGCGGCACGAGCAAAGGACTTCATCATGAGTATACTATACCGATTCAGGGTCCCTAACCGCATCATCACCGACAACAGTACTCAGTTCATGGGCGGCGTATTCCAAGACTTCTGCGAAGATTTCGGCATCAAGATCTGCTATGCATCCGTGGCACACCCGTGGAGCAACGGGCAGGTCGAACGAGCCAACGGTATGGTCTTACAAGGCATCAAGGCCAGAATATTCGACCGACTACAACCATACGTGGGCTGGTGGGTACAAGAACTCCCATCTGTTCTCTGGTCTCTCAGAACCACGGTTAGTCGGGCAACAGGGCAATCCCCTTTCTTCCTGGTCTATGGTGCCAAGGCTATGCTACCGATAGAGTTACAGTTCGGCTCCCAGCGAGTCCGGGCCTACTCAAAAGACGTCTCAAACAATATCCGATTGGTCGAGCTAGATCGGTTGGAAGAAGCAAGGGATATCGCAACAATCCAGTCGGCAAGGTATCTTCAAGGCTTGCGTCGCTACCACAATTGCAATGTCCATGGCCGCGCCTTTTTGGTCGGGGATCTCGTCTTGAGGAAAATACAAACCACCAAAGACAGGCACAAATTATCCCCAATCTGGGAAGGGCCGTTCATTATAGCCGACGTCACGCGGCTAGGTGCCTACCGACTGAAGACCGAAGACGGTGCCCTTGTCAGCAACTCATGGAATATAGAATAGCTACATCCTTTCTATACCTGAGCTTTATAATTTCTCGTGTGTACAGTTTCTAACTTACTACGCCGCTTGTATCAATCGAGTAGTGAGTCAGGGGCTGCAGGTATATATGTGTTTTGTCAATAATATACGAGCTTGTCTTACTCCAGTTATGAAGCCTTACTACGACTCACGTTTGCCCGAGTACAGTTTTTACATTGAGCGATTTTATCAAGTTCTGACAGACTAATTCGGCGTAGACTACAGTCAAGTAAAGCTAATGACGACTGAGTAGTAATTCACGGCTTGGCGGCACTGCACATATATTTACACATGTTTTCCACAAAAGTTTATACATACCGACTACATGATATATTACTCTTACAGACCCAGGTCTCGGGTGATTATCTCAGTAGTCGGCCTCGCCAGGGCTATCAGCTCCAGCGCCTCCTCGGGCGTCGTCTCCTCGGCAAACCCCTCCCCGATGGCTTCGATGTCTACCCTCAGGTAGATTGATTTGGTCATCGACAAGGTCTGGGCCACGCCGGCAATGACATGCTTATCCGAGTACCTCTTCAGGGCACTCGGTGCATTCTCAAGACGCGCCTCCACTTGGGGGATTCGGCTGCAGCTGGTTCCCATAGGGCTGGGATCCATCAGATCAAGGAGCCCTTTCACGGACCCGACAAGGGCCTCCCGTGACTCTGTGATGACCCTTATCTCCTCTGTGTAAAACCGGTATTGGGCCTGGGCATTGGCTCTAAGGTCTGCCCAGGTCCGCCAACAAGTAAACTTGTTAGGCACAGCCGCAGATGGAACGATTAAAGGATTGGTTAAGATCATTGTCGGGACGGAGACTTACTCGTGTAATCAGCCTCCCACTCGGCCACGGTCTTCTCCAGTCTAGCTTTTTCTTCGCTGAGCTTGATGTTGGCCTCTTCTAACTCAGCCTTCTCCCGTTTGAGCTTGGCATTGGCTTTTGTCAGGTCGGCCTTGTCCTTTTCAAGCTCGGTCTTGGCTTCCTCGGCCTCCTTCAGCTGGGATTCCCTCTCTATTCGGGTCTTCAACTCGGCTTTGAGGGCTGCACGACAGATTAGTCAAGAACTCAACCTTGCAACCAAGACACAACTGGGCAGTCAAGAATAGTGCAGTTGGAGAAATACTTCAAGGTTTCAGTTGGGAAGATACATTCGGGAGACTTACCTCTAATCTTCCCGGCTTGGGCCCAAGTTTCATCCCTGAGCTAGGTGGCGGCATCCTTCAGCCAAGCTTCCCTCCCTGCGTGGCGCTCTTCCATCTCGGCCTTCAACGCCCGGAGCTGCTCTAATTCCGCTAGATTGGGGGCCATTTCGACCAAGATCCCGGTCATCTCCTCATTACGATCAACAAGCTTCTGCTCAAGGAGAGAACAAGTCAAGATCGCAGTCAGATGTCGGAACGGGAAGACCACCAGGACTCCACCACAAGAATCATACCCGAACCCCCTCAGACCCGGCAATGGCGGCGCAGAGCAAGCTTTCGCGTTCCCTTCTCACCGCGGCCTCGTTGAGTCCGAACCTCCTTGCGGTTCCATCAGGCGCCGTCCAGGTGAACGTCCAGGGGAACCTACGCGGAGGGGCTTCAATCCGAGGAAGGTTCGGGATCTCCGGTGGTGGCGGCGACAACGACAACGACAACGACGGCGACGGGGTCCTGGCCCCCACGCCGGCGTCCCCCGCGGCCTCGGGGATCAACTCGGGGGCTCCAGCAACGACCTCTGTAGCGGGCGACGACTCAGGGGCTGGGGCAGCAACCTCAGTAACTGCCTCTTGGTCGAGCGGCAACAGCGGCTCCGCAGTCGGGACCACCTCAGTCTCCGTGACTAGGATGGCCACCGGCTCAGCGGGTGTGCTCGTGGGCGCCAGCTCGGTTGGGGTGGGCTCTTCAAGGGGAGCGGTCGGAGCGGTCTCCTTGAGATCGATATCGGCACGCTTCCTGCATGGCAAGACATACATCAAAATACTACTGCAACAGACAAGAATCTCAGAAGATCCAGAGCAGCTTACCTCTTGGAGAACTTGAGTCTCCCGCCGGGCGATCCGGGTCCCGGTGGAGTGCTACGCATGGTTGTCGGCCTGGTCGGCGAATCAGTCGGCGGCGGCGTAGCAACCGGAGGCGGCCCCATTGGTGGCACGTTCGATTCGGGCATTCGTCCGCTTGGTGGCACCTGCTTGGACCGTGTACTCGGCGGTGCTCTTTTCGGGCTCGGCAATGTTGAGCTCGGCTGTACTGGTCTCAACCTGGGACTTGATCACCTGGGTGCCGCGGCAGCGGTGTCCTTTATCTTCAGACCTCCTACCACGACACGCGGCGTCATGGCCTCTTCGCCCCGATATAGAACGGGCTTTTTCCCGGCTCTCTTGGAGTCGGGTTGGGCAGCAGCAGGGCTCCTCGGCCTCTTCTTCGTTTTAACAGCTGACAACGGGCAGGAGTCCTCATCGAACTCCACGCATTCCTACAGAAGATTCAATAACATCTATCACATAATGCTGGGCAATCACAGATACAGACCCACTGGCATTCGCCACAGATGAAAGACAAAGATTACCTTGGGGCGGCGCCTAAGGAAGCTATAAGCAGCAATCCGGCGTTTATCGTCCTCGGTCTCGATCACCCCCTTGGAGAAGTAACCAAACAGTGTCTCGGTTACCTTGAACTTATCGGCCGACTCATGGCTTACTCGGTCAGGATCAAGTTTGCCTTGGAAATCCCAGCCGAACGCACTCCTTAGCTTCAGCGGCTGGATACGCCGAGTCTGGAAACGCCGGGCCAGCCAAGGCACGGTCAGGTCAGCTTCTTTAAGCTTATCCAATTTCTCCAGCAATTGATGCACTTGGCCCATCTCCTCAAAGGTTGGATCTGCTGACCAATTTGGTAAAACTACCGTGGCAAGCCGGTGAATGGACGCAAGAAGGGAGCTAGATCTACGCAATAGAACCACTCCTTGTGCCAGCCTTTCAGGGAAGATTTCAAGGAGAGATCAAGATATGCTTTCTTCCTATCACTCCTCAACTGGAGACCAGCCCCCCCAATCACATTGATATTATTCTTGGAGGGCTGGGGTTTGATGTGGAACAGATGCTTGAAGAAATTAAAATAGGATTCCACACCCAAAAAGCACTCGTAGAGAGTGACAAATATGGAGATTTGAAGAATTGAGTTGGGATTCAAATTCACCAACTCCAACCCATAGAAGTCAAGGATGCGGCGGAAGAAATCAGAAGAGGGAAGGCAAAAACCTCGATCGAAAAAAGAGGCAAAAACTACTATTTCGCCAGATTGGGGATTTGGGACCGACTCACCCTTAGCCGGCTGCCAGCGGATCACCTCCTGGCTGGGCAACTTCAATTGACTCTCCAGCAGCTTCAGTTTCATCGAGCCGCAATCCAAAGTCGGCCAAGCATTCTCCGGCGCACCCGCAGGATCCAAAGCTTTCGGCATGGTTGGGAGCGGAAAGATTTGGGGGAAAGGCGAATTGGGGGCTTGGAACAGATGAAGTGGACTGGAAGCGCCCGAGTTCGAGCGGGGAATAGCAGCAGCAGCTAACCCTAGCCGAGCAGGAGGCGAAAAGTTTGGCGCGGAAGCGGAAGACGAAGCGATTGGCTGATTTGGGGAAGATAAATGAATCTTTTTCTCTCTCCCCGCTTTTTATAGAGCCGATATCGACTAACGGGCTTGGGCCTACATAGTTGGTACTGTGCCACCAAGATATGAGTTCCTACAGTAGCATGCTCCATGTGGGCCGCCCGCAGGCTGAGTTGAAATTATAGCGTTGGTGCTACTAACAGGAGCCGTGAGGTAAACAGATATGCTTCATGAGAGCCTCATTGCTAAACATATATGTTTGGGTATCTGTTTTATCCACCAGGTCTCGAGGATATATCCTTACATGGATCACAAGCTGGTCTTCATTAAAATTGGGGACGCAGGTATCTTTCTCGAGTACACCTGACCACGCCGTGGATTTATTTTCATAAAGTGGTACTCGGCCTACATGCGTGGCCATAAGTTGCCATGAGGAATATCATTTCAGCCGATATGACGCTGAAGAGTCTAACTCTCGAGTAGTGCACTACTCGGGAGAGACTATAAATTTCTTATTCCCGCTGACATGACGCGGAGGAGTCTAACCTCTGGGTGGGACGCCACTCGGGAAAGACTATAAACCCCCTTTCCAGCTGACATGACGCTGAAGAGTCCCATATACGAGTAGCATCCTACTCGGCAAGACTATAGACACACATTCTGACTGACATGAAGTCGAAGAGTCCTACATACGAGTAGTTCTCTACTCGGCAATAAAGTTTATTCCGGTTGACATGATACCGAAGAGTCTCATATACCAGTAGTATACTACTCGGGAAAGACTTCCAGGTTAAAGATCTTTGACTTTATGTTTAATTGTCTTCACAATTAAGCACAAAGTCGGAGGCAACACCTAATAGGTGCGCCTATTTGGCGCACACTATTCATATATCTCCATGAAGCCCTTCATAGCCTCGCTGCCAGCTGACATGAAGCAGGACTCGGGAAGAAGAAGCACTTGGATAAAAGAGTACTCGGGAGCAATGCACTCGGGAAGACTTCACCGTGGAGGATGAGCACTTGGCATCAGCTGTGACTCAACTATGAAGGTCTTAGGGGCTACTGTGGAGGCCATGGGCCCCGGGTACCTCACCACCTACATATGGGCCACTCGGATAGAGGATGGGCCGAATTATGTAATTAGAGATAAGATAGCACCCGACAGGCTTTATCTTGTATGATAAGGAAAACAGTCTTAGTCGGATAAGTTTCTATCTCTAAGAGGGAAATCCCTTGGCCGTATCTGGCTGGGATCCTTATCATGTACCCCTGTCCCCTAGCATATAAAGGGAGGCAGGGCGCCCCATGAGGGCAAGAAAGATCATTGATCGACATAACCTCTCAGAGGAATAACACCACAACTGGACGTAGGGTATTATCTCACATTGAGGGCCTGAACAAGTATAAAATCTCTTTGCGTTCCTCTGCAATCCACCGAGTTTCCCCTTGCCGAGTAGCCCTATAGTTCTATTGCCGGTGTAAAACATCGACACATCCAAGGCTGAATTTCGAGCCTTGGTTGACAAGGTGGCTGATAATCTTCCATTATGGAAGGCTTCTCTCATGAACCGAGCCGATCGTCAATATCGGTGCGTGCAGTCCTTTCTACCATCCCTATATATTGTATGATTGCGCCTGATTTACCTAAATGGGTAATCAAGGCTATTGATAAGAGACGAAGAGGCTTTCTTTGGTCGGGTCAGGAAAAGGCAAACGAAGGGAACTTTCTAGTCTCGTGGGAGTGAGTTTGCTGCCCTCTCATGTATGGTGGATTGGGGATTCTTAACTTGGAATATATGAGTTGTGCCCTTAGAACTCGATGGTTGTGGCTTCAGAAAACGGATAGTAACCAGTGTTGGCAAGGTATGCTGTTGCAAGTACCAACACATCTTGATGCAATAAAGTTAATCTACTTTGAAGAGCATATTCGGCGTGTATCCTTCCGAATTCCAACGGTTCATCCAACAAGAGCGCGGCGGCGAGGCGGCGGTTCTACCAGTGGATATACGGCGGTCAGACCGGAGCAACAGAGACGGTCTGACCGGTGCACTCCATCTAGGTTTGAGGGTTTCTTTTATTCCGCAAAAGATTTTGGTTTTTGGTTCCTACTATTCACCCCCCTTTGGTAGGCTTGGTTCTTGTGTTCGATCCTACAAGTGGTATCAGAGTTTTGTTTTCTCTTTTTGATCTTCACCGATTTTGAGATTTAGCCATGGCTGACCGATTTTTAACCAAGCCGCATGTTTTTGATGGAGTTGATTTTCAATTTTGGTGCAAAAATATGCAATCTTATATTATGTCTCAGGGATATGATATTTTGCAAAAAGTTTCTCATCCTTATGAAATCCCTGATGTTATTTCTACAGAAAATAAAATTGAGTTTGAAAATAATTGTAAAGCACGCAACATGATTTTGTGTGGAGTTTTTTGCTCAGATTTTGATCGAATTTTTCATCTTGAAACTGCGCATGAGATGTGGAAGGCTCTACGTGATTTTCATGAAGAATCTTCTAACATCAAGGAAATTTGCAGGGATGTTTTCAAAAAGGATTATATGAAATTTGAGATGAAACCTGAAGAAGCTCTTGATGATTATTTTGGTCGCTTCAACAAAGTTTTAAGCAATCTTAGATCTATTGATGATTCTTTTGATATTAACTATACTCAATCTTAAATTGTAAGACATCTTTTGATTGGATTAGATATGAAAGTTTGGGAGATGAAAGTTACATCGATTCAAGAATCTGTTAATATGACAACTCTAACTTTGGAATCTCTTTATACAAAGCTAAAAACCTATGAGTTGAATGTTCTTTTTCACAAGTCAGATTCAAAAACTACTGCCTTAGTTTCTTCATCTGATTCTTCTTTTGATGGCTCTTCATCGAATTCTTTCAAATCTTTAAATGCCATTTCTGATGATCAACTCGAGCAATTCTCTGAGGAGGACTTGGCACTATTAACTAACAAGTTTTCTTGAGCTTTGAATAATGTCAAAACCAGGAAAAGAGGTGAACTAATTCCGTGTTTCGGGTGTGGCGAGTTGAACCACATTCGATCTAAATGTCTGAAGCTTGGGAGATCTACAAAGGAAGATGAAGGGGAGAAGCCCAAAAACGTAAAGAAGAAGCAAGCGTTCAAAGGAAAGCAAAGTAAGGAAGATTTCAAGAAGTTCTTTAATCAAGTCTATGCTGCTTTTGAACAAGCTGGGGCAAGCGATGTCGATTACGAGTGTGGAGGCCATGGGTCCCGGGTACCTCATCACAAGCATATGGGCCACTCAGATAGAGGATAGGCCGAGTCTTGTAGTTAGAGATATAGTAGCACCCGGTAGATTTTGCCTTGTAAAAAAGAAATATACAATCTTAGCCGAGCAAGATGTATCTCTAAGAAGGAAATCCCTTGGTCGTATCTAGCTGGGACTCCTACCTTGTACCCTTGTCCCCCAGTATATAAAGGGAGGCAGGGCGCCCCATGAGGGCAGAGAACAACACACAAGATCATCGATCAACACAAATCCTCAAAGGAATACATCTCAACTGGACGTAGGGTATTACCTCACATTGAGGGCCAGAACTAGTATAAAGTCTCTTCGTGTTCCTTTGCAATCCACTGAGTTTCCCCTTGCCGAGTAGCCCCATAGTTATATTGCCGGTGTAAAACATCGACAGTTGGCGCGCCAGGTAGGGGCTCCGGCGAGTTTCACATCTACAAGCTCGATGGATCCAGCAACCAAAGTCGATGGCGACAAGTTCTCCCCTGGAGACATGATAACCTTCGGCAGTCTCGACTTCATCGCCGACCAGATCGGCAACCTCACCTTGGCCAAAGCAGATCCAATCCAACCGGCTGAGGAACCAGCCGACTTCGCGCCAGTCGGCTCACAAGATGTTGCAGTCACCTTCATCGATCTACTGCGGCAATCTTTCACTTCGCCAAGCCTCGGGACAACTCTCTCTCGGCGTCCAACTTGTGCTAGGCCTTGAGCTAGCCCGGGCCGGGCTAGGAATGGGGGAGATCGTCAATCTCCTACATGAGCTTGGCAACGCCACAGATCTACATTTCATGCGGCAGACCCGATCCCCCATGGTTCAGTTTGGACACGGCTCAAAGTTGTTTCAGATTGGATCTAGGGAGGTCGGAGTCGTTCTTACCCCGATAAATTACTCGGACTCCGACTCTAAGTCGGACAACGGTTCGAACACTAGTTCGGACTCCAGTCTGGCGAGTTTTCTCCTGCCCCGCGAGATTTTCATGGCTTCAACACCACCACCCGAGGTGTGCCAACTACAAGAGGAGCAGCAGGAGGAGGCGCACAAACTACGACAATAGGAGGAAGCTGATCGTGAGGCTCCCAACGACGGGCTACGCAAGGCTGGGCGAGCCGCCCAGCAACAGATTCTCCAGACCAAAGTCGGCGACCACGACGTCTTCGTCATGCCACAACAGAACGTCGTGGCCACTGCAACCCTGCTGGACACGCTCTAGCTCGGGCCTGATCACCAGGCCACCCCGACTATCACCAAAATCAAGGCGATGATTACAGCTGCTACCTGTCAGCAGCAACAGCAGTCGGGCGACACACTTGTGCCGACCAACAGGTCGGGTTCTCCGGTAGCAGGATCATCTACGTCAACATGACGCCGGGCGGCTGGCTAGTCGGCCACACGAAGAGTCGCGCCAAACGTCACTCGGCGACACCAACAACAACAACCGGCGGCGGCGCCAGTACGATCGCCGGCCCAACCAAGATCTCCGAGTTCGTCTACAACGCGACCTCTGACATACCATTAATGCTCGGTGCCACAAACGCGAAGAAGACGAGCGTCGCTGACAGGAGGACGACTACGAATGCTTTGGCCTCAACCACGAGCGGTATAACCGCTGCAACAGGAGCCGGAGCCCTCACGAAGACGAAGGCGTTCCAGCTTTCACTCACGAGCTCCAGGACGTCGACTGGCCATCGGGCTTCAAGCCTACGGGGATCGAGAAATACGACGGCAAAACCAACCCCGAGTCCTGACTCACCGTATACACCCTGGCAATCCGAGCTGCCGGTGGTGACCACAAAGCCAAGGCTAACTACCTCCCAGTCACGCTAGCCGACTCGGTGAGGACATGGCTAACAGGGCTCCCGAGGCGATCGATCGGGACTTGGGGAGAACTCAGGGAGCGGTTCATCGCTAACTTTCAAGGGACCTACGAGAGGCCGTCTTCCAAGCATGATCTATATCAACTGCACCAGAAGAAGAACGAGTCCCTACGTGACTTTATCAAGAGGTTCTCTGAGAAGCGCAACAAGATACCAATGATCAAGGACGAGGCCATCATCGCTGCCTTCCGTAAGGGAGTAAAGGACGCCCCGTTCATCGCGAAGTTTACTCGGAAGCCACCATCCTCCGTCCAGGCTCTTTTTGACATGGCGAACAAGTACGCCGACTCGGCTGAAGCGGTCGCAGAGGCCCTCGACGAGAAGGAGGAGTCTCGACAGAAAGAACAAAAGGCGAAAGCCGACAACGAGCCATCGTGCAACTGCAAGCGGAAGTCGGACAACGAGGTGGCCAACATGGAGCGCACTCGGTCGCGGCCCCAATGGAATAACGACTACCAGAAGGTCATGAACAGACCATGCTCCTTCCATCCCAAGGGCAAGCACGCAGCAAAAGACAGCTTCATGCTCAAGAAGTTTGCTTCCGAGCAGGCTTCAGCATATGGCGCCGACAAGAGCAAAGACAAGCCAGATTAGGACCCGGCCGACGATTTCCAAGATCCCCAGGCCAAGTTAAACCACATCTTTGGAGGGCCGTCTGCGTATGAGTCTAAGCGCAAGCAGAAGCTAACATCACACGACGTCAACGCAATCTCTACAACAGACACCCCCCAATATTTGCGCTGGTCAGAGACGTCCATCACGTTCACCCGCGCAGATCATCCAGATCGGGTTTCGCACCCAGAACGTTATCCACTCGTCCTGGACCCGGTTGTCAAGAACATCAAGTTGAAGAAGGTTCTCATAGACGGAGGCAGCGCGCTCAACATCCTATTCGCCAAGACCCTGGATGAGATGAAGATTCCTCGTTCAGATCTACGGCCGAGTACGACGCCCTTCCATGGGATTATTCCCGGCCTCTCTTCAACACCACTCGGGCAGATCACCTTGCCAGTCACCTTCGGCACGCGGGATAACTTCCACACGGAAAACATCTGCTTTAAGGTCACCGACTTCGAGACTACGTACCACGCGATACTCGGACGACCGGCGCTCACCAAGTTCATGGCGATACTGCACTATACATACATGGTGCTCAAGATGCCAGGGCCAGAAGGAGTCCTCTCCCTCCACAGCGACGTCAAGCAAGCCTTTACCTGCGACAAAGAGAGTTGCGAATTGGCTCAATCACAAGAGGCGGCAGTCGGGCGCAACAGCATTCGGCAATCCGTCACAACAGAAGTCGAGGAAGACCCAGTTCCGGCCAAAAAAGCAGCAAAGTCAGGAATTTCAGCGGACTCGGATACAAAGAAGATCCCCTTGGACCCTTCCGACCCCTCCAAGACTGCTCTAGTCGGGACCAGACTCGACCCCAAATAGGAAGACGCGCTCGTCACCTTCCTCCAAGCCAACAAGGATATCTTCACGTGGAAACCGTCCGACATGCCAGGCATACCAAGGGAGGTGATCGAGCACGCCCTTAACATGAAGACAGATGCCAAGCCAGTCAAGCAACGACTGCGGCATTTTGCCTAAGACCGTAAAGATGCTATTCGGGAGGAGATAACCAAGCTTCTCACAGCCGGGTTCATCAAAGAGGTCTATCACCCAGACTGGCTGGCAAACCCAGTTCTGGTCCAGAAGAAAAATATTAAATGGCGCATGTGCGTCGACTACACCGATCTCAACAAGGCGTGCCCCAAGGACCCATTTGGTTTACCACGAATAGACCAGGTGGTAGATTCAACTGCAGGGTGCGACCTTCTCAGTTTTCTCGACTGCTACTCGGGATACCACCAAATCAGCCTGAAGGAGGAGGACTGCCTAAAGACGTCTTTTATCACGTTGTTTGGAGCGTATTGCTACATCACTATGCCGTTCGGTTTGAAAAACGCTGGAGCAATGTATCAACGGGCAATTCAATGATGTCTATACACTCAGATCAGGCGCAACGTGGAGGCCTACGTTGACGACGTGGTGCTCAAGACAAAGTCCAAAGAAGACCTCATCGCTAACCTGGAAGAAACCTTCCAAAATCTTCGAAGATTCAAGATGAAGTTGAACCCAGAAAAGTGTGCCTTCGGTGTGCCATCCGGAAAGTTACTCGGCTTCATCGTCTCACATCACGGCATCGAGCCCAACCTAGAGAAAGTCAACGCAATCATGAACATGGCTCCCCCGACTAACCAGAAGGACGTCTAGAAGCTAACACTCAGCCGATTTATTTCCTGACTGGGCGAACGGGGCATGCCCTTTTTCAAGTTACTGAAGAAAGCGAACAATTTCCAGTCGACTCCCGAAGCCCAGCAAGTCTTCGAAGACTTCAAGAAATTTCTCACATTACCCCCCGTGTTGGCGTCACCCATACCCCAAGAACCGTTGATGCTATATCTGGCGGAAACTACTCAGGTAGTCAGCACGGTGTTGGTGGTTGAGTGATCCGAACAGGGTCACATCCACAAAGTCCAAAGGCCAGTCTACTTTGTCAGCGAAGTCCTTGCCGACTCGAAGACGAGATATCCACAGGTCCAGAAGTTGCTCTATGGCCTACTCATCACTGTTCGAAAGCTGGTGCACTATTTCCAAGCACATCAAGTCACAGTGGTCACATCGTTTCCATTTGGGGACGTCCTGCATAACCGCGAGGCCACCGGCTGAATTGCTAAATGGGCGCTCGAGTTGATGGTGTTCGACATCACCTTTTAGCCACGGACAGCAATCAAATCACAAGCTCTAGCCGACTTCATAGCTGAGTGGACAGAAGTTCAAATGCCTACATCAACAGCAAGGCTAGAGTACTGGACAATGTACTTCGACGGTTCTCTACGGATCGGCGGCGCTGGGGCTGGCGTCGTACTGACGTCGCCCACCGGCGAAAAACTCAAGTACGTTCTACAAATCCACTTCCCGGCTTCCCACAATGTCGCCGAGTATGAGGTACTTATCCACGGGCTCCGCATTACTATATCACTCGGCATACGTTGACTGGTTGTGCGCGGGGATTCTCAACTCGTGGTGAACCAAGTCATGAAGGACTGGACATGTCTTGACGATACCATGGTGGTATACTGTCAGGAGGTCTGCAAGCTGGAAAACAAGTTCGACGGGTTGGAGATAACACGTCCTACGACAATACAATGATGCTGGAGACGAATTGGCAAATGTGGGATCCAAGCGAGAATCAGTCCCGACAGAGATCTTTGTCGAGTAACTTATGGAGCCATCAGTCAAGAAGAAACCAGTGCCAGAGCAGTCGGGAGGCGAACCTACCCCGGCTACAGGCGAGGTGCTGCACATATGTCAAGATTGGCAGACTCCTGTTTTCAAATACCTCCTGGATGATGAACTCCTAGAAGATTGCAGCCAAGCCGAATAAGTAAAACGACGAAGCAAGAGTTTCCCGATAGTCGGAGATGACCTGTACCGAATAAGTGCATCCGGTGTCCTCATGCGCTGCGTCACCACCGAGGAAGGCAAGCAGATTCTGTAGTCGATCCACTCGGGCATATGTGGCAACCATGCCATATCCAGGACGCTAGTCGGAAAGGCTTACCGGCAGGGATTTTTCTGGCCAACAGCTGTAACAAATGCAAAAGACATTGTTCGCACATGCGAGGGTTGCCAGTTCTATGCAAGACAAACCAATCTCCTAGCCCAAGAACTCCAAACAATCCTAATTTCTTGGCCCTTTGCAGTATGGAGGCTTGACATAGTCGGGCCTTTCAAGAAAACGCCAGGAGGGTTCACACATTTGTTCGTGGATAAATTCGCCAAGTGGATTGAGGCCAAACCTGTCGCAACCATAATAGCGGCACGAGCAAAGGACTTCATCATGAGTCTATTATACCGATTCAGGGTCCCTAACCGCATCATCACCGACAACGGTACTCAGTTCACGGGCGGCGTGTTTCAAGATTTCTGTGACGACTTCGGCATCAAGATCTGCTATGCATCTGTGGCACACCCGCGGAGCAACTGGTAGTTTGAACGAGCCAATGGTATGGTCTTACAAGGTATCAAGGCCAGGATATTCGACCGACTACAACCCTACGCGGGCTGGTGGGTCCAAGAGCTCCCATCTGTTCTCTGGTCTCTCAGAACCATGGTCTGTTGGGCAACAGGACAATCCCCTTTCTTCTACGGTGCTGAGGCTGTGCTACCAACCGAGTTAGAGTTCGGCTCTCCACGAGTTCGGGCGTACTCAGACAACATCTCCAACAATACCCGAGTGGTTGAGCTAGATCAGTTGGAAGAAGCAAGGGATATCGCAACAATCCAGTCGGCAAGGTATCTTCAAGGCCCGCGTCGCTACCACAATCGCAATGTCCGTGGCTGCACCTTTTTGGTCAGAGATCTCGTCTTGAGAAAAATACAAACCACCAAAGACAAGCACAAACTATCCCCAATCTGGGAAGAGCCGTTCATTATAGCCGAGGTCACGCGGCCAGGCGCCTACTGACTGAAGACCGAAGACGGTGCCCTCATCAACAACTCATGGAATATAGAACAGCTACGTCCTTTCTATACCTGAGTTTTACAAATTTCATGTGTATAGTTTTTCTCGGACTCACTACGCCGCTTATTTCAACCGAGTAGTGAGTCGGGGGTTGCATGTATTATATGTGCTTTGTCAAAAATATACGAGTCTATTCTACTTAAGTTATGAAGTTTTACTACGACTCCCCTATGTCTGCCCGAGTACAGCATTCTGCGGTGAACGTTTTTATTAAGTTCCTATAGATCAACTCGGTGTAGGCTATATGGTTGAGTAAGGCTAATGACAACTGAGTAATAGTCTAAAGCTTGGCGGCATTGCACATATATTTACACATGTCCTAACAAAAATCCAGAATACACCGACTGCATGACGTATTGTTTTCACAGATCTAGGTCTCGGGTGATAATCTCTGCAGTTGGCCTCGCCTTGGCTATCAGCTCCAGCACCTCCTCGGGAGTTGTCTCCTCGGCAAACCCTTCCTTGATGGCTTCAACATCCGTCCTTGGGTAGATGGACTTGGTCATTGCTAGGGTTCGGGCTACGCCGACAATGACGTGCTCATCCGAGTACCTCTTTAGGGCACTCGGTGCATCCTCAAGGCGCGCCTCCACTTGGGTGATCGAGCTGCAGCTGGTTCCCACGGGGCGAGGATCCATGATGTCAAGGAGCCCTCTCATGGATCCCAGGAGGGCCTCCCGTGACTCCTTGACGACCCTTAACTCCTCTGCGTAAGCCTGAAATTGGGCTTGGGAATTGGCTCTAGCAGCTACCCGGGTTCACCGACAAGTAAACTTGTTAGGTAAAACTGTAGATGGAGTAACTAACGGATTGGTTAAGATCATTGTCAGAAGGGAAACTTACTGTCGTAATCGGCCTCCCGTCTGGTTGCGGTCCTCTCCAGTTCGATTTTTTCCTTCTCGAGCCTGGCGTTGGCCTCCTTCAACTCGGCCTTCTCTTGCTCAAGCTCGGTTTTGGCCCCTGTCAGGTCAGTCTTATCTTTTTCAAGTTCGGCCCTGGCTCTCTCGGCCTCCTTCAGCTGTTCTTCTCCCTCTGTTCGAGTCTTCAACTCGGCTTGGAGGGCTGCACGATAGATTAGTCAAGTACTCGACGATGCAGTCAAGACACAACTGGGCAGTCGGGAAATAACACAGTTGGAGAAATATATCAAGGATTTGGTCAGTGTCACACCCAGAAATTTAGCCAATTTCCAGACTATTTTGTGTATTAAAATCCCTGTCCAGGAATCAAGCCAGGGTACACAAAATGACAAATCAATAAACAGTTCCAAACGTAAATAAAGCATAAGTACTTACAGAAGAGGCACTTAGTCCTCACACGGAAGAAAACAGTAGCGAAAAGGCAAAACTAGCGTGACTTCAGCTCCACAGCACAGGCAAGCTCAACTGGGGTATAAGTCAAGGTCTTCACTTCTGAAAAGGGGGAACATAGCAAGGCTGAGTACCACCCACCGTACTCAATAAGCCACACCAATGATGCATTTGTGCACGGGATTTTCAAAGGAAGGCTGGTGGCTCATTTGCGTAAAAGCAGTTGAAAAAAGGTAGTAGTTCGCAAATAGTAAAAAGTTGATTAATTTAACAATGTTAATTCCCCACTGATTAACGTTATACCACGTTAACCAGGCCCAACCATTCCCAACTAATTGACGTTACACCACGTCAACCAGTCTCCACTGATGAACGCTACACCACGTTCACCAGACTCCTCCGGTTACCGTTACACCACAATAACCGGACTTCACTGATTAACGCTACACCACGTTAACTAGTCTCCACCGGACAACGTTACACCACGCTGACCAGTTTTTCCTGATCAACGCTACACCACATTGACTAGGCCGCGCTGATGAACGTTACACCACGTCCACCAGGCGTCACTGATGAGCGTTACACCACGCTCACCAGTCTCCACCGATTAGCGTTACACCACGCTAACCGGCCACCCCCGGTCAACTCAACCACGTCGACCAGACTCAACACCTTCCACAACACCAGTTTCATAAAACCAGATTAATTATCTAAAGGTGAGACTAATCACGGTGAGTCTTGGCCAATGTGCCCATGACCGCGGGTGCGGCTATTCGAATAGATTTACTCTGATCAGAGGTGTACAACTTTACCCACAAGACACAGCCTCACACACGTTTCCGTGCGTTAATGTGTCACCACGACACCCCGCAAGAGGCTGTGACAGGACCGTTCACGGAACCTCTCCCTAACCATCCACACAGCGCTGAGGTTGCACCTGCCGACAAGGCACGCCATATTGGCCAGGCTATCCCCCTTACGCCACGGTAAATCTGGCAGCCGATCAACCCTATCCCGGGCCGACCCAACTCCATCCCGCTCACCCTCTTCTTCGGTGCCTAGGAGAGGGAGAAGAAATGCTTTAAGTCCAGCCGTTGCCCACGCTGGTTTGTGAAAAGTACGGGTAATTGCCCAAGTGGTTCCCGCGAACCGGTCCTTAATTGCCATGGGTGCGACAAGCAGAACCATACACCCACAACCCACCATTTAAGTCCAATTTTAGTAATTTAACATCAGCCTATCTAAAGTTTCATTTTTCCAACATTGAGTCGAGTCATATAAAAAGATATTATTTAATTCCCAGGTGAGCTATGTTGCTAAGCATGGCTAAGCAGGTCCTATCTCTAGCCAAGTCATCCAATGAGACCTAAGCTAGTCAATTTATCACCCAAAGCTATCAAGGAATGGATAACAAATAAATAGGGTCTCGAGTAAGTGGATAGGTTATCCCATATTCTATGTAATTGGCAAAACATGCAATTTATTTATAAATCATAAAAAATTTCACAAAGTAGGTTCAACATGCTCAAGGATGAATGTGTGACTTGCCTTGCGACAAACGTCTTCGATTGCTCTTCCGAACTCTTCCGTAGACTTCGCAGTCTTCCGAATCGGCGATTACGGTAGACTACACGCAAAACGATAAAAATCCTAAGAAACTCCAAATAAACAGTACATAAAAAATTACATGAACAAGTAGATTATAATTTTGGATGAAATTAGGAAGAAGAACGGGTCAATTCAGGGTTCAAACGGAAAAGATACGGCTTTTGGAATATCGAATTCAGAATAGATCTGAAAGGAATTGGAAAAAAATATTCTCGAAAATATTCTCTCGGAATTAAATTAGAAGATTTATTTTTGGCACTTGAGAAAGAGTGGCACTGTCCTGGCTCACAGTTTCGAGGAACAGCCGGAGTGGTGGATTGGGCTAGGGCTGATAGGGCACTGACGGATTAATAAGAATCAACGATTGGGATTCAACCTAGATGGATTTAAACAGCCGAGATTGATTTGGGAACTTGTTATAGATTGGACGGCTGTGATTCAACCCTAGGGTTTATGGAGATTCGATGGTGAAGATTGGATTCAAATGATCGGACGGCTCTAATTGGCCTAGAATGATCCAACAGCTAGGGCGGTCGAACTTCTGCACACGGGACCCACGCGGCAGCATCACAGGAAGAAAAGGCCGAGGAGGTTAGGGTGCCAGCCGAGACAACTGCGCGGCAACAGCGATGCAGGCATCGGCATCGGGACGGCATGGCATGGTGGCTATCGATGTCAGGGCGACGGCCGATCGGCAACGAACGCCGAACCGAGGAGTAGAAGTCGGGGCGCTTGAGATAAACGATGGCGACGATGACAAACACAGAGGAAACACCGTGGGGGCACCAGGAATGGATGGAAGGGACGGAGGGGAGGCCGACGGCTGGGCAATGGGCGGCGTCGACGACCAGATGACGGCGCAACGATAACGACGGATGGGATCGAACAGAGCAGCGACAACCAGCGGTAGGGTGCAGAAGGACCATGGCGATGACGGTGACGGACAGAGGTAACGAGGACGACGGCGGACGACGAGGGCTATGACCGGCTATGAAGCAACGAGGACAATGGCGACTTGGCCACGAGGACGAAGGGCGGCATCCAACAGGCAGGACGACGACCAGCGCGGGTGACGCGGCTAGGAGACGGCAACAGCGCTCCTTGGCGCGGCGGTGTCGATGACAAACCGAGGCTGAGGAGGGAACGTGGCGCCGGTGTAGATGGCAACAGTGAGGCCTACGACGACGAGTACGCCGAGCACAAAAGGGGAAAGGACAGAGGCGCCGAAGGAGGAAGAGAGGATGGAGGCATCGGGGACGACGGAGTGGATGCTCACCGGTGACGGACGGTAGGCGGGGATGACGACGACCATGGCGGCCTCTGGCGGCAGCGCGTCGACGACGGCAGCCCGGCGGCGGCAGGGAATGGCAGGCACACAGGAGAAGGGCGGCACTGGGCTTTGGGAAAGGAAAAGCAGCAGGGGCCGGCGCAGAGGGATCCTCACCTCGAGGCGGCGAAGGATGGCGAAGGTCGGCGATGTAGATGGCAGATCGGAGACGGCAGGCGGCGGCGAGAGGCGCAGAGGATGACGATGAGGTTGACGACGCAGAGACCGGCGGTTGGGGAGCAGGCGACGACAACGGCGAGGCGGTGGCTGGGGAGCAAACGTGGCGGTGGCACTGGATGTGGATGATGACGACGATGCCGGCGCTAAGCAAGGGGAGAGGGACAGAGGAGCCGACGGGACTCACCCACAGCGGCGACGACCATCGGCGGGGCGGCGCCCAGATCAACCTGCAGGGCGGCGGCGGCTTTGGGGAAGGGGAAAAGCAACAGGGACCGGCGCCGAAGGATGCTCACCTCAGGGCAGCGGAGGACAGCGACGGCTGAGGACTCCCAGACAACGGCGACGGCGGTGGCCTCCGACGGCTACGGGCTGTGGCGGCCGGGGCGAGCAGGCGACGGGAGCAGCAGAGGGACGGCACGGCGTCTGTGCGGCGAGGAGGCACAGGCGGCTCTGGGGGAAAAACAGGAGAGGGAGTGGGGAAGTGGATGGCGACATCGGCTCGCGCGGTTATGGCGGCGTCGTGGGGGCGTGTGGCACGACGTGCCGAGAAATGCGGCGGCAGGCGGTTGCGGGGCAGCGGACCGAGTCCGGGGCGGCACACGGCGGGCGAGCTCGGCGCGGAGGCCGGGGCCGGGGCGGCGCAGGGCGGGCGAGCGAGGCCGAGGGCTGTGGGGCGGCGGTGGGCTGGCGCTGGAGTGGCTCGGCGCTGCCGGCCAGAGCAGAGAGAGAGAGAGAAAAGAAGAAGATAAACAGGTGGAGAGAAAAATAAAAGGAGAAGGGAAAATTGGAAGCAAAATAAAGAAGAGAGAAAAGAAGGAGGAAAGATGGGGATTTTTGGGGATTTTTTGAAATTTCCAAATTTAGAAACTAAATTCAGAATTTCAAGAAGTATTAGGAATATCAGAAATTGGGGGAATTGTTCGGAATTTTGGAGGATTGCGAACGCCGGCGTATATATATTTGGAAAAACAAAAGTGTCGAAACATCTTTGGAAATCGAAATATTTCTTTGGAATCGAGAAAATTTGCCGGAATTTTTGAAACTCTCCAAGTATAGGAATATTTTGAGAATTTTCTGGAATATTGGAAGGAGTTAACAGGAATATTCTGGAATCAGAAAAAATTGGGAATATTGCGGAATCAGTAACTTGGGGGAAAGATGGAAGGGATTTTGCGTCGACCGAGAAATTAGGATATTCGAGGAATATATTTCACAGAGTTTGGGAAACGGAATAAATGAACGTCCAAAATATGGGAAATATTTTGAGAGTCGAGAACGGGAGAGGAAATAGTTTAGGAAACATTCGATCGCTTAAAATATCGGTATATTTGGAGAATTGGAACATCGAGGAGGTTTTAGGGTTCCGGGAGCGGCATGAAACCCTAGAAGAAAAAGAAGTCAGAGTTCACGATGAATGGGGAGACTTTAAAGGACTGAACCGAAACGACCTGAACAGGGGAAAAGATAGGGGTTTTAATATAGATTAGATTTATCTAATTATAGAAATGATCTTTGTGCCATTAAAATTAATTTTGGAGCTTCGAAAATTCCAAGAAAATTTAAGAGAGTTTATTAAATTGTGGGAAATTTACCAGAAATAAATGCCACCACGAAACAGATAGAGTTTATTCTTATAAATACTTAAACGCTTAAAATATTCTGACAAAAACTCCGGGAATATAAAAGCATCCAAGCATTTATTTAAAAATTTCAACTTGGGATTTTTAATATTGGAAATTTCAAAATTTTATTCAAACATGTTTCTCAAACAAAAATTTTCTAGCGTATTCTTGTATTTCGATTTACCCAAAAACAATTTTTAATTAAACCGATTTTTAGGGCGTGACGGTCAGGAAGAAGGGTTCTAGAGGCTCACCTCTTATCGTCTTGGTATGGTCCTAGTTTTCGCTCCTGAGCTCGATGATAGCCTCCCTCAGCCAAGATTCCCTCTCCTGACTGCGCCCTTCCACTTCGGCCTTCAAGGCCCGGAGTTGGTCCAATTCTTGGAGTTGAGGGACGATTCAATTCAGCACCTCGTGCATTTTCTCCGAGCGATCAACAACTTTCTACTCGGGGAGCGATGAGTCAAAGCAGAATAAAGCATCAAGAAATACTACTAAAGTTCCAGTACAAAGGAAACCATACCCGAATCCCCTCGAACGCGGCGAGTGTGGCACAAAGCAGGTCTTTGCGTTCCCTTTCTGTTGCCACCTCATCGACCTTGTAGGTCCGTGCAGTTCCATCGGGCGCCGTCCATTGGAACGTCCTCGAAAACTTGCACGGAGGGGCCTTGATCCTGGGGAGGTTGGGTCTGTCCGAAGGAAGTGACAGTGCCGACAACGACCAGGATGGCGACGGACTCCTGGCCCCCAACTCGGCGGCCTCCGAGGCCTCGGGGGCTGGCTCAGGAGCAGCAGCGGCGGCTTCGACACTAGGCGCTGGCTCAGGAGCTACAGCGACGACTTCGACGACGGGCGCTAGCTCAGGGGCTGGAACGGCAGCTTCGGTAACCGCCCCTTGGTTAGCTGGTGTCGGCGGCCCTGCAGTCGGGACAGTCTCAGCCTCTGTGACTGGGCCCGCTGCCGGCTCAGCAGGCGTGCTCACCAGCTCTAGATCGGCTGGGGCAGGGTTGACAGCAGAGGCAGTCGGCGTAACCTCCTTAAGATTTATGTCAACCCGCTTCCTGCATAACAAGTCAAGCATCAAGGCGCTACAACGCTGAACATGATCTTTAGAAGACCCAGAATGGCCTACCTCTTGGAGAACTTGAGCTTTTGTCCAGGAGATCCAGAGCGCGGCACTGGAAGGCTGCTGGTTGTCGGGCCTGAGGGCACAGCAGTTGGCGGCGGCATTTCGGCCCTGGTCGGCCCCGTTCGCGGTGTGGTCGGCTGGGGCGCTCGGGCACTCGGCGGCGCTGGGGTCGACCTTGTGCTTGGCTGCGCGTGGGTTGGGCTCGATGTTGTTGAGCTCGACCGCGTTGGTCCCGGTTTGGGACTCGATGGCCTGGGTACTATGCCGGCACGGTCCCTTATTCTTAAGCCCCCGGCTGCGGCACTCGGCCTCACAACCTTCCCCTTGCCCTGATCTACAATTGGTTTCTTCCCGGCTCTCTCGGAGTCGGGCTAGACGGCAGAAGGACTTCTCGGCCTCTTCTTCGACTTTGTGGCCGACAACGAACAGGAATCATCGTCAAACTCCTGGCACCACTGCAGACAATTCAACAATATATATTGCACGACTCTCAGCAACTACGAATACAAATCTACAGACATTCATTACAGAAGAGCAACAAGGGTTACCTCGGGAAGAGGCCGGTTTCGGCGATAAGCCGCGATGGAGCGCTCTGCATCCTCGGTTTCGATCGCCCCATTGGAGAAATAAGTGAACAATATTTCGGTCACTTTTTCCTGGGCAATTACTTCTCGGCTTTCTTGGTCAGGGTCATTCTTCCCTTAATAATCCTAGCAAAATTCGCTTCTCAGCTTGAGTGGCTGGATGCGCTGAGTCAGGAAGCGCTTGGCGACCCAGGGGCCGGACAGGCCGACCGACTTGAATTTATCCAACTTCGCCAACAACTGATGCACCTGGCCCATCTCCTCAAAGGTTGGATCCGACGACCAATTGGGCGTGACTGCCGGGGGCTTTCCGGTGAATGTAGGCAGGGAGGGTTCCAGATCAGAACAGTAGAACCACTCCTTATGCCAACCTTTCAAGGAGGATTTCAAAGGAAGACTGATGTATACTTTCTTCATCTCACTCCTCAACTGAAGGCCAGCCCGCCCAATCACCTGGACCCTATTCTTGGAGGGTTGGGGTTTAATGTGGAACAAGTGCCTGAAGAAATTAAAGTGGGGCTCTACACCCAGATAGCACTCGCAAAGAGTCACGAAGATAGAGATTTGCAGGATTGAGTTGGGATTCAGATTCACCAACTCCAACCGTAGAAACTAAGAAGACGGCGGAGGAATGCAGAGGACGGAAGAAACAAACCCCGGTCAAAGAAGGAGGCAAAAACAACAGTTTCGCTGGCTTGGGGATTTGGAACCGACTCACCCTCAGTCGGATGCCAGCGGATGATATCGTGGCTTTGCAGCCGCAGCGACTTCTCCAGCTTCTCCAGCTTCGACCGGTTGCAATCCGAAGTCAGCCACTCCTCGTCCGACGCCCCGGTGAAATCTAGAACCTTCAGCATGGTTGAGGGGACAGGAAATTTGGGGGAAATGTGGTCGGGGGCTTGGAATAGACAAGGGAAGGCGGAATCGCTCGAGCTGGAGGCGAAATTTTGGCGTGGAGCTGGGAAGACGAAACGATTGGTCGCTTGGGGAAGATAGAGGAATCTTTTCTCTCTCCCCCAGCCTTTATAGAGCCTGCGCTGACTAAATGGGCTTGGGCCTACATAGTCGGAGCTGGGCCGTCAAGATATGAGTTTCTACAGTAGCACGCTCATTATGGGCCGCTCGCGGGCTGCGCTAAAATCATAGTGCTAGTGCTACTTACAGAAATCGATGAGGTAAACAGATATGCTTCATAAAGGCCTTATTGCTAAACACATGTGTTTGGGTATCTGTCTTATCCACCAGGTATTGAGGATATATCCTTATAAGGATCACAAGCTGGTCTTCATTAAAATTGGGGATGTAGATATCTTTCTCGAGTACACCTGACCACGCAATGGATTTAATTTCATAAAGTGGTACTCGGCCTACATGCTTGGCCAACAGTTGCCATGAGCAATATTATTCCAGCTGACATGACGCTGAAGAGTCTAACTTTCGAGTAATGCACTACTCGGGAGAGATTATAAACCTTTTTTTCCAACTGACATGATGCTGAGGAGTCTAACTTCCGAGCGGGACGCCACTCGGAAAAGACTATAAACCCCTTTTCCAGCTGACATGAAGCTGAAGAGTCCCATATACGAGTGACATGCTACTCGGCAAGACTATAAATCACATTCCAGTTGACATGATACCGAAGAGTCTCATATACTAGTAGTATACTACTTGGAAAAAGGCTACAAGGTTAAAGATTTTTGACTTTATGTTTAATTGTTTTCACAATTAAGCACAAAGTCAGGGGCTACACCTAATAGGTGCGCCTATTCAGCGCACACTATTCATACATCTACATGAAGCCCTTCATAGCCTCGCTACCAGCTGACATAAAGCAGGACTCGGGAAGAAGACATACTCGGACAAAGAGTACTCGGGAAGTAATGCACTCGGGCAATCTTCACCGTGGAGGATGAGCACTCGGCATCAGCTGTGACTCAACTATGAAGGTCTCAGGGGCTACTGTGGAGGCCATGGGCTCTGGGTACCTCATCACAAGCATATGAGCCACTCGGATAGAGGATGGGCCGAGTCTTGTAGTTAGAGATATAGTAGCACCCGGTAGATTTTGCCTTGTACAAAAATGAATATACAATCTTAGCAGGGTAAGATGTATCTCTAAGAAGGAAATCCCTTGGCCGTATCTGGCTGGGACTCTTACCTTGTACCCCTGTCCCCCAGTATATAAGGGGAGGCAAGGCGCCCTATGAGGGCAGAGAACAACACACAAGATCATCGATCAACACAAATCCTCAAAGGAATACATCTCAACTGGACGTAGGGTATTACCTCACATCAAGGGCCTAAACTAGTATAAAGTCTCTCCGTGTTCCTTTGCAATCCACCGAGTTTCCCCTTGCCGAGTAGCCCCATAGTTATATTGCCGGTGTAAAACATCGACAACGAGAGTGAAGATGAAGGCGATCATAAAGGCAAGAACATCTCAGGGGTTTGCCTCATGGCTCGTGAAGGATCAAGTTCAGACGACTGTAACTCTGAATGCGACAATGATGAGGTATCTTCCTTTACTCCTTCCATTAAAACTTGCCAAGAGATGGTAGTTGCTCTTAGTCTTAAAATTCAGAGTTATGAGAAAAAAATTAAAAAAATGATTTTATTGTTGAATCTCTAAAATCTGAAATTTCTAGACTAAGATCTTTGATTCCTGATGATGATGATTGCAAGTCTTGTGAATTTTTATTCTCTGAATTTTCTGCTTTAAGAGATGTAAATGCTGCTACATGCTTAAGACTTGAAAATGCTCTCATTAAAAATAAAGAATTAGAATCTTGTTTTGCTCTTGGAACTATGCTGTATACTAGAATCTTGGATAAATTACTTTTGACTAAAAAGCTATTGCGTAAATATAAAGTTGCTTTTGGTGCAAGTTCCATGTTTAATATTTTGAGTGCTAGAAAACTAAAACAATAAAAAGATGTTTATGTATCTAAAACTTGCTCAACATGTTCTTTAAATAAAATTAAAGTAAAAAGTGTTTTAGGTCGTGTTGAATACATGGAGGATATTGTGAAAAAATCATGAGGTGCTTTCTTGTTCAAAGTGTCACAAACAAATATGTGTTTTGGTTGATTGCGAAAATTGTGCTAATTTGACAAAAGATGATTCTTATTTAAAAAGTTCCTTACAAAGATTTTCCGATGGAAGTAAGAAATTAAATATGATTTTGGATCAATCAAAAGTGAGCATACACAACAGAAGAATAGGTTTTGATGCACATGCTTATTTTACTAATCATTCACCGAGTATTCTTGATTTTTCTAAAAACGATGAGATTTTGACAAAATCCGAACCAAAGAAAACGATTTTCAAATCCGCTGGAATTTTGTCGAACCTTTCTACAACTTGTGCAATTGCTTCTTCTTCTTCTTCTAAGGAAAAAACACGTGTGAAGTACAATTGCTCTCATTGTGGTAAGGATAGGCATTTGGTTCAGTTTTGTTTTAGACTTGTAAGAAAACAGAAAAAAGACAGAGAACGTGAATTTGCAAGGTTGAGGTGGCAAAGGTCGAGCTTTTCTTCAAGTGGCCCAGTCAGACCACAAGCCCCAAGGAGGTCTAACCGGTGGCCATGGGTAGTTAGACCACAGGCATATTAGCAATCAGACCGACGGTTGATGGTGGTTATACCGACTTTTCAGCATTGGTCGGATCAATTTTCGATAAAGCCTCAAGGTAAGTTTTCAGGTAAGTCTGGTACTGATTCTATTTATGCATATACATGTGCTTTATCTATTGGTTCTATTGGTCGTGTGTCTCAGTGTTGGATTCCTAAATTTCTTATTTCTAATCCCAACACAAAGGCCTCGACATTTTCTTATGCATAGGTCTTTTGGCGGCATACTCCTCATATGCATTAAACGATTGAGACGTCATTGCTTTTAAGGTAACATTGGTCTACTTATGAATTGGCAATATAATGTTTACTTCATCATTAGCTTTTTTCTCGCTAGTTATGGAGATAGTAGTTTTTCATAATAATACAAGTGGATATATGTCAATTAATGAGAACCTTGGTGATATCATCAGCAATTGGTTGTATTTTTCAAAACCTTTGATATCTTCTCGATTTACTTTGTTTTTACGTCGGGAGGGTTTGGAGATTGTTTTGAGGGGGACTTTACATTTTTCGATGCATTTATGTTTAATTTGTTGCATTGCTCTTAATTTGAAAATAAAAAAGTGGAGCTTTGTTTTATACCTCTAGTATATTTTTGTGCTTGCTAGCAATATGCATGAGGTCTTTTGGTCGCTAATTTAGCTTGTATGCATTCTAGTCTTTAATGAGCCTTTGCTATTACTTTTGAGGAATATGATGCATGACACAAAATTCTTTTACTTGAATTAAGTAAATATTATTACTAGTGCTTGTTTGAATGATTTATGCCGATATATATGCTTGCTGAAATTTTCATTTCTCAAATGCTATTGTGGGCACCCAATTATTCTGCACTATAAGAGGTAATTAGCACAACAACGCGAAATATCTAGCTGGATGGGATCTCGAATAAAAACCAAACAAATACAGTAACCATCCAACCTCATCGTAGCCTTGTCACACAACTCACCAATTATAATGCAAAACAACCGAACGCCAGACTAAGAACACAAGAGATATTTGGAAGAATAGTTACACCAGTCCACACGGCGAGATATGCCCGTCAAACCACACGAAGGCGGCGACCAAACACGATACATATCTGTTAACACCAAAATTTGGCATGGGTCTTTAGCAGATTCGGTTAAGAAAAAATCACAGATGACCGGTGAAGATTGATCCAGAGGAGACTGACTTTGGGAAGAGACCGTGAAGACCACAGTATGGCAGTAAATTACCTTATCTATTAATTAGGTAGTTTTAATAATTTTTAGGAAACCTGATCTCATATCCGATCAGGGCTTGTTAGTTTTCCGTTTATAGATAGGGAAGTATGTACCGTGTCCTATAAGGACTCCTGTAACTCGGGGTATATATACGTATGCCCAGGCACCTTGTAAACTATCCACACAGATCAATTAAACTTCGGCGCATCGCCAACCTTTCGACGGGTTCTTGCTTCTCGAGCGGGGCTGCATCGGTTAGGTCCAAACTCCTGCGAGAGGGTAAGACTCGTCACCCCTTACCCAGGTGTATCTGCCCTGTCTACGGCTGCATCGGTTCGGTCCGACCTCTTAGGCCGATCAGGTATACCACATCACGCGTGCGTAGATCTTATCAGCTTACTAGGGGCGATTTATCATCAGTTCGTGCTGCATCGGTTGGGTCCGACCTACTGAGCTGCCAGCGATAAATCGTTCCTGCTAGGTTGATGGTTTTTGCGCAAGTGTCTTATCGGAATGTATAGCCGATAAGTTATCTTATTACATCACAGTTGCATTAGGTCTATCGGCTTGTTGAGGTTCCTTTATTATTATTAATCTGTGCTGCATCAGTTAGGTCTGAACTACTAGATTGATAATAATAGATTTATCCTTGACGAGCCGATCAGTGTATATGCGACGTTCTATCGGAGTGCTTAGCCGATAGGTTATCTTTCTATAAAGCCGACTGTATTATCTTTACTATTTTGGTCACCTATATTATCATCGGTTTTCTAGCCGATGCACATGTGTTTCCTTGGCAGTCGGCTAGTTTATTATTCTGCCTATCTATTTTATCATCGGCTTCTAGCCGATGCACATGTTATACTGACAGCTTATCTATTTGCTTATAGCGTTATTGGTTTCCTAGCCGATACACAGGTGCCATCGGCCATCGGCTACAAGGGGCCTACATCAGTCCGTATCGGCCGATAGCCGATGTGCAATTGCTGCTGACCTGGGCACGAGCACAAGCGAGGACCCGAGCACGAGCCGGACACGGGCACGAGACCCGGGTGCGGACAGCTGGGGCCCGGACAAAGTTTTATCATCGGCTTTCAGCCGATGCTCAAGCATTCCTTCGGCAATCGGCTAGCGGGATTCTTATTGGCCGATTGAATCCCTGAGCTAATATTCTCCTTGTCAATTGCGGGGTCAAATTGACTGGCATGCCTGCGAACCTCAAGATTTTAGGACCTGCACTGGAGCTAAGCAGATCTCCTAGGCCTTCGTATGTTCAATCGCATCAAACCAGATCATCAACAAGCTTCTTGGCACACCCGGTGGTTTTTGGTGCGAACAATATCTCTGAGGACATGGTCTACGGTTGAACTATTCTCCATGCATCTCAACTGTTCTAAGTCTATACTCAAGCAGACTAGCCCCAGGAAAATTGCTAGTCCACACTTTCATCTCTAGCAATGGTATACAATAAGTGGTTGTACAAGTAAGTAAACTAAATTTTCTACATCAGAGTTACATAGGTCGAATGACCAAATAATATGATTCAGCGGAAGCTTGTCTACCCATATCACAAGCAATCCGACTAGGGGTACACCCCCTAAAGAATCAATCCTGAAGAAGCAACGGAATCCTGTAGCACTCAACCTACAACAAGGTAATCAACGGAAATACAAGCAAGAGTCAGTACATTACCGAAATAATGTACTGGCAATGTCAATCCTACAATACATGCGAGTTCTAAATTAAGGAAAGGCTATTTGTGGGTTTAGTTTTGCATAAAGCTAATTTTAGTTCACAATCATTTGCAACGGTATTTAATAAAACATTAGAAACATGTATATTAAGTAGCGAAGTGATCAACATAATAATTTTCCAACATAATGCCCTCCATGGCAACAAGTCATCATAAACATTGTAATAATCATAGTAGTTCTCATAAATCACCAATCCTCAACCCAATTTCATAAAGCATTTTAGAAACATAAATCTATACTCAATGGACACAACCATGCCGCTCATGACCGTGAGCATGGCTAACCGATTAGTTTTGACTCTGCAGAGTTTGTACATCGTTACCCACATGATGTGATAGAAGCCCAACGGCTACACTCTAGTTTGTTCGGTACTCGTCGGTACCACCACACTCTTCACGTTGAATGCGGTCTAGAGGTCACAACACAGCTTTTACATTACCTAACATTTAGCCTTGCACCAGCACGAGGTGTGTTACTCCACATCGGGGTGCAAACCCGATGCCGTGGGTGGCGGGCCCACGCCTTAAACCCAGCGCCGTGGCGGCAGCCTTCCTGACTCCCCACGAGGCACACAACATTGTACTGGACCAACTTAGATGCCTATGCCATGAGGTGATCACAGTCCCTCATGGTTCACATAGGTAGCTCCGCTGAACAGCCCTACAGTACATTCGTAGGCACTGCCCATACTACTCAGCCTACCAAAATGCAAGGCTAAACATTAAGTAACTTAATCCGCTATGGCTATCCCATAACTAGCACATGTGGTTGTACTGTTTAACATGAGGAATGACACTGAGTTCGGTCCTTAATCGACCCGGGCAAACACTCCCCCTATCGGCGTGCAACTACTTCATATGCACACCACTTGCTGCCCAAGTCTAAATCAGGTTTTTCATCATTTTAGTTCACAAATAATCAGAGGCTTCACCTCTGTCCAGAAGTCATAAAATTCCCATTTTCAAATGTGATCACCGTAATATTTAGCACGTTACTAAGCATGGCTAAGCATAAGCAAGTGTATTGACTTGATACAGACCCCCATGAGTACAAACCAAGTACTTTAATCAAGCCTAAGGTTACAAACAGCAAGGAACACAATGTTCTAAGGTGGATCATGCAACTAATAGGTTATAACTACCATTTACCACAATTCAAATACCGTTATTCACAAATACGCATACAATTTTGCAAACAACACATTTCATTCCCCAAAACATAGGATTCAATTTGTTCAAGGAGGAGGGGAGAATACTTGCCTTACTCTTGAGTACTCGGACTCCAACTATTTCACTCCTTCACCGATATCGAATTCGTTCTCTAAAAGAAAATTATCGTACGATCGTATAAATAGCAAATAATGCGAAAAATTCAAAATGCTCTAATATGCATAAGATTTATTCTTTAGGTTAATACTGGTCTAAAATGAATTTATTTGAAAGAATTCCTATTTTACCACGTTCTGTTTGAGAGTTATGAATTTTACGAGTTCTATACGAAAATACGTCCGAATACAATTTAAGGTCAAAGTTGAAGTTATTCTAATATGTATGAGATTTATACAGTGACTAGGTACTGGTTTTATATACTCTCTGCTGAACTTATTTTTATCTTTGCACTTGCCATTTGTGAGATATGATTTTTACGATTTTTATGTGTCCTTTTATAGTATAAAATGTACTGATTATGTGTGGCCTAATTCTGTGCAAACTGAGTTCATAAATGGAAAGTATACATTTTTATAAGAATTACAAAATTGGTTTGACATTTTTCTGAGTTATAATGGATTTCTTATGAATTTTCTAGTTAAAAGTCCCATTTTCACCCTTTATTTACTCTTATAAATTTTTTTGGCAGATTTTCTGTACAGAATGTGCTACTGTTTAATTTACCAGATTGTAGAGAATAAAATTACCAAACCAACAAAACTAGTTTCACTCAATTTGGAGTTAGGATGGATTTTCTATAAATTTTCAAAGTTAACTCAATTTTCAGTGTAACAGAAAAGCATTTATTCATTTCTTTTATTTTTTTCTAGGATTTTAAATCAATGGGGTCCACCGGTCAGTGAGTGTAAATAAGCAGAAAGGTCCCTAGAGGTCCTGGGAATCAACCCGCAATCCTTTTTGGCGAGTGGATCCCGTGCGTCAGCGATGCAGAGCAGGGCGAAGAGACAATGGAATGGACCGTCCGGTCTAGGAGAGGATGGTCCGGCGTGTTAGTCAGGCAAAGCAGAGCGAGGCGAGGCAGAGCGGAGCAGCGGCGACCCGACGAGGTTCACGGCGGTGCTGGTGGCGAACGACGGCTCGGCTGCAGTCGGGGCCAAAAGAGAAAGGATAGAGGAGTTCACGGCGAAGCTAAGGGTGGTCTTCTCGTCGTCGGCGGTGGCTGGAATCAACGGTGAAAGCAGCGCAGTCGGCGGAGTACTTCGGGCGTAGTGGCGATGTTTGGTCTCGAGCTCGATTCGATAGACTATATGCATGCATGTGGATCTAAGAGCTTGTAGAGCCCTCACCGAGCTGTTTCCCGTGGCAGAGAGGCTCTGGTGAAGCAACGGTGACAGAGGAATGGCGCAGCGGCGACGAAAGCTTCGGGTTCCACGGGGAGAGCTCAATCTAGCCGATAATCCCAAGATTTGAGATAGGAACAGGGTTAGATACCTCTTAAGGATGGTATACGCGCGAGGAATTGGACCACAACTCACCAGAGACAGGCAATTGCACGGTGGTGGCTTGCGGCCGGACTTGGGGACGACGACGCCGATCTCCTCGTTGGCTCTACCTCCGGTCAAGATTCTTGGGGCATTCTGCAACTAGTGGAGACACGGGCTCGGTGGCGAGGTGGCTCGGGCTGGGATCGCCGGAATTCGCCGGAACAGGGAAGACATCGCGGCGGTGCTCTCTGGACCAAAAGTGAGGACGGCGACGACTTCGGCCGGCGGTCCCTAGGGTAAAGTGATACAAAAATGAATCGGTTAGGGGATGGTGATGACGTTCCTGCGGTCGAGAACGAGCAAGGCTCACCGGGGTTGAGATGGTTTGGATCGAATGGCTGCCGGCGTCAGGGAAGATGAAGCTGTGGCCGGCTTTTCCGAGGTGGAAGTCTGTGGTTTCTCTGGAGAACACGATGTGGTCGAGGAGGAGATGTCCATGGCGGATTTTCACTGCAGATGGGGAAGCTTGACGTGGAGCAGGTCGGCCGTGGTGGCTCTGGGCAGTGTCGACGCGTGGAGGCTACCGTGGCGTGTTCCTGGGCGTGGTGCTGAGCTTAAGCGGCGTCTCTAGCTGGCTGGTGGGTCCAGGAGTCTGTGGGGCCCACTTGGCAGTGAAATAGGGAGAGGAATCCTCTAGAGACTAAGTGTGGGAGGCTGCATGAACAGCTGTCTTGCACTGATGATTTTGCTGAGTTAGAAAGGGTTTCTAGGGTTGGTAAAATTCAGATGTGTAGATGGATATATATTCTACTACCCTGCCAAGTCCCAAGGCTAGGGGATTTATATTTTTATTGTGGCAAAAAGATGAAATAGGCTTAGTAATACAGTTTTCTGTAGTGCACTAGTCTGAGTCAGTGAGCTTGGGCCTATTATTTTATGTGCAAAATTTGTGAAGATTGTACTGAAATTTTTACTGTAATTAGTTCACAATCTAAACCAGGTTCTGGTAAATTTTGGTGAGAAGTTGTTTGATGGATTAATTCTGGCAAGAATGTCAGGCAGGCTGTCTGCAGGTGAAGGTTTTTCTGTATTGCTGAATTAAGAGTATTTATTTGAGACAATTATTGAATTGACAACATCTGGTAAAAATTACTGGAGATAGAGAAGAATGTGATTAACTTTCTGACCAAATTTTGTTGCTAGAAGTGATCTGGTTTATTTTTGGTGAATTTGCAAAGTAGGGTTGTTGATCCAGTTTTTCTGCAGTTTCATTTATTTCTCCAGTGCCTTGATCTTATCATTTTATGTGTTTTATTTGGGAGATAAATCAAACAAAAATTCCTGGTGGTAGGATTCTTGTTGACACACCTTTTGGTATAATTTCACTGCCTACTTATTCTTCATTTTTATTTGGTGGATTTTAGAATTATACCTATTCATCTTTAGCTAGCTTCCTAGTTTTGCTGATTTGAGGGATTTGATTGGAGTATTTATTGAAGTGATAAAATCATGTAAAATTTACAGTGGATTAATTATGTGGGATAGTGTTTACAGGAAGTTTTCTATGATTTTAAGTTAGACCTATTCTCCTTAGAAATTATTTAGGCTATACAAATGTATATGCATCCTATTGTGGAAATGCACTTTAAGATCCAAAAACAATCCAAATAAAGAGTATGCACATGAAATGGTAATAATTTATTTATCTCTATATTTTAAGTCAAACTTTTATCTATACATAGTTAGTCATATTACATTTTCTGTTTCTTGTGAGTTAAGTCCTAAAATCCTTATGCACTCCGAAGGTATTTTAACTTGGTCAAAATCTCTTATCGTTGCTCCCTAGTTTGGAAACCATAGGATTTTACTTTTGAGGTCTTTTTGTTAATTTGTTTTGGTTAGCATTTCGAAAGTCGAAATTCTGGTATGTTACAGCTATAGAGATTTCTCAAGTAAAAAAAATGCTTATATGAGAGAAAAAATAGATACCGAATCCTTGGAAACAGTATTCTCGACAAGGACGTATCTAACGTGAGGAAAATAATGGGTGCCGAATCCTTGGAAATAATATTCACAACAAGAACGTACCCAAAATAATTTAGAGATTTTCTTTTGTGCTATTAAAAGGCAAATTGAGCAGAAGCTCAGAAATAAAACTTGATGAAAATTCTCTTGTAAAAGACAAGTTAATTTGAGAAAGAATGTTTAGTTCAGCTTGTCTATGTGTGGGTGTTTTTCTTTCAATCTATGTGCTAGTGATTATGTTGTATTATAAATTGTTAAAATCATGATTTTTTTATGTTGATTTGATCTTGATTGTAATATCATTGATTCGTGTTTGGACTATAGCCCATGCTTGTTTGCTAGTTGGTCAATCTATCTCCCTTGTCTTGCAACACATGTCCTTGAATTGCTTTAGGTATACTTCAAAGCTCCTAGAAAAGAAAATTTCAGAAGAAGGAAAATTGATAAATATTTCATATTCATTGCATTTGTGCTTTTATGGTTTATATTCTTTCCTTTGAAATTCCTGATGAAATCATTGTCAAAGGGGGAGAAATATACAAAATGCATGCTTAAAGAAAGGGGGAGTTATTTTAGAAAAGGGGAGAATTTGAAAGTTTTGACAAGTTGATCGATTCTTAAAAAAGTCGATTTTGTGCTTATTTTGTGCTTTTATTGCAAATATAGTGGAGAAATTCTTTCTTTTAAAAAGGGAAAGAGTTTTGACACTTCTTGGTTTTTATTTTTCAAAAATATCAATTTACATTTTGAAGATGTTGCCAATGTGTTCATCGAGGGGGAGATTGTAGAATCATTGTCATGATTAATATTTTATGATGAATAATTAGTTTTGAAAATGATTTATTTAATAAGAGATTGGTTTGAAAATAATTGTGAATAATGGTGTGAGTGTGTGTGGCTAATGCAAGTCAAGTTGGGAAAGAACTTGTGCTTGGATATGGTATCTTTGTTTTTGCATTGTAGGTGAGTCTTAAGGCCTCGGGAGTATTGCCAGTGATGGATCGGGAGTCGACTTGGGAGAAGTTGATGTCCGGATGATCGGGAGAGGGATACTAAAGGCTAGAGATCAATACACGTGGAGAAGATTCCATATAGCATACAAGAGGAATTGTGTGCATATGGAAAGAGGAGTTTATTTTAGATAAGAGTCGAGTCCTACTTGGATTAGAAGTGGAGTCCAAGTAGGACTAGAAGTTGAAGTATGACTAGGAGTTGAGTCCTACTTGAATTAGGAGTAGAGTCCTAATAGGACTAGGAGTTAAGTCCTAGTAGGATTAGGAGTTCTACTCCTACTTTGTGTAGGAGGTTTTAGGTATAAATAGATGAGAGGTTGAGACCCTAGAGTCATAACTTTTGAAAGAGAAAAAAAGCTAGGTTTTAGTTTTGAGAGAGATGAGTGCTTTGTATGCGTTTTGTAAACACATCTTGATGCAATAAAGTTAATCTACTTTGATGAGCATCTTCGGTGTGTATCCTTCTGAATTCCGACGGTTCATTTGACAAGAGTGCGGCGGCGAGACGATGGTTCTACCAGTGGACATACGGCGGTCAGACCGGTGCAACAGAGACGGTCTGACCAGTACACTCCATCCAGATTTGAGGGTTTCTTTTATTCCGCAAAAGATTTTGGTTTTTGGTTCCTACATTTCACCCCTTCTCTGGTAGGCTTAGTTCTTGTATTCGATCCTACATCTTCCATGGCTGACATGTGGTCCCCTCCCTCTTTGTGCCACTGACATAAGGGCCCTACCCCTCAGTTTCTCTCTCTGTCTGAACATGGCCCCAACTGTTAGCCAAGGGAATATTCTCTTGGAATATTCCTTTTCTAGACTAAATAATTTCTTTTTAATTCCAAAAAATTCCTTTAAACTTCAAAAATCCATATCTTTTTATCCGTAACTCCGATTGACCCCGTTCAAGTCTCAAATTTTTTCTAAAATTGAGATCTACCTCATGGCACTATTAGTTATTAATAATAGTATTTTATTTATAGGGTTTTTTCATGTTTTCTCTCATTATGCGTTGTCGACAACGATAGAAATTCTTTCGGATGTCGGATTTCGAGGATTTTGAAGACGAAGACAGAGGCAAGTCACTCCTTAACCATATTGCCCCCAGTTTACAAAAATATTTTATTTCTAAACTTGCATTGTTAAGCGTGCACGATAATTAAATCGGCCTCGGTTCACGCGACGAACCGAAGGACCTACCTAGTAGCTGCAATATCCTATAGGTTTGGAAAACCCTTTGCTTTGTCGCTCCACCTCAGTGTTACCTCGGCATCCATACTCTATGAGCATGGGTATCGACGGTTTCACCTAAATCACCTGTGTTGTCACAATGGGAAAACCTGGGTTTATAAAATCTTTTAATCTGACACGCAGTGTCGGTATGTTTGCAAAATAAGAAAATATTTTGCTAAAACTCGCGATGCAAAGTGATTGCCTGGGTGAAGATGCTTTGTATTCACATATAAGGATTGATTCCTTGGAGAATTGCACTGATCATAGCACGGTGCAACCACATGGGTGGAATGGGACACCCTTGGCCAAGTAATTAGTAGACCCAGGGTTGACTTGGTTGCCTTTGGACATGGAGTCACCGGGATGGCAATATGAGAGGCACCCACGGGATCCTGAGTACGAGGAGTCTGGGACTCACCCAGTACTTGGTCTGGGACCCATCCAGTTGGCTTCAGGCAATCCTGGAGACACTTCGAAAAGGCCTTGTCATGAACCTCCCATGCTTGGCCAGTAAGGGAGTAAGCTCTCGTAGTGTGGAGAAAGCGTACATCTCTGCAAAGTATCGAACTGTTCGAACAGCCATGCCCACGGTCATAGACGATGTGAAGTGATTCCTCTAGCGTAGCTTTGTTTTTATAAAATGATTGTGAAAGTGGTTTGTGGAATTGGGAACCGTTACCAGAATCGGCCAGGCCGGCTGATGGATGACCATTACGTGGTTTGAAACGGTCCTGTGTGGATCGGGATGTCAGATGGCATCATAGTTAGGCTTCTCAAGTGGAAGCACAGTGCTGGAGATATGATGGCTCTAGGAGCCGAAGTTGAAACGATGAGATGGATGATGTCCTAGAAAGGATGAAAGTGAAAGGAAAATAATATAAGAAATATGAGATAAGGTTTGGTCCTGAAGAGGAAGAAAGTGAAAATAAACTAATAGATGATATACACTGCACCGCTGTAGATTGGGCTAGAAACTTCAATCAATTAAAATTTGTTCGTCCGCTTGAATTGTTGCAAAGCAATTAACGGACAGGATTGAGGCGAGAGCCTCTTTCTAGCTACACCTGGATCTACCCACACCTAGAGTTTTGGAAAATATTTTAAAATAAAATGTTTGCAAAATAAACCCCAGTCTTCCTTGATGGCATGCATATTCACATTTTTTTCTGTGACTTGCTGAGTACGTATGTACTCAATTCATTATCTTTTTTCCCTCCTTCAGGAAGAGTGAAGTTGAAGTGAAGATAATGATTTCTTTCCTAATCCCAAGCCGTTACTTGTGGATTGGGTTCTTGCTGCGCTGTCGTTCCGCTGCTGCTGTTCTGTTTGCAGGTTGCTACTCAGGGCTTGCCCGAAGTTACAACTTATAAAGATATAATATATATTTAATTAGTTACTATGGTACATCTCGATTGACCGCGGGTACCAGCAAGATTTCTTGAGATTGGTACCGATAGCGTGGTTCCATGGGAGCTGGTTCACGCCAATCTCCTGCGGCGCTCCCTCTCTGGTGTCACTGTTGGTGGTGCCAGAGCGGGGGTGTTACAACATGCAACCATTTGTGGATACTGAACAACAATCACTACTTCTGCTTTCCAAGTTGTTTGTCCAATGTATAATCTTACAATCTCCAAGATATGTGTGTATTGCCTAAGGGAACAGTTTATCAGTTTATTAGTGAGTTTATGAAAAAAAAGTATCAGATGTTTAACATCTAAATATATTAATATGTTCCTGACATTAATTTTTTATTCTCTTGCTTGCTTCATGTCTTCATATGAACCACGTAGCAAGTGTTGTTCTACTCTTAACACAGGAATATACATATTAACATTGATTTGGGATTATTATTCCATAATCATCTCACATATTAATTTGGTTATATTTCTAGGTGTAGACTGTTTGTTTCTAGCAGCAAGTGTCTCATTATCAGTAGCAGTAACGGACTAAAGAGACCTAACATTTCTTTCTACACATGTCATCAAATGTTATTAGTTTTTGTTGGAAATTGTATAACTCAATGACAATGTGTAAAATAAATTTTCATCATGATCTAAAATACCGTTATGGATCACCACACGACATTAGTTGCAGGCTGTATGTATGATTCAATTCAGATTTGTTATGATAGTGCAATCCATGCGCACGTGCATGTATAATAACTTTACAAGAGCAAACGCTAATCTTGTAATTTATCGAATAGGTATGGACGCAAAGGGTTCACCTAGCGGAAATCGCATTGCATTTAGAGATATAACCAATAGCAGAAGAGGTATAGTCGAATGTACTTCATTCATATATTATCTAATATTGATGCCTGCATATGCACCACCTTTTCAATCTATTAGATGTTGCAAAAATCAGGGCGACAGAACCACAACTAACCCCAGTTTGGCGTAAGCGGGAAGAAACTAACAGAAAATAACATAAATACCATGCAAACAACAAGGATTTTGTCTAATTCAAAGAAAGAACAAGACCCCACGGGAAAGAGCACTAAGAATATTGTGTATAAAGACGTCCTGGACTGGTGAACAATGGTGAGTTATCTGGCCAATATTTAATTTTTCATTAAAAACAATTACTAAAGTGTTAGCACACACTTTGGTTATTTTGCAGCCTTATTCCAGATAATCAAGAAGGCAACAAGCGGCTGCACGGCTTAAGTTGAGCTAAATTCAGATATTTATCTTGTGTATTTGAGAGAAGCAATACCTGTACTTAAAAAATGTGTCACCATAGCGGTTGTTTCATTTGCAATATCATTGTCGCTGTAGCGTTAGCACGGACATATTACTAATTAACTTTAGCTGGTCGTTTGCTGCAATGGTTGATAAAAGTTTGAGACCATGAAACAAGGTTGACAGAAAGGGAGGAGAACTGCCACAAGTGAAAAACTACAACTGGAATGGGACAAGTAACTAATGCTAGAAGCTAATCAATATATGGTGAAAACATACAAAGTGCACCTACGTGTTTGAAAACCCAGACAGTGAACTCCATCCCTAACTGCTTCAACCTTGCAGTAGTTTTATTTCCTGCAGGCATAGAAAAACAGGAGAAACAAATATGAGTTTACTAACAATACATAGCATGCTGAAGTTAAGTTATTGCCTTGCTAAACCTTCAATTGAGTAGTTTTAGCAATCAATTGAATGCAACATAACAAATACAATTTCAGATGGGAGGAGAGTTAATGATAGATTCACAGAAATACCACTCAGAATTATCTAATATCAGAGAATTTGTATTCCATATAATAGAAAATAGACAATTAAAAGGAAAACGAGATGTGTTTATCTTGCAATTCCCTCTTTAAAGGAAGTGATGCACATATGTGTTATGGGCTGCACCATTGATTTGGGATAAGGATTATTAGTTTCTATATTAGATGTTTCATTGAAGTTGATTACCATAATCTTCAAGGTTTGTTTTTAATTAGTTTCTTTCATTTAGGCTCTAGCACCTCTATATAAGGAGGCCCTGTTATCAATACCATTGAGCGAGAAAAATATCAATCCTGTTCCTCAATGTTCATCCCAGTCTATGTCTCTCTCTCATCCCTGGGAGCCGCTGCCACCTTGCTATCCATCACATCCTCCTGATGGTGTTTATCCTCAATGAACCCTAGCCCATTTCTTTTAACTCTCTTAGTTGTGCCCTATGAATTTCTAGGCCCATGATTGATGTTTTATCATTTTCTTGTATTGCATACTGTACACTATTGATATTAACAAATTTTATGGTCATCCCCTACTGTACTGTTCCCAGCTTTCCATAAAACTCTAAAAGATGCTTAAAAGAAAATATATTGTACAAAATGACAAACATAATAAATTTTTATTGTCCCACTTAAAGATGCAGCTCAATGATGATATAATAATCAAAACTAGGAGAAGAATACATTTGTTAATAACACCTCATCAGAATATTACATTTGTTAATAACACCTTATCAGAATTGAATTTTATTGGTCATGAAAATGAATACGATAAATAAAATAAATACACAACAAAGTAAAAAATATATAAAAACAGAATACCTAGATGCAGCCAAATATGCACTTAAGTGTGTACATGAACGTGTTTGCTACAGCAATCGATTGGCAAAAAACACCCATAAGGCGGACTTGCAGTGAACTATGTGCTGGGGCAACTTTCAGCTCTGCAGCTATATTTTCTGCACTTGCAGTACCTGTGGCACCAAAGAACAATATCATATACCAAGCCAAACCACAAATATTAATATTTGTGCTGATAAAAAGAGCAAGAGATTTTGACACAACAAGTAACAACATTCAAAAAGCGAAAAAGAAAGGAGAAGCATGTGCATATGTCGCTATAGGAGAGTGCAATGTGAAAATGCTGTGCCTGCTAACATACAAATCAAAATATAAGGCTTACTTTGGGGGCGCGGATCCTCTAACGTCACGTGGAGCGACTTCTCTCGGCAGTCGCGGCATATGTGCCGTTAGCTTATCATCCAACGGCGGCCTCACCAATTATACAGCTAACAGGCTACATGATTCTTCCGTCGGGTGGGCCTCGGCCCAACAAGAGAATGGCCTCTTTCCTTTTCGCTCGTAGCTGCGCCGATGCTGTTTATTTGGCGCGATTTCTTGCTTTTTTGGCGCGAGGCAGCGGCGCTCACGCTTTTGGCGCGAGAGGGAGCCTGAGGCGGCGATTGATTGGTTCTCCTCAGTCTCCATTCAGGTGCCAAAACATCTTAGCATTCCTATCTCATCTATTCCTATGTACTCGAACTGCAATGATGTTGTTCTAATTTGATTGTTTTCATCCTCTCTCATTTGATTGTGCTAGAATTGCTTGAAGAAAATCTTCTATATCAAAACGAAATCTGTATGTTTGAGATGAAAGATTGAAGGAAACTTCAACTTGCTTGCATCAAAACGAAATCTGATATTTGAGATGGAAGAAAATAGGTGAATCTGCTATTCTTTTTTCTTCATCAGACGAGGATGCGGAGCGCGGGCGCGAGGGCCCGGGCGAGTTCCCGGGCGCGAGGGCCCGGGCACGGACACGGGCGCCGGGCGAGGTCCCGGGCGCGGGCGAGTTCCCGGGCGCTTGCATCAAAACGAAATCTGATATTTGAGATGGAAGAAAATAGGTGAATCTGCTATTCTTTTTTCTCCATCAGATTAAATATATTTTAGTTGTTCAGTTTAACAACAAATCAAAGATATATTTTACGGCACAAATATCCTGTCATTATTATTTTTTTTCTTGTAGGGAGGATTTGCTTCCTAGTATTTTACCTCAAGTTGGCATGGAGTTCGGTACTATAGAAGAGGCTTGGATGTATTGGATTAGCTATGGAGGTCAAAAAGGCTTTGAGGTTAGAAAAAGATACACAAACAAAAGAAAGTCAGATGGGAAGGTTAGGTCTTGCAGATATGTTTGCGCAAATAAGGGTCACAGGGTACAAGATAAAAGGGATTTTCTAACAAAGTGTCCAAGAGCTGAAACTAGAACCAATTGTCAAGTTCGCATGGGTCTTGTACTAGACCAGGAGAAGGGAAATTATAAAGTGTCAGATCTGATTTTGGAACACAATCACATCCTTCAATTGCCACAAACATCGCACTTGATGTTGCCTCACAGGAAAATTTCAGAATTACAAGGTTTCGAAATAGAGATAGTTGACGATGCAGGCATTGGGCCCAAAGCTGCACATGAGTTGGCTAGTATCCAAGTTGGTGGCTCACTTAATCTCAGTTACACTCTCCGTGATCACAAGAATTATTTACGAGGCAAGCGCCAACGGGAGATGGCATATGGTCAAGCAGGAAGCATGCTTATGTATTTTCAAGACAAAATTACCGAGAACCCATCATTCCAATATACATTACAGATGGACCGAGAAGAACAAATAGCAAACATATTCTGGGTTGATGCTAAAATGCTCACTGACTATGCATACTTTGGTGATGTTGTTAGTTTTGACACTACTTTTGGAACAAACAAGGAGAGTAGGCCTTTTGGTGTATTTGTTGGGTTCAATCATTTTAGGGAAACAGTGGTTTTTGGTGCTGTCCTCTTGTATGATGAGACATTTGAGTCCTTCAAATGGCTATTTGAGACCTTCCTGAAAGTACATAATGGTAAGCAACCTAAAACAATATATACTGATCAAGATTCTGCAATGGGAAAGGCTGTCCAGGAAGTGTTTTTAGAAGCATGGCATGGTTTGTGTACTTTTCACATAATGCAAAATGCTGTCAAACATCTAGCTGAACCCGACGATGAAGAATCAAATGATTCTCCCAAACAGTTAGATGAAGACAGCGAGAAAGAACCAAGTGTTCTCTCAGATTTTAGTGCATGTATGTACGAGTACGAAGATGAGGCAACATTTGAAGATGCATTTAACATCATGAGGACAAAGGTCACCAAGCAAACTTGGTTGGACAGCATATACAAGGTGAAAGAAAAATGGGCTACATGTTATATGAAGGATGTGTTCACATTAGGGATGAGGAGTACACAATTGAGTGAGAGTCTAAATAGTGACCTAAAGAAACATTTCAAATCTGATTTTGATATCATTCGATTTCTTAAACACTTTGAAAGGGTGGTGGAAGGTAAAAGAAATAAGGAGTTGAATTCTGAATTTGAATCAAGGAAAAAACTGCCTAGAATTAAAATGAGGACACTTATGCTATTGCAAACAAGCAAGATATATACACCAATTATTTTTGAAGCTTTTCAAGGTGAATATGAGAGGTCCATGGCAGCATGCACCACAGCATTGGAAGGCAACAATGAATATCTTGTAGCAATTGGGAGTCTTGATGAAGATTTTAGCTTGGAGAAGGAGTACAAAGTTATTGGTGATCCTTTACAACAAACTAGTACATGCAACTGTGGGCAGTTCAGTAGAACTGGAATATTATGTGGCCATGCTCTAAAAGTCCTTGATTTGATGAATATCAAATCACTCCCCGCACAATATATATAGAAGCGATGGACACGGGAAGCACGTAGTGGAGCAATACAAGACAACCACGGCCGAGACATAATAGAAAATCCAAAATTAGATGATATGCTTGGCTACAAAAATATGACTCGCAAATTTCTCAATTTGGCACATCGAGCTGCTAGCCATCCAAGGGGCACCTTGTTAGTAAACAACACTCTTGACATCCTTAGCAAGCAACTCGACAAAGAAATCAATGGTTGCATTAGTACTATGGATCCAATCACTGTTCCCACGAATGATACTCCCCTAAGTAATTTGGTGAGTACAGCACGCCTAAAGAAAAAGAAGGTGCAAACAAAAAGTTCAAAGCGCAAAAGAACATGGCTTGATAAGAAGCGCAAGGCTACAAAAAGGGGAAAAAGAAAATGGAGAAAGGTTCAAAGGTATGTAGCAGCACAAAATGTAATTAACTCTCTATCAATGAAAAAAATTCATTTGAATTTAATTATTTGATTCACTTTTAGTAGAAGGGACAAGAAACTACAAAAGTGGCATCTGATGATGGTGTAGCAGCACAAAATATTCCCCCTATTACTCCTTGGCCTAAGGAAGGGATGTCTGGACCATACATGGCTCTCAATACCTTCTCTCAACTATTAGCGGTAATATTTCAAAGTGATAACCTTTCTAGTGATCTGAATGCCATTTTCTGAATGCTGATTATTGTTCTGCTATTACTATTCTTTAATTTTACAGAGAGCAAACACCGATGATCTGAATCCTGATTTCTAATTGCAGTAGCCTTCAGAGAGCTTATTTTTGCAGAATAGCTTTTGGTTTTGTGGTTCAAGTGTAAATTTCAGCCTGTTTACATTTTGTGCAATCTCTGAAGTTTAGCAGTTATGCCATGTGCACTTGATACTAGATGCATGAGAACAATAACATTCTGTGCAGCCTCTGAAGTTTCAAAAATTCAGCAATGCCTTCTCTGTATTTCAGTCATAACATTCCAGAACCCAATCTATATAATTTGCTCTGGCTATCTGTTCCTATACAATCACAATTTACTTGCTCTTTTGCTGCCTACTTAATTCCCTACACAAATTGCTAACACTTTCCAGAACACAATCGAAGAACAATTTACAGAACACAATCCAAGTGCACCAGTCTCCCTTCTCCCAGTCCAAGCTCGAAGGCTCCGATGCAACTGTTAGCCCCGCACCGAAGGTGCACCCGCGCCCGGGACCTCGCCCGGGCCCAGCGTCCGCGCCCGGGACCTCGCCCAGCGCCCGCGTCCGTGCTGGGGCCCTCGCGCCCGGGAACTCGCCCGCGCCCGGGAACTCGCCCGGGCCCTCGCGCCCGCGCTCCGCGTCCGCGTCTGATGGAGAAAAAAGAATAGCAGATTCACCTATTTTCTTCCATCTCAAATATCAGATTTCATTTTGATGCAAGCAAGTTGAAGTTTCCTTCAATCTTTCATCTCAAACATACAGATTTTGTTTTGATATAGAAGATTTTCTTCAAGCAATTCCAGCACAATCAAATGAGAGAGGATGAAAACAATCAAATTAGAACAACATCATTGCAGTTCGAGTACATAGGAATAGATGAGATAAGAGTGCTGAGATGTTTTGGCACCTGAATGGAGACCGAGGAGAACCAGTCGATCGCCGCCTCAGGCTCCCTCTCACGCCAAAAGCGTGAGCGCCGCTGCCTCGTGCCAAAAAAGCAAGAAATCGCGCCAAATAAACAGCATCGGCGCAGCTACGAGCGAAAAGGAAAGAGGCCATTCTCTTGTTGGGCCGAGGCCCACCCGATGGAAGAATCATGTGGCCTGTTAGCTGTATAATTGGTGAGGTCGCCCTTGGATGACAAGCTGACGGCACAGATGCCGCGACTGCCGAGAGAAGTCGCTCCACGTGACGTTAGAGGATCCGCGCGCCTTACTTTGGATGGGAACAAGGATTAAGAAGGGTATGAAAACAAGAGAAGAAGAGGACATGACCTTGTAAGTTGAAAAAATGGGAGAGAACAGTTAGTGAGAGCATTAGTTATAATTATAAGGTGAGAGAAGATGGCGTAGAAAGGAAAAGAATCAATAAATTCTCATGCACGCTTTATATTTTAAATGAAACTTCATGGAGGATAGGCACCCTCTTATCCCCTATGGCTAAAGGAAATATGTTCATGGAATATACACATGTAATGTACCTAAATTGCCCTTGCTAGGGCTATGAGAATAAGGGCATAGTCACCTCAACAGAGAAAAAAGTCAAGTCAGGTTGCCAACCTCATGCACAGAATAACTTATGCCGCACAACAAAAATGATAATAAGAACAAAGTAACAGTATAATATTGAAATAAAATCAATTTGAGTTAGCATCCTACAAAATCCTTAATTCATACCATTGAATAGTGTGAACAGTTTCTGGACAAGGTTGGAATCTTGTAAGTTGACAGCTGAAGCTTTGCTCTTTAACAACTTCTCTCCTCTCATAGCAACTGTCTCTTGACTTCATTTGAAACAGTGATCAGCATAATTTATTGATCCATACAAACATTTTAGCAGATAAAAAATTATTAAAAAAGTACCTATCTGAAGTAGCTGCTAAATAAAGAGGGTAGACGGTCTCTGGTGCCAACTGCATAGCTTCAATGACATTCAGGATTCCCAGCTGAAGATATTGTAGGATCGACCACAAGAACCAAGCCTACCAGAAGGGGGTGAATGGTAGGAAAAACCAAACAACCAAATCTTTTAGCAGAAATAAAAGAACCCCAAAACTTGATGGACTAACATGTCAATCACGATTTGATCATTCTCCTGTCACCCATCCGACTGCTCGCGAATCAAAGAAACATAGCTTGACAAACTATTGAATTGGATCAATCTTTATTGCATCAAGATGCTTTTACAAAGTGCATACAAAGCACTCCTCTCTCTCAAAATTAAACCCTAGCTTTTCTCCTCCAAAGGTTATGGCTTTAGAGGCTCAACCCCTCATCTATTTATACCTAAAACCTCATACACAAAGTAGGAGTAGAACTCCTAATCCTATTAGAACTCAACTCCTAATCCAAGAAAGACTCAACTCCTAATCCTACTAGGATTCCACTTTCCATACGCACATAATTTCTCTTGTATACAATATGGAATCTTCACCTTCACGTGCATTGATCTCTAGCTTTTAGTATCCCACATAATCTCCTAATCATCCGGACATCAACTTCTCCCAAGTCGACTCCCGATCTATCACCAGCAATACTCCAGAGGCCTCAAGACTTACCTACACATGCAAAAACAAAGAAACCAACTTGTCAAAACTTTCAAATTCTCCTCTTTTCTAAAATAATTCCCCCTTTCTTTAAGCATGCATTTTGTATATTTCTCCCTCTTTGATAATGATTTCATCAAGAATTTCAAAAGAGAAAATATAAACCATGAAAGTACAAATGCAATGAATATAAAATATTTATCAATTTTCTTTCTTCTAAAATGTTCTTTTCTAGGAGCTTTGAAGTGTACCTAAAGCAACTCAGAGACATATGTTGCAAGACAAGGGAGATAGATTGACTAACTAGCAAACAAGCATGGATTATAGTCCAAACATGAATCAATGATATTACAATCAAGATCAAATCAACACTAAAAATTAATGTTTTAACAATTTATAATGCAACATAATCACTACCACATATATTGAAAGAAAACCCACACACATAAACAAACTGAACTAAACATTCTTTCTCAAATTAACTTGTTTTTTACAAGAGAATTTTCATCAAGTTTTATTTCTGAGGTTCTACTCAATTTGCCTATTAATATAGGGCTACTCGTCGGATTGAAACTCGGTGGACAGCAAAGGAACACGAGGAGTTTATACTGGTTCAGGCCCTCGATGTGAGGTAATACATTACGTCCAGTTGTGATGTATTCCTTTGAGGATGTATGATTCTGGTGAATCTCTATATGTTTGTATGCGTGCCCACAGGGGGCGTCCTGCCTCCCATTATATACTGGAGGACAGGGTTACAAGGTAGGAGTCCCAGCCAGACTACGGCCAAGGGATCTCCCCTTAGAGATATGTCCTGCCAGACTAGGACTGTATATTCCTTATCGTACAAGGCTAAATCTGCCGAGCTCTATTATATCTCTAATTACAAGGCTAGGCCCATCCTCTGTCCGAGTGGCCCATATGCTTGTCATGAGGTACCCGGGGCCTATGGCCTCCACAGCAGCCCCTGAGACCTTCATAGTTGAGTCACAGCTGATGCCGAGTGCTCATCCTCCACAGTGAAGATTGCCCGAGTGCATTGCTCCCGAGAACTCTTTGTCCGAGTGCTTCTTCTTCCCGAGTCCTGTTTCATGTCAGCTGGCAGCGAGGCTATGAAGGGCTCCATGTAGAAATATGAATAGTATGCGCTGAATAGGGGCACCTATCAGGTGTAGCCCCGACTTTGTGCTTAATTGTGAAACAATTAAACATAAAGTCAAAGATCTTTAACCTTGTAGTCTTTTCCGAGTAGCATACTACTGGTATATGAGACTCTTTAGCATCATATCAGCCGGAAATATTTTATAGTTTTTTCCGAGTAGTATGTCACTCGGAAATTAGACTCTTCAGCTTCATGTCAGCTCGAAAAATGTTTATAGTCTTTCCCGAGTAGTGCACTACTCGAAAGTTAGACTCTTCAGCGTATGTCGGCTGGAAAGATATTTGCTCATGGCAAATGTTGGCTCAGCATGTAAGCCGAGTACCACTTTATGGATTTTAATCCAATATGTGGTCAGGTGTACTTGAAAAATACCTGCATCTCCAATTTTAATGGAGACCAGCTTGTGATCCTTATGAGGGTATATCCTCAATACCTGGTGGATAACGCAGATACCTGAACACATGTGTTCAACAATTAGGCCTTCATGAAGCATATCTAATCACCCAATCAGTTCCTGTTGGTAGCACCAGCACTGTGATTTTAACACAGCCCATGAGCGGCCCACACTGAGCGTGCTACTATATAAACTCATATCTTGGTGGCCCAGTACCGACTTTGCAGGCCCAAGCCCACTCGCCAGTACAGGCTCTATAAAGGCGGGAAGAGAGAGAAAAGATTCCCTCATCTTCTCTAAGCCACCAATCGTTTCGTCTTCTAGCTTCCGTGCCGAAATTTCGCCTCCCGCCTCGCTAGGGTTCGCCATTGCTAGCTCTTCCCCATTGAAACTCGGGCGATCCTGCTCCTCCACGTCCATTCCAAGCTCCCAGTAGTATTTCCCCCAAATTTCCTTGCCTCGAGCCATGCCTAGAGCGTCAGAAATCCCAGAGGTGACCGATGAGACTTGGCCGACTTCGGATTATGGGTCGACTAAGCTGAAGTTCTTGGAGAAGCAACTGAGATTGCAGAGCCGCGAAGTCATCCATTGGCGTTCAGCTGAGGGGGAATCGATCCCGGCACCCCAATCTGGTGAGACTGTTGTCTTCGCCTCCTTCTTTGACCGGGGTCTTTCTCTTTCTTCTTCGGATTTTTTGCGCCAACTTCTTGCTTTCTATGGGCTGGAGTTAGTAAATCTGAACCCCAACTCCATTTTGCAAATCTCTATATTTGCAGTTCTTTATGAATGTTTTCTGGGTATGGAACCCCATTTCAACCTGTTTAGATATCTGTTCCACATCAAACCCCAACCCTCTAAGAATAAGGTCCAGATGATAGGGGGAGCCGGCCTCCAGCTAAGGAGTGAAATGAAAAAGATATATCTTCATCTTCCTCTGAAAACTTCCCTTAAGGGCTGGCATAAGGAGTGGTGTCGATGTTTTACATCGGCAATATGAATATAGGGCTACTCGTCGGATCGAAACTCGGTGGATTGCAAAGGAACACGGAGAGGTTTATACTGGTTCAGGCCCTCGATGTGAGGTAATACCCTACGTCCAGTTGTGGTGTATTCCTTTGAAGATGTATGTTTGCTTCTATGAGCTTATGCCCTCAGGGGGCGCCCTGTCTCCCCTTATATACTGGGGGACAGGGGTACAAGGTAGGAGTCTCAGCTAGATTATGGCCAAGGGATCTCCTCTTAGAGATATAACCTACCCGACTAGGACTGTATATTCCTTATCGTACACGGCAAAGTCTGTCGGGTTCTATCATATTTCTAATTACAAGACTAGACCCATCCTTTATCCGAGTAGCCCATATGCTTGTCATGAGGTGCCTGGGGCCTATGGCCTCCACAGTAGCCCTTGAGACCTTCATAGTTGAGTTACAGCTGATACCGAGTGCTCATCATCCACGGTGAAGATTGCCTAAGTGCATTGCTCCCGAGTACTCTTTGTCCGAGTGCTTCTTCTTCCCAAGACCTGCTTCATGTCAGCTGGTAGCGAGGCTATGAAGGGCTCCATATAGAAGTATGAATAGTGTGTGCCGAATAGTCGCACCTATTAGGTGTAGTCCCCGACTTTGTGCTTAATTGTGAAAACAATTAAACATAAAGTCAAAGATCTTTAACCATGTAGTCTTTCCCGAGTAGTATACTACTGGTATATGAGACTCTTCGGTATCATGTCAACCAGAAATAATTTATAGTCTTTCCCGAGTAGCATGCCACTCGTATATGAGACTCATCAGCTTCATATCAGCTAGAAAAAGTGTTTATAGTCTTTCCCAAGTGGCGTCCCACTCAGAAGTTAGACTCTCCAGCGTCATGTCAACTGGAAAAAAATATTTGCTCATGGCAATATTGGCCAAGCATGTAGGCCAAGTACCACTTTTTAATCCATTATGTGGTCAGGTGTACTTGAGAGATACCTGTATCCCCATTTTTAATGAAGACAGTTATAATCCTTATAAGGATATATCCTCAATACCTGGTGAATAACACAGATATCTGAACACATGTGTTCAGCAGTCGGTTTTCATGAAGCATATCTGATTACTCAATCGGTCTCTGTTAGTAGCACCAGCACTATGTTTTTAACACAGCTCGCGAGTGGCCCAAATTGAGCGTCCCACTGTAGAAACTCATATCTTGTGGCCTGCTACCGAATAAGCCGGCCTAAACCGACCTACCCAGCGTAGCCCTATAAAATTGGCATCCATCGCATGTCAGGATGAGTACTCCAGCGTTGGTAACCGCAATCAGCCAGAAGAATCTCTGTCCGCAAGCCTTTCCGACTTATGTTCTGGATGTAGCCTAGTTGCCACAGATGCCTGAGTAGGTATATTGCAGAATCTGCTTGCCCTCCCTAGGTATGACACATTGCATGAGAACTTCGGATGCGTTTTGATGACATAGATCTTCTCTGACTTCGGTAAAGCCGAATAAGGTACCCGAACCTTGCATTAGCATAGGATTTGGCTGGTGACCCTCATGGGACGTACCCTATTGTTAACACCAAAATTTGGTACGGTTCATTATCATGTTCAGTTAAGGAAAGAGATTATATCAACCGATGGAAGCTAATCCAGAAGAAGCCGAATTTAGGAAGGAATCATGAAGACCACAGCATGGCAGTTAATATTTTATTTATAAATTAGGCAGGGATAATAATTTTTAGGAGACCTGATCTCGTGTCCGATCAGAGCTTGTTAATTTTCCTTTTATAGTTAGGAAACTCCTGTTTCGTATCCGATCAGGACTGTATCAACTCGGGGTATAAATACATATGCCCGGGGACCATGTAAACTATCTCACAGATCAATACAAATTCGGCGCATCGCCACCCTTTTTCGACGGGTTCTTGCTTTTCGAGCCGAGCTACATCGGTTAGGTCCGAACTCCTGCGAGAGGGTAAGTCTCGTTACCCCGACTACCTTATCAGCTAGGACTTCCTCGGTTAGGTCCGATATTCTAGCTGATCTACGGTAGTCGGCTTACCACGGTGTATCTATTCTATCTACGGCTGCATCAGTTAAGTTTGATCTCTTAGTCCGAGTAGATATATCACATCACGATTGCATAGGATTTATCGGCTTATCAAGTTTCTTTTATCATCAGCAATTTGTGCTGCATCGGTTAGGTCCGACCTACTAGACTGGTGATAATAAATTTATCCTTGTTGAGTTGATAGGTTTTTATGCGATGTTTTATCGGAGTGTCTAGCCAATAAGTTATCTTTTAATAGATAAAGCCGACTGCATTGTCTTGAATATTATTCTGCTTATCTATTCTATCATCGACTTTTAGCCGATGTCCAAATGTTTTTTCGGCAGTCGGCTGGCTTATTATTTGCATATAGCATCATCGGCTTCCAGCCGATGTACAAGTTATTATCGGCAATCGACTGGAGGAATTCTATATCGACTGGTTGGCCGATTGGATCAATGATCTAATTTTTTTTCTATCTCCTTGTCAATTGCGGGGTCAAATTGACTGGCACGCCTACGAACCTCAAATTTAGGACCTGCACTGGAGCTAAGCAGATCTCCCAGGCCTTCGCGTGTCTAGTGCGCCGAACCATATCATCGGCTCATTCTCAACGCTGCCGGTGATTTTCGGTGTCAACACGTTTTTGGCACGCCTGGTGGGACACAGAACTTTGACATGGCTGGAAAGGAGGTCAGCACTGGAAAGGAGGTCAGCACAAACAACGTGATTTCAGTCACAATGGAAGATTTGACCGAAGAACAGAGACAACAAGTGGAGCAGAACATTGCTGAATTTCAGAAGCTTTGTCTAGAATCCTTCGGTATAACAGATCAAGGGCCGATTCAGAAGTCACAATTACCAAAACTTGTTTTGGTTGGCGAATCGAGCCATACATCGCCTGCAAGTTCACAGAAGCCGCTTCAAGAGATGATTAATGAAGCAGTTCACCATGCATTGATCAATCAATCTGGGATATTGGTGAACACATTACAGAGCGTGATCATGAAGGCGGTGGAGCCGATTCAACTGGTTGGGGGGCAACAAGATGGAATTCCTCAAGGATATTATCAGACTGCATACTATGGGGAGCATCGACAGAGTCATCCAGGAGCTGTCCCTGAGTACAATTATCAGAGAGAATACCAGAAACAGAATCAGCTACCAACTCCACCTCTGCATTATCACATCGAAGATCCAAGGGAAGAAGACTGGACAGCAAGAGTCACAGAGGTGGTGAGAGAACAATTTGGTCTAAAACCGAAGAAGGAAACATTTATGTATCGGCATCCATATCCAGATTGGTTTGATAGAGTTCCATTGCCGCGCCGATACAGAGTACCAGACTTCTCCAAATTCTCAGGGCAAGATGATGTATCTACAGTGGAACATGTCAGCCAATTTTTGGCCCAGTGTGGGGAGGCATCGGCTGAAGAAGCTTTGAGAGTTAGATTTTTCCCGCTATCATTGTTCGGATCGGCTTTCACATGGTTTTCTTCGTTACCACCAAATTCAGTTTGGGGTTGGGCCGATTTGGAAAAGCAATTCCACAAATATTTCTTCACTGGGATTCAGGAGAAGAGTTTAACAGATTTAACATCGATAATACAGAAGCTGGATGAATCAGTCGCAGAATATATCTAGCGGTTTCGTGATGTTTGAAGCCGATGTTATAGTTTAAGTCTGGATGATGCACAGTTGGCCGAGTTGGAGTTCCAAGGTTTGCTGGCTCCGATCAGAAAGAGATTTTCATTACATGAATTTGAGGGCCTAGCACACCTAGTATAGAAGGTATCGGCTCATGAAAGCCGATTTCAAGAGGCCAAGAAGGAATGTTGAGGCCCAAACAGAAGAATTTCGAAGTTTGATAACAAACTCCGAAATTGGGGGGCATGTGTTAACACCAAAATTTGGTACGGTTCATTATCATGTTCGGTTATGGAAAGAGATTATATCAACCGATGGAAGCTAATCCAGAAGAAGCCGAATTCAGGAAGGAATCGTGAAGACCACAGCATGGCAGTTAATATTTTATCTATAAATTAGGCAGGGATAATAATTTTTAGGAGACCTGATCTCGTGTCCGATCAGGGCTTGTTAATTTTCCTTTTATAGTTAGAAAACTCCTGTTTCGTATCCGATCAGGACTGTATCAACTCGGGGTATAAATACGTATGCCCGAGGACCATGTAAACTATCTCACAGATCAATACAAATTCAGCGCATCGCCATCCTTTTCGACGGGTTCTTGCTTCTCGAGCCGAGCTGCATCGGTTAGGTCCGAACTCCTACGAGAGGGTAAGTCTCGTTACCCCGACTACCTTATCAGCTAGGACTTCCTCGGTTAGGTTCGATATTCTAGCTGATCTACGGTAGTCGGCTTACCACGGTGTATCTATTCTGTCTACGGCTGCATCAGTTAAGTTTGATCTCTTAGTCCGAGTAGATATATCACATCACGATTGCATAGGATTTATCGGCTTATCGAGTTTCTTTTGTCATCATCAGTTTGTGCTGCATCGGTTAGGTCCGACCTACTAGACTGGTGATAGTAAATTTATCCTTGTTGAGTCGATAGGTTTTTATGCGATGTTTTATCGGAGTGTCTAGCCGATAAGTTATCTTTCAATAGATAAAGCCGACTGCATTGTCTTGAATATTATTCTGCTTATCTATTCTATCGTCGGCTTTTAGCCGATGTCCAAATGTTTTTTCGGCAGTCGACTGGCTTATTATTTGCTTATAGCATCATCGGCTTCTAACCAATGTACAATTTATTATCGGCAATCGACTGGAGGAATTCTATATTGACTGGTTGGCCGATTGGATCAATGATCTAATTTTTTCTATCTCCTTGTCAATTGCGGGGTCAAATTGACTGGCACGCCTACGAACCTCAAATTTAGGACTTGCACTAGAGCTAAGCAGATCTCTCAGGCCTTCGCGTGTCTAGTGTGCCGAACCATATCATCGGCTCGTTCTCAACACTGCCGGTGATTTTCGGTGTCAACACCTATCCAACAAAGTTATGACCAAATAAGGTACCCGAACCTTGCATTAGCATAGGATTCGGCTGGCGACCCTCATGGGGCATATCCTATCTAACCGAGTAGCACACGAGCCTCAACTGGGGCCGGAGGTCGGTTATTAGCCGAATAAGGTACTCGAATCTTGCAGTAGCATAGGATTCAGCTGGTGACCCTCATGGGGCATACCCAACTCAGTAGAGTTGTGACCTGAATAAGGTACCCAAACCTAGCATTAGCATAGGAGTCGGCTGGCGACCCTCATGGGGTGTACCGCACCCAGCCGAGTGGTACTCGAGCTCCGACTGGTGCCAGAGGTCGGTTTTTAGCCCACATGGAGCGTAGCCAGGGAATATGGCGTCCCGACTAGCGCTAGTACTCAGTCAGTAGCCCTCATGGAGCGTTCCGAGTGATCCTTGAAGTGTTGAACTCCAAGTGTATCTTGGCAGACTGGTCCAGCCCCTGAGCGTAGGAGTTAGACTCGTAGCCCTGAATTCCTGTCATGCGTATCCGGAACTGGCCCTGCATTATAAACATATCGGATGAGTAGCATCTGACGATGTTCTTCCTCTTTTTGATATTAATTTCCCCGAGTAGTGACCCTTTATGTTTAAGCACTCTGCCCGACTAGTCATAGCCCCCTAGCGTCGGGAATTGGCTCATGGCTCTTTCCCAGACACGCGCTTTGGGTGACTTGAGTTCGTCTTTCATGGAGCAAAGTTTCACGGATCGGAATTTATGCTACTCGAGTACTTTTGCAATCATTTAAGAGCAAAAACAGAAAAAAGTGCCGCTTGTACACCTAACAGAAAAAAGTGCAGCTTGTACACCTATTAGGTGTAAGCGGCTGTGGCATTGGCAAGGCCATGTGAGGAAATTTTTATCAGAAAGCGACTTGGCTGTTCGGTATTCGAGAGTGGGGATGCCATCCTTGCAGTTGAGCTTGTGAACCCCCCAACGTGTCACTTGTCGTTCTGATAATCTCCAGTTGTTGAAAGTTGAAGACTGTTGTGACCGACTGCCACAATGAAGTCGTCCGACTTGCTTTTGCGGTTCCCAACCTTAGTCGGGGCCACGTCATCGGTGTCCTTCTGCTTCTTCTGTTAGGATGCCTTTTCATCATCGATGGCCTCGGCAACAGCGTGGGTCAAGTCAGCATACTTTTTTGCCATGTCGAATAGAGCCTTGACAGAGTTGTGAGGCTTCTGAGTGAATTTGGCGATGAACAAGGTGTCTTTGACTCGTTTTCGAAAGGCGACGATGATGACCTCATCCTTGATTTTTGGGATAGAATTCTTCTTCTCAGAGAACCTCTTGATGAAGTCAGAAGAGACTCGTTCTTCCTTTGATGCAACTGATATAGATCGTGCTCGGAAGATGGCCTCTCGTATGTTCCCTGGAAGTTGGCGATGAAGCTTTCCCGGAGTTCTCCCTAGGAGCCAATTGATCTCTTAGGAAGTCTGTTAACCATGTCCTCACCGAGTCAGCTAGAGCGACTGGGAGGTAGTTAGCCATGGCCTTGTGATCTCCTCTAGCTACTCGGATTGCCAGAGTGTAGACCGTGAGCCAGGATTCAGGATCGGTCTTTTCGTCGTATTTTTCAATTCTAGTCGGCTTGAAGCCTGAGGGCCAGTCGACTTGTTGCAGCTCGTAGGTGAAGGCTGGTATGCCTTCATCTGCATGAGGGCTCTGGCTCCGCCTACGACAGCGAAACCGCTCGTGGTGGAGGCCGAAGCACTCGTCCTCGTCTTCCAATCAGCGTTGCTCATCTTCCTCTCGTTTACGGCACCGAGCGTTGATGTCCTACCGAAGGTCACACCGTAGTTGGCCTCAGAGATCCTGCTTGTCCCGACGGTCGCTTCGACGCTACCGGTTGTTGTTGGGGTTGCCGAGTGACGTTTGGCGTGACTCCGTGTGCAGCCGACTAGAGCCGGCCGCTCGGCGTCGCTTTGAGGTGGATGAGACTGCCGTTGGGGATGCCGACTCGTTAGTCGGTATAAGTGTATTGCCCGACTGTTGACGCTGTTGGCATGCAGCAACAGTGATCATGACTGTTGACACTGCTGGCCCTCGATGTGAGGTAATACCCTACGTCCAGTTGTGGTGTATTTCTTTGAGGATGTATGTTCGCTTCTATGAGCTTATGCCCTCAAGGGGCGCCCTGCCTCCCCTTATATACTGGGGGACAAGGGTACAAGGTAGGAGTCCCAGCCAGATTATAGCCAAGGGGTCTCCTCTTAGAGATATAACCTATCCGACTAGGACTGTATATTCCTTATCGTACAAGGCACAGTCTGTCGGGTTCTATCATATCTTTAATTACAAGACTAGGCCCATCCTCTATCCGAGTGGCCCATATGCTTGTCATTAGGTACCCGGGGCCCATGGCCTCCACAAGTGGTTTTATTGTTCTAATCTTGAACCCTCCCTGCCCCCATTTACTGGTTTGCCTCCGGTGGCTTCGCCCAACTAGGCTTCTGTGCCCAGCTTTGAGGAGATGGGGCAAGTGTATCTGCTGATGGACAAAGTTGACAAGCTAAAGGGCTCTGGACTAACCGGTCCCTAGGTGGCCAGACGCTTCCTAACCCGGCGCATCTAGCCATTGAAACTAAGAAGCCACTTCGGCTGGGATTACTAGGGGAAAGATGATCCCAGCTGAGAGTACCGAGATCTGACTGACAAGCACAAAGTGACCGACATCTTGCTCAGTTATTTCTCTAGTGGGGTGGTTGAAACTAAAGATGCAGAGCGCTCCATCGCGGCTTACAGCCAAAAACAGCCCTGTCCAGAGGTAACTCTTGCTTATGTTAATGTCCATCTGCAATGAATGCTTGTAGATGTATACCCAGGATTGCTCTGCAATGTGTGATATATGTTATTGAACTACTTGCAGTCACATGAGGAGTTTGATGAAGACTCCCAAACTTTGTCGGCCGTGAAATCGAAGAAAAGGCCGTTAAGTCCTTCTGCTGCCCAGCCCGACTCCAAAAGAGCAGGGAAGAAACCTGTCAAAGATCCGGGCAAGAAGAGGATTAGTAGGCCGAGTGCAGCAGCCGGGAGCCTGAAGATTAAAGACTCCGCCAGCGTAGCTCCTAGGCCGCCGAGTCCAAGGCCGAGACCAGCGCCACAAGGCTCAGCAACATCAAGCCCAAGGGTGGTACCGCCGAGGACAAGGTCGTCAACAAGCCATAAGGCGGTGTTGCCGAGTATCCCAGCGCCCCAGCCAGCCACACTAGAAACCGAGCTGACTAGGACAAGGACACCACCACCGACTGCTGTGCCATCGAGCCCTATAGCCCGCAGCCCTCCACTGCCGACAACTGGAACCCCCGAATGGAAGTTCAAAAAATCCAAGAGGTAAACAACTTTAGATCTTCTACAAATCTTGTTTAGTATAGTAATGTCTTGACGTCTGACTTATCGTGCAGGAAATGAGCCAACATTGATCTCAAGGGGACCACATCGGCTGCTCCCATTGTCGAGCCAACCCCAGCCGAGCCAACCCCAGCGAGCTCATCTGCCGATCCGGTGACCATCCCAGCCGCAGAGGCTGAGGCGATTCCGACAGCAGGGCCGCTAGCACCGACTGACCAAGCGGCAAATACTGAAGTTGCTGATCCAGCCCCCAAGCTAGTCCCCGAAGCCCCATCCGCTACTGAGTCAGGGGCCAGGACCATGTCGCCATCCGTGTCGTCATCATCTTCAAAAGGACCAGATCTCCCCAGACTTGAAGCTCCTCCCCGTAGGTTTCTGAGAACATTCCACTAGGTAACTCCTGAGGGAACTGCGAAATGCTACGAGCATGATGAAGAGGTAGCAGAGAGGGAGCGCGAGATTCTTCTGTGCGCCGCAATCGCCTCGTCCCAAGGAGTCCAGGTGTGTAGCTAGTCTTGCAATGTTGAGTCCCCGACAATTTTCCTTATTTCTGTTATTCTGCCAATTGACTCTGCTTTGCTCTGTTTTACCCTGAGCAGAAAATTATCGACCACTCGGAGAAGATAAATGAGGTCCTGACCTAGCTTGCCCCCCAACTCCAGTGATATGGCCAGCTCCAGACCTCGAAGGCTGACTTGGAGCGGTCTAGCCAGGAGAGGGAAACTTGGCTGAGGGGAGCTGTTGACAAGCTCAGGGATAAGAACTGGGCTCTAGCCAAGAAGATCGGAAGTGAGTCTCCCGTATTTGTCGTCCCGACTAAGTCCCATGCATATTTCTCTAGCTTTGTTGTTTCCCGACTGCCCAGTTGTGTCTTGACTGTAATCTTGAGCTCTTGACTATTCTAATATACAGCCCTTGAAACTGAGTTGAAGACCCGAACAGAGGGGGAAACCAAGCTAAAGGAAGCTAAGAAAGCCAAAGCCGAGCTCGAGAAAGACAAGGCCGAACTGGAGAGGGCCAAAGGTAAACTCGAGAAGGAAAAGACCGAACTGGAGAAGGCCAAAGCCAAGGTGGAGGCCGACTACGAAAGTAAGTCCTCACTTTGACAATGACTTTGTCCAATCCTTTGATTACTCCGATTGCTGTTTTGGCTGACAAGTTTACTTGCCAATGAATCTGAGCAGCTACAAGAGCCAATGCCCAAACCTAGTTTCGAGCCTTTGCAAAGGAGATTAAGATCGTCAAGGAGTCACGGGAGATTCTTGCCGAGTCCGTAAAAGGGCTCCTTGACATCATAGATCCTCATCGTGTGGGAACCAGCTCCAACACGGTCTCCCAGGTGCAGGCGCGCCTTAACGAAGCCCCTAGTATCCTGAAGAGTTACTCGGATGAGCGTGTTGTTATTGGTGTGGCCTAGACCTTCACGATGACCAAGTCGATCTACCCCAAGGCAGATCTTGAGGTCATTAGTGAAGGGTTTGCCGAAGAGACAACACCTGAGGAGGCGTTGGAGTTGATCACCCAGGTGAGACTGACTGCTGAGACGATCACCAAGGACCTAGGAATGTAAGAACAATACATCGTGCAGTCAGTGTATATAAAGTCTTTTGTAAGAATATGTGTAAATATATGTGCAATGCCGCCGAGCTCTGGGGTTTTACTTAGTTATCATTAGCTCTACTCGACTATATGGTCTACGCCGAGTTAGTCTATAGAAACTTAATAAAATCGTTCACTGCAGAAAGCTATACTCGGGCGATCATGATAAAGTCGTTGCAAAACTTCATAACTTAAGTAAAACAGGCTTGTATATTATTGACAAAGCACATATAATACATGCAGCCTCCGACTCACTACTCGGTAGGAACAAGCGGCGTAGTGAGTCAGAGAAAAACTATACACATGGGAAAGTATAAAACTTAGGTATAGAAAGGATGTAGCAGTTCTATATTTCATGAGTTGCTGACGAGGGCACCGTCTTTAGTCTTCAGTCGGTAGGTGCCAGGCCATGTAACTTCGGCGATAATGAACAGCCCTTCCCATATTGGGGATAGTTTATAGCTGTCTTTGGTGGTTTGTATTTTTCTCAAGATGAGATCCCCGACCAAAAAGGCGTAGCCACGGACATTGCGGTTGTGATAACGACGCAGGCCTTGAAGATACCTTACCGACTGGATTATTGCGATGTCCCTCGCTTCCTCCAACTGATCTAGTTCGACCAATCGGGTATTTTTGGATGTGTCTTTTGAGTAAGTCCGAACTCACAGAGAGCCAAACTGTAACTCAGTTGGTAGCACAGCCTTGGCACCGTAGACCAGAAAGAAAGGGGATTGCCCTGTTGCCCGACTAACCGTGGTTCTTAGAGACCGGAGAACAGATGGGAGTTCTTGTACCCACCGCCTTGCATATGATTGTAGTCGGTCGAATATCCTAACCTTGATACCTTATAAGACCATGCCACTGGCACGCTCAACTTGCCCATTGCTCCGCGAATTTGCCACAGAAGCATAACAGATCTTGATACCGAAGTCGTCACAAAAATCTTGAAATACGCCACCCGTGAACTGAGTGCCGTTGTCCGTTATGATGCGGTTAGGGATCCTGAATCGGTATAATATACTCATGATGAAGTCCTTTACTCATGCCGCTGTTATGGTTGCAACGGGTTTCGCCTCAATCCACTTTGTGAATTTATCCACCGTGACGAACAAGTGTGTGAACCCTCCTGGCGCTTTCTTAAAAGGCCCGACCATGTCAAGCCCCCGAACTACAAAGGGCCAAGAGATTGGGATTGTTTGAAGTTCTTGGGCTGGGAGATTTGTTTGTCTTGCATAGAACTGACAACCCTCGCATGTGCGAGATATGCCTTTAGCATCTGTTACTGTTGTTGGCCAGAAAAATCCCTATCTGTAATCCTTTCCGACTAACGTCCTGGATGCGGCATGGTTACCACATATGCCCGAGTGGATCGATTGTAGAATTTGCTTGTCCTCGTCGGGTGTGACACAGTGCATGAGGACACCGGATGCACTTCTTCAGTACAGGTCTTCTCCGACTGCTAGGAAACTTTTGCTTCAATGTTTGATTTGTTCGGCTTGAATGCGATCTTCTAAGAGTTCATCGTCCAAGAGGAATTTGAGAACAGGAGTCCATCAATCTTGAGATATGATCAGTACTTCGTCTGTTGCCGGGGTAGGTTCAGCCCCCGACTGTTCTGGCACTGGTTTCTTCTTGACTGATGGCTCCATTAGTTGCTCAACAAAAATCCCAGTCGGGACCACTTTTCTCTTGGATCCCATGTTAGCCAGTTCGTCTGCAACGTCGTTGTATTGTCGTAAGACGTGAGTTATCTACAGCCCGTTGAACTTGTTTTCCAGCTTTCTAACCTCCTGACAGTACGCCACAATAGTATTGTCGAGACATGTCCAGTCTTTCATGACTTGGTTCACCACGAGTTGAGAGTCTCCATGCACAGCCAGTCGGCGGATGCCGAGTAATATAGCAATACGGAGCCCGTGGATGAGTGCCTCGTACTCGGCGACATTGTGGGAAGCCGGAAAGTGAATCTGGAGAATGTACTTGAGTTTTTCGCCGATGGGTGACGTCAGTACGACGCCGGCCCCAGCGCCGCCGATCCTTAGAGAACCGTCGAAGTACATTGTCTAGTACTCTAGCTTGTCTGTTGTTGTAGTCGTCTGAACTTCTGTCCACTCGGCCACAAAGTCGGCTAGAGCTTGTGATTTGATTGCTGTCCGTGGCTGAAAAGTGATGTCGAAAGCCATCAACTCGAGTGTCCATTTAGCAATTCGGCCGGTGGCCTCGCGGTTACGCAGGACGTCCCCGAGTGGATACGATGTGATCACCATGACTTGATGCGACTGAAAATAGTGCACCAACTTCCAGACAGTGATGAGTAGGCAATAGAGCAGTTTCTGGACCTGTGGATATCTCATCTTGGAGTCGGCAAGGACCTCGCTTACGAAGTAGACTGGCCGTTGGATTTTCTGTATATGACCCGGCTCGGATCGCTCGACAGCCAACACTGTGCAGACTACCTGAGTGGTTGCTGCCAGATACAGCATTAATGGCTCTTGAGGCATAGGTGACGCCAACACTGGTGGTGATGTGAGAAATGTCTTAAAATCTCCAAAGGCTTGCTAGGCTTCGGGAGTCCATTGAAAATTATCTGCTTTCTTCAGTAACTTGAAGAAGGGCATGCCCCATTCGCCTAGTCTAGAAATAAATCGGCTGAGTGCCACCATGCAGCCTGTCAGCTTCTGGACGTCCTTCTGGCCAGTCGGGGGTGCCATGTTCATGATTGCATTAATTTTCTCTAGGTTAGCCTCGATGCCACGATGCAATACGATGAAGCCGAGTAGCTTGCCAGATGGCACACCGAAGGCGCACTTTTCTGGGTTCAACTTCATCTTGAATCTTCGAAGGTTTTGGAAGGTTTCCTCCAGGTCAGTGATGAGGTCTTCTTTGGACTTTGTCTTGATCACCACGTCATCGACATATGCCTCCACGTTGCGCCTGATCTGAGTGTGTAGACACCGCTGAATTGCCCGTTGATACATTGCTCCAGCGTTTTTCAAACCGAACGGCATGGTGATGTAGCAGTATGCTCTAAATGGCGTGATGAAAGAAGTCTTCAGGCAGTCCTCCTCCTTCAAGCTGATTTGATGGTATCCCGAGTAACAGTCGAGAAAGCTGAGAAGTTTGCACCCCTCAGTTGAGTCCACCACCTGATCTATTCTAGGTAGACCAAATGGGTCTTTGGGGCACGCCTTATTTAAGTCGGTGTAGTCGATGCACATGCGCCATTTACCGTTCTTCTTCCAGACCAGGACTGGGTTTGCTAGCCAATCCGGGTGGTAGACCTCTTTGATGAACTTGGCTACGAGGAGCTTGGTTATCTCCTCCCTGATAGCATCTTTACGGTCCTGTGCAAAGCGTCGTAGCCGTTGCTTGACTGGCTTGGCGTCTGTCTTGACATTAAGGGCATTCTTGATCACCTCCCTTGGTACCCCAGGTATGTCAGAAGGTTTCCAGGCGAAGATGTCCTTGTTGGCCTGAAGGAAGGTGATAAGTGCGTTTTCCAATTTGGGGTCGAGTCCAGTCCCGACTAGAGCAGTCTTGGAGGGGTCGGAAGGGTCCAGGGGGATCTTCTTCGTGTCAGAGTCCGCTGAAATTCTTGACTTTGCTACTTTTTTCGCCGGAACTTGGTTGTCCTCGACTTCTACTGTGGCGGCTTGCTGAATGCTGTCACGTCCAACTGCCGCTTCTTGAGACTGAGCCAACTCACAGCTCTCTTTGTCGCAGGTGAAGGCTTGCTTGATGTCGCTGCGAAGGGAGAGAACTCCGGCTGGCCCAGGCATCTTGAGCACCATGTAGGCCCTCCGAAGATATGGTTGAGCTCGGCCTAGGGATCTTGATAATCGCCGGCTGCGCCCGGATCTGGCTTGTCTTTGTCCTTGTCGGCGCCAGATGTTAAGCCTACTCGGAGGCAAACTTCTTGAGCATGAAGCAGTCTTTGGCCACGTGTTTACCCTTGGGATGAAAGGGGAAAGGCCCGTTCATCAATTTCTGGTACTCATTGTTCCTTGGGGGTCGCGACCGAGTCTACTCCACGTTGGCCACCATGTTTTCCGACTTCCGCTTGCGACTGCCGGATTTGTTCTGTGCTAGCTCGTTGTCGGCTTTGGCCTTTTGGTCCTTCTGCCGGGACTCTTTCTTTTCGTCGAGGGCCTCAGCGACCGCCTCGGCCGAGTCGGCGTACTTATTCACCATATCGAAAAGAGCCGTGACAGAAGTTGGAGGCTTCCGAGTGAACTTTACGATGAACGGGGCATCCTTGACTCCCTTGCGGAAGGCGGTGATGATGACCTCGTCCTTGATCATTGGGATCAAGTTGCGCTTCTCGGAAAACCTTTTGATGAACTCTTGAAGAGACTCGTTCTTCCTCTGGTGCAGCTGGTAGAGATCGTGCTCGGAAGACGGTCTTTCGTAAGTCCCTTGGAAATTAGCTATAAAGCGTTCCCGGAGTTCCTCCCAGGAGCCGATTGATTGTTTTGGGAGCCCCGTTAGCCATGTCCTCGCCAAGTCGGCTAGGGTGACCGGGAGGTAGTTAGCCATGGCTTTATGGTCACCTCCGGTAGCTCGAATTGCCAGAGTGTATACGGTGAGCCAGGACTCAGGATTGGTCTTGCCGTCGTATTTTTCGATTCCCGTAGGCTTGAAGCCCGACGGCTAATCGACCTCTTGTTGCTCCTGGGTGAAGGCGGGCACGTCTTTATCTGCATGAGGGCTCTGGCTCCGATCGCGGCGGTGGAACCGCTCATGGTGGAGACCGAAGCGCTCGTACTCGTCCTCCAGTCGGTGACGCTCATCGTCTTCGCATTGGCGGCGCCGAGCATTGATGTCCTGGCGGAGATCGTGTTGCAGATGGACTCGGAGATCTTGGTTGAACCGGCGATCGTTCTGGGGACGCCACCAATTGTTGTTGTTTGTGTTGCTGAGAGATCTTTGGCGTGACTCTACGTGCGGCTGACTTGAGCCGACCGCCCGGCGTCGTGCTGATGTAGACAAAACTGCAGCTGGAGAACCCGACCGGTTGGTCGGTATAAGTGTATCACCTGACTGCTGGTGCTGCTGACATGCGGCAGCTGTAATCTTAGCCTTGATTCTTGCTATAGTTGGGGTGGCCTAATGATCAGGCCCAAGTTGGAGTGTGCCCAGCAGGGATGCCGCGGCCACAACGTTTTGTTGTGGTGTGACAAAGACGTCGTGGTCACCGACTCTAGTCTAGAGGATTTGTTGCTGAGTGGTTCGCCCAGCCCTACGTAGCTCATCGTTGCGAGCCTCGCGTTCGGCCTTCTCTTGTTGCCGCAGTCGGCGGGCCTCCTCCTCTTGCTGCTCTTGTACTCGGCGCACCTCCTGTGGAGGGGTTGAAGCCATGAAGATTTCTCAGGGCAGAAGGAAGCTCGCCAAACTAGTGTTTGAACTGGTGTTCGAATAGTTGTCCAACATGTTGTCCGACTTGGAGTCAGAGTCTGAGTAGTTCATCGAGGTGATGACGACTCCGACCTCCCTAGATCCAATCTGGAACGGCTCTGGGCCATGTCCGAATTGAACCGTGGAGGATCGGGTCTGCCGCATGGGATGTAGATTGTAGATGTCCGCGGTGTCGCCAAGTTTGCATGGGAGATTGATGATCTCTCCCCTTCCTAGGGCCGACTCAAGGCCGAGTCCGAGTCGAACACCGAAGGAGAGAGTTGTCCCGAGACCTGGGGAAGTAGAAGATTGTTGCAGCACATCGACAAGGGTTGTTGTGGTGTCGTGTGGGCCGACTGGCGCGGAGTTAGCCAATTCCTCGGCCGATCGGATCTGGTCTAAGTCGGCCAAGGTGAGGTTGCCGAGCTGGTCGGTGACGAAGTCGAGGCTTCTGAATGCAATCGTGGCTCTAGGGGAGAATTTGCTGCCGTCGACTCTGGTTGTCGAATTCATCGAGCTTGTTGAGGTTGATCTCGCTGAAGCCCCTACCTGGCGCACCAACTGTCGATGTTTTACACCGGCAATATGAAATAGGGCTACTCGTCGGATCGAAACTTGGTGGACTGCAAAGGAACACGAGGAGTTTATACTGGTTCAGGCCCTCGATGTGAGGTAATACCCTACGTCCAGTTGTAATGTATTCCTTTGAAAATGTATGATTCTGGTGAATCTTTGTATGTTTGTATGTGTGCCCTCAGGGGGCGCCCTACCTCCCCTTATATACTAAGGGACAGGGTTACAAGGTAGGAGTCCCAGCCAGACTATGGCCAAGGGATCTCCCCTTAGAGATATGTCCTGCCCGACTAGGACTGTATATTCCTTATCGTACAAGGCTAAGTCTGCCGAGCTCTATTATATCTCTAATTACAAGGCTAGGCCTATTCTCTGTCCGAGTGGTCCATATGCTTGTCATGAGGTACCCGGGGCCCATGGCTTCCACAACCATTTAATAGCACAAAAGAAAATCTCTTAATTATTTCTAGTACGTCCTTGTCGTGAATACTATTTCAAAGAATTCGGCACCCATTATTTTCCTCACGTTGGATATGTCCTTGTTGTGATACTGTTTCTAAGGATTCGGTATCCTTTTTTTTTCTTTCATATAAGCATTTTTTTATTAAGGAATCTCTAGAGTATTTGAGGAATGAAATTTTCAGCAAGCATATATATGAGCATAAGTCATTCAAACAAGCACTAGTATCAATATGCATATTTACTTAATTCAAGTAAAACAATTATGTGTCATGCATCATATCCCTTAAAAGTAAAAGGCAAAGGCTCATATAAAGATTATAACACATACAAGCTATACTAGAAACCAACAAACCTCACTTATAATGCTAGCAAACACAAGAATATACTAGAGGTATAAAACAAAACATAAACTCCCCCTCAAATCAACCTCCAAACCCTCCCGATGAAAAAACAAAGCAAATAGAGAAGATATCAAAGGTTTTGAAAAAGACAACCAATTGCCACCTTAACCTTGCAAGCTCACGTTCTCCATCTTTTTTCTGTTATCTTGCAAGTCTAAAGCAAAACTGAACCAAATGTCCATCCTTACCACAATCGGAGCAATTGTACTTCACACGTGTTTTTTCTTAGAAGAAGAAGAAAAAGCAATTGCACAAGTTGTAGAAAGATTCGACCAAATTCTAGCGGATTTAAAAATCATTTTCTTTGGTTCAGGATTTGTCAAAATCTCACTGATTTTAGAAACACCAAGAGTACTCTGTGGATGATTAGTAAAATAAGCATGTACATCAAAACCTATTCCTCTATTGTGTGTGCTCACTTTAGAAGTATCCAAAATCATGTTGAGTTACTTTTTACCCCCGGAAAACCTTTGTAAAGAACTTTTCAAATAAGCAACCTTATTTATCAAAGAAACACAATTTTTACAAGATTTTGCAATCCCTTTTTGTTTGCGACAATTTGAGCAAGAAAGTACTTTGTGAGTTTTCATGTCGTTTTGCAAAATCTCAATACGATTAAGAGCATCTTTCAATTTTATCTTTTTTAAAAAACACTTTGAGCAAGTTTTAAAACTTAAAACATCCTTATATTGTTTAATCATTTTCGCACATAAACCATTGAACAAAGAACTAGCACCAAAAACAACTTTATATTTTTTCAAAAAAAATTTTGTCAAAAATAAGTCATCAACAATACGAGAATGCAAAGTAAAACTAAGAGGAAAAGATGACTTAAGCTTTTTAGTTTTCTCAATTTCAGCTTTCAATCTTAGAGAAGTGTTAGTATTGACATTTCAATAATTTCAGAATATAACACCTCATAAGATTTACAATCATCATCATCGGGAATTAGAGATTTTAATCTTGTAATTTCAGAATTTAGGACATTAACAGTGTGATCATGTTTTTTAAGCTTTTTAGTATATTTATCAAGTTTATCAGTGAGATAAAAAGCAACATGTTCTAATTTATCATAAATAAAATTTACCTTGTCATCATCGCTGTCAGATTCATCCACATCGGAGTTTGACATACTACGAGCAATGAGAGCTAAACATGTAAAATGCTTACCTTTGCCTATGCTTTCGTCGTTGCTTTCAGATTCTTCATCGTTTAACTCAACTTGCTTAAAAGCTTCTACAAATTGGCGTACTAGTTTGCGTTTCCTGTTCTTTTTTTTTGTCTTCAAGATTTGAGCGCTTGTTGTCCTTCTTGCTCTTCTCCTCCTTGTTTTCCTTGTTGGATCTTCTGAGCTTAGAACACTGGGAACGAATGTGGTTTAGCTCTCCACATTCAAAGCATCGGATTGGGCCTCCTCTTTTTCTGTTCTTAACATTATTCAAAGCTCGAGAAAACTTATTAATAAGCAAAACCAAGTCCTCGTCAAAGACTTGCTCGAGTTGTTCATCAAACATGGCTTTCAAAGAAGAAGCATCCACAGAAGAATTCGAAGAAGATATCAAAGCAGTGGATTTAGAATGAATCTTGCGAGAAAGAATGTTCATCTCATTTGTCTCTAATTTAGTGTAAAGAGAATCCAAAGTTAAAGTATTCATATTAACAGATTCTTGAATTGATATAACATTCATCTCCCAAACAGACATATCAAGACCATTCAAAATATGTCTAGCAATTTTAGACTGTGTATAAGTAGTATCAAAAGAATCATCCATAGAACGAAGGTTGCTAAGAACTTTATTGAAACGTGCAAAATAATCATCCAAAGCATTGCCAGGTTTCATCTCAAATTTCATATAGTCCTTTTTAAACACATCTTTGTGTATTTCCTTGATATTAGAAGAACCTCGATGAAAATCACGTAAGGCATTCCACATCTCATACGCAGTTTCAAAGTGAGAAATCCGATCAAAATCTGAGCGAGAAACACCACCTAAAATCATATTTCTAACTTTACATTGTTTTTAAATTCAACTTTGTTTCGTGCAGTTATAGCCGCAAGAATATCATAAGGATTAAAAATTTTTTGCCAAATATCATAACCCTGAGACATAATAAATGATTGCATCTTTTGTTTTCAAAATTGAAAATCAACTCCATCAAAACTATGAGGCTTGGTTGAAAATCTATCAGCCATGACGAAAACTTAAGATTGATTAAGATCAAAAAGAGCAAACGTGGCTCTGGTACCACTTGTAGGATCGACCACAAGAACCAAGCCTACCAGAGGGGGGTGAATGGTAGGAAAAACCAAACAACTAAATCTTTTAGCGGAAATAAAAGAACCCCAAAACTTAATGGACTAACCTGTCAATCACGATCTGATCATCCTCCTGTCATCCGTCCGACCGCTCGTGAATCAAAGAAACACAGTTTGACAAACTATTGAATTGGATCAATCTTTATTGCATCAAGATGTATTTACAAAGTGCATACAGAGCACTCCTCTCTCTCAAAACTAAACCCTAGCTTTTCTCCTCCAAAGGTTATGGCTCTAGGGCGTCAACCACTCATCTATTTATACCTAAAACCTCATACACAAAATAGGAGTAAAACTCCTACTTCTACTAGGACTCAACTCCTAATCCTACTAGGACTCTACTTTCCATACGCACACAATTACTCTTATATGCCATATGGAATCTTCACCTCCACGTATATTGATCTCTAGCCTTTAGTATCCCGCGTGATCTTCCGATCATTCGGACATCAACTTCTCCCAAGTCAGCTCCCAATCCATCACCGGTAATACTCCCAAGGCCTCAAGACTCACCTACACATACAAAAACAAAGAAATGATATATGAGCACAAGTTCTTTCCTAACTTGACTCGCAGTAGCCACAAACACGCACACCAATATCAACTTATATTTTTTTTAACAAATATTCATTAAATAAATTATTTGCAAAGTCAATTGTTGATCACAAAATATTAATAATGACAATAATTTTACAGATAGTGCAAGTGAATTTCAACTGTAAGAAGGTGCAGGTACTACACTCAAGGATTAAAATAGTAAAATGTGCGAAGACATATGCTGACATGATTGCATACACATGCATTATATATGGTAACTAATATGAAATACATGCATTTCTGTATTACCTTTCTTGATGTAAGTGTGTCACTTTTTAGTGGCTGCTTCCCAGAAACACGATCTCATTGAGCAACCGAAAGCCCTGCTGGGCATCCGATATTGAAGATTGATACAAGTCAACTCTCCATAAATCAAAAAAGTTTCATACTTATACCTGATTTAGCAAGGAAACCTACCCTTGAGGTGGTGTTTGATATAGTATTGTGTGAAAACAGAAGTCAGTGAAGACTAGGCCATCATTAGATCCACTTCTTGATTGATACTTTGAAGCAATAGTGTCATCCACTCTATGCGTGTTACATTCACCAATAGCCTGCCAACAAAATAAATAAACAGAGAAAAATGAGCAAGTTTTTAAGGATGCAGATACACAAAAGCAAGAAAAAGAAACTAAGAATAAATAATCGAAAATCATTATAGACTTGACTAAAAATGCAATAAATTCAATGTCATGACCTGATGATAGAAAAAGCTGACAATGATTCTGAATTTCTGATTCCAGAGAAAATTGCAATTCTGTTAAGGTATTTGAATAATTTTTCCATGTATAACTTAGTCTATGCATCAATTTTATAGGTTTTGACTGAAAGGGTAGGATTTGGTTGTTGCCAGTCCATGTGTAACCTAGTAACCTACATTTTTGTCGGATCATTTTCCTGAATTCTTCAGTGGAAACCATTCCACATTTTTTTATGATCAAGTGTAATTGTGTAGTAAGTCTCAGTAAAACTTTATAGAGCAACAGAAAAGTGTGGCTAACCTTCAATACGAGTCTCAAGATAATTCCCTGATGCTGATCTGGAATATTTGATAGGTTGATTAAAAGATCAGGTGCTATGCTTCCCTTGTCCTGTTACAGAATGTTAACTTCACATGCAGGAAGAGGTGATTTCAGTTTTGTTGATTCAGTACAACCAAGAGTTTCTCAAGCTATGAACGGTACTCTCTTGAGTACTTTTACAAAACAAGAAGTGAAGATGGCACTAGATCATATTGGTGATCTAAAAGCTCCAGGACCAGATGGTATGGCAGCTCTCTTTTAAGAAATTTTGGGACATTGTGGGAGAAAAGGTAGTGAACGAGGTGTTGGGGTTTCTAAATGGTGGAGACATGCCACAAGGTTCGAATGATACTAACATTGTCCTTATTCCAAAGGTTAAACAACCAACAAGTTTAAAAGATTTATAGTCGATCAGTTTGTGTAATGTTGTTTACAAACTGATTTCAAAGGTTTTAGCTAACCGACTGAAAAGTATTTCACCTGAAATCATTTCTATAAATGAAAGTGCCTTTGTGCCCGGGAGGCTAATCACGGATAATGTTCTTGCTGCCTATGAGGTTCCACATTATTTAAAATAAGCATATAGGAAAAGATGGGTATGCTGCTATTGAACTTGATAGGAGTAAAGCTTATGATCGTGTAGAATGGAGCTTTCTAAGCTATTTGATGTTGAAAATGGGATTTCATGGTAAATGGGTGGATTTAATAATGAAATGTGTATCTGCAGTAACTTATTGTGTGAAAATCAATGGAGAATATACAAATATGATTATACCAGGCCGAGGCCTACGCCAAGGTGACCCACTGTCCCCCTACTTATTTGTTATTTGTGCTGAAGCTTTCTCATCAGCTTAAATAAAGGTTGAAAGGCAGAGAAGAATACATGGAGTGCGTGTGTGCAGCAATGCCCTAAGTTTAAGACATTTGTGTTTTTGCAGATGACTCCCTACTGCTAATAAGGGCAAATAGATGCAATGCAGAAGTGGTGAAGGAAATTTTGTGCTCATACGAGAAATGCTCAGCACAAGTGATCAATAGGGAGAAGTCAGCAGTAATGTTCAGTGCAAATATATTAGAGAATGTGAAGCATAATTTCCTAAATTTACTAGGAATACGAAGTGAGGCAATTAATGAAAAGTGCATGGGGCTGCCAGTTTACATTGGAAGATCAAAAATTAAAACCTTTCAAAATCTTAAGGACAAGGTTTGGAGAAGGATACAAGGTTGGAAAGAAAAGATGTTGTCAAAGGCTGGGAAAGAAATTCTCATTAAAGCTATGAACAATTATTTTCATGATTAATATTTTATGATGAATAATTGGCTTTGCAAATGATTTATTTAATGAACATTGACATGAGTGTGTGTGACTAATGCGAGTCAAGTTGGAAAAGAACTTGTGCTCGGATATAGTTTCTTTGTTTTTACATATGTAGGTGAGTCTTGAGGCCTCGGGAGTATTGCCAGTGATGGATCGGGAGTCGAGTTGGGAGAAGTTGATGTCCGGATGATCAAGAGATCATGCGGGATACTAATGGCTAGAGATCAATACACGTGGAGGTGAAGATTCCATATGGTATACAAGAGGAATTGTATGTGTATGAAAAGTGGAGTCCTAGTAGGATTAGAAGTTGAGTCCTACTTAAATTAGAAGTTAAGTCCTAGTTGGATTAGGAGTTCTACTCCTACTTTGTGTAGAAGGTTTTTGGTATAAATAGATAAGGGGTTGAGGCTCTAAGGGTATCAACCTTTGGAGGAGAAAAGCTATGGCATAGTTTTGAGAGAGAGGAGTGTTTTGTATGTATTTTGTAAATATATCTTGATGCAATAAAGTTGATCCAATTCAATAGTTTGTCAAGCTGTATCTCTTTGATTCACAAGCGGTCAGATGGGTGACAGGAGAATGATCAGACCATGATTGATAGGTTAGTCCATCAAGTTTTAGGGTTCTTTTATTTCCGCTAAAAGATTTGATTATTTGGTTTTCCTACCATTCACCCCTCTGGTAGGCTTGGTTTTTGTGCTCGATCCTACAAGTGGTATCAAAGCCACATTTGCTCTTTTTATCTTAATCGATCTTGAGTTTTCACCATGATTGATAGATTTTCAACCAAGTCTCATGTTTTGATAAAGTTGATTTTATATTTTGGAAACAAAAAATACAATCATTTATCATGTCTCCGGGTTATGATATTTCGCAAAAAGTTTCTAATCCTTATGATATTCCTGAGGCTATAGCTGCACAAAACAAAGTTAAATTTGATAACAATTGTAAAGCTAGAAATATGATTTTAAGTGGTGTTTCTCGCTTACATTTTGATCGGATTTCTTATTTTGAAACTGTGTACGAGATGTGAAAGGCCCTATGTGATTTTCATCAAGGTTTTTCTAACATCAAGGAAATACGCAAAAATGTGTTTAAGGACTATATGAAATTTGAGATGAAACCTAACGAATCTTTGGATGATTATTTTGCACATTTTAATAATGTTCTTAGCAATCTTCATTCTGTGGATGATTCTTTTGATACTACTATACATAGTCCGAAATTGCTAGATATCTTTTGAATGGTCTTGATATGCCTGTCTGGAAGATGAAGGTTACATCAATTTAAAAATCTGTTAGTATGAATACTTTAACCTTGGATTCTCTTTACACTAAATTAAAGACACATGAGATGAAGATTCTTTCTCGCAAGATTGATTGTAAATCCACTGCTTTGGTATCTTCTTCATGTTCTTCTGTGGATGTTTTTTCGTCATTTTCTCTTACTGCTTTGAAAACCACGTCTGATGAAAAATTCAAGTAAGTCTTCGAGGAGGACTTGACTTGGCTTATTAATAAGTTTTCTTGAGCTTTGAATAATGTTAAGAACAGAAAAATAGAAGGTCCAATCCGATGCTTTGTATGTGGAGAGCTAAACCACATTCATTCCAAGTGTCCTAAGCTCGGGTGATCCAACAAGGCGAGGAGGAGAAAAACAAGAAGACAATAAACGCTCAACTTTTGAAGACAAAAGAAAAAACAGCAAACGCAAACTAGTATGCCAATTGCTAGAAGCTTTCAAGCAAGCTGAGTTAAGTGATGAAGAATACAAAAGTGACGACGAAAGCATAGACAAAGATAAGCATTTTACAAGTTTAGCTCTCATTACTCGTAGTGTGTCAAACTCCGATGTGGATGTATCTGACAACTATGATGATAAGGTAAATTTTACTTATGTTCAATTAGAACATCCTGCTTTTGATCTCGCTGATAAACTTGATAAATATACTAAAAAACATAAAAAAAAACGTGAACATATTGTTGAAGTTCTAAATGCTGAAATTGAAAGATTAAAATCTCTAATTCCTAATGATGACGATTGTAAATATTGTGAGGTGTTATATTCTGAAATTACTACTTTAAGAAATGTTAATACTAACACTTCTCTGAGATTAGAAGCTGAAATTGAGAAAACTAAAAAGCTGGAGTCATCGTTTGCTCTTGGTTTTACTTTGCATTCTCGTATCGATGATGAGTTGGTTTTGACAAAAAATCTTTTGAAAAAGTATAAAGTTGTTTTTGGTACTAGTTCTTTGTTCAATATTTTATGTGCTAAAAGGATTAAACAACACAAGGATGTTTCAAGTTTTAAAACTTGCTCAAAGTGTTTTTTAAATGAGATGAAATTGAAAGATGCTCTTGGTCGTGTTGAGTTTTTGCAAAACGACATGAAAACTCACGAAATACTTTCTTTCTCAAATTGTTGCAAACAAAAAGGGATAGCAAAATCATATGAAAATTGTGTTTCTTTGACAAATGAGGTTGCTTATTTGAAAAGTTCTTTGCAAAGATTTTCCGATGGTAAAAAGAAACTCAATATGATTTTAGAAACTTCTAAAGTGAACACACACAATAGAGGAATAGGTTTTGATGCACATGATTATTTTACTAATTATCCACCAAGTATTGTTGGTGTTTCTAAAAGCGGTGAGATTTTGACAAAACCCAAACCAAAGAAATCGATTTTTAAATCCGCTGAAATTTTGTCGAACCTTTCTACAACTTGTGCAATTGCTTCTTCTTCTTCTAAGGAAAAAACACGTGTCAAATACAATTGCTCTCATTGCGGTAAGAATGGGCATTTGGTTCAGTTTTGCTTTAGACTTGTAAGAAAATAGAAAAAAATAGAGAACGTGAACTTGCAAGTTTAAGATGACAAAGGTCAAGCGTTTTTTCAAGTGGCCCGGTTAGATCACAAGCCCCAGGTCGATCCAACCGATGGCCATGGGTGGCCAGACCATAAGCACATCAGTGATCAGACTGGCGGCCGACGGCGATTAGACCGACTTTTCACCATCGGTCAGATCGATCTTTAGTAAAGCTCCAAGGTAAGTTTTTAGGTAAGTCTGGTACTGATTCTATTTGTGCATATATATATGTGTGCCTACTGGTTCTATTGGTCGTGTGTCTCAGTGTTGAATTCCTAAATTTCTTATTTCCAATCCCAACACGAAGGCCTCAACGTCTTCATGTGCATATGTCTTTTAGCGGCATACTCCAGATGTGCGTTAAACGATTGAGACGTCATTGCTTTTAAGGTAACATTGATCTACTTATAAATTAGCAATATAATATCTATTTCTTCATTAACTTTTTCCTTGCTAGTTATCGAGATAGTACTTTTTTTATAATAATATAAGTGGATACATGTCAATTCATGAGAATCTTGGTGATATCGTTAGCAATGGTTTGTCTTTCTCAAAACCTTTGATATCTTCTCGATTTGCTTTGTTTTTTCCTCAGGAGGGATTGAAGGTTAATTTAAGGGGGAGTTTATGCTTTTTGATGCATTATGTTTAATTTATTACATTGCTCTCAATATGATAAAAATAAAAAGTGAAGTTTTGTTTTATACCTCTAGTATATTCTTGTGCTTGCTAGCATTATAAGTGAGATTTATTGGTTTCTAGTATAGCTTGTATATGTTTTAGTCTTTATATGAGCCTTTAATATTGCTTTTAAGGGAGATGATACATGGCATTTAAATCTTTTTACTTGCATTAAGTAAATATGCAATATTGACATTCGTGCTAGTTTGAATGACTTATGCTCATATGTATGCTTGCTGGGGTTTTATTTCTCAAATGCTCTAGAGATTTCTCAAGTAAAAAAATACTTATATGAGAGAAAAAATGGATACCGAATCCTTGGAAACAGTATTCACGACAAGGACGTATCCGAATTGAGGAAAATAACGGGTGCCAAATCCTTGGAAACAGTATTCACAAGGACGTACCCGGAATTACTGAGAGATTTTCTTTTATGTTATAAAAGCTCAGAAATTAAATTTGCTGATAATTCTCTTATAAAGAGCGCGTTAAATTTAAGAAAGAGTGTTTAGTTCAGCTTGTATATGTATGTGGATTTTTCTTTCAACCAATGTGCTAGTGAATATGTTGCATTATAAATTGTTGAAATCATATATTTTTAGTGCTGGTTTGATCTTGATTGTAATATCATTAATTCATGTTTAATCCAGTTAGTCAATCTATCTCTCACATGTCCCTAAGTTGCTTTAGGTACATTTCAAAGCTCCTAGTAAAGAAAAATTCAGGAAAAAAAATTGGTAAATATTTCATATTCATTGCATTTGTGTTTTCATAGTTTATGTTTTCTCTTTTGAAATTCTTGATGGAATCATTGTCAAAGGGGGAGAAGTATACAAAATGAATGCATAAAGATAGGGGGAGCAATTTTAGAAAAAGGGAAAATAAAAGGGAAAGTTTAAAAGTTTGAAAGTTTTGACAAGTTAATCGATTCTTAAAAATAGTCGATTTTGTGCTTTTATTGCAAATATAGAGGAGAAATTCTTTCTTTTAAGAAGGGGAGAGTTTTCTGTTTCACTTTTGTGATTTTTGAGCCATTAGTGCTTTTTAACACTTCTTGGTTTTTATTTTTAAAAAAACATCAATTTGTATTTGGAGATGTTGTCAATGTGTTCATCAAGAGAGAGATTGTAAAATTATTGTCATGATTAATATTTTGTGTCGAACAATTGGCTTTGCAAAATTTAATGAACATTTGTTAAAAATATAAGTTGATGTTGGCGTTAGTGTGTGTGACTAATGTGAGTCAAGTTGGGGAAAAACTTGTGTTCGGATATAGTTTCTTTGTTTTTACATGTGTAGGTGAGTCTTGAGGCCTCGGAAGTATTGCCAGTGATGGATCAAGAGTCGACTTGGCAGAAGTTGATGTTCGGATGGTGGGAGATCACGCTAGATATTAAAGGCTAGAGATCAATGCACATGGTGGTGAAGATTTCATATTGCATATAGAGAAATTGTGTGCGTATGAAAAGAGGAGTTTATTTTGGATAGGAGTCCAAGATTAGAAAGTTTTGAGTCCTAGTAGGATTAGGAGTTAAGTCCTAATAGGATTAGGAGTTCTACTCCTACTTTGTGTAGAAGGTTTTTGGTATAAATAGATGAGGTATTAAGACTCTAGGGGTATCAACCTTTGAAGGAAAAAAGCTAGGGTTTTAGTTTTGAGAGAGAGGAGTGCTTTGTATGCACTTTATAAACATATCTTGATACAATAAAGTTGATTCAATTCAATAGTTTGTCAAGCTGTGTCTCTTTGATTCGCAAGCGGTCAAACGGATGACAGGAGGATGATCAGACCGTGATTAACAGGTTAATCCATCAAGTTTTGGGATTCTTTTATTTCCGCTAAAAAATTTGGTTGTTTGGTTTTTCCTACCATTCATACCCTCTGGTAGGGTTGGTTCTTGTGTTCAATCCTACAAGCTGTAGCACAAGCTATGCCCGTATACACCATGTCTGCTTTTATTTGTCAAAAGAGGTATGTGCCGACATCACGAGTATAATAGTGAGGTTCTGGTGGGCACAACAGGATAAAGATCATAAGATCCATTGGTTGGGAAAGGAGAAATTAATGAAATCAAAGAAAAATGGGGGTATGGGCTTTAGAGATTTGAATTGATTTAATTTGGCCATGCTATCTAAACAGGGTTGGTGTCTATTGTAATTCCCAGAATCAATTTGTGCACGGGTACTGAGAGCAAAATACTATCCCGATGGTGATTTTCTAAATGCAAAACCAAAGAAATCCATGTCATACTCATAGAGAAGTATTCTTAAGTGCCTACAATTATTGAAGAAATGACTAATATGGCGAGTAGGAGATGGCTCGAATATAAATATCTGGAATGATCCCTGGTTGCCAAGAAAGAGTTCCAAATATGTCAAAACAAGGAGGAATGGTATGTTATTGACAAAGGTAAATGAACTGATTGATCCTATTTCTGGACAATGGGACGAGACATTGGTGGATGAAACTTCTAGCCCAGAAGATGCTCGATGTATTAAGTGCATTCCGGTTGAAATCTTCTTACAGGCTGTACATGTGGGAGAAAGAGCTCCGAGAAGGGTTTTCAAGGAAGCTCTAGAACTACTAGCACTTCTTTCAAATGGAGGTGGCTCTGGGATGTTAAGGTACCAAATAAGATTAAACATTTTCTTTGGTGTTTTGCACGTAATAGTCTACCTCTAAGAATGAATATCAAGAGAAGAGGCATGCATGTTGATACTAGATGTCCCATGTGTAGTAGACTAGATAAACACGGTGGCCATCTTTTTTTCAAGTGTAAGAAGGTCAAGATTATATGGAGATCTTTTCAGCTTGAAGATATTAGAGGCAATCTCCTCCAATGTATATCAGGACAACATGTTCTAGATGAAATTTGGCTATTACCAGAGGATCTTAGTTTAAAGGTGATAGTTTTATTATGGTACTGGTGGACAACTCGTAATAAGGTTAATTCTGGTGATAGATTTCCAACTAGTGATGAAGTGGTTCATCAGGTAACTTGTATGACCTGTGAATTCAAAGAACATTTACATCCAACTGTGAATCCTTTTATAGAGAAGCCTCCTTCTAAATGGGTACCTCCATGGGGTGAGTTACTGAAAATAAACATGGATGGTTCTTTTCATGCTCAAATAAACAATGGTGGCTGGGGAGTAATTGTGAGGAACTGTCAAGGCCAACCGATTGTTGCAGCAGCAGGTAATGAATTTACAAGATGTACTACGAGCAGAAGCTATAGCTTGTATTGAAGCTCTCAATTTGCCTATCTGTTTTGGTATGAGTCAAGTCATCATAGAAACTGACTCTAGACAACTAGTCCAAGAACTTAAGGATGATAAATTAGATAATGGTATTAATGATGTTGTTATTCGTGAGGTTAGGGACTTATTGTCTTTGCTGTTTGATGTATTAAAGGTTGTGTACAGCCCTAGAGCTTGTAACAATGTTGCACATGAACTAGCTAGATTTAGCGCTACTCTGGGTTCCTCTACACCAGTAGTTTGGTCAGGGCAATTTCCTGAGTTTATCTATAATCTGGTGACCAGCGATTTAGCTGTCTCTTTGGAGTAATGGAAATTTCCTTTTCCTTTCAAAAAAAAGAAGGTGAGGAGGAGAAGATGGTCGAGTCGGCCCCGAGTCCAACCGTTTGGGCTCGTTTGGTAGCCGGGATCCTGGCCCATTTCCTGGGAAGGAGGCCACCGACATCTTACCTGTGTTTTGGAAGCCAACGGCCCGATCACAGCAATAGTTACTTTGCTTCACTGCAACACGGACTTTGTGCTAACAGCAATCTATGAGCCTAAGAAAGCTTTTCTTGGAGACATCAGAAGGCAAAAACCAAATGCGCGTGAACGATGGCTTCTAGTTGGCAACTTCAGTATGATTTACCGCGCCCAGGATAAAAACAACCGAAATCTAAATCTCAGCCGTATGAGTAGATTCTAGGCTGCACTCAATTTCTGCGAGCTGCGGGAAGTTCATCTACAGAATAGGAAATTTATGTGGAGCAACGAAAGGCGCAATCCAAAACTAGTGTCTTGATACATGTTTTTGCAATGAAGAGTGGGATTTAACTTTCGGCCATCATGTCCTCCACGTCCTAACAACCGGCCTGTCGGATCACTGCCCGCTTCTACTATCCAACCCAATTGGACCAAGAAGGACCTTCAAATTCAAAAATTTCTGGACTAAGCTGCCAGGTTTCACGGAAGTGGTGCAACAAGTTTGGATCCAACCGACCACGCACATAGAACCGATGCACCGGCTAGCATACAAGCTACGGCAAACGGCAATGAGACTGAAGGCATGGGCCAAAACAACATGCTCGAATGCAAAGCTCCATTACCATATGGCGCTAGACATCATCCAACACCGAAATGCAGCCAGTGTTCACCGTTTTTTGGGTTTATCGTCCCCCCAACAGTATGTCAGTTACCGTACGAAATTTATCTTCAAAAATTTGAATTCAAAATTTTTAAATCTCACGGTAAAGTCGCGGTTACCGCGCGATGTTAAAGCTAAAAAGAAAAAATTATGAAAAAAATTGTAAAACCTAGTAAAAATTCTAAAAAGTTATAGAAAATTCAGAAAAAAATTATAGAAATCTCTAGAAAAACAATGTAATATTGCATAATTTTTTTGCATAACTCTTGCTATCGTTTTTACACTTAAATAAAATAGAAATTATATTCCAACACATCTCTTATTTTTAATTTCAATGGAACTCCAAAATATAAAGTAAACTTCATTATTTTCACAAACTTTCTTCACTACAGTGATCCATAATTCAAGTACTACCTACTAGAATTTTTTGGATTTTTTATTTTTAAAAAATTAAATTCGGATGAAATTTGTTTAAAACAAACCACTGGTAAACAAAACCGTACTCCGGTGGTTTGGACGGTAACCGCGGTAGCCGACGGTTTGGCCAACCCTAGATGCAGCACAAGAGCAGATAGAGCTATCTCATGCAGAGTTTTACCTTAGAGCTGCTTTAAAGCGATGCATCCTTGGTTTTGCAGCCATTGAAAGGGCGAGCAAGACACAAGCTTTGTGGATAACCTACATAAGGGAAGGGGATGCAAACACCAAAATTTTCCATTTGAAGGTAAATGCACAAAGAAGGAAAAACCACATCCAACGCATCCGCAAACAACATGGTTGGACGACAACGCACGATGAAAAAGAACAAGTCATCTTCGAACACTTCTCCAAGATTATGGGACGGCCCACCCGGCGGCAACTAGAGCTAAACTGGGAAGCTTTAGGAATGCCTCCAACCAACATGGCAGCACTGAACGAACCTTTCGCCGAAGAGGAAATTCGAAGGACAATCAATGAAATGCCGGAAGGCAAGGCGCTGGCCCCGATGGCTTTACGGCCAAATTCTTCAAGTCCTGTTGGAACACTGTGAAACAAGGCATAACGGCAGTTTTCAGCTCCATATACAACCTACGAAGCGCCAATCTGAACCTTTTGAACTCAGCCAACATTGTGCTAATCCCCAAAAAAGAAGGCATGGAGGCCAATAAGCCTCATTCATAGCGTGGCTATTTAAATAGTTTTACTCTGGTCAGAGATATACCAATTTACCTATAAGACACGGTTCCACACATATCACCATGCCCCGAAATAACACCATGGTACTACAAAGAGAAAACCGTGACAAGACCTTTCATACAACTCGCCTAACAGAAAAGCCACCCACTGAACCACCAGTCTTCGGTAGGGTTAATTAGGTTATAAACATGGACTTATTGACACAGCCATTGTGGCCTTATTAACACAGCTACAACACGCCCTGGGCCTCCTGTTGAACTCGTTACACTACGGGTCTAGCTATTGTCCATTCTGACCTGTAATTAGTACGGCATTGCTTTGCAACAAATAGTCTGCGAACCGGTACTTAAATGTCATGAGCACTACTATCAACATCATCATTCCATGTGTTCACAACCTACCATTCAATCAAATTTTAGTTGGCATATTAATTAACCAGTCACGACCAACTGTCGTGAAAAGATAACCACTAACCATTAATTAATCATAAGTGATTGAATAATTTCCTCTACATAAAACGACGCTAATGTTTCTAGGCATTAGTTAAGCAAATCCTAAAATAATCTAGCTAGATCATTAATTAAACATCCAGCTAGTCAATATTATCACTCAGAGTATCAAGGTACTTGTAACAATAACAAAATGGCCATATAAATCAAGGAATATAAGGATAATTATTAATACCCGTATAATGACACTTTAAAACACTGCATACAATAACGTTAAAATAAAATAGATTTTACAAATGGGATCAACATACTCAAGGGGATTGTCGTGTGACTTGCCTTGCGATAGAAAAGTCTTCGCTTCGCTTGATCCTTCCACACTCTCTCTCAATCCTCGCTTCCTTTCGTAACGGCGAAAATATGCGACTACACGTAAAATGAGTAAAAACCCTAAGAAGCTCTAAATAAACAGTACATAAACAGGTAGATCATGATTTTAGATAAATTTAGGAAGAAGAACGGATTGAATTGGAGTTCGGACGGAAAAGTTACGGCTTTCGGAAGTTCGAATTCAGAGAAAATCCGAAAAGAATTAGAAAAAGAATATTCACGGAAAATTCCCTCGGAATTAATTATTATAGGAATTATTTTAAATGGATAAATGAGTGGGGCCCACTGTTATAGGCTTGGCTCTTATGAACCCAGTTCATGGACCAAGAAACAGAGGAAAGTGGTGTACTGGGTGACTGGGTTGACACGTGGCCGAGGAGTCCGTGGTGGCGATGAGGTGAATGTCGCCGTGGCGATTAGGGCTAAGGTGGCACAAATTGGGAGTTAGGGAAATCCAACGGCTCGGATTAACTTGAAATAGATCAGACGGACGAGATCTGATCAAGGACTTTATGAGAATTAGATGGCCCAGATGCAATCTTGACGATCCAATGGCTAAGGTCGGTTCGAGATCAATACGTGGAGCCCAACTGTCATAGAGGGCGATCTGTTGATGGGGCCCGCTTGTCACACAAAATAGAGGCTATCGGCCGGGGCCCACATGGCAGTGACACAGAGAGGCAGGCCGAGCTCGGCTGAACCCATCCATGGCAGCGCGCGGCAAGGAGACCGATGACAGGGACGGCGGCGACCGGCGAAGCAAGGACAGGGCGGAGGCGATTTGCCGGCGTGGGAGACAACGATTCGACGACGACGCCCGACAGAAGCACACCGGAGATGAAGACGGGCAACGACACCGATGTAGGGAGGAGAATCGAGGTCAAGAGAGGCTAGTGCTTAACAACGAGATGGCGATGATAGGGAAAGACAAAGGGTGGCATGGCAGGTGCACACCTATGACAGGTGGAGATTGCAAGGTGACGGCGGCGACGTTCCCAACGACGGCGTGTAAAGATACCCGATTTGAGTATGGTATCCCAAAACCACCTGCGATCGTCCAGGATTTCGATCGTGCACAGATTAATACACAGAACTGCTTCGATTACATAACACTAGATTTTACATAAAGTATTATAGGACACATTTTAAGAGCCAACGCACCAAATTTACAACACACACCTAGCCTACAAGCAAAAGATCCATACACAAAAGCCAACAAACCACCACAGGCATGCCTAAGAGCAGGCCGACCTAGAACTAGTCCTAAAACTCCTCGTCGACGAACAAATCTTCTCCTTCCTGAGCTTCCTCGGCGAAGAACTGATCCCCTGAACCACATTTTATGCAAGAGGTGAGTAGCGAGGTACCCAACAAACCACGTCTAGAATACATGCAAGATGTACAAGGAGATAGGATTCATCAAGGAGAGTACCATAACAAGCCTATTTATATAGTTTTGCCCTATTTTAATAAACATTTTATTTGCAAGCGGTTATAAATCGAGAACTTTAAAATGGTAGCAATATTAATCACCATCTTCCTTATCTTAATCATGTCCACATTTTAATTATAAAATCTACTCATACCATGAGAAATAGAATGAAAGCACGACATATTCGAATGATTTAAAAACTCATCACTGTAGAGACTGTCCAGCTTTACCCACATGATACCCTCAATCTGCGCGTAGCCAAGGATAACAGAGCCATTCGAGAGTCCCACTTACTACTAGTTACTACCTAGTGGAATATAGATCCGTCCTAGGAGTCACGCACTTGCTAGGCCTAAGCAAGGCATAGAACTATCGTTGCTTTCACGGTTCCCACTATTATGGATCATGTCAACCTGGCCGAAGCCCCTTCCACATATCCACCCCTAAACCTACTCATTGAGCCACCCCACAGTCTTTCATATAGTAGGGCAATATACTAGGCTAAGTCCGATTATTCGGTCCTGTGGACGGACACAAATTATCTCACTTTCCATGGCATAAGGGGTTTTGTCCTTATATCTGGGAAAGCAACCAAACTACGCATCTCAAGCACAGTAATGCAGTCTCACAATCCACATCACCCATCTTCAGCCGGAATTAACTTCCATGTCACTTCAAGCAAGTGACTCACATAAAACCATATTTTATATTGCCCGATACCGTCATCACATGATGACAACAGGAATTTAGTGGTATTATCCAGTACAATATTAGGATGTGTAATAATCTATCCCTAGTTTGACAATAAACATGGTGTATAACAATTCAAAGGAGTTTGGCAATAATAACAATGTAATAATTGAACACTAAGTAAATTAGCAAAATTATTTGAAATTAAAAATATATGCCAAAATAAATTTGTAAGTAATTAATGCATGAAAGTAACTAAGTAATTCTCTACTTAGGTACTCAAGTTGATAAAGGACGGTTCATAGCTTAGCTTGCAAAACATGGTTTTCCGAAGCTTCCAGGTCCGCGTCAGCTCCTCCGCACGATCTACACAAAAATAATGCAAATAAGCCTACAAAAGAATAATATAAATAAACAATAAAATAAATAACGAGAAATGGAGCTGGAACGGGAGAAAATAATAAATCAAAGATTTCATGGATTTTGAATTTTTAATGAATGTTGTAGGGTTAGAGTTTGAGATATATATATACAAGGGCGGGTAGGGTTTAGGATTCATGTTATGTATGTCAAAGGAGAAAATCAAAAGTGAAAAGGGTTAAAAGATAATAAATCAGAGATAAACCGAAACCTGAACTGATTCAAAAGACTTAGGTCAACTTTGAGTTTGTATACAATGATATAGGAGTGGATAATTGAACTCTAGGGTTTAGGTATTAATAGATACAAGAGAAAACCGGAAAAGATTTGATTTAAAAGTGGCTAAACCGGAGATTAACCGAATGAAAATCGTATTGAATCAATTTGAACTGGTTTTATGTGGACTCAAAACTGTAATGGGCCTGGTTGGGCTGAAACAGGATGGAACAGTGCCGGCCTGGCATTGTTCGTCGTCTTCTTCCTCTGCCTGAACGTGAGGGACAGAGAAGGGAGCTTGGGTGCCGGCATGCCGACGGTGGAACTGCAGTGAGGACAACAGTAGGACGCGTCCCATGGTACAGCGCATCCGTGGGAGGCGGCTGCTAGAGTGGGAGACGACAGGAAAGGCGGGAACGCACGCGACAAGGGCACAGCCCCGGAGGTGAGAGGGAGATGGACGGCGAACTCCGGTGGCAAACATGACCCGGTTAGCGTGTCAAAATGCGTTACCGGACGAGAGTATTCTGTTTTTGTGGTAGGCGGAGGGACACCGGACTGAGCTAGCAGCGTCGGAGTGGATCTGAGGTAGTGGCTCAGCCATGGTAGCCATCCATGGCATGCAGAGGGAGGGGAAAAGTGAATGGGAGACTTCCCCACCTTGAGGCGGTGCTGCAGGCGCGGTGGTGCGGCGAGAGGAGGCCAGCAGCGGCGGATCGGCCGGCGACCTCGGCAACGGCTTGAAGAAATTGGAACAGGAGACGAGCTCAGAACCTCGATTGCTTCCTGGGGAAGAAGAAGAAGGAAAAAGGAAGAGAGTTGTGTGTCCTCCGGCTTAAATAGGGCGGCCGGAGATGGTAATCGACGGCGGTGTGAGCTTGCCCGAGTGCCAAGATTGGTGCAAGGGCAGCGGCTGAAGCTTAAGCTGGAGGTTTCGACTTTCGAGCGTCTTCGGCTGTCGTGGGCGTCATGCAGGGCGCCAGCAGCGGCGTGACGAGGCAGAGGCGTCGACGGCTTCCCTTGCAAGCGTGCGTTGGTCAACAATTGAGGCGACAGCGTCGTCTTGCACGTGGGCAGCAGAGCCAGCGAGGCAGCAGCGGCTCGGCTAGGCTGGCAGCTAGCTGGGCCTGGCGGCCTGCTCGGCCAACCGCAGAAGGGAATGGCCCAAACAGGAGAAAGAGTAAGATGTTTAAGTTGGGAATTTAATATAAAATTTTGAGTAGAGTTTGGTGATGTCAGATAGAGATATTGGGAATTATATGGTTTTGAGGTGATTTCAAGTGAAAAACTTTATGGACTTTGGGAATGTGGCATGATCTTGGGAAGAGAATTTAGAGGAGATTAAGTCAATGGTGATGATCAAAAGGGAAAAAGGACTACCAAGGGATTTAGAAGAGCTCCAATTAATAAAAACAAAGAACGACAGCTTTAAACATTTTGCAAAAAATTTTTCCTGAAAAATCTAGTACGTTACACGGCGTCAAACGGCCGACGGCGGCGGGGCTAGCAACGGCGGCGATGGCTTTAGTGCAGCAGCGCGGGATAGAGAGGGTGGCGGTTACGGCGCGGGAATCAGAAGCAGGAGGCAGTGACGCTAGGGCTAGGGGGGCGAAGAGAGGAGGCGGTGGCGTGAGATTCGTGGTGTTGGTTTGATGTCCAGCCGCGGCACGGCTTGTGCGAGGTGGCGGCGCGCGGGAGACGGCGCGGCGGGCCAGGCCAGGCCAAGGTCGAGGCCAAGGAGGAAGGGAAGCACAGGCCGGGGTCGACCCAGGGGAGCTCGGGCTCGGCTGGAGAAAGGAGAGAGCCAGAGGAGTCGTCTGGAGGAAGAAGAAAGAAAAAAGAAAAAGAAAGGGGGAAAAGGAAAAATAGAGAGAAAGGGAAAAGGGGGAATTTTTAGGAATTCTCCCAAATTTGGAAAATTGATTTTAGGGAATTTAGGGAATAAATAGGGATATTGGAATTTAGTGAAATTTTCGGAATTTTGGAATATCGCGAATATTGGGATATATATTTTGGAAACTCGAGAATAACGAAACATTTTTGGAATCAAAATATTTCTTTGGAATTGGGGAGATCAAAGGAATTTTGGAACCTTCAAAATATAAGAATATTTTGGGGATTTCTAGAATATTGGAATACTCAAGATTATTGGAATATTGGGAATATAGAGAATAAAAAGGATTTTGGGGATATACGAGGAACAAATCAACATCCAAAAATATAAGAATATTTTATGAAAATATTGGAATGTCAGGAATTTTAGATGTATTCAGAATATTGGAAAATATTCCTCGACCTGGAATTTGGAGGTTATTTCCAGAGAGCTGGAAAATTGGAATGCTCAGAATACTGTAAATATTCTGGGAATAAAGAAATTGATGAGAATATTTTATGGAGATTGAAATTAGGGCAAATCTCAGAAGATTCCAGAGATTTGGGGTTTATCTTAAAAAGGGATAGAATTGAAGGGAATTTCTGAGAGACGAAGAAATATAGGGGATTTTAGGGTTTCCGAAATTGGATAAATCCGAGAGCTCCGGATTTAGAATTTCGAGGAGGCTTTAGGGTTTCGGAAACGACACCAAACATTGAAAAAGGAGAGGGACAAGAAAAGATAAAAGAGTTGGACCAGAAACGACCCGAGATCAGGGAAAGAAAAGTAATTGTGCTCTTTATAACATTAAAATTAATTCTAGAGCTCTGAAAAATCCGAGAAAATTTTAAAGAGTTCATTAAATCATGGGAAATTTACCAGAAACAAAAACCACCGAGAAACAAAAGGTAAACTTATTATTATAAATACTTGAATGCCTAAAATATTCCGATAAAACCACAGGGAATATAAAAGCATCCAAGCATTAATTAAAATTTCAACTTGGGATTTTTAATATTAGAAATTTCAGAACATTATTCAAACACTTTCACAAACAACTTTTCTAGTGTATTCTTGTATTTTCATTTACCTAAAATAATTTTTAATTAGGCTAATTTTTAGGGTGTGACAGCATCGCCAACACTTTGAAAGGTCTTGCGGCAACGAGGTGTAACGCCCTGAAAATCGTCTTAATTAAAAATTATCCGGGTAAATGAAAATACAAGAATACACTAGAAAATCTTTGTTTGAGAAAAGAGTTTGAATAAAATTTTGAAATTTCCAATATTAAAAATCTCGAGTTTAAATCTTTAAATAAATACTTGGATGCTTTTATATTCCAGGAGTTTTATCGGAGTATTTCAAGCATTTGAGTATTTATAATATTAAATTCATCATGTTTCGTGGTGGCATTTACTTCTGGTAAATTCCCCGTGATTTAAAAACTCTCTGAAATTTTCTCGAATTTTTCGGAGCTACAGAATTAATTTTAATTCAATAAAGATCACTTTAGTAAATTAATTAAATATAAAATAAATTTCTTTTCCTTTCCCCTGTCCGGGTCGTTCCTAATTCAATCCTTTGAAATCTCCCCGTTCATCGTGAACTCTGACTCCCTTTTTCTTCTAGGGTTTTGTGTCGTTCCCAGAACCCTAAAGTCACCTCGAAAACCTAAATTCGGAGTTACCGGATTTATTCATCTTTGAAACTCTAGAACTCTTTTGGACTCCCAATCCGAGATCCTCTGTATTCGAAATATCTATATTTCCCTTTGAGATAAATCCCAGATATTCCCTTAAACCCCTTTTCTGTCAAAATAAATCCAAATCCCCAATCGTCTGAGATTTCTCCAAATTCCAGTCCTAATAAAACACCCTTGTCAATGCCCTAATCCCAAAATATTTTATTCGGAATATTCCATTTCCCAGTTCCCGGAAAATCTCTTTCAGTTCCCAACCCAAAGGAATCCGATATTTTATTCCCCAAATATTCCTCGAGAAAATATTCTTCATTCTCTAAATCGCACAAAATATTCCGTCTCCTGGACCCCACTACATATATTTTGTTCTCTAATTACTTCCAAATACTGTTCGATTCCTAATATATATATTTATACCTATGTATATATACGTATGTATATATATGTATGAATGTATATATCCGCATACTCTGAGTTTTCGCCCTATTTCAGTCCTTATAAAATATTCTCCTCAACTCCTTGATCCCCAAAAGATTTATACTATTCTGGATACCTCTGCAATCGATCGATAAAATATCCGTCGCTTTCCGAGTCCCGCCAAATATCCTCCTTGTCGAATTCCCCAGAAATCCCTAAAATTCTAATTTTTGCAAAATTGGAGTTTTGCCGGAAAACCCCTTTATTTTTCCTCCATCTTTTTCCTCATTTCTCCTTTTAGTTTCTCTTTCTTTCTTTTTCTTTCTCCTGCGTAACTGTGCATCTCCTTCCTTTGGGTTCTCTGGACCTCTCTCTCACTCAGATGGCCGGCCCGCGCCTACTTGCGCCGCGCCACTCTAGCCCCGGCCTGCTCGCCCTCAGCCTGCCGGCCTGTCGCCGCCATCGCCGTCGCTGGCCCCGGCCCAGTGCCTGCCGCCGCCATCCGTCGCCTCCCCGGGCTCGGCCTGCCTTGGCCCACGCTGCGCCAGCCGCCGCCGCCGCCGCGAAACTCGGTGCCGCCACCCCGCCGAGGTCGGGCTCCCGAGCCGCCACACCTGGCTGCCCTATCTCCTCCCTCCCCTATAAATAGCAGCCGCCGTCATCTTCCTCCCGTTTTCCCCTTGCGCGCCACCGCTCTGCATCTAGCCGCCGCCCCACGCCCGCCGCCGCGCTGCGGCAAGTCGACGCCGGCCGCCGCCCCTGCTCCACCGCCTCCGCACTGCCCTGTGCACGCCGTCGCCCAGCGAGCCGCGCTGCCAGCGCCGGTCTGCCGTCGCCGTCTTTGTCTCTACCGCTCGCCGGCTGCCTCGGACGCCGCCTCCTCCCGTCGCCGGTGAGCATTCGGACCGAAGCCGTCCTTCTTTGATTCATCGCCCATCCTCCTCTGCCTCCTGTTCGTCGTCACCGTTGCCAGGTAGTCGTCGTCGTCGTCTATCGCCTGTGCGCCGTTCTCTCCAGTGCCGATGTCGCTGCCCTGCCGCCCTCTATCTTTCCCCCCATCTGCCGTCGTCGCGGTCGCCGGCGAGCACATTAGCACAGCCTTCATCTTCTCCTACCCCTGGATCCGTTCTCTCTCTCTGTTCCTCCCGATACAGCTGCTCCCCGCCCGGCATCGTCGTCGCCGTCTACAGCGACGCCCGTTGCGTCCTCATCTGCTTGCTGTGCGCCGCCGGTTGGTCGCCGCACCAGCGGCAAGGCCATCTTGCCGCACCCACCTCGGCTTCGTCATCGTCATCCGCATCCCAAGCCCGAAACACAGTATCCCGATGAACCTTGGCCGTCCTATCATATGAAAAGATGATCCAGACTATTCAATCTACAAAAAGATCCTAAATAAATCTTGGCCGTTCAATACATAGGTCGGATCCAAACCGTTGGGTCTCTTTAATCTCTCGGCTATACCACGTCAACCTTAGCCACCTCAGCTGTCACTTCGGTTGCCACCTTATCCCCTTCGGCCACATGTTATCCACCTCAACATTTCATCGGCTCCTCCTATTTTTAAATCCATGAACCAAGTCCACCATACGCCTAGTCACTGATCATGGACCCCACATGTCAGCACTTATCCAAAATAATTGTTCTAATCCAAAAATCCAGAGAATATTCTCGAGAATATTCTTTTCTAATTCTTTTTGGATTTACTCTAAATCCAATATTCCGGAGGCCGTATCTTTTCCGTTTGAACTCCGATTGGACCCGTTCTTCTTCCTAAATTTATCTAAAATCATAATTTATTTGTTTATGTATTTTTATGTATTGTTTATTTGGAGTTTCTTAGGGTTTTTATCGTTTTACGTGTAGTTACGTATATTGCCGTTTCGGAAGATCGCGAAGTCTGCGGAAGAGTTCGGAAGAGTATTTGAAGACTTTTGCGATTGCAAGGCAAGTCACACGACAATCTCCTTGAGCATGTTGTCGGAGGCGGAAACTCTAATCGCGGGGAGTCTGGGGACCTCCCTTTTGAGTTTGGCCAGGGGAGTTTGTTCACAGGACGGCAGCGGCGTCTGGGAGATGATCGGCGGAGAGAATGGCACGCAATGAGACAGGAGGAAGTAGACAGGTTCGGGCCGCGCGGAGGCGTAATACCCTACTCCTGTGTGTGTTTTGCTATGTGGGAGAAGAATGTGTGTCGATGTTTTACACCGGCAATAAATATATGGGGCTACTCGGCGGATGGAAACTCGGTGGATTGCAAAGGAACACAAGGAAATTTTATACTGGTTCAGGCCCTCGATGTGAGGTAATACCCTACGTCCAGTTTGTATGTATTCCTTTGAGGATATACGGTGGTAGTTCTGATGAACTGTATGGCCGTGTGCTTCTATGAGCTCTTCTCGTGATTGCCCTCAGGGGGCGCCCTGCCTCCCCTTATATACTGGGGGACCGGGTTACAAGGTAGGAGTCCCCATCGGATTATGACTAGGAGATCTCCCCTTAGAGATATAACGCACCCGACTAGGACTGTATATTCCTTTCCATACAAGGCGAAGTCTGCCGAATTTAGCTATATCTCTAATTACAAGGCTAGGCCCATCCTCTATCCGAGTGGCTCATATGCTTGTCATGAGGTACCCGGGGCCCATGGCACCCACAGTAGCCCCCGAGACCTTCATAGTTGAGTCACAGCTGATGCCGAGTGCTCATCCTCCACGGTGAAGTCTTCCCGAGTGCATTGCTCCCGAGTACTCTTTGTCTGAGTGCTGCTTCTCCCGAGTCCTGCTTCATGTCAGCTGGCAGCGATGCTATGAAGGTCTCGATGTAGATGTTAGAATAGTATGCGCCGAATAGGCGCACCTATTAGGTGTAGCCCCCGACTTTGTACTTAATTGTGAAAACAATTAAACATGAAGTCAAAGATCTTTAACCTTGTAGTCTTTCCCGAGTAGATTACTACTGGTACATGAGACTCTTCGGTATCATGTCAACCGGAATATGATTTATAGTCTTGCCGAGTAGGGAACTACTCGTATATAGGACTCTTCGACTTCATGTCAGTCGGAATGTGCGTTTATAGTCTTGCCGAGTAGGATGCTACTCGTATATGGGACTCTTCAGCGTCATGTCAGCTGGAAAGGGGGTGTTTATAGTCTTTCCCGAGTAGTATACTACTCGAAAATTAGACTCGTCGGCATCATGTCAGCCGGAAAAGGTGTTTATAGTCTTTCCCGAGTGGCGTCCCATTCGGAAGTTAGACTCTTCAGCTCGTCAGCTGGAAGATTGTTTATAGTCTTTCCCGAGTAGTGCACTACTCGAAGGTTAGACTCATCCGCGTCATGTCAGCGGGAATGAGAATTTTATAGTCTCTCCCGAGTAGTGAACTACTCGAAAGTTAGACTCATCCGCGTCATGTCAGCGGGAATAATGCTGCTCATGGCAACTGGTGGCCACGCATGTAGGCCGAGTACCACTGTATGAAAAATAAATCCATTACGTGGTTAGGTGTACTCGAGAGAGATACCTGCATCTCCAATTTTAATGAAGACCAGCTTGTGATCCTTGTAAGGATGTATCCTCGAGACCTGGTGGATAAGACAGATACCCAAACATATATGTTTAGCAATAAGGCTCTCATGAAGCATATCTGTTTACCTCATCGGTTCCTGTGGGTAGCACCAGCGCTATAATTTCAACTCAGCCTGCGGGCGGCCCACATGGAGCATGCTACTGTAGGAACTCATATCTTGGTGGCTACTACCAAATAAGCCGGCCTGAGCCGACCTATCCAGCATAGCTCTAGAGAAGTATCATCCATCGCATGTCAGGATGAGTTTTTTGGTGTTGGTAACCGCAATCAGCCAGAGAAATCCTTATTCGCAAGCCTTTCCGACTTACGTTCTGGATGCAAACTGGTTGCCACATGTACCCGAGTAGGTATGTTGCAGGATCTGCTTGCCCTCCTCAGGTGTGACGCAGTGCATGAGAACTCCGGATGCGCTTTGACGATGTAAGTCTTCTCTGACTTGGGAAAAGCCGAACAAGGTACCCGAACCTTGCATTAGCAGAGGGTTCGGCTGGTGACCCTCATGGGGCGTACCCTATCCAACAGAGTTATAGCCAAGCTAGGCACCCGAACCTTGCATTAGCATAGGATTCGGCTGGCGACCCTCATGGGGCGTACCCAACCTGACAGAGTTGCGGCCAAATAAGGTACCCGAACCTAGCATTAGCGTAGGATTCGGCTGGCGACCCTCATGGGGCGTACCCTACTTAGCCGAGTGGTACACAGCCCCGACTGGCGCCGGGGGCCGATTGTTAGCTCCCATGGAGCGTAGTCGGGGAAGATGACGTCCCGACTGGCGCAAGCACTCGGTAAGTAGCCCTCATGGAGCATCCCGAGTGTATTTCGGCAGACTTGTCCAGCCCCCGAGCGTAGGAGATAGGCTCGAAGCCCTGAGTTCCTGTCACGCATATCCGGAGCTGGGCCTGCAATATAAAAATATCGGATGAGTAGCATCTGATGATGAAAATAATCACCCGAATAAAATGTATTTTACAATGTATGTAAATACGTGTTCTTCCTCTTTTTGATATTAATTTCCTCGAGTAGTTGACCCCTTACGTTTAAGCACTCTGCCCGACTAGTCATAGCCCCCTAGCGTCGGGAGTTGGCTCATGGCTCTTTCCCAGGCACGCGTTTTGGGTGACTTGAGTTCGTCTTACATGGAGCAGAGTTTCACGGATCGAGATTTATGCTACTCGAGTACTTTTGTAATCATTTAAGAGCAAAAACGGAAAAAAAGTAAATGCGCAGCTTATACACCTATTAGGTGTAAGCGGCTGTGGCACTAGCAAGGCCGAGTGAGGAGATGTTTATCAGAAAGCGACTTAGCTGTTCGGTATTTGGGAGTGGGGATGCCATCCTCGTGTTTGAGCTTGTGAGCCCCCGAGCATGTCACTTGTTGTTCTGATAATCCTCAGTTGTTGAAGGTCGAAGGCGGTCGTGACCGACTGCCACAATGGAGCCGTCTGACTTGCGTTTGCGATTCCCAGCTTTAGTTGGGACCGCGTCGTCGGTGTCGTCCCGCTTCTTCTGTCAGGGTGACTTGTTATCATCGAGGGCCTCGGCAACAGCGTGGGCCGAGTCGGCATACTTGTTTGCCATGTCGAATAGGGCCTTGATAGAGTTGGGAGGCTTCCGCGTGAATTTGTCGATGAACGAGGTGTCTCTGACTCCTTTTCGAAAGGCGGCGATGATGACCTCGTCCTTGATCTTCGGGATTGAGTTCCTCCTCTCAGAAAACCTCTTGATGAAGTCACGAAGAGACTCGTTCTTCCTTTGGCGCAACTGATATAGGTCGTACTCGGAAGATGGCCTCTCGTATGTTCCCTGGAAGTTGGTGATGAACCGTTCCCGGAGTTCTCCCCAAGAGCCAATTGATCGCTTTGGGAGTCCTGTTAGCCATGTCCTCGCTGAGTCGGCTAGAGCAACTGGGAGGTAGTTAGCCATGACTTTGTGATTTCCCCCAGCTGCTCGGATCGCCAGAGTGTAGACCGTGAGCCAGGACTCGGGATTAGTCTTGCCGTCGTATTTGTTGATGCCTGTAGGCTTGAAACTTGACGGCCAGTCGACTTGTTGTAGCTCCTGAGTGAAGGCCGGTACTCCGTCGTCTTCATGAGGACTCCGACCTCGACTACGGCGGCGAAACCGCTCGTAGTGGAGGCCGAATTGCTCGTTCTCGTCTTCCAGTTGGCGTTGCTCGTCTTCTTCTCGTTTGCGGCGCCGAGCATTAATGTCTTGCTGAAGGTCGCGCCGCAGTCGGTCTCGGAGGTCCTGGCTGTCCCGACGGTCGCTTCGACGTTGCCGGTTGTTGTGGTTGCCGAGTGACGTCTGGCTTGACTCCGCGTGCTGCCGACTAGAGCCGGCCGCTCGACGTCGCTTTGAGGTGGATGAGACTGCCGCTGGGGAAGCTGATTGACTGGTCAGTACGAGTGTGTTGCCCGACTGTTGGTGCTGCTGACATGCGGCAGCGGTAAGCATGGCTTTTATCCTTGCGATCGTCGGGGTGGCCTGATGATCAGGCCCAAGCTGGACTGTGTCCAGTAGGGTTGCAGCAGCCACGATGTTCTGTTGGGGAGTAACGAAGACATCGTGGTCGCCGACTCGGGTTTGGAGGATTTGCTGCTGAGCGGTTTGCTCAGCCTTGCGTAGATCGTCGTTGCGGGCGTGCAGGCGTCTTGCTTCTTCCTCCTGTTGTTCTTGCAATCGGCAGGCCTCCTCCTCTTGTGGCTCGTGTCGTCGGCATGATTCCTGAATAGGAGTAGAGCCTCTGGATGCCATGAAAATTTCTCGCGGCGGAGTGAAGCTTGCCGAGCTGGTATCCGACTTGGAGTCGGAATCCGACTGGGAGTCGTAGTCCGACTGAGAGTCGTAGTCAGAATAGTTGATGGGGGTGATTACAACTCCGACCTCCCTAGATCCTATCTCGAGCGGCTCGGAGCCGTATCCGAGTCGAACTCCAGGGGATCGGGTTTGCCGCGTCGGATGTAGATTGTAGATATCCGCGGCGTCGCTGAGTCCGAACGGGAAGTTGACGATCTCTTCCCTTCTCGGCCCGATCTCGGCCGGCTCAGAACCGAGTCCGAGTCGAACACTGAAAGGAAGAGTTGTCCCTGGACTCGGGCGTATTGGAGATCGCCGCAGCATGTCGTCGAAGATTGCCGCAGCGTCGTGTGGGCCGACTGGCGCGGAGTCAGCTGGTTCCTCGGCCGGTTGGATCGGGTCCGTGTCGGCCGGGGTGAGATTGCCGATCTGGTCAGCGACGAAGTCAAGGCTTCTGAATGCGATTGTATCTCCGGGGGGGAGTTTGCCGCCGTCGACTTCGGTTGCTGGATCCATCGAGCTTGTAGATGTAGATCGCGCCGAAGCCCCTACCTGGCGCGCCAACTGTCGATGTTTTACACCGGCAATAAATATATGGGGCTACTCGGCGGATGGAAACTCGGTGGATTGCAAAGGAACACAAGGAAATTTTATACTGGTTCAGGCCCTCGATGTGAGGTAATACCCTACGTCCAGTTTGTATGTATTCCTTTGAGGATATACGGTGGTAGTTCTGATGAACTGTATGGCCGTGTGCTTCTATGAGCTCTTCTCGTGATTGCCCTCAGGGGGCGCCCTGCCTCCCCTTATATACTGGGGGACCGGGTTACAAGGTAGGAGTCCCCATCGGATTATGACTAGGAGATCTCCCCTTAGAGATATAACGCACCCGACTAGGACTGTATATTCCTTTCCATACAAGGCGAAGTCTGCCGAATTTAGCTATATCTCTAATTACAAGGCTAGGCCCATCCTCTATCCGAGTGGCTCATATGCTTGTCATGAGGTACCCGGGGCCCATGGCACCCACAATGTGGTTTTGGTGTTACAAGATGAACTCAGTGGAGCTCTGGAGCTAGACCTCCCTTCTGGAAAGAGAGACAAAGCGAGCTGAAGAAGACCAATCAGTAGCGAGAGAGCGAGCTAGGGCCAGAGATCGAGTCCCCTTTGACCTGTAGACATGGATCCTCCTTTTATCGTGCAAGGGGAGTCCACAGTGCCAAGAATACATGAGAGAGCTAGCTACGATTTGTCTTGTCTCACGTATGCGGCCGCCTGCCGCGCCGCGCCGGAGGGACGTCTAATCGCCCCCTGGCTCGACTGCTGCGGGCGGCTGGAGTTGGTCTGCTGTCGCCACGCCGGAGTCGGTGCTGCATGTCTGGTCGGTATGTTGCCGGGCTGCTGTGGACGGCTGGAGAATGGAGATGTGACAGCGCACGCCTCCGCTGCCAGAGTGTGGAGAATCGAGGCCCTCTCAGCAGAAAGTTCTCTGACGGCACTGGGAGGGGGCCCACGGAAGGTCATCATGACGGTGCACGCATGTCCGACCGGGAGACAGGCGGGAGGCGCCCCGTCACTTCGCCATTAATGCGGGTAGTTGGGGAGCTGATCCGCTCAAGCCGGCCTCGTGCCCGGGGCGGAGAGCTCATCGAGCCCTCCGCGCGCACGAGGCACCGAGTCCCTCGGGGACGGCAAATGTGAGCCTCGGGCCCGGGGAGCGGCGCCCGGGACCAGGATGTCTCAGTAACGTGCTCCGGGACCGGAGCTGTGGGCCCCGGGCCCGGGAGCGAGGCCTCTGTAAAGTGCCCCGGGATCGGGGAGTCCCCGTACTGTGCCCCAGGGACGCGACCCGAGGCTGAAGCTGTGGGTCCCGGGAAGTCCTAGTAATGTTCCCGGGGACATGCCTCGGGACCAAGGAGGTGGCTCTCGGGACCGGGGGCGAGTCCCGGGACCGGGGAGGTCCCCGGGACGGGGGGTCCGAGGAGGACGCTCCCGGGACCGGGCAGCGAGGTCGCGACCCAGGAAGGTGGCTCTCGGGTCCGGGGGCGAGTCCTGGGACCAGGGAGGTGGCTCCCGGGCCCGGGGGCGAGTCTCGGGATCGGGGAGGTCCCCGGGGCGCGGGGCCCGAGGAGATGGCTGCGAGCCGTCGTTGCGACTCGACGGGGAGTGCGCACCCAGGCCGAGGCAGTGCTCGTGCCTAGGTACTTAGCGGGAAAAAGCCTATAGCCGGCCGTCACCGAAGCAGACTGCGGCCCCCAGAGGGGCTGACGTGGCGGAGGACCCAAGCGTCCCCGGGGACTGTGGGACCCCAGTTCCATTTCGCCGACACATGCTGATCCCGTTTACAAAATCTATTTTATTTTAAAGTTATTGCATGAAATGCTTTAGAATGACATTATTACGGGTAATTATTTAATAGCCAATATTCCTTGATATTTATGGCTATTTTGGTTATTGCTATCTATACCTTGATACCTTGGGTGAATAATACTGACTAGCTGGATGTTTAAATATTTATCTGGCTAGATTATTTAGGAGTTGCTTAGCCATGCCTAGAAACTATAGTGACATTTTATGTGGGGAAAGTTAATGAATCACTTATCAATAATTAATGGATACTGGCTATATTTTCACGACAGTGAGTCGTGGTTGGTTAAGTAATTGTGTCAACTAAAATATGGATGAATGGTGGGTTGTGAGCACCAGGGTTGGAATGTTGCTAGCGGTGCTCATGACAGTTAAGGACCGGTTCGTGGACTACTTGTTGCGAAGCAACACTCGTGCTAACCACAAGCTAGTATGGGTTAGCAGGAGTTTGAAGTGTGCCGAGTTCAATAGGAGGCTCCAGGGCGTGTTTGTGGTTGGTATAAGTCCACACATGGCAGTGCCAATAAGGCCATGCTTCGGGCGTCGAACCGTCTTGCGGGGAGGTATTTGATCACATCTACCGGAGACCGGAGGTTCGGCGGGAGGCTCTCCTATTGGGCGAGTTACATGAATGATCCTGTCATAATTCCTCTCCGAGGTACCGTGGTGGTATTAAGGGGCACAGTGATGTGCTGTGGAGTTATGTCTTGTGAGTAAATTGGTACACCTCTAGCCAGAGTAAAACTATTCGGATAGCCGTGCCCACGGTTAAGGGCGAGCCTAGCAATGTTTTCTAAGATTAGTCCCACGCTACTCATTAATGGAAATAAATGATGGAATTTGATGGCTTCAGGTTGGAGGGTTATGGTTTGGGCCTGAACTACGTTGGAGCATTGTTCAGTGGTTGATTCAATACTGATTAATAATTAAACTATACTGTTTTCAATGATTTTAAATGCAAATATTTTAAATGTTGTTTATGCAAATAAGTCATATTATGCCTTCCTTTGGTATCCTGTTGCATTACATTGCATTTCCTAGTATGGCTTGTTGTGTACGGTGGGTGGTACTCAGTTTTGCATTATTGTAATCTTTAGAGTGAAGATTTACGAAGAGGAGAAGTTTGGTGTTTGGCTTATATCCCAGTTGAGTTGCTTGTGGCTTGGAGCTGAAGCTACGCTAGTTGCTATTCCACTGCTGATTTCTTCTGTGTGAGGACTAAGTGCCTCTGTTGTAAGTATTTATCGTTATTTCGTATTTGGTTATGTTTATCAAATTGTCGATTTGTGTACCTCGACTGATTCCTGGACGAGGATTTATTGCACAAATTAGCTTTGGAAATTCTGGTGAATTTCTGGGCGTGACACAAGGTGACCCGCTTGGTGAAGATGTGCACGAGGCTTCCATGGCGCGGCCATGCATTGGTGTGTTGGGGCGGAGTTGGAGCTGCTTGGCCGGGTGTGGCAAGCTTGGCAACAATAACCCTTAGCTACGTTTTGGCGGCGCTGAGGAGGCATGGTGCAGGGGGCTTTTGCAGCGCGGCCATGAGTTGGTTTGTTGGGGTGGAGTCGAAGCTGCTTATCGAGTGTGGCAAAGCTCGGCAATGATAACTCTCAACTACTTTCATCTTGGCTGTGTTGCAGTGGTTATGGAGTTGGTGGAAGGCAGGTGGTGGGAGCTATGGGGAAAAGCCTTGCCTAGTCTAGGACTAGTGCCAAGGACATCGACACCTATTTTCCTTCTTGAAGGCATCATCATGTAGCTTCCCACATTGCTTCAGGTGAAAACCTAGTTTCGGTGTTTGGACGGACGTTGTAAGCGTTTTAGACGATGCTTTCCTCCTTGGAGACTTCGCCTAAAGCCCTACCCTACATTTTAGGTGTTTAAGACTGGCGATCGTCATGGGAAGTCAGAGCTGCTTGTTAAGCTTGGCGATAATGACTTATGACAGGTCTTAGTAGTTGTGCCGCCGCAAGTTTTAGTTCTTTGTTCTCTGTGTGGGTTTTTGTTGGTTTTTTCGAATTAACCATACGGTTGTAAGGTTTTCGAGCTCGGTTTCCCTTATTAATAGGGTCAAGTCTCTTCTTAATAAAAGCAGGAGCTCCCTGCCCTCTTTTGACCTTTGCCTCAAAAAAAAAAAAAAACCTGTGAATGAAGTGGTTGCGTAGGATGGCTGGATGATGAGTACTGACTAGCTAGCTGGTGTGGTTTAGCCTTGTGATGGCAGAAGTAAAGATTTTTTTTTTAGAAAATGGATTTAAATTAAAATCCAGCACCCAAGCGGATGTACAGGGCAGGAGTAAAGATGACTGAGCAGACGGGAGCGAAGAGAAGTGATGTGTTCTGGCACTTAATTACCACAAGGAGACAATTAATGTACTCCATGCCTAGCTGGATTAAGTGTACAAAGTTACTACTATTCAGGTTGGAGTGAGAATAGTAAGTTCATGTATGCGACTGTGTTAGACGTACTTCTCTCGTTTCTTTGAAGGGCTGATTGTCTCCGGCATAATCTTATTAGGGAATAGATTTCTGACAGTTCAAAATTCAGACAAGGTCTGTACATCACGGAGGGAAATAGAGTATAAGCTCCAAAACATACGTGCCACTTCTGGTCTCTATTTGAACAGCATAATCACCTCTCGGCCTTGTTCTTGAAGTAAAAGATTTTGCTACAGTTGAGGTTGCAATTTCAGGATGTCATGTTACTCCCGGTGGTGAATCTTTGCATGACCCAATACCTCCCATTCCGAGCTAATCATCAGCCATCAGGCCAATGAGCTAGCAAAAGGAATGCTAAACTACAAATCTAGTTTCGGTTATCATGGGAAGGAGAGAGGATTCAGCAATAACGTTTCGGTAATCGGTACTAAAGGGAGAGGAGAAAAAACTCTTGTTTCTTATAAGCATGTTTTTCAAATGGCTAAACGGTGTATTTTTTATAAAAATTTTTAAAGTTATTTTAAAAAATCATATTAATTTATTTTTAAGTTTAAAATAATTAATACTCAATTAATTATATGCTAATGGCTCATCTTGTTTTACGTGATCTTTTTCTTCTGCTTTACCTTCAACCTATGTTTAAAAGAGTCAGACTCTAAAGAGGGATGGTAGGAGAGACAACAAAAGATTGGGAGTACATTCACATTAGATATGGCTTATAAGCTGCACGCAAAACGAAAAATGTCATTATTCTTGTTTTAGAATGATTATTTCAGCAAGTAGGTGATGGCTATTGACTGGTTCAGTGGTTCTCGGTTCAATCACAGATTGATAAGATCTCTGTTTCTTTGCTGCTCACGGTATTTCAAGTGATCTACCGCATTCCCCTGATTAAATCGTATTTTGTGCTGTTCATTCAGACCATTAGGTATTGGTGATTATAATGTATTTGATCCATGTCCGATACCACATTTCGTCTGAACAACATTTTTATTAAAAAAATCATTTCCTAAAAATATCGTCCCACACTCCCACTTATATTTCATATTGGTTATTAAAACCAACAAAGCAAGCATACACCATGCACACATCCTACAAACTTATTCAATTGCTCCCCACTTAATAAAGTTACTAGAAAAAACGTGCAGCGTTGCCGCGCTAACTTTTATATGGGCTAAGCCTATTGGCTGCTCTAAGTAATCCAAAACTTAATATTTAGGAGCTAGGTACATAAAGAATGAACATCAATATGAGCAAGCAACAAATCAACGAGCAAACATATCACTTTCACTTAACTTTCATTCAACAAAACAAAGCCACTTCAAGTCTAGTACCAATCGTGTGTTGGAGATGGAGATGGGGTTACTCTTTCTTTGCATTTTCATCGAATTGATAGAACGTAACCACACGTCAAGGGGACAAAAAGGAACAAACAGAAGTAATGTATAGGAATTGCAAAGTATCATTTTAAAATTAAGCACTCAGATAGTAATGTTAGAACCAGGCCTTCTCTCTTATTGTCTAGAGAAGCTCAAAGGCCATTCTCTTTAAGAATGTAGAAACCAAATATTTAAAGGCTTTATCACAGATACCATAACTTGTTTATCTCACAAAAACATACATGGCCACATATAAGGTAAATCATTCATGAAAAGGTATGAACGCACAGATACGATATGTTTTGTCCACACTTAACAAAATATAGATTGTCTTTGTTATTACTTAGCTATATCTAGTAGTTATATATACTACAGATTATCAAGTAAACAAATGCATCAAAAGTTGACTGCCATCTTGTGGTAAGCTGGGCTGATTAGCTTAGTTTTTATATATACAACAAAAGTAAGTAGCAGGCTATTTCTTGGATCTTGATTCCTGTTATACGAGTAATTAAGTAGATCGTTTTTTTTACTCTTGGTCTGAACCAGACGATAATCAGTCTCTTGTTCTTCATCATTTCCCTGAAATACAATTAAAGAGCACACAGATGGCACCTATGACAGCAACAGGCACAAAAATATTCTATGTTACAGTCGACATGTACTCAGAAATAGAAGTGGAAGAGAACTTGGTCAGTAGTCTACAGACAATGCAAGTGATTCATAGATCAAATTTGTTACAGAAGCATTTGCAGAATTAAATCTGCTACATTCTATCCAGACAAACAGGATTTTAATCTAATCTACTCTGAAGAACTGCAGATTGAGGTGCACAAAATGGCCAATGGAGTGCCCCAACCGAACTATGGAGTCAGGAAAAGGTAAAGTGAAGAGAAGCCTATCTAGTTTATTTATATTAACAGTTTATCTGATATAACAATGAGCGGACTGTAGACAACATGGAGACGGTTACCGTTTGATTACAAAAGTGCGCTTCTATCTTTTGCTGGAGGCCACAAATTGCAATTAGAAAAGTGGGAAACAGATCGTGAATGAGCACACGGGCGCCGATTAGCGGCAACTGCTCCTGTGGTTTTGTTCTCCTGACTAATTTCCTCAAGGTTCCAATTGACTTGAACTCTCTTGTTAGAGGATTGAGTACCTCTACCACCTGCATTTCAGTATTAACAATTCATATGTTAATTGTCCAGAACTTCAACCTGAAGCATTATTTAGTATCCAGTCAAAAAATGGAGCTCATGATCAGTAAAATTCAGACTATGAAAAGTGAGGCCTTTTCTCTGAACTTGCTACTTGGAAAATGTTACCTACCTTGTTGTGAAGAACCATGATGGTGAGGAGATCCTGCCACGCCCTCCAATCGTAGTACTGAAAGATGCTACAAGATGCAAACCATTATCACCTCAAGGCTTGATGTTTATTGTAATCAGTAAATTTAGTTTCTAAACAAATTACTGACTGGTAGTATCAGTAATTCTGTAACTAATGTTACTCTGGTAGCAATGTCACATTCGCCATATGATTAAAGGACAAACACTAAACATTTATCTTTTGCATCAACAGAACTTTGGAATCGATGGGCAGCTGGTGGTTAACTACGCATCGTCGATGGCATGGGGCTGAAAGGTGGTACCTGCTGGAGAGAAACTTCAATTAACATGGAAAAAGCCTTTGGTGTACAAAATTAACTTTCTGAAACACTCCTCATTAAATTGCTGTGAATTGAACTATCAAAGCTAAGCTCTTTTGTATTTGGTACACGTTGATGTCAATATTTGCAATGGCGTAGTAGCAAGTGGTATCAAGTATTCAAGTGACACTGATCGTTGGCTCCCTTAATAGCATGAGCTTAATGACAATCTGAAGGGGCCCACGGTACCAAGAGAAATTGAAAGGAGGCATCTTGCTGTAGCAGAGGAGTATGTTCCAGTAGCAGTTGATGCACATACACACACTGAAAGATGCTACAAGAGTTTATGGTCATTTACATCAAGTCATCAAAAAAATGCAACAACAAGAGCTGTAGATTGACAAAAGATTCAGAATTTGTGCATGTTTGGGTGTAGAATCAGATTGACAAAAATCAACTCACTAACAATTACCAACAATAAATCAGTAAGATCCCTCAACAGTTAAGATGTAAATAATTGTAACCATTATTGAAATTCATGAGTCCTTATAACTGCTATAAAAATAAAGAGTGATCAAGTACACATTCTGGAGAACCAAGGAAACAAGTAGTGTCCTGCTGGAGACAGTTTAGTCCAGATGGTAGAATACTGTGTACAATAGAAACAAGAATTGAAAAATTGTGAGAAAGATTTTGTTAAAGACATCCAAGAACTTGCCTTTTGCAATGGGAGCCCTTGGCCCAGGGTCATCGACATGGAACAAGGCCTCCCATGTGTTGCTCTTTGCATACTCAGCTCCATCGTCACCGAGCAATGCATACACCTCGATTCCTCCATATCTACCAACAACCTGCATAGTTTCCCTCAGAATGGTCATCATCAATTCATCAAACATTTTTTTCCCTTGAATGACAGACTTGCAAAGTTCCTTTTTATATAAAAAAACATAGAATATATTGCCTAAACAAAAACATCGAGTACTGCAAAGTATTCAAGCAGAAGAACTGAAATGGTCACTCGTTCAATCCATTGAACAGCTCAAACGTCCAGTGTTTTATTGTTCATCAAGAAAATTTTAGTTTCGGTGTACTATGCTAGTCACGGCAGCACTGGGAGCTAGCTAGCTAGCGTCATCTTGTTGGTTGCTTACCCACTCAGCGATGCTGTGGGGGTCGGTGGCCTGGCCTCACCGCGAGCGCACCCGCTGCCGTGGCGGCGCCGGTGTGCCCCCGCCAGCTGCGCCGGCCTGCAGCTGAGCCACACCGCTGCCTGACGCACCTCCTCCTCCTCCGCCGCCGCCTCCGGCCGGTCGGATGAGCGAGCTCATTGCCACTTCGCCAGCGCGCAGCAGCAGCAGGAGAAGCTGCAACTCTGGCGCGATCGACATTGAGAGGAAGGACGGTGAGGCCGATGAACAAGAACATAGACCGCAGGGAGATGAGGCTGCTGGGGATCACCCAAGTGGAGTACACCACCCTGAGAAATCCCGGCGACCTGCGGCTGCAACTCGTCTTGTTGCTGAAAGCAGACGTCGAGTCTGATGATCCATCAGCAGGTCCTGCAACCTGTGTCACATTGGGATCATGTACTGATGAAGTGATGAGCATTGAGCAATTGATCATCCACAGTGGTGTTAGTTGTTCTCAAGCTTGTAAGCCTTAAAAAATTTGATGTCCCTGATGTATATAAAGATTGATGCTTTGCAACAAATTTGTGCTGTAATTTGCGCTATTAGTGTGTAGTGAATTTTTAGACAGTTATTATGCTACTACTGTATATATGTACTTGGGAGATTTTTAAGGTGCATTAAATCTGAACCAAACAACTTTAATTTAGGATTCATCAATCGTCTACTCTGTAGTATACACTCTGTAGGTTCCGAGCTTGAGTTACATTGGAACCTTTGTATACTGATCATGGTGTATTTCGGAAAATCTTCAGATGACACTCCAAGCTCCAGGACATCCATTTTGAGGAATATCAACTGGTTTTTGCACATTGTAGTAGCAAAATTAGAAGAAAGGAGCAGCGAGTGGAATCATCACCTGGGTGAGCTTGGCGTTGAGGAGGCCCTCGGTGTAGCCGCCCTCGGCAGGGGAGCGGTTCTCGATGGCGTACACCTGGTCCTTGTACCACAGCAGCAGGATCTCCTCCCCGTCCTGCACGATCACCCGCCGCTCCCCTCGCGGCAGCGCTGCCAGCGGCACCACCCGCACCCAGTTCCCGTCGCCTCCGAAACATAGAATATATTGCCTGAACAAAAACATCAAGTACTGCAAAGAATTTAAGCAGAAGAACTGAAATGGTCACACGTTCAATCCATTGAACAGCTCAAACGTCCAGTGTTCTATTGTTCATCAAGAAAATTTTAGTTTCGGTGTACTATGCTAGTCATGGCAGCACGGGGAGCTAGCTAGCTAGCGTCATCTTGTTGGTTGCTTACCCGCTCGGCGATGCTGTGGGGGTCGGTAGCCTGGCCTCGCCGCGCGCGCACCCGCTGCCATGGCGGCGCCGGCGCGCACCCGCCAGCCGCGCCGGCCTGCGGCCGAGCCACACCACCGCCTGACGCACCTCCTCCTCCGCCGCCGCCGACGCCCCCGAAGCTCTGTGTCGGCCCGCCTGCTGCTGCGGAGGCGAGCAAGAACACCGGTCAGGGAGAGAAAGGAATGATTTTGTGGTGTGCTGCGGAATTGGCTGCGGCGGGCTTGAGCAAGGCCTGGACGTCGCCGCCCGATCCGCCGCTGCCAAGGGTGAGAGGGAGGAGCAGGCCGTCCCCGCTGCCGCCGGCCGGCGAGCGTCCGATGCCCTGGAGCATCATGTGGTGGCCCTGCCTCAGATCGGCGAGCTGCTGCAGTACATCTGCTTCACGGCGGCCGCGCCTCCACCGCCGCCGCCAAGGAGGAGGAGGAGCGGGAGGGCGAGAAGGAGTGGGCGGATAGGGAGGCGCTAGAGCCCTGCCTCAGATCGGCGAGCTGCTGCAGTACATCTGCTTCACGGCGGCCGCGCCTCCACCGCCGCCGCCAAGGAGGAGGAGGAGCGGGAGTGCGAGAAGGAGTGGGCGGATAGGGAGGCGCTGGAGCGACGGCGGCGTCGGTGGCGGCGGCGGCGGCGCCAGTGAGAAGAGGCGGAGGAATGATTCGTGAGTCTTCGCGAGCTCGTGGCTGTTCTTCGGCGCGTGTTGCCGCATCGGGCGGTTGCTGGTTGATACCTAGATCCGACGGTCGAAACGCGTGGGAAACGCTGAGCTCTGGTTGTACCACGTGGCACGTTTCTCGGGCCGAGAACGTGCATCCGTTTCGTATTTAAGGCTACTCGGATCTATATCTTTCATTCACAAAAGATTTTTTAATAATATGGCATTAAATTTAAAACAAAAGAGTGAATCAGTTTCATGTAGATGAAATCATTTATACACGAATACCAACTCTTAATGGGGTCTATAAAACCACATTATGATAATTTGAAACACTATTTCATTTTCTTGTTATTTATGTGGTTATTTTGGAAACATTAATATAAAACCCCCATTGAAATTAGCCTTAAGAGATTGCTATTTTTCTGTGATATGGTGCATCCACGTCATCTGAATTGTTTTAGACAGATGGATCTTAGTTGCAAGGCTAGGATTATAGGATTGCCTAAGACAATACTACATGCAGATATATATAAGCCATCATTTAAGCCCGATTCAGGTCAAGCCCAACCATCGGAGGTCTGTTCCCTTTGGTCGCTTTGTCTTCATCAGTTCGTTGTTTCTCATTGTCAGTTATCGAATTTTTTTATTTATATATTTTTTTAATAAAATATTTACAAAATTACATTTTTATTTTAAAAATTTACAGAACTCATAACGCTCTTTGGGAGGGCGTTATTTAATAAATCGTTCTCCCAAAGGGCGATTTAATGATGTGGCTGATGGCTGTTGCTGGGCGGCCGACGGCCGACGGCCATCAGCACTTTTCAGGCGGCCCCTAGCGCCGAAAACACCACCCTCTAACAGGGCGCAATGTGGCGCCACCTGTAAAATGCGGCCGCGGGGCCGGCCATTTTACAGCGGCCCCCTTGCCGTTCCTCCTAGAGGGCGGTTTTTAGGCGTCGTCTGCAAATTGGACCCATTTATGTCAAAAAAAAATCGCCCTATCAGAGGCGTATTTTTTTACTACCTCACTCATAAAACCCTCTCCAAGCCTCCAAAAATTCATAAAAATCCATAAAAAATAACAGAAAAAAAAGAAGAAAGAGTGAGGTGACGGGCGAACGGAAAGCGGCGAGCCCAGCCAGGTTACGGATTCATTACAGTAATATTCTATAACTCTTGTAATTTTCATTTCTTTCATTAAATGTCTATAGTATGTGTAGTATTGTTATAACTACTTTATTTCACAGTGTAAGTAAATGTTTAGGTTTGATTCATAAGAGTGTAGATCTTTTTTTATATTGAAGTTTGCTAACGCTTAAAGATATTGATAGAACGCATGGAGAAGTTATGTTTTTTACTAGATGAGAGCATAGTGGAGAAACGCTAGGAGATAGAATAATAAGACGATGGCATTTACTTTTTTGTGTCATGCTGTAGTAATACCGTAGGTAGTAGTATGTATAAGTATTTTATTGGATAGCGAGTATAACTTTGCGTTTTATATTGGTTATAATTCATAGGTTGCTTATGGGATGCATTCCGCGTATGTCCAGTCGTCTACGATCTTCGATGACGTTGCCTCCGCCAATGTGTTGGTGTGAGATAAGCAAGTCGCACTAGTGAGGAAGGATTACACATACTGGCAAATGTATTGAATAGTGTGCTATTATGCGTACTCTTCGGAGAAGCCGAAGCCACAAGCGAGAAGGGAAGACGAAGAAGCCAGTTGGAGGTTAATAGAATTACTCTAGGTAGGTACTGAAATATTTTGAACCTTTGAGCTAACAACTTTGTATATGTGTTGACGCCGAAAACCACCGGGCCGTTCGGCGTCTGGAGACACGCGAAGGCCTGAGAGATTTGCTTCACTCCAGTGCAGGTCCTAAAATCTTGAGGTTCGTAGGTGTGCCAGTCAATTTGACCCTGCAATTCACAAGGAGATAGAAAATATTAGATCAATGAGCTAATCGGCTGGAAGCCGATCTTGACTTGTCTCATCGGCCGATGGTCGATATAAACTGTAGCACCTATACACCGACTGGAAGCCGATGATGGCATGAGCAGTAACATAATAATAGCAATATCAAACTAGCCGATTGCCGAAAGGATATTCAAAAATTGGCTATAAACTGATAAAATGAATAGGCAGAATGTGTAAATAAATAAATTGAATGAACTCCAGCCGATTGTGATTAAAATTACTAGCGTCGCCACAAAGGTGCTGCCCGCACCCGTGCCCGGGCCCTTGCTCGTGCCTGCGCCCGAATCTTCGCCTGTTGTCCGTGCCCGTACGGGTCCTTGCCTATACTCGCGTCCGGATCCTTACCTGCTGTTCGTGCCCGTGCCCGGGTCCTCGTCTGTGCTCGTGCCCGGGTCCTTACCTACTGTTCGCGCCCGGGTACTTGCTTGCTGTTCGTGCCTGGGTTCTCGCTCGTGCTCACGCCCGGGTTAGCAGCGATTTTCTAAATGTTTACGACAAATCGGTTGGATATAAAGATAACTTATCGGCTAAGCACTTCGATAAAACATCGCATAAAACCCATCGGCTTATTAAGAGTAAAGTTATTATTACCAGTCTAGTAGATCGGACCCAACCGTTTGCAGCACAGACTAGTGACGATAACAAGACCTCGATAGGCCGATAGATCTAATGCGATCGTGATGAGCTATATGATAACTTATCGGCTATACATTCCGATAAAACACTTGCACAGAAATATCAACCTAGTAGGAATAACTTATCGGAGGCAGTTTAATAGGTCGGACCTAACCGATGCAGTATAAACTGTCGATAAGTTACACCCAGTAAGCCGATACAATCTGTGCACGCGTGATGTGATATATCTAATCGATCTATGAGGTCAAACTAAACTGATGCAGCCATAGATAAAATAGATATATCGTGGTAAGCCGTCCACCGTGAACCGACTAGAATATCGGACTTAACCGAGGAAGTCCTAGTCGATGCGGTGTCCGAGGTGACGAGACTTACCCTCTCGCAGGAGGTCGAACTTAACCGATGCAGCCCGGCTCGAGAAGCAAGAACCCATCGAAAGGGTGGCGATGCGCCGAAATTGTATTGATCTGATTGATGTAGATATCTTACAAAGCACCCAGGCATACGTATTTATACCCCGAGTTGATACGAGTCCTCATTGGACACGGTACAAGATTTCCTAAACACAAAAGGAAACACTAATAGGACCCGATCAGACATGATACCAGGTCTCCTAAAGATAAACACCAGCACTTGCCTAATTAATAGATACAGTAATTAATTGCCACGTGTGGTCTTCACGGCTTCTTCTTGGATTCGGTCCCTCTTGGATCAACTTCCGTTAGTTAACTGTAATTTTCTCCTTAACCGAATCTGATACAGAGCCATACCAAATTTTGGCGTTAACACATGCCCCCTAATTTCGGAGTTCTCTATAGGACTTCGAAATTCTTTCATTTTGGGCCTTTAGATTCCTTCCATACCGAGACGGCCCAAGGTAGCCCACTTGCCTTAATTGTTTAAAACAGTGCCAACGGCCTCGATTCCCGCCCGGTCATCATACCTCTATAAACTGCTTCATCTCCCTAGCCTTTTTTACACTTTCACATCACCAGAGCACTACCGCTTCATCTTCCAAGACCTCGACGAACTCCGGCGAACTTAGACGAACCGTCGCATCTCCTTTCTTCGACCGCTGATTCCTGCTCTTCTCCTCCCGGCGCAATGGCATCAGCATCCGCAGTCCCCGAGGTAATCTTTCTGCCCGACTGTTTTTTTTTCTGATTTTGTAGCCTAGATGAATCCAATCTGCCATGTTCTTTACCTGTTCTTCGTCATGTTCTTGTTCACTGTAGCACCTCAGGAATCAAGTTCTGATCCCAACCACCCAGATTTCTTCTATCACGGCCCAATGGGTAGCGAGGATCCCACAGATTTTATCAGCGCCGAGACCCAATGTATTCCTTTCAAGAACTCCGCCATGTTAGTCAGTGATTGGACCAATAGCTTCAGATCATGGCCGAGCAAGCTTCCTGGGTGGAGGGATTGGTATATTAGAGTATCGGCCGCGAAGAGACCCCTGGGAAGAATCAAATATCGGCCACTGCATCAACCTTTCTCTGGCCGATATGGAAAAGAACGAGCCCCTGCTTGCATCGGCTTCATATTTCTGGTCAGATGCTCTCAACGCCTTCATGTTCGGGCACGGGCCGATGACCCCCACCTTGATGGATGTAACTATGCTCACCTGCCTCGACACAACGAGTTACATCGACCCCTTCAGGCTCTGATTCAAGCCTGCTCATCGGCTCCAAGCGAAGAACATTGGTGGCTGGTCCAGGTATATATCCATCCATAATAAGGGAACTGGACCAGTCGATGATCGGGAACATGTCGCCTTTTTGAACTTGTGGCTGGAACGGTTTGTTTTTGGTGGCGCAACCCTCGGCCCGACGACCAACATGCAATGCCTGGCAGAGTGTTTGGCCGATCGGAAACAAATCCCCTTGGGGAATACCTCCTTGGTGCCACTTATCAGCTACTACATCAAGTAGCGACCACGCTATCGGCCAGCCAGCCCATCGGCCATATTGGGGGTCCTTGGTGGTTCGTGCAACTATGGCTCAACATCTACACCTCCAAGGCCTTTTCTGAGACCTCTTTTCTCAACCAATCCTTCCCAGCCGATCACACAGAAGACGAGGAACTTACTTACCGCCGATGCATCTCTATGGGCGAAGCTGCATCGGCTCTTCCTGGCGGCAAGATAACACCCGCTGGACTTAGCCAATGGTTCAAGGTGTTTTATTACGGCTTCACCAGGGAAGCCACACTTTGGTTTGCATACAATGATGCATCGTCATTCGAAATGCCTTCCAACTTCAATCCACTCAATGCTCTAGAAGACGATGAATCGAAGGCCATATTTCTATCGGCTGTTACCCCCTGTCTACTGCCGACTGGCTTCTCTCTGGGCCGATTGCAACCATCATACGAATTCTACCATCCATCGGTCGACTCCCGTCAGTTGGGTCTTGGTCAACTTCCGATCGGCCTATTCTTCGTTGATAAACTTCAAGCTCGGGGCAATGTCAACAATGCCCTAGAGTATGATCGAATGCGGACCTTAACAGAATCTCTTCCCCTAGGCGCCGCCACCGAGGTGAATGTATGTACCGCCAACACAAAGCTTTTTGCCCGATGGTGGTCAGAATGGAGGAGACATCTATTCAACTTGGCTGTCATCCACTACTGTTCTCGCCTCAACGCCGACTACATCGAATCCGATGACAAGGTAACACCCATAAACCTTAATCACCACCTCCGATCATCCCTCATTCTTAATTTTGCAGGCTGCCCACGTCGAGCCCCCAACGACAAGCACTAGCAGTCGGCCGATCATGTATCAACCCCCATCGGCCACTCCGAACTTAGGGCGCGATGCTCCTTCTCCATCGGCTCTCCTCCAGGCGCCCCGGCCGACAGGACAGAAGCGCAAAAACCTGGCGCATCGCCCTTCTCTCAAGAAGCAGAAAACCAATGCCGATGTCATGGTCACGACGCCATCTACTCTCCAAACAACATCGGCCCCCTCATCTCCTCGGGTATGTACTAAGTCTTGATATTATTATCTGTTTTTCCATCTTTCTCATCAGTTTCATTTTCAGCTCGAGTCATCGGCTCCTGAACCTCAACCTTCTACTGACATCCCTCCGAGCACCGAACCGATGACTTCTCCAGCCGCTCCAATGTCAGCACCCAGTCCCCAAGCCGTTAATGAGGCTGTTCTTACTACATCGCCTAACATCAGCCATTCTGAAGAACATCCTACTCATCCACTTGAAGCCGATGCCACCCAAGCTGCCGATGCCCTACCTCAGGTAGTCTCTATATATCCATACTTCGCTTTTAACTCTTCACTGATCCTTTCACCGATGTCAATTTGCAGTCCTTGGCCGATTTGTTCTCCTTTGACATCGGCAAGTACTTAGAGGCAGAAGAAGCAACAGCCACCAGCGCAGCAACCAAACCATCCTTCCCAGCCGATGTGCGTGAGTACTTAATGAGCATCATCAGTCGGTTGGAAAATCCGATCGACGCACTAGTGGAAGATTGCGGTCCGATCCGGGCAAGACTTGCAGATATCGAACATCATTTGCCCAAAGAACTTATCGACGCACTGACTCCCGCGGCATATCTGGAATCTCACAGATTCAAACTCATCAAGCTTAGGCAGCGCATAGCCGATCGTGCTGATCAACAGAAGATAATCCAAGATATTCAAGCCGATCGGCTGTCAGCCCAAACAGAGAAGAAAAAGCTTGATGACATGGTAACTGCCCCTCAAGAGCTCCAATCCAGGTTGGACCAACTGAAGAAAAAGGAAGCCGATTTGCTGGCAGAACTTGAGAAAGTTCGTAAGGATCTTGAAGCAACAGAATCCCAGCTTACCGGCCTACCACAAGCTATACAATACCAAGAAGCCAAGGTCGCAGCAACGGTGCGTCAAGTCGTTCATCGGCGCAAAAATTTGAAGATCATTCCGGGCTCCGATGAAGACGACATTCGTGCCATCAATGAGATTGACCAGATCCGCCTGCGCGCGATCGAAACAACTTAGAATTTTTTGTAAAACCTTAATACTATTGATGTTGCTTCGGAACACGCCAATCATTTTTTGCTGTAACATAATCTAATCGGCACTGTTGCTTGTTTCAATTGTCCCTTAGTATCTTTTGTCTGTTTGATCTAAAGGCGATATCAATTAATATTGGCTATCTTTAGGCGATGCAAAAACATCGGCTTTCTGAATTGTTTTAGAAATCGGCCGCATCCAGCCGATTCAGGAGTTAATCCAAACGCTCGGATAGTACTTCTTGAGATATTTCCCGTTAAGCGCTTTAGCAAACTCCGCCCCTCCAAGATCTTCTAGTATATAGGCATTACCAGGCACACAATGATTAATCCGATAGGGCCCTTCCCAATTAGGCAACCACTTTCCAAACTTATTATCTCTGGACCCGATCGGCAAAATCAATTTCCACACAAGATCCCCCTCAGCAAATGATTTATTCACCACTTTTCTGTTTTAATGCCTAGCTGCCTTAGCTTTGTTTTCCTTGATCCTCTCCAGTGCCCCTAACCGATTCTGAGCCAAATCTTCAAGTTTATCTGTCATTAATTTATAATAATCATCGGCTGTCAATTGATCTTGTAAAGAAATCCTCCTAGAGTCGATGTTAGTCTCCAAGGCAAAACTGCTTCGTGTCCATATACCAGTTGGTAAGGTGGCACCCGGGTAGATCCATGACACGCCATCCGATATGCCCATAATGAATCGGCTAACGTAGTATGCCATCTTCGCGGCTGTTCATCAATCTTCCGCTTAATCAACTTGATCAAACTCTTATTAGAAGCTTCCGACTGTCCATTAGCCTGAGCATAATAAGGTGATGAATTTAATAACTTGATTCCCATACTGGCAGCAAACTGTTGAAACTCATCGAACACGAAAATAGATCCCTGATCAGTAGTTATCGTCTGAGGAATCCCAAACCGATAAATTATGTGCTCCTTTACAAACTCGATCGCTTCTTTGGACGTAACTTTCTTCAGAGGAATCGCTTTTACCCACTTTGTAAAATAATCTGTTGCCACCAATATGAATTTATGTCCCATACTTGATGGAGGAAAAACCTGGCCGATCATGTCAATTCCCCATCCTCTGAATGACCACGGTTTAATGATAGGATTCATAGCCGATGCTGGTGCTCGTTGTATATTTCCAAACTTCTGGCAATCTTGATATCCTTTATAGTACCTGAAGCAATCTCCCAGCATTGTCGGCCAAAAATACCCTACTCTTCTCAGCAACCACTTCATCTTATGAGCCGATTGATGAGTCCCACAAACACCCTCATGCACTTCGCACATAACCACTTTGGCTTCTTCCAAATTCAGGCATCTCAGCAGAACTCCTTCAAAAATCCGATAATATAAGTCCCCATCAAGCAGCACATATTTAGTAGCTTTATACCGAAGCTTCCTAGAAACCGATTGCGACGGATTTTGTAGATAACCAACTATTTCCTGTCTCCAATCATCGGCTTTATCCTGAACATCATTATCGGCTATTTCAACCTCAACCTGTCTATTTAGCCGATAACCAGAAGCAATTTGCGCAAGATCATTGGCTTCTAAATTCTGCTTCCTAGGAATATGATCTATTGATACCATCTTGAAATCCTTTAACAAATCTGTACACTCCTCATAATATGATCTCAAAACATCATCCCTGCACTCATATTCCCCCGACAACTGCTTGATCACCAACAAAGAATCACTAACAATCTCTAAGATATCGGCCCCGATCTCCTTCAAAAGTTGAAGTCCTTTCAACACCGCCTCGTACTCTGCCTGATTATTGGTCCGATAAGGTTTAATTGTAAAAGCAAACTCGAAACTTGCCCCCCGAGGCGATACAATGACCAGTCCGATACCAGATCCATGCTTGCAAACCGATCCATCAAAAAACAAAGTCCATGGGATCGGCTCCACATAATTCTCACAATTCCCTCTGTGCTGCACAATGAAATCGGCCACCGCTTGTCCCTTGATTGCTTTAGCCGATTCATATCTCAAGTCAAACTCGGTCAAGGCAAAGATCCATTTACCAACTCGCCCTTTCAAAACTGGAGCCAACAACATGTACTTTACCACATCGGCCTTGCAAACCACCATGCATTCAGCCGATAGGATATAATGCCTCAACTTTGTGTATGAGAAATATAGACAAAGGCATAATTTCTCCACCGCAGGATATCTTGTTTCAGCATCCAAAAGTCTTCTGCTTAGATAGAATACGACTCGCTCCTTGCCTTCAAACTCTTGAATTAAAACAGACCCGATGGACTTCTCATCGGCTGATAAGTATAACTTGAACGGCACTCCTTTCTGTGGCGGAATTAGGACCGGTGGGGAACTCAAATAACTCTTAATTCCATTAAATGCCTTCTGCTGATCTGCCCCCCACACGAACTCTTGATCAGTTTTCAACTTCAACAACGGAGTAAAAGATTCAATCCTTCCCGATAAATTTGATATAAATCTCCTTACAAAATTAATCTTGCCGATCAATGACTGTAACTCTGTCTTGTTACTTGGTGGCTCTGTAGTCTTAATGGCTCTGATGCTCCTTTGACTAACTTCAATTCCTCGCTCATGCACCATAAAACCCAAAAATTGCCCAGCCGATACACTAAAAGCGCATTTGTTAGGATTCATCCTTAGCTCGTATTTCTTGGCCGTTTCCAGTACTTTTTGCAAATCGGCTATATGGCTTTCCTCACTCTTAGACTTAACCACCACATCGTCGATGTAAATTTCCACTAGCAAGCCGATAAGATCATGAAATATATAATTCATCGCCCTCTGATAAGTCGCACCGGTGCTTTTTAACCCAAACGTCATTACTACCCACTCATATAAGCCGATAGCTCCAGGACACCGAAACGCAGTCTTGTGTATATCTTCCTCTGCCATAAAAATCTGATTGTATTCTGCATTGCCGTCCATGAAGCTAATAATCTTGTGGCTTGATGCTGCATCCACCAATAAATCCGCTATCGGCATCGGGTACTCATCCTTAGGGGTAGCTTTATTTAAATCCTGAAAATCAATACATATTCTCAATTTTCCATTCTTCTTTTCTACCGGGACGATATTAGAAACCCACTCAGCATATCGGCACGGCCTTATAAACTTGGCATCATATAATCTTGTGATTTCCGCTTTGATCGGCTCATACAACTCTGCCTTGAACCTCCTTGGAGCCTGTTTGAACGGCCGATATCCTGGTTTAATGGGTAGCCGATGTTCAACAATTGATCGGCTTAATCCTAGCATCTCATGATACTCCCAAGCAAAACAATCCCGATACTCCTTCAACAGTGTTATTAATTCTTCTCGAAGTTCAGGACATAACTTTTTGCTTATGTACGTCGGCCTTGACTTATCTCCTGGTCCTATGTCGATTTCCTCTAAATCATCGGCTGACGTAAACCCTTGTCCCAGTTTGCCCTCGAAATCTTCAATGGAGCCCATCAGAGTAACAACTCGGAGCCGACTTGCTGAATCGGTTGTATCCCTTGGCTGGTAACCTTAAGATAATCTCCTTCCCATGTTTTTCTAGACAAGCAATCAACACCATTGGCTTCCCAGACCGGCAAATCGGTCATTGCAATATTGGTTGACCGATCTGCTAGGACTACCTCGACTTGATCTCCTTGCCATTGTATCAAACATTGATGCATCGTCGAGGGCACGCAACAGTTCGTGTGAATCCAATCCCTGCCAAGAAGCAGACTATATGATCATTTTCCATCGATAATGAAAAACGTGGTAGATAATGTCTTATTTCCCACTGTCAACTCCACGTTCAACACGCCTTTCGCCTCTGATGAATTCCCACCGAAGTCTTTTAGCACCATATTTGTCTTGTTCAAATCTTCGGCAGTCTTCCCTAATTTTCGAAATGTAGCATAAGGCATTAGATTAACAGCTGCTCCCCCATCAACCAGCATCTTCGTCATCGGCTTCCCATTCACATAGCCCTTGATATATAATGGCTTTAAGTGCCAATTCTCTGACTCCTCAGGTTTATCAAATATGGCCTAATCGGGTTGCAACGTTAGCCGAGCGAAAACTTCCTCATTGCCTTCTTCGTCTGATGAAAGCGCCTTGTATTCTCGGGGCAAAAAGAAAACCATATTTATTGGAGCCGATGGATCGTCATCGTCCTTCCTCTTCACACGCCATACTTGTTTAGTCCTCTTGTGACGATGATCGGCTTCCTCTTGATCTTGCCTCTGTTCTTCCTGTTGCTCTCAGTGTCGTAGTCGTTGCGCTCTTCTCTTCTGATTCTTTGTGAATATTCCGCTAGGACACTATTGAGGATTTTGGACTTGTTTTTCATGTACTTCCTCTTTATTTTCTTCAAAGAATTCTTCGTGGACCAGCCCTAATCGGCTATGTACCGATGCCCGTCTCCTGGGTGGCCGATCCTGCGAAAGACTTCCCTGCTGATCCCGCTGAAACCTCAGATTATCGCACTCAGGGCAATCTTCAATTGATGGTAATCTCATCCCTTGATCCCAGCAGAATCAGAAGAACGGACAATCCCAATGTGGATTAAATCTCTCCCTATCCGGCTCAATCCACCGCTCTTCGTACTTTGAATATTTCTCTATCATTCCTGATGAAGTAATCCTTGATTACGATTCACATGCCTTCCTTCATTGGCTTGAGTCCTTGACGACGATCCCGTATAAACCATATTCACGGGGAACGGGTGTCCGTCGATTTTCATCGGCTTTTTGTCTTCGAATTTGATTCTCCCTTGTTCAACAGCCGATTGAATTTGTTGCCGAAAAACTTTGCACTCGTTGGTGTGATGCGATATAGTATTGTGCCACTTGCAATATCTTTTCTTCTTCAGTTCTTCGGCTGATGGAATCACGTGATTTGGCGGCAGTTGTATCTGCTTCTCTTGCAGCAGTAGATCAAAGATTTTATCGGCTTTATTAATGTCAAAGTCATATCGCTCCTCCTTGCCGATATCCTTGACCCACGGGCATGATAATGATTTTTTGTTCCTAGCCCACTCCGCCAATCCAACTTCACCATCGGATCCCTCATCGTCTGAGTCCGATGAATAAACCTGTACCTGAGCAACCCTTCTCTGATATTTATCCTTTTTTGCCTCTTGAAATCGGCTTTCATGAGCCGATACCTTCTGTACCAGGTGCGCCAGGGACTCAAACTCCTGTGATGAAAACCTTTCTTTGATTGGTGCTAACAGACCTTGGAAAGCCAAGTCGGCTAGATGTCCATCGCTCAGGTTCAGACTGTAACATCGGTTTCTAACGTCCCGAAATCGCTGAATATATTCCGGTACTGTTTCATCTCGTCGTTGCCTAACCGATGTTAGATCTGTCAGTCTCATCTCATGAATTCCAGCAAAGAAGTATTTGTGAAACTGTTTTTCTAGATCGGCCCATCCCCGAACTGAATTCGGTGGTAATGAAGAGAACCATGTGAAAGCCGATCCAGATAGCGACAATGGGAAAAACCTTACTCTCAGAGCCTCCTCAGCCGATGCCTCTCCGCACTGTGCCAGGAATCGGCTGACGGGTTCTACTGTAGATGTGCTGTCTTGCCCTGAGAATTTGGAAAAATCTGGAACCCTGTATCGGTGTGGCAATGGCACTCTATCAAACCACTCGGGATATGGATGCCGATACATAAATGTTTGCTCCTTAGGCTTGATCCCAAATTGTTCCCTTACTATTTCTGCAACCCTTGTTGATAAATCCTCTTCCCTCGGGTTGTCCTGTTGATACTGTACAGGAGGAGTTTGTTGCCGATTCTGTCTAGGATATTCCCTTTGGTAACTACCTGGATCGGCCCCAGCTCCTGGATAATTTTGCTGATATCCCCCATAATAAGCAGATCGATGGTATCCAGCAGGAATATCCTGTTGCCTCCCAGCCTAGTTGTGTGTAAACAGGTTTTTCGGTATGTCACTGTTTATCCCATAAGTAACCTGATTTGGCTCTGTTTTTGGCGGGAAATAGACAGGACCCCGAGTAGGCTCTTGAACAATTGATCCGTCTACTGTCTTCTTGATGAGATTATGAAGCGTGTTTACCAGGATCCCAGACTGATTGATGAGCGCGTGATGTACTGCTTCATTCACCATCTCCTGTAAGGGTTTTACTAGTGGACTTTCAGGTGGTGTGCGGCTCGATTCACCAAACAGAACTGGTTTAGGAAACTGCGTCTTCTGAATCGGCCCTTGTCTTGTCATGCTGAAGGATTCTAAGCACAGCTTCTGAAAACTGGCCATATTTTGCTCGACTTGCTGTTTTTGTTCTTAGTTAAACCCTCCATGCTGACCGAAATCACGTTGTCTGTTTTTATCTCTTTTCCGGCCATGTTGAAATTCCAATTGAGACTTTGTGTCCAAACTTCGCGTCCCACCAGGCGTGCCAAAAACGTGTTGACGCCGAAAACCGCCGGGGCCGTTCGGCGTCTGGAGACATGCGAAGGCCTGGGAGATTTCCTTCACTCCAGTGCAGGTCCTAAAATCTTGAGGTTCGTAGGCGTGCTAGTCAATTTGACCCTGCAATTGACAAGGAGATAGAAAATATTAGATCAATGAGCCAATCGGCTGGAAGCCGATCTTGACTCGTCTCATCGGCCGATGGCCGAAATGAACTGTAGCACGTATACACCGACTGGAAGCCGATGATGGCATGAGCAGTAACATAATAATAAGCAAATATCAAACTAGCCGATTGCCGAAAGGATATTCAAAAATCGGCTATAAACTGATAAAATGAATAGGCAGAATGCGTAAATAAATAAATTGAATGAACTCCAGCCGATTGTGATTAAAATTACTAGCGTCGCCGCAAAGGTGCTGCCTGCACCCATGCCCGGGCCCTTGCTCGTGCCTGCGCCCGGATCTTCGCCTGCTGTCTGTGCCCATACCCGGGTCCTTGCCTGTACTCGTGTCCGGATCCTTACCTGCTGTTCGTGCCCGTGCCCGGGTCCTCGCCTGTGCTCGTGCCCGGGTCCTTACTTGCTGTTCGCGCCCGGGTACTTGCTTGCTGTTCGTGCCCGGGTTCTTGCTCGTGCTCGCGCCCGGGTTAGCAGCGATTTTCTAAATGTTTGCGACAAATCGGCTGGATATAAAGATAACTTATCGGCTAAGCACTCCGATAAAACATCGCATAAAACCCATCGGCTTATTAAGAGTAAAGTTATTATTACCAGTCTAGTAGATCGGACCCAACCGTTGCAGCACAGACTGGTGATGATAACAAGACCTCGATAGGCTGATAGATCTAATGCGATCGTGATGAGCTATATGATAACTTATCGGCTATACATTCCGATAAAACACTTGCACAGAAAATATCAACCTAGCAGGAATAACTTATTGGAGGCAGTTTAATAGGTCGGACCTAACCGATGCAGCACAAACTGTCGATAAGTTACACCCAGTAAGCCGATACGATCTGTGCACGCGTGATATGATATACCTAATCGATCTATGAGGTCAAACTAAACTGATGCAGCCATAGATAAAATAGATATATCGTGGTAAGCCGTCCACCGTGAACCGACTAGAATATCGGACTTAACCGAGGAAGTCCTAGTCGATGCGGTGTCCGGGGTGACGAGACTTACCCTCTCGCAGGAGATCGAACTTAACCGATGCAGCCCGGCTCGAGAAGCAAGAACCCGTCGAAAGGGTGGCGATGCGCCGAAATTGTATTGATCTGATTGATGTAGATATCTTACAAAGCACTCGGGCATACGTATTTATACCCCGAGTTGATACGAGTCCTTATTGGACACGGTACAAGATTTCCTAAACACAAAAGGAAACACTAATAGGACCCGATCAGACACGATACCAGGTCTCCTAAAGATAAACACCAGCACTTGCCTAATTAATAGATACAGTAATTAATTGCCACGTGTGGTCTTCACGGCTTCTTCTTGGATTCGGTCCCTCTTGGATCAACTTCCATTAGTTAACTGTAATTTTCTCCATAACCGAATCTGATATAGAGCCATACCAAATTTTGGCGTTAACAATATGTCAAGGCACCGAAGCCTCCTCCGCCTCTGTGCGACTTTGTGCAGTGGATAGATACGGAGATCCGTCCACAGGACGCAAAGTTTCTTCGCAGTTTAAAAGATTGGAACAGGGAGCGGTGCGAACGTCGTTAGGCGACGCAAGAAGAGTGGGAGGCTGAGCAGAAGAGGAAGGAGGAGAAGGAGCGGCAGGAGAAGGAAGCCCGTGAGGCAGAAAGGGAGAGAAAGCAGCAGAGGGCACTGCGTGCAAAGGAAGCTGGGCTGGAGGCGGCGAGAAAGAGGAAGTACCCACGCTGTACACAGTAGTTGCATATTTAGTCGGATATCCGTTTGAAATTCCCTAAGGCATGTAATAACGATAACTAGAAATGTTTCATGTGCCGTTTGTACTCGTTGGATGGATAATTTCATTACGTTTGTAAGCAATTAACATGTGCTGGGTTGTCACCGTTTGGAATCTACTTTTGCCATGAGGTTGAAACTCGAAAATTCATGTTTTTGATCAGTTTCGTCGCGAACATAGATCGTGAGGAGTACATCGTTTGATCGACGAGCGTAAACGAAGTAAAGGGGTTGAAGCATCTAGGCCCCATTGTTGATTTTGGTAATTGATGACAAGCGCTAATGTGGACCAACCATTGTGTTTGAGTATATGCAAAAAAAAGTTAGGTCCATATGGCAAGGAGGATGACCACCAATTAAATTTGATGGCGCAAAGCTATGGAGTTGTGACGCAGGTGCCGGTCGGACCGCGAATACCTGGCCGGTCGGACCGAATAGATCCAGTATCGATAGTGAGTTGTAGTGGGGGTGGCAGTCGGACTGCATCCCCAACCAGGTCGGACCGACCTGATCCAGTACCGACATGGAATTGTAGTGGGGGGCGCGGTCGGACCGACTCCACCTCCCGGTCGGACCGGCCGGATCCAGTACCGACAGGGCGTTCTAGTTGCGGTGGCGGTCAGACTGCCTCCACCACCCGGTCGGACCGGCCGGATCTAGTACCGACAGGAAGTTCTAGTTGGGGCGGCAGTCGGACCGCCTCTACACAGCCGGTCGGACCGGCCGCATCCAGTACCGACAGCACAAATGAGATAGGGTGCCGGTCGGACCATCTCTTTACCTGCGGTCTGACCGGCTGGTATTTTTTAGATGTTGAATTTAGACCCGGTTGGACCGATCCTTTGCCTGCGGTCGAACCAGAAATGACCTGAGTTGGGGATTTCGGCCCCAACGGTTTGTTTTTGTGCTTGTTATCAATTACCAAAATCAACAATGGGACATAGATGCTTCAACCTCCCCCTTTTTGGTAATTAATGAGAAACATTACATACAAAGCCAAATTATAAATGAAGTTCAATACGCGAAGGCAAATCATACAATAGACTCCCCTTAAACATGTGCATGACAATCACAAGAGCCACAACGGCGACGAGAGGAGTTTGCAATATGATTTGCATTCCATCAATTTAAAATAATAGAGCATGATAAGCAACAATAGCTTGAACTCAAAAGGAGATAAATTTATGAAAGAAATAGTATAGGTCAAACGAGATAAATTTCGAGTAGCAATAAACTCCAAAGGAGACAAATGAGAGTTTAACTATCCTATTACAAGAAAGCTGACAAATAACAAAAGGGTCTTCAATCTTCAGGAAGAGGGAAGGAAGGCGCATTGCCCTCAAGATATCTCAGCTCCAACACTTCTTGCAACTCTCGCTTAGTTGCCACACACCCAAGCTCTCCACTAATCCACTTTATCTGAGTGAAATCTTCATTTATCCAAATAGTGGAGTAGAACTGATGGATAAGAGCGGGGTCATAATCCTAACGGATAGCAACAGACTTGTCAATTCCCACTTGTCAGAAAAGATTGTGCAACCCTTGAAACTGTGAGGTCTTGTTTATCTCTTTCCACACAATGTACTTATGATCAGTAAAGGGATTGGTGGAAGTGTACACCTTCTCAAATATTTCCTTCTGAAAGTTTGTGTGGAACTTTCGATCGTTGGAGTCGTTAGGTCTGTTGAATTGATCATGATCCCTAAGAAGCATGTACTCCGTAGGGTTGTTCAATCGTACTCGGAAACTGATAGTTGGATCCACTTGAGGCATTGAATAATAGACCAAAGGAGGTCGAGCAGTTGGGTCACCTCGAGGATAAATAGGTTGTTCGTCATCATCATCCTCATCCTCATATATTTGATGGTCTTCTTCCTCTTCCTCTTCCATCACATAATCCTCATCCTCCATCTCTTCTTCCTCTGATGAAATGACGGGATCATGACGCTTCTTGGAGCGTCTTTCGGCAATTTTCTTGCGAGGAGGAGCCATTGACTGAGAAAGAGACAAAGAAAAGGATCAGCGAGGATTAGTGTAAATGGAAAAGATTTGATAATTGAAACTTGCGGCTCAGTCCAGGGACGGTCAGACCGGCCCTACTTTGGCGGTCGGACCGCAGGCCGGTCGGACCGCATGCATCAGGCCGGCCCGACCGCCACTGGCAGATCGAGTTTGCACGGTTCCATTCATCAAAAATTTTTCACATACACAAGAGATGAACTAATATGGCACAAGACTAGAGAGAATAGAAGCTGAACAAGATAGGCATTGTGCACAAATATAAGAGAGGAATAAGAAAACAAACTAACCCTAACCCTAGAAGCATCAAGAGGTGAACGGGATTGAGTTAGATGCAAGGGAGAGGGATTACCACTAGATTGCCAGAAGAAATCGACTTGATTTGCACCAAGATCTCCCCTCTAGAGATGCAAATCGACGAAGCACACTCCTTTGGCCTAGGGTTCCAATCCACGGTTCAAAAACACAATCAAATACAAATCCAAACCGTTGAATAGAGAGAGGGAATGGAGGAGAATCACTTATGGTCTAACCGGAGGAGAAATCCCGGTCCAACCGAGATGAGGAAGTGGAGAGGAGAGTTAGGGTTTGAGGGAGAGAAAGAGAAACGGATTTGGGGCGAGTTGGGAAAAGAGAAGAGTGATAGAGGAGGAAGAAGGTCGGGTAGGGTAAGTAATGGGCCCCCACCCAGTGGCCCGGCCCTTCATAGCTGGTCGGACCGTAGGCATCAGGCCGGTTGGACTGCACATGTAGCGCCGGTCGGACCGGCTGTGCCCAATCTGCCGGCCTCCAGCCCTTGCACAGGTAGATCCCCGCACACAAAAGTCACAACACCAGGTTTTTAAGATCTCGGGAAAAAACAAGATGACACAAAGGTGCCATTTGAATGTGTGAGCTCAAACATTGACAATTTCCATATATGTGAGATTTACTACGGAATTTACAATAATTCTCACTGAAGTGCTAGAAATGACGTATTATGGTTTATGGTAGTTTTTGGTTGAATTTCGAACGCAAATAACTTTTGAAGGATCAAATTTTTGCAAGAAGTTTGAATACCAAAAACATTTGAAATAGTCAAGTCTAGCATTTTTGTTTGGAAGATTTTTCGAAATCTCATTCGAACTCATTTTGGAGATTTAGGGCAATTTGGTTAAAAAGAAGATTCTAGCTTCTTCCAAAAAGTGGTAAGAAGGTAATTTTATTTAGAATTAATTTTTCTTTTAAGGTTAAGCTTGGAAAACATATAAGATACCATGTGAAACATTTTCTAAGCGGTAGATTTCAAGAAACAAAGTTTCCGACAAATTTTTGACTTTGATCAAACTAGGCCTTTTGAGTACAAGAGACGAAGTACTACTGATACAACAGACTACGGGCCCAGACCGTAACCTCTAGCCCTCTTCGTCCTCCTAGCCTGCGCTCGCACCTGCCTCTGGGAATACATCAGCCGGTCTGGTGGTATAGCACGGCCAGCGCGGGTCGCCTGCACGGGTGTGCCAGCTGGTGCGTCCTGTGTCTGCGGTGGCGGAGCTCCTTCGAGCTGCGAGGTATTTAGTACCTCGTGGATGTCCTCATCCTCGGCCTCCAAGTCGTCCCCCTCGAAAGGATCCTGTACCCATCCACTGCAGCGTGCGCCCTGCGCGGACGAGCCAGTGCCAACAAACATCTCCTGCGTTGTAGAGTGGAACCCTATGCACAAAAATATTGATAATTGCAAAGTTTAATTTTGCAAGGCGAAAGTAAACTTTTATCTAACCTAAAGGACCTCCTGTGGTAGCCCCGGGGGCAATGGTCATGCCCTGTTGCGCGTGCGGTCGGATGTTGTATGGTCCCTGCGTGGATGTGCCAGCTTCGGAGGGATCTAGGTACGGTGGATCGAAAGTTGCACCGAAGCATATGGATATAAAACGGTGCATGTTGTATTATGAACCGATGGTTAGTGGAATATACCTCTAGAGGGGCCAGCTCGCTGACTGGAACCATGCTAGTGCACTCCAGCTCCTGCAGGGCGTGGCTGCAGCTATCGAACAGCTATAGGAGGTACCGCGTCGACCGCACGATAAGTGAGCGCACGGAACACTGCGTGTATCGACTGACGGATCCTCCCAAAAGTCGTCCTCTGCTCCTCCGCAGTCAGCACAATCCCTTCGTCCAACCGTCCGAACGCCGCGTCCACATCTGCCCGAACCTGTCGCGCTGCATCGGCCTAGTTGAAATTTGACGCTAATATATGTTAGAACCATGCATACCTACAAAGGGAATAGCAAAGTACAAAGAAAATGTGCCATACCACGCGGAAGTAATCCTGGTCACGATGTCTAGGATAGGTGTCAGTCGTAGCGGCGAAGTGTGGCTGTGGATCATCTGGGGTGAACGTCGCGTGTGTGGGTGCGCTGCTGGTACCACCTGAGGTATGCTAGGCAGTTGTCCTCAGTGTGTGGAAAAATCTCGTTGACGACCTCCTCCGTCGCCAACAACCAGTCCTCGATGTACTTCTGCAGTCGCGGATACCACTGAGTACCGCCTGCCTGTCCCCTACGAGTATACCTATTTGCAGAGAGTGCATTAGGCTTCATTAAAGAGTTGTAGTCGTCGACAAAGATCGCAGCTGTACTAACCTGTGCACGTCACGAGGCACAACCATTTGCACGGCCATAGGGAAGAGCTGACGTAGGCCGAACTGTCGCATCACACGCTGCAGACAGTGCGGCTCGACGAAGATGTCAAACACCAACGGCACTCTCGTCATCTAGTACGACTGGTCGCGCATGCAAAGAGCCGAGAGTCTGAGCGGTGCACGGGCCGCGATGGCCTGTGGACTATACGGCTCCCAGACGACGTCGCTGGGCTGCAGGCGGTCCAACTCCATAACGAAGTCACAGTAGGCCCTCCTAACCTGCGTGTGAGCGTAACGACGCTGTAAAATAGGGCGGGGGAACACGTCAGTATTTGCGCTTAAGTGGTAAACCTAGAATTTCACGTAACGTACCTCACGGAGACACCATACCGTCCCCATAGTGGGACGATCCTCGGCCGACTGCCCGTACAAGCCTCCAGGGCCGCCCTTGTAGTGAGAGTGCTGAATCAAAGGGGGGCCTATCGCGAAACGTTCGGCCGCCCATAGCTGCAGAAGGAGAGGGCAACCGGCGAGAATCGCACCTGCATCGGTCTTTGTGCACGCGTCACAAAGACCACGGTACGTCGCTGCTAGCACAGCAGATCCCCAGCTCCACTGCGGTACACAACCGTTCTTGCTATCAGCGATTGCACGAGCGTAGTGGATCAGTCCCTTGTCCACCACGTGCCCCATCGTGCTGGTGAACATCACCCACCCGAACAGCCACAGCAGGTACGCCTCCAAGCTCCGCTGCACCGAGTATTGGTCGGCGTCTTCGTCTAGCTGATCAGGCTATGAAGCAAGAGTGTAGTCAGCACCACTATTGTTTTACATATCGGATGATTGTGAATCAAAGGAATCCGTGACTTATAGTGAACTATAGTAGCCACGCCTGTGAGGGGCCGGTAGGGGTGTAAGGCAGTAGCGAACCCAGCCTACCAAGTCCAGGTCGATAGTGCACGGCCTCGAACCGAGCAGTGATGTCCTGCGACCAACCTTGCATCCTGTCTACCGGACCGACTCATCCCCTGCGAGGGAAAGTCCCAGCAGGTACGATACGTCCTGAAATGTGGGAGTCATCTCGCCACACGATAGATGGAACGTGTGCGTCTCCGGTCTCCAGTGATCCACCAGTGCCACCAGAAGTGACCGGTCAGCGTCCCACCGCCTAGTGGGGTCCTTCTCGTCCGGTGCGGGCTCAACTAACTTGCACAGCGGAAGAAGTCCAGCCTCACGCAACTTGTAGAATATAGCACTGTAGTCAATATTGGGGACCATAAATATGTAGAAATGATGTGAACAAATGTTAGTACAGCTCTGACCTCTCACGGAATAGGTGGTCTATCCGCAGGAGGTGTCGTGAAGGCCGTGGACGGAAGGTGCCTAGCTGGGCACCCTCGACGACTGACAGGTAAGACCGGTGGGACTTATCAAGGACCCGATTGAGAAGCTCCGGGGTATGGTACGCCATACCTGCATGTAAATAGAGAGTTAGCGTAAATTATATTGTCAAAGCAATAAGTAATAGTAAGTTCGTAAAGTTAATTGAACAACTAAATTACCAATTATTGTTAAGGTTTACATCATTATTACATGACAATAAAAAATAACAGTACGGTACATATCATTGTACAACAAAGATCAAACATAGATTTACACTACACTGAAGCACCACCAAATGTTCGAGAACGCGTAAGACGGGGTCGTCTTGAAGTTGTGCCTTCACCCGTCGCCATTAGCGCCTGAACCCGATGGTGTAGCTTCCGCCGCACTTGGACCGGTTGCATCCTTTGGGCATTTCTTATATGTATGGCCTGTTTGGTCACACTTTGAACAACATTTATGTCTTTTCCACCGGATTCTGACTCATCCATGTCATTATGGTGACATAAGGTGAGACAAAATAACGTGCTTCTATCCCGCACTCACCGCTTACGGCAATAACATGAGAACATGGCTTGTGGAGCAGAGTAGGCTTTCGGCACAAGCACTTGCAGGTCCCGTCTTCCTTTAGCACTCACTCCTGCACAACTCTTTTGTGGTAGATTCCGCGCATACCCTTGTCGACACACAATACTTCAAATCTGTGTTCTCGTGTACCTTGAGGTATAGCTCGATGTCTTCGGGCCTTATTACTTTTACCTTGCAGGTACTTAGTTAGTAGTGTGCCAAAGAAAAGATTGTTATCCGCCATTGAGGGCCCGGCTTCTCTGAACCGACCTCTGAAGTACTTGCATGTGCCATGCAAGATAAATTCAACTATGCCAACAAGTGGGAGCCCTCGAACACCACGCATCACCCAGTTATAAACCGCTGCCAAATTTGTGGTCATTATGCCAAATCGAAAACCATCCTTGTCATACAACAATGCACATTTCATCTTTGGCTCATTCTCAATCCACTCTGAAAATTTTCTAACCGAGGATGCCGACCTTCTTCTCATATGAGGTCTGTCACTTGATAGAGGTCCAAGAGCTTGTGGAGCCTCATCCCCTACAAGGGTAGCCTCCTTGACTGTTCTTCTGTTTGTTTAGTGGTCAGCTCATCCAACCTCCTTCAAAGTTCATTAAACTTCTTCTCTTGATTCTAGGCGCACAGCCTCTTGAAAAGATCCACAATGTGCTTATTCTTAAATTGCCTATAGAAATTAGCACCCATATGACGCATGCACCATCTACTTTGGACATCTGACCACCTTGGTGGGTATCCCTTCTCAGCACATCCATCCCTCAATTCCTCAATTGCCCGTAGCAAGCCGGCGTGACGGTCATGTATGAGGCATATGTCTGGCCTCATCCGTACAACTACAGATTTAATCCTTTCTATGAACCAATACCAGCTATCAGTGTTCTCACTTTCAACAAAAGCAAAAGCCATCGGTAGAACTTGGTTGTTCCCATCAACTCCAATTGCTATTAATATCTGCCCTCTGTACTTTCCGGTCAGAAATGTCCCATCGATGCAGAGAATGGGACGATAATGCACAAATCCCTAAATGCAAGCACCTAATGAAAAGAATACTCGTTGCAACACACTTTTATTACCATGCTCAATTGATAGAAAGACTTTTAAGTCGTAGCAGGTCTCTGGATTCCTCTGAAGAATACAGGCTAACAGACGAGACAAATTATCATAAGATGCTTCAAATGTGCCAAACCTCATCTCTACAACCTTCTGTTTTGCCCTCCAAGCCTTAGCATAGCTAATTGTGTATTTGAATTTCTCTTCAATATGTCTAACAATTAACCTTGGTTCGTACCCCAGGTTGTTCACAATGTGGGAGTACATCTCTGTTGCAATAAATGCAGATGTCATGTTTCTATGATATTTTTCAACACCGGGTAAGTAACATGAATGTTCGGTCACGATTGAAACTTGCCAATAATCCTTCCATTTACCCTTGAATGCATGCACCCGCCATGGACACCCATCCTTCACGCACTTCACTTCATACACTGATTTGCTTGACTTCACGACCGAGAACTCCCTTTGAAGTGACACCGCCCATTGTTTTACTGCATCCTTCAAATCCTCTACATATGCATATTTAGCCCCCTGGATGACCTCATTCTCCTTATACTCCCATGACATATGATGCCGCTCGGAGATAACAAAGCCAGAGAAGTCCTCGTTACTCCATTCTGTAGACATCACGTTGTCCTCATTGGATGAATCATCATACTCTCCATGCTTATTTTCAGCATCTTCCCTATCTATTTCTTCGACGATGGTGTCGATTAGTTCTCCCTCATCTGCCACACCTGTTGGCTGTCTATCTTCTTCATTCCCTCCTTCATTCACTCCATTTTCTTTCATTGTTTCGGCATCACCTCCTCCCGCCGTACTTGGACCCTCATCATCTTGCACGGCCATTGCAGTAGCAGTGTTATCCTTCTCATAAACCGACACAAGTATGCACAGTGGCCAACCACGTTGGAATGCATTCTCCACGTACCATCTCCAAGTGGCAGTGCAATCCACCAGCATCGGTTCCCAAAAAAAACCTTCAACTGCACGACTGACTACAACATACAAGTTTATTGCGTTGATCTGGGGGTCGAGTTGAAAGCCTCGCATTAGCTAGTTGTACACTGACACGAAACTTCTCTCAGCTAGCCTATCAATGCCCTTAGCCGTTGAACTAAACTCTGACAGATCTACACCTTGTGGACCATACCTAACATTCCCTTACCCGTGAAATAACTGAAATAGTACTTTATTTGACATATCTGTTAATGAAAAAATACAGTTAAACTAGATACCAACATTGTCCTCACATCTAAAACCCTGTAATCGATATTTTATAACTACCATCTCTACACAAACTAAGTCATCTAACAGATTGACTAAAAACCTACACATCTACGAGTAACAACTTATTTTTAGATAGTGCTATACACGTAACCAGTACAGTACTACATCAATTTTTGCATAGAAATAAAAATTGCAAAGGGACGATAGATTTTACCTGTAGATGAATTAGCAAACCGGTAGAGCTTCGCTGCTTTGGTTTAGCCTTGCTCTCAGCTCTCTCTTTTTTTTCTGTAATTTTTGTGAATTTTATGTCATTTTTTCAGTGTGTGGGAGTTATATACTGGGCAGCCTAAAAGACGCCCTCCCAGAGGGCGGCCAAGGGGCCGCCTGCAAAAGTACTGACGGCCATCGGCCGCCCGGCCAACGGCCGTCAGCCACGTCATTAAATCGCCCTCTGGGAGGGCGATTTTTAAAAAACGCCCTCCCAAAGGGCGTCGGGAGTATATTTCTGTAAATTTTTGAAATGAAAATATAATTTTGTAAATATTTTATTAAAAAAATATGAAAATAAAAAAATTCGTCAGTTGTCACGCCGCTAGAGAGATTGAATGGAAGAAGGGATATATATATGTACATATACACTATTATAAAAACAAATAGTGTTTCTGTCAAAATTTTTGTCCGTCGCTGATTTTATCAGCGCGGCATACTGACATCACTCAAAATTTCCTGTCTATATTACTTCGAACCTCTAGGAACAGGAGCGCCATCACCGGCGCTGGTGAGCAAATGCCCGCCACCACTGTAGCCCCGCCGATGCCATCCGCCACCAGATCAACTCACCGACGCCGGACCGCTGTAGACCACCTCTGCCTCACCGAGCACCAGGGTGAGCACTCGACTGACAAGAGGGAGAGAGAAAAGGGGTGTGGAGACCATGGGCCCCGGGTACCTCAAGGAAGGCAATTACGGTTACTCGGATAGAGGGTGGGCCGGCCCCTACAATTGGATATAGAGTATGACTCGGTTTCATGTTATCTTGCAAGACAAAAAAAGGGATATAATTCTAACCAGACTCTCGATGTACTGATAAGAAATACCCTTGGTCGTATCCGACTGGGTTTCCTACCCTATAATCCTTATCCCTCCAGTATATAAGGAGGGATAGAAAGCCCCTGGGACATATCACAATCTCACCAAAGAATACAGCAAAAGCAATACACCACAACTGGAAGTAGGGTATTACCTCACCCCGAGGGCCTAAACTAGTATAAATCGTCTTATCTTTCAAAGTCCATCGAGTTTCAGTCCAATGAATAGCCCCATAAAATTATTGCCGATATAAAACATCGACAGCTGGCGCGCCAGGTAGGGGCTTCATTGAGATCATCTACATCAAGCCTGATGGATCCAATAACCGGAGTCGACGGCATCAACTTCTTCCTCGGACAAACAATCAGCTTTAGGAGCCTCGATTTCGTCACCAACAAACTCAGCGACCTCACCTTGATCAACTTGGATTCAACCCGATCGGCCAGAAGCCAAGCTGGCTTCGCGCCAGTCAGCCTACTCAACGCTGCAGTTGTCTTCAGTGACTTGTTGCGGCGATTCCCAAGATCCATGAGTCCAGGGATAACTCTTTCTCCCGGTGTTCGACTCGGACTTGGCCTTGAGCTGGCCGAGATTGGGCTAATGGAGGGGAACACTGTCAATCTCCTATTCGGACTCAACAATGCTGCGGATAATTTCAATCTTACTCCGATGCTTCAAACCCAATCCCCTGGAATTCAGCTCGAATACGGCCCAGAGCCACTTGAGATCAGATCCATGGAGGTTGGAGTTGTAATCACCCCCCCTAAACTACTCTGACCCTGACTCACAGTCAGACAGCAGCTCGGCAAGCTTTTCTCCACGGCACCAAGTGTTCAGTGCGTCCAAGAGCTCAACTCCTACACAAGATGCACGCCGACTACGTGATCAACAAGAGAAGGAGGCTCGCCGACTACGTGAACAACAGGAGAAAGACGCACGGCGCCTGCAAGACGAGCACGATGCTCACAATGACAATCCGCGCAAGGCCGGGCGGACTAATCAACAAGAGATCCTCCAAACCCAAGTGAGCGACCATGACGTCTTCGCAACCCCACAATAGAGCGTCGTGGCCGCTGCCACATTGTTGGACACCTTGCAGTTCTGTCCTGACCACTAGACCACCCCGACCATCGCAAGGATCAAGGCAATGATCACCGTTGCAACATGCCTGCAGCGACAGCAATCTAGAGACATTCTCATACCGTCAAACAAGACAGCCTCTGATACGGCGGTTTCATCTACTTCAGCACGGCACCGAGCAGCTGGCTCTGATCAACATCACTCGGAGTCACGACATACGTCACTCGGCAATCCGAGTAATGACCGACATCGGCACCATCATGACGACCGCCGCAACAACCGGGATGCACGAAGACGACTACGGCGGGATCTCCGCCACGACATCAACGCTTGACACTGACAACGCAAGGAAGATGAACGTCGCTGACTTGAAGACGAACACGAACACTTCGGTCTACATCACGAGCGGTTTCATCGTCGCAGTCAGAGTCGAAGCCTCCACTCAAATGAAGGAGTTCCAGCCTTCACACGAGAGCTATAATAAGTTGACTGGCCATCTGGCTTCACGCTGACTGGTATAGAGAAGTACGACGGTAAAACCAACCCAGAATCCTAGACTACAGTGTATACCTTGGTGATCCGAGCAACTGGAGGCGACCACAAAGCCATGGCAAACTATCTACCAGTCGCCCTAGCTGACTCGACGCAAACATGGTTGACAGGGCTTCCCAGGCAGTCTATTGGCTCCTAGGGGAACTCCGTGAGCGCTTCGTGGCTAATTTCCAAGGGACATACCAAAGGTCAGCATCCGAGTATGATCTATACTAGTGTCATCAAAGAAGAAACGAGTCTCTCTAGGACTTCATCAAGTGTTTTTCCAAAAAAAAGAAACTCTATCCCCAAGATCAAGGATGAGGTGGTCATCACCGCTTTCTACAAGGAAGTCAGAGACACGCCGTTCATCGCCAAGTTCACTCGGAAACCGCCCAACTCCATCAAAGCTCTCTTCAAGATGGCCAATAAATATGTTGATTCAGCCGACGCAGTGGCTGAGACACTCGACGACAAGCCTCGACAGAAGGAGCCACGGGAAACGGATGACGCGGCCTTATCCAAGCCTAGGAACCACAAGTGGAAATCTGAGGGCCTCATTGCGGGAGCCGATTGCAACCGTCCTCGACCTCTTAGAAGCGAAGATTATCAGAATGACAAGTGACATGCTCGGAGACTCAAAAGCTCAAATGTAAGGATGGCATCCCCACTCCCAACTTGTGAAATACTGAATAGCTAAGTTGTTTTCTGATACATATTTCCTCTTTTATATGATATTCTCATCTAAATGGGCCAGGAGGCAACTCACTTCCCGATGGTTTGACTCGGATACGGCTTAGCGCCAATCGGGATCAGATCTAGGAGGATGAGATCGTCAATTTCTCACTTGGCCTCACCAATGCTGCAACCGCCTACACCTAATAGGTGTACATACTGCACATTTTCTATTTTTGCCCTTAATGATTGCAAAAAGTACTCGAATAGCATAAATTCCAATCCGTGAAGCTTGGCTCCATGAAAGGTGAACTCAAGTCACCTGAAACGCGTGTCTGGAAAAGAGCCATGAGCCGACTCCCGATGCTTGGGGGCTATGACTAGTCGGGTAGAGTGTTTAAACGTAAGGGGTCAATTGCTCGGGGAAATTAGTATCAATAAGAAGAGTAACACATATTTACATCTATTGTAAAATATATAAATTTTCTTCAGGTGATTGTTTTCTTCATCAAATGCTACTCATCCGATATGTTTATAATGCAGGGCCAGTTCCGAATATGCGTAACAGCAACACATGGCTACGAGCCTATCTTCTACGCTTGGGGGCTGGACCAGTTTGCCATGATACATTTGGAGTGCAACGCTTCAAGAATCACTCGGAATACTCCATGAGGGCTACTGACCAAGTACTTGCGCCACTCAGGACACGTATGTCACCTTTACCTTGGTATGCCCCATGGAGGCTAATAACTGACCTCCGGAGCCAGTTGGGGCTCGGGTACCACACTGCTGGGTAGGGTACGCCCCATGAAGATCGCCAGCCGAATCCTATGCTAATGCAAGATTCGAGTATCTTATCTGGCTATGACTCTATTGAGTAGGATACGCCCCATGAGGGTCGTTAGCCAAATCCTATGCTAATGCGAGGTTCGGGTATCTTATTCAGCTACAATTTTACCAGGTTGGGTATGCCCAAGAGGGTCGCCAGCCGAATTGTGGAGGCCATGGCCCCGGGTACCTCATGGCAAGCATATGGGCCACTTGGAAAGAGGATGCGGAAAAAAAAGAAACGGCCACGGGCCGGCGGGGGGCCCTGGTTGTCGGAGCGCCGCGCGGCGGTCCGGTGGGCGCGGGGCCGTGCGCGTCGTGGGGGTGCGTGGTGCGGGCGGGCGGCGAGTGGGCCCGGCGTCCGGCGGCCGGCCGCTTGCCCGCGGGGGTCCAGATGGAAAAGGAGGGGCGGGCGGCGAAACAGAAACAGCGAAGTGCCGGTTGCCCGCGGCCCGGCCGCGCGGGGCCGGCCGGGCACGGTAGGGCTCGATTTCCCCGCTCTCTTGGCTGTGTTCGGGTGGGGCGTGTGCGGCGGGGGGCTCGTGTCGGCTGGCGTGCGGAAGTCCCGATAATTAGGCCTTGATATAGGACTCGACTTTGCCACATAACAGGCGGGTATATGACTACGAATGTTTACTCTTTTGGATTCTTCGGATTGCACCTAACCTTGTAGGATAAGGAAAAGCTACAGTCCTAGTCGAGGATAATGTGAGCTCATATAACCAGCAACCTCGGTCACGACGTCAGAAGGGAGATCCCCTGCCTGGTCGTAGTCTGACTAGGTCGACTAACTTCTACTAACCAGCCTTTTCCCGCTATAATAAGATGACAGGGGCCCCCCTAGGACTCTGGGGGCAAGATCAGAATCATAAATCCTCAAAGGAAATACACTACAACTGGACATAGGGTATTACCTCGTATCGAGGGTTTGAACCAGTATAAACTCCTTGGTCATTTTTGCAGTCCACCGAGTTTCGATCCGACGAGGAAACAAAGTAGCCCATACCATTCATATTGCCGGTGTAAAACATTGATAGTTGGCGCGCCAGGTAGGGGCTTCGCCAAGATTAACCTCAACAAGCTCAATGGATTCGACAACTGGAGTCGACAGCACCAAATTCTCCCTCGGAGACACGATCACATTCGGAAACCTCGACTTCATCGCCAACGAGTTCAGCGACCTTACCTTGGCCGAGTCGGACCTGATCCGATCGGCCAAGGAACCAGCCGACACCAAAACCTTCGCGCCAGCGTCGAACCCACCACAACGCTGTAGCAACCCTTGCCGAGTTGCTGCGGTAGTCTTCAACTTGCCCGGGTCTCGGGACAACTCTCTCCTTCGGTGTTCGACTCGGACTCGGCCTTGAGCCGCCCAGGATCGAGCTAGGAAGGGAGCGCCGAGGCCGTTGAATCTCCCATGCACCGACTCGCACCACGCCGACGGGGATCTACAATCTACATCAACCCACGCGGCAGCAGACCCGATCCCCTCATGGTTCAATTCGGACAATGGCCCAGAGCCGTCGAGATTGAATCTAGGAAGGTCGGCAGTCCCGTAATCACCCCCATCAATTACTCCGATTCCGACTCTAGTCGACAGAAGTATCAAAAATACAGCCCAGTTTGGACAGCGGAGTACTTGGCGAGCCTTGTTACTGCCCGCAAAATTTTCATGGCGTCCAAGGGCGATACTCACTCTCAAGAGGCGCGCCAACTACGCGAGCAGCAGGAAGAGGAGGCCCGCTGATTGCGACAACAATAGAGAAACCAGAGAAAAAAACCGAGCATGACACTCGCAACGACGAGCTACGCAGGGCTACGGCAAACCGCCTAGCAACAAAATCCTCCAAAACTCGAAAAAACCATACGTCAGCGACCACGACGTCTTCGTCACGCCTCAACACAAAATGTCGTAGCCGCTACAACCGCCACTACTGGATACGCTCCCGAATTCGGGCCTAACCTCAGGCCACCCCAATAACTATCGCAAGAAACACAAAGCCATGATTACCGCTACCCACATGTCAGTCAGCCACACAGCAGTCGGTGACACACTTATACTGACCAACCGGTCGGGTTCTCCAATGCGGCAGTCTCGTCTGCATCAGCACGTGACGCCAGGCGCTGCTGGCTCGAGCCCCAGTCAGGAGGCTGCACGTAGAGTCACGCCAGATGTCGTCTCGGCAACAGCTAACAACAAACAATCGGCGGCGTCCCCCCCGAGAGCGACCGCCGAAGCACAACCAAGATCTCCAAAACCTAAATTTGCAACGCGATCTCGCCAAGACATCAAAACGCACGGCGCCACGAACGCGAAGAGACAGACGAGTGCCGGCCGGCACTAGAGGACGAGAACGAGCGCTCGGCCTCCACCACGAGCCGCGCCGGTTCAACCGCCGTAGTCGGACTCGGACCCCCATCAAAATGCAGACAACCCAGGAAAAGTGAAGGGCGGGGCGTACCGGCCTTCACCCAGGAGCTACAACAGGCTTGACTGGCCACCCGATTGGGCTTCAAGCCTACAGGAATCGAAAATACGACAGCGAGATAAGACCAATTCCCGAGTCCTAGCTCACGGTATAATACCCTGGCAATTCAAGCATGCCACACGGAGGTGACCACAAGGCCATGGCCTAACTTCCTCCCAGCGCCCTAGCCGACTCGGCGAGGACATGTTCTAACAGGGAACTCCTAAGGCGATCAGCACCCATCGGCCGCCTCCTAGGGTAACTCTTGGAACGCTTCATAGCCAATTTTCAGGCCCGACTTACGAGAGGCCACCCGAAGAGGCGTCTTTCCGAGGCACGATCTATATCAGCTGCACCAGAGGAAGAACGAGTCCCTTCACGAGTTCATCAAAAGGTTCTCCGAGAACCGCAACTCGATCCCAATGATCAAGGATGAGGTCATCATCGCCGCCTTCCGCAAGGGAGTCAAAGACGCCCCCGTTCATCGCGAAGTTCACTCGGAAACCTCCAGCCTCTGTCAGGGATCTTTTTGACATGGCGAGCAAGTACGCCGACTCGGCCGAGGCCGTCACTGAAGCCCCTCGATGACAAGAAAGAGTCCCGGCAGAAGGACCAGAAAGCCGAATCCAACGACGAGCCAGCACAAAACAAATTCGGCAGCCGCAAGCAGAAGTTGGATAACGTGGTGGCCAACGTGGAGCACACTCGGTCACGAGCCCCAAAGAACAACGAATACCAGAAAGTGATGAACGGGCCTTGCCCCTTTCATCCTAAGGGCAAGCACGCGGCCAAAGACTGCTTCATGCTCAAGAAGTTTGCTTCTGAGCAGGCTTTAACATCTGGCGCCGACAAGGACAAAGACAATCTTGATCTGGGCGCAGCCGACAATTATCAAGATCCCCAGGCTGAGCTCAACCATATCTTCGGAGGGCCGTCTGCATATGAGTAGGGTTGAAAACGGTTCGGATAGTTTCCGCTATCTGGATATATTTTTGGATACGGATACTTTCAGTCGATAATTTTTGGATATTTTCAGATACGGATACGAATTCAGATTTTTTTTGGATACGGAAACGGATACAGCAACGCTAATATTCGGCGAAATCGGAAAACGGTCGAAAACTATTCGGAATTTTTGCCGGATATCCAGATAGTAAGTAAGGTCTGCATGTCTAGCCCATTAGCAAGAGCCGGCCCAATAGCCTATTAGGCTAACCCTAGACTTTTGCCATAGCACACACAACCAGGCACACACACCGCACACAGGCAGCCTGTAGGCGTGCGACGGCAGCGGCGGCGGTAGGGGCACGATCGGCGGGCGCACGGTGGCGGCGGTAGGGGCAGGCGCTGTGGGCGCGCTGTTTGCGACGGTGTTGGGGCACGACGCGGCGCACCACCTGGCCACCACGCCGTCGCAGCTTGACGCGCAGGAGGCGGTGTCAGCGTCACCGTCGTTGGCCGAGCTCCAGGCGCGCCTGCACGACCTCGTCGAGCAGAAGGGAGGTGCCTGGACGTACGACATCTTCTGGCAGGAGTCCCGCCGCTCCGGTGCCAACGGCGGCCGCGCCGTGCTCGGCTGGGGCGATGGCTACTGCCGCGACGGTGCCGCCGGCGCCGAAACCGGGGAAGTCGGTGCGGCGGAGAGGAGCATGGCGCGGAAGCGCATGCTGCTGTGGCTGCATGCTCTTTATGGAGGCGGGGACGACGAGGGTGCCGACTACGCACTTCGCCTCGACCGGGTCACCGGCGCCGAGATATACTTTCTATCGTCCATGTACTTCTCCTTCCCGGAGGGCGCGGGCGGACCGGGCCCCGCGTTGGCCTCCGGCCGCCACGCCTGGGCAGAGGTAGACCCCAACTCCTCCAGCACGCGAGCACGCCAGGTTGGTACATTCGCTCGTCTCTCGCCCAGTCCGCGGGGCTACGCACCGTCGTCTTCCTCCAGTGCAAGGACGGCGTCCTCGAGCTAAAAATTTGGAAATATTGATATATTATTTTATAAGAAAAATAAGTTGTCTCTCTTCGTTGGTTTGTAAAGTTCAGTTTGAAGGGTTTTTATATTCGAATAAATATTTGTTACCATATTTGTTTCGATTCGTATTCGCTCCGTATCTATATCCGATAATATTCGATTATGTTTTTGTATCCGAGGTTTCTGATTCCGAATCTAATTCCGAAAAAAATATGAAAACAAATATGGTATAGCTAGTTTTCGACCGTTTTCGATCCGTTTTCACCCCTATATACGAGTCCAAGAGGAAGCAGAAGCTAACAGCACGCGACGTCAACTCGGTCTCTACAGGAGACACCCCCTAATATCTACATTGGTCAAGGATGCCCATTATTTTCGACCGCGTAGATCACCCAGATCGGGTTACACACCTAGGACGCTATCCACTCGTCCTGGACCCGGTCGTCAAGAACATCAAGCTAAAGAAGGCTCTCATAGATGGAGGGAGCGCTCTCAACATCCTGTTCGCCAAAACCCTGGATGAGATGAAAATCCCTCGTTCAGAGCTGCGGCCGAGTACAGCGCCCTTCCACGGGATAATCCCCGGCCTGTCCTCAACACCCCTCGGGCAGATAACTTTGCCGGTCACCTTCGGCACGCGGGATAACTTCCACATAGAGAGCATCTGCTTCAAGGTCACCGACTTCAAAACCACGTACCACGCGATACTCGGACGGCCGGTGCTAGCCAAATTCATGGCGGTGCCGCACTATACCTACATGATGCTCAAAATGCCTGGGCCAGCTGTGGGCACCCCGGAAATGCATTATGGAGAGTAATTACTATGACAACGCGAAATATCTAGATGGATGGGATCTCGAATAAAAACCAAATAAGTGCAGTAACCATCCATCCTCATCGCAGCATTGCCATAATATTTACCCATTCATAATACAAATCCAACGCGTCGAATTCAGAAATAAAGAGATATTTGGAGAGTTGATTCACCAGTCCAAAACGGCGAAGTGTGCCCGTCAAACCACACGAAGGTGCCGACCAAACACGATACATACTTCTGGGGACATGGTCTACAGTTGAATCAACATCCATGCATCTCATCATTTCTAAATTCTTACTAATGTGTGACTAGCCCAGAAAAGCTCTAGTCTCACACGTTCATCTTAGCAAGTAAAATCCAATACAGAGGGTATTTAGTTAATTAAACAAAAAAGTACAGATACAAATACATATTAACTAATGTTTACATAAGCCTCGGGGGCCAAATAGTAAGTCCATCGAAAGCATGACTACCCAGAAAACCCTCAGGCAACCGACTAAGGATAAACCCTTAGATAGGACCATCCTGATCAACCTGTTCACCCACATATTCATCATACAAATCTTCATCTTCACCTGTGCGTGGATCTATAGGAGCATTCACAAAAATAAATTATAACTCAATACGCAAGGTACTGACAAGGCCACAACCAAACCTAACTACACATGTGAGCTGTAATCAAGGTAAAGGCTGTATGAAGAGGCTCAGTTTTATTGCATAACGCCAATTTTTATTTCGCAACAATTTAAAAGAGGGATTCATAAATCAAATTGCATTCTAAGCTAGCAGAATAATATCATGGCATCATTTTGCATAGATAACTACTTCACCGCCCTCCTTGGCAGCAAGACTATAATACAACTTAATAATCCAATTCCATTTCATCATCATTTCGTCAATCACCAAGTATAGATCAGTATAAATCTTCACCCAACCATCCCATTCCATAAAGCATTTTGAAAATATAAATCTATACTCAATGGACACAACTATGCCGCTCATGACCGTGAGCACGGCTAACCAATTAGTTTTGACTCTACAGAGTTTGTACAACTTTACCCACATGATATGATCGCTCTAGTTTGTCCAGTACCCGTCGGTACCACCACACTCTACACATTGAATGCGGTCTAGAGGTCACAACACAGCTTTTACATTACCTAACATTAGCCTTGCACCAGCACGAGGTGTGTTACTCCACATCAGGGTGCTACCTCGATGCCATAGGTGGCGGGCCCACGCCTTAACCTAACGTCGTGGCGGCAGCCTACCTGGCTCCCCACGAGGCACACAACGTTGTACTGGACAAACTTAAACACCTATTCCGTTACGGGACATAGGTAGTTCCTCTGAACAGCCCTACGATCCGTTGTAGGCACTGCCCATACTACTCTGCCTACCAGAATGCAAGGCTAAACATTAAGAAGCTTAATCCACTATGGCTATCCCATACTAGCACATGTGGTTGTACTGTTTAATATGAGAAATGACACTGAGTTCGGTCCTTAAGCAACCCAGGCAAACACTCCCCCTATCGATACACAACTATCACATATGTGTACCACTTGCTTACCCAAGTTTTAAAATGGTTTTCCTTCAGTTTTAGTTCACAAATATCATAAATATTTATCTCTGGTCAGAAGTAAATAAATTCCCATTTCAAACGTAATTAGATGGCCATGACTTATTTTGTAAGTAGCTAGGCATGTCTGAGCATATATACAAGTATATACCTTATAGCAAGCACTTAACAAGTACTTCTACCCATCCTAAGGTTACAAGTAGTAGATTATCAATATTTCAAGGTGGGTTATACAGAAAAAGGGATTAACTACCATTGCCCACAATCTATATAATATACATAGCAAAATAACGATGCAAGTTAAAATGAAATCATTGATAATCCCAAAATTTAGGAGCAATATGTTCAAAGGTAGTGGGATTCTTGCCTTGGTTCAGGTCTGCTTCAGGTTTCTCAATGAATTCTACCTCCTCAAACTCCAAAGGCTCTTCTTCTAAATTTTAAATTTTAAAGTTAAAACAAAGTCAATAAATAATGCAAAAATACAAAATGCTCTAATATGCATGATTTTTGTGCAATGATTTGGTACTGGTTTTAGATACTTCTTGGTGAAATTATTTTTCTTTTTGCGCTTACCATCTATGAGATAGGATTTTTTACAAGTTGTATGTGTCATTTTGAGAGTATAAAATGTACTAACTATCTGTGACTTAATTCTGTGCAAAATGAGTTCATAAATGGAAAGTATACATTTTTCTATGAATTACAAAATTGGTTTGACATTTTTCTGAGCTAGGAAGATTTTCTTATGAATTTTCTAGTTAAAGCCCATTTTCACCTTTTTTTTCTATTCCCATAATTTTTAGGCAAGTTTGCTGTACAGAAAGTGCCACTTTTTAGTTCACCAGATTGTAGAGAATAAAATTACCAGTCAAACAAAACTGGTTTCACTCATTTTGGAGTTGGAATGAATTTTCTATGCACTTTTGAAGTTTATAGAAATTTCTAGTTTTCAGCACGTGTTCATAGTAATTTTTTGTTAAGAGTCTCTAAGGTTTTCTCTATTTAGACACAGGTCCTCGCTACAGTTCTTTGTGAGAGGAAAATATATAACACGAACCCTGAGCTTTTCAAAATATTACAGAGAAGTCCATCTTCTTCTCCAACGAGCAAAGACAGGGCAGCGCCATGGCTGAGCTCGATCTCGAGCTCGCTGGCGGCGAACGGCAGACCGGATGGGGGCGAGGTTAAAAGAGAAAATGTAGAGCAAGTCTTTGTGATTCCATTCCTCTAATTCTCCCGGCCGGTGGTGGCCGGAGATGGCCGGAAACTCGCCGGCAATGAAGAGAAGTGGTGGCGAGCTCGGGCTACTCGTGCATGTGGCAATGCGGCAAGGAGAAGGCTTAGGTGAGGCATGCAAAGGCCTCAACAAAGTACGCTGGTGCTCACCGACAGGTCGCACCTGGTGGACGAGCTCCGGCGAGGTAGGAACGACGCTGGCAGCGGTGGAGAGCTCCGGCGGCGGCAGTGGTGCAGTAGCGGCTCTGATCTATTGCATGCACGTCCAAAGCATCACATGCATGAGGTAGAACATCGCCTAGGGTTGCTACCACTGCAAGGAATCAATGGATGACTCACCGGGTGGACGGGAATCGACGGTGGAGGCGCTCGGTCGGAGTTGGAGAAGACGACGTCGATCTCCCTCCTCGGTTAACCGATATAGGTGGTTCTTGGGGCGTTTTAAAGCTGGAAGGGAGATGACTCCAGTGGCGCAGCAGCTTGGCAGGCGGAGGTCCCACGCAGCGGGAAATGCCAACAAGATGGCACGGCTGTGCGACGACGACGTCGCGGCCGTGCTCCCGGGCTCTGTGGCGAGGCCGCGTTCCCGGCGAACAGCTGCAGAGAATGAAGTGGGGTCAACACAGCAGCTTAGGCATGCTAAGGAGGGCTTGGAACGTGGAAAAGAAAATGGTGACGATGACTTGACGAGCGGCGGCAACACCTTCTTCTCCACGGCCGTCAGGAGGATGGAGGGTGTGGAGGATGAGCAGAAGCTCTCTCCCTGGGTTTGTCCGGCGTTGGGGAGGTGTGGAGTGATGGCGAGCTGGCTGGATGGAGGTAGAGGCCGAGATGAGGTGATCGACTCGTCGACACGTCGCGGCCACGCGTTGAGCATGAACTGCGGCCGGTCTGGCCTGTTTCCATGCGAGCTAAGGGTGGACCGGGGTGGGGGCAAGCCAAGGCCAATGCCATGTGGGTCCAGAGGCATTACAGCCTAGGTGGAATAGAGGGATATGGGTAGACAGTGAGTGAAAAAGGTTTTAGCCGAATTTTCAGTAGTTTTATGTCTCCCTGTCTTTGGATGAGTGAACAGTGCTGTTAGATGTGTGTTAAATTCGTACCAAAATTCAAGGATGAAGTTTTAGGTACCTAGTTTCCATTTTTCAAATTTTAATCCAAAATTTCCAAGTATTTTGGTCACAGCAAAAAGATTAATAGGGTCCTAGCTGAGGATTGGATGAATTTTTAGGGGGTCTAAACTAGTTGCTAAAATTCTAGAAAATTTATATTTATTCATGATAAATAATCTAGTAATTGAATAAATTATTTCCTATGTATGTTTCTGTGAAGTTTGTTGCCCTTTTAAAGATAGTCTTGATTTTGCCGATTAGGGACTAGTTTAAAACTCTGTTTGACTAGTTTGACCAAATTTTGTTGAAGCCCTAGAGAGGGTGATAAATTAACAGTAGATTTATTATATGGTGAGATATTTTAATTATCTTCCTCATGAATTTTTTAGTTGGTCCAAAGTATTCATGCATATGTTCCTAATATAAAAATGCAAAAGCTCAATCAAAACATGGAAAATGTTGTTATGCTAGCATAAGAGATGTATTTTCATTGCCTCCCGCTTTTCATACATCACATTTATTTCTTTACAATTTTTTTTTGGTATGTTACACTAGCCAGAGTTCTTTTCTTTTGCAGTGATGTCAAGTAAGCCTTCACCTGCGACAAGCAGAGCTGCAAGTTGGCTCAGGCTCAAGAAGCGGCAGTCGGACGCAACAGCATTCAGCAAGCCGTTACAATAGAAGTCGAGAATGATCAAGTTCCGGTGAAAAAAGCAACAAAGTCGGGAATTTCAGCGGACCCTGGTATGAAGAAGATCCCCCTGGACCCTTCCGACCCCTCCAAGACTACTCTAGTCGGGACCGGGCTCAGCCCCAAATAGGAAGATGCGCTCGTCACCTTCCTCCAGGCAAACAGGAATATTTTCGCTTTGAAACCTTCCGACATGCCTGGGGTACCAAGGGAGGTGATCGAGCACGCCCTCAACGTCAAGACGGACGCCAAGCTAGTCAAGCAACGGCTACGGTGCTTCGCACAGGGCCGCAAAGATGTTTTTCAGGAGGAGATAACCAAACTCCTCGCAGCCGGGTTCATCAAAGAGGTCTACCACCCAGATTGGCTGGCCAACCTAGTTCTGGTCTGAAAGAAAAACGGTAAATGGCACCTGTGCGTCGACTACACCGACTTGAACAAAGCGTGCCCCAAAGATCCATTTGGTCTACCTAGAATAGATCAGGTGGTGGATTCAACTGCAGGGTGCGAACTTCTCAGCTTTCTCGATTGTTACTCGAGATACCATCAAATCAGCTTGAAGGAAGAAGACTACTTCAAGACTTCTTTCATCACGCCGTTTGGAGCATACTACTACATCACCATGCCGTTCGGATTGAAAAATGTTGGAGCAACGTATCAACGAGCAATTTAGCAGTGTTTACACACTCAGATCGGGCGCAATGTGGAGGCGTATGTCGATGACGTGGTGATCAAGACAAAGTCCAAGGAAGACCTTATCGCCGACTTGGAGGAAACCTTCCGAAATATTTGAAGATTCAAGATGAAGTTGAACTCGGAAAAGTACACCTTTAGTGTACCATCCGGAAAGCTACTCGGCTTCATCGTATCGCACCGCGGCATCAAGGCCAATCCAGAGAAAATCAACGTGATCATGAACATGGCACCCCTGTAACACCCTGAAATTATCCCTATATAAAATATTGTGCAAAAAGAATTTTTAGAAATGGAATTAAAAGTCTCAATGAGTGAAAAGAATAAAATCAGGGAAAAATCTGAAGAAAAATGGGCTTGAAAATAATTTTATAAAATTCTTTGCTTAATTATTTAATTTCTGGAATTTTCTGGGAATTAATCGATTAGGGGAAGTAATTTCGGCAAAATAAATAAGCTCACAGCAGTGAAATAAAAAGAGAAAGGTTTTTAAAAAATCCCCTTCGCAGCCGCTGGGCCAGATCTCGGCCCGTTGCTGTGCCCGCGCCCTCTCCAGTGCCCGTGCCCGCGCCCTCTCTAGCGCCCGTGCCCGCGCCCCGGCCGTGCTCGTGCCCGCGCCCCTGCCGTGCCCGTGCTCGTGCCCCGCCCGTCCGTCAGGTCGTCGTCTTCCTCGCACCCGAAGGCGCTGTAGCACCCGAGAGCCGCCGCCGCGAATCTCGCCAAATCCGTTCGCCTCGAAACCGTTCTCTCCGAATTGGTTGAGGGAAAACCAAGTCCTTATCCTCCTCTACCTAATCCCGAAGAATCCGGAGCTGAATCGTGCGTGGAACGGAGCCTCGAAGCCTCCCGAGTCGGTCTCCTCTCTCTCTCTCTCGTCGCCGCTGCTAAAATCGCCGCATCCGAGCCGGAGTCCTCTTCTCTCCGCCTTAAATAGCGAGCCTGGAACCCCTAGGGTCGTTTTCGCCCTTTGGATCAAGCGCCAGCAAACCCTAGCCGCCTCCCCGCGCCTTGCGCTTGTTCCGCCGCCGCCGCCAGGTTCTGGTTGCGCGCCGCCGTCGCCTCAGCCGCTGTCGGAGTTCGCCGCCGCCTCGGTTAGGTTCGCCGGACGCCGCTGAAGCCAGGCCACCGTCTCCCAGCCCTCGGGAACCGCCGGAACGCTACCGTCGACGAAGACTCGAAGCCCTCCGCCGCCTCAAGCTCGTCGCCAATCGTCGCCATCGTCGTTCTTCGCCGTTTCACCCTCGGTAACGATCGCCTTGACCCCCTTTATCCTTTCCCGCTCCTCCCGTGCGTCGCCGCGTCGATGTAGCCGTCGACCATCGGGTTTAGCGCCGCCGCCATCGCCGCCGTCGCCGTAGCCGTCGCCGTGGTCGCCGTTGTGGGCGCCAGCTCGCCGTCACCTCGTCGCCGTAGGCCGATCCTTTTGGGATCGATGTGAGCCGTCGGACCCTATCGGTTAGATCCCACCCGTTCGATCCAAACCCTAGAGCCCTAGCCGTCAGATCTGTCCCGTGGACCGCGGTGGACTCGGTTCACCTTGGACCAGACCCCTTCCCTCGCACTGACAGTGGGCCCCACTGGTCAGCCGACAGCCCCCTCTCTCCTGTGGTGCCCTAAATGCCTTTTCCGAATAAAATTAATTCAATTATGACGCAATAAATCAGTTAATTCTGTTGCATAGGCTATAAAGCGTTAAAACTTCTAAAGATCATAACTAATTCATACGAACTCGGTTTGAGGTCGTTCAAGTCTCTAATTTCTCTAAAAAATCATGAACTATCCCTTAAAAATATAATATTGTACTGTTCATGTGTGTTGATGTACTGTTTTTGCTTGTTTTGTTACTTGCCTATAGCTACCGACGTTCAGGAAGTGACGCAGTTTGTCGAAGCAGGTGTCGAAGACTGTGTGGAGCTGCAAGGCAAGTCACACAGATTCCTCTTTCTCATTGAACATATTGATCCTATGATTAAAGCTATGTTTTCCTTCAACGTTGCATTTATTTTGGAATGTCATCGGGACAGGGAAACCCTAACCCTTGTTATGGCCCTTTTGAATTGATTACTTGACCTTGTACCTATGGGATAATCTTGACTAGCTACCTTTATTTACTGGTTAGCTAGAATAACTATAGGACTTTGCTTAGCCATGCTTAGCAAATAATAGCATAACTTCTGGGATGTCACATTAATTTCTATACTAGTACTCAGTCACATGAAATGATGATTCCTGTGCGACGTGGTCGTGCAAGGACAACTTAATGGTCCACTAAAACTTGACTAAAAGGTGGGTTGTGAGCACTAGGGTTGGTGTTGTTGCTAGCGGTGCTCATGACAGTTAAGGACCGGTTCGCAGACTACTTGTTGCGAAGCAACACCCGTGCTAACCACAAGCTAGTATGGGTAATGGTGGGAACCAAAGTGTAGTACGTTCAACCGGGGTCCACCATGGTGTGTTGTGGCTGTGTCAATAAGACCACCATGGCTGCGTCAATAAGTCCATGTCTCGGGCGTTGGATCGTTTCCCTGACTCAGAACCCGATCAGTTCTTGCCGGAAACTGGTGGTCCAGCGGGTGGCTTCCTTGTTGTGCGGATTACATGGAGGGTCCTATCACAATTCCTTACCGAGATACCGTGGTGGTATTGAGGGGCACAGTGATGTGTTGTGGAGTTGTGTCTTGTGGGTAAATTAGTACATCTCTGGCCAGAGTAAAACTGTTCGAATAGCCGTGCCCACGGTTAAGGGCGGCCTAGCAATGTTTCTGTGATTAGTCCCACATTATCTAAAATTGGAGGTTGAACAGTGAAACATGTGTAACTCCAGGTTGGAGTGGTTGGGCCTATGCCGTTTTGGTGAGCGGTATAGTGTTGATTAATACTGTTATTTAATTACCGTTTTACTACTCTCTCAAATGTTTTATTAAATGCTTTTATGCAATTATGAGCCATACTATGCCCTCCTTTGTTATCCCGTGCACTTGCATATTTGCTGTGTGGCTTGCGGAGTATGTCATATGCTCACCTTGCAATCAACAACCATTCAGAGGAGGACTACAGCGAGGAGGACTACCTGGAGGACTAAGAGGGAGCCTAGTCAAGTGCGTGGAGTGGGAATCGTCACGCTGTTGTTTATTTATCCGCTGCTAGAACCTTATTGTACTGAGAGGTACCATTCACCTCTGTAATAAATGCTTACGCTATGTAACCAATTACTTTGATTATCAATTTTGTCATGTGTGCCTCGGTTGATTCCTGGACGAGGATTTACACACAATAAAACTCCAGAATTTTGGATGGAAATTCTGGGCGTGACAACCCCCGACTAGCCAGAAGGACGTCCAGAAGCTGACAGGCTATATGGCGGCACTCAGCCGATTCATCTTCTGACTGGGCGAACGGGGCATGCCCTTCTTCAAATTACTGAAGAGAGTAGACAATTTTCAATGGACAACCGAAGCCCAACAAGCCTTCGAAGACTTCAAGAAATTTCTCACATCACCACCAGTGTTGGCATCATCTCTACCCCAAGAGCCATTAATGCTATATCTGGCGGCAACCACTCAGGTTGTCAGCACGGTATTGGTGGTCGAGCGATCCGAATCGGGTCATATCCAGAAAATTCAACGGCCAGTCTACTTTGTTAGCGAGGTCCTAGCCGACTCAAAGATGAGATATCCTTGGGTCCAGAAGCTGCTATATGGCCTACTCATCACTGTCCGGAAGCTAGTGCATTATTTCCGGTCGCATCAAGTCACGGTGGTCACATCGTATCTACTCGGGGACGTGCTGCACAATCACGAGGCCACCGGCCGAATCGCTAAATGGGCGCTCGAGTTAATGGCATTTGACATCACCTTTCAGCCGCGGACAGCAATCAAGTCTCAAGCTCTAGCCGATTTTGTGGCTAAGTGGACAGAAGTTCAGACGGCTACAACAACAGACAAGCTAGAGTACTGGACAATGTACTTCGACGGTTCTCTACGGATCAGTGGCGCTGGGGCTGGCATCGTACTGACGTCACCCACCGACGAAAAATTCAAGTACATTCTCCAGATCCACTTCCTGGCTTCCCACAATGTCGCTGAGTACGAGGCACTCATCCACGGGCTCCGTATCACTATATCACTCGGCATTCACCGACTGGTTGTACATAGAGATTCTGAACTCGTGGTGAACCAAGTTATGAAAAACTGGACATGTCTCGACGATACTATGGCGGCATACTATCAGGAGCTCCGAAAGCTGGAAAACAAGTTCGACGGGCTGGAGATAACTCATGTATTACGACAATACAATGACGCTGCGGATGAATTGGCAAACATGGGATCCAAGCGAGAAGTGGTCCCAACCGAAATCTTTGTCGAGCAACTAACGGAGCCATCCGTCAAGAAGAAACCAGTGCCAGAACAGTCGGGGGATGAACCTACCCCGGCAACAGACGAAGTACTGATCAATCTCAAGATTGGTGGACTCCAGTTCTCAAATACCTCATGGATGATGAACTCCCAGAAGATCGTAGCAAAGCCGAACAAATCAAGCGTCGAAGCAAATGTTTCCTAATAGTCGGAAAAGACCTGTATCGAAGAAGTGCATCTGGAGCCCTCATCGCTGCGTCACAACCAAGGACGGCAAGTAGATTCTGCAATCGATCTACTCGGGCATATGTGGCAACCATGCTGCATCCAGGACGTTAGTCGGAAAGACTTACAGACAGGGATTTTTCTGGCCAACAGCAGTAACAGATGCTAAAGACATAGTTCACACATGCGAGGATTGTCAATTCTACGCAAGACAAACACATCTTCCAGCCCAAGAACTTCAAACCATCCCAATCTCTTGGCCCTTTGCAGTCTGAGGGCTTGACATGGTCGGGCCTTTCAAGAAAGCGCCAGGAGGGTTCACACACTTGTTCGTTGCAGTGGATAAATTCACAAAGTGCGTTGAGGCAAAACCCGTTTCTACCATAAAAGCGGCACGAGCAAAGGACTTCATCGTGAGTATATTATACCGATTCGGGGTTCCTAACCGCATCATAACGGACAACGGTACTCAGTTCACGAGCGGCGTATTTCAAGATTTCTGTGACGACTTCTGCATCAAGATCTGTTATGCTTCTGTGGCACACCAATGGGCAGGTTGAGCGTGCCAATGGCATGGTCTTACAAGGTATCAAGGCTAGAATATTCGACCGACTACCACCATATGCGGGCCGATGGGTACAAGAGCTCCCATCCATTCTCTGGTGCCGAGGCTGTGTTACCAACCGAGTTGGAGTTCGGCTCTCCGCGAGTTCGGGCCCACTCAGAAGATAAATCAAACAACACCCGATTGGTCAAACTAGATCAATTGGAAGAAGTGAGGGACATCGCAACTATCCAGTCGACAAGGTATCTTTAAGGTCTGCGTCGTTATCACAATCGACATGTCCGTGGCCACGCCTTTTTGGTCGGAGATCTCGTCTTGAGGAAAATACAAACCACCAAAGATAGCATAAACTATCCCCGTTATGGGAAGGGCCATTCATTATCGCCAAGATTACACGGCCAGGCGCCTACCGACTGAGGACCAAAGATGGTGCCCTAATCAGCAACTCATGGAACATAAAACAGCTATGTCCTTTCTATACTTGAGTTCTGTACTTTCTCTCATACATATATATAAAGTCTTCTTTGACTCACTACGTCGCTTGTTTCAACTGAGTAGTGAGTCGAGGGTTGCATGTATTATATATGCTTTGTTAACAATATACGAGCCTGTTTGGTCTAAGTTATGAAGCTTTACAACTATTATGTTACGTTCGCCTAAGTATAGCTTTTTGAGAACAATTTTTATCAAGTTCCTATCGATCAACTCGGTGCAGACAATATAGTCGGGTAAAGCTAATGATAACTAAGGACAACCAGGAACTCGGCTACATTGCACATATACATGTCATTACAAAAGCTTTATATACACCGACTGCATGATGGTTTGTTCTTATATTCCCAGGTCCTTTGCGATCACCTCAGCAGTCGGCCTCGCCTGGGTCATCAACTCCAGTGCCTCCTCAGGTGTTGTCTCTTCAGCAAACCCCTCACCAATGGCCTTCAGATCTACCCCAGGGTAAATCGATTTGGTCGTGGCAAGGGTTTGGGCCACGCCAACAGCAACGCGCTCATCCGAGTACTTTTTCAAGAGACTCGGGCTTCGCTAAGGTGCGCCTGCACCTGGGAGACTGTATTGGAGCTGGTTCCAACATGGTGAGGGTCCATAATGTCAAGGAACCCTTTCACGGATTTGGAAAGAATCTCCCGTGACTCCTTGACGACTTTAATCTCCTCTGCAAAGGCTTGGAACTGGGTTTAGGCATTGACTTTCGTAGCTGCTCAGATTCGTTAACAAGTAAACTTGTTAGCCAGCACTGCGGTCGGAGTAACGAAAGGATTGGTTAAGGTTATTGTCAGAGCGAAGGCTTACTTGCATAGTTGGCCTCCACTTTGGCTTTGGCCTTCTCTAGTTCGGTTTTGGCCTTCTCTAATTCAGCGTTGGCCTTTTCAACTTCCTTCAGCTTGATTTCCCGTTGTTCCCTTTCTTCTGTCTAGGCCTTCAACTCGGCTTCGAGGGTTGTACATCAGAATAGTCAATAACTCGAGATTACAGTCAGGACACAACCGGGCAGTCGGGAAACAACAAAGCTGGATAAATATACTTGGGACTTAGTCAGGAAGACAAATACAGGAGACTTACTTCTGATCTTCTCGGCTGAAGCCCAATTCTCATCCCTGAGCTGGTCAACAACTCCCCTTAGCCAAGTCTCCCTCTCCTGACTAGACCGTTCCAGGTCGGCCTTGGCGGCCTGGAGCTAGCCCAATCTTTGGAGATGGGGGGCCAGCTGGGCCAAGACCTTGTTCATTCTCTCTGAGCGGTCGACTATCTTCTGCTCGAGGCAAAAACAGAGCAAAAACAGAGTCAAGAGGCAGAGAACCAATACAAGGAAGTCTGTCAAAAAATCAATATGGCGAGAGTCATACCTGGACTCCCTAGGACGCAGCGATTGCGGCACAAAGAAGAACTTCGTGCTCCCTCTCCGCAGCCTCCTCATCATGTTCATAACTTTCCGTAGTCCCCTCAGGGAATACCTAGTGGAACGTCCTCGGGAACCTGCGGGGAGGGGCTTCGAGTCTAGGGAGATCCGCTTCACCTAAAGACGACGATGATGTGGACGGCGACAGGGTCCTGGCTCCTGACTCGGCGGTGGCCAGGGCTTCAGGGGCTGGCTCAGGAGCTGGAGCAACGACTTCAGCACTTGCCCTTTGGTCGGCCGGCACTAGCGACGCTGCTGTCGGGACAGCTTCAGTTTCTGCAACTGGAGCAGTCATCGGCTCAGCAGGTGGGCTTGCTGGTGTTGTCTTGGCCGAGGCTGGCTCAGCAACAGGAGCAGTCGGCGTGGTCTTCTTGAGATCTATGATCACTCGCCTCCTGCACGATGATTCAAATATCAAGATACTACTACACAGATCAAGATTTTCAGAAGATTCAATATTGCTTACCTCTTGGAGGTCTTGAACTTTCACAAGGGGGCTCCAGATGTTGGTGGTGGCGAGCCGCTGGCTGTCGAGCTAGTCGGCGTGGCAATCGGCAGTGGCGTTGTGACTTTAGTCAGCCCAATCTCCATGACGACCGACTGGGGCACCGAAGCACTCAAAGGTACCGCTCTCTGGCTCGACATTGCTGATCTTGTATTCGGCGACACCGGTCTTGGGTTCGATGTTGCTGAGCCAGGTGTTGGTCTCGGGCTTAGATGCGATGGCCTTGGACTCGGCAGCCTGGGAGCTACGCTGGTGATATCTTTAATCTTCAGGCTCCCGGTTGCGGCACTCGGCCTGCTAGCTCTCTTCTTGCCCAGGTCTTCAACAGGTTTCTTACCAGCTCTCTTTGAGCTGGGCTGGGCAGCAGAAGGACTCAACGGCCTTTTCTTCGACTTGGCAGCCGATAAAGTTTGGAAGTCTTCATCGAACTCCTCACATTCTTGCAAGAGATTTGACAACATACATCATACGTTGCAGAGCAATCCAGGATACATATCTATAAGCATTCATCACAGATGGACAGCAAGACAACATTGGCAAGCATTTCAATATTACCTCTGGACGAGGTCTTTTATGGCTGTAAGCCACGGTGGCTCGCTCTGCATCTTCTGTCTCGACCACCCCGCTGGCGACATAACTAAGCATGATGTTAGTCACCTTGTGCTTGTCAGTCAGGTCTGGGTATTCTCGGCTAGGATCGTTTTTTCCCTTATAATCCTAGCCGAAGTGGCTTCTCAGCTTTAGCGGTCGGATGCAGCGGGTCAAGAAACGTCTGGCCACCCATGGACCAGTTAATCCAGAGTTCTTCAGCTTGTCGATTTTACAATCAACTAATACACTTGGCCCATCTCCTCGAAGTTTGGCACTGATGACCAATTAGGCGAGACCACCGAAGACAAGCCAGTGAATATGGGTAGAGAGGGTTCAAGATCAGAGCAATAGAACCACTCTCTGTGCCGGCCCTTGAGGGAGGTTTTCAAAGGAACATGAAGATAAATTCTTTTCATTTTATTCCTAAGCTAGAGACCGGCTCCCCCTATCACTTCGATTTTGTTTTTGGAGGGCTGAGGTTTGATGTGGAACAAGTATCGGAACAGATTGAAATGGGGTTCCACACCCAGAAAGCATTCACACAGAGTTGCGAATATAGAGATTTGCAAGATAGAGTTGGGGTTCAGATTCACCAACTCTAGCCCATAGAAGGAAAGAAGTTGACGAAGAAAATCCAAGGAAGGAAGAGCAAGACCTAGGTCAAAGAAAGAGGCGAAGTGATGAGGACATCCCTTCCATGCATACAACTCATCCACAACAAAAACCACTTACTCGAGCTCGTGCTCATCAACTTAATTACCAGGTGAATTCATTCCTAGATTCATATATTATTGAGAATAGTCTGCTACCTAATGCAAATAATTTAATTGTGGTTAGGAATCTGGGAAAGGATGAAGGAAAGGTACCAAGTCAAGCAAGAATTCGAGTTAGACTTGTTCTGGAATCAAATTCGAATTGCTGCGATGGTACCAAGTTCAAACGGGCATAACTTTCTCATACGGACTCCATTTAGGATGTTCTTGTACTTAATGGAAAGTTTATGAAGTCTACTTTCCAACGGATCAACCTCATCTTCAAATTCCACCCGAACTGGCCGCAATCATCAAAACAATCTACATTGGTTTCTGAGACCCAGTCAAAAGGGTGTTGCACCATCCCTACTTGGGCCCATGGGCCTTGTAACCCTAGGGCGTCCCACCCCTGGTCGTCTCCCTATTTAGGAGCCACCGCCTTCCTTGCTAGGATTTGGATTTCGTTGAGTTTAGATTTAGCCATTGTGCAAACTTTTGTTCTTCCGTTGTGTCGGACGACCACCTGTCAAGCCAACTTCGAAATCCCAACTTTGTGATTCACAATACAATTTATGCTTCATTCATATTCACAATATCAGATTGCCTACGTCTTATTCTTGCTAGTTCTTCGATTGCTCGCAAGGATTGAACTTCGTGTTCAGGTTGATCGCGCCTCTAGCGAGATCAATAACATCTCGGAGATTGGTTCAGCGATTGCTAAGGCGCAAGCGACGTTGTGTATTTGTAGTCAGATAGCCAGGGTCTTCTCCACTAAAATCGATAGTTATTAGTCTCATTGAAAGATCGGGCACCTCGTTTCCATCACGAAGACTAAAGTCTCACCAGATTGGGGCGCCGAAATCGATTCCCTTTCAGCCGGACGCCAATGGATGACTTCATGGCTCTGCAATCTCAGCGACTTCTCTAAGTACTTCAACTTAGTCGAGCCGCAATCCGAAGTCGGCCAAGTCTCATCAGACACCACTGGGATTTCCAAAGCTCTCGGCATGGCTTGAGGCGAGGAGATTTGGGGGAAATACTACCAAGGACTTGGAATGGATGCGGAGGAGTGGAATCGCCCGAGTTTCGAGAGGGAAGAGCTAGCAATGGCAAACTCTAGCGAGGCAAGGTGCGAAATTTCGGTGCAGAAGTTGGAAGACGAAGCGATTGGTGAATTGGAGAAGATAAGGGAATCTTTTCTCTCTCTCGCCGCCTTTATAGAGCCTGTGCTGATAAGTGGGTTTGGGCCTGCTAAATCGGTACTGGGCCAAAAGATATGGGTTTCTACAGTAGCACGTTCTATCTAGGCCACTCGCCGAATGTGTTAAAATCACAGTGCTGAAGCTACTCACAAAAACCGATCAAATAATCAAAATATGCTTCATGCTAAGCTTATAGCCAAGTGTATACATTCGGGTATCTTGATTATTTACCAGGTATTGAGGATATATCCTTATAAGAATCACAAGCTGGTCTCCAATAAAATTGAGGATGCAGGTATCTCTCAAGTACTCCTAATCACGCATTGGGTTAAAATTCATAAAGTGGTACTCGGCTTACATGATTAGCCATTATTTGCCATGAGCAAAAATCATTCCAGCTGACATGACACTGAAGAGTCTAACTTCCGAGTGATATAGTACTCGGGAAAGACTTAAAAATATTCTGGCTGACATAATGCCGAAGAGTCTCATATACCAGTAGCATACTACTCGAGAAAGACTATAAGGTTAAAAATCTTTGACTTTATGTTTAATTGTTTTACAATTAAGCACAAAGTCGGGGGCTACACCTAACAGGTGTGCCTATTCGGCGCACACTATTTATATTTCTACATGAAGCCCTTCATAGCCTTGTTGCCAGCTGACATGAAGCAAGACTCGGGAGAAGAAACACTCAGACAAAGAGTACTCGGGAGCAATGCACTCGGAAATTTTTCACCGTGAAGGATGAGCACTCGTCATTAGTTGTGACTCAACTATGAAGGTCTTAGGGGCTGCTGTGGAGGCCATGGGCCCCGGGTACCTCATGACAAGCATATGGGCCACTCTGAAAGAGGATAGGCCTAGCCTTGTAATTAGGGATATGATAGGACTCGGCAGACTTAACCTTGTACGATAAGAAAAATACAGTCCTAGTCAGGCACGTTATATCTTTAGAAGGAGATCTATTGGTCGTAGTCCAACTAGGACTCCTACTTTGTAACCCTATCCCCCAGTATATAAGGGAAGGCAGGGGCGCCCCTAGGGGCAAGATCATCAAGATCAGAATCATACATCCTTAAAGGAAATCACCACAAATGGATGTAGGGTATTACCTTGTATCAAGAGCCTGAACCAGTATAAACTCCTTGTGTTTCTTTGCAGTCCACCGAGTTTCGATCCGACGAGTAGCCCTATATTCATATTGCCGGTGTAAAACATCGACACGAATCCTGCACTAACACAGCGTTCGGGAACCTATTTGGCCAAAACAAGGAAAGAAACCACTACAGAAGCTCTCGACCTATCATACAAGGGATGTCAATTTTTTGTTCGGTTACCGAAAGGCTTGTAGACCAGGATTCCTCTGGCCGATTGTGGTTATCGACGCTTAAGCACTTGTCCTGTCATGCAAGGGATGTTGATTTTTCATTTGGCAAACTCACCTACCAGCATAGGAGTTGCAGACTATCATATGGCCAACGCATACTGAGTATAATCTACAGATCTGGAGTCCTTAATCGCATCATTATGGGCAACACACTCAATTCATAGGCGGCATATTCAAAAAATTTTGTGATGATTTCGGCATCAAAATATGCTTCACTTCGGCGACACACCCCAAAGCAATGGTCAGGTTGAGCAATGATCAAAATCTCTGATTTTTATAGGGCTGCGCTAGGTAGGTCGGTTTAGGCCGGCTTATTCGGTAATAGGCCGAAGATATGAGTTCTTAAATAGCATGCCCTATTGGGTCATCCGCTGGTCACATTAAAATCACGATGTAGATGCTATTTTATAAGAACCGATTAAATAATTAGATACACTTTATGCTAAGCCTACAGCTAGATGTATACATTCGGGTATCTTGATTATTTTCAGGTATTAAGGATATATCCTTATAAGGATGAATAGCTGGTCTCCATTAAAATTAGGGATGCAGGTATCTCTCAAATACACCTCATCAGACATTGGACTTGGTTCATAGTGATACATGGCTTATATGCTTAGCCAAATTACCACGAGCAAAATTCCGGTTAATGTTTGGTTGAAGAGTCCAATTTTTGAGAAACATATCACTCGGAAAAGACTTCAAGGTTAAAGATCTTTCACTTTATGTTTAATTATTTCTCAATTAAGTACAAAGTCGGGGGCTACACCTAATAGGTGCGCCTATTCGGCGCACACTATTCAAATTTTTCAATGAAGCCCTTCATAGCCTTGTTACCAACTGACATGAAGCAGGACTCAAGAGAAGAAGCACCCGGACAAAGAGTACTCGGGAGCAAGGTACTTAGGATTTCTTCACCGTGGAGGACGAGCACTCAGCTTGAGCTATGACTCGACTATGAAGGTATCGGGGGATACTGTGGAGGCCATGAGCCTCGGGTACCTCAAGGAAGGCAATTACGGCCACTCGGATAAAGGGTTGGCCGGCCCCTACAATTGGAGATAGAGTTTAACTCGGCTTCATGTTACCTTGCAAGACAAGAAAAGGGATATAATCCTAGCCGGACTCTATATGTACTGATAAGAAATACCCTTGGTCGTATCCGACTGGGTTTCCTACCCTATAATCCTCATCCCTCCAGTATATATGGAGGGATAGGAAGCCCCTTGGGGCATATCACAATCTCACCAGATAATACAGCGAAATCAATACACCACAACTGGAAGTAAGATATTACCTCACCCCGAGGGCCTGAACCAGTATAAATCGTCTTGTCTTTCGAAGTCCATCAAGTTTCGGTCCGACGAATAGCCCCATATAATTATTGCCGATATAAAACATCGACAAGGGGCTTACCACCACGGACTCCGCTACCCCGATCTGTGTTGCCGCCGGGAAGTTCGTCGGCCCACCGTCACGATCCACTCCGCGTCGCCTCGATCCGCGCCCATGCACACCTCAATCCACTGAGCTCGCCGGCTAAGCCACCCCCTATCCTTCCCACCGCAGAGCTCGTCTGGCCGCAGGCGCGTCCGCCAACCGTGTCCTGCACGACGCGTCCCGTCACACCATGTTGGCTAACGCTTGCCGCAGCACCGAGCAGCTGCGCCACCCGTACTTCACCATGGGTGTGTGCGCCGGCCACCTCCCACATGGCGCGCACCACTGGATCACGCCAGTCCAACACCCTAGCGAAACCGCGCATGGCGCCACGCTGCGTCGTGCGGCAAATGTTTGGCCGCAAGGCATCGCGCCGGGGGTCGGCCGCGCGGAGCATCGACAATGCCACACCAGCCGCGCCCACCTGAGACCTCCCCGGTGGGAAAGAGGAAGAAAGAAAGAAAAGAAAATAGAAATTAGGAAGGAATTGGTGATTTTGCAAAAAGAACCTTGGATTTTCCAAACTTTGCACATGCAGCCCTCCCCGCACGGGATTTGTGCGCAGGCCCCTAGAATTTCAAAAAAACACTATTTCAGCTTTCCATCGCATCGAATCTCTACTATTATAAAAATTGGTAGTGATTCCATTCGTCCTCCATTTTCCCGTCGCGTGTCATCTCCGGACTCTGATTTCCGTGCGTCAAAGAACAGAAAAAAAGGAGAAAATTGAGAGATCCGTTTTCCCGTCATCGTGTATCGTCTCTGGAGTCCAATTCCCACGAATCAAAGAACAGAGAAGAAGGCGAAAACCAAGAGATAAGGGTGCAAACCTTCTCAGCATACTTATAGAGTGTTCCACCGGCGCCTCCTCTTCCGATCCGCCGCATCTCACTGCCATCCTTACCACCAACAGGAGGCCGGAGGCTAGGGAGCTGTCGGATCTAGCTGGTGGCTAGGGTTCAACCTAGCTCAAGCTCGAGGGAGCTCTAGGCACCGATTCCTGTAGGTGGCGGCTGCAGAGGAGCTATCGAGGCGGCACCTCCTCTTCCGATCCGCTGCTTCTCACTCCCATCCCCACCACCAACAAGAGGCCGGAGGCTAGGGAGCTACCGGATCTGGCCGGTGGCTAGGGTTCAACCTAGCCTAAGCTTGAGGGAGCTCGAGGTGCCGATTCCCGTAGGCGGCGGCTGCGGACGAGCTATCGAGGCAGAATCGTCGGGGAGAGACACCTAGGTGCAGTGACACCGGTGAGGCGACCGGGGAGCAGAAGCAGTGGCCTCACAGCGACTCGGCGAGAAAAGGGGATTGGATGCAGAGGCCAAGCCACTCCTCGGTCTTTGACCGAGTAGTCTCTGTGTCACGTTGGTGTCTCAAATAGGCCTAATGGGCTGGCTTGGCCGATCAGGCCTAATGGTTCTTTGGACCAGATGGCCCATCAAATAAATTTAAAAGAAAATAATAAAGGAAAAATATTATTTTGCATATACAATATAAAACTTTGAGATGATACTCATGTGTTGCAACAGATGATTTAATTTCTACAGTTAAAATTCCCTTCACCCGTTGCAACGCACAGGCATTTTTCTAGTATATATATGTGTGTGCTTGTGTGTGTATGTGTGTGTGTGTATATATATATATATATGGATATGTGTGTGTGTGTGTGTGTGTGTATATATATACGCCCATTACAGGAAGCTAAATGTAGGTGTGGTATTGGTCTCTGCTGTCCTTGGGGATTTTCCTTGCGCAGGTGGCCTCTTGGGGAGGTCAATATCTAATTCTTCTCCGAAGGCTTCATCTAGTTGATGGGATACATCTAACTGATATGCCTGCTTTGGTTGACACTCAACTTCTCATCTTCATCCAGTTTGACATGGCCAATGATGCAAAACATCTATAGGTGATATTAGAACAAAATCAACACATTGGCAATTGGTATAAACCGAATAAAGTTTCCATGGTGCAATATCAACAAAATTGATCTCATTCCTATTTCCAATATTAACATGTTGATCCATAATAAAACCATATATAATTTGGCCTTCCATAGATTCCAATCATACATAAGCCAAATCATACTCGAGTAAAGCATATATCCAATTGCCAATTCCTATCACTTAAAATTGGCCTTTGCAACATGTATTTGGTAATATCGACTAGATAAGAAGTAATACATGTACTAAATAATAAGCAATGCCCTAATTTGGTATATGCATAATAAACACAACTTTCTAAAACACACATATCTCGTTTTGGTGTTCAATGGATGACGGCTCAAAATTGTGTTGATATATTCTTCGCCATCCGCTCCTTTTGACCTCTTCACCAATATGTTGATGTCTTGTCCCCCAAGCAAAATCGGTTTTTCTTAGTGCATGATTTTGAAGGCAAGATGGACATTATATTAATATTCATGGCATCATGTGGAGGAGACTCGTCTCTAATGACTGGTGGCTCTTCACTCAACGAATTAGATTTACCACTACTTGGGAAAATCACTGGTCTCTCAACTTTTACTACCTTGGGCCTCCACACTTGCTTAACTACTGTTTGAGGCTTTGAATTGGTGTACACTCTATCTTTCGCATCTTCGGCTTTTTCTTCTTTTTGTTTTTGGGCCCGGAGACGTTATAGCCTCCTCTTTTGGGAACGAGATAAGCCAGAGGGAAACCACCTCAGCTGTGGTTGAGTTACAGGAGCCAAATAATGACTTTTGATACCTTTGATCATGCTAAAAACTCCTACATCCTCTTCTATTTTCCTTGCCTATTACCTCTCTGCTAGGCCGGTATGACCGGCACCTAGGTTGCCGGTCAGGCAGACCCTGGCTCCGATCAGACCGCCATTGGCTCGGTCTGACCGGAGTTAACCCATCTATTTCTATATGACCCTGGTCCAACCGGCCTTGAGGCCCTGCCGGACCGACGTTTGGCCCGTTCTGTTCTGGATGCACCCGGTCAAACCGGTCTTGAGGCCCAGCCAAACCGGCATTATCTCGCTAGTCAGACCAGTTCATCCTGCCGGTCAAACTGCTAGAACTGACAGTCAATTTGCCGATTTTGGTCTTCTTGACTTGTGTTGCCTCCACCACACATCCAGTGGGTATTAAGACGTCATTGGATCTCACCTTGATGGTAATCACCTCCGAAGTCTTGGTCTCCCCTTTGATGCTCTTTCCTCCTCCTCTTCTCGCGTCAAACTAATTTTTTAATTGAAACCGGCCTTTGTATGAAGCGGACAAATGATCATGTACTAAACTTTGTGGGTCCACCCATCTTTGTTAGAATTGCATTGGCGGTGAGTACAGGAACAGCATCATCAATAGAGGCATCCATGGCATGAAGTATGGAAAGGAACAACCGGGTGGCTGCATTGGACATGGATACCACGGCGTCACAATCGGACGTTCGTATGGAGTTGGCACTGTTGATGGCTCCGATTGCTTCAACGTTTGACCAAATCTCTCCCTGTGAGGTGATTTCGATCTTTTTGTGTCATTAGGCCGACCATTGAGTCGTTGACCGGCCAATTCCTTTTTGTGCATAGCCATAAGCATCTCAAATGTGAGCTTTGAACTTGTAGCCTTATTGGAACCAGATGGTTCATCTTTCTTAACCTTATGATCTTCGGCCTTGGCATTCTTGAGCTTAATCATCTCAGGCCGAAGATCCCTAATAATAACATTGTCGACATCCAAGCACCGGCAGACGATGGAAATTGGGAATCCTAAGTTCGACCAAGGGCTCTAGGTGCACGCGGCATGTCCGAGTGTGCCTAGGAACGGAGGAGACAAAAGCGAGTATACAGGTTCGGGCATGTCCGGTTGGATACCCATCCACCTATTTCCGATGCGAGAGTACACCACCTAGCCTCCCCAGGGTGGCCAAGGGTGCTCGCCATCTGCACCTTGAGCGCAAGGTTCGACCTCCTCCCTGGGCGCAACCACTTGGTGGCACCTGTGAAGGTGTGACCTGCCTGCTCCACTTGACCTTGCTTGTCAGGGTACACTTAGTGGCCCTCGGGCAGCCCAATGACATGGACCGGATGCGAATCCCTGCCACGACACAATTCTCGAGTGTCCAGCCAGAGTGTTCCACCCTCTAGCTCAAGGGACACGTGGCAGTCTTCGAGCAGCTCAGTGGGAATGGACCTTTGAACCTGGGTCCACCAACCCCTCCTGAGTCTTGAATGTCCAAGCCTTGAGCATATCTCTAGACAGATGATGGATACGTGGACCTTCCCACAAGACCTTGGATTCGGTCTGAGTCAGAGAGGTGCTGGCCCACAATCTACGTAGTATTGATGACTTGCCTTCTATGTTAAGCAAGTAGGCCAAACGGGGACCCCGTGGCCTGGGCGTTGACAAACATTTTTTCCTTTTGTAGATTTGGCTTGACTTGGCCGAATCAACACTTTCATGTTGTTAAAATCTATAAGAGTAATAGGGAGAGGATCATAAACAATTCTGATCTTGTCCATTGGAGAAACCAAAATATTCTTGCAAGTGACCAATAGATCAATACTAAGTCTTTACTCTATTAAGCTTGCATCTCCAAAATAACCATGAAACTTGTGCTCCATTTGCGACCAAGTAGAAATTGAATTTGGAGCAAGTAAACTAAACCACGTACATGCAATACCTGACAAAGATAGTGGAAACAACTTTAGTTTCATATATATCATTACTACCGGCCTCTTTACATTGATCAATAAGTTGGCCAATATGCTTAGTTGTAATTCTACTATCCTTACCTATGAATTTTGTGAACTCGGGCACTTCAAATCCTTGTGGTTATGGGACCGAATATATATGTTCAGGATACGGCCTTTCCTGTGTGTGCATGGCTATTTTGAACTCTATTTTATCATTACCTCGCATGCCATTGTCAATCTCTTCGTCAACACTCATATGACCGATCTGCGATTCAGTCTTTAACGACAAAGAAACTTCACCATTATTTATAATGCAATCCGAACCATCATTTGGTTCAGCTATATTTGCTTTTGCATTATTGTCCAAATTAGCACTTGAATTATTATCATTCACTCAGCTTTCTTGAGCCAAAGCTTCTTGTACTACTTGTTTAATATCAAGGAACACCTAGACGTTTAATTTTTCTTCAATAGGGCCAATAATCCATCAAAAGCAATATTGGCTAAAAATTTATCAGTAAATATAAAACCAAAACATCGGTCTTTAGGGTCCATAACTTCTTAATGTAATCAACCACAGATTCATCAAATGTTGCCCAACAAGTATGTATAGATTTGAAGGTAATTAATTAAACCAAGTAAAAACAGTTCCAAACAATGACAATGGAAATTAAGGTAATTTAAATGCATCGGAACTACTTGCTTCACCACATTGTACTAGAAATTGGCCTATATGCTCCCATGTGATCCTATTATTCTCGCCGCTGAATTTTATGAATTCTGGCACCTTGAAATCATGAGGATATGGGATTCTATCAAAATAATTAGGATAGGGCTTTTGACTAGCTTTATTCTTTGGCTCAATTTCGAAACACTTTCTAATTATAGAACAAAATCGTTCATGTAAATCCTTAGGCCTTTCTTGGTTATTCTCTTTTGCCCTAAAGGGTATGGGTGCAACAGGATCTTGAGAGTAACCCACCTACTGGCCGTAATGTGTGTCTTGTGCCAATCCATTAAATCCATGGTTTTGGATTGGTTCGTAGTAACAATTGGTGCTTATTGAATGTATAGGTGGAATAATATGACAAACAGTATTAACGGGAGGTAAATAATCATTAAAATCAGTACCATCAGTCGTAGCATAAAAATTTTGAAAAGGAACTAAGGTGTCGGTCTAACTGGCTATAGGCAGCCCAGTCTGTCTGGCCATGTACCTGGTATGACCAGCCTAGAGCTCGATCTGACCGTTGGTCAGTGAAGCGGTCGGACCGGCCATATAGATCACGGTCCGACCTTAGGAAAGCCTAGTATGATCGGTTGTGGATGTGGTTTGACTAGCTATAGGAAGCCCGGTCTGACCGGCAACCATGTTTTTAGGTAAAACAATTCCTGTGTAATCAGCTGTGTCAATACCCGTTGATCTATCCATCTCTCTATAAATATATTGTACAGTGGCAAAACTAGGGGTAGCATTAGATAATTGAGAATTGGTCATCATAGAACCAATTTAATCAACGATATTATTTAATCTAATATCAAAAGCATTATGTAAAGCATTATCAAATTTATTCATATGAGCGCTAATAGATACATCTATACAATGGACAAAACATTCTTGAATAGATCGAACGGATTGGCGGTTATCTCCTTTGGCATGATGATTGTTGGCGGCAGCATGTTCCGCTTGATGACGCCTTGATTAGTCTTGACGAAGCACAGGAGCATTACCTTCTCAATCTGCTCCTCCATCTTGTGTCGTTCCTCCTCGGTCGAGTTCTCCATGGTTGTCGAAGATGTTACTTGATTAATTTCGGCCATATGGTTCGTGGCCGAAAGCTCTCTTTTAACAGTATAGAATACAGTGTCTTGATTTCCCTGGTACACTCGCGTGTGGACCTAACAAATTTACAATAATTGATCGATCTCTAATAATCAGAGATCGATTCTCCGGAGGAAACTACGGACCGGACGTCCGGTTTTTTTTTCCAAAAGATAGGACGCCCCGCATCCTGCTACTGCATGCACACAGGACCAACCACTGGGGAAACAAAGTCCGATGCATCCAGAGCACGGACGGCCTATTCGCATGGATGTGCATGAGTGCATACAATAGTATTTATTATACTTTGTAACAAGTTCTCATGATTATATTTTTAATAAAAAAATATTTATATTTCTATTTAAAACATATTTATATCATACATAAAATATCGAATTGTAACTGTTAAAACATCATAAAATATTTGCTAAAATATTTAAAGAACATAACATGCAACATTTACAAATAAATTAGTAAAACATCATAAAATGATTATTGAAACATCCAAATTACACCATATGCAACATTCAAAAATGATCCATTACAACAGAAAACTTAAAATATATAACATAGTCGAATTCTATTTAAAATATTTATTTTTTACACGTGAAACATCAAATTTTACTAGTTAAAACATATATATATTTTTCGTTAGAATATAATCATGTGTTATCTTATTGTATAGATTTAATTATATTGAATACAATAGTATAATTTAATCATAAATTGGATAAATAGTTAAGGAGAAAAATCGTTTTGAAGGCTGCTAGATGCAGAGTTAATGCATGCTGTTGCAGACTCCCTACCCCGAGAGAGAGAGTGAAAGGTTGCACAACCGAGAGGGAGGGGTTGCTATACATGCAGACCTGAGGAGAGAAAGGAAGCAGGCGGTAGAAGGGAAATTTTGATAAATTGCTTCTTTTACTAAACTTATTTGAAGAATGAATCTCACTAAAAACTAATTTCAAAAATAGACCGTGACCTCAGCATCAAGCTCGATGATGTTGAGATATAACATCTTAGCGTCATTACTATTTATACTGAGCTCTTGTCTAAGATGGCATAAATTCAATAAGTCATTAAAGCTCAGCAGCTAGCATTGAGCTACGTACGATTTAAAAATCTGCACTAACAACTTTAATCATGAAGCTAACCTAGTCGAGCGATAGAGACCTTAGACTCCATGTTCTAGGTTGGAGGTTTGAATCCTAGCCTCTTCACTTTTTTTATTCTATTCTTTTTCCACTTACCCTTAGTCCTCAACTTGCTCTTTTAAGTTTTACGTGTTTTTTAAATTCATTTAATTTAGGTTCCCAAATTTATTCCTTTCAAGTTTAAAAATGCACATTTATAATTGTTAAGCTAAATATTTTACTAAGATTAATATTATAATTTAATTTATCAAATTTATTTATTCCAAATTTAAAAATAAAATTTATTTGTACGTGATTTTCAAAAGAAAATTAATGAACAAGTAGTAAAGGAGGCAAAGGAGCATAAGTAGAAAAACCGTAATATAACCTTGCCATGATGAGGGTCAAACCTCCAACCTGCACCTGCACGTTGGAACTTGGAATAAAGCGGTTATATGAGTTATGTCCGGTTGTTGTTTAAAACTGCCAGCGCAGCGTTTTAAATTGTACGCTAGCAACAGTAACATTGAGTTTTAATGACTTAGCGGATTCATGTAACTTTAAACAAAAATTCAGTGTCAATAGACACTAAGATGTTATATCTTAGTGTCATCGAGACTAAGTACTAAGATCACATCTATTTTCGAAATTAATTTTTAGCACAATCTAACCTTAAAATAAGTTTTATAAAAAAATCAATTTATCAAAATTTTGGGCGGTAGGAGGCGTCCGATTTTCGTTCATGATCGGACGTCCGGCCTACAATATTTCTACGTCTCTCTTTTTTTTATTGAAAAATCACAGATCGATCTACTAGCGTACGTATTGCCTATTACTCTGTCCAGGTGATCACTAGGATACGACCGATCTGCTGTTGCCTATTACACCTGCGCATGCAACAGAGGCAAACAACGTTGCCGCTTCTGCTTAGCTTGTTGCGCACGTGCGCGGCTTTAGGCCCTGTTCATTTGTGCTTTTGATTTCCTTAGTATACTTCTTAAAATAAAAAATAGTGTATTTTTAAAACTTCTCAAAATGAAAAATAGTGTATTTTTTAAAAAAATTCTATAGAGAGTATCTTAAAAAATCAAATATACCTATTTTTTAAGCTTTTAATAATTAATACTTAATTAATTCTACGTTAATAATATTTCTTATTTTATGTGCAGTTTATAAGTTACTTCTAGAAGCACATCCAAACGTACCCATACAGTTCAGATGGCAAGCCAAACGCGTCACCGACGAGATCGATTCGGCCAGAAGATGTATGCAACGACGGCTCGGTTCCTGACGACCAGAAGATGCCGAATAGATTGGTTCAGCGAAAATTTGAATGCGATGATGAAAGCCAACGTATGGATTAATTTTGGCCAGGTCGATTGGCCAAAAAATCACGCTCCCCAGCCGACTGTCAATTGATGTTAGACTTTTTTTTCGCTAACACATAGCCATCTATAAATTTGATGTGTTATAGAGTCCTCAACCATTTTTGTCAGTATGCATACACCGTTTGCATGGATCCGGTGGGACTCCTTTATGAGTTCGGCCGGGGTGAGCGCATTAGATTTGTCGTAGGTGATCAATAAGTAAATGAAACAAAGTGTTCATATAGATTCAGGCTGCACGGTGGCGTAATATCCTATTCTTGTTGTGTTTTTGGTTTCTTGGAGATTTTTGGGAAGTGCTTATAAGACTTAGGCTCTTCGGGTTTGTTTTTTAGATTTGGTTCGTCCCCATTCTAGCCTTGGCTCTCCCCTTATAGCTCTTGGAAGAATACCACAGTGGTTGAACTATGGGAATCACGTATGTCATTGCAGAATTAGGTATGGTTGGTCATATCTTCTGCTGACCAGTGGGCCTGGTCGCCTGTCCTCCTAGGAGGGCCTCTACGAGCAGGTCTGAAGAGAGGGGACAGCCGCTCGCCATGCGTTCGGGCGTGGCCATCGAGTGCTTGCTAGGAAGATTGGCTTGCATGCTGGCCGTAGGTCCAACATGTCACCCTCCTGCAGAAGTAAGTGAAACACAGTGAGCCTGGCCGGGTGGCGTGGTAGTCAATCGCGCTACCTGCCAGCCCACTTCTCCTATCAGAAAAATGTGACGATGGCACTTGGCGTGGGATACAAAGCCGTCCTGTCCCTCACGCCTCACGCTCGGTAGATATACGTCCCGTCGCCTTTAATCGGAGAGGCGCGGGAAGAACGAAGAAAGGCAACATGCTCCGTCGCATCGTTATTAATGCCCCTGCCTCTGTGCGCTCCCCAAGCTGCTTAGGGGAGCTGAGCCCAGGGATAGGGCAAGATTGTGCCTCAAGCGCAGCCGTTGTGGCCATGAACTCAGGGCATGCCCAAGCTCAACCCTTATAGCCGCGAGCTCGAGACCTTACTTCTTGAACCCGGGGGATTGTAACGCCCAGAAATTCGTCACCGAAATTATGAACATTCATGTGTATTAAATCCCTGCCCAAAAAAGCCATGGTATACAAAGCCAAGTTGCCATACAGAGTGTCTTACAAACAGAGTAAAATTATATTACAAAAATACAGCAGAAAAGGTAAAACGAAGTCTATAGACAGCAGGTCCATCAGCAGCTTCCATCCCACAAGCACCTTGACGGCGGAGCCAGCCTATTCCTTAAGATGATCCTCGTCAGACGCGTTCTTCAACACTAAGAGGGGAAAAAGGAGCAAGGTTGAGTACCACCCACAGTACTCAACAAATCACACCCACAATTATGCATATGCACAGGGTACAAAGATGAGCTAGGGTTTGTTTGCGCAAAAGCAGTTGCAAACGGTAGTAGTTCACAAACAATAAAAAGGTTGATTAATATAACAATATTAATTCTTCACCGATTAACGTTACACCATGTTAACCAGTTTCCACTGAACAACGTTACACCACATTGACCAGTCTTTCTTGATCAATGTTACACCACGTTGACCAGGCCGCGCTAATGAACGTTACACCATGTCCACCAAGTGTCACTGATGAGCGTTACACCACGCTCATCAGTCTCCACCGATTAGCGTTACACCATGCTAACCGGCCACCCCCGATCAACTCAACCACGTTGACCGGACTCTACACCTTCCACCCGAACCACACCAGTTTCATGAAACCAAATTAAATATCTAAAGATGAGACTAATCACGGTGAGTCTTGACCAATGTGCCCATAACCACGGACGCGGCTATTCGAATAGATTTACTCTAATCAGAGGTGTACAACTTTACCCACAAGACATAGCTCCACACATGTTCTCATGTGCCAGTGCATCACCACGATGCCCCGTGAGAGGCTGTGATAGGATCGTTCACAAAACCTCTCCCTAACCATCCACACCACGCTGAGGTTGCACCTGCCGACAGGGCACGCCATATTGGCCAGGCTACCCCCCTTGCGCCACGGTGAATCGGAAAGCCGATCAACCCTACCCCAGGCCGACCCAACTCCATTACGCCCACCCTCTTCTTCGGTGCCTAGGAGAGGGAGAAGAAACGCTTCAAGCCCAGCCGTTGCCCACGCTAGCTTATGGAAAGTACGGGTAGTTGCCCAAGTGGTTCCCGCGAACTGGTCCTTAATTGCCATGGGTGTGATAAGCAAAACCATACACCCACAACCCACCATTTAGGTCCAATTTTAGTAATTTAAGCTCAACCTATCCAAAGTTCCATTTTGCCGACATTGAGTCGAATAATATAAAAAGATAATATTTAATTCCCATGTGAGCTATGTTGCTAGGCATGGCTAAGCATCCTAAGAATAGTAATCCAATCATATTATTACCCAGGTGACAAGGATTCAGGTTTCAAAGCTAAGGCAAGGTCCTATTATTGTATAGGTTATAACCCACCCACATGAAATATAGAAATAATACAGTTTATTTGAGTAAACAAAGCAATTTAGTGAAAAACGGGTACAAATTGATCAAAATAACAGTGCGACTTGCCTTGCTTCAGCTCGATGTACTCTGCTACGACCTCGTAATACACTAGAGGGTCACCGACGTCGGATTCTATAACAAACAATGCACAAATAATTAAAAATAGTATATGTGGGCAATCAAACATGGGCTGAAAGTATTTTTAATGAATTCTTGGTATTTTTCTAGATTTAATGAAATTTGAATGGACTTAATTGGAGTTCGTATGAATTAGTTATGAATTATTGAAGTTTTACTGTGTTTTCTACTGTAAAACTAATTATTAAACGATTTATTGCGTAATTATTTGGTGAATGACGTCACTGGACCGGGGAAACTGGTGCCAACAGGCAGGCCCCACCGGTCAGTGGCGCACCGGAGGATGGCGCACGGTAGACCGAGTCCACCGTGGCCGAAAACGGGTGCGCCACGTGGCGCCAATGAGGCGGCCACGTGGGCGGCCCCGATCTGCCACCCGGCAGCTCAGACGGCCCCAGGGAATGGCGGCCGAAGCCGGCCGTCCCGAGCGGGAGGCGACGACGCACACGCGACCCAATGGTCACTAGCGGCGACCACTCGGCACGGCGGCGGACACGCGGAGGGGTGAAATGGGACGGGGAGGCAGAGGGGAATCTCACCGGTGGCTCGCAGCGGCAAGCGATGGCGCGAGGACGACGGTGGCGATGAGGTAGCGGCGGCGGCTACGGGACGACGTCGGCAACGGAGCTCCGACAGCGGCGAACGAGCGGGAGGCGGCGGCTGAGATGTCCTGGAAGATGAGGATGGGAAGGGAGTTAGGGTGGAGAAAGGAGGCGCGGCGCGGCGGAAACAGCCGGCCGGAGAGGAGATAGAGGACTGGAGCTCACCATGCGTGAGGACGGAGCGTTCCGGTGGGCTTCGGCTTCCACGGAGTGGCGCCCGACGGGCTCCTCAGCACGGCGGAGACGATGGCGGCAACGGTGCGGCTTGGCGGTGTCTGGACCGGCGGCGAGCGACGGCCGGAGTTGGTGAAAGGTGGCAGAAACTCGGGTGCGCGGTGGCGGTGGTGTTTGAGGGCTCGAGAAGGCTCGGTATGAGAGGGGAAATGTAGAGGAGAGCGCGGCGAACACTATTATGTACTCGGCCGGGCGAGATCGAGGCCGTAATGGCTCAATCGTGCTCGGGAATGAGGGCGGTGGTGTCGGGGTCATGCGCGTGATTCGCGCGAGAGGGGCGACGAGGACGCTGGAGGACGTGGGGAGTAGGGGCGGACTCGATCCGCACTCGTTTGAACCCGAGGCGGGCGTGGGCGCCGATCGAACGGCGGAGGGGATTTTTTCCCTCCGCCCGATTCGGACAGAGGAGGAAGACAAGGCTAATAGGCGGGCCCGGCCTATCAGCTGGGAGGCGCGCGGGCGAGCGGCCCGACAAGCGGGCCCCACAGCGCAGAGAGAGAGCGGGAGGGGGTGGCAGCTGGCAGGTGGGGTCGGCGGGAGGCAGACACGCGCGGGCTAGCAGAGGCCGGCGGCATAGTACTGGGCCGCGGCCTAGCGAGAGGAGAAAGGAAAAGAGAGAGAAAAGAAAAAGGAAATTAATTTCCAGAGCAACTTTAATTCCGATATTCGTTTTCGATTTATTAAAAATAGTTCCTGTGATCTGAAAATTCCACTAAAAATCCAGTTAATGTATTTTGGCAAGGAGAACATAAGAAAAATATTCTCGGCCATGTTAATTTATTATTTTGCATTTCACATATTTAATTAATTCCTTTTGCTATTTAAATTTATTTTTCTTGGGTATTTTCTCAAGTATAATTTATTGTGGCTAATATCAGGGTGTGACAGGGATCCCAAGTGTAGCTTCATTGTGGCCATGAGTTGTCGCAATGTGATGACGTGGAGCCAAGTCGACTCGAGCCGACAGTGGTGGGAGCTCTGGTTCCCACTTCACCGACAATCTTATCTTGAGAAGCTCTTGGCTAAGATGGGTTTAGAAATAAAAACTACCTAGCGGAGCCAATTTAGAGATCAAAACCAGCCTCTAGGCCGATTTCAATCGATTTGAAGGTAAAACCCATTTCGTGGGTGAGTCGAAAGGTTTACGGGACAAACCTACAAAGGATACCGTACTCTCACAGCGAAAGCGGACGATTTACAGCGTAAATCGATAAAGATAGATGAACTAGGGTGCTATGTAAAAGGTAAAGTAGAAGGCATGTTCAAAAAGTAGAAAAGTAGAACAATTCGATTGATCGAATGTCGAGGGTTTCAGGAGGAGAGAGATTAATTGAATCAGCCATAGCCCTTATAAAAGAGTTGGTCTTGCCTCCCTAGAGTCTTCTCCATGTTAGATTAGGCTTAGAGATTAATTAGGACTCTAAAAACTTCGGGCCCAAGCAAGGAAACACAAAAACTGCATTAATTGAACTCGGACTCGAGGCTGCCGATTCGACCGCCCAGACACCTATGGCCTGACCGCAGTTCACCTTCCGGTCTGACCGGTCACACAATGGCAATCAGACCTGTCTCCACAGGAAAGCTTCGGTTTATTCCAAATCTAGCCCAAACTTGTTATAAATTATTCAAGTACCAAATTTGGTTGTCAACATTATCATACTATTTTAATATTCGGTTTATGTTTTTTTTTGCTTTACATAACTATGCTTCTTTTCTTTCCGCCTGGCGAGTATCAACAGTAAAAAAAAAGCTTTGCACCACAAAGAAATCAAAATAGCACATTCCTATTGCTGCTCTTTCAACATTGCTAGAAACAATACACTACAGTTTTCTGATAGCAATCAAGTTACTTAAAATTTGGCTCCATATTTCACTATATTGTTTTTAAATTTTCTAGCATGGTAAAATTCTAAATGCAACATTATCTTCTACTGTAACACATGGGGTTTTATCTACTTTCTAAGTTAGCCATACTTGATTGATGGTCTTATCTTAGCATGGCCAACAAAATATGTACCGTGTCATGTTAGTTAATTCGTAGTATCTTTTAAATTTTCATATCTGAGATGTCAACAAGAGCAACCCTCGCGTAATTTGAACCAGCTTGCTAGTTTCCATTTTTTTTTTCACTTCTGCTCGAAATGACCCATGGTTACTTGATACGGATGTTGTGGAGCCAATAACAAGTTATGTTTTAGAGTTAAGGGTTTAGTTTTGTCCGATTTTGGAGTTCTGTCTTAATAGAACGAGTTATGGAGCGGACAAACTATTCCCATTTTATAATGTAATAATTGTACTGGAATTAAACTTGTCGATATTCTTACATAATATAGAGTATATTGGTTGAAATGGGTTTACGGATGCAATGATGTTTGAAGTTTTTGATCGATTTAAGGCGGTTTGCATTAGGAATGTGAGACCAAAACCGGCCTAGATTCATGAAATTCAAAATGAAATTCTCATAATCCAAAAATATCTAAAAATAGTATATCATGTTCAACACTTGATGTCAACATTCCTTTCAGAAAACATGATTTATGCTGTCTTATCCTTCAATTAGTACCATCAGCGAAAACTACTTCCTTTGTTTCAGATTATAAGATGTTTTAACTTTTTTTTAAGTCAAATTTTTTTAAAGGTTTGACCAAGTTTATAAAAAAATACCGTAACATCTACAACACTAAATTAATATCATTAAATCTACCATTGAATATATTTTGATAGTATATTTGCTTAATGTTGAAAATATTGCTATATTTTTCTATAAACTTGGTCAAACTTAAAGAAGTTTGACTTAGAAAAAAGTCAAAACGTCTTACAATCTGAAACGGAGGGAGTAGTACTTTTGGACTATATGTTTTCCATTCAAACCGATCAGTTTTTTTTTGTTGGTCTCCCCTTCAAATTGTAAGATTTTGAAATAAATCTGTCCATTCTCGATCAAAACTGACATATTTATCCCTAGAAACCGGTCAGTTTTCTCTAAGAAATTCAAACTTTGGTTTATAAATTTAACTGACTAGCATGATGTCTGTGCGTTGCAACGGAAAAACTTAAATAGTTAGGAAACATATAGCTAAAGTTGTATGTCAATATACGCGACTAATATGGATTCATACTATGATGGACACGCGATCTACGTGGACAACAGACAAAAAAAGACGGCAGAAAAGCTATTTGTTTTTATAATAGTAAAGATATGTTTTATGTCCCTTTATCCTATACGTTACACTCATATCATGTCGTCATAGACTATGGTTCAGAGTTTCCGATATGAATTATCGGTTTCCAACCGATGTTGGTATATTTCCGCTACGAATGTTTCGTTTCCAATATTCCGATGGCTCTGATAGAGTTTCCGACTCTACCGTTTCGATTATGTCTTCAAGAAAAAAATAAAAATGATGAGCATACATAATTAATTGACCGTTTTCATCCCTAGCTCATAGCCAGCTGACTAAAGATGAGCAATGAAAAGAAAGGGAGATGAAACAAAAAAAAGAAATAAAAAACAGCGAAGTTGAGCACAATAGCGAGTTGGAGTTATGAAAAGTAGGAAGCAACGCAACACCTTTCAAGTTCAATTAACTAAATCTAGCACCTTTTAAACCAGTGTTTCCTTGTTCATAGAACCTTTCAAGTCAATTTGACATATTCAATTTTTTGTTAGTTTAATTCAACTAAATCAAACATTGAAATAGTAATATCTACAGAGTATGGTAAGCTATTTCTTGCATAGAGATTGAAGCCTTATACATTTCAGCAAATAAAGTAAAGTTATGTGACTATGTCTAGTACTCTAGTTAATAGCAAGTACTTCTTCATTAGGCGTGGTTGCTGGAAAACATATTCAATTTCTTTGGAGTGTGAAAATAAACATACGCCCTGATCTACATTTCAATCGCACCACTAATCAGCTAGCTATTCTAACTTCTGACACACATTTGCAAACTATCAACCCACATTTCATTCCAACAACATGTGTCACATGAAAATTCCATGTCTTAAGCAGCATCTCATGACCAATTATATTGCAATAATGCATTCAAGCCAACAACAGGAACAGGCTGCAAGTATCAATTGGCAGGCCCAAACTATTGGAAAATTACCTTATTAGTCTATGAACAAGGGCTATGACAAGCTTGGCACAAACCAAGTGCAAGCACACATCCATGGCCCTAGCAACTCTTCGATGTGACTATCCTTCATGCCGAACTGGTAGATGAAAGACCTGCTGGCTTTGTCCATCCTGAAGAAGTATACACAATTCCCCTCAAGCCCTGTGAAATCCTGGCACGGAGTGAGAATCCCTGGTAGGGCCCAATAAATAGCATTCTATCTCCAATGCTCCTCATCTGAACCCACTGCGACTATGCTTCCTCCCCCACAATCTCTAGCTGATGAACCTCTAATGCACAGCAATCCTCCAACAACTCTCCTTGTTCTTTGTTCTTGCTGCTGAAGTACCGAAACACGCATAGAAGCTCATTGCCGAATGCAATCGGATGAGCACTTGAAGGCATCCCTATGCAGAGTCACCAGTGGTGGCGGTGGAGTTGCGTCCCCGAGCACGGCAAGCGTGGTCGCGTCAAAGATGGTGACGTGGCCACGGTCGTTGCACACGAACATCTTCCCGACGTGGTACATGTTCTCGGCGATGAGGTCCTCCACTGGCACATTGGTCCAGCTGCCGCCCGGGTTTCTCAATTCACCACTAGGGTGGTGGAAGAAGATCCTCCTGGCGTCGTAGATCACCACCGGCGAGTCGGGGTCGAGGAGGTAGTAGCCTTGGGTGAGGGGGTGAAGGCGTTTGAAGAGGGAAGGCGGGAGGGGGAGGTTGGCTCCGGTGAGAGGGTTTACAAGGAGGAGCGGGTTGGAGGGGTGACCACGGTCGGAGGAAGGGAGGTGGGAGTTGGTGTGGCCGAAGAGGTAATAGGTGGCGGAGAGGGCGCCGGAGGAGAGGAAGGGGTAGGTGGTAGGGTGCAAGGGTCAGGCGAGGAGCCAGGGGAGGAAGGAAGGAGGGGCGACAACGATGGCGAAACGCCAGGAGCGGCAAACCCTCCCTAGTGCTAATGCAACCCTTCTTAACTTGGCGTTGTCAGCTCAGGCTCCGACTTGCTATTGCGCTGCCTGGACTGATGAAGTCAGTATGACGTCAGCGACGGATGAACAGAAACGCCATGAATTTTTATAATAGTAGAGATTTGGAGCACTTTTCGTCGGTTCTTTTGAATTTTTTTTTAGAAATTTGTAGAGCCACGAGGAAGCGAATTTCAATTCACATTCCTTCATGAGAAAAAAGTTTTGCCGCTGCCGTCCGATCGATCGCTGTGAGCGGCCAGATCTTCCCAAACCCACCTGAGCGGCCTCTCCGCACACTGCACCCAAAACCCTAGCCCCCGCCGCCTCTTCCGTCATCTCGCCGGAGCTCGCCTCCTCCTGCTCCTCCAGTTGCGACCTCTCTCTCAGGAACGCATCGATCTCTTCGGCTCCCGATGGCCACGGCGCTGAGGTCAATGGGCCTGCTCCGGCGGTCTCTCGGGCTCGGGACCCTGTCTACGCAGAGAGCCCGGAGCACCAGCCCCGCCGCCGCGGCGGCGTCCGCGGAGGGGGGAGCGGCAGCGGGGGCAGCGGCGGAGACGGCGAAGGAGTCGAAGAGGAGGAAGAAGAAGAACCTGTTCGATGTGGTGCAGTTCCTGCCGTCGTGGGGCGTCGGCTACAAGGTCGCCAAGACGACCTGGCGCGACGTCTCCTACCAGATCACCAAGATCAACCTCTACAAGGTTAACCCCATCTCTCCCTGCTCGTTTGGATTGAAGAAATTTCGAATCATTTCTGTTGCCTCGTTGTGAATTTGTGAACTTGTAATGCAGGATGGTCGTCATGGAAAGGCGTGGGGGATTCGCTACAAGGACGGTTAGTCCTCTCTCTCTTTCCTGTTTTCTTCCCAGTTGGGTTGTAATGCTCTACTTAAAATGTGTTATTATGATGGCTGTGGAAGTTTGATAGTGGATTTGTGTGTACTGTATGTGATTTGCTTATGTATCTGCAGTTTGGTATAGCATGAATGTGCAGCAGATGACTAAATGACTATCATGCTTGACATCAATTGGCGATTTTGGTTGCTGTTTGTCAGCCGATGATCTAAATATCATGGTTTCTATGTGTCTTGGCTAATGAATTTCACCAAGGTGCTAGGTGTTACTCAGGCGGCAGACCAGTGCTTAACACCCAATCGGCGATTGGGCTGCCTTCTAGAACAATGGGAGTAATAACCTGCGCTTATTTGGTTGAATGTTACTTTTTTTATATATTGTGTCATACAGGGCTGGATCTATTGGTTTTAGAAATTGATCCACAATCTTTCATTATCTAACAGAGCTTTTCCAGGATACTTGTTTTCAATTTTCATTCCTTTAATTTAAGAAAGTTTTCTTACCCCAAATGGTTATCTATCTTTCTATACCTTATATTAGTTACAACCCACTAGCAATTATTACACCCTAAAACTCAACATGCAAACATGCCACATCATCACCCATTAGCAATTGTTACATCCTAAAGCTCAAAACATGCAAGCATGCTACATCATTTACAGTTTATTACATTCTAGAATTCAACATGCAAGCATGCCAAATCATCATCCCTCACAACATTTCCACAATACTTCAACCTATATCAGTCCATCATTTCTTCAACATTTAACAATTGACATACATTAACTAGGCAAAAGCGTGGGGCATCATCTAGTTTCATATATTTCAGTGTCCAGTGGACCAAGCTTGGCCTGATGTTCTGATATGATATGGCTTTGCCTAAGAGTTTCTATAGGGGTATGAACCTTGAAAAGAAATAAACATGTGCTTGATGCAGTCATTCCAACTTAACTAAACAGCTAGGAGCATGCTTTTACAAAACCATAAGGAATACTGCTAGCAACTAGAGAATGTGATGCATTTTTCTGGGGCAACACTAGGTCATAACAAACTAGAGAAAAAGGACAACACGGCAATGGAAAATGGTTATTGTGTCAATAGAAGTACATAGCAGGCGATCAAGTTTTATTGGTTGTAAAAATAAAAGTTGGTGCCAGCTGATGATAATTTTCTGATGCCTTCAATTAGATCTATCTGTGATTTTTAGATCTCTTGAGGCATTGTTAATTGTGTAAAAGTAGACGAGTCTCGTAGAACCATACCCTTGAATCCCTTTGATTTGTTTGTTACTAAATTCAAATTCTATGTAATTGAGTAAAGACAGCTAATGTGTTAATCTTTTTTTAATGCATCCAGTGTGTTTGAATCCATGGATGATATAATTCATACAACATCATAATATTTCTTTTTCACTCCCAAGCAATTCTTCAAAGAAGGCTTTTATATGTTAGTTTCTCTTTTTCAATAATATGAAAATTGTACATCAGATCAATAGATGATTTCTCACCAAATAGCACTGTTCTCTGCTTTTGTGCTTATGCTGCTTAAGTTTCCCCAGCTATTCTTTCCCCCAAGTATTGGATACAACGATAGAAACCAGGTGACTTTGTACTGTTTTTTCTGCCATGTTTCTCTATTTTATGTTCTGTTTGTGACAAGTCACAACCTAGTTACTGTTGTCTGGCCCCAGGCAAAGGCCTTTTGGATTTGAAGCAAGATATTGGTACCTGCCACAGCTAACGCTGTCAATAGGCATACTCTAGATCTCAAAACTAAGTTGCAGAGAATATACATGGTTGATGTGCTGCAAAGGCTGGTATCCTAAGATGTCTATTATTTGCTCTAATATGATTCTCATCCAGGTGTTCAAGCTGCTGAAGCGCCAACAAAAATCAGTGGGGTAAACAAGCGTGGGTGGAAGTATATAAAAGAATCACAGAAGAAGTTACAAGATACCCCCAAAGTAGAAACGCCAGTCACTGCTTAGCTGAAACTGGGAATGTCCTGTTTGTCTCCCTCATTTAGATGGCTGTTTGCTGGATGAACGAAGAGCCACTGTGGAATGGACTCAAGGGTTCCTTTTCGTTGGTATCCATCTTTTTGTTTCCATAATGCACTAGATACAGATACACTTGGCTCTGTGGAAACTAGTGACAATGGCCTCTGCTTTGTAGTCTAATTTCATCATTGTTTCTGTCATATGCTTGCCCATATCTATAGGAGTATTTACAAGGGACTGGACATTCAGACTGATGTTCATTGTTAACACCTGAACTTCAGGTTAGTTGAACTTTTGGCGGATGTTAAACTATTGAGATCATTGATTGGCACACGTACTCTGGTACTTCTGTTCATCTTTTATGCTTGAAAGAATCTGTGCATGCCATCTCAGTCGATGTTGGAAGTGTTAACATGCAGCTAGTCGTCTGACGCTGTTGTGAAAGCTCTGTTGCAGCATTTTTCTTGCATTTTTTTTCCTGTACAACCTTTCAAGTTAACGGTTGCAAGAGTACACAAGTTAAACGGTTGCAAGAGTAGCCCGATCTAAAGATTTTGATAATTTCACAGAAAAAACCCGCAACTAACTTCAAAGAACAAACAGAAAAAATACACATTGATTTCGTCGAGCAGAAGATTACATTTTTTCTCTTTTTTTTTTTTGAAAAAGGCAAGGGCCCATAGGCCTACGGTCTAGATAGATTCGAGAACTGAGTTACAGCTTGAGAGTTACAGAAGGGTCCCTAGAAATAAAACGTATTACAAAATGATCCTTGAAAGTAGCCAAAAGGATCTCGTAAAAATACGAGAAAGCAATCAGGTCCTTGCAATGGCTCTGCTAGCCGCCAAAGCTGCCGCCGCGCGCAGGGGGCGTGGCAGGCACGGAGAGCTACTACATCCTCACACGCCGAAACAATATGCTGATCCATGTCGATTCTAATTTTTATAGTATTTTGATCCTGCTATTTACTTCTATACGATCCTACCGAATAAAACATAGTATCCTGATTTTACAATTCTTACGATTCAATAAAAATATTATTTAAAATAAGGTGGATTAAAAATAATATAAATAAGTTCACTCAAATTTACAAAATATCAATTAAATTTATCAAAATCAATATTATAGACTTTAATTTATACAACATATTACAAATACTATATAAAAATATATACTTTTTAAAATTTGATAGTATCCTGATTCACGATAGTATCTTATCCTATGATACTATTAAACAGAAAACAATATAACCTAGTATCCTGATCCTAATTTCCTTACCATGAACATATGCACAAATAAAAAAAATATTTAAAAAAGAGTAAACTTTATATCACTAATTTGAAACTTTCAATTTAATTTTTAAAACTTTCAACTCGAATTTGAAAACTATTAACTAAGAATTTTAAAAAATCTAATCAAATTTTGAAATTTTCAACCCAAAATTTAAAACTTTTAATTAGATTTTTAAAATTTTCAACTGAAATCTAACACTTTTAAAACTTTTAACTCTACTTATTTATATATTATTTTATATTAAAAATTATTAAGTACTAATGATGGTGAGTAGGGAGAATGATGATTACTTAATGACGTACGGATACGGCCACGGCCGCGCCGCACGCGGGTTGGCCATGCTAGCTGCAACTGCAACGGAGTCGCCGGCGACGGGCTTCCATGGAAGGGTTCCGCAAACTTGCTAGACGCAGCTGCTACGCACATCAGGAAGTAGAGGGCCTCCAAAAGATGGAGGTTAGCTTGTGCCTCTGCCGGAGATATGTGGAACGGCCAGCTTAACCTTTGGGAAGAAATTGATGACCTCGCAAGACTTGCATCGGAGTGTTGCAAATCGAACCATACGACCAATAGCCTGAACAAACTTCCTCCGGATCTTTGTCTTGCCATGAGGTTGGGATAGATAGGGGTCTTTTATTTGGGCAAACCTAGGATCTCCAATGGTGAACGATGACTCCGGTGCAAGCACCGACGATGATGACCACCGTGAGAAGAGCTCCATGGCCAACACACCGGCGACCTTTCAACTGTCATAGTAATTAATTAAACCCAATCGATTGATTTACACATATATAATGACAAAGATTCTCGGTCTCACTAAGTAGTTAGGACAATTTTCATGTTCAGATCGACTCCCACATCATTATAATATATAGTAAGCAATAATTGGAAACTGATTCTCAATAATGCTGGTTAAATACTATAATTAGATTAATTTTGAAGTACACATTGATCAAATGTTTCTTGAGCAACAGGCTGAATTGAAATCAAAAGTATCCACATGACATGCTAACTAAAAACCTACAAATCCAACAAACCAACAGCAAGCTAAAATCATAAGAGCAACTCCAACAGACTCTCTAGATGTCTCTCCAAGCCAAAATTTGACAATCTTTAGGAAAAATGGAACTCCAACAGACTAGCCAAGCCATCCGGCTAGCCAAGGTTGGCCAGCCAATTCCATTGGCCAAATTCACTGCCAATGCGTGGGCCCCACTATTTAGTCTGTACCAGAATGACATCGACAAGAGGGCAGAGAGGGAGGAGGCGAGGTGTACCCATCGCCGGCGGCGCCCCCGGGCCGTCGCCAGCGTCGTCCGCCACCGTCCCCACCGTCCCTATCCGGTTGCCCGCACCACTGCCGGAAGCAGAACCCCGCGCCACCGGCCGCCCTGACCTCCTGCCAGCGCCGCTGCCTCCTGCCCCGCCGCCGCCTGCAGCGGCCTGCCTCCCCGTCGATAAAGGAAGAGGAGAGGGCAGAGGAGAAACTGATATGTGGGGTCCAGGGAATTTGGAGAGTGAGAGATGGAGAGACTGTTGGAGCACACAAAAAATATGAAGAGAAATCTTTTTGGATGGCTGGCCAAATGGACAAATGGAGAGTCAGATTTGGCCATGCTGTTGGAGTTGCTCTAACATCTCAAAAAAAGAGTACCAACTTCAGTTTCTTCAGCTCAGTTTGGGAACTGGAGTATAAGGTTCAGATTCTTCAGGTTAGCTAAAACAAATCTGAACACATTAGGACGTAACAGTAATACTGAAATTCCATATGCAACTCAACTTACACGTTGCTTTTTCCAAGTTATCAACAGTTATAAGAAACTATAGTGCTTTGTTGGCAAGACGACATGTCGCTATTGCTTCATTTTCGAATTGTTAGATAAAAACAATTTGAATGAAGCAGCGCACAAATCTATATTTACTTTTGGAACGTATAATGCATTAAGATTAAGAGCACGTTTTCCTAAGAACAAACTCCTTTTCCAGAACATTTGTTCATTACATAAGGATAAAATACAAATAGACATTTGCCCTAATATTTATCCCCACGTGTTTTTGGACTATAAAAGGAAGTAGAGATGCTTAATGTTCAGCATTTTGATCTTGGTAAAAGTTTGGAAAACCAGAGCTGGTGTAATAAGAAAAGTGAGCAAATTAATGAAACTTCAAGGAGATGTTTGTTGGTTTCATCTTATTAATTGTAAGACACAGAACTTGCCTGCATAAACAGCCCTCTTAGTCCCCTGAGCTTTATTAGTTTTGTTCCAAACTTTAAACATAAACCATCCATATTACAACTAATTCTACTTTAATGTTGCTACTGCATAATAAAATCAATTTTAGCAAAGAACTGCTAAGTACTCTTCTGCATAACAAAAACACAAAACTGAGTTTAAATCTTATAACAAAATCACAGCTAACTACTCTCACCGGATTTGGACAAAAATTAATGTTCATGTGACCAGGATTAAGAAAAACAAACATCAGAACTTTTGGACTCATGTGATGGAATAGTCAAATTAACACAATCGATGATGGAATTGATGGATTGTTTGACCTTGACCGCTGGTGTTTCTCTGCATTTATAGTGATAGCAGTGAAGGTCACCATGAAAGCAAGATGGATGCATTTCTCGCAATTTTTTTGTCAGAGTTAGCTTCATATTTTGCAAAAGTGAATCCAATAAAAGAGAAACCACAATCCGCTGCAATCAGACTAAGTGTTATATCCTTTGAGCTAAGTTACCCATTGAAACATAAAGCCAGAGCCTTAGCTCTGAAACCAATAAATAAAAAGCAAGCAAAGGTATAGGTGCTTCAAAATTTTACAATTTGGTCATATACAAAACACTGAGAATTCGATCATAGTAATGCATTAGTTTTGTAAGCTGACAAATATTGCTGAAATAATGTAAAATGCTATGTCAAATTTTCCCAAATACTGAAATACATTTCATGCATAATTAAGTTAGTGTGTTCAGAAATTGTGGTGCTCGTGCATGAGTACGTTATCTGCCTTTGAAATTATTGGGTCTTCATATTCAGATTTAAACAGAACTTACAGAAAAGTAATGAAACCAAAAAATCCTAAAGCCAAGAAAAAACAGGGCACATGCTAGCTACCTGCAAAGGAGATCAAGGCAACCAATGAAAGATGGGAGCAGAGTAACGGTACCTTCTTAAGGATATCATCTTCAAGTAATTTCCTCTGGCTAACCAAAAAAACCTGCAAGAGAACCAATCAATCAATTTTAGCAAAGAATAAAAAAGATTAAAGCAGGGCACAAAGCAGATTTGGAGGCAAAAAAAAAGGGCAGATCGCATCAAGGAGAAATGCAAAAGAGAGGTGAAGGGGACTCTCACCTGCAGATTTGGTAACTTGTGGTCGAGGGACCAAGCTCCTCCTGCTGGAGCATGGCCGCAGTAGCTTGAGCACTGCGCATAAGGTTGAGCACCAGACCTCCGTGGTCGTATGTCACCTTCTCCACTGGGCCGAACGCCTCACTGTTTGTCATCGCCCCTCGCCTTCTCTCGGGTGCCTCGACCTCGTGCGTCCCCCCCCCCCCCCCCCCCCCCCAAAAAAAAACAAATCAAGAGCTGCACCACCGGACCGATAGCTTTAAGATAATTTCATACTCCGTGCTCATAGGTAAAACAACAACACCTTAAAGGCGAGGCAACCAGCACACAACAATACTCCATGCTCATCCAAAGGTGGCTTCCATAAAAAATAATAGAAATCATATGTTTACTACTTCTATGCACACACTCTGCAAATATGCCCCCCTACCACACTGCAAAATAGTAAGCCAAGCACCTGCCGATATGTTTGATCTCACAACAGTCTATTCACCCTTAATCCTAGATGGTCGTCACCCATTTGATCTCCAAGAAGCTAGAACTACTAAATATTGTGTGCAGAGATGAATCAGTAGATCGATTACATGTTTGGTGATTGAATGTTGCAGCACACAGCACGGCTGTGGTAGGCAGCCTGTAGCCAACCTCCAGTTGCTCCACAGCCATGTGGCCATGTATTCTCCAGCAGCGCAAGGCCAAAGCAGTACTATAGCTTGCCCTGACATCAATTCCGTCTGCTTTCTAGCTTCCTGGGACGGCAACCGGCGGCCAGATCGTTGTCCTCGACGGCAACGACGATGTCAGCCCTGTGAAAAGCAACAGCAATAGCTAAAACGTGGACGGAGCAAGAGAATAGCAGAGAAGAGAGGATTGACGAAGCAAAGAACGTGGACGTACCATCGAGAGGAGCCTAGAGGTAGAAAGGGGAGGACGCGGTGTAGTTCGCTGCCGGATTGACCACCCCATCGACGACCCTGAGCCCCGGCCTGCTGGAATCGAACGTAGCGCCACCGAATCGACTGCCTCGCCGACGAGCTCAAGCAAATCGCCACCAGATCGATCACCTCATAGGAAGGGGCGTCGTGGACCTCGAGCACCGGCACTGGATGGGCTGCCGCTCGTGGACCTCGAGCACTGACTTCGCCGAATCGAGTGTTACGCCACCGGATGCACCTCCTCGCCGTCGAACTCGAGCGCATCGCCAACAGATCGAGAGCCTCACAAGTTAGGGGCACTGTTGACCTCAAGCACTGCGGCTGCCTTGCATCGGTCGGATCATCCACCCCCTGAAGCCCTCGCTGCGGAGATATAGGTATACGACGCCGCCGCCGCCGCCGTGCCGCTTGATCGAGCCCCTCATAGTTGGCCAAGCCGCCGAGCTGCAGTGTTGCACCACCAGGTCGAGAGCAGTGTCGTCGGATCGACCGTCTCGTTGTCGACCCCAAGCCCCTTCCCGCCGAATCGAGCACGAGCGTGCTACCAGATCGGGAGCGGTTTCGACTACCTCGCCAGGAGGCCGGAGGCGGACGGCGCGGTAAGGGGCGAGGAGGGAGGCGACGGAGCTGGACGGAGCGGCAGCCAGCGTTGCGACGAGGCTGGCCGGCCCACGGCACGGCTTGCCACCGTGTCGGTCCATGTATTGAGGTTGAAGTTCAGACACAGCCCACTGAGCTATCGAGCCATGCCGGGGCGGCAGGCCTATAGGTCGGTGCCGGACAACTAGCACAAATAACGAATTATTTTTATTTTTATATTTTTTTTAATAAAATATTTATAAAAGTATATTTTTATTTTAAAAATTTACAAAATATACTCTCAACGTCTTCTAGCAGAGCGTTTTTTTTATGAAAACGTCCTTTCAGAGTGATTTAATGATGTGGCAGACAGCCCTAGGCTGCCTGCACTTTTATAGGTGGCCCCTAGCCATTAAAAAACCGTCCTCTAGGAGGACGGCAAGCGGGCTGCCTGTAAAAATGCCGGCCACGGGGCCGACGCGTTTGCGGACGGCCCCCTTGCCGCCCTCCTAGAGGGCGGTTTTTTAATGGCCAGCCATTTTACAGGCGGCCCCCTTGCCGCTCTCTAGGAGGACGGTTTTTAGCTAGCCCGGTATAAAACTCACTCCCAGACTCCAAAAATATCATAAAATTCACAGAAATCACAGAAAAAAGAAAAGAGCTGAGAGCGAGACTGAATGAAAGCAGCGAAAGCTCTGCCGGTTTGCTGATTCGTCTGCAGGTAAAATCTATTGTCTCTTTGTAATTTCTATTTCCATATAAAAATTGATATAGTATTGTACTGATTACTTGTATAGTACTATATGAAAATAAGTTGTTACTCGTAGATATGTAGGTCTTTTACTCAATCTGTTAGACGACTTAATTTGTGTAGAGATGGTTGTCGGAGGATGAAATCTCGACTGCGGGAAGTCCGGAGACCCCCTTTGAGATTCGGCCAGGGGAGTGGTTCTCAGGTGACTGCGGCGTCAGACGGATCAACGCTCGGGCAGGAACAGAGGGGACCCGAGCTAGAATCAGGGGGGGCCGGACTGTCCGAACCGTGATAAAACTGAAGGGTCCAGACCGTCCGCTTCGGGTCCGGACCGTCCGGTTCGTAGTAATCGCGCGGGAGAGACAGGAGACGTTTTAGACAGGTTCGGGCCGCGCGAAGGCGTAAAACCCTACTCATGTGTGTGTGTTTGGCTATGTGGTGGATGAATGTGGAATTGTGTTTACAAGGTGGAGCCCCTGGGGAGCTCGGAAGCTAGCCCGGGAACTTGAGGCTCAGAGAGAGAGCTTAACCCAGAGGTGCTTAGGCCGCTCTAGCAGCGGCCGGACGCGAGGAAGAAGAAGGAGGCCTCTGTGTTGTCTAAGGCTGGAGCTAGCTAGGGCTTAACCTCTGCTTCCCCTGCCTTTGCCTGTGGCTTGGTCCTCCTTTTATAGAGCAAGGGGATTCCACAGTGCCAGGCATACGTAGCGAGAGAGGTTTCCTGGTGATTTCTCTGGCCCTCCTTGCCGCCTGCGACGTCCACGCCGGAGTTGGAGGGACGTCCAGTCGCTCCCGTCCGCTTGCGATGCCTGCGCCGGAGTTGGTACTGCTCGTCTGGTCACACTCGGTCAGCACGTCGCCGTGAGCGGATGGAGCATGGAGATGGGACGGCGCCTGCCTCCGCTGCCGGGGCGTGGACATCCGGAGCCTTCTTAGTCAAAAGCGCTCTGCCTGTACAGTGAGAGGATGGAGCGGAGAGATGTGACGGCGCACGCCTCTGCCGCCTGATCGTGGAAAAAAGGGGCCTGCACAGTCAAAAGTCTTCTGACTGTACGGTCGGATGTCCACGGGGGGCCATCGGGAGACGCCCACACGTGGCAGAGTAGTTGGCAAGTTGGTCCGCGGAGTCCTTCAGTGAATCGGCATCAGCAGTCGGTAGTCGGCATCGGCGGTCGGTAGTCGGCCGTCGGGCCCGGGTAGTCGGCGGTCAGCCCCGGGCCCGGGCATCGGCATGATGACGCCCCGGCAGCAAGGCCTGAGGCCGATGGAGATGGCGTCCCGGGGCCGATGGGGCACCACCCGGACTTAGCCGTCTCCTCTGTAGAATGTGGGCCCGGAGGATCTCCGACGTGGCCGGGAATCCACGCGTCCCCACCGAATGTGGGACCCCCAGTCCCATTTCGCCGACAATGGTAGTTATAAAATCTCGATTATACGGTTTTAGATGTGAGGAGAATGTTGATACCTAGTTTAACTGTATTTTTTCATCAACAGATATGTCAAATAAGGTAATATTTCAGTTATTTCACGGGCAAGGAAATATTAGGTATGTTCCAGAAGGTGTAGATCTGTCGGAGTTTAGTTCAACGGCTAAGGGCATTGATAGGCCAGCTGAGAGAAGTTTCGGGTCAGTGTACAACTGGCTAATGCGAGACTTTCGACTCGACCCCCAGATCAACGCAATAACCTTGTATGTTGTAGTCAGTCGTGCAGTTGAAGGTTTTTTTTGGAACTGATACCGATGGATTGCACTGCCACTTGGAGATGGTATGTGGAGAATGCATTCCAACGTGGTTGGCCACTGGGCATACTTGTGTCGGTGTATGAGAAGGATAACACCGCTACTGCAATGCCCGTGCAAGATGATGAGGGTCCAAGTCTGGCAGGAGGTGATGCCGAAATAATAGAAGAAAATGAAGGAAGGAATGAAGGAGGAAATGAAGAAGATAGGCAGCCAACAGATGCAGCAGATGAGGGAAAACTAATCGACACCATTGTCGAAGAAATGGATAGGAAAGATGTTGAAAACGAGCATGTAGAGTATGATGATTCGTCTGATGAGGACAATGTGATGCCTGTGAAATAGAGTAACGACGACTTCTCTAGTCTTGTCATCTCCGAGCAGCATCATGTGCTATGGGAGTCTAAGGAGAACAAGATTATCCAGGGGGCTAAGTATGCATATGTAGAGGATTTGAAGGAGACAGTAAAATAATAGGCGGTGTCACTTCAGAGAGAGTGCTGCGGGCAATTGAGGAACTGAGGGATGGATGTGCTAAGAAGGGATACCCACCAAGGTGGTCTGATGTTTAAAGTAGATGGTGCATGCGTCATATGGGTGCTAATTTCTACAGACAGTTTAAGAATAAGCACCTTATGAATCTTTTCAAGAGGCTATGCGCCCAGAATTAGAGAAGAAATTCAATGAGTTTTGGAGGAGGTTGAATGAGCTAACCTCTAAATAAACAGATGAGCAGTCTAGGAGGGCTACCCTTGTAAGAGATGAGGCTCCACAAGCTCTTGGACCTCTATCAAGTGACGGACCTCGTATAAGAAGAAGATCAGCATCCTCGGTTAGAAAATTTTCGGAGTGGATTGAGAATGAGCCAAAGAAAAAATAGGCATTGTTGTATGACAAGGATGGTTCTCGATTTAGTATAATAACCATAAATTTGGCAAAGGTTTATAACTGGATGATGCGTGGTTTTCGAGACCTCCCACTTATTGGCATAGTTGAATTTATCTTGCATGGCACATGCAAGTACTTCAGAGATCAGTTCAGAGCAGCTGGCTCCTCAATGACGGATAATAATCTTTTCTTTGGCACACTATTGACTAAGTACCTGCAAGATAAAAGTAATAAGGCACGAAGACATCGAGCTATACCTCAAGATACACAAGAACATAGATTTGAAATATTGTGTGTCGACGAGGGTATGCGCGGAATTTACCGCAAAAGAGTTGTGTAGGAGTGCATGCTGAAGGAAGATGGGACCTGCAAGTGCTTGTGCTGAAAGCCTACTCTGCTCCACAAGCCATGTTCTCATGTTATTGCCACGAGCGGTGAGTACGGAATAGAAGCACGTTATTTTGTCTCACCTAATTTCAGAAAAGAAGCAATTTACAATACCTGGAGTAGAGAGATATACGGCTTTGGTATTGCGAGGACATTTACTACGGAGCATCCTCAATCTATCTACATTCCTAACCTAACAAAATTAAGGGATAAAGCAGGTCGCCGCAAGACAAGACGCATCCGTAATGACATGGATGAGTCAGAAGCCGGTAGAAAGCATAAACGTTGTTCAAAGTGCGACTAAACAGGTCATACATATAAGAAATGTCTAAAGGATACAACCGGTCCAAGTGCGGCGGAAGCTGGACCGTCAGGTTCAGGCGCTGATGGTAGTCGTCCTACGGGTAAAGGCATAACTTCAAGACAACCCCACCCTAGACGTTCTCGAGCATTTGGTGGTGGTGCGGTGTAGTGTAAGTTTATGCTTGATCTTTGTTATAGAACGATATATACCGTATTGTTATTTTTTATTGTCATATAATAATGCTATAAACCTTAACAATGATTTATAATGTGATTGTTCAATTAACTTTGCGAACTAACTCTTACTTGTTGCTTTGACAATAAAATTTACATTGACTCTCTATTTGCATGCAGATATGACGTATCATACACCGGAGCTGCTCGACCGGGCCCTTGACCAGTCCCACCGGTCTTACTTGTCAGCCGTCGAGGGTGCCCAGCTAGCCACCTTTCGTCCACGGCCTTCACGTCACCTCCTACGGATAGACCCTCGGTTCCGTGAGAGGTAAGAGCTGTACCAATATTCATTCACATTATTTGTATATATCTATGTTCCCCGGTATTAACAACAGTGCTATATTCTGCAGGTTGCATGAGGCTGGACTTCTTCCGCAGTGCAGGCTAGTTGAGCCCGTACCGAAGGAGAGAGACCCTGCCAGGCGATGGGACGCTGACCGGTCACTTCTGGCAGCACTGGTAGATCACTGGAGACCCACATGTTCCACCTACCGTGCGGCGAGATGACTCCCATACTCCAGGACGTGTCCTACCTGCTGGGACTTCCTCTTGCAGGGGACGCAGTCGGTCCGGTTGACGGGATGCACGGTTGGTCGTAGGACATCACTGTTCGGTTCGAGGCCGTGCACCGTTGACCTGGACTTGGTATGCTGGGTTCGCTACCACCTTACACCACGAGCGGCCCCTCGTAGGCATGGCTGCTACAGTTCACCGTAAGTCGCTGATTCCTTCGATTCACAATCATCCGATCTATAAAACAACAGTGGTGCTGACTATAATCTTGCTTTACAGCCTGATCAGCTAGACCTTGACACCGACGAATACTTGGTGCGGCGAAGCTTGGAGGCGTACCTGCTGTGGCTATTCAGGTGGGTGATGTTCACTAGCACGATAGGGCACGCGGTGGACAAGGGATTGATCCACTACGCTCATGCGATCGCAGACAGCGAGGACGGCTACGTACCGCAGTGGAGCTAGGAATCTGCTGTGCTAGCGGCGACGTACCGTGCTCTTTGTGACGCGTGCACAAAGACCGATCTAGATGCGATTCTCGCCGGTTGTCCTCTCCTTCTGCAGCTATGGGCGGCCGAGCGGTTCGCGATAAGCCGTCCTCTGATTCAGCACTCTCCTTACGAGGGCAGTCTTGGAGGCTTGTACGGACAGTCGGCCGAGGACAATCCGACTATGGGGACGGTATGGTGTCGCCGTGAGGTACGTAACGTGAAATTCTATATTTACCACTTATGCGCAAACACTGATGTATTCCCCTTTCCTATTTTGCAGCGTCGTTACGCCCACACGCAGGCTAGGAGGGCCTACTCCAACTTCGTTATGGAGTTCGATCGCCTGCTACCTAGCGACGTCGTCTGGGAGCCGTATAGTTCTCAGTCCATCGCGGCCCGTGCACTGCTCGGACTCTCGGCTCTTTGCATGCGCGACCAGGCGTACTAGATGACGACACTGCCATTGGTGTTCGACATCTTCGTCGAGCCCCACTGTCCGCAGCGTATGATGCGATAGTTCGGTCTATGTCAGCACTTTCCTGTGGCCGTGCAGATGGTTGTGCCGCGCGACGTGCACCTGTTAGTACAGCTGCGATCTTTGTTGAGTACTACAACTCTTTAATGAAGTCTAATGCACTCTCTGCAAATAGGTATAATCGTAGGGGACAGGCAGGCGGCATTCAGTGGTATCCCCGACTGCAGAGGTACGTCGAGGACTGGTTGTTGGCAACGGAGGAGGTCATCGACGAGGTACGTCCACACACTGAGGACAGCTACCTAGCATACCTCAGGTGGTAACAGCCCCGCACCCGCACACACGTGACGTTCACCCCAGATGATCCACAGCCACACGTCGCCGCTGCCACTGACACGTATCCTAGACACCGTGACCAGGACTACTTCCGCGCGGTAAGTCACATTCTATTTGCACTTTGCTATTTCCTTTGTAGGTGTCCACGGTTCTAACATATATTCACGTCACATTTGAAATAAGCCGACGCAGCGCGACAGGTTTAGGCTGATGTGAACGCGGCGTTCGGATAGTTGGACAGTGGGATCGTACTGACTGCGGAGGAGCAGAGGACGACTTTTGGGAGGATTCGTCAGGCGATACACACAGTGATTTATGCGCTTACTTGTCATGCGGCCGATGCGGTACCTCCCGTAGCAATACATCAGCAACAGCCACAGCCAGTAGGAGCAGGAGTGCGCCCGCAGGGTTCCAGTCAACCAGCTGGCCCCTCTAGAAGTAAATTCCGCTAACCATCAGTTCATAACATGTTTCGTTGTACGACATACACTGTTTTACATCAATATGCTTCCGTACAGCTTTCGCTACACCGTACCTACATCCCTCCGGAGCTAGCACGCTGACATAAGGAGCGTACCACACATGACCACACGCGCAGCAGGGCATGAGCAGTGTCCTCGGGGCCACCACAGGAGGTCCTTCAGGTTATATCAAAGTTTACTTTTGCTTTGCAAAATTTTGGTTTGCAATTATCAACAATTTTGTGCACAGGGTTCCACTCTACAGTGTCGGGGATATTTGCTGGCATTGGCTCCTCCGCGCAGGGCACATGCGATAGCGGTTGGGCATCGAATCCTTTCGAGGAGGACGACTTGGAGGACGAGGACGAGGAGATCTAGGAGGTACTAGGTACCTCGCAGCTCGAAGGAGCTCCGCCACCGCAGACACAGGACCCACCAGCTGTCACATCCGTGCAGGCGACCCACGCTGGCTGTGCTGTACCACCAGACCGGCTGACATACTCCCAGGGCCAGGTGCGAGCGCAGGGTAGGAGGACGACGAGGGCTAGAGGTTACGGTCAGGGCCCGTAATATGTTGTACTACTAGTAGTTCGCCTGTTGTATATCTTGTTTTATTAATTCTATGTTTACTGAAGAAACCCCTGAAAGCCTGTTGATGTCGCCTAGAAGGGGGGGTGAATAGACGTTCCTGAAAAATTCTCCAAATACAGCGGTAAAATACTGGTAGGAACCTCCGACCAAAATGGTAGAAGGCTTCGACCGGCTCTCTCGGGCTGACCGAGAGGGCTGGTCGGAGGTTCCGGCCAAGAACGCCGGAGATTCCGACCCTAATGTTCTGACTCTACCAAGACACTTTAATAACCGATAGATTGACAGAGATCAAGTGTAGGCAAAGAATAGGGTAGGAGATAAATGGAGCCAAGTGTAGAGACAAATTTTGCAATAACAAGCAAGCACAATTGAGACAAAGATTTTTCCCGAAGTTCGGATCACAAAGATCCTACGTCTCCGTTGAGGAGCTCCAAAGAGCCAAGTCTCGATTAACCCCTTGCCTCACCAAGAAACCACGAAGATCAACTTGGTATCCACTAGAATTTACCTCTTTTCCTTGCGGAGGCGAGGTTAACCTTCACAAACTTTCCTGGGACAATCCACAACTCGAGGAAGCTTGCGGGAGACGCCTAACCGTCTAGGAGGTTTCGCTCCAAGAGAAATAAGCTCCAAACAGCCAATCCGCGTCCTCCTCAAGTGCACAAGATCCTCCAGCCTTCTTTCAACAACACTCAATTTCCCACTAGATCCTCACAAGAATCACAAAAGATGCACTAGAACTAATTGGGAGAGCTCAAAAAATCTTAGGAGAGGCTAGGAGTCAATGAAAATGAAGTGGAATGGCCAACCAACGGCTAGAAACCATGTTTGGGCTTTATAGGCATTGACATACGTCACTTAGCCGTTACTCGCAGATTTTGGCTAGGAGGTTCCGACCCCAGGGATAGGAACCTCCGGCCAACACTTAGTCTCTGGCAGAGTAGGAACCTTCGACCCTGACACTGAAACTAGCCCATCCCAAGTATATGTGTTGTGCCAAAATGATGAACTCTCAGCTATTTGGATCTTAAGCACTTGAGTGGTCTTAGAACACTGCTTGCAACCCCTCTTGATAGTACGGTTTTTCCTCGACTCAAAAGAAAATTCAAAAGAATTTAAAATAAACTCCGAGTCGCTTCGCTGTTTTGCATCATGTCTTTGTGGGGGTCTCTATGCACCACACCAAGCAACCTGGAACTAATTCTCTACATAATTCTCGATAAACTCATTAGTCCCTTAACCGCTTTGTCATTAATCCACCAAAACTCACTTAGGGGTTAGATGCCCTTTCAATCTCCCCCTTTTTGGTGATTGATGATAACACGGTTAAAACTTACAACAGAATGAATATATAAACTTGATTTTGAATGAAAGAAGATAAATTTAGCTCCCTCTAGAAATATGTATATATTAGTAAGAGTGAAGTATATATGCATATTGAGTATTTGAGAAACATGAAAAGCCTCATTCATCTATTTTCATCCGTGGGGTGCAAAGTGTAACATGATAATGCATATGACATGGCAAACACACAACACATGAGAAATAAAACATCACATCATATTGCATGACATCACAAGAATAGATTTAAATGCTGAAATTGAACTAAAACCATAATTAAGCATTCATTACATCACAAAATATGGTCAATACATGTCCAAAAGCCATAGGAAGTCTAGAAATCCTAAAGACAGAAGGGGGGTCGGAACCTCCGGCCTAATGGTCGGAGGTTCCGGCCACATTGCAGAGCAGCCAATAAAAGTGTGAGAGGAGGTCCCTTCATTCTGAATTTTCTCCCCCTTTGGCATCAAGGCACCAAAAAGAGAGGAAAACCAGGGGAAGAAATGACTCAGTCAACGTCGGAGGGGATATCTCAGTGTCGCCGGATGCTGTACTGCCTACAGTGCCGGTCTCATCATCAGGGGCAATAATCTCGGTATTACCACTGGCGGCATCATCACCCCTCTCAATAATGGGAGGAAGTTAGGGCTGAGAGGGGATGAAATGAGGAGAGAGAAGAACTCCCAGCCGCCCACAGAGGGTAAAAACCGACGGTGAGCTGGAACCTCCGGGCTCAGGAGCCGAAGCTTCCGGGTAGATTTTTGGTCAAGAATATTGGGTCGGAACCTCCGGTCACTAAGTCGGAACCTCCGGCTGGACTTTTCTGGAAAGAGGAAAACAAGGTATTTTGGTCCAAATGAAGTGGACATGATTTTCCGTTGACCCATATGTGACCAGCAGCAATCAATAAGTACATAACAATGGTCACAAATGAAGATCAACAATGAAAAAAACAAATTTTCACGATGTAAAACTATCACAAAAGGATTTTCGCAATATTTTTGAGAAAATGAGTTTGGGAAGGTTGGAGCTCCTTTCTTAGTGTTAAGACCATTTTCTACACAAGAAAAGGCCTCAAAAACATAGAAGCTCACTTTGATTGACATCTTTTTGACCCATTTTTGACTATTGATTAGTCAAGCACGTAGTCATGCAATGTTTCGAGAATCTAAGATATTGAGCTCACTACTAAGCTGGCAAAACCTCTTCTTATCTAAGTGCTTGGTGAAGATATCAGCAAGTTGGTGTTCGGTTCTCACATGGGTAATAGCGATATTTCCTTTGGCTTCGTGGTCTCTCAAGAAGTGGTGGCGTATATCAATATGTTTGGTTCTTGAGTGTTGGACAGGATTATTGGCTATTTTGATGGCGCTCTCATTATCACAAAGGAGTGGGATTTTGGTTATTTTGTAGCCATAGTCTTGAAGAGTTTGTTTCATCCAAAGGAGTTGAGCACAACACGAGCCGGCGGCTATGTACTCCGCCTCGGCGGTGGAGAGGGCAATGGAGTTTTGCTTCTTGGAGGCCCAAGAAACTAGAGACCGTCCAAGGAATTGACAAGTCCCCATTGTGTTCTTGCGGTCAACTTTACACCCGGCATAATCAGAATCGGAATATCCAATTAGCTCAAAATCACAACCCTTAGGGTACCAAAGACCGAAATTAGGAGTGTGCACCAAATATCTTAGAATTCTCTTTACGGCAATAAGATGACATTCTTTAGGCGTCGCGTGAAAGCGAGCGCACATGCACACAGTACGTACAATATCCGGTCTAGATGCACAAAGTTAAAGAAGAGATCCAATCATATAGCGATATACCTTTTGATCCACCGGTTTACCGTTGTCGTCGAGGTCGAGATGCCCATTTATTGGCATTGGAGTCTTGATGGGCTTGGCTCCCTCCATCTCGAATTTCTTGAGAATATTCTTGACATACTTTGATTGCGAGATGAAGATTCCATCCTTTTGTTGCTTGACTTGAAGCCCGAGGAAGAAAGTGAGCTCCCCCATCATCGACATCTCGAACCTCCTAGTCATGATCTTGCTAAACTCTTCACTAAAAGAGGGATTAGTAAAGTCAAAAATTATGTCATCGACATAAATTTGGCACACAAATAAATCATTCTTGAATTTCTTAGTAAAGAGAGTAGTATCGGCTTTGCCTATTTCAAAGCCATATTTTAGTAGAAAGTCGCGAAGACATTCATACCAAACTCTAGGAACTTGCTTGAGCCCGTAGAGCACCTTGTGAAGCTTGTAGACATAATTTAGATGTTTGGGATCTTCAAACCCGGGCGATTGCTCCACATATACCAACTCGGAGATTGGTCCATTGAGAAACGCACTCTTGACGTCCATTTGATAAAGCTTGAAATTATGGTTAGCGACATAAGCTAATAGAATTCGAATGGACTCAAGGCGAGCAACCGGCGCAAAGGTTTCACCGAAGTCGAGGCCCTCGACTTGAGTAAACCCTTGAGCCACTAACCGTGCTTTGTTGCGAGTAACTACTCCATTTTCGTCTTGCTTGTTACGGAAGACCCACTTGGTGCCGATGATATTTTGTTTGGGTCTCTCCACTAATGACCATACTTGATTTCGGGTGAAGTTATTTAACTCTTCTTGCATGGCCATTACCCAATCCGGATCACCAAGTGCGTCCTCCACTCTAATTGGCTCCAAAGACGAGACAAAGGAGTAATTCTCACAAAAGTTAGAGACCCGAGAGCAAGTGGTTACCCCTCTTTGGATATCACCAAGAATGTTGTCGACGGGATGATCTCTTTGCACGGTGTGGTGAATTCTTGGATGGTGCACCGAGGGGACTTGAGCTCGCACGGTGTCTCTTGGCTCACTAGTGCCCTTGGCATCGATCCCATCTACTCGTGCTAGATCGTCATCTTTATCAACTCTTGTGCTTGAAGGCGCCGCTTGAGTGGAAGGAGCTTGTTCGGTTCCTCTTTGCTCCTCCGGCTCTTCTAGCGGCCTCACCTCTCCAATTGACTTTTTCTCGATGTCGTGTCCCGTGACTCCTACACCTAGCATCTCAAGCTCAACTTGCTCCACTTGGGAGCCATTAGTTTCATCAAATGTCACATCTCTCGTGGTGGCCGGCGTTATTGCGGGTGGCCCCCTTGCCGCCCTCCTAGAGGGCGGTTTTTGCCAGCTAGGGGGTCGCCTACAAAAGTGTAGACGACCATCGGCTCTCCGGCCTACGGTCATCTGCCACGTCATCAAATCGCCCTTTGGGAGGGCGATTTCGTAAAAAACGCCCTCCTAGAGGACGTTGGGAGTAAATTTTTGAAACAAAAATATACTTTTGTAAATATTTTATTAAAAAATATAAAAATAAAAAATTCCACAAATAACCCAAAAAATTAAAACATGTAGAAAAAAGAAAAATACGAAATATCTGGAAAAAAGAAAAAAATAGAAAAATATTGGAAGAAAATGAGGAAAAGTAAGGGAAAATAGAAAAATTGTAAAAAAAATAGAAAAAATATGTGAAAAATAGGTGGGCTGGTCGATTCGTGCTCGTGATTGGACCATCCGTGCCGGTCCGCTACAACAACTGGGCCATACCGTGCTGGTCCACCAAGCTGCACTCTCGGCCCAGGCACGGCACGGCCTACCGGATCGTGCCAGCATGGCCCACTAGTATTCGTGCCTGGGCCGGCCACTGTAGCTTCGTGCTCGGGTCGCCCACTAAGACATGGCCCATTTGGTCATCTATAGGATAGTGAGTGGGCAGATCAGGCGAGGAAGATGCACGGGCGCATGCAGGGGAGGCGGCGCAGGGCTCTTTTGGGGGAGGGGGTGTGCAGCGTGGGGGGCAGTGAGCACGAGCGGAGAAGCTAATCCTAGCCGTTCGCTCGAATTGATCAGACGGTGCGTGGGCCACTCGCGTGGAGGAACTAGGAGGCGCAAAATCCGCCCACCTCCCAACGCGCAGCGCGACGTGGATACCGCCGCGTGCGAATAGGCTAGCCCAAAACGCTCTCGTGCAAGCATTTCCTAGGAGGTTTTAATCTACCCAATTTTGATACGGAAGGAAGAAGTAGTTCTTTTAGCTAAATACACTCATATGTTACATTATTGCATCCTCTATAACATGATAAAGTATTCTCTCTGGTTTTTAATAAATGACGCCGTTGATTTTTGCCACAACGTTTAGCCATTCATCTTATTTAAAGAAATTAAGTAAGTATGATTTATTTTGTTGTGATCTGGTTTATCGTTAAAAGAACTTTGAGTATGATTCATATTTTTGTATATTTATATTAATTTTTTTGAATAAGATAAATGGTCAAGTGTTACGACAAAAATTAATGGTGTTATTTATTAAAAACTGAATATAGTATCATCTTTGGGATCAACTCCACGTAGCTATGTGCCTCGAAGATGACCAAAGGCCACCTTCCGTTCGCGTGACTTAATTGCATTTACAGCACCTAATAATTGATGATTCAAAAAGAAACCAAAAAATTAAAACAAATTGTTGGAAACCCAAATCCACAACTCAAAGAAACCAACATGCTGTTTAGGGGTTTGTCCATCCATGTGAGCGCACCAAATCAATAGGCTTGTGTTGTACCCTGGCCCACAGGTAACACATTTTTAATATATTTGGTTAATTCATCACAACAATTGGGGATTTGCAAAATACCATCATGAAAGTGTGGATTGGATAATATCATGTGAATGCTGGAGCTCTAAAAACACATTCGCCATCTTTTTTTTTTTTGTCATCCATACAGTTTGTCACAATCGTAGAAGAGATCAACATCAGTGAAAAATTGTGTGGCGAGGTACAAAGAATGAACACACAAAGGTGGCCTTGCTTGCTTCAGCTTTGAAATAATATAACCCAAAGAAGTTTTCGAATTTTTAAAGTTGAATTTTTAGAAATAATTGTAGCTAGATATTTTCCTTGTCTTAAAATCCAATTCAGATGGAGGCAACTTGGCTCAACATGAGAAAAGGAAGCAAAACCATTCGTGTAAAAAATGGTAATGCACTGAGGGTGAGTTTGAATGTGACTATTTGGGTGAAAACTCTTCTCGTTTTTTATGAACACGTTTCCTGAATTATTAAATGATATATTTTTTGTAAAAAATTTCTATACAGAAGTTGCTTTAAAAATCATATAAATCTATTTTTAAGTTTACAATAGTTAATACTTAATTAATCATACGCTAATAGCTCATCTCGTTTTACATGATCATCTTCTTCTTTCTCTTTACTCATCTTCGAACTCACACTTCGAACTCACACTAAGAAAGGATACTCCCGTGCAAAATAACATGTTCCAATATGAACCAACGTGGCCAATGTTTAGTGTACCCACTTGTCCAACAAGGACGGATCCATCCATGAGCCAAGGCACAGGATGGCCTTAATCTATTTTGGATTATGTTTGTATTAGCATAGCGGAAATATGCACCACTTAATAGACATTTAGTCCAATAATCCAAATCCCTAAGCCATAACTTATGTTGTGTTTGAGATAGTTTTTTCTTTAAATTGTTGATGCGGATTGTTTTTCTATTAACACGATAAATTAATATTTTTAAAAATAAATTTCACAAATAGTTTAGGATGGGTGGTCTAATCAATGCAGTAGAAGAAAGTTTTTTGAGAAATCGTATTTTTAGAGATGTGGAAAAAATAATCCATTTCAAAAATCTGAAGAATTAGCAGAAAAGAACACAAGGTCAGTTGGCGTAAGACTTATATAGCAAATGGCTTGCATGCAAGATGTGACAAAAGGGGACAAGAGTTAGATAAGAAACAAATAGAGTTAGTTTCAGCATTTGTAAAATGTTACCTCTATTGTCACTAATAACCCAAATTTGAACAAAATATAACAATGGTACTGATAATATTTTGCATGTTCTCTTGCTTGTGATGGTATTTTGAACTTGCTGATGACTGTGATGATTTTAATCAAATTTGCACTCTTAATTTTGATACAATTCCCTTTAAATACAACCCAATTGTTGGCAGCTCATGCTCCCTCCGTCACAAAAAGACTTATTATAGCCCTATCACTTTATCCGTACCTTTTTACTCTTGGCGCCGTAGAAAAAAATCAATTACTTGCTACGAATGTTCAGATTCATAGCCACGAATTGATTTTTAAGAAAATTCCTTATGTGCTCACGAGTTTTCGCTCAATCCCTTCTGTGCCCCTCAATTTTACCTCATTTTCTATATACACTTGAGTTTTCATTTTGATTTCTTCTATGCCCATTTTATTAGTTGACCATGAGCTGACCGTTAGATTTTTTTTCAAAATAACTATATCGCCCTTCACTCATACTTTTGTTCTAGTTTATCGAGAAAACCATATTTCTCATCGTGAAACACGATTCATTTATAAAAAACAAACAAGACATAATTATTTAACTACAAATTTGAAAACTAAAATTAAAATTTTTTAAATAAATTTCAAATTAGATTTGATGAAATTTGTACAAATTTTCACCATAATTTTAAAACTATTTTGGTTTTGAATTTGTCGGTGAAACCTTTGTATGGATTTCATCGAATTTTATAAATTTGTTTGAAAATTTAAATTGTTTTCAAATTTGGCATCAAATAATTCTATCTCATTTGATTGTATTATAATATATATATTTTTTGCATTGAGATTTATGTTTTTAAAGTAGATAGGATAAATACGAGAGAAGGAGGGTATAGTTATTTTGGACAAAAAAATTAACGGTCAACTCACGATCAACTAACAGAATAGATATAAAAGGGATTAAAACAAAAACTCAGTGGCATCTAGGAGATAAGGCAAAATTCAGGGGCACAGAAGGGATGGAGCGAAAACTCAAGGACACGTAAAGAATTTTCTCTTGATTTTTTCAGGATGGAAAGAGTGCCTATTCTTGGTCCGCAAATTGAGAAGTTTTATCCTTTTAATACTTTTATCTACTTTTTATCTATCACTTCATAAGACTACTTTTTTTATTAATTATGATATTTTTTTTACTTTACCTCCAATTTATCAACCAATGACTTAAAAAAAAGTCTCTGAGAGACCGAGGATTAGATGACTATTAGTGGAGCCACATGAAGAGAGAGCCAACAAACATAAGACCTTTTTTGGAAACTAAACATTAGGAGAAGCAACTAGCGAGTATTTACCCGATGATAATCTAGAGGAGAAGTGGGGTATTCTAGTTTTGTTTGGAGATATTCCGCATTGAATTCGTCCTTACACATGTAATTTCGCAATACAGTCGCTTTTACACGAAACTTGTCAAAAATACCCAATACAGTATATATTTTCGTATTTTATCACGTGCAAGGATAAGGCTAGTGTGTAGGTCAAAACGTGTCGTCAGCGTGAGCAACTCGACTACAGAACAAACGCAGCATGGACATGGTCATGGACTCCAGGAAAAAGAAAATGAAAAATTAAAAAAGAGAAGCTGCTGCGATCGGTGTGTGAATCTTCCAGTTCCAGGCGCCGGCACGTGCCACCATCCCTCAGCCCTGATGATCCGACGACCCAACGTGACCCGTCCGCACTCCGCACGCGGCCACGCAAGCGACGAGTCGGCTCAACTCAGCCCGGCTCACGCCCGCGGAGGCTGGCAAACACCCTCTCCTCCCGTCGCCTCGCGCGGACCATCGATTCGCTCGGTCTTTCGCCTCTCCCTTGCCTGTAAGGCCTGCTGCCTCCTCCGCTCCCCCCACCGCGGCTGTGGCGGCGAACCCCACCACCCACCACCCTAACCCCGCCCCCTTCTCGCCGCCCCCGCTCCCATCCGCCGCCCGGAGGAGCTACCTAGGGTTCCGGCGCCTCCCTCCCTCCCTCCCGCGCCGCCACCCGTTGTCCGCCCGCGCCGATTTCCGTCCCCTTCCAGGCGCCGATCCGGCGGGTCTCCGAAACCCTAGGGTTTCTCCGCGGCAGGTACCTACTACCTTTCCCTTCCCCCGCCCTCATCTTCTCTCTCTTGTCGTTCGGTTGCATCGGGGTACGGGCGGCGCCTCGCTCCGCGCGGATCCTAGGCGTGCAGATCTGCGGCTGCTATTCGGCGCGATCCGCCCGGGGCTCGCGGGAATGCTTCGGGGAGGGCGTTGGTCTGCTCGGATTCTGTCTGTTTCCGGTTGTCGTGAGCTGATTTTGTCCGCATCTGATGCATTGGTAGCTGTATCACCGCGGGACAGCGTTTTCGTGGTAGCCCTGCAGGTTGTTTAGGCTGCGTGCGAGCGGCTCTGGACTCCAGCTGCAGCTAGTGCCCAAGTATAGCGTGGTAGCATCGTTGCTAGAAGTACATATTTTTATTTTTCTTGGTCTGATGTTGCGTCTAGCCAATTCAGAAATGGAGCTATAGTTATTTTGTATTGCGAGTCATTTACTGGCATATTGTACTGTTACATTGTGCAATAGTTGTGGTCATACAATCTCAGATGAAACCAGCTTTCCTTGCCCTACTACTGATTTGCTGGTTTATTTGTTATTGCCGATTCATTCACCTAGCACAATCCTGTGGATTCATAACAGTATCTGACAACAATTCATTTGGGATAGGAAGCTACTTTTCATGCGTACAGTATATCACGTTGGATTTGCAATCATTTTATGACTTTCTCATTGCTGGGCCCTGTCAATTTTTTAGCCCACCCTGTTCTTGCAGTAAGTTCAGTCTTGGGAAGCCAAAGGAGTTATGAGCAATTTCATTTTTTCATTTAGAACTTCGCACCCTTTGCCATAGCCAGTCTGCTGCATGTCTTGTTAGTTTGATTGGATTAATGTTAACATTTGATCCAGAGGCACTTAAATGGAAGGAACCTCTAGAAAATTGGTCATTATATGATCTCTAGATGTAATACTAGAGTAATAGACAACTACTACTGTGCTTTCAGACTTAACATGAAGGTAAGACACCAGCATCTTAAGCATGCCTGATCAATTTGTGATAAGTAAATGGTTACCAGTGTAATGCTTGTGCATGCTGTCTACAAATGTTCGTTTTGCATACTTGAGTAAGCACTCAATCTTGAATTTCTTTTGATGCTTATGTAAATTTAAACTTTTGTGGCTGTTCATGCAGGATCTATGAATCATCAACAGCAAGCTGTGCCTCTTAGGGCTTCTGCCAATGGATTTCCCCATCGGAAGCTTGATAGGGAGGGTAGTGGAAGGCATGACAATAAAACACAGTTGCTGAGATCTTATTCTGGTGGTTTTAGTGGTGCAGGTGAACCTTGTGTCTTGTTTTATATTGTTTTATATTTGAGACTATTGTGCTGTGTGGATGATGTTCTCATTTGGGTTTAGAAAATGGAGGCAAACTAGGGCATGGAAGCCCTTCAAGGGATCGACTAATATATGTTCTGACACAACTTATTGGGCATCATGTGGATGTGCATGTGAAAAATGGCTCTATTATCTCAGGAATCTTCCATGCATCAAACTTTGACAAAGACCTTGGTACACATCTCTTCCATATATTATCTGGCATTACTTTTTGAATCTTTTCTTTAGGCATTCCCTGGTACTCAATTGATAGAGGAAGCAAGTGTCTTGACACTTTCTTTTTTGGGTTATATCCTGTGTATACTTAACACCGAGCTTTTTCTGTAGGAATTGTCATGAAAATGGCACAGATGATAAAGGATGGTTCTGCCAGGGGACAGAAAAATGCTGTTGATGTTGTAAAGAAGCCTGAGACTATGATAATACCAGGAAGGGAGCTTGTCCAAATTCTTGCCAAGGTTATTCTCCATCTTTGTTTTGCTTTCCTGTTTATGTTCTTGTCCAAAAATTCATATAATTGGCATTATTGATACATAGTTTGTTTGATCACTGGTCTTTGTGAGTATCACATATGTTTCTTTTGATTGTCGTGCCAATTGTCATGATCCACTGTGCAGTTTATGTTATCTTTACGTACTGACTATCTGTTGTGAACTGTCAGGATGTAGCACTTGGTGGAGATGAGCTGCCGAAAGGTCCTTCCCATGAAAAAAGGAAGGACTTAATGATAGATTCTGCAATTTCTCGCTCTCATTATCCTGAAGAGAGGGAACTTGAGCGCTGGGCACCGGATGAAGGGGATTCGGAGTGCCTCGAATTGGAAAAATATGAAAGAAAGGGGAATAGGTATGGTTAAATAGTTAAGACAGATATCATATCAGTCAATCTTGGATTTAAATCAAGTTGGTTATGAAATAATCAATCACATTTACAGACCTCGTGATTATTCATCTTTTATCGTGGCAACTGTTAGCAGTCATCACAGGGATAGCACCCTTGTCAGCTACTTATTTCATACTTATGTTACGCGTAACTGGTTTCGTGAGGACCACAGCATAGATAGCACCATATGTGATGTCAATCTACTTAAAAGTTGTTATAACTTATATGTGGGGAGTCTATATATGACTGTCAATGGTAGGCACCTTTTTTCAAGCTAATGTCCTAATCTTCTTACATCTGTTTGGATGGGAACTCTGCCAGAACAAGTTTGAACTTTTTCATAGCTTGCAAGAAACTATGAACTAATATTGAAATTATGTTGGAATTGTTTTCTGCTGCTATCAGCATTTCTCTATTAGATCCTTGGAATTTTTTTGCATGTGAAGTATGTACTAGCTCCTCCCTGTGGTAATGTTCATATATTGTACATGTTAGCATGACTATAAATTATTAATATGGTGCTAGGAGCTGGGACCAGTTTGAAACAAATGCAGCTTTGTTTGGGGTAAAGAGTACTTTCAATGAAGAACTTTATACCACAAAGCTAGAGAGAGGTCCTCACATGAGAGAGCTTGAAAAGCATGCTTCAAGAATAGCTAGAGAAATAGAGGGAGAAGATACAAAAGATATGCATCTTGCTGAGGTAAGCCTCTGGTCACTGGGCTTTCTGGTCCTTCAGTTTAGTAAAATATGCGTGTTTTCAGATACAAACACCTTCTGGCTAAAAAGATATTTCAAGCTGTGTTCACTCCCAATTTGTTACCTCTCGGGAGAAGAAAGTTTTAGTGATCGCATAAATATTAAAATAGAAACACATGTGCAACAGTTAACTTCAAAGAATATCTATAAATGTTGAGATTATTTTTACAGGAGAGAGGTTTATATCTGGATGATGACTTTGACCATGATGAAGAGATAAAATATTCAGCGGTGCACAGAGATACTGACAATACCAAATTTAAGTCATCTACAAATGTCTCGAGCAATACAAATCAAGTTGATTCACTTACCAGGGCAGGCAACACTGATCCCAAAGCTTCGTTATGTCCATCAACTGCGGTAAGGGAGTGCAATGACCTTGCATAATCTGTACTATCCTCCACCTCTAAATATGTGCTCCTTGAGATATTGGTAGTCCCCAATATATATCTTCTACCATTAATTTTAAGAACAATATTTAGTAAAATCACTTTATAGTTTCTCAGATTTTCTTTCTGATTAACAAATATGTTTTTGTTACTACTATATGCAGTATTTTTAAGCAGTGAATATTGTTTTAATCTTCTTGGCATGCAGGATGAAGAATCATCTTCCCATGTATTTGGCACTGATCTTTCTGCCACTTTTCCAACTAACACTGTTAACCAGCTAGCATCTCACTCCCAGCCAAATAAGCATTTGTCCATTGATGAAAGCAGGTATAGATCCTTTTCTCTACATTTGCTGCAAATTACAAGTATATCCATGCATGGTACATCTGCTTTATACCTTGCAAGCTGCAATATGGTTCTAACATGGAATCATGCCATTCGCTAGAAGTATGAGTTACTGGAGTGTTTTTTTTTATGCTGAATCTATTGGGAAGTAGACAAGTAGTGTTGTGTCACTAATCTATTTTTTACTCCCATCTTAGGGTTGCAAAAAAAGAAAAGCATGGGCTCAACAAGCTTGAGCTCAAATTGAGTCAATCTGCTAAAACTTGTTGCAAACTCACAGTAACTAGCCGATTAGCACATTTTTTTACTGAGAGATTGGACAGTGCGATTTTAAACTGAAGAAGTTTGCTTATGCCTTATGGTAACCCTTACTGCTTAACCTATAATTTTAGCAAGCCATTACAATCCTCAGTTCCATGATCAACCTCAAGTAGTTCCACCAGAATGCAAGTTTTGGCTTGATCTAGGAGCAAATTTTATTTGGCACTTTGGAAGCAAATTTTTTGTGTGCTTTGATGTTTCTGGGAATTTGGTTAGATGCCTCAACTTGCACACCTAAGGTTAGGCGTGCCACAGTTTCTTGGGCATTCGTTTGGTTCATTCCACAGTTCTCTCTATGACATGACCCTACATGTCATGGACTTATATTCTTGACTAACCTTGCCTACGTTGTGGCTAGCCACACTTCTTGTAGCAGCCACACCTTGCTGTGTGTTACATTGTTTAAAATTTGGTACTTGTTTTCTCCCAAAGAGGCCATTATATGCCTAGCTTCTCTATTTAGTTTGTGTTAATTACAATAGCAGGATGATGTTGCGATGGTGAATTGGCGATAGCAATATCATTGGTATTGTAAGACTGTTTGACACACTATTGTGAACCACAGGTTGGATGACAAACTAACCAAAGATAGCAGTGGTGATAGGGGCAAAAGGAATTTGCAAACTGAGAATATTGTAAGCTACCATCTGTGTTATCTTATTAATATGATTCATACAATACCTTTTTCACATCCAACTTCAATTTTTTTCTTTTCTACAGATATCTGAAGGTGATAGATCGTCGATTTCTGAAGGTTGGTTATAGATCTATTCATGAGTTTTGTCTTTATACTGTGATCATATGTCATTAGTTAGTGCCACGTTTTTTTGGTTTATTATTCTGATTTGTATCCTTCTGTGGTAGTATGTTCCTTCTATGAGTTCTGTGTATTAATATTTTAAGATAAAGCCAAGCCCAGTGCTTCTATTTGGTTGTAATGCAGTTGTTATGAAGTCAAATGTTATCCGTATGTGTGTTTAGCTAGTAACACTTTGATTTAGTGGAATATCCATCCCTAGTGTTTATTTAGTCATCTTTGAACCATCTATAATGAGGTGTCACTGAATTGAGCAATTTAGCACTGTAATTGTTTTGAATAGTAATCCCTTGAAAGCTACATTGGAAAATTCAGTAAAAGTTTGCTTTATGTAAAGGTGCTATGTAGTGCTGTAAATGATCTTACAGTTAAGATCGACAGTTGATATTTTTAGTTTACAGTGTCCTAATTAATTTGAGTTTTATAGTCTTCTTACACTTGATTTTTTATTACACAAGTTCTTCAACTGATGTTATGATACTATCCTACTCTTGTCAGACTTGGAAGCTCCATCTTCAAGCTCTCACGCTTCTGAGCCTTTGTTATCTGGTCAAGCAAAGAAATCCTCAGAAAGTATACCTGCAGATTCTACTTTGTCTGGCAAACTTCCTTCGGCAGAATATGTGAATTCCTCCCAAAGACCTGGTAGTTCTGCATCCTCAACATCTGAGCGCATTGCTGCAAACTCAGTTGCATATGCTCCAGGCTTGTCCCCGAGCTCTTCAATGGGTTCTCTTAGCTCAGAAAAATCGTCATTGAACCCAACTGCTAAGGTCTATCATATTGATAATTGTCTATTCTTTTGATCATCTGTCTCACAAGGTCACTGACAATGTTATTTCTAAACAGGAATTTAAGCTGAACCCTAATGCTAAGAGTTTCACTCCATCAACTTCTCTGAGGCCACCACAACCTTCAACATCTGATGGACCGTACTACTATGCTAATAACATGCCTACAGCACCTCTTGGACCTGCAATGGTGAGTTCTTACTTTTTTATATTTATGAGAACTTAAAACAGAATCCAGACATTCAAATAGTGGCTTAATTATGGATATAATTGCATATACGGTGGTTCATTTTCTCAAAGTATTGTGGCACTGGTTTTTTGACAGAATGCATCAACAGTTAATTTGGCATTAAAGTTTGGTTACCTACTGGTCCGCCCGTTTCTTGATGCAATAATCCTTATTGGACTCCTTCCATTATATGTTGTAGCACAGCCATTTCCCATCATTAATTTTAAGAAGCGCACACTTGCTGGCTAAGTTAGGCTTTATGGCCATAAATCAGTGAGTTTTGGTCCATAAGCAACATGAGTGATTTGTGATTTTACAGGGAAACAAGTTGTTTCAGACATACTTCGAAGTATGCTCTGATTCCTCTGAATGGGACCATGAAATGATTTATAGTTAAGAGTTCCGTTTCTTTTTTGTTTGTGGATCTAACGGATGGTACAATTATACTGTTAGTGTGATAACATCTACAGTACATACTATGACATGTTCCTGTTTCTCTTTTTTCTGGTTGTGGTTTCAGACTTTCAGTTCCACTTTACATATTCATTACATCAGCTATGTTTTTCAACTTGTGAATTGTATGTATGTGGTTGCCTTGTTTCATTTATATAAATGAAATTGCAGTTTCCACCAGCCTATGGTGGACAGCCTATGGTGTACAATGCTCAGCCAGGACCTTCACCCCAAGGTTACATGCATCCTGCTGGCCCACAAGTAAGGAATCCTGTAATGAAAATCACTATGCATTTCAGTTTCTTTACATCTTTTGATGCCATGTGTGTACTAATGTTCCATCCGATGTACTGTTATGCTTAGTGTTCTTGTTTTCTTTTTCTTTTACCGTGCTTAGTAAGTAGGTACTCCTTGACAGCCATTTGTGTTGACACCAGGCGTTATCCCTTGTGAATATAGCCATCCATGCATCGTTTAAAACTCCAACCTTTTGCATGCTTCTTCGAACTCTTGTTTCATTTTTTACGTGCTACTGACATAGGTTGCAAGTAAGTTTTGTCTGATCAGTTCGCATGATGTGCATCTGTGGTTCTAATTTTGTCAAATAAACCATGCAACATATTGATTTCTCCTTTGAGACTTATCTGTGGGCTTATACATGTTTTTTTCCATTTGCAGTATGGGCAGCAGATGATGATGGGGCAGCCTCGTCCTGTTTATTATTACGCACCTGTAAGCCAAAATAATTGCTTGTGTCCTTTTCAAGAGAGAAATAATCAGAGCTTTGTACCAAATGGCTCCTGATTTTGTTTAACATCTGTTTTTTTCTTTTCTTTTTTCAGGAGATGCAACAATACAGAGGAAGAAACTTCTAGGTAGAAAAATTTTGAAGTGCTGCCATGTTTGAAAGTTGCAGCAATACCCTGTCGAAGGGGTGCTAACCAGACCAGACCGCTGTTGGGATGGAAAGGAGTGGCCTTGATCTCAATCCCAAACACCAACTGCGTGTTGCCAGGACCCCATTGTTGCACAACCGTGCTCAAGTCTGACTGGGATTTATTATTATTTGTTTCACAGACGTGGTGTTGTAAATTAAAAATTGCTGGTCGTTTGTGACCCTTGAAATGGTCGGTATTCATAAACGTGTGACAGATCCTTTTTGTAAAATTTGTGTTGTTTCCATTAATTGTTGTCTGACAAAAGATTTGGATGGGAACGTAGCCTTCGTAGACTTTTCCTGTTTAGCACTTTTCGCTTGCCGTTGCCTGGCACTTGTTACTTGATCGTTCCTGTGTAAGACTTTTGGTACACGTTCAGAAATCTGGTGTTGCCGCTTACGTTTCAAACGCCCAGGACTAAGCTGCACAATTAGTTGCCTTAAATCGTACGGAATACTGTGGGGGCGTAGCGGTACTAACGAACTACTCGGCAATCAATCCATCGTTGTGGGGGCAGAGCTACTTTGCTGGTAATCATTTGTGTGCACAAGTAATCAAACAGGCCACAAGTCGACTATCTATGATAGCTAAAAATTAATCTAGGGAGGAGGGATTGACAACCAAGAGATGATCCCTGTTGTTGTACACTCGTGCTAGAGCGTTTAAATTCTAGGTCGAGAGTCAAAACTACCATCATTACAAAAGAAGAGTAACGAGATGACGACAATACCATCCCTTCGAAACATTGACGTCTTAGTTTGTTTCGCCCCACGAAGATGCTTGCTTAACCACCTGGACCTCGATACTAGTCCTTTACTTGAGAGTGGAAGACGAACTCGGGAAATGTCATGGTGATATCTCTACTCAAACAATCATGCAACAACTTTGCAATTAGTATTAAGTAAAACTAATGCCACCAAAATACACAACCAAAAGAGTTGATCAAATTATCAAACTCGGTTGAGCAAAGTTTTGAGAGCAACAAAGTATGCGAAGAAAAAGAACCAGGGTCAACATAGGAGAGTCTTACTACCTGAGGTATGTCAGAGTCATGTTCTTCAACAAACAAGGATGGGCGTTGACGAGTGCATGCCACTCCTCAAAATCAATTTTCCCGTCTTTCTTCGTATCAGCATCCTCAAATGTCTTCAAATGATAGTGGAAAATTGAAGTTAACATTTTCGTTTGAGAGAATTCAGTAAGTTTTCATGTCTGAAGCGCACCAGTTCTGGCATTACAAAGGAACTAAATTGAGAATTCAGGACAAAGCTATGGAATCCGCACCTTCTCAATGATGGTTTTTATGACCTGGTTTGAAAGGTTCAGGTCTGATTCAGCAAGTGTGGCCTCCATCATTTGCTTCAGCTAATATTTGCAAAAAAAGGTGTGTAATTAGTGACAAAACAAGTTCAATTCAGGAATGGTTCATACTTCCGATCCTTTGAGTTGATGGTTGACAAATCCAAAGATTGAAGGCTACTAGCAGAGCTCTCTGCTATGAACTCACATATGGTGTGTAACTTGGTTAAGAAAAGTATCTTTTCTCTTTAAATAAAGCCTTGATTCTTGATATCATACAACTGGAAAGAAACTGTAAAATGGTATAATTATTTAAGTTTGACTCATTGACAAACTATAGCATCTATATAATTGGACAGTTACTCGAATATATTTTTCAGTAACAAAATGATATGCTTAAAATGTGGACAACAATACAAATTGGGGTGTCTATGTATATACTCAAATAGGATACATGAACCTCTTGACTAGAACTAAGAATGACATTGTAAAATCAAATTACTCTTTTCTCATGCTGTAAATGTCTTTCGAATTCAGCAGTGTCATCTTCGTGTTACCAAAGTCAACAATCGTTAGCGGTGTAAATTGTATTCAAATTCAAGTGTCAATCAGTTGAGAATGGACACAATAGTCTTTCCTTTAAGATTGTTCATTTCCTTCTAAAGTCATTAGACATGGACTATGAAATTGAGAACAGTATTAACACTATAATCAACTTACAGTTAATCTTGTCATCAATGGAAGCGTCAGGATGGAAGATGGATAACGCTCGTGCAAACTCTTCAAATCCGAGGGCCTGTGTATGTTTCGTGTCAAATAAATTAAATACCTACAAAACAAATGGCAAAATATTAGAGTGAGAAAAACAGTCAGTCCACTCCTTTGTCCATACATATTAACACTCTTGGTGCTAAGTACTAAATCCTATCCTAACTGGAAATAAATCATATGACATATATGCACTTAAGAACATTTTAGATCATGATGACATGTGGCAAGCTGAAGTTCTGGTTGTTTATTTACACAAGGACCAAAGGCAAAACTACTCTGATTTATTCTAAGCGAATTAAGGGACGAAGAAAAAGCTCATCAAAGCGTGTAAGTGTATACCCGATCAGCAAACAGGGTGCCTCCCTTTTTGGGACCAAAGACTCTCAAGTTGAACTCTTCCTGCAAATCAAATTGGAGCATTATTACGTAGGCACAGAGGCGAAGACTGATATGATGAATAAAAACACTAGACAAGTGTTTGGCGTTTCTTCAAAAAAAAAAAACAGAGCCAAAAAGTGAGGCAAAGACCAATAAAGGACGTACAATGCTTCGATTTAATTGACGCTAACTGCCAAAAAGGAAAAAAAAAGGCAAACGAATAATTCTACTACTAATTTACTTTACATGCTCATATCTAATCTAGTTCGCCGATGAGCGAATCGAGATCCAAATACATAGGTGGGTGCTTGCTTACACATGGTTTGGACGGCGAGTCCTTCCGGGTCGTCGGGGCCGTCCCTACGGATGTTTGGGCTGCAGCAGTCTATCGCCCACTCCGCTACGTCCGACAACCACTGAAGTACCATCTCGATCGCCGACAGAAGACGACTTGGTTGGTTGATCGCCGGCTGAAGACGTGAAAACCCGATTTTAGCCGGAGGTTTCGGCCGCAACGGCTTACTATTGTACCGGAACCAGGCCCAAAACAAGGTGATTGTGAACAACTCTTGGAGTAGATTTAGGATTCACGACGATTGCAATTTGCAAACGGTGTTCTCCATCACCTGAAAAACCAGAATTAATTAAGGTGGAGAGGGACACACCATGGGCCATGGACCATGGGCCATGGAGCCCAACCTCCTAAGCCTCCAGCTCCGGCCTGACCTTGCTGCCGCCGCCGCCGCTCACTCTCCTCCTCCCTTTTCTTTCTTTATTTATAGCCTCCTCCTCCTCCACGAGCCTCCCTCCCTCTCTCTCCGCCCTGTTCCTCACTCGCACACACCAGCAGCAAGGAGAAATCAAGGGGAGGAGAGATGAACGGCGTGGAGGGAGGAGAGGCCGAGAACGGCGAGGCGGCGGCGGTGGGGCTGGAGGAGCTGCGGAAGAGGATGGCGGACTTCGCGAGGGAGAGGGACTGGGAGCAGTTCCACTCCCCCAGGAACCTCCTCCTCGCCCTGGTCTTCTCCTCACCTCCCATCCTCCCCATTTTTCTCGCCCAAATTTTCTTTCTCTATTTCTTCTCTTTTATAGTTCAGTTAAGGAGTTAGCGCGTCAATTTGGGAGGGTTTCATAGGTTCTTGGTGCCAAGAAAAGGGTCTAAATTTGAGAATAAATAATTGCACGTACTAGTCTATCATCCTTTTCAGGTTGGTTATCTTTCGGTACCTGCATTGCAAGGTTAAATGGTTAATGGCGCCTTTCTCTTTCGGGACCAAGTATAGTAGTCCATCATGGTATTTCGGCTTTGACATGCACAGGGAGAAAGGGAAATAGAAAGTGAGGCTCTAGAGAAAAGCCGTCCCAAGAATTTTTAATCGCGTGATGTTGATTATATAAGACGTTAATTTCACACGATGTGTGATGATCAGATGGATGTTCACCGTGGTTAAAGGAGGATTACTCTTTTAATAATCTTGATCTGTACGTAGTGGAGTACTAACTTGTTACATTACTCCATTTTAAGTGCTATCATGTAGCACTGTGTATATGTACTGTTATGTTTGCTCAAAAATAGCATTGTTTAACTTATGTACTAGTGATTTTTACAGACTGATTTGATTTTGTGGCATCCTTGACAGAAAACCACTTATTCTAATTAATTGGATGTTGCATCTACCTACACTAGGCAGTTCATGTAGATGTTTAGTTCGCTTGGTGTTGAAAAGGAGTGTGTACAGATCATTACTTTTTAGATCTCAAGGTTTATTGAATTTAATGTGTTCTTACTAGGATTGTCAGTGTAAAGACCTACTAGAAATAGGTATGTCGATGGCATCATATATCATTAAAGTTTAGATGTCGATTTCAAGAGGCAAATTTGAACAAACTTTTTTCTGCTTTACTGAACAGAAAGGAGCTTTATGACCCCCTTGTCTGTAAGCTGTGTCATGACAAGCTAACTGATGTTTACTGAAGAAAACAGTAAACATTGGGCATTATCTCCTTTTCGTTTCAGAAAACTGAATATAGGGCGCATCCTTTTTTTGCGAGGGAAAAATGCCTTATTACCAAATTTTAGCTAAGGACTATGTGCAGGATTTGGGTTTAACCTTTGTCTGCCTCACTGTTTGTGGTGTCTAGAATTTTCTGAATGCAATTTTTTTTTTCTTAAATCTTCTAGTCAAGGGTTTCTGTTTTTGTTCTAACTTCTAAGTACAAAAGGAATAAAACAATATCTTAGAACAACATATGCTTACTCCACGTCCAAACCTACATAATCCACTCACCAACCATTTCCTGACAAAGGTATATGTGCAGTGGTACAACACAGAAAAAAAAACCAAATCTTTAATCCTGACCTCCTTGGACATACATAGCTGCCAATACACCTGTTGGCTGTTGCAATATGTCCAATTTTGGCTTTTCACTGTTAGGTTTATCCATATCAATAGTTTGCATGAGTTGGACTTAAGCAGGATCCCACTCACGTCACCTCACCCAGTTCACAATGTGCTCTGCATTGTGGTGGGGGCTAACTCAAAAGGCTTATAGCAGAATCCCTTCCTTCCAAGTGTTGCCCACAGCCCCCACCTAGGAGATGCCCATAAGAGAACAATTGTGGGAACTATAAGCTCGGCATCTAGCTCAATCCAGGGCCCTAGCTGAGTTGGCAGCCAGCACAACAATCTTTTTTTCTCATCCAATCATGCTATGTCTAATTTGTGCTTTCTTCTTGTGTGCTGTGCAGGTAGGGGAGGTAGGAGAGCTTTCTGAGATATTCCAGTGGAAAGGGGAGGTGCCCAAGGGGCTCCCTGGCTGGGAAGAGGCGGAGAAGGTGCACTTGGGGGAGGAGCTGGCCGATGTGCTCCTCTACCTCGTCAGGCTTTCGGACATGTGCGGAGTTGATCTTGGCAGGGCTGCTCTACGCAAGCTGGAGATCAATGCGCTCAAGTACCCAGCCGGCCAATGCAAGGGCTCATCCAAGAAGCATACCTACTACAGCTCCAATTCTGATGTTAGTGGTAACGGTAGTGGCAATGGCAACGGTACCAATCATCTCACCTCTAACAAGGAGCATAACAACAACAACAACAACAGCAACAATGGTGTCTAAAGACTTAGAGAGCAGCTTGGATGGTAGCTTGGCTGGTTCTTGCGTTTAGTGATCCACTGATCCTTGTTACAGGGATCAGGTCTTGATCTATTTGGTGGTAAAGAATCAAGTTTATCTAGTTGGGTTTGAGTAGCTGTCCTCTTTCTTAGATGCATACAGAGTCAAAGTGTTGGTCCATCAAGCTTTGTAGGCTACATAGTTAATGAAATGGTATCCAGCTTCTACTTATCTAGCTCCAGTACCTTAGTTGCATGCATATGCTGCTGCACTGGTGAGCATTTACTTGCATTTGCTGCCACACTGCTTTCTGCCAGGGGCAAGTCAAAAGTGTGGTCTCACTTCCCTCCACTTTGTCACTGCTGAGGTCTTGAACAGCTTGATGAGGCTCCAATTGGTGAATAGCATTTAAGTCCTAGTCCTTCTGTTGGTAGTACAATTGAAGAAGAAAAAGAAACATCATGAAAATCTCTACTTGCTCTCGCTGACAAGTGGGCCTGGCACACACAGGATGAAATTCAGGAAGCTTGTATTTTGTCGGCAAGTGTTGGTAAAGATTTTCTAGAAAATCTTTTTCTGCCTGCAGATCCTATCTGTTTGTGTTGATCAGGATTCTGATCAGCTCAGTGAAATTACTTGGAGCTGGGGGACCAGTGGGACTGGATGGCTAGGCAGTGTGAGGGACTCTGCTCATGTCTTGAATTGTGTCAGCTTCTCTGACTTCTTGCAGGTCCTGGGATTATGAACAGCAAAAGGTAAGGACTTTGATGAGGTAGATGGCCATACTACCGACCTCTTTGTACCTGCTCAATTCAATTGTGTAGTAGTATTTGCATGTATCAGAGTCCTTATCCATTAGGAAGGTTGTTGGTTTTCTGCTGTTGATTGTGAAACATAAATGATGTGTATAGTTTGATGGGCCACCATTTCTACAGTGCTGGTTTGGTGATCATCTCTGGAGTATTACCTTCAAATTTTGAGATTTGGAAACCTGAAATTCTCTTCCGGGATATGGTTAGATTCATTTTATTTCTTAGAGCAGGTTGTTGAGTCCTGAAAAATGGAAGAGCAATTCTGCAAGCTGTTCTTTAACTTCAGTAAATTCTGGTACGAGGTGAGGCTTACCGCCTAATGGTGTTGACCTATAGTCTAAAGCAATTGTATGTCGGGCAAAATGTTTTGGTTCTCTTTTTTGGGTCGTTCTGGTACAAGTTGGCAAACCTGCTGACATTGCCTTGCACTGCTGTAACCTGATGACAGTTTGTCCGCCTCCAATGGACCTGTTGTAACACTATTGTTGCTCATAATATTTGGATTCTCCAGTTTTGTCGTCGTAAATTTCTTGGTAATTCTGTTAGTCATTGGTATCATCTGCAGAAACTTTTGTACAAAATTTGGTTGGAGGATGCAGTCGTCGAGAACTCGAGATTGTTGTTTGCAATTCAGGGAAATGCATATCAATGTACACGACGAGTACAAACCTTTTGCCTCCACGTACTATGAAAATTTTCTTAAAGCCCACTGAAGCTTGTTGGCGAACAAAAAACAGAATCATTTGTATGCAGCTGGAAAGTAGGATCAATAATGAAAAATGTGTGTATTTTTTGCAGCCAGGTCACTCCAACGACAGGAGATTTTGGTCGAATTCAGTAGCCTGGAGATCAATGACAGTACAACACCAAATATCTTGTCAGTGTTGGCGGAAAATGATCAGTTGTAGATAATAACGGCTTTGAAAGGTGAGGTTTCGATGCATAGCTTCACCGTCCAAATTGAGTCATTTTTGCCTCGAAATGGATCTGGATCCACTACAACTCTACCGGGTAGATTTGGCCAAATCTCTGCCATCTACTGTTTTCAATTGCTGAGATGAAGCCACTTTAATTTCACCTGATCTTTTTTCTTGCGAGAAATAATTTCATCCAATCATTATAACTAACCACCAATTAATTGTCCAAAGACTGCTTTTGGCATAGTGCTTCCCGGCATAATATTATTTTTCCTGCATAAGTACGAAATTCACTGCTGCATCTCTATTATATCAAAAATATTAATGAGCCTGCTTAACATGGTTCTCATATACGTGGAAACATTGTGTTGGTAAATTATTGCTTGGAGGAGATCAACAATAGGACAGTACGTACCATATTAATTTTGAAGAAACGAACTTGTATACTCTATTAATTTTGCTGGACGCAACGTTATCACTGCAACAAGTTAAAAGAAAGTAATTTTCCTTCAAATCTACATGATTGACAAAATTAATTAGGAGAGGTTGAGGTGGCTTCATCTTAGCTGTAGAAAATAGTAGATGGCAACTGACCAAATCCACCCGGTGGAGTTCAACCGTTAAAGCCAGCTTTAGGGGATCCGGACCTGCCGTGAAATAGGTGCATTCCTTTTAATTAAGGAAAAAACACTATCACAGAGAGGCCTATCAGTGTCGAGCCATAACGAACATAAGTGCTGAGTATAGGCCCGGTATTAGAATCCCGGTACTGATGAGGGTGGCTTATCAGTACTGGGGTAAATATCCAGCACTAATGAGAGCCCGCAGGAGGTGATCTGTGCTGGTCTACCATCATATCTGGCACTGGCATCAGTGCTGGGGCCATCAGTGCCGGTTTGATCCAAGACTCAGCACTGATGGCATGGTCCCGATAAAAGAATTACAATTAATATTTAAATTTTAGTTTCACCTAGAACGAAAGAAATGCACGTAGTAGTTGATCGTTTTGTGCATATGGAACTTAGTACACGTCATTAAATTAATTATATAATACTATTATTAAGTCACTACTTAATTAAACATTGTATGCAGTCATTATTCAAACATCGGATAAAAGAATTTGTCACAGAGTATCTTTGACATTATAGTTACAATAAACCAAAATTACTTCATCGCTGAATGACTCGATAAATCAATATCTTCAGATGGTTGTGGCACTCCTTATTCACTTGCTGAACGACGGTCCTTAGACAAATTATATGTGCCTTTTGGAGAGATGACTTCCCTAACGATAAAGCCAGTGAGTTCATCTTGAAGGCCCTAGATCTGAAGATCTATTAAATCACTTGTATCTATATGATCTTTCTGTATGTGAAACACTTAGTATGTCAGAAAATTTTTTGAAGCTATTAATATAGTTATACAATATATGTGTGGCTAGGAGATATATACCTCTTCTTTATCCATAAATAACATATCATCAGAAAAGTACATCATGTACCACATCCTATAAAATCCACAACGGTTGTTCCCTTATGGTTGTATGAGGCAAGAAAATCTAACTTTAACACTAAATTATTTCTTTTTATTTGACCTATTATAGCATTCTAACGCTATATTCAGGGCATCAATGTCCTCCTGAAATTCTGATTGTGCTTTTTGATGGGAATCTATGATAGTGATGTGGTCGCTACGCATATGGATGATAAGAGTATCTAATAAAAACTGCGCACATGTGTACTTAATTAGATGAGTATTTAGTCTGAAGTTCATTTATAGAATAAATAGTAAATACACCAAATAGATAGATGGACACATGGCACAATATGGTGGGAAACCATATATTAGCACCGGGTTCTTTATAACCGGTACTGATCAGGCGGCCCAAATGATATGTTCTATGGTAGTTAAACTAGTGTCCCATGTCTTTTTTGTTTTTAATTGAGATAGATAAATACATAGTTAATTACTGGTCTATCTCAGCAACACCCATATCCGATATATAAGTGACATGAGATACCAAAATTTAGTACTTTCTCCAGATATTTTGTTATTTCGGTTCTTGTCATAAAAGGGATATCAAATAACTATAGTTATGCCCATCTTGAGGGATATCATGATAACTTGGATATTAAGAGCGTTGCTCGGTGGAGAGAACAATTCGGGTGGGTTGCCACGGTGGGGATTTTTCTTCAGCTCACTATGGTTTTCATAGGGATTAACCCTAGCTAGGAATGGATGCACACACGTCCACAATTAGTAAGTCTAGTCAGGGTTTCCATTAACCATCAGTTCATTAGCATCCTAGATAACTAATCTAATTACCTGTGACCCAAACTTCATGCATCTAAAATTTTCAGCTTTCTTTCTTCTGCAAGGATCTATGGGGGATTCACCGTTTCATTGCCGAGCGGTTTCTCCTGTTTTCACGAAAACCATTTGAAAACCAACAAAACTGGTGAAATCCAAACAAATTTTGTAAAAATTTTAAAATTCAGTTTTATTTTTTTAAAAAAATTGACCGGTTTATTGAGCGATTTGTGATCTTGAGCTGGGCTCGAAACCTTCAGTTTTCGTGAAATTCGAGCGAAAACCGTTAGAATTATGAACCCTGCATATGGGATCCAAATAATTGATCCAAAATTTATGTGTACCTCCATGCAGAGAAAGATTAAGCATTCTTGCTGTGCATGCTATCCACCTGGTAAGCTAGACGGTGCAGGCAGGATAGGATAGGGGACATGCTGGGCCCTCTTGTGTCTTTGGTGCCAAGAGCTGTGGATTCATGGAGTGGCCATCTAGACCTAAGTGTAGGGAGATGGAGTGATGTGAAGGCATTTGGGAGACAAAAGTGGCCCTGGGGTTATCCACCTACTTATCTGCTCTGCTCAAGGGGACCTGATCATTGCGGGTCATATCGGCTCGATCTCAGTTTTGATCTCTTCTGTTTCTCAACTGGAGTAGGTATATATAACGCCCGTGGATTATTTGGGATTTGACACCATCTACGCCAATGTTGTGCCTAGTATAATGTGAGATTTTGTAGGCCATGTGATGCCAAAGAAATTTTCTTGTCTTACAATGATTGAGGATAATGCATAATGTCATTATGAGATGCATGGAAAATAGCTAATTAAGAGCTCATTTAGAATGTAAGAATTTTACATGAATTTTATACGAATTAGTTTAATTCCTTTAAAATGCTTCCATTCCAAAAGAGACGTGAGTGAGAGATTAAGCTTTTGGGTATTTCATGGGTACATTACATGTTACTGCTTTCGGTCACAAATACCGGGTTTCAGGCACCAACTCGTCCAATAGTATAAAAAATCAACTCTATAGCCCTTAAACTTTTGTGATTTTCTGAAAAGCAACCCTAAACTTTAAAACAAGACATTGTTAAACACTTAACTGTTAAAAATCAACCATTGTGGAGGCCATGGGCCCCGGGTACCTCATGAAAAGCAATGTGGCCACTTGGACGGAGGATATGACTGATCATGTAATTAGGGATATAATATGACTCGGTATATGTTACCTTGCATGACAAGGGAAATGATATAGTCCTAGCCGGTTATGTTGTGTTCCTAAAAGAAAATCTCTTGGTTGAGTTCGACTGAAATTTCTACCTTGTAATCTTATCTCCTCAGTATATAAGGGGAGACAAGGAGCCCCCTGGGGCAAGAGAGATCGGTAGATCGGTATACACACAACCAATCTCATCAGAGAAACCTTAAAGACAATACACAATAGCTGAAAGTAGGTTATTACCTCACCTGGAGGGTCTGAACCAGGATAAATTTATTTCATGTTTCTTTGCAATCCATCAAGTTTAGGTCTTGCGAATAGCCCCATATAATTACTGCCGATATAAAGCATCGATAGTTGGCACGCCAGGTAGGGGCTTCGTCGAGATCATATTCAGCAAACCTGATGGATCTAACCATTGGAGTCAACGGCATCAAGTTCTTCCCCGGGCAAGTGATCAGCTTCGAGAGCCATACTTCTTCGCCGACAATCTCGGTAACCTCTCCCTGTCCGACTCGGTCTCGACCAGATCGGCCAGGAACCATGCCAACCTAGCGCCAGTCGGCTTACTTAACGCCGTAGTAATCTTCGGTGACTTGCTGCGATGATTCCCAAGACACACGAGTCCAAGGACAACTCTTTTTCCTGATGTTCAATTCAGACTCGGCCACGAGCCGGTCGAGATCAGGCTAACGAAGGAGGAGATCGTCAATTTCCCGTTCGGACTTGGCAATGCCGCGGACATCTTCAATCTAAGGCCGATGTGGCAAAACCAATCCCCTAAAATTCAACTTGGATACGGCCTAGAGCCGCTCGAGATCGGATCTAGGGAGGTTGGGGTCGTGATCACTCCTCTGAATTACTCTGAGTCCGACTCCCAGTTAGCCAGCAGCTTTGGAAGCTTTTCTCCACCACGTGAAGTATTCATGGCATCAAAGGGATCAACCCCTGGGCAAGACGTACACCGACTATGTGACCAGCAAGAGAAGGAAGCCCGTCGAATGCGTGAGCAACAAGAGGAGGACGTGCGACGCCTGCAAGCCGAGTGCGACGCTCGTAACGACAATCTGCGCAAGGCCGGGCAGACTGCCCAGCAAGAGATCCTCCAGACCAGAGTTGACGACCACGACGTTTTTGTGACACCACAGCAGAACGTTGTGGCCGATGCCACACTATTGGACACCTTGCAGCTCGGGCCCGATCATCAAGCCACCCCGACTATCGCAAGGATCAAAGCGTTGATCACTGCTGTAGCATGTCAATAGCAATAGCAGTCTGGAGATACATTCATACCATCCAACCAAATAGCTTCAGATGTTGCAACTTCGTCTGCTTCAGCACGGTGCCGAGCAGCTGGCTTTGGTCAGCACCACTTGAAGTCCCATCATATGTCTTTTAGAAATCATAACAACGACCGACGGCGGTATCAGCATGATGAGCGTCGGGATAACCAGGACGCTCGAGGATGACTACGACGGGATCTTCGCCATGACATCAACGCTCGGTGCCGAGAACGCGAGGAGGATGAACGCTGCCGACTTGAGGACGAGCACGAGTGCTTTGGCCTCCATCACAAGCGGTTTCATCGCCGCAGTTAGAATCGGATCCCTCACCCAGATGAAGGTGTTCCGGCCTTCACTCATGAACTACAATAAATTGACTGGCCATCCGGTTTCAAGCCGACTGATATAGAGAAGTACGACGGCAAGACCAATCCAGAGTCCTGGTTGACCGTATACACCTTGGCTATCCATGCGGCTGGAGGTGATCACAAGGCCATGGCTAATTACCTACCAGTCGCCCTGGCTAGCTTAGCAAGAACATGGTTGACGGGGCTTCCCAGGCGGTTAATTGGCTCCTGGGAGGAACTCCGTGAACACTTCATTGCTAACTTTTAAGGAACCTACGAGAGACCGTCATCCGAGTACGATCTATGCTAGTGCCATCAAAAAAAGAATGAGTCCCTCCGTGACTTCATCAAGCGGTTCTCCGAGAACAGGAACTCAATACCTAAAATCAAGAACGAGGTCGTTATTGCTGCCTTCCGCAAAGGAGTAAAAGATATCCATTCATCGCTAAGTTCACTTGGAAGCCTCCCAGCTCCGTCAAGGCTTTATTTGACATGGCAAACAAGTACGCCGACTCAGCTGACACTGTCGTCGAGACGCTCGAAGATAAAAAGGAGCCCCGACAGAAGGAGCGGAAGGACACCGACGACACGGCCCTAGCTAAGGCCGGGAAACGGAAACGCAAGTCAGACGATGTCGTAGCGACAGTTGAGCGCAATCGACCGTGACCCCCCAGAACATACGACTACCAAAAAATTATGAACGGGTCATGCCCATTCCACCCAAAGGGGAAACACGCGGCCAAGAACTGCTTCATGCTCAAAAATTTTGCTTCCGAGTAGACATCAGCATTCGGCGAGCAGAAAGACAAAGATAAGCCACATTCGGCGCAGCCAGCGACTATCAAGATCCCCAGGCTGAGCTCAATCACATATTTGGAGGGCCATCAGCATACGAGTCCAAGCACAAACAGAAGCTAACCGCTCAAGAGGTGAACTTTGTTTCGACTGACGCCCCTCAAAATCTGCGCTGGTCAGAGACAGCAATCACATTCAACGGCGCGGATCATCCTGACCGAGTAACGCATCAAGGATGCTACCCACTCGTCCTAAACTTGGTCATTAGAAACATCAAGTTGAAAAAGGTTCTCATTGACGGAGGAAGTGCACTCATCATTTTGTTCGCCAAAATGCTCGACGAGATGAAGATACCCCGATCTGAGCTGTGGCCGAGTACAGCTCCCTTCCACGGGGTAATCCCCGGTCTTTCTACGACTCTACTCGGACAAATCACTCTGCTAGTAACTTTTGGCACGCGGGAAAATTTTCGCATGGAGACATCTGTTTCGAGGTTGCCGACTTCGAGACCGCCTACCATGCAATACTTGGACGGCCTGCATTAGCCAAGTTCATGGCAGTGTCTCACTATACTTACATGATGCTCAAGATGCCAGGACCAGCAGGAGTACTCTCTCTGCACAGTGATGTTAAGCAAGCCTTCACTTGCGACAAGGAAAGTTGTGAGCTGGCCTAGTTTCACGAAGCAGCAGTCGGACGAAGTAATATCCGACTAGCTGCAACAACTTCAAAAGAGGATGACCAAGTCCCGGCGAAGAAGGCAGCTAAGTCAGGAATTTTAATGGATTCAGAAACAAAGAAGATCCCCCTAGACCCTTCCAACCCCACCAAAACTGCTCTTGTCGGGACCAGACTCGACCCTAAATAGGAAGATGATCTCGTCACCTTCCTCCAAGCGAACAGGGGCATATTTGCTTGGAAGCCTTCCGACATGCCTTTGGTACTAAGGGAAGTGATCGAGCATTCCCTCAACATCAAGCCGGACGTCAAACCAGTCAAGCAACGACTATGATGATTCGCACAAGACCGCAAAGATGCTATCCGCGAGGAGATAACAAAACTCCTGGCAGCTGGGTTCATCAAGGAGGTCTACCATTTGGATTGGCTGGCAAACCCAGTCCTAGTTCGGAAGAAGAACGGTACATGGCACATGTGCGTCGATTATACCGACCTAAATAAGGCGTGTCCTAAAGATCCATTTGGTCTACCCAGAATAGATCAGGTGATCGATTCAACTGCGGGATGCGAATTACTAAGTTTTCTCGACTGTTACTCGGGATATCATCAAGTCAGCTTAAGGGAGGAGGACTGCCTGAAGACTTCTTTTATCACGCTATTCGGGGCATACTGCTATGCCACTATGCCGTTCGGGTTGAAAAGCGCTGGCGTAACGTATTAACGTGCTATCCAGCGGTGTCTTCACACTCAAATCGGGCACAACGTGGAGGCATATGTCGATGACGTGGTTATCAAGACCAAAGTAAAGGAGGACCTCATCGCCGACTTAGAAGAAACTTTTTAAAGTCTTTGGAGATTCAAGATGAAGCTAAACTCGGAAAAGTGCGTCTTTGGAGTACCTTCGTGGAAGCTACTCGGATTCATCGTTTCACAACGCGGCATTGTGGAGGCCATGGGCCCCGGGTACCTCATTACCAGTACATGGGCCACTCGGATAGAGGATAGGCCGAACCATGTAATTAGAGATAAGATAGCACCCGGCAGGCTATACCTTGTATAATAAGGAAACATAGTCTTAGTCGGATAGGATTCTATCTCTAAGAAGGAAATCCCTTGGTCGTATCCGACTGGGATCCTTATCATGTACCCCTGTCCCCTAGTATATAAAGGGAGGCAGGGCGCCCCTCAGGGCAAGGACAACAAGAACAACCAGATCATCGATCTCCATACACCTCAGAGGAATAACACCTCAACTGGACGTAGGGTATTACCTCACCTTGAGGGCCTGAACCAGTATAATTCTCTTGTGTTCCTCTGCAGTCCACCGAATTCACCCTCGCCGAGTAGCCCCATAGTTTTATTGCCGGTGCAAAGCATCGACAGTTGGCGCGCCAGGTAGGGGCCTCTGGCGAATTTCTCATCTGAAGATTCGATGGATTCAATCAACGGAGTCGACAGCAACAAGTTCTCCCCCGAAGACGCAATTACCTTCGGGAGCTTAGACTTCATCGCCAATCGACTCGGTGATCTCACCTTGGTTGAGGCAGATCCAATCTTGCCGACCGAGGAACCAGCCGATGTAGCGCCAGTCGGCACCCGGGACACCGCCATCCCCTTCGACGATTTTCTGCGGCAGTCCTTTACATCACTGAGCATCGGGACAACCCTCTCCTTCGGCGTCCGACTTGCGCTAGGCCTTGAGCCAGCTCGGGTTGGGCCGAGAAGGGGAGAGGTCGTTAATCTCCCTCACAGCTCCGGCGACGCTGCGCATCAAAATCCCACGCAGCGGACCCGATCCCTAGCAATTCAGTTTGGACGCGGCCAAGCGCCGTTTCAGATTGGATCTAGAGAGGTCGGAGTCGTTCTCACTCCGATAAATTACTCGGAGTCCGACACTAAGTCGGATAGCGGTTCGAGCACCAGCTCGGACTTTAATTCGGCAAGCTTCCCCCTCTCCCGCGAGATCTTCATGGCTTCAACACCACCTTCCGAGGTACGCCGACTACAAGAGGAGCGACAAGAGGAGGCATTCCGATTACAACAAGAGGAGGCCAACCGCGAAGCCCGCAATAACGAGCTGCGCCAGGCTGGGCGAGTCGCTCAGCAACAGATCCTCCAAACCAAGATTGGCGACCACGACGTCTTTGTCACGCCACAACAGAACGTTGTGGCCGCGGCAACTCTGCTGGACACACTCCAGCTCGGGGCCGATCACCAGGCCACCCCAACTATCGCTAAGATCAAGGCGATGATCACAGCTGCTGCCTGTCAACAGCAACAGCAGTCGGGCGACACTGCTATACCAACCAACCGGTCGGGTTCTCCGGTGGCAGGCTCATCTGCATCAACACGATGCTGGGCAGCCAGCTCCAGTCGGCAACGCGAAGAGTCCCGGCAAACGACGCTCGGCAATACCAATAATGACAACCGGCGGCGTCGCCAGTACGATCGCCGACCCAATCAAGACCTCCGAGTGCGACTGCACCGAGACCTTCGTCACACCATAAACGCTCGACGCGAGGAACGCGAAGAAGATGAACGCCGCCAACTAGAAGACGAAAACGAGCGCTTCGGTATCCACCACGAGCGACTACATCGCCAAGATCGGAGTCGGAGCCCTCACGAAGACGAAGGCATCCCAGCCTTCACTCGGGAGCTACAGGACGTCTTGTGGCCGACTGGCTTTAAGCCCACCGGGATCGAAAAGTACGACGGCAAGACAAACCCAGAGTCCTGGCTCACCGTTTACACCCTAGCAGTTCGAGCTGCTGGGGGCGACAGCAGAGTCATGGCTAACTACCTCCCAGTCGCGCTAGCCAACTCGGCGAGGACATGGCTGACAGGCCTCCCGAGGCTGTCGATCGGTTCCTGGGGACAACTCAGGGAGCGGTTCATCGCTAACTTCCAGGGGATCTACGACAGACCCGCTTCGGAGCATGATCTTTATCAACTGCACCAGAAGAAAAATGAGTCTTTGCGCGAATTCATCAAAAGGTTTTCCGAGAAGCGCAACCAAATTCCAACCGTCAAAGACGAAGCCGTCATCGCCGCCTTTCGCAAAGGGGTAAAAGACGCTCCGCTTATTCCAAAATTCACTCGGAAGCCACCATCCACGGTCCGGGCGCTCTTCGACATGGCCAACAAATATGCCGACTCGGCCGAAGCGGTCGCGGAGGCCCTCGACGAGAAGAAGGAGCCCCGACAGAAAGAACAGAAGGCGAAAGCCGACAACGAGCCGTCTCAAAACAAGTCTGGCAGCCGTAAACGGAAGTCGGCCAACGAGGTGGCCAACATGGAGCGCAGTCGGTCGTGGCCCCAGTGGAACAACGACTACCAGAAGGTCATGAGCGGGCCATGCCCCTTTCACCCCAAGGGAAAGCACGCGGCCAAAGACTGCTATATGCTCAAGAAGTTTGCCTCCGAGCAGACTTCATCGTCTGGCGCCGACAAGGACAAAGGCAAGCCAGACTCGGGTCCGGCTGATGATTTCCAAGATCCTCAAGCCGAGCTCAACCATATCTTCGGGGGGCCACTCGCGTACGAGTCCAAGCGCAAACAAAAGCTTTCAGCGCGCGACATCAACACGGTCTCCACGGCCGACACCCCCCAATACCTGCGCTGGTCAGAGATGGCCATCACCTTCAATCGCGCAGATCACCCAGATCGGGTTTCCCACTCGGGACGCTATCCACTCGTCCTGGACTCGGTCGTCAGAAACATCAGGCTGAAGAAAACCCTCATCGACGGAGGCAGCACGCTTAATATCCTGTTTGCCAAGACTTTGGACGAGATAAAAATCCCTCGTTCAGAACTACGGCCGAGCACTGCGCCCTTCCACGGGATAATTCCCGGCCTGTCATCAACTCCACTCGGGCAGATAACTTTGCCGGTAACCTTCGGCACGTGAGATAATTTCCGCACAGAAACTGTCTGCTTCGAGGTCGCCGACTTCGAGACTACGTACCACGCGATACTCGGACGATCGGCACTCGCCAAATTTATGGCGATACCGCACTATACATACATGGTGCTGAAGATGCCTAGGCCAGCAGGAGTCCTCTCCCTCCGCAGCGACGTCAATCAAGCCTTCACCTGCGACAAGGAGAGCTGCGAACTGGCTCAATCACAAGAGGCGGCAGTCGGGCGCGATAGCATTTGGCAAGCCGTCACAACAGAAGTCGAGCAAGATCAAGTTTCGGCGAAAAAAGCAGCGAAGTCGGGAATTTCAGCGGACTCTGACACGAAGAAGATCCCCTGGACCCTTCCGACCCCTCCAAGACTGCTCTAGTCGGGACCGGACTCGACCCCAAATAGGAAGACGCGCTCGTCACCTTCCTCCAAGCCAACAAGGATATCTTCGCGTGGAAACCGTCCGACATGCCGGGCGTACCAAGGGAGGTGATCGAGCATGCCCTAAACGTGAAGACAGACGCCAAGCCAGTCAAGCAACGGCTGCGGCGCTTCGCTCAAGACCGCAAAGATGCTATCCGGGAGGAAATTACCAAGCTCCTCGCAACCGGGTTCATCAAGGAGGTCTATCACCCGGACTGGCTGGCAAACCCAGTTCTGGTCCGGAAGAAAAACGGTAAATGGCGCATGTGCGTCGACTACACCGACCTCAATAAAGCGTGCCCCAAGGACCCATTTGGTCTTCCTCGGATAGATCAGGTGGTTGATTCCACGGCAGGGTGCGACCTACTCAGTTTTCTCGACTGCTACTCGGGATACCATCAAATCAGCCTGAGGGAGGAAGACTGCTTGAAGACATCTTTCATTACACCGTTTGGAGCGTACTGCTACATCACAATGCCGTTCGGTCTGAAGAACACGGGCGCAACCTATCAAAGGGCTATTCAACGGTGTCTGCAAACTCAGATCGGGCGCAACATGGAAGCCTACGTCGACGATGTGGTGATCAAGACCAAGTCCAAAGAAGACCTCATCGCTGACTTGGAAGAAACCTTCCAAAACCTTCGAAGATTCAAGATGAAGTTGAACCCAGAAAAATGCGCCTTCGGTATGCCATCCGGAAAGTTACTCGGCTTCATCGTCTCGCACCGTGGCATCGAGGCCAACCCAGAGAAAGTCAACGCCATCAGGCACATGGCACCCCCGACTAACCTCAAAGATGTCCAGAAGCTGACAGGCTGCATGGCGGCACTCAGCCGGTTTATCTCCCGACTGGGCGAACGGGGCATGCCCTTCTTCAAGCTACTCAAAAAGGCTGATAATTTCCAATGGACTCCGGAAGCCCAGCGAGCCTTCAAAGACTTCACAGAATTCCTCACATCACCCCCCGTGTTGGTGTCACCCCTGCCCCAGGAACCGCTAATGCTATATCTGGCGGCAACAACATAGGTAGTCAGCACGATGATGGTGGTTGAGCGATCCGAACAGGGTCATATTCAAAAAATACAACGGCCAGTCTACTTCGTCAGCGAGGTCCTTGCCGACTCCAAAACGAGATATCCGCAGGTCCAGAAGCTGCTATATGGCCTACTCATCATAGTTCGGAAGCTGGTGCATTATTTCCAAGCACACCAAGTCACGATGGTCACAGCATTTCCACTCGGGGATGTCCTTTATAATCGCGAGGCCACCGGCCGAATCTCTAAATGGGCACTCGAGTTGATGGCGTTCGACATCACCTTTCAGCCACGGACAGCAATTAAGTCTCAAGCTCTAGCCGACTTCGTGGCCGAGTGGACAGAAGTCCAACTGCCTACACCAACAACAAAGCTAGAGTACTGGACAATGTACTTCGACGGTTCTCTACGGATCGGTGGCGCCGGGGCCGGAGTCATATTGACGTCCCCCACTGGCGAAAAACTGAAGTACGTTCTACAAATCCACTTCCTGGCTTCCCACAACGTAGCCGAGTACGAGGCACTTGTTCACGGGCTCCACATCGCTATATCACTCGGCATATGTCGACTGGTTGTGCGCAGAGATTCTCAACTCGTGGTAAACCAAGTCATGAAGGACTGGACCTGTCTCGACGATACCATGGTGGCATACTATTAGGAGGTCCGCAAGCTGGAAAACAAATTCGACGGGCTGGAAATCACACATGTCCTGCGCCAATACAACGACGCAGCAGACGAGCTGGCAAACATGGGATCCAAGCGAGAAGCAGTTCCAACTGGAATCTTTGTCGAGCAACTTATGGAGCTATCAGTCAAGAAGAAACCGGCACCGGAGCAGTCGGGAGGCAAGCCTACCCCGACCACAAACAAGGTGCTGCACATATGTCAAGACTGGAAGACTCATGTTGTCAAATTTCTCATGGACGACGAACTCCTAGAAGATCACAGTCAAGCCGAGCAGATAAAGCGTTGAAGCAAAAGCTTCCTACTAGTCGGGGAAGACCTGTACCGAAGAGCGCATCCGGTGTCCTCATGCACTGCGTCACCACCGAGGAGGGCAAGCAGATTCTGCATTCGATCCACTCGGGCATATGTGGTAACCACGCCGCATCCAGGACGTTAGTCGGAAAGGCTTACCGGCAGGGATTTTTCTGACCCACAGCAGTAACAGACGCCAAAGACATCGTTCGCAAGTGCGAGGGTTGCTAGTTCTATGCAAGACAAACAAACCTTCTAGCCCAGGAACTCCAAACTATCCCCATTTCCTGGCCATTTGCAGTATGGGGGCTCGACATGGTCGGGCCTTTCAAAAAAGCACCAGGAGGGTTCACACATTTATTCGTCGCAGTGGATAAGTTCACCAAGTGGATTGAGGCTAAACCCGTTGCAACAATTACATCGGCACGAGCAAATGACTTCATCATGAGTATATTATACCGGTTCGGAGTCCCTAACCGCATCATCACCGACAACGGTACTCAGTTCGCAGCTGGCGTATTCCAAGACTTCTGCGACGATTTCGGCATCAAGATCTGCTATGCATCTGTGGCACACCCGCGGAGCAACGGGCAGGTTGAAGGAGCCAACGGTATGGTCTTACAAGGCATCAAGGCCAGGATATTTGACCGACTACAACCATATGCGGGCCGGTGGGTACAAGAACTCCCATCCGTTCTCTGGTCTCTCAGAACCACGGTTAGTTGGGCAACAGGGCAATCCCCTGTCTTCTTGGTCTACGGTGCCGAGGCTATGCTACCTACCGAGTTACAGTTCGACTCTCCACGAGTCCGGGCTTACTCAGAAGATGACTCCAACAATACCCGATTGGTCGAACTAGATCAGCTGGAAGAAGCAAGAGACACCGCAACAATCCAGTCGGCAAGGTATCTCCAAGGCCTACGTCGCTACCACAATCACAATGTCCGTGGCCACGCCTTTTTGGTCGGGGATCTCGTTCTAAGGAAAATACAAACCACCAAAGACAGGCATAAGTTATCCCCAATCTAGGAAGGGCCGTTCATTATAGCCGAGGTCACGCGGCCAGGCGCCTACCGACTGAAGACCGAAGATAGCGTTCTCATCAGCAACTCATGGAACATAGAACAGCTACGTCCTTTCTATTTCTAAGTTCTATAATTTTCATGTGTATAGTTCTTCTGACTCACTACGTCGCTTGTATCAACCGAGTAGTGAGTCGGGGGCTGCATGTATATATGTGCTCTGTCAATAACATACGAGCTTATTTCACTTCGGTTACGAAGCCTTACTATGACTGTCACGTTTGCCCGAGTACAGTTTCTTACTTCGAACGTTTTTATTAAGTTCTGACAGACTAACTCGGTGCATACTACACGGTCACGTGAAGCTAATGACAACTAAATAATAAGCTTGGCGGCATCACACACATATTTACACATGCTTGTTTACACAAGTTTATATATCCCGACTACATAACATGTTGCCCTTACAGACCCAGGTCTCGGGTAATTATTTCAGCAGTCGGCTTCGCCCGGGCGATCAGCTCCAGCGCCTCCTTGGGCGTCGTCTCTTCGGCAAACCCCTCCCCGATGGCTTCAATATCTGCCCTTGGGTAGATGGACTTGGTCATCGCCAGGGTATGGGCCACGCCGGCAACAACATGCTCATTCGAGTACTTTTTCAAGGCACTCGGTGCATCCTCGAGACGCGCCTCTATCTAGGGGATTCTGCTACAGCTGGTTACCACTGGGCGGGGATCTATGAGGTCAAGAAGCCCTTTCACGGACCCGACGAGGGCCTCCCGTGACTCCCTGATCAACCTTATCTCCTCTGTGTAGAACTGATACTGGGCCCGGATGTTGGTTCTCATGTCTGCCCGGATCTGACGACAAGTAAACTTGTCAAATTCGGCTACACACAGAATAACCAATGGATTGGCTAAGATCACAGTCAGGTTGAGGACTTACTTTCGTAGTCGGCCTCCCACCCGGCCACGGTCTTCTCCAGTTCAGCCTTCTCCTTACCGAGCTTGACGACGGCCTCCTTCAACTCGGCCTTTTCCTGCTCAAGCTTGGTGTTGGCCTTTGTCAGGTCGGCCTTGACCTTCTCAAGCTCGGCCCTGGCTACTTTAGCCTCCTTCAGCTACGATTCCCTCTCTGTTCAGGTCTTTAACTCCGCTTCGAGGTCTGCACCACAGATTAGCCAAGAGCTCAACCGTGCAGTCATGACACAACTGGGCAATCGGGAACAACGCAGCTGGATGAATACATCAACGGTTTAGTCGGGAAGATATACTCAAGGATTTTACCTCTGATCTTTCCGGCTTGGGCCCACGTCTCCACCCTAAGCTGATCGGCGCCACTCTTCAACCAGGCCTCCCTCCCCGCATGATGCGCCTCCATCTCGGCCTTCAACGCCCGGAGTTGCTCCAGTTCTGCGAGGTGGGGAGCTACCTCGACCAAGATTTCCGTCATCGCCTCATTGCGGTCGACAAGCTTCTGCTCAGGATAAAAGATGGATCAAGGACGGAGTCAGACATCAAAACAAGAAGATTGCCAGGGCTCTACCACAAGAATCATACCGCAACCCCTTGGGACCGGCTGATGGTGGCACGAAGCAGGCTTTCGCGCTCTCTTCTTGCAACGACTTCATCGAGCCTGAAGCTTTTCGCAGTACCGTCACGAGTTGTCCATGTAAAGGTCCGGGGCATCACACGTGGAGAGCTTCGATCCAAGGCAGATGTGGGATCTCTGGCGGCGGCGGCATCGGCGATGACAACGGCGATGACCACAATGGCGATGGGGTCTTGGCCTCAGCGCCACCATCCCCCGCGACCTCCGAGATCGGCTCAGGGGCTCCGTCCACGGCTTCCGCGATGAGCGGCGCCTCGGGAGCTAGGGCCTCAGTCTCAGCAGCCACCTCTCGGTTGGGTGGCGGTAGCAGCCCTGTAGTCGGGGACACCTCGGTCTCAGTGACCAGGCTAGCCGCCGGCTCAACAGGTGTGTTCGCGGCCGCTGGCTCGGCTGGGCAGGCTCATCAAGTGGAACGGTCGGGTCGACCTCCTTCAGATCGATATCGGCCCGCTTCCTGCACGACGAAACCATGCGTCACGACACTGCTTCAACACACAAAGACTTCAGAAGACCCGGAGCAGCGCACCTCTTGGAGAACTTCAGCTTCTTGCCGGGCGACCTGCTCCCCGGCGAAGCGCTAGCTCCGGTAGTCGGCCCAGTCAGCGTCACAGTCGGCGGTGGCGCATCAGCCCGAGTCGGCCCCGACTCCGGTATGGTCAGCTCGGGAGCCTCCGTCCCCGGTGGCGTCTGCTCTAGCCGGCCCCTCGGTGGCGCCACGGCCGGGCTCGACAGCGTCGGGCTCAAACCCGCAGGTCTCAACCTGGGACTCGACCACTTGGGCGTCGCGGCGACGGCGTCCTTTATTTTCAAGCTTCCGCTCACGGCGCGCGCCGTCATGGCCCCCTCGCCCCGATATAAAATCGGTTTCTTCCCCGCTCTCTTGGAGTCGGGTTGGGCAGCAGAGGGACTCCTCAGCCTCTTCTTCGACGCGACGGCCAACAGCGGGCGGGAGTCTTCATCAAATTCTTCATGCCACTATAAGTGAGTCAATTAAATACGTCGCGCATTGCTGAACAACTACAATTCCACGGACATTCATCACAGAAGAGGATCAAAAGTTACCTTGGTCCGGGGCTGAATGGAGCTGAAGGCTGCAATCCGGCGATTGTCATCTTCAGTGGCGATCACCCCTTCGGAGAAGTAGCCGAACAAAGTCTCGGTCACCGCCCTCTTGTCCGCCGACTCATTGCTCACTCGGTCAGGATCGTTTTTGCCTTTGAAGGCCCAGCCAAATACACTCCTAAGCTTCAGCGGCTGAATGCGCCTTGTCAGAAAGCGACAAGCCACCCAAGGACCTGTCAAGCCGGCCCTCTTGAGGTCATCTATCTTCATCAACAACAGATGTGCCTGGCCCATTTCCTCAAAGGTCAGCTCTGCTGACCAGCTTGGCAACACCGTCGGCGGCATACCAGTAAATGGCCGCAAGGAGGGAGCCAGATCGGCGCAATAAAACCACTCCTTGTGCTAGCCCTTCAGAGAAGATTTCAAGGGCAAGTCGAGATACGTCTTCTTCCCGTTGCTCCTCAGTTGAAGACCGGCTCCCCCAATCACATTGATATTGCTCTTGGAGGGTTGAGGCTTGACATGGAACAGATGTCGGAAGAGGATGAAATGGGGTTCAACACCCAAAAAGCACTCGCAAAGAGTAACAAACATAGAGATCTGAAGAATGGAGTTGGGGTTCAGATGCACCAACTCCAGCCCGTAAAAGTCGAGAATACGGCGGAAGAAATCAGAAGACGGAAGACACAAGCCTCGATCGAAAAAAGAGGCGAAAACTACCGTTTCACCAGGCCGGGGATTAGGGACCGACTCATCCCTAGCCGACCGCCAGAGGATCACCTCTTGGCTGGGTAACTTCAGTTCGTTCTCCAGCCGCTTTAGCTTCACCGAGCCACAATCCGAAATCGGCCAAGAACCCCCCGGCGCACCCGCAAGATCCGACGCCTTCGGCATGACTGGAGGCGATGAGATTTGGGGAAAAGCAAATCGGGGGCTTGGAGCAAACAAGGAGGATTGAAATCGCCCGAGTTCGGGTGGGGAATAGCAGCAGCTAACCCTAGCCGGGCGGGAGGCGAAAAGTTAGGCGCGAAGGTGGAAGACGAAGAGGTTGGCTGATTTGGGGAAGATGAAGGAATCCTTTTTCTCTCTCCCCATTTTTTATAGAGCCGATGCCGACTAGATGGGCTTGGGCCTACACAGTCAGCACTGGGCCACCAAGATATGAGTTCCTACAGTAGCATGCTCCATGTGGGCCGCTTGCAGGCTGAGTTGAAATTATAGTGCTAGTGCTACTAACAGGAGCCGATGAGGTAAACAGATATGCTTCTTGAAAGCCTTATTGCTAAACATATACATTTGGGTATCTGTTTTTATCTACCAGGTCTCAAGGATGTATCCTGACAAGGATCACAAGCTGGTCTTCATTTCAATTGGAGATGCAGGTATCTCTCTCGATTACACCTAACCACGTTATGGATTATTTTCATAAAGTGGTACTCGGCCTACATGCGTGGCCATCAGTTGTCACGAACAACATTTTACCCGCTGACATGATGCGGAAGAGTCTAACTTTCGAGTAGTGCACTACTCGGGAGAGACTATAAATATCTTTTCCCGCTGACATGATGCGGAGGAGTCTAACTTTTGAGTGGGACGCCACTTGGAAAAGACTATAAACCCCCTTTTCCAGCTGATATGACGCTGAAGAGTCCCATATACGAGTAGCATCCTACTCGGCAAGACTATAAACTCATATTCCGACTGACATGAAGTCGAAGAGTCCTACATACGAGTAGTCTTCTACTCGGCAAGACTATAAAATTTATTCCGGTTGACATGATACCGAAGAGTCGTACATACCAGTAGTAATCTACTCGGGAAAGACTTCCAGGTTAAAGATCTTTGACTTTATGTTTAATTGTCTTCACAATTAAGCACAAAGTCGGGGGCTACACCTAATAGGTGCGCCTATTCGGCGCACACTATTCATATATCTACATGAAGCCCTTCATAGCCTCGCTGCCAGCTGACATGAAGCAGGACTCGGGAGAAGACTTACTCGGACAAAGAGTACCCAGGAGTACTGCACTCGGGCAACCTTCACCGTGGAGGACGAGCACTCGGCATCAGCTGTGACTCAACTATGAAGGTCTCAGGGGCTACTGTGGAGGCCATGGGCCCCGGGTACCTCATTACCAGTACATGGGCCACTCAGATAGAGGATAGGCCGAACCATGTAATTAGAGATAAGATAGCACCCGGCAGGCTGTACCTTGTATAATAAGGAAACATAGTCTTAGTCGGATAGGATTCTATCTCTAAGAAGGAAATCCATTGGTCGTATCCGACTGGGATCCTTATCATGTACCCCTGTCCCCTAGTATATAAAGGGAGGTAGGGCGCCCCTCAGGGCAAGGACAACAAGAACAACCAGATCATCGATCTCCATACACCTCAGAGGAATAACACCTCAATTGGACGTAGGGTATTACCTCACCTTGAGGACCTAAACCAGTATAATTCTCTTGTGTTCCTCTGCAGTCCACCGAATTCACCCTCGCCGAGTAGCCCCATAGTTTTATTGCCAGTGCAAAGCATCGACAGGCATCGAGGCAAATCCAGAGAAGATCCATGCAATCATGAACATGGCTCCCCCAACTAGCCAGAAGGACGTACAAAAGTTGACTGGCTGCATGGTGACACTTAGTCGATTCGTTTCCCGGTTCGACGAATGGGGCATGCCCTTTTTTAAACTATTGAAGAAAATTGATAATTTCCAATGGATGCCAGAAGCCCAACAAGTCTTCTAAGACTTTAAGAAGTCCTCACATCACCACCCGTGTTGGTGTCACCAATGCCCAAGGAACCAGTTAAGTTGTATCTAAGGACAACCACTCAGGTAGCCAGCATGGTGTTGGTCGTCAAGCTAGCAGAGCCAGGGCATATACAAAAAGTTCAAAGGCCAGTTTACTTTGTCAGTGAGGTCTTAGGCGAATCCAAGATAAGATATCCCCAAGTCTAGAAGCTGCTGTATGGATTACTTATAACTGTCTAGAAGCTGGTGCACTATTTTTAGTCGCATCAAGTTACAATTGTCACATCATATCCACTCGGGGACATCCTACACAACCACGAAGCCACTAGTAGAATCGCTAAATGGGCGCTTGAATTGATGACGTTTGACATTATCTTTCGGCCACGGACAACAATCAAGTCCCAAGCACTTGCCGACTTTGTGGCCAAGTGGACCGAAGTTCAGACAGCTACACTAGCAGACAAACAACGGGTAGCACTTACCGAAGACTTCATCATGGGTATTATATATCCATTTGGAGTTCCCAATCGTATTATAACAAACAACGGCACTCAGTTTATTGGTGGCATCCTTCAAGATTTCTGTAACGACTTTGGCATCAAGATCTATTATGCTTCTATGGCACACCCACGGAGCAATGGGTAGGTGGAGCGCGCAAATGGCATGGTCCTACAAGGTATCATGATTAGGGTGTTCAACCGACTACGACCGTATGCAGGGCGATGGGTGCAGGAACTTCCATATGTTCTCTGGTCTCTACGAAGCATGGTCAGTCGGGCAACAGGGCAATCCCCTTTCTTTCTAGTCTATGGTGGTGAGGCCGTGTTACCAACCGAATTGGAGTTCAGCTCTCCGCGAGTTCGGCCCACTTGGAAGACAAGACAAATGTAGACCGACTGGTCGAGCTTGATCAGTTAGAAGAAGCAAGGGACATCGCAACTGTCCAATCGGCGAAGTGTCTTCAAGGTCTACGTCATTATCATAGTCATAATGTCCGTGGCCGAGTCTTTTCGGTGGGAGATCTCGTTTTGAGAAAAATTCAGACCACCAAAGATAGGCATAAATTATCTCCCTTATGGGAACGGCCGTTCATTATCGCTGAGGTAACACGTCCGGGTGCCTATCAACTAAAGACAGAAGACGGCGTCCTAGTTAATAACTCATGGAAACTAGAGCAGCTATGTCTTTTCTATACCTGAGCATTGTAATCAATTTTTTATAAATAAATAAAGTTTTTATACTCTGATTCACTACGCCAATTGTTTCAACCGAGTAGTGAGTCGGGGGCTACATGATGATAACATGTCTTTTGTTATTACTAAGTTTGAGTCTGTTTTATCCAAGTCATGAAGTTTTATAACGACTGTGCTAAGTCTCGCCGAGTATAGTTTCATGGGACAAACGTCTTTTAAAGATTGATCTCTAGACGCTCGGCATAGATTGGCTAGTCGGATGAAACTAATGATGGCTAAAATAGAACATGCACTCAGCAAGATATCACAACAACCAAAAATATTTACAATATATACACACTGTTTCTATCCTTCCCATACGCCGACTGTTTAAGAGTTTCTCCTTACAATGGCAAATCTTCAGCGATTGCCCGAGCGGTTGGCCTAACCTGGTTGATCAACTCCAAGCCTTCCTCTAGGGTGGTGCTCTTAGCAAAGCCCTCACTGACTGCCTCAATATCTACTTGGGGGTAGAGAAACTTCATCATGGCCAATGCTTGGGAGATGCCCACGGTGGCATGTTGTCGATGTTTTACACTGGCAATATGAATATGGGGCTACCCGGCGGATGGAAACTCGGTGGATTGCAAAGGAACACGGGGAGATTTATACTAGTTCAGGCCTTCAATGTGAGGTAATACCCTACGTCTAGTTGTGGTGTTATTCCTTTGAGGATTTGTGTTGGTCTATGATCTTCTACCCTCAGGGGGCGCGCTGCCTCCCCTTATATACTAGGGGACAGGGGTACAAGGTAGGAGTCCCAGCCGGATACGACCAAGGGATCTCCTCTTAGAGATACAATTTACCCGACTAGGACTATTATTCCTTATTGTACAAGGCAAAGTCTGCCGGGTGCTGCTATATCTCTAATTACAAGGCTAGGCCTATCCTCTATCCGAGTGGCCCATATGCTTGTGATGAGGTACCTGGGGCCCATGGCCTCCACAGCAGCCCCTGAGACCTTCATAGTTGAGTCACAGCTGATGCCGAGTGCTCATCCTCCACGGTGAAGATTGCCCGAGTGCATCGCTCCCGAGTACTCTTTGTCCGAGTGTTTCTTCTTCCCGAGTCCTGCTTCATGTCAGCTGGCAGCAAGGCTATGAAGGGCTCCATGTAGAAGTATGAGTAATGTGCGCCGAATAGGTGCACCTATTAGGTGTAGTCCCCGACTTTGCGCTTAATTGTGAAAATAATTAAACATAAAGTCAAAGATCTTTAACCTTGTAGTCTTTCCCGAGTAGTATACTACTGGTATATGAGCTTTTCGGTATCATGTCAACCGGAATATGATTTATAGTCTTTGCCGAGTAGCATACCACTTGTATATGGGACTCTTCAGCTTCATGTCAGCTGGAAAGGGTGTTTATAGTCTTTCCCGAGTGGCGTCCCACTCGGAAGTTAGACTCCTCAGCGTCGTATCAGCTGGAAGAAATATTTATAGTCTTTCCCGAGTAGTGCACTACTCGGAAGCTAGACTCTTCAGCGTCATGTCGGCTGGAATAACATTGCTCATGGCAACTGTTGGCCCAGCATGTAGGCCGAGTACCACTTACTGAAATTAAATCCATTGTGTGGTTAGGTGTACTTGAGAGATACTTGCATCCCCAATTTTGATGAAGACCAGCTTGTGATCCTTATAAAGATATATCCTCAATACCTGGTGGATAAGATAGATACCTAAATACATGTGTTCAGCAATTAGGCCTTTATGAAGCATATCTAATTACCTCATCGGTTCCTGTTGGTAGCACCAGCAATGTGATTTTAACACAGCCAGCGAGCGGCCCACATTGAGCGTGCTACTGTAGAAACTCATATCTTGGTAGCCCAATACTGACTTTGCAGGCCTAAGCCCATGAATCAGAAACGGCTCTATAAAAGACGGGGGGAGAGAGAAAAGATTCCTTCATCTTCTCCAATCTACCAATCGTTTCGTCTTCCAGCTTCCGCGCCGAAATTTCGCCTCTCGCTCCACTAGGGTTCGCCATTGCTTGCTCTCCCCCATTAGAACTCGGGCGATTCCGCTCCTCCTCGTCCATTCCAAACTTTCCGTGACATTTCCCCCAGATCTCCTCATCCCTAACCATGCCGAGGGCTTCAGATCTCGTGGATGCGTCAGATGAGGTCTAGCCGACTTCGGATTGTGGGTCGGCTAAGCTGAAGCTCCTAGAGAAGCAGCTGAAATAGCAAAGCTGCGATGTCATCAATTGGCGACCGGCTGAAGGTGAATCGATTCCGGAGCCCCAGGCCGGTGAGACCGTCGTTTTCGCCTCTTTTTTTAACTGGTGTCTTTCTCTTCCATCTTCCGAGTTCTTCCGCCAGCTTCTTGCCTTTTATGAACTCGAGCTGGTGAATCTGAATCCCAACTCGATCTTGCAAATTTCTATTTTTGTGACTCTTTGTGAGTGCTTTCTGGGTGTGGAACCCCATTTGAATCTGTTTAGACATTTGTTCCACATCAAACCCCAGCCCTCCAAGAGCAAGGTCCAGGTGATTGGGGGGGCTGGCATCTAGCTCAGGAGCAAAATGAAGAGGGTTTATTTCAATATTCCTCTAAAATCTTCTCTCAAAGGCTGGCATAAGGAATGGTTTTACTGTTCTGATTTTGAACCAAGCCTTCCTCCTTTTTTGGGTTTGCCCCCGATGGTCATAGCCAAGTGGTCGTCTTTGCCCACCTTCGAAGAAATGGGGCAAGTTCACATTCTGGTTGAAAAGATGGACAAGCTAAAGAGCGCCGGGCTGACCGGTCCATGGGTGGCTAGACAATTCCAGATTCGGTGCATCAGGCCGCTGAAGTTGAGGTGTCACTTCGGCTGGGACTACAAGGAAAAAGGTGATCCCAGCCGGGAATGCCCCGACCTGATGGACAGTAAAAGGTGACCAACATCCTGCTGGATTTCTTTGCTAGCGGGGTGGTCAAAACTGAAGACACGGATCGGTTTGTGGCGGCCTATAGCCGGAAGAGGCCGCGCCCAAAGGTAACTCTTGCTGATGTTGTCTTGTAGTTCATCTGTGATGAGTACTTGCAGATATATGCCTAGATTGGCTCTAGAATGTGTAAAATGTATTGTTGAACTGCTTGCAGTCATGTGAGGAGTTTGATGATGATTCCTGAACGTTGTCAACCATGAAGTCGAAGAAGAGGCTGAGAAGTCCTTCTACTGCCTAGCCCGACTCCAAGAGAGCGGGGAAGAGGCTTGTTGTAGATGAGGGTAAGAAGAAGGTTATAAGGCCAAGTGCCGCAGTTGGGAGTTTGAAGATAAAAGACTCTGCCGGTACAGCCCCCAGGCCACCGAGTCCCAGACCGGGACCAGCGCAGTCGAGCTCAGCATCATCGAGCCTAATACGAGTGCTGCCGAGTACAAGGGTAAGCTTAGCGCCTCCAGACTCAGCAACATCGAGCCCAGGGATGGTGCGCCGAGTACACGGGCACCCCAACCAGCCACACCATAAACGGGGCCGACCAGGACGAAAATGTTGCCGCTGACTACCGTGCCATCAGGCGTGACAGCCAGCGGCCCTCCAGTGCCGACTTCTGGATCCCCTGGACAAAAGCTCAAGTTCTCCAAGAGGTAGGTCGCACTGACTCTTCTGAAAGTCTTGTTTGACATGGTAGCGTCTTGATGTTTGACTCGTTACGTAGGAAGCGAGCCGACATTGATCTCAAGGAGACCACTTTGGCTACTCCCGTTGTCAAGCCAGCCCCGGCCGAGCCAGCGCTAGTGAGCACACCTGCTGAGCCAGCGACGATCCTAGTTGCAGAAACTGAGATCACCCCAACTGTAGGGCCACCGACAGCGGCCGACCAAGGGGCGGTTGTCAAAGCTGTCGCTCCAGCCCCTGAGCCAGCCCCCGAGGCCCTGGGGGCTACCGAGTTGAGGGCCAGGACCCCGTCGCCGTACTTGTCGCCGTCATCGTCATCTTTGTCGTCTTCGGAAAGACCGGACCTCCCCAGGCTTGAGGCTCCTCCCCACAAGTTCCCGAGGACATTCCGCTAGGTGGCACCTGACAGAACTGTGAAGAGTTACAAGCATGATGAAATCGCGACAGAGAAGGAGCGCGAAGACTTGCTTCGCGCCGTAAACGCCGCGTCCCAGGGGGTTCAGGTATGACTTTCGCCGTATTGGAGTCTTGGTAGTCTTCCTTGCACGAGTGTTCTGACGCTTGACTTTGCTTTGCTCTGTTTCTCTCCGAGCAGAAAATTGTTGACCGCTCAGAGAGGATGAATGAGGTCCTGACCAGGCTTGCCCCCTAGCTCCAAGAATTGGACTAGCTCCGGGCATTAAACACCGAATTGGAACAGCGCCACCAGGGGAGGGAGTCTTGGCCGAAGGGAGCCGTTAATCAGCTCAGTGACGAAAATTGGGACCAAGCCAAGAAGATCGGAAGTAAGTCTCCTAAATACGTCTTCCTGACCGAGCCCTTAGTATATTTCTCCAGCCATGCTGTTTCCCGACTGCCCAGTTGTGTCTTTACTGCAATGTTAAGTACTTGACTATTCTGATATGCAGCCCTCGAAGCCGAGTTGAAGACCCGAACAGAGGGGGAAGCCAAGCTGAAGGAAGACGAGAGGGCCAAGGCCGAGCTTGAAAAAGACATGGCCAACTTGAAAAGGGCCAAGGCCGAGCTTGAGAAGGAGAAGGCCGACTTGAAGAAGGCCAACACCAAGCTCGAGAAGGAGAAGACTGAACTGGAGAAGGCCAAAGCCAAATGGGAGGCCGACTACGAAAGTAAGTCTCCGCTCTGGCAATGATCTTAACCAATCCATTAAGTACTCTGTCTACAATTTTGCCTAACAAGTTTACTTGTCAATGAACCCGGGCAGTTGCTAGAGCCAATGCCCAAATCCAATTTCAAGCTTTTGCAGAGGAGATAAAAGTTGTCAAGGAGTCACGGGAGATCCTTGCCGAGTCCGCGAAAGGGCTCCTTGACATCATGGATCCTCACTACGTGGGAACCAGCTCCAACATAATCTCCCAAGTGCAAGCACGCCTTAACGAAGTACCGAGTACCCTGAAGAGGTAGTTGGATGAGCATGTCGTTGTCGGCGTAGCCCAAACCCTGGCAATGACCAAGTCAATCTACCCCAGGGTAGATATTGAAGCCATCGGAGAGGGATTCGCCGAGGAGACGACACCTGAGGAGGCGCTGGGGTTGATAGCCCAGGCGAGGCCGACTGTAGAGGTGATCACCCGAGACCTTGGTATGTAAGAACAGCCCATCATGTAGTCGGTGTATATAATCTTTTGTAAGGATATGTGTAAATATATGTGCAATGCCGCCAAGCTCTAAGTTCTGACTTAGTTATCATTAGCTTTACCCGACTGTGTAGTCTACACCGAGTTAGTCGATAGGAACTTAACAAAAATCGTTCACCGCAGAAAGCTGTACTTGGGCAAACATAACAAAGTCATTGCAAAACTTCATAACTTAAGCAAAACAGGCTCGTATATTATTGACAAAGCACATATAATACATGTAGCCCCTGACTCACTACTCGGTTGAAGCAAGCGGCGTAGTGAGTCAGAGAAAAACTGTACACATGGAAAATATAAAACTCAGGTATAGAAAGGACGTAGTTGTTCTATATTCTATGAGTTGCTGACGAGGGCACCGTCTTCGGTCTTCAGTCGGTAGGCGCCTGGCCGCGTGACCTCGGCTATAATGAACGGCCCTTCCCATATTGGGGGATAGTTTATGCCTGTCTTTGGTGGTTTGTATTTTTCTCAAGACGAGATCCTCAACCAAAAAGGCGCGGCCACGGACATTGCAATTGTGATAACGACGCAGGCCTTGGAGATACCTTGCCGACTGGATTATTGCGATGTCCCTCGCTTCTTCCAACTGATCTATCTTGACCAATCGGGTATTGTTGGAGATGTCTTCTGAGTAAGCCTGAACTCGCGGAGAGCCGAACTCTAACTCAGTTGGTAACACAGCCTCAGCACCATAGACCAGAAAGAAAGGGGATTGCCCTGTTGCCCGACTAACCGTGGTTCTTAGAGACCAGAAAATAGATAGGAGTTCTTGTACCCACCGGCCCGTGTATGGTTGTAGTCGGTCGAATATTCTGGCCTTGATACCTTATAAGACCATGCCATTGGCACGCTCGACCTGCCCATTGCTCCGCGGGTGCGCCACAGATGCATAATAGATCTTGATGCCGAAGTCATCACAGAAATCTTGAAAGACACCACCTATGAACTGAGTGTCGTTATTTGTGATGATGCGGTTAGGGACCCCGAATTGGTATAATATACTCATGATGAAGTCCTTTGCTCGTGCCGCTGTTATAGTAGCAACGGGTTTTGCCTCAATCCACTTCGTGAATTTATCCACTGCGACGAACAAGTGTGTGAACCCTCCTGGCGCTTTCTGGAAAGGCCTGACCATGTCAAGCCCCCATACTGCAAAGGGCCAAGAGATTGGGATTGTTTGGAGTTCTTGGGCTGCGAGATTTGTTTGTCGTGCATAGAACTAGCAACCCTCGCATGTGCGAACTATGTCTTTTGCATCTGTTACTGTTGTTGGCCAGAAAAATTCCTGCCGGTAAGCCTTTCTGACTAACATCCTGGATGCGGCATGGTTGCCATATATGCCCGAGTGGATCGATTGTAGGATCTGCTTGCCCTCCTCGGTGGTGACGCAACGCATGAGGACATCGGATGCACTTCTTTGGTATAGGTCTTCTCCGACGACTAGGAAACTTTTGTTTCGACGTTTGATCTATTCGGCTTGACTGCGATCTTCTAGGAGTTCATCATCCAAGAGGAATTTGAGAACTGGAGTCGCCAGTCTTGTCATATGTTCAGTACTTCATCTGTTGCCAGGGTAGGTTCACCTCCCGGCTGCTCTGGCACTGGTTTCTTCTTGACTGATGTCTCCATAAGTTGCTCAACAAAGATCCCTGTCGGGACCACTTCTCACTTGGATCCCATGTTTGCCAATTCGTCTACAGTATCATTGTATTGTCGTAGGACATGTGTTATCTCCAGCCCGTCGAACTTGTTTTCCAGCTTCCGGACCTCCTGACAGTATGCCGACATTGTGTTGTCGAGACATGTCCAGTCTTTCATGACTTGGTTCACCACGAGTTGACAATCTCCTCGCACAATCAGTCGGTGGATGCCGAGTGATATAGCAATGCGGAGCCCGTGGCTAAGTGCCTTATACTCGGCAACGTTGTGGAAAGCCGGGAAGTGGATCTGGAGAACGTACTTGAGTTTTTCGCCGGTGGGGGATGTCAATACGACGCTGGCCCCGGTGCCACCGATCCACAGGGAACCGTCAAAGTACATTGTCCAGTACTCTAACTTTGCTGTTGATGTAGGCAGCTGAACTTCCGTCCACTCGGCCACAAAGTTGGCTAGAGCTTCTGATTTTATTGCTGTCCGTGGCTAAAAGGTGATGTCGAAGGCCATCAACTCGAGCGCCCATTTAGCGATTCGGCCGGTGGCCTCGCGGTTATGCAGGACGTCCCCGAGTGGATACGATGTGACCATCGTTACTTGATGTGCTTGGAAATAGTGCACCAGCTTCCGAACAATGATGAGTAGGACGTACAGCAGCTTCTGGACTTGCGGAAATCTCATCTTCGAGTCAGCAAGGACCTCGTTGACAAAGTAGACTGGTCATTGAATCTTCTTTATGTGACCCTGTTCGGATCGCTCGACCACCAGCACCGTGCTGGCTACCTGAGTGGTTACCGCCAGACACAACATTAATGGTTCTTGGGGCATTGGTGACGCCAACACGGGTGGTGATGTGAGAAATTTTTTGAAGTCTTCGAAGACTTGCTGGGCTTCGGGAGTCCATTGAAAATTGTCTGCTTTCTTCAATAGCTTGAAAAAGGGCATGCCCCATTTGCCTAGTCGGTAAATAAACCGGCTGAGTACCGACATGCAGCCTGTCAGCTTCTGGACTTCCTTCTGGTTAGTCGAGGGTGCCATGTTCATGATTGCGTTGACTTTCTCTGGGTTAGCCTCGATGCCACGATGCGAGATGATGAAGCTGAGTAGCTTGCTGGATGGCACACCGAAGGTGCCCTTTTTTGGGTTCAGCTTTATCTTGAATCTTCGAAGATTTTGGAAGGTTTCTTCCAGGTCAGCGATGAGGTCTTCTTTGGACTTGGTCTTGATCACCACGTCGTCGACGTAGGCCTCCACATTGCGCCCGATCTGAGTGTGTAGACCTGCTGAATGGCCCATTGATACGTTGCTCCAACGTTTTTCAAACCGAACGGCACAGTGATATAGCAGTATGCTCCAAACGGTGTGATAAAAGACGTCTTTAGGCAGTCCTCCTCCTTGAGGCTGATTTGGTGGTATCCCGAGTAACAGTTAAGAAAGTTGAGAAGTTCGCACCCTGCGGTTGAATCCACCACCTAATCTATTCTAGGTAGACCAACTGGATCCTTGGGGCACGCCTTGTTGAGATCGGTGTAGTCGACGCACATACGCCATTTACCATTTTTCTTCCGGACCAGGACTGGGTTTGCCAGCCAATCCGGATAATAGACCTCTTTGATGAACCAGGCTGCGAGAAGCTTGGTTATCTCTTCCCGGATAGGATCTTTACGGTCTTGTGTGAAGCACCATAGCCGTTGCTTGACTGGCTTGGCGTCTGTCTTCACGTTGAGGGCGTGCTCGATCACCTCCCTTGGTACGCCTGGCATGTCGGACGGTTTCCATGCGAAGATATCCTTGTTGGCTTGGAGGAAGGTGACGAGCGTGTCTTCCTATTTGGGGTCGTGTCCGGTGCCGACTAGAGCAGTCTTGGAGGGGTCGGAAGGGTCCAGGGGGATCTTCTTCATGTTAGAGTCCGCTGAAATTCCCGACTTCGCTGCTTTTTTGGCCGAAACTTGGTCATCCTTGACTTCAGTTGTGATGGCTTGCCGAATGCTGTTGTGTCCGACTGCCGCCTCTTGTGATTGAGCCAACTCGCAGCTCTCCTTGTCGCAAGTGAAGGTTTGCTTGACATCGTTGCAGAGGGAGAGGACTCCTGTTGCCCCAGGCATTTTGAGCACCATGTAGGTATAGTGCGGTATCGCCATGAATTTGGTGAGCGCCGGTCGTCCGAGTATCGCGTGGTACGCGGTCTCGAAGTTGGTGACCTCAAAGCAGATGTTTTCTGTGCAAAAGTTATCCCGCGTGCCGAAGGTGACCGGCAAGGTTATCTGCCCGAGGGGTGTTGAAGACAGGCCGGGAATTATCCCGTGGAAGGGCAAAGTACTCTGCCGCAGTTCTAAACGAGGGATTTTCATCTCATCCAGGGTCTTGGCGAAGAGGATATTGAGCGCGCTACCTCCGTCTATGAGGGCCTTCTTCAACTTTATATTCTTGACGACCGGGTCCAGGACGAGTGGGTAGTGTCCCGGGTGTGAGATCCGATCTGGGTGATCTGCGCGGTCGAATGTGATGGGTGTTTCTGACCAACGCAAATATTAGGGGGCGTCTGTTGTGGAGACCGCGTTGACGTCGCGTGCTGTTAGCTTCTGCTTCCGCTTTGATTTGTACGCGAACGGCCCTCCGAAGATGTGGTTAAGCTCGGCCTAGGGATCTTGAAAATCATCGGCCGGACCTGAGTCTGGATTGTCTTTGTCCTTGTTGGCGCCAGACGATGAAGTCTGCTCGGAGGCAAACTTTTTGAGCATGAAGCAATCCTTGGCCGCGTGCTTGCCCTTGGGATGGACGGGGCAAGGCCGGTATTTGTTGTTCCTTGGGGGCCACGACCGAGTACGCTCTATGTTGGCCACCTCGTTGTCCGACTTCCGCTTACGGCTGTCGAACTTGTTCTGTGATGGCTCATTGTCAAATTTTGCCTTTTGGTCTTTTTGCCGGGACTCTTTCTTCTCGTCGAGGGCCTCTGCGACCGCCTCGGCCGAGTTGGCGTATTTATTTGCCATATCGAAGAGAGCCCTGACAGTGGCTGGAGGCTTCCGAGTGAATTTCACGATGAACGGGGTGTCCTTTACTCCCTTGTGGAAGGCGGCGATGACGACCTCGTCCTTGATCATTGGGATTTGGTTGTGCTTCTCGGAGAACCTCTTGATAAATTCGTGCAGAGACTCGTTCTTCCTCTAGTGCAGTTGGTATAAATCGTGCTCGAAAGACGGCCTCTCATAGGTCCCCTGGAAGTTAGCGATGAACCGCTCCCTGAGTTTTCTCCAGGAACCGATCGACCGCCTCGGGAGTCCTGTTTGCCATGTCCTCACTGAGTCGGCCAGGGCAACCGGGAGGTAGTTAGCCATGGCTTTGTGGTCACCTCCAGCAGCTCGGATTGCCAGAGTATATACGGTGAGCCAGGATTCGGGGTTGGTTTTGCCGTCGTATTTCTCGATCCCCATAGGCTTGAAACCCGATGGCCAGTCGACGTCCTGTAGCTCGTGGGTGAAAGCTAGAACGCCTTCATCTTCGTGAGGGCTCCGGCTCCGATCACGGCGGTTGAACCGCTCGTGGTAGAGGCCGAAGCACTCATGCTTGTCCTCCAGTCGGCGGCGCTCGTCCTCTTCGCGTTGACGGCGCTGGGCAATAATGTCTTGTCTGAGGTCGCATTGTAGATGAACTCGGAGGTCTTGGTTGAACCGACGATCATTCTGGTGACATTGCCGATTGTTGTTGTTGGTGTTGCCGAGTGATGTTTGTCGCGACTCCTCGTGTGGTTGACTTGAGCCGGCCACCCGGCGTCGCGTTGATGTGGACGAGATTGCTGCTGGAGAACCCGACCGATTGGTCGGTATAAGTGTTTCGTCCAACTGCTAGTGCTGCTGACATGCGGCAACTGTGATCATGGCTTTAATCTTGGCGATAGTCGGGGTGGCCTGGTGATCAGGCCCGAGTTGGAGTGTATCCAACAGGGTTGCAGTGGCCATGACGTTCTGTTGTGGCATGACGAAGACGTCGTGGTCGCTGACTCTAGTCTAGAGGATTTGCTGCTGAGCGGTTCGCCCAGCCTTGCGTAGCTCGTTATTGCGGGCCACGCGGTCGGCCTCCTCCTATTGCCATAGTCGTCATGCCTCCTCTTCTTGCTCCTCTTGTAGTCAGCACACCTCCGTTGGAGGGGTTGAAGCCATGAAGATCTCTCGGGGCAGAAGGAAACTCGCCAGACTGGTGTCCGAACTGGTGTTCAAACCGTTATCCGACTTGGAGTCGGAGTCCGAGTAGTTCATCAGAGTAAGGACGACTCCGACCTCCCTAGATCCAATCTAGAGCGGCTCTGGGCCATGTCCAAACTGAATCGCAGGGGATCGGGTCTACCGCGTGAGATGTAAATCCGCGGCATCGCCGAGTCTGCAAGGGAAATTGACGATCTCTCCCCCTCCTAGCCCGACCCGGGCCGGCTTAGGGCCAAGCGCGAGTCGGACGCCGAAGGAGAGAGTTGTTCCGAGACCCGGACAGGTGGTAGATCGCCCAAGCACGTCGACAAGGGTGGCTGCAGCGTCTTGTGGGCCAACTGGCACGGAGTCGGCTAGTTCCTCGGCCGGTTGGATTGGATGTGCGTCGGCCAAGGTGAGATTGCCGAACATGTCGGCGACGAAGTCGAGGCTTCCAAATGAAATCGTGTCTCCAGGGGAGAATTTGTTGCCGTCGACTCCTGTTGTTGGATCCATCGAGCTTATTGATGTAAATCTCGTCGAAGCCCCTACCTGGCGCGCCAACTGTCAATATTTTACACCGGTAATATGAATATGGGGCTACCCGGCGGATGAAAACTCAGTGGATCGTAAAGGAACACGGGGAGATTTATACTGGTTCAGGCCCTCAATGTGAGGTAATACCCTATGTCCAGTTGTGGTGTTATTCCTTTGAGGATTTGTGTTGGTCTTGTAGAATCATTGTCATGATTAATATTTTGTGATGAACAATTGGCTTTGCGAATGATTTATTTAATGAACATTTGTTAAAAAATATAAATCGATGTTGGCGTGAGTGTGTGTGACTAATGTGGGTCAGGTTGCGATATCTGTATGTAGAAACGGTTGCTTTGTCTATTAGTGTGCAGGAGTTTATCTTGGGGTCAACATCAGTCGACGGTGGGATCGGGACAAAACTCAGGAAGGAGTCGAGGTCCAGAATGATCAAGGATAGTAAGTGACGAGATTGAACACAAAGTGGCATACGGTGGCTGGACACCATGTGGGAGGTATTCGTAACAGGCTTCACAAGTCATGTGTGCAAGCAGCGGAAAAATCGCGAATAAATTCGGAGTATAATTAAAGAAAAAATAGAGAATGAGAGATGCTACAGTACTTCGGCTGGTACTGTAGCATGCAGCGTACAACAAATGTCATCAACGCATGGATGTATTTGTGCGTGATGCACTTGCTGACCGAGAGGCAGACCAAGCTAGCTTTCTGCTAGGCTCAGTTAGCAGACGGCCCACGTGGCCAATCGAAGACAGTAGTACCGGTTGTTGGTCCAACAAGCGAGCGACTCGGTGGACTTAGAATTTGAATCGGAGACTGGTTTGGTGGCTGGACTGCAGTGGACTTTTGGAAAATTGTAAAAAGTTTAGAATATGAGGGATTTATTTCTAGTAGGATTAGAAGTCCTACTTCTATTTTGTGTAGAAGATTTTAGGTATAAATAGATGAGGGGTTGAGACCCTAGAGCATAACGTTTTGAAAGAGAGAAAAGCGAGGGTTTAGTCGTGAGAGAGATAGGAGTGCTTTGTATGCGCTTTGTAAACACATCTTGATGCAATAAAGAGAATAATTCTTCAAGATTTGCATTGTCGTTCGGGAGTTTCGTCGAGATCGTTTTCAGTCTGTTTCTAGCCAGTCAGACCGATAGCAAGGACACAGTCAGACCGGCGGCAAGGACAAGGTCGGACTGATATTTTCCAGAAAGGTTGGAGATCTTGATTAAAGTAAAATTAACTTCATTGATTCAGAAGTAACTTTTTATTTCGCGAAAAGTTTGGTTTTTTGGTACATGTCATTTTCTTGGTACTTCTCTTGTTGCATGGTCTTCTAGAAAACAATTTAATGTTGTTCAATCAACTACTGAATCTGAATATGTTGCTCCTGCAAGTTGTTGTTCACAAACTCTTTGGTTTATTTCAACTTTGAAAGATTATGGTTTGAGTTTTGATAAAGTTTCAATCTTTTGTGACAACACAAGTGCTATAAACATTGCTAAAAATCCGGTGCAACATTCACGCACTAAGCACATTGACATTCGTTTTCATTTTCTAAGGGATCATGTTGAAAATGAGGATAGTTTAATAGTAAGAAATAAAGCTAGGCTAGTTGCACAAGGTTTTACTCAAATTGAAGGTTTGGATTTTGATGAAACTTTTGCTCCAGTTGCTCGGATTGAAGCAATTAGACTTTTGTTAACTTTTGCTGCTTCAAAAGGTTTTAAATTATATCAAATGGATGTTAAAAGTGTTTTTCTAAATGGTTTTATGCAGGAGGAAGTTTATGGTAGACACCACTTGGTTTTGAAGATTTAAAATTTCCAAATCATATTTTCAAATTGTCTAAACCTTTGTATGGTTTGAAACAAGCACCTAGAGCATGGTATGATCGATTGAAAAATTTCTTGTTTACGAAAGGTTTTCAAATGGGAAAAGTGGATAAAACTCTCTTTGTTCTTAAGCGTGGTAATGATTAACTTTCCGTTCAGATTTATGTAGATGATATCATTTTTTGTTGTACTTCTCACGCTTTGGTTGTAGAATTTCCTGAGACAATAAGCAGGGAGTTTGAGATGGGTATGATAGGAGAGTTGAGTTACTTTTTGGAATTGCAAATCAAGCAAACAGCACACGGAACATTTGTACATTAAACAAAGTACACAAAAGATCTGTTACGACGTTTTGAGATGGAGAATTGTAAGCCGATTTCAACACCAATGGGATCTACTACTGTTCTGGATCCAGACGAAGAAGGCGAGGCTGTTGATCAAAAGGAATATCGAAATATGATTGGATCACTGTTGTATCTCACTGCATTAAGGCCAGACATACAATTTGCTGTGTGTTTGTATGCTCGATTTCAAGCTTCTCCTCGTGTTTCACATCGTCAAGCCGTCAAGCGCATTTTAAGGTATTTACAACATACTCTTGAATTTGGAATATGGTATTCTACTTCATCATCTATAAGTTTACATGTTTTTTCAGATGCGAATTTTAGAGGTTGTACAATAGATAGAAATCCTATAGGTCTATGATCTTCTGCCCCCAGAGGGCGCCCTACCTTCCCTTATATACTGGAGGACAGGAGTACAAGGTAGGAGTCCTAGCCGGATACGGCCAAGAGATCTCCTCTTAGAGATACAATTTACCCGACTAGGACTGTATATTCCTTATTGTACAAGGCAAAGTTTACCGGGTGCTGCTATATCTCTAATTACAAGGCTAGGCCCATCCTCTATCCGAGTGGCCCATATGCTTATGATGAGGTACCCAGGGCCCATGGCCTCCACACATGCTCAGTAGCGAATTCTTTCAAGATGGCTGGAGCCTCTTCAAGACATTGAGCCACCTGGGAGGGAGACCTTGAGCTATATCCGGCTTGGCTTGGCTACATAATGTCTAATAAAGTCTTCGCTGAATCCACTATGGCATTCCACGAATCCTTTATAACTTTGATCTCCTCGGCAAAGGCGTTGAATGGAGTTTGTGCATTGGTCTTGAAGGCAACTCATATAGAAGAGAAGACATAAACAAGTCTAGACATTTAGTCAGGCAGAGTACAAGATCAGATATGCTACTTACTCGCATACTTGGTGTCGACCTTGGACTTCGCCTTTTTTAGCTCCTTTTTCAGGCGCTCAATTTCCAGGGATTGGTTATTCAGATTTGTCTCGAGAGATACAGCCAAACAAGACTGAAGATTAGAAACACAGAGAGGATGACTAGGGCAACTCGGGCAGAAGGGAGATTTACCTCTAATGGTCCCAATCTTCTCCCATTGCTCATCCCACAACTTGTTTACCACATCCTTCAACCGGTCCTCCCTCTCCTTGCTGATTCATTCTAGCTCATCCTTGGTAGCCTGGAGCTGGTTAAGTTGAGTGATCTGAGGAGCGAGTTGGGTAAGAACCTTACTCATCTTCTCAGACCGCTCGATAATTCTATGCGCAAACAAGATGATTATCAAGCAAAGTGAGTCATTGCAGAACAAGCAACGAGATGTAACACTCTGGAAATAGTCCCATTTAAATATATTGTGAAAGATGAAATTTAGAAATTAATTTAAAAGTCTCAAGGAGTGAAAACAATAAAATCAGAGAAAATTTATAGCAAGAATGGGCTTGGAAATAATTTTATAAAATTCTTTGCTTAATTATCTATTTCCTAGATTTTTCTGGGATTTATTTGATTAAGGGAAGTAATTTTGGTAAATTAATTTGATTCCACAACATTAAAACAAAAAAAGGAATAAAAACCCTCCCCACAGTCCTTGGGCCCAATCCAGCCAACTCCCTTTCTCTCTCCCTCGCTCTGCTCGCGCGCGCATGAGCGGCCTAGTTGGCCCAGCTGCCTCTCGCCGCGAACGCCCGCTGACAGGTGGGGCCCACCTGTCAGCTTCGCCTCCTACGTCCCGACTGGGAGCCTTGTTCATCCCGAGCGCCGCCGCCGCAAATCCCATTCGATTCACTCGTCTCGGGCCCGATCTCCTCTAATTAGTTGGGGTCTTCCCCTGGTAGTCATAGCCAAGGTGAATCCTGGCCTTTTGGGGTTGAATTCACCAATTCTGAAAGGTTCGAGCCACCCATGGCCCAATCAGCCCCTTGTCCTTTAGGGCTTCTATCATCTCCAGCAGCAGCTGCAGCTGGACCATATCGGCTTGTGAGGGGAGAACCGTCTAGCTCTCCATAACTGTGGGGGGATTTCCTGTGAAGGGTGATAAGGAGGGCTCGAGGTTTGAGCAGTAGAACCACTCCTTGTGCCACCCTTTTAGCAAGGTCTTGAGGGGGACATGAAGATAGGCTTTCTTTATCTCATTGTGGAGTTGAAGGCCTGCTCCCCCTATCACTTAGGGTTTGGATTTTGAGGGCTGTGGCTTGACGTCGAAAAGAAAATGAAAAAGATTAAAATGGGGATCAACCCCAAGAAAGGCTTCACAAAGGGTCACGAAAATGGAGATCTGGAGGATGGAGTTGGGGTTGAGATGGATGAGCTTGATTTTATAGTAATCGAGGAGGCCACGGAGAAAATCAGAAGTGGGAAGAGCGAATCCCCTATTGAAAAAAGAGGCAAAAACCACGAGTTCGTGGGAGTGTGGAGAATGGATTGACTAACCAATGGCGGGGCGCTAGTTGATGAGCTCCTTGGGCTAGAGGCATTTCTTTCTCTCCAGATGAGCTAGCTTTGAAGAGCAATTTGTCGACGTCGGCCACGACCCGGATGAGAGATTAGGGATGTCAAATAGAGTCCTCGGCATCTTCGGAGGTGCGGAACGAGAGGGAGAAGCTTCTGGAAGACGAGAATCGAAGTGGAGATGAAGATCTCTACGGATTTCTGGAGAGGAGCTTGAGCTGAAGGAAACCCTAGGCGGAGCGGAGAGCGCGAAGTTTGGGCGTATTTCTGGGAGCTGAAACGTTTGGCGATTTAGGGAGGAAAGGAGAATCTTTTCTCTCTCCCCATGATTTATAGGCTTGCGCTGAGTAGCTGGTCTAGGCCGGCCTGCTCACTAATGGGCCGTAAGATATGAGTTCCTAGATAGTATGTCCTATTAGGCCAAAGGTTGTCTGTGTTAAAATCACAGTGCAAATGCTATTTTATAGGAACCGATTAAAATAATCAGATATGTTTCATGTTGAGCCTAGTTGCTGGACACATATGTTCAGATATCTGAGTTATTTAACAGGTATCGAGGATATATCCTTACAAGGATCAATGGCTGGTTTTCGTTAAAATTGGAGATGCAGGTATCTCTCAGGTACACCTAACCACATATTGGTCAAAATCCATGAAGTGGTACTCGGTTTACATGCTTAGCCAAAATGCCATTGAGTAAAAATATTTTCAGCTGATTCAATGCTGAAGAGTCCAATTTCTGAGAAATATATCACTCAAGACAAACTTAAAGGTTAAAGATCTTTGACATGTTTAATTGTTTCACAATTAAGCACAAAGTCGGAGGCTACACCTAATAGGTGCGCTTTCTCGGCGCACATTATTCAATTTTTTATGAAACCCTTCATAGCTTCGTTGCTAGTTGACATGAAACTGGACTTGGAGAAGAGATACTTGGACAAAGAGTACTCGGGAGCAAAGGACTCGGAAAATCTTCACCATGAAAGATGAGCATTCAGCGTCAGCTGTGACTTAACTATGAAGGTCTCAGGGGCTACTGTGGATGCCATGAGCCCCGGATACCTTATAGAAAGCAATGTGGCCACTCGAATAGAGAATGGGTCTAATTATGTAATTAGGGATACAATAAAACTCGGCATGTGTTACCTTGCATGACAAGGGAAAGGATATAGTCCTAGCCGGTTATGTTGTGTTTCTAAAAAGAAATTCCTTGGTTGAGTCCGACTGAGATTCCTTTCTTGTAACCTTGTCTCCTCAGTATATAAGGGGAGGCAAGGAGCCCCTTGGGACAAGAGAGATCGACAGATCGACATACACACAACCAATCTCATTAGAGAAATCTCAAAAGCAATACACAACAGCTGGAAGTAGGGTTTGACCTCACTTTGAGGGATTGAACCAGGATAAATTCGCTTCGTATTTCTTTGCAATCCATCAAGTTTAGGTCTTGCAAATAGCCCCATATAATTACTGCCGATACAAAGCATCGACAACCATGCACATTTCAACCTTGTCCTTAATTTACAGTGGTTTTGATTAAGTTGACGATGTTGCCCAAGGATTAAATATTTTTTGAAATTTGAAAATTAGTCAAGGACTTGAAAAAATTCTATAAAAATTCCCCTTCCACTATTAAGTTTTCATAACAAGATAAATTCGGTATGGTTAATAATTGGCCCACAAAGTCAAATGTACTACTTGTCAACTAGGGATAAAAGCGGATCAGATAGTTTCCAATCTGATCCACTCCGAATCACCATATGACACATAGGATTCGCCATATCACCGTACCATATGATTGAGCCATACCATCATAGTCCATTCAAATGGTTCATATCTATGTTATTGAACTTAGAGACTCTCATCAGCTTGGGAGCCTAATTAGCTTTATTGTTTGATGCTAAGTTGTTGCGTCTTGTCTTTTGTTGCATTGTTTATATATGCATGTATTATCCGATAATTTTAATCTGTTTGTACGTTGAGTTTGCTCCGACTCTTGATCATCCCTGACATCCGTGTTTGTATGAATCCAAATCCGGGAATAGAATGGTGTCTGTTTAAATCCGCTCTACTTTCACTCTTACTCGAGACTGTAGAAAAATCCTCATTAACATATCGGAGTATTTGAAACTTAAATCAATTTGGCCCATAAACAGGGACAGACCTAGGGCCTGGGCCACCTTGGCCATGGCCCGGAGACTGGTAAAAAACGAATTTTTACTGTTACTAATTTAATTTTTTTTTTAATTTACAAAACTAATTTTCGGTTTGAATCATTTACAAAACTAGTCTCTTGCCGCCCTGGGCCACGGCGGGATTTAAAAACCGCCGTGGCCCAGGGCGGCGAATGGCATCCCCGTCACCGGGGCTAACGGCGCCGGCCGCCGTTAGCCCCGGGGACGCCACGTGGATTCGCCGCCCTGGGGGAGGGCGGCGAATGCCCCCAGGGGGCCGAATGCAAAATTGCATTCGCCGCCGTCCCCCAGGGCGGGTTATAGCCATTCGCCGCCCTGGGGGAGGGCGGTTTTTTGCCAGCACCTATAAAATCCCTTCCTGCAGTCGCCGCTCGTCATTTCTCCCCTCCGCCTCCAGCGTTCGTCCAATAGAACCGAGGGAAAGGAGGAGAAGTACAGCGGCGAAGCCCTCGCAGATTTTTTAGCCGAATCCAGGTATTTTTTTGATCTCCCTCTGTTATGTAGTCAATTTTTTAAACAAATGTTAATTAGTAGTAGACTTATAGTGTAATATCCAATATAGTATGAAAATATTAGCGGTTTGGCATAACCATCGTTAGTGTTAAATTTTTTGGCCGTACTAGAAAAACATAGCGGAGAAGTAGTAAATTTGTAGTTATTTTAAAAATAAATATGCTCCGCCATGGCATCGTTGGTATACGTCATTTTGACACGTTAGATAAACTAGCGTATAACTTATTAGCGCGCTGGGTCAGTTTGTAAATATAGAAACGGTAATGGTTTGACTCATACGTATAGCCTTTTATGGAACGAATATTGATTAGTACAGATTAATAAAATCTTTTTTGTGAACAGAAATGGCAAATAGAGTTGTATTCGCGATATATCAGGTGAAGGAAATGTCAGACAAGGACAATATGGGGTAGATTTATCGGAGTTCAACGTAGCACAAAAGGGAATTATAGCTCCAGCTGAGAGAAGTTTTCCTGGAGTTTACAATTGGTTAATGAGGGGATTCGGAGTAGATCCTCAAGTAAATGCAATTACGGTGTACGCACTGGTTAGCTGGGCTGTGGAAGGTTTTTGGTGGGAATTGATGCCATAGATTCAACGGCCAGCTGGGTATTTTTTTGTGGGGAGAGATGTGCACTGTTGCACTCGGAGGATGGGCAGAGAGCCATCCTAGTGGTAGTGCATGACGTGGTCAGCATTGATCAGGCTGTCCGAGTTACAAGCGGAAGGCCCGATGAAACAGGGGAGCAACAACTGAGGCAGAAGACGGGGTGCCGGAGAGAGGAAGGGCCCCAAGAAGACATGGGACCCTGGGGGGGGTTATGCAGACTGAAGGGCGAAGACACCCAGGTCTAGTACAGCCGAGATGGAAATTGAAAGACCAGAACCTTGAGCATATGGAGGATGATGGATTCTGTGTGAGGGACGATGTAAGCACAGCATGGGACACCACGAGGATTTCTCCGGTGTCGCCCTGACGTCAGAGGGGCACACCGTGTCCGTGCATGTTGTTTGGAGTACATCGGCAGAATGAAGTGGTGCAAGGCGCTAGATACGCCGAAAAGACAGAGTTGACAGAGGCTGTAAGATGTGGGCCGAATCAGTCACGGGTGGGAGACTGAGTTGCTGGGTACTCAATAGAGTCCACGTAGATCGGTGGCTAATCGAAGTGAAAGTGGCAAGTTCAAGCGATGGATGTCCATGGAGGATGTACGCATCCAGTTGAAGAAATATCGACGAGCGACTGTTGGTCTCCGTGTCAATCGTGACGACGAGAGCAAACTGCCATCTTTTTCCGGGTGGCGTTACAGAAGTACCTTATGCACCAGAACATATCATCTGCATTCAGGTCGCTATATCAGAGCTGTATTATGCTGTTGTGGGAGAACCTCCGGTTCGAGCCTGGAGTCAATTAGGGCAGCCGCAAGGTCGCGGCAGAAAGTACATCTGGTAGTAGCAATCCTAGTTTACATATGCCAAGCGCACTGGCCAGGCTCAAACAAAGGAAGATATTGAAATGAGATCGTTTTCGGTCTTTAGTTAACCTTGACAGCTTCGTACCAATATTTGCCTCGTCTACTGCAAAACCATCTTGTGCGAGGAATCAAGGCTGGGCAGCTACTCCGAAATCAAAAGTTTCCCATCGTATCAGTCCTGGGAGCAGGCGTCTTCAGCGGGCCCTTCCTCTCTCTACAGGCGTGCATGTTTGCATTTGTTCATTGCAGGCCCATTCTCTGCATCGACGGCACATTCCTAAACTGGAAATACAGAGGGCAAATGTTGACGGCAATCGAGTAGACGGGAACAACCAAGTGTTGCCAGTGCCTTTGCCTTCGTCGAGGGCGAGAACACAGAGAGTTGGTACTGGTTTCTGAAGCTGGTTAAGGAAAAGGTGGTGGGGATGAGGCCAGATGTATGTCTCATACATGACCGTCATCCAGGGATGCTGCGTGCAATTCAGGAGCTGCGAAACGGCTGCGCAGACAAGGGATACCTCCGGTGTGGGAAGATGTGAAGAGCAGATGGTGCATGCGTCACATGGGCGCAAACTTTTATAAGCAGTTCAGAAACAAGGAGCTGATGGCCATGTTCAAACGTTTGTGCGCCCAGAATCAACAGAAGAAGTTCAATGAGCTGTGGAGGAGACTTGATGAGCTGACAGCCAAATATAGACGCGAGAGTTCTGCAAGACCCCCAGCTAGAGGTGTTGACGGCCCTGAAGCTCTAGATGCACTTCCCACCGATGACGGTACATTCAGAAGGAGGCCCGGTTCCTCGGTTAGCAGATTTTCGCAGTGGATCGAGCACGAGCCGAAGGAGAAATGGGCATTGCTGTACGATGAAGGTGGAGCAAGGTACGGCATAATGACCACGAACCTTGCAGAGGTGTACAACTGGGTCATGCGTGGTGTTCGGCAACTCCCCCTGTTGCCATCGTGGAGTTCATCCTACATAAAACACAGACGTACTTCCACGACAGGTGCAGACAGAATGGCCCATCTATGGCCGATGGAAACCTTTGGTTCGGCACCAAAATGACACAGTACCTTGAGGACAAATGCAAGAAGGCAAGAGAGCACCGAGTCCGAGTGCAGGGCACACGAGAGCGTAGATTTGAGATATTGTGTGCCGACAGGTCCAGGCGTGGCATATTCGCAAGGAAGCCTATACAAGAGTGTGTCCTAAAGGAAGATGGGACATGCACGTGCTCCTGCCGGAAACCAAGCTTGTACCACAAGCCCTGTTCTCATGTCATTGCCGCTTGCGGGGAGTGCGGTAATTGATGAACGCCAATATGTGTCTCCGTACTTCAAAAAGGAAGCAATCATGCATACATGGAGTACCGAGATCTTTGGTTTCGGCATCGTCGGCACTTTCACTGAAGACACAAGTCCAGTTTATTACATCCCTGACCCGACGAAGGCAAGGAACAATAAAGGCCGACGTCAGACACGGAGGATACGCAATGATATGGACGAATCCGAGGCCGGCGTTAGCGCTCAACGTTGCAGTAGGTGTGGAGAGGAGGGACATACCTACAAAAAGTGCACGAAAGACGCCGAGGCCCCAAGTGCAGCGGAAGTTCCTATGGAGGGATCAGGCGCCGACGGAAGGCGGCCAACTGGGGAAGGCACCACTGATAGGCAGCGTCGTCGCAGGCGTCCTCGTGCACCCTCGGTTATGTTGTCTAGTATAGCCACTCGTTGATGATGTAATCTCCTATAATGTGTTAATTTTCTGTTAATTTGCTGACTATAATGCACTATGTTTAAATGAGCTAATCCGTTCCGCTTCTTTTCCTTACAGGTATGGACTACCAGACGCCTGAGCTGCTAGATCACGCCACCGATCAGTCCCACCGGTCGTTTCTCTCGCGGTGCAGAACCTCGAGCTCGGTACCTTACGTCCTCGACCTTCCAGGCGACTACTTCCCGTGGACGACAGGTTCACGACTAGGTACGTACGAACGTTGTACTGTGAATCTGTATATGTGTCAACTTACTAACTTGCTTTGTTTTGATTGTCAGGTTGCGGGAGGCAGGCCTTCTGCGCTGTGTAGGCTGGTAGCAGCCGCGGTGAGCCGAATGACCCGACGAAGAAGTGGGCTTCGACCGTCGCTCTCACGCTCTTGTGGACCGGTGGAGACCGGAGACGCACACCTTCCAACCTCCCGTGCGGTGAGATGGCCCCCACGCTGCAGGACGTCAGCTTCCTCCTTGGGCTGCCTCTAGCAGGCGATGCGGTGGGGCCAGTTGACGGGCTCCAGGCGTGGCGAGAGGAGATCCTACAGCGGTTCGCCCCGGTTCACCGTGCTCCAGGGCTTCCCCTCGTCGGCGACATCTCCCCGTACACGCATGCGGGCCCCTCAGGCTTGGGTATTGAGCTATACGGTAAGAATGCTTTATTGTTGTTTTATGTTCGTCTTCAGTCCGTACTAGAATTACAGTGTCTACTTCGTTATATGTTAACGCAGCCTGATCAGCTAGCACCGGAGGCCGACGCGTACTCACTGCAGAGGAGCCTGGAGGCGTACCTGTTGTGGGTGTTCGGGTGGGTGATGTTCACCAACTCGCACGGCCACGCAGTCGACAAGGGCTTGATCCTTACGCGAGGGAGATAGCCGACGCGAGGACGGTGCTGTTCCCCAGTACAGTGGGATCGGCAGTCCTTGCCGCCACGTACAGGGGTCTGTGCGACGGCTGCAGGAAGACCGAGCCAGAAGCGGTCTTCACGGGTTGTCCACTCCTCCTACAGCTCTGGGCGGCAGAGCGGTTCGCGATCGGCCGCCCCGTTGTGGACCACAGTCCGTACGAGGCTAGCCTGACGTGGGTGTCCTACCGGAGGACTATCCGACGATGGGGACGGTGTGTGTCGTCGTGAGGTATGTTCGGTGTTAGAACGGTAATGGTTTTTTATGTTACTTGGACTAACGAGAACTCTTTTCCTGTTTGTAGCGTCGGTACGCTCACGTGCAGACGCAGAAGTCGTACCAGACTTCGTCATGGAGTTCGACAGGATCACGGACGACGACGTTGTCTGGGAGCCGTACAGCGCCGAGGCGAGGCACGCGCGTGCGCCGCACGGGCGTCGTCCCTCTGCACCAGGACCAGGCGTACTGGATGACGATGACGCCGATGCTGTTCGACATTTCTGTCGAGCCGCACTGCCCGCAGAGTGTGATGCGGCAGTTCGGTATGTGACAGACCTTCGGCCATCATCAACGCAGGGGCGTACGCAACACGTTCACAGGTATACGTGGAAATGAATATTCCGTATTGTTATGCATTGTGTCACGGTTGTGCTCTGCAGGTTAAGTCGGCGTGGCCAGGCCGCCGGTAGGCTGTGGAGACCACCGTCGTCGACTACATCAACGACTGGCTCATAGCCACGGAGGACGTCATCACGGAGCTGCACCCCTACACAGCCGCCAGGTACGAGCAGTACCTTTCCTGGTACCAGGCCCGTACCAGACTACGGTGACGTACACTCCCGACGCTCCACAGGCGCACGTCGCGGGGGTGCGAGACGCATACCCGACGCACCGCGACCAGGACTACTTCCGCGCGGTGAGTCAATGGTTTTCATACTTTTTCAATGGTAGGTTCCACGCGCAACTAACCATGCATGTCCTGCTGAACAGGCGGACGATGCTAGGCAGGTCCACACGGAGCTGGACCTACTGCGGCAGCGCCTACAGGCTGGCATCCCTCTCACGCAGCAGGAGCAGACGATCACGTTCCGACCGGATGTGCAACACGATGCGCTCGTCGTCCGAGCTCTGAGTTGTCGCCGTCCCGATGCAGTCCCACCGATGCAGATACCTATGCGAGGTCCCCATGGTGAAGGGACATCGGCAGGAGCGGCGGGTCTGCAGGGGCCAGTACGTCGTGGGAGCAGGTCCTTCTGGTACCGCCGGAGGATCGAGGTCGGCAGCCTCCACGATCGGGCGAGGATTGTCAGGTACGTCAGGATTGAAACCTATTCTACATAACTAATTGCATTTTATGCGGCTAACACGAGATTTTCTTTACCAGACCCACGCACCGGATCTCACCTCCACCTAGGGGACACTGGGCGGGGATCTGCCCGAGCACCTCTGCTTGGATCTCTACCGAGACGACCTCCTTCCGGAGCAGGAACGTGATCGGTCGTCACAGCTCGGAGGTGCACCGCACACACAGCCGCACGACGCCGGTGCTTCCCTGCTGCTCAGCGGTCCGAGCTACCGTGGGGTACGGCGGACCGCCTGACGTACTCGCGCGGGCACGTGCGAGCGCAGCCTAGAGGACGAGGAGGCGTATGACCTAGGGCTATTGTTGTATTATTTTATTTATAGGTCTCGCATTACTTGTTTAAATTTGTCATGTCCATATTCACCTCCTGTAGACTCGATCCCATCCTTCAGATACATTGTACTGCTAACAATGTAGTCTCGCTTGTTGTATTTCGTACTATGGGTGTCGTATTCATCATGCCGCAATGCGAATGGCTCGCATCTACCTATTATCATGTCATTAAAACGGACCGGCCTATTACCATGTCATTAATTAAGTTTTACCAAAAATAAACTTGAAAAAATGATCAGCACGATTTTACAAACCAACGCCCACCATCGTCGGATTATAAAAAAAAAACTGTCAAAACATACCCTAAACCACGATTAAAACTAAATTTTTGTTAAGCGTGTAGGCGAAAAACGGGGAGGAGTGGATTGCGAGTGCCAATCCAGACATACGAGGACTGGAATGCGAGTGCCGATCCGGGAATACCCTCAGTTTGACAAGTTCTTTTCACGACGTGAACAGTATATGATATTTGGTTTTTTTTAAACATCGACTCAATAAATGCAATGGCGCAATAAATAAAATTTAAGAATTTAATTTTGACAAATAAATTTTCAATAATTTTGGGGTGAAAAATTAGCAACAAAATTTTCAAATTTGGTAATTTGCAAATGGCTGCAGGGGGCCGAGGCCTGGGCTGGGCAATGGTCCGATCGGGAGGGAACGGTTTGATCCGATCCCTGTGCGAACGGACCGTCCGATTGCTTCCTGTGCGAACGGACCGTCCGATTTGCTGGGCGGAGGGTCCAGTGGATTTACCGCCCTGGGGACGGCGGCGAATGCCCCAGGGGGCGAATGCAAAATTACATTCGCCGCCCTGGGGGACGGCGGCGAATGTAATTTTGCATTCGGCCCCCTGGGGGCATTCGCCGCCGTCCCCCAGGGCGGCGAATCCACGTGGCCTCCCCGGGGCTAACGGCGGACGGCGCCGTTAGCCCGGGCGACGGGGATGCCATTCGCCGCCCTGGGCCACGGCGGTTTTTAAATCCCGCCGTGGCCCAGGGCGGCAAGAGACTAGTTTTGCAAATGATTCAAACCGAAAATTAGTTTTGTAAATTAAAAAAAAAATTAAATTAGTAACAGTAAAAATTCGGTAAAAAACCTCATGGAGGTCAACAAATTTTTACCATGACTGGGGCGGCCTGGACCTCAACCCAGTTCTTGGTCTGTCCCTGCCCGTAAAGAAATAGGAGTAATGTATAGTCAGAATATCCAGAAATATAATGGTTTTCTTTACGTTTAAGAACTAGTTTTGTGGGCCAATTTTAATTTATACCACTAAAAATATGAATTTCTTTTTTCTCTCGATGTGTGGATAGAGTTTGGACTTTCAATTTTGTGTGACGTTATATACATGCCTATTTTGTCGATGTTTTCAAACTTTTTTTAAAGTATGGTTCATAACTATCTGTTGGTGTTTAAAAAGAAAAAAAATCTATTTTACTCCTTCAAACTATATCATTAGAGCACTTAACCCCCCTAAACTATTTTTTCACTCATTTTACACCCTGAACTATTAAAAGCAGTTCACTTTACACCATAACAACATTTCTCTTTTTTTATTTCTCTCTATATAGGTTGTATTTTACATTGAAACTTGGTAGGGTTGATTTATGCATTACAGCTTGCCTCTCAATATTTTTTAGAATTTTTTATCACTATTTACATAGGTCAAAAGCACCTAAGACCGATTTAAACATCGAGATTTTAAAGTTCAAGTAAATAGTCATGAAAAAATTTAAAAATATTTTAGAACTTTAATAATAGTGTCATTTATGGCTTTAAAAAATTTCAACTTAAAACACAACTTGTATAAAGAGAAAAAAAAAGAGAAATGCTATTAAGCATTAAAATAGTTTAGGGGGTAAAATAAGCCAAAAACTAGTTTAGGGGTTAAGTAATTTACTCAAATTATTCGAGGGAGTAAAATAGACTTTTTCTTTAAAAAAATAACAGGCTTGTGAGGGCTGAACCGTTTGTGTTCTTGATCCACAACCATCGGCCCAACTAGACAAATGGCAGATAGCACCACCATTTCTTTCTTCCCTTGCGCTTCGGCTTTTCCGTGCATTCTCTGTATCTTCACTGATAGGATACTAGTAGATGCTTTGCGTTATCGCAAGTTAGAGATGTTCTTTGCGTGTTCATTACTGCAAGCATACTTAATTAGCATGAGCATGTGTTGAAGTATTCTCCAGATGCTTAGCTAATTAACGAGACGCATGCATGCATGGATGGTGTGTTCATATATGTGTCGAACTGTCAATGCAATTCCGAGTCGATCGAGTTGAAGCAGCTCATCCCAAGCAAAGACGAGCTAGGCAATCTTGTTCTCCATGGCGTCCCGGCCGACCGGCGGCGACGAGGAATCTCTAGTAAGGAAGGCGCCGCTGCTCGCGTCAGACGACGGCCAGACGCAGCCGCCGCCGACGCCGGGCATCGTCTGCAAGGCGTTGAACAGCACGGCCGACCTCGCGAAGCACCTCCCCACCGGCGCTGTGCTCGCCTTCGAGGTGCTCTCGCCGACCTTCACCGCGGACGGCAGCTGCACCGCCGCCAACCGCGCGCTCACCGCCTGCCTCATCGGCGCCTGCGCGCTCTCCTGCTTCCTGCTCTGCTTCACCGACAGCTACCGCGACGACAAAGGCGCCGTGCGCTACGGCTTCGTGACGCCCAGCGGCCTCCTCCGCCTCATCGACGGCTCCGGCTCGTCGGGAACGCCGCCGCCGCCGCGGGACGAGAGGTACAGGCTCGGCGCGCGCGACGTGGTTCACGGCGTGCTGTTGTTCGCGGTGTTCCTGGCCGTGGCCATGGTGGACCGCAACGTGGTGGCGTGCTTCTACCCGGTGGAGTCCCCGGCCACGAGGCAGCTGCTCTCGGCGGTGCCCATGGCAGCCGGCGCGGCAGGTAGCTTCCTCTTCGCCATGTTCCCGTCGACGCGGCGCGGCATCGGCTTCCCCGTGTCGGCGGGCGCATGACCGACGCGTGCGACCGAGTGGTTTAATTTGCTTAATTAGGTGCGCTACGTCCGTAATTTATCCGTATATACCCAGCTTTTGAAGAAGTGGATAAATTCATCCGTGTGCTTGCCACGGGCCAGTAAGAATTAATGAATGGCTCATGTTCTTCTATCATTCAAAGCAAATTAACAATCTGATTGTTCACCAGACATGCATTCACTCTTTTCTATTTTCTAATACAAGAGCGCGCGTTTGATAGTGTTTACATATGTAAATTTCAAACATAATTTAAGCATTGTGTATACAGACTTAAAAGAGTACATGACAATTCCTCCCAAACAAAAACGAGTACGTGGCAATTCAAATATTTTAGGCTTTTGCATTGCTAAATTTTTGTTTTAGAAAGCTAAATAAAAAATATAATAAGATATATAAGGTCAAATTTGTAATACAAAAGAAATAAATTAAGGTGAAACCCGTAGAATATACTGGAAGGTAGGGGGCTGGCATTTTCACTACCACAAAAAGGGATATAGTTAATGTGTTAAAAGTTAATAAAGAAGAAATAGACACCTAAGATGCGTCTTGAGAAAAATCTAACTATGGCGGTTCATACCCCATTGTCAAGCTGGGAAAATAATTCTTCAAAACTTGGTCTATGCATTTGAACTGCAGATTCCAATGAGAATTGTGCCATCAAGGCCAATGTCAATAAGGCATATTTTCTCGATTCCTATGTGAATGATTTGACTGAAAATTCTTATTTATAGTGAGTTCTAGATTCCAACGAGAATTGTGCCATCAGGGCCATGTCTTCAATAATAAAGCAGTAAGTGGAAGCAACTTCAGAACAAGTATTAGGGAGCAGAGTTGTAAATTGTAATTATCGATGGTTTTATATATTTCTGGCTTATGGAGAAGTAAAACATGCGGAAGTGAGCATTGAGCAAATAGGTAAATCAAGCCCAGCTCATGCATTACTGAGAAATTTAACAATGAGAATTATTAGAGCTTATGGCTCAACGCGAAATACACACGATGTAAATAATATCTTCCGAACCAGAGACACACAACCGTTGCCTACCTGAAACAATAATCGCCATTTCAGTTCAAAAGGTTTTAAAAATTGATACAGCTAATTAGACACCAGATGTCAAACATTCCGTGGTATGGCCACATCTAAAGAAATAAGCAGACTATCTAAACAACTTTTCCATACTTATGTTCCAGGCATCATAACAGATAACAATATACTGGATATAAAAGGAAGTTCTGAGAGGAAGTGAGGAACACTACCTTCATGACTACTAGCAATATATGGCAAAAGAAAAATAGTGATACTAGGATTGTGAATAAGCTAATCCATTCTCAGTGGCAGCAACCTAAACATGATGTGGATAAAGATATTTATGTCCTTTGTGGTCGATCTTAAATCCAGAACTCTGCATCAAACTTGGATCAATTTACCCTGAAAAACAAACATATCCAACATGGTTAGTCAATCAGCACAGAAATTTAGCATTATAGAAACCAGGAAAAATAGACATTTCTTAAAGATTGCACCCCCTTCAGAAGGAACAAGCCTGCAAACAATCAAAATGACTTCAATAAAGACATAAATTACAACAACTCCAAATAATTAAATGTGAGCTCTAATGAAAATACTACCCCAGTTCAAGCGACACATGCACATGTGTGATGACTGACAATACTGAAATGTACATCCTGCCTGCCAATGCCAGTGTGTTCCATATCAGATCCTTTCTTTTGTGGAGAGAAAAAACCAAAATCATACACAAAGTGCAGAAAGAAACGCGGCCACTCAGATTAACTACCCACCACTTGCTACTACGCAAATGCTGTCATGTCCTAAGGCTTGAATATCTGACAAGGGCCAAGGAAAGCTAAATCTGCTTATGGTGGAAATATTTGTGATTTATACACACTCTAAACCCTGAACATAATTCATTTAAACCAAGATTACCTTCAAGAAAGGTTCACTAAAACCAACAGTACGACATATTTTTAACAGAACAAATCATATAATAACAATGATGATACTTTAATATAGTTGAAGTCCAAAATGGCGTCTTTTTGTGTGAGATCATCAATTCAACATGTCAATAACTTCCCTATGGCCAAACAGCACAGCCAGAATGATGATGTAGGCATTGTTGGAGAACACTAAAAACTGCAGAAATACTTACAAGAGCAGCAGCTAAATCAAGGAATTAAAAGGAAGTCAACACTTCCTCACTAGATTAAAAGCACCTTAAGTAAGTTTAGTATTAACTTCATGATCTATAACTATGAAATCATTTCATTACTAATAGCACACGGAAGAAAAGAAATCATTCGGAAAAGGAACTGAACAGTTGCATATCAGTGAAAGAGCATAAGCAAGTAAATATGAACTGTAAGATTCATGAATACTATAATAATTTACATGAATATTTACTTATTTCGTAGCTAGCAGCATATTTTCCAATAATTAAAGCACAAAGTAAGTTGATGAGTAAAATAAGCAATACTCACACTGATCACACAAACATAGCTAGCTCTGGGCGGCTGTAAATATTGTCCCCATCAATGTCCAGCGCAGGATAAGCAGCAACTAGTGCGTCTTGTGCGCCAATATATAGAGAGTTGTAGGTCTTCCAGTATACTTCACGCACTTTCCTTGCTGGATGAAAAAGGCCTTGGAGGGAATAATTCAAAATCACAGCTGCACCTAGAGCAACCCTCATGCCATCAATCGCCTCCATGACAGCATTTATGACATGGGGAGATGTCTCGAATATGTTGGGCCAGACAAGGTTAAGTAAGTGAACAAGAGCATCCTCGCAACCCAAGCCAGCAACGCCTAGTGCCATGTGCTTAACAGCAGAGGCAGCGGTCTGCCGATGAACCAGATCTCTATCCATCAGAGCATCTTCAAGCAATGGCGTGACAGCATAAATGTAATCTTTGCCCATCTCACCAATGTACTCAAATAGAAAAGAAAGAGACTTCAGAATACCATTCCGGACATTGAGCTCTGGTACTCAGTACTCGTTCATAAGGGCAGGCAAAACTGTGAAGGGAGAGCAAGTTTCAGCAACAATGGCGATTGCGACAGTAGTGCAAACTCGGTTCTGACGCTCTTGCACCTTCAAGTTGTTCAATAGAGTGGCCAACACATCCTGTGGCCCAATAGCCTTCGCAATATAGCCAAATGTGTTCACAGTGGCTCGTCTAATACCCTTCTTTTGAGCCTTCAACATTTCAAGCAGCTCGAAGCAAATCCTCATCCATTCCCTGGCTGGCACAAATTCTGCTCCACGATCAGCAATCCTACCAACTAAATCAATACAGATCTCTTGGACCTTTTCATGCCTATTCCTTAAGATTGGGGTCAACCGAGGAAGGAGATCCTTGATTGGTGGCGACATCTTTGTCATACCAACAACATTCACGATAGCCTTCAAAGCTCCAAGGATTGAACCCAGCACTTCAGGATACTCCCCCAAACTCTCATACAACACAGTACTCAAATGACACATCAGCCTCTCCTCTTGGCACAGCTTCATCACAATGGCTATCCTTGACATCAGATCAGCAGCTCGCTGCCTAGCTTTTGCACTTGAGTTGTTCAGCAGCCACTTGATGATACCACAAATCTGAGGAACATAAGGCTTAACCCTCTGGCCAAGTGCATTCACAACAGTTTCAAAACCATTAAGTATGACATTTGCATCATCACTTGCCTGCTGTTGGAAAGCATACACGATGCCATCCATAAGCAGCTCCTCCTGATGAGCATCAATATCTGAGGCACCCAATTGAGCCACCACCTTATCAATTGTTTCCATCACCATTCTCCTGTAAGGTTCACTTTCATCTTTCAGATCCTCAACAACCCTCCCAACAATGTCAGCAACTCCTACCTTGTTTGCCATCTCCACTGTTGTTTCCACAAGTTGTGTATAGTTCCTACGATCTAGAGCCATTCTCCTTACCCATAAATGATGGAAGAACTCTGGGAGGATGCTGTTCTGGATATAATCAGCCTCTACACCCTCTGTACTGACACATTGTTTAACAACCTTCAGGACAATCTTTTTCATCTCTTCATCTGGTGACTGGAACTCCCTAATCAGGATTTGCATCACACCCTTAATGTAGTAACTGGCATATTCAGCATTCATAAGAGGGATGATGAAACCAACGGCTTTCAAGAAGGCAGCAAGGACCTTTCCACGGTGAGATTTGATACCCTTCCACAAAGGCTTCAATACAGTATCAAAACTTTCTATACCATAGGGTGCAGCAGCTTCAGCAAGTGCAGCAAGAGACAGCGCAGTGATTGTACGTACTTTCTGGTTGTCATCACTTAGACCATGCTCAATGAACTCAACTAGGGACCTGAGGTGTGGCAGAACAGCACAACCCATGAGAATAGCAATCTGCTGAACAATCTTGATACCAGTGTGCCGAGCCTGCCAAGACTTCTTACTCTGACAGACAGCCTTCAAGAATGGCAAGAGAGCAGGGATCCCCAAACCAGAAGCAACCACACTGAATGCCCTAGCAGTGGTATTCCTCACATACTCATCAGTGTTATCAATATCTGGTCTCATGGTGGCAATCATAGTAGCAAGGCCAGCTGCTTTGCTAAGATTTGAGACAATCTCCCGGGCCTCAACACGAGCATAGTAATCCTCATCAATTAGAAGTGGTTCGACAACCACAAGAATCTTATGCACAAACGGACGAACCAGATCATCCAGCTTGTATATCACCCTATCAATGACCTTCGCCAGAAGATGACGCTCCTGGTCCTCAAGTGTTGGCTGCATGAGCAACGGCAGGATCTTGTTGAACAGCGGGCCAGCACCGAATTCCCGTGCCTTGTCCGTGAGCTGTCGAAGTGCCACTTTTCGCTGTTGGGGCGTGCCATTCTTCACCTTGAGCAGGAGTTTCATGATCTTCCTCCCCTTGTGCTCCTTTGGTGATAGCTGCTCCTCCACTTCCTCGTTCAGCAATGTTCCAAAGTACTGGTAATCCTCTGGCTTCATATGTGGCAACCCACCAGGCAACTCCTTGGGCACATCAAACTGCTGCCCACGGTTCTCCTCAGGGATAACGTAGAGTGGTGTAAACAGAGGTGTCGGTGTCGCGAGAAGCTTCCTTGCTGGCGTGCGTATGGGCTGATAAGAAGCCGGAGGCTGAAGAATCGTGTACCCCTCCTGCGGGAGCATGGTGTCAAGGTCCTCATCAGTCAAAGGCATGTTACGCACCTCAATATCCCTCTCCCACCGCAAAAGCTGGTACTGCTCCGGTGTCATTGGGCCACGAGCAATCTGGCTAGGTGACGGCGTGGCGAGGTTCACCGCGTCGAACGGAGTTGGTCCAGAAGCATAACCAGCAGGGGTAACAGCATCGATAGCACAAGGTGCTGTGTTCCCCACACCCGCAGGTGTCTCATCCCATCTTGATCTCTGCTTCTTGGGCGTTGGGGTGACAATTCCACCGGGCAAATTAGGAGTGGAATTCCACGCCATGGAGGGTCCAGGGGTTCCATCCGCATCAGCCATCCTCCCTGGAGTTGTGTGTCTCATCCCACCGATTCCCTCTTCGCGGAGGGTGCCGGCATCTCGGCACGCCCAGGCGTGGCGTCCCAGCACCAATCCCAGGAGTAACATCAGGGGCGGCGTCCGAATGCGAGGTAATCTTCGCCTTCTTGGCCCCAATAGCGGCGCCGCCATCCCCGTCCTGCGATTGGTCCCATCTGTTCCGCCGCTTCGTCGCGGCCGCGGGCTGGTTCTCGCGCATGGCATCGGCGTAGGTCCGCGTGGATGGGTCCGGAGTGGCCTCCGCGGCAGCAAAAGGGTCGTGGCGATCCGGCGAGATGCCGCGGATCAGGTGCCGGCGGTGGTACTCGCCCTCGCGGTCGATGATGCGGCCGGACTTGTTGGCGGGGAGCCCATCTTCATCCGTGCCGCGGGGGAGGCCCGAGGAGGTGACGGCGTGGCCCGAGTAGGAGGCGAGGCTGCGGGCAGCAGGGTTGACCTGCTCGGATGCGTCGTCGTCGTCCTCGGTGGTGGCCGCGATGGAGGTCTCGTAGCCGGCGAAGCGGTTGGGGTCGGAGGCGCCGCCTCCGCCGCCGTAGAGGTCGGTGTCGAAGGTAACGGAGGAGACGGAGATGGGCGCGCCGGCCGCTAGGGCTTCCTCTTCCATCTTACGGCGCTGCTCCTGCACGCGCGCTATCTCCTCGTCCATGGCCGCGAGGCGGGGTTAGGGTTCGGCGGGAGATAGGAGGCGGCGAGACGAAGATTTGGATTTGGGGAAGAAAATTCGCGCCCTCTATAAATTAGACTAGCACACGTGTCCAACTCCAACAAAATCTCAAACTCAAAGCAAACGGACTTCTCCTGTTCTTCATTTTAAGAGGAAACCGACTATAGCAAACCGCCTTGGCACCGGCCCAAGAATGACACCTGGGCCCTGTTTTTTTATTTTTTTCTGACAAATGACAAATGCTTAAATTCTCGTTTTCCGTAAGCACGTTTCCAAACTGCTAAACAGTGCTAAAAAAAATCAAATAAATCAATTTTTCAAGTTTTTAATAGTTAATACTTAATTAATCATGTGCTAATAATGTTTCTCGTTTTACCTGTGGCTTATAAGCCAAAAAAATAAGCCATCTTAAATACCGCATAATTTAGAAAACGTGCTCACGAAAAACAGGGAAAAAGCCAGCCTTTAAGCTGTTTAGAACTTAACCTTAGTTGAGAGATGTTGTATGAAAAGTTGATGGATGAACAATCTCCGGTTTGTAAGTTTATGGATGAATTTTAGAGTTTAATGAGAGTTGAACGATCTAGATTGAACCTTTTCCTTCTTAAAAGGGGGAAATTTAATTATTTGCTGCTCTTAAGAATCGGCATTGTTACCAACATTTCTATAGAATTGTCACTGGAGAGAGAGTTTTTTAAACAAGTTACCGCTTTCGCTAATATGGCATGCCAACTCACACTACTAGTGTGGATGAGGTGTGTCCATGTCCATTTTACCCCTTTGTGGACCCTATATGTTAGCCCCTCCCTCTTATCCCCTTCATCTCTCTCTTTTCTCTCTCTCTCATTCGTCGTCGCCAGTGGCGAATGGCGGCGTGGCTTGGTATGATGCCAAAAGAAAAAATATAGCCGACATCCTTGCGAACCAAATGGTGCTTGTGCAGTGGCCGAAAACTCGTCGGGGGTGAGCTTGAGCAGCAGCGCCCTTAGCTGTGATGCATATAGTGCTATGGCTAAGATTTGATGAAAGGAACGCATGCAAGACCACTATGAGATTTCTAGGAAGCTCACTGTGCCGCCCGCCGGGGGTGATAAGGGCCGATGAGCTCCAGTGGCGATTGGCGGCAACAATACCTGGGATAGGTTGATTTGGCAGCTAGCTGAGGATGGTTTGGACGCGATTCAACAGGTGAAGGCTCACCGGCTTAGCAAAAAATGATGACATGGCGGTGCTCGGCCGGAGATGAAGAAGACGGCATCAATCTCCCTCCGCTGTTGCTTCCAGCTAGGATGTAGGGAGAGTTTTGGAGCTGCTTTGGAGATGAGTTTAATGGTGGATAGGGGGCGTGAGATGGTCTGTGGCGGCCAGAAATGCGGCGCACCGCCATGGGTGGCCACAGCACACGTTCGGGGCACGTCATGACAAGGTCACGTTCCCTCGTGGCAGATGGCGCAGTCTCCTTCATGCGGCCAGTGAGGAAGTTGAGTGAGGAAGGAACGAGAGATGAAGGAGATAGGAGAGAATATGTGGGGTGTACAAGGTAAGATAGATATTGACATGTTTCATCCACACTAGCAACGTGAATTGACGCGCCATGTCAGCAGAAGTAACAAATTGTTAAGAAAAACTCTCGTAAAAATTATGTAGAAATATTTACGAGAGTGATATTTAAAGAGCGATGATTCTTAAGATCAAAAAATTGTTAAGAAAAAACTCTAGTGAAAAGTATGCTCTTTCCTGTTTTCTTCTACCTCCCCTCCGTGTGTCAGGACTATGCACAATCCGAACAAGGATTGGGATTGCCATGGCAGGGTCACACGGTCCCCATGCTGTCGCACGCCAACCTGCTACTGTAAGAACACGGTAGCGCGGCGCCCGCAGGAAGAAGGATCAATATGGTTTTAAAGTTGGAAGGACGATTTTTAGACTCCGATGAAAGTTGAATGACGTAAATTGGACATTTTCCTTTATTAAAAAGGAAATTGCTCCCTCTAGTAAAAAAATTAACGTTAAGGATATCGGTCAAACTTTTAAACTTCGATCAATAATTTCTCAAATTCTTCATTTAAAACAAAAGAGATTACATACATAGATTTATCTCGAAAAATATTATTGTAATATCCTGAATCTATTAGATTTTATAAGTAAACTTATTTTAATATAAAATTAATTATAAAAATTTTAAAATTCGACCAAATCTTGTTATAAATGACAAATATTTATAATGAGAGTGGGAGTACATTGGGCGGGTCCTTGACTCATTGAGCACTTCGCAGCTATGTTACCTGGATACTTTTAAGAAGTGATGTATCTCGTATCAGATACGTATCAGACACGTATCAGTAATTTTTATTTTTTTCAAAAAAATAAATTAAATTCAAGATACTTCTTGGATGCTTGGTCGATGCTTCGCCGATACTTCTAGCTTGGATGTCAGATATCATTATATATTTGAAGTAACTAGCACAATGCCCGTACTTCGCTACGTGTACATGATCATTACATTACATGCTAAATGGTCGCTACATGTAAAAAAAATCATTACATGTTAAAAGGTCTATTAAAAATACTTGGTATATAAACTTTTTTTCAAAGACATACAGAATAAAATCTTTGATGGAACTAAATGATAATCATTGTAAACCAAAAAAGAATATAGTATGTTTGAACTTGTGAGTTGTGGTACCAACAACCCCATCCCAAGTAGAAAGCAGAAGGGGGATACACACCCCTGCCAACAGAAAGGGCAACATTGGGCCTTCTCTTGCAAGCAGTGCAACTACGATCTCCATCCGACCTGTGTGTGAGGAATTAATTATGTAAATACCTGAGATATTATACTTCAAAGCTACATGAAAATAATGATCCATGCATTCAACAGATCTACTGATGTGGCGCTGAAAAAAATATTACTACCGGGTTCGACAGAAAATAGCTAAGGTTATGTTATCTGAATGCATGGGCTGTTTTTATGTACTACAGATAGAAATAAGCTGCTAGGTTTAAACATTCAAAGTTCCAACAACAATATACTATTATAAAAATATTCATATGACTGTATAATCATGGCAAAGGAGGTTTCAAGTATTTATGTAACCCAATGCACATGGCCATCTCACATAACTATCCATGCAGCTATTTTATCAAACACATAGGGTGCAAACATAATATCTATTTTTGCAAACATCAAAGAGAAGAACACCACAATTGCAATATATACCAGGAAACAGTACTACGACATGATAGATTCTGAACGGAGTATTCAGGCTTGAAGAACCTAAACAACGATCCAAAATTCCAAAGCGTTATTGCAGATATCATCTTGCTATAAGCACTTCAACTAATCAAATGTGGCCACAGCTGAAAACTCTCGAGGTTTCTCAACTGCAAGCCTGAAAAATCTACCTTTTCTTGATCCACGCATCTTGATCGATTCGGTAGGAAAATTGAGGAGCCACGCCGGGGTCGGAGCCAAGGTCGATGAGGCACCGATCTGGGCAAGCGAACCATGAACCTGGCCGGCAACCCAACCCAAAACAGAGAGCGAAAGCAGTCTGCCGTCCCATATATGGAGAGCGAGGTGACAAGTGGGATCTAGATAGTGATGATGGCAACGCCGTCCTCCCCGACCTCCATCTCTGTCCGCCCTTTCGCGGCTCCGCGATTGCTCTGGTGGTATAGGCTCCAAAGATCTCGCTTTTGGCTTCGCTGTTGCCCCGTTCTCGCCGCACCAAATCCGTTTCGAGGCACAGACGCTTAGCTTCTTTCGCTGCAGCCGCTGACACCGAGCTCGGTGCTGGGGGCAGCGCCGCCTCTCCTCCGTGCCCTGCATCCGCCGGCCGCAACGCCTCCGGTCCTCTCTGTTGCTGACTGCAACACCAAGGAGGTGAAGGAGAGAGGCACCAGTACCGGGAAGGAGGCCACCATGCTACACCAATCACCAGATTTGAGGAAGGACGGAGAAGAAAGTCTGGAGACCATCTCGGAGGTAGGTGCCTTGGCCGTCTCCCGAGGTCACCGCGGCCCCAGAGGTCGCTGCCTACGCTGCGTTTCACCAGCCCGTCTCGAATCCAGCACCCCCGAGCTTTGGAAGGCCAGATCTGGCACCGCCGATCTCGTCATGGCCGGATCCGGAGGGAGATTGCAAGGACAGCAGAGCTGATGCAGGCTCAAATCAGATGAGAAACGCGGAGGCAGATGGGAAGAGAAGGTCAGAGCCTTTGCCCGGAGTGGATCTGGCGCAAGCTAGGGAGGCGGCGGCGGACAAAGCGACGCTGGGCGAGTGAACGCGTGTGAGGGAGGGAGTGGCGTTGGACGGGACGGCAGGGGTGGCATTGGTGCGGAGCGACAGCGGCGACCCGATTCGCTAGCGGGGAAGAGAAGCACAAGTGGGGCGCCGGGGTGCAGGCCGATCCTAGCCGTCCACGTTAATCAATCGGACGGCGCACGGTCCAGGTACGGACGACGGACGAAAAAACGACAAAAATGCTATTCGTCTTCATAACACATCCAAAATTAAGGACGCGTTTGGTAGGGATTCTTGAGGGTGATTCTCACATCGGATTAATTGGAGCTGAGCCAAACGGGCAAAAAATCTCCCCGATTCTCAGCCGAATCGATCCACTGTGATTTTCAATTTTACACATGAATGGAGAACCAGGCAAAAGGTGGCTTCTTGTAAGAATCCAATGAACGAAAATTAAAAATTCCCATAAGAATTTACAAAATCCCCATAAAAATCAGAATCGCAAGATCAGAATCATAGAATCTGGAGCTCTACCAAACAGGCCCTAAGTTGATCACTTAACTACTACTACATCCAAAATATAAGACGGACATGTATTTAGATAAATTATTTATAAATTTTAACTAATAACTAAGGTATCAATATATTTATTTAGTAACATATAATTAATGCCATTAAATTTGTATCTCAAAATGCTTCGAATCAATGTTAATTTAGTAGTTGTTAATGCTATATTATGAAAGAACATAATTGTCAAAGTACAACGTGGAAGATTGTGCAAAAACTAACACAATTTATATTTTTGGACAAAGGGAATATGCTATTATCCTAACCGTGTTATATTTAAAACCTTAACCACATCTTTTATATTTAAAACCATAACCTTTTATTACTTCATGTTATATTATTTTTTAAATTTTATTTATTATCATACATATAGACGTATCTCCATATCCATGTTTCTGGAAATATAGTGTATCACCATGTCACGTATCCGTATCGTGTACATAGCTTCACAGAGAAATCACATCATCTAAACCACCACCGCTCATGCTTTTAACATGATGTAAGTGCACTTGAAAAGATGCAAGCGCATGAAGAAATACACGATACATGAATCCTATGCATAATAGACGCAAACACTTCCCTTTCAAAAAGAAAACGAGACGCTTAAAATGCTACTAGTATCATCCACAGATACACTTGCTTTATGTATGAAACTACGAAACTACATGTTGTAGTCCTGACTCCTGAATCAACCATATGACATTCAGATTGATGAAGTATTAGAGTAATTTTTTTCTTGCTGTTTGAAAATACTTTCTTCTATTCTGTGATATTGCTTATCTGGTCTCTAAAGTCTAAACCATACTTCATTTTGCACGTTCGTAAGCCTAGCCTTCCATCATTACGCACGTTCATAAGCCTAGCCTTCCATCAGTGCCAGTACTCAGAGTGTCAGTACTCACATTGCTTCCATTTTGAAGTAACGGAGCAGCCATACCAGACAAAAGGAAACATGACAATACCTGACGACAATCTGTTAAGATGGCAACATGCTGAGGCATTTCAGACGCAAAAACCGAGGGATGGATACAGCTTGCTACTGTTAAGCCAAAACAGTTTATAATACCTCCCACACCAGCTTATAATTCAAACAGTTTGCCCCTGAAACTATTAACCACCAATTTCGTTCATTGAACATCTCAAATAAACCCAACTAATTAGACAGGCAAGATGGAAACGTTCAGTAGTAGCTCGAGATACATAACACTGACAAAATAGATATTTCAGAGCATTAACTAGAGCAAAATCCAAAGACTACTGTCCTTGGAAGTGGAACACTTGCTTGGCACAAAACCATGGTCTTCTGAATGAAAAGCTCACACTCTAGTCACCCTTCCGGCGGAAGGAGCAGCCTCAGTGAGCCTGGCCTTTCTCCTGTCGGCTGGCAAAGGACAGTTTGGCAGCCTGGGCACACAACAACAGTCTGGGAGTGGCTGAACACTGTAGTTCTGCAATACAAAAAAATCATTTTGAATACGAGATTGGCAAGCTATAAAACAGGTCTAAATTATGGAGCCTACAAGTACAAATTTATCGTCCAAATTCATGCCAATATCATGATTCCTTTGACAATGAAGTCACAACTGTTTGCACATCACACTAACGAAGAATGCTACTTTACTTTTCGCAAAAGAAAATTCTAAAACGCTTGCAACACATAGCAGCAAATCAAGAGCCTTCGTCAATGGTTGCTAACTAGTCATACTTGAAAGTGAATGCATCTACATTGCAGCAGGGTGTACAAAATCAGACAATAACTAACATTCACCACCAACATATCGTAACTTTAGCATATCTCTACAGTAGATTTCACAAAACAGCATAAAATCGCAGACAGGTGGTAGAAATAAGTCAACAGGCTAACTGGGCTGCAGCAAGAGTAAGGTACCCAGGGACAGCTAAAGCATTCAAGTGGCCTAGCTAGCACGCAATCCAAATCGATAATGCTATCCTAAATTGCAAGAATCATACAGGCTCGAAGGTAGACTAGGGACAATCAAAGCACAGTAATGCAATTATTAGACCAAAATCAGACAGTTGACAGGAAATAGTTATTACATGTTGAAGCATCCCTGGCACTTGACATCCTGCAACACACGAGACAGATCAAACCAGAACTAGGTTAGGACCAAGTAAAACAAAGAAAATTTGGAGCGGCAAACTAAGACACACAGATAGGAGATGCGTGCGGACGAAAGGATTCATACCATGAAGAAGGAGTTGGGGGACTGCACGAGGCGCTTCTTCTTGTGCTTGAGCTTCTCGAGCTCCGCCGGAGGGTTGAGGAGGTCGATGTCGTTCTGCAGCACCTGCGCACCGCGTCAAAAATCCAAACGGATAAAAATTGGTCAGATCAGAGGTGCCGCCGCGAGGGGAGAGCACTCAAACAGTATGCGGCAAAGGAAATGAACGGATCGTACCATCTTGGCGAGCTCGTCGGCGGCTTCGCTGCTCGGAGGGGAAGAAGAAGCCCTAGGAGGAGGAGGCGGCGGCGCGGCGTGGACGAGAGTGAGCCGGAGGGTTTTGGGTGGTGGGCGTGGTCCGGATTTTATAGCTGTATCTGGTGAATCTGGGCCGTCTGATCGGGACGCGGCGTTATGTGGGCCTTTTGGCGAGATGGGCCTTTGGAGCAGCAGCTGAGCAAATTCTACTTGAGATTTGCAAAAATTTAAACCCATATAATGATGGGCTCCAAAGCAATTCTACTTGAGATTTGTGCACAAATTTAAGCCCATATAAATGATGGACTTATCCGCCCAGTGGACTTTGCCAAGTGCTAAGGCTTAGTTTGAAGTGAGTGAAAAGGAAGAAAAAGATCACGTTAAATGAGTGAGTTATTATTGCATGATTAATTAAGTATTAGCTATTGCAAATTTGAAAAATAGATTAATATGATTTTAAAGCAATTTTTAGATAAAAAGTTTTTATATAAAACACACCGTTTAGCAGTTTAGGAAGCGTGCTCACGAGAAGCGAGCGGGTTTTCACCCCCAACCCGTTGATTCGAACGGGCCATAAGCCCCATGGACAATGAAAAAAACAGAGTAAACGCTTTCTTGGTCATGCATGATGCAAATTTTTTTTCTTCCAAGCTTTTTACATGTGATTCGGATGTAATTTAGGTCTGAAAATGATGCCTTCTTCAACATTAAATTGCCTCTTTCCGACCGCTTTTGTCATTCTACTACAGAGAATTGATTAGAGGCTCCTTCAGGACTTTAAAACGCAAGAATGTCATGCCACAATAAATTCTACAAGAAATGAATCCGCAGGATATCACAAAAATGTTGTTTAGTAGCACGATGAAATTGAGCGATTTCATAGGAATTTCAATGGACTTTTTAGGAGTTATTTCTTTCCAAAGGACCATATAGAAATACTTTTCAATGAATTTCAATCCTCCTAAACTCCCCCACTTTAGTATACATGTTTCTCTTTGCCAAATATAACAACAAATTGGGTTTTATGGAAAAAAGGAACTGTAAACGACCTATCCTAGCTCATTTTAACTTTGGTCACACGGACAACACATGCAAGTTGGTGTAATAATTTATTATACCCTCCACACAAGTTCATATGCCTTAAGGTTGGTAAACTTGGTAGTAGCATGAGACAAAAGTAGGGCCAAGAGTAGGTGGTACTAGTCCAGGACAGAGGCCACAATGTATCTGCTGACGTTAGTAAATAAAGGTGGGGTCCGCTTAAAAGAAAAATCATCTATTCCCATCTCCCTATGACCATATGACCCTATTGTACTGCATCAATAATATAGTTTATTCCTTGTTGCCGGTAATAGCAGTGTGACCCGATTGTTATTTATCACTTCCAGAATGTTTCTTACTGGATAATAAGAATGTATTTAATGCCTTTTACCTAATTTTTTATCCATTGGGGATGCCATAAGCGCAACTTACTCTTTTGGAAGATTAAAGAATATATTTATCTAAGGCATTGCTCAGAAGGCCCACAATTGGCCGTAAGCACACTAAATTTACCTATTCCATCGGGGAAAAATGTGTCCTTGGATGGCCATATTTTATCCTACAAGCATTAAGGCCCATCTCTATTTGTGGCTTTGCCGCCGGCGCGGCCTTGATCCATGCTGATGCTACCGTCGGTCCGTGACCCAGCGTTATCCCATCATGGATCCACGTCACCGGCATCATCTAGGCCTTTCTTCATAGGGCAGGGCTAGTGTGCACACGTGGGTTGGCTAACCTGCACTCGCCGCAGCCGTACGGGGGGCAGACTCCCTAATCCGTCATTAAGCTTAAATTACTCCTCTAATCACCATCATTAGTACTTAATAATTTTTAATTATAAACTAATACATAAATAAGTAGAGTAAAAAATTTTAGATTTCAGTTGAAAGTTTCAAAAATTTTTAAATTTTGGGTATTTCAAATTTTGAGTACATTTTTTAAAATTCTTAGTTGATAGTTTTTAAATTTGAGTTGAAAGTTTCGAAAATTAAATTGAAAGTTTCAAAATTAGAGATGAAAGTTTCAAATTATTAGTATAAAGTTTATTTTTTTAATATTTTATTATGTTTTACTGTGCTTTATTATTTTAGTATAAAGCTTCCTCGTTCTTCGCAAGCTTATCAATTCCAGAGTCGCAAGCTTATCATTTCCATCATTCTGGTATCGGCCGAAATGGCTGGTGTCTTTCGATCACCACCTAAAATGGCTTGCAACGAGCGGCGTACCATTCAATTCCAAATACTTGTCCATCCTGGTCGTTACGATCAAATTTTGGCTGGTATCGACCGGCTTGTTTAGGTACCATTCCAAGCATGAGTGTTCTTCTATCAAATTTAGCTTAGTCAATTCTTAAATTATGTTTAGCTATCAACTTGTTTATCTTCGTATTTTCTCTTGTTACTACCATTTTTAATATAATTACATATGTAATTTTGGTGGAACTTTATACATTTATATTATCTTATAAAACAAGAGAACCATACACTGGGGTACTGGAACGTTCCATTATAATAGCCAAACCGGAGTAGCCGCCAAAGAATTGACAAGCTTGTTTTCTTTGTGGTGCTGCCGCTATCGCAGTCTTGCCCATCGATCGAGCCATTCATGCCTTCTCCAGAGTAAAGTAGCTGGTGACTGGGTCATCCTCGACTAATCTACTCATCCATACTACGCGCAATCTTCGATTTGCGGCACTGCCACCATATGATCTGCAGCAGTTTCAATTTTCAACATCTCGTAAGAGCAACGTCAAAAGAGTGGTTATTTTTGGCTCTCTAAATCCTCGTATAGCTAGCTAGCCAAAAAAAATTCCTCTACATATTTCCTTTGCACTCCAACATCCTCTCCATCTAAACTCTCTATTGTGACAGTAGGACCCATCATCAGTCGCTCTCCCCTTCTTCCTCTCCTTCTTTGCCAACCCTCCCCACGGCTCCACGCAACTTCATAATCTCCCCTCTCCCATGGCCTCACCTACTCTCTGTCAGTCCTCCACCACCGGCGAGAGGAGGCTGTCCTGATGACATCGCAACTCGGGGAAGGTGGAGGAGCTTGTTGGCGGCAAGGCGGCTGCTCAGGAGGCGGCGGCGTAGGAGGGGTCAGCGCTGGGGCGGAGAAGTCGGTGGCAATGGCTAGGGCTGGACGGCAAGCTCGCATCTCATAAGCTCGCTCGGCTCAGCTCATTTCAATTTCCTAAGGAGCCAAGCTGCCGTTTCAGCTTGTTTGTATTAACGAGCCAGCTCAAGCTGGCTCGCGAGCTAACTGAGCTGACGGTAGAAAAGAAGCAGGCAGGTAGTAGTAGCAGGTCGACAGTCCGATGTGATGGCCCAGGAGAAGGCCCAACCCAATAAGATGCCCCCCACATGTATCTGCATAGCCCCAACCCCCAAATCCCCTAACCCTACAACCACAAGTTCAGTTCAAACAACAGTACGACATCGCCGCTGCTTGCCTCTGCCTACATACTGTTCCCGTCGTCGCCACCTGCCTCCTTTGCGGGTGCACCTCCGCCACCCGCCTGGGCCTGTGCACCACCATCGCCTGGGCCTGTGCACCGCCACCATCATGGACAAGAATAATGAGTAAGCAGCATTGCCGCTGGCACCGCCAAGCTCCAAATCAAGGAGCAAACAGTTGAGGACCACAAGCCTACCGTCCTCATCGCCTTCAGCCTCGGTACGAAGGGCATCGACGTCGAGCAAGCTTGGCAAGGGTCTAGGCTATGCTGTGATTCCATCGGCATTCTCCTCTGCTTCTGCTGGTGCCTCCATATCTGTACAAAAGGTGTGTATCCAAAATCCTAAACCTTTTGCCCCTTCTGCTTGATCTGTTACTTTAAACTTATATGTGAAATGTGAGCCTTTTGCAGGAATTGTATGTTTTGTCGGAGGAAGAGGACGAAGAAGAGAATAGCTATGACCTAAATGATGAATTATCAGTAAGCATGCCTTTAGATAGTGGTAGAAGCGAGGGGGAGGGTGGAGATGAGGTGTCAAAGACAAAGAGAAGAGGAAAAATGGTCAAGGCAGTGAGAGGATGTGACGCCCCGCACTTTTAACACTGTAGATAGAAGTGCGAGACTTGGATTACTATTTAACGAATTCTCGTTTTGCTAAATAATAGTCCACATCAGAGATTGCAATAGAGAAATAGCTAGAAACTACCTTTAATTCGTACCTGGAAGTCTTAAGGTCATATACACCATCTTATACTCGCCATGTATAGAACCTGTACAAGGGATGTTATATAGCAAGAGTGAGCACTTTCGTGCTCAACAAGTCCATAATACAAATTAGGGATGCATGAATAATAATCTAATAATCTATACTCTATACCCTATATCCTACATCATCATAATCATTCATAATTCATCATTAGGTCTAAGTCGATTTTGTAAAAGAGGTTTCCAAAATGAAGTTATAAAACTAAATTACACTCGTAACATTGAATAGAGTTAATAGTAACTCCCCGTAGCCTCCAATCTAGGAGACAGGCATGAATCACGATTTAATTTAGCACTATGCAGGCTTGTATCACTTTACCCATAGCTACTTTAAACACGTTTAACTGTCACACTTCATGGTGTGCGACATCTTGCTAGAATACAAGACTTTTCCCCTATTTCCATTTACTACACTCCACGATTGTGTTAGGCCTAACAGCCCTCCACACCACCGCGCTAATATATGCACCTGGAATTCACTTCATTGGCATTCGATGGGTTTGTCATCGCCCATCCTACTACTACATACCCATGTGGAGTATAAGAAACTTTAATAAGGTACTAGGTCCCACCCGTCTTAAAACGGATCTATGGTCGACACGATTTATACAGTTCCTTGATACGAGTGAAGGGGGTGATTAGTCCTTATATTTGTAACCCAATGTAGAGAGACATCTAACCTGCCATTATCAATCATCACATCCCTGAGCTTCCCGTACCAACCATATTTAATATCCTAATGATCTCCATCATCATCAGTCTGTCAGTCATCTCATTATCCATGTTATTATTTCAGAAAATAATTTTCGATGCAACAATAGAAGTAGTAGTGTTATAAATTAGATTTTAATTGAAATAGAATCATCATCTATCAACATGATCAAAGAGAGACTTGCCTGAGTTTCCATGGCTGTAGCTGAAATGTATTTGGTATTGCCAAAAGATGTGTTACCGACTCTTGCCTCTTCGTGCATTCCGTTATATACATTGAGTTTTAACTATTTTTAACACTAAAAATCAATTAATCTACAAATATAAGTGCTCACAAATCTGTAGAAATTTTTATTACACCAAAACTTCCAGTTAGCATGTCCTAGCTAATTTACTTAAAACTATATTTGAACTAAAGAGCATTGAGTTACAGAGCCTTGAGTCCCTGGTGTATATTACTAATTTGCATCAAGCAAATAGCCTCACTAGTTTTCTCCACCCTTATCTCTATCGTACAGACCTGAGGCAGCTAGCTATTCCTCTTCTTGCTTTCTTCTATGGAAAATTTAACTATTTGCCACTCTTAAGATGAGCCACTCTCCAAATACCCGTTTTAGATTTGTCCTTACATAATTGCCATCGGAGAGAGGTGATTTCTTAACAATTTGCCACTTTTGTCTACGTGGCATGCCACCTCACCTTGCCAGCATGGAAGCAAGGGCGTGATGTCCATTTTGCCCCTTTGGACCCACGAGTCAGCGGCTCACTCCTCCCTCTCTGCAAAATGCATCTCCCGCTCCGGCGCTCGCTCTCCGCCACGGCGTTCACGCCTGTCTGGCGTTCCCTCCTCACAGCCGCTGCCCCATGCCCTCCTCCCTGGGGGATGATCCGCCATGCTACGGTGGTGCCCAAATCTCCATCGCCACGCGCGTCTCTTCTGCACGCCGAGCCCCCGCGCACCTCCTACCTCCTCGTGCCGGACCACCTAGCATTGATTACCAGCTTGTAGGTGGCGGGGTCGACGTAGCCGGGCATGGCCTCGTCGGCCGTCAGCAGCGATGCGTTGTAGCCGTAGCAGGCGGCGCCAGAGGGCTTCCACACGAGGGCCCTACGCTTCTCCCAACGGCGGCGGAGCCTCTCGGCGTCTTCCGGCACGAGGACGCGGCGGAGGCCTTGGCCATGAGCTGGCTGCTGATGAAGCGGTCCCCATGGGAGGGCGCGGTAGGCCTCGCACCGGCCGGAGGTGGCGGGGAGCCACATTCTTGGGTTCCTAGGTGGCATGGTCTACGCCACAAGCGGCGACAACCTCCTCCTTGTCGTATACATGGACGCCCGTGCTCTAGTCTCCATTGTCTCAAAGCTCATCGCCAGTGCTACTCGGGAAGGCGGCCTCTCCACGCTAATCACCGGCGCTACTCGGGGAAGCGACCTCACTGGCCTCGAGGCTGACGCACCGGAGTTTGTCCTTCTGGTGAGGAGATGAGGGAGGGGTATGGCTGACTTGTGTGTTCCACAGTTCTTTCCACGCAGGCAGCCACCCTAGCACGCCACGTTGGCAAAAATGCAAATTGTTAAGAAATTATCTGTCTCCGGTGGCAATTCTGTAAGAACAAATCTAAAAGGGGTATTTGGAGAGTGGCTCATCTTAAGAGTGACAAATAGTTAAATTTCCCTTCTTCTACAGGCTGCTACTGATGTCTATCTTCTTCCTCCCCAAATCCTCACTGTAAGCCTTCTACTGCTGCCATGCCGCCGCGGGCCACCTGCTGCTGTGCCGCCATCAACCCTAGGCGCTAGGCCGGTGACTCTCCTATTGTATACCTATGTCCTCCCCAGTCCACAGCTCCAAGGGGTGAATCCCCATGCCTAGGATGGAGCTCATGCCCCAGAGTTTCGGGCACACCGCCATGGTTGGTGCCCTCGAGGCTTGGCGCCACTAAGTGCCTAATTTGAGGTAGGTGCTCCCATTTCCTCACCTTCCAATTTGTCTGCTACTACTACTCCCTTTTTTTTCTAGCAAAATCTGAACTAAGTTACTAGGAAAAGACTCTTAGGTGTGGATATGGTTTAGGTTTGATTTACTAAAGGGTGTGGTGTTGTGGTAGCATGTGAGAATCACCTATTTCCTTCTCCTGGTTTGTGCTTGCCTGATCCCCATGAGCTCACAAGTATTTCCAACAGCAGATTCAACCCTACACGAACCGACAGCTCTCCCTCTTGCTAGCTCCCTTTTCCCCTCCTAGCCAAGCTGATGATGGTGCTGGTTAGGCAAAGAAGGTGAAGATGGAGAGGGGTTGGTTTGCTCGATGTGCTAATTGGTTGCAGGTGAGTGTTGTTCTCCTCCTATCTACCACACTTACTACTGTGATCCTATCTCATTTATTCACTAGGTTGTGGTAGGAATTGTTGCCCATGACTCTCCATGTGGATTTTGCACTATTTTTGTGGGTGTGTGTGTCACAAGCTCATTAGATGGGAATTTTAATCACTCCTTGCACTCTGTTCCTCTAGACCACACTTGACCAGATCAAAATTGTAGTTTTTTTTTGTAAAGCTTATGGCATCAGTGTGGCACATTTACATTGGCTATCTTAACTATTTCTTCTATTGGTTCTTGACTTCCATTTGGTGTTGTAAGACAGGTTAGTGGCTAAGTACTTAGCTGAATGATGCTACCCCATTACTAGCTTAAAAGTTTTGATCTACCCTTAATGGCATTGGTACATCTATGAGCTAGTAGGTGAGAAGTTACAGATTATGGGACGGATAGAAAATTTTAAGCTAGTATTGACCTTGTGTAGCTTATGTGGAAATGTTTATATATATTTGTATGTGTATTAATTTGTAGGCACTTGAACAATTATTGTAATACTAGAGGTAGGTGCCATGGCCATCTTTAATACCCAGAAATTCACAACCAGAATTCTGAAAATTCTTGTGTATTAAATCCCTGTCCAGGAAAGACAGGGTACACAAATACCAAGTTGTCATATAGAGTATGTCTTAATAACAACATAAAATTATCTTACATCGAATGCAGCAGAAAAAGCAAATTAAAACTATAAACAACTAGGCCACGCAGGGGCTTCCACTCCACAGGCAGCTTGACGGCGGATCCAGCCTACTCCTTCTGACAATCCTCGTTAGAGTAGAACTCCATCTCTGAGAGGGGGAAAGGGAGCAAGATTGAGTACCACTTACAGTACTCAACAAGTCACATCCGCAAACATACACAATGCATGGGAGACAAGGAAGAGGCTTTGGGTTCATTTGCATAAAGCAATTGCAAACAGTAGTAGTTTAAAAACGGGTGAAAGGTTGCTTAATTAAGCAATATTAAATCACCACTGATGAACGCTACACCACGTTGACCAGACCCAACCATCCATCCTATCCCTACACAATATTTTAAGTCAATTTATTATAGTGGGACTAATCATGGTAAGTCTTGACCAAACGCCCATAACCGTAGGCATAGCTATCCGAATAGTTTTTAACTCCGGCTAGAGGTGTTCAACTGTACCCACAAGAAATAGCCCCACACACATTCCTGTGTGCCGGCGTGTTACCACGACACCTACCGAGAGGCTGTGACAGGACCGTTCACGCAACTGCTCCCCAACCATCCACACCACGCTGAGGTTGCACCTGCTGACAGGGCACACTATTCGACCAGGCTACCCCCTTGCGCCACGATGGATCCAAAAGCTGATCAACCCAATCCCAAGCTGACCCAACTCCATGATGCCCATCCTCACCAACAGTGCCTAGGAGAGGGAGAAGCTATGCTACAAGCCCAGCCATTGCCCATGCTGGCTTGTGGTATGTAAGGTGAACTGCTCAAGGGGTTCCTGCGAACCGGTCCTTAACTGCCATGGTGCGATCAGCAAACCCATGCACCCACAGCCCACCATTAGAGTCATATTTTAGTTAAGTAACTATCCATGACCAAGGTTCCATTATTTTGACACAATGTCGAACCATAAGTAAATATGACAAAAATGCTATTATTTTTCCCAAGATGAGCTAGTTGATTCTAAGTATGGCTAAGCATTCTAGAAATATATCCTAGTCATATTGTTACCCAGGTTACAAAGGAGTAGGGGTCATCCAACTACGGTATTAGACTATATACATATAGGTCATATTCCCTTGCCACATGAAATAATAAAACATGCATGTTTATTTAAGTAAAGCAAAGCATTTGGCATAAATTGGGTACAAAATGATCAAGAATATGATGTAACTTGCCTTGCTCCGTATCAGAGCCAAACTTGACCGTAGGACCAGCCAAATGGAAACCCTGAGAGCCCTCTGAAACTTTCATTTGCATATGCTTTTTGCACATGGAGTTAATTCAGGAAAATTGGGAATTTGTTCTTGGATCGGGACAAAATCTTACTCTTTATTCGACCAAAATTTTTGAGTCAGGTCAAAGCTAGGGTAGAAATTTTATTCAAGGGGTTATGGCATATGGGTCCAAATTTTGGGAAAAACATTGGCTACTGGGGTTAGGTATGATTTTAAGCATGCATAAAATATTTTTACCTGCTTTGCCATTATTACGCAAAAATTAATTCGTTATTATTTGGTTCTGTTGTATTATTTCGTCGGAATTCTTAATAAAGTGTATGTACAAAATTATTTTATGCATAAAATTATTGTTTATTTTCAAATTATTTATTGTTCACCTTATTTGTTTCTGAGCATACATTGATTCCCCCTCCTTGCCTTCTATAGATAGACAGTCTCCCCAACCAGCGCGGTGCAGACATGGGCGGATTTATGGAGGAACTTCGTATGATGAGTTTCACTTTGGGGTACAGCCATGCCCCAGAGTACACTGCAGTGGAGCCTATGGAGGGTGAGCTCCCGCGCCAGGTTCGCTTGGAGCTGCCAGGCGAAATATACCTCCTACCAGCTATGGAGGTTGAGATCAGCGGGCGTACCTTCAACCACGCCTGCCAGGAGGCTACTTTCCGCCTGATTGGAGAGTTACGTCGAGGCATCACTCTACCCTCCGCACCACCGCCTACCGCTACCTCCCCTGCCGGGCGCACTACTAGGTCTACAGCACCTTCCAATCGGCAGACACCGAGAACGACACCGCCATCGTCCACATGAGGCGGGCGATGTGGGCCATGGACTACATGCACGCCAATTGGGTGTGTGCAGCCCACGATAGGGAGGATGCCAATAGGATGACCATTATGGGTCTCTAGAACAAGATTGACCGCCTGAAAAAGGAGGTTGCGGAGTTGAAGGGACAGCCGCCATTCGGTGGGGCCAGGATCCGTCTGACCCCGAGGAAGAGGACCCTTCCTCCGATGCATGTTCAGTTGGCCCCCAGGAACGGGCCACACGCACTGCCACCGGCAGCAGCGCCAGCTCCACCAGCACCAGCAGCGCCAGCACCCGCTCCAGCTCCAGCTCCAGCACCGGCACCGGCACCAGCACTAGCACCGACGGGCGGCATGATTAGCGCGTCGTCGAGCGACGGCAGCTCTCAGGGAGGCACCAGCATCCACGAGGGCTTCACTTCCACCGACGATAGCAGCTCCCTCAACGGATCCTGCATCTGCAGCGAGGCCAGTTCCTCGGCTCACGGTAGTGAGAACTACGTGAGTGGATCCAGGAACCGCACCGACGAAGAGGTGGGTGATGAGCAAGAGCCGGAGTACAACTCGGACGACCGTAGGAGCTGTTCGGAGCACTAGGCGCGCCGTCCTTAGTTTTCATCGTTTTCCTTAGTTTGATTTCATGATTAGTAGTAATGTTAGGATGTTTGCTTGGGGTTAGTTTGTGGCATACCATCTGTTGTGGTGTGTCCGCCTTAATTAGGAGTTGAACTGGTTTTCCTCATGTTTCCAGCTATGAATTTCAGTTAATTTAATTCAGTCACTTAATTACCACCTCTATTTCTGAGCCACCTGTTTTTCTCCTTCCCTCCTATTTCCATCTCCCCTTTCAGATGAACACCAGGAATGCTAACCACACCGCCAGCAATGCCAACGCAACAAATCAACAGGATGGGGTGCCATAGTACAACGGGACTCCCCAACACATGCCACCTCCGCTACCTGAGAACCCCACACTCGCCCAGGTTCTGGCCAACCAGAACAAGATGATGGTGATCATGATGTAGCAGATGCAGCAGAACAACTTGCAGCAGCACCACTAGCAACCTCACATCTCGGCCTTCGCTCCTCAGTCAAAGCTGCCTGAGTTCTTGAGGGTTAGGCCGCCAATCTTCTCTAGCACCACCAACCCCATGGACGCCAACGACTGGCTGTTGGCAATCGAGAAGAAGCTCAATCTCCTCCAGTGAAATGATCAGGAAAAGGTCGCCTTTGCAACACACCAGCTCCAACGTCCCGCATCAGCTTGGTGGGGCAACTTCCTTGTGGCCCGCACTGCTACCACCGAGGTCACCACAACTTCCAGAAGTCTCAAATTCCGGCAGGAATCGTGGCACAAAAGAAAAGGGAGTTTAGGGATTTGGTGCAGGGAAACAGGACCGTCACGAAGTACCTCCATGACTTCAACCACTTGGTGCGCTACGCGCTAGAGGACATCCGCACTGATGCGGAGAGACAAGAGAAGTTCCTGGAGGGACTGGACGATGAGCTGACCAACTAGCTTCTCTCCAGCGATTACCCTAACTTTGAGAAGCTGGTGGACAAGGCGATCCGCCAGGAAAATTAGCGCAACAAGATGGACCGCCAGCGGAAGGCGACCTAATTCCGAACCAACCGGGGGCAGCACTAGAGGCCAAGGGTGACGCTGGGGCATCAGGGTGGACCTTCCACCATGATCGTCCGACAGCAACGCCCGTTCCAACCAGGGCACTTTGGAGGCAGCAGCAGCAACAGCGGGCAGCACAACCGTCACCTTGCTCCGTGCCCACCGATGGTGACAGCGCAGCAGAGTCAGCCACAGAAAGACAGCGGGGGTAAGACCCTCATCTGCTTCAACTGCAATGAACCGGGCCACTTCGCCGACAAGTGCCCAAAACTGAAACGAATGGGACCTAGGCCCGCAGCTCTCCAGAACCCCAACGCCAATCAGCAGGTGATAAAGGGGCGTGTCAACCACGTATCCGCAGAAGAGGCACAGGCCGCACCGGAAGTGGTACAAGGTACGTTTCTCGTAAACTCAATACCTGCAACAATACTTTTTGATTCTGGTGCAACACATTCTTTCATATCCAAGAAATTTGTGGGAACACATGGGATAAAAGTAGCGGAACTTAAGATCCCCATGCGGGTTCATACACCAGGGAATCGCATGACCACAACCCACTATAGCCCTTCAGTGAGACTAGAAATCCAAGGATCACCCTTTCTAGCCAATCTCATCCTCCTAGAATCCAAAGACCTAGATGTCATCCTAGGAATGGATTGGTTGACCTGACAAAACGAAGTGATCAATTATTCCGACCGCACTGTAATGGTAACCAATTCGGAAGGAAAGGCGGTTATCTTCAAATCGCCAGTGCCACAGAGGCAGGAAGCTAGCTTGAATCTGGTCGCAGCGGTTGAAAGTGAAACGAAACCAGAGCGAAAAATAGAGGAAATCTCGCTAGTGAGGGAGTACCCGGATGTGTTTCCAGAAGATCTACCGGGGATGCCACCAGAAAGGAAAATCGAGTTCAGAATCGATTTGGCACCAGGAAAAGCACCAATATACAAAAGGCCATACAGAATGGCACCGAACGAGATGGCAGAAGTCAAGAAGCAAGTTGACGACCTGCTACAGAAGGGTTACATCCGACCAAGCACATCGCCTTGGGGTGCACCAGTCATCTTTGTGGAAAAGAAAGACAAAACAAAGCGGATGTGTGTGGACTATCGCGCACTAAATAACATCACTATCAAGAACAAGTATCCCTTGCCAAGGATTGATGATCTTTTCGATCAATTGGAGGGTGCTACTGTCTTCTCCAAGATAGACTTGCAATCGGGCTATCATTAGCTGAGGATCCAAGAGGAAGATATCTCTAAAATGGCCTTCACCACTCGGTATGGGTTGTACAAGTGCACTGTTATGTCCTTCGGACTGACAAATGCACCGGCCTTCTTCATGAATCTGATGAACAAGATGTTCATGGAGTTTCTGGACAAGTTTGTAGTGGTTTTCATCGACGATATCCTGATCTACTCGAAATCAGTAGAAGAACATGAGCAACATCTCTGGTTGGTTCTCGAGAAGCTGAGAGAGCACCAGTTATACGCCAAGTTTAGCAAATGTGACTTCTGGTTGAGAGAAGTGCAGTTCCTCATACACATCATCACCGCCCAGGGAGTTGCTGTGGATCCAACGAACGTGGAGTCTGTTACCAATTGGAAACCGCCCAAAACAGTGACACAAGTACGGAGTTTTCTTAGACTTGCGGGCTATTGCCGCTGGTTCATCGAGAACTTCTCAAGGATTGCAAGACCCATGACACAATTATTGAAGAAAGATGTGAAGTTTGTTTGGACGACCGAGTGCAACCGCAGCTTTGAAGAACTCAAAAGGAAGTTAGTTTCAGCACCGGTCCTGATCTTGCCAGATCCCAAGAAAGATTTCCAGGTATACTGCAACATTTCTCGCTAAGGGCTAGGATGCATGCTAATGCAAGAAGGCAGAGTGGTAGCCTATGCATCACGATAGTTGCGCCCCCATGAGGAACCTATCCGACACATGACCTGGAATTGGCTGCAGTGGTTCATGCTTTGAAGATTTGGCGGTATTACCTCATCGGTAACCACAGCGAGATCTATACGGACCACAAGAGTCTGAAGTATATCTTTACCCAGCCGGATCTGAACCTTTGTCAAAGAAGGTGGCTGGAGTTGATTAAAGATTATGATGTGGGAATACACTACCACCAGGGAAAAGCCAACATCGTGGCAGACGCTTTGAGCAGGAAAAGTTACTGCAACACCGCCCTAGTAGAGACGATGTGTAAGGAAGTGCAGCAGGAGTTCTAACGTCTGAATCTAGGTGTCGTTGACCCTAGATTCATGGCAGCCCTAGAGGCCCAACCCACACTCTTCGATCAAGTTCGCGAGGCACAAGCGAATGATTTAGAGATTAAAGAACTCAAGAAGAACATGAGAATTGGAAAAGTCTAGGGTTTCACGGAAGATGAAAACGGGACAGTATGGATGGGTGAACATTTGTGTGTCCCAGAGAGTAAGGAGCTCAAAGACTTAATACTCTGGGAAGCTCATGAGACTCAGTACTCCATTCACCCCGGAAGCACCAAGATGTACCAAGACCTCAAGACAAAGTTTTGGTGGGCCAGCATGAGAAGAGAAATCGCGGAATTTGTGGCACTTTGCGATGTGTGTCAGAGAGTTAAAGCAGAACACCAACGGCCTGCTGGACATTTACAGCCGCTCAGAGTCCCAAAGTGGAAGTGGGAAGAGATCAGGATGGACTTCATCATCGGTTTGCCCCGCACATCTTCAGGATATGACTCAATCTGGGTGATTGTTGACAGACTCACCAAGGTTGCTCATTTCATCCCCATGCATACAACATATTCGGGTAAAAGACTAGTAAAACTTTACATGGCTCGTATAATGTGTCTACATGGAGTACCCAAGAAGATTGTATCCGACCGTGGTAGCCAGTTCACTTCCAAGTTCTAGCACAAGTTACAAGCAGAACTGGGAACTCGACTAAACTTCAACATAGCTTATCATCCACAAACCGATGGTCAGACTGAAAGAGTCAATCAGATATTGGAGAACTCGACTAAACTTCAGCATAGCTTATCATCCACAAACCGATGGTCAGACTGAAAGAGTCAATCAGATATTGGAGGATATGCTACGAGCTTGTGCATTGGACTTCGGAGGGACTTGGGACAGGAGCCTGCCTTACGTGGAGTTCTCATACAACAACAGTTACCAAGCCAGTCTGCAGATGGCCCCGTTTGAAGCTTTGTATGGCAGGAAGTGCCGTACACCCCTTTTCTAGGATCAGATGGGTGAACGCCAGGTATTTGGAACCGACGCACTCAAAGAGGCAGAAGAGAAAGTGGCTATAATACGGGAGTGCTTAAAGACAGCTCAGTTCAGACAGAAGAGTTACGCCGACAACCGTCGCAGAGATCTAAGTTTCGAGGAAGGAGACTATGCGTATCTTCGTGTCACACCACTTTGAGGAGTACACAGGTTTCAAACAAAAGGGAAGCTAGCACCTTGTTTCGTGGGACCCTACGAAGTGCTAGCTAGTAAAGGCAAAGTTGCATACCAGTTGGATCTGCTAGCCTCAATGGCAGGTATACACGACGTGTTCTACGTGTCACAACTGAAGAAATGTCTAAGGGTACTAGTAGAACAGGCCGATCCGGAGCAGATCAAGATCCAGGAAGACCTCACCTATGTGGAAAAGCCAATTCGGATCTTGGAGATTAGTGAAAGGAACACCCGAAGCCGGGTGATTAGGTTGTGCAAGGTACAGTGGAGCCATCATTCAGAGGAAGAAGCCACATAGGAACGAGAGGATGAATTGAGGTCCGTCATCCGCACCTCTTTGCCAGCACGTCTGAATCTCGAGGACGGGATTCCGTTTAAGGGGGCTAGGTTTGTCACACCCTGATTTTTCCCCCTTAAATAGAGCCACACAAAATATATTAAATAAATAGCCCCAAGAAATTATTTTAAAAGGCCAAGTGAATTAATTAAATGAGACAAATGCAAAATAATAAATTATCAGGGCTAAGAATATTTTTCCCATATTCTCCTTGCCAAAATACACTAACAGGATTTTTACTGGAATTTTTAAAGCACTGGAAGCAATGCTAATAAATCAAAACAAATTATCAGAATTAAAATCCATCTAGAAATTCTCTTTTTCCTTTTCCTTTCCTTCCTTTTCCTCTTTTTCTTTTTCTTTCTTCCCGCTGGGCCGCAGCCCAGTTCTGTGTCTCGGCCTGCCACAGCTCACGTCGTCCCCTCCTCTCCCTGCTCCTCCTCACTGACTGGCCTGGTCTGGCTGCTAGCCGCGTCACCACGCCTGCTGACATGTGGGGCCATGACCCACATGTCGGACCCATCTTCAACCTCCGGCCGACTCGGCCGGAGGGGATCGGCGTTCCCTGGGCGTCGAATTTTGCCTGTCCCCGCTCCCCGCGCCTCGGCCCTTGATTAAAACGACGCGGACCGAGTCCCCGCCCATTTCCTCCACCTTCTCCGCTCCTCTCGCCCATGACCGCGGTTGAATCGCGCCCTCTAGCCGCCACGGCCGCCGCCCCACGCCCCCGAGAAATTCTGCCAACTTAGCCACGAACTCCCTCAGCCGAGTACATATAAATCTTCCCTATGCCTCGCTCTCACTTTCCCCTCATTTGCCCACGCCTGCCGAGTACCCAAACCCCCTCCGCGCCAAGCTCCCTAATTGCCGCCGCGCTCCACCGACTCCAATCACACGCTGCCGCTGCTACAGCAGTCACCGACTACCGCACTCGCGCTCGGTAGCCTCGCCGCACCCCGCTGTGTCTTGTTCCACCATCGGTCGTCTCGGATTCCCATCGGAACTCCATTCTCTCCATCACCCCGTTCGGTAAGCCTCTTCGCCAGCAGTCGGCCACGGGTTTCCGTCGACCCACTCGGCCTTTTTCCCTCCTAACACATTCTACACCTTTGCCAAGTCCTCCCGCACCTCATTCGCACCTCCGTCATTGCTTTGAGCCACCGGAACGCCGTCATCATCAACATCCCGAACCTTGTTGCCACCAATCCTCTCTGCTCACCGCCGTTCGCTGCTATCCGTCGGTCGCTGCACCTCGGTGAGCACTCGGCTGTATTCCTCATCTCCTCCGCCGCTCGCTGCTGTCCTCCGCCCTGCTGGATGGTCGCCAGTGGCGACCATTGGGCTGCGTGTGCCATCGCCGCGCTGCGCGTGCCGACGGGTCTCGTTCCCAACTTGGTCTGAGCTGTCCGATCTGTCTTGGCATATCGGGGCCGCTCGGGTGTCTATGTCCACGGTCGCACGCGCGTGGACTGCGTCTACCGTGCACTGCCCTCTCTTGTGCCACTGACCCGTGGATCCCACTTGTCGGCGCCGGTTCCCCGTGGTCCGCTGACGCATTAAATCCTTGTTAATGCATAATAAATCGTTTAGAAGGTTTTTTTGCATAGGAAAAACCATAGTAAAACTTCTAAAATTTATAACTAATTCATACGAACTCCGATTAAGTCCATTCAAATTTCATTAAATCCAGAAAAATATCAAGAATCCATTAAAATACTTTTAACTCTTGTTTGACTACCCACATGTACTGTTTTTAATTGTTTGTGTGTGGTTCGCTATAGAATCCGACGCCGTTGACGCTCCCGTGTGCTACGAGGTTTTAGCCAAGTACGTTGAGCCAGAGCAAGGCAAGTCGCATCGTTTCCTCGATCATTTTGTACCCATTTATTGCAAATGATTTGTTTTAAATTAATAAACATGCATTATTTCATTATTTCATGTGGGAAGGGCGATCTATATAAATGCAATTTTAATTGCTATGACCTGTTTTCCTCCTGTATACCTTTGTAGCTGGATAATAATATGACTAGAGGATGTGATTAGGATGCTTAGCCATGCTTAGAGACTATTAGCTCACATGGGGATTTAAATACTTTAATTTACATTTATGGTTCGACTCGTTTTGTAAAATGAAACTTTGGATATGATGAGGTTAAATTACTAAAATTTGACTTGAATGGTGAGCTATGGGTGCATGGTTTTGTTGGTCGCACCCATGGTAATTAAGGACCGGTTCACGGGAACCCCTTGGGCAAATACTCATACATTCCACAAGCCAGCGTGGGCAACAGCTGGGCTTGTAGCATCTCTTCTCCCTCTCCTAGGCACCGTTGGTGAGGATGGGCGTGATGGAGTTGGGTCGGCCCGGGGTAGGGTTGATTGGCTTCTGGATCCATTATGGCGCAAGGGGGTAGCCTGGCCGATGTGGGGTGTCCTGGCGGCAGGTGCAACCTTAGCGTGGTGTGGATGGTTTGGGAGAGATTGCGTGAATGGTTCTATCACAGCCTCTCACGGGGTGTCATGGTGATGCGCCAGCACACGGGAACGTATGTGGGGCTGTGTCTTGTGGGTACAGTTATACACCTCTGATCAGAGTAAATCTATTCGAATAACCGTGCCCGCGGATATGGGCGATTGGTCAAGACTCACCGTGATTAGTGTCACCCTTACTTAATTAACTTGACTTAATGGAACTGGTATAGTTCAGGTGGATGGTTGGGCTTGGTTAACGTGGTGTAACGTTAATCAGTGGAGGATTAATATTGTTCAATTAATCAACCTTTTACTGTTTGCGAACTACTGTTTGTAATTGCTTTTACGTAAATAAACCTCTAGCCTATCTTTGTCTCCCATGTATTGTGCATACTTGCGGGGTGTAATTTGTTGAGTACTGTGGGTGGTACTCAGTCTTGCTCCTTTTCCCCCTCTCAGTGGTGGAGTACATGTCCAACGAGGATCAGCAAGAGGACTAGGCTGGCTCCGCCGTCAAGATGCCTGTGGAATGGAAGCCTCCGCTTGGCTAGCTGTATATAGGCTTTACTTGTTTTTACTGCTGCATTTGTATACGACAATTTTATTTTGTTTGTAAGACGCACTCTGTATGGCAACTTGGTATTGTGTACCCTGGCTTTCCTGGACAGGGATTTAATACACAAGAGTGTTCAAAATTTCGGTGGTGAATTTCTGGGCGTTACACTCTGGCTCTGCAACTTCGGCAATGACCTCGTAGTACATGGGAGGGTCAGAAACATCGGCTTCTACGACATTCAAAGCACAAATAAATAAAAACAGTACATGAGAGCACCGAAACGGGAGCTAAAACTATTTTTTAATGGATTTTTGGCATTTTTCTGGGTTTAATGAAATTTGAATGGAATTAATCGGAGCTCGTATGAATTCGTTATGAATTTTCAAAGATTCAGTGTGTTTTACTATACAAAAATAAAACATTATTGATTTATTGCATATTAAACAAGGATTAATGGCGTCAGCAGATCGGAAGACCGGTGCCGACAGGCAGGCCCTACCGGTCAACGACTCACAGGTCGACGGCGCACAGTGGACTGAGTCCACGCACGTGCGCTGCGGGCATGGGCGCGCGGACGGCCCCGATCTGCCGAGGCAGATTAGACGGCCCAAAGTGAATGGGGCAGTGCCCCATCGGCGCGCGTGGCATGATGGTCGCTGCCGGCGACCATCCGACGCAGCGGAGAGCAGCGGCGAGTGGCAGGGGAGATGGAGAAGTGGATGGGTGCCTCACCGTGGGTTGGCGGCGACGGGAAGGCGGCAAACGACGGCGAACAGAGGTGAAAGGTGGCCAGGTTGTTCGGGAGGATGACGACAGAGGGGCGGACGTTGACGAGTAGGTTCGGGCGGAGGTGAAGAAGGGTTAGGACGGGCAAAAGAGCAAGAGATGAGGTGGGAAACCATGGCCGAAAGCCGGCAGCGGTACCTACCGAGGACCCGTGACGATGATGAAGGGGATCTAGCAACGAAGCGGAGCGAACGGCGGCCGAATGAGGTGTGCCTGGGACGGCTGCGGGAGATCGAGGCTGTGCCGATCGGATTTTGGCAAAAACGTGGACGACGGCCGTGGCGGTGTGGGGCGAAATCCACCCGGGGACATGGGCGAGACGGGCAGAGATTGTGGGGAAAACGCGCAGGGAAGTGGGGAGGTCCGGGTCGGCTCCAATTCGAACGGAGGGCGGATGCGAGAGGGACTGAACATACGCGGGAAATGACGGCGGTGTGGATCAATCCCCTTAGGCCAAATCAGCCGGAGGTTGGGGACAGATCCGACATGTGGGACCCCGGTCCCACATGTTGGCGGGAGGGAGAGAGGGGTGGCCGCGCGGGCGGCTGCCAGCCAGGGAGGAGTGCGGGCTAGGCCGCGGCAGGCCGTGCGGGTGGAAAGAGGGAAGTGGGCTGACGGCCCAGAAGGAAAAAGATAAAAAGATAAAAAAGAAAAGGAGAAAAGAGAAAGGATTTTCTCGAGGGATTTTTGAGTGGAAAATTAATTCTGATAATGTGTTTTGATTTATTAAAAATATTTCCAATGCTTTAAAAATTCCAATAAAAATCCTGTTAGTGTATTTTGGCAAGGGAAATACAAGAAAAATATTCCCAACCATGGTGAATTATTATTTAATGTTTTCATCATTAATTATTTTCTCTATTCTTAATTGAATATTTTCTTTTAGCATTTTCTTTGGTAAATTTTTGTGTGGCTCTATTAAGGGAAAAAATTCAGGGTGCGACAAACCTACCCTCCTTAAACAGAATCTTGTCCTAGAGATTCGGGCCAGGTACGGACTACAGATGAAAAAAGGCAGAAACTCTATTCGTTTTTATAATAGTAGAGATGAAAAGCCTAAATCAAGTTGATCACTTAACTACTACTACATCCAAAATATAAGACGGACATGTATTTAGATAAATTATTTATAAATTTTAACTAATAACTAAGGTATCAATATATTTGTTTAGTAACATATAATTAATGCCATTAAATTTGTATCTCAAAATACTTCGAATCAATGTTAATTTAGTAGTTGTTAATGCTATATTATGAAAGAACATAATCGTCAAAGTACAACGTGGAAGATTGTGCAAAAACTAACACAATTTATATTTTTGGGACAAAGGAAATATGCTATTATCCTAACCGTGTTATATTTAAAACCTTAACCACATCTTTTATATTTAAAACCATAACCTTTTATTACTTCATGTTATATTATTTTTTAAATTTTATTTATTATCATACATATAGACGTATCTCCGTATCCATGTTTCTGGAAATATAGTGTATCACCATGTCACGTATCCGTATCGTGTACATAGCTTCACAGAGAAATCACATCATCTAAACCACCACCGCTCATGCTTTTAACATGATGTAAGTGCACTTGAAAAGATGCAAGCGCATGAAGAAATACACGATACATGAATCCTATGCATAATAGACGCAAACACTTCCCTTTCAAAAAGAAAACGAGACGCTTAAAATGCTACTAGTATCATCCACAGATACACTTGCTTTATGTATGAAACTACGAAACTACATGTTGTAGTCCTGACTCCTGAATCAACCATATGACATTCAGATTGATGAAGTATTAGAGTAATTTTTTTCTTGCTGTTTGAAAATACTTTCTTCTATTCTGTGATATTGCTTATCTGGTCTCTAAAGTCTAAACCATACTTCATTTTGCACGTTCGTAAGCCTAGCCTTCCATCATTACGCACGTTCATAAGCCTAGCCTTCCATCAGTGCCAGTACTCAGAGTGTCAGTACTCACATTGCTTCCATTTTGAAGTAACGGAGCAGCCATACCAGACAAAAGGAAACATGACAATACCTGACGACAATCTGTTAAGATGGCAACATGCTGAGGCATTTCAGACGCAAAAACCGAGGGATGGATACAGCTTGCTACTGTTAAGCCAAAACAGTTTATAATACCTCCACACCAGCTTATAATTCAAACAGTTTGCCCCTGAAACTATTAACCACCAATTTCGTTCATTGAACATCTCAAATAAACCCAACTAATTAGACAGGCAAGATGGAAACGTTCAGTAGTAGCTCGAGATACATAACACTGACAAAATAGATATTTCAGAGCATTAACTAGAGCAAAATCCGAAGACTACTGTCCTTGGAAGTGGAACACTTGCTTGGCACAAAACATGGGTCTTCTGAATGAAAAGCTCACACTCTAGTCACCCTTCCGGCGGAAGGAGCAGCCCTCAGTGAGCCTGGCCTTTCCTCCTGTCGGCTGGCAAAGGACAGTTTGGCAGCCTGGGCACACAACAACAGTCTGGGAGTGGCTGAACACTGTAGTTCTGCAACACAAAAAAATCATTTTGAATACGAGATGGCAAGCTATAAAACAGGTCTAAATTATGGAGCCTACAAGTACAAATTTATCGTCCAAATTCATGCCAATATCATGATTCCTTTGACAATGAAGTCACAACTGTTAGCACATCACACTAACGAAGAATGCTACTTTACTTTTCGCAAAAGAAAATTCTAAAACGCTTGCAACACATAGCAGCAAATCGAGAGCCTTCGTCAATGGTTGCTAACTAGTCATACTTGAAAGTGAATGCATCTACATTGCAGCAGGGTGTACAAAATCAGACAATAACTAACATTCACCACCAACATATCGTAACTTTAGCATATCTCTACAGTAGATTTCACAAAACAGCATAAAATCGCAGACAGGTGGTAGAAATAAGTCAACAGGCTAACTGGGCTGCAGCAAGAGTAAGGTACCCCGGGACAGCTAAAGCATTCAAGTGGCCTAGCTAGCACGCAATCCAAATCGATAATGCTATCCTAAATTGCAAGAATCATACAGGCTCGAAGGTAGACTAGGGACAATCAAAGCACAGTAATGCAATTATTAGACCAAAATCAGACAGTTGACAGGAAATAGTTATTACATGTTGAAGCATCCCTGGCACTTGACATCCTGCAACACACGAGACAGATCAAACCAGAACTAGGTTAGGACCAAGTAAAACAAAGAAAATTTGGAGCGGCAAACTAAGACACAGATAGGAGACGCGTGCGGACGAAAGGATTCATACCATGAAGAAGGAGTTGGGGGACTGCACGAGGCGCTTCTTCTTGTGCTTGAGCTTCTCGAGCTCCGCCGGAGGGTTGAGGAGGTCGATGTCGTTCTGCAGCACCTGCGCACCGCGTCAAAAATCCAAACGGATAAAAATCGGTCAGATCAGAGGCGCCGCCGCGAGGGGAGAGCACTCAAACAGTATGCGGCAAAGGAAATGAACGGATCGTACCATTTTGGCGAGCTCGTCGGCGGCTTCGCTGCTCGGAGGGGAAGAAGAAGCCCTAGGAGGAGGAGGCGGCGGCGCGGCGTGGACGAGAGTGAGCCGGAGGGTTTTGGGTGGTGGTGGTCCGGATTTTATAGCTGGATCTGGTGAATCTGGGCCGTCTGATCGGGACGCGGCGTTATCTGGGCCTTTTAGCGAGATAGGCCTTTGGAGCAGCCAGCATGGTTCCACTCAGCGAGCTGGCCCCTCCAGAGATAAATTTCGCTAACCATCGGTTCATAATATGGCATGCACCGTTTTACATTTTGTTGACGCTAAAAACAGCCGGGGGCTGACGATCTGGTTCGGCGTCTATAGACACGCGAAGGCCTGGGAGATTTGCTTAACTCCAGTGTAGGTTCTAAATTTGAGGTTCACGAGCGTGCCAGTCAATTTGACCCAGCAATTGACAAGGAGATAGAAAAAATTAGATCAGTGATTCAATCGGCCGATAAGAATCCTTCCAGCCGATTGCCGATAGAACTTGTATACTGGAACATCGGCTGTAAGCCGATGTAAAATAAATAGGCAGAATAAATGAATTGACTAGTCTTCAGCCAATTGCAATAGTGATTGTTAGCGCTGCACCTATAGTACTGCCCGCGCCTGTACCCGGACCCTCGCCCATGCCCGCGCCCAGGTTCTCACCTGTGCTCGCGCCCGGGTCCTCGCGCGTGCCCAACTACCAACAACACTTGCGCATCGGCTAAGAAGCCGATGATAGAATCGATGATAATGTAAGCAAATAAAAGCCAACCGACTGCCAATAGAACATGTGCATCGGCTGGAAAGCCGATGATAGTGTAGATAGTTGAAATAATAATCAAGACAATGCAGTCGGCTTTATATAGTAAAAGATAACTTATCGGCTATACATCCCGATAAAACGCTTGCATAAAAACTATCGACCTAGTAGGAACGATTTATCACTAGCAGTTTAGTAGGTCGGTCCCAACCGATGCAGCACAAACTGATGATAAATTGCTCCCAGTAAGCCGATACGATCTATGCATGCGTGATGTGATATATCCACTCGGACTAAGAGATCAAACTTAACTGATGTAGCCGTAGACAGAATAGATACACCGTGGTAAGCCGACTACCGTAGATCAGCTAGAATATCAGGCCTAACCAAGGAAGTCCTAGCCGATAAGGTAGTCGGGGTAACGAGACTTACCTTCTTGCAGGAGTTCAGATCTAACCAATGCAGCCCAGCTTGAGAAGCAAGAACCCGTCGAAAAGGGTGGCGATGCGCCGAAGTTGTATTGATCTGTGAGATATTTTACATGGTCCCCGGGCATACGTATTTATACCCCGAGTTGATACAGTCCTGATCGGATACGAAACAGGAGTTTCTTAACTATAAAAGGAAAATTAACAAGTTCTGATCGGACACGAGATCAGGTTTCCTAAAAAATTATTAAAACTACCTAATTAATAGATAAGGTAATTAACTGCCATGTCGTGGTCTTCACGATTCCTTTCCAAATTCGGGCTCTTCTGGATTAGCTTCCATCGGCTGATATAGCCTCTTTCCTTAACCGAACCTGATAACGAACCGTATCAAATTTTGACGTCAACACATTCGTATGCTTCCGTGCAGCTTTCGCTACACCGTATCTAGATCCCTTCGGAGCTGGCACGTCCGCGCAGGGACCGTACCACATCCAACCACACGCGCAGCAGGGCATGACCATCCCCCGGGGCCACCACAGGAGGTCCTTCAGGTTAGATCAAAGTTTATTTTCGCCTTGCAAAATTAAACTTTGCAATTATCAATATTTTTATGCATAGGGTTCCACTCTACAGCGCGGGGATGTTTGCTGGCGCTGGCTCGTCCGCGCAGGGTGCACGCGGCAGCGGTTGGGTACAGGATCCTTTCGAGGGGGACGACTTGGAGGACGAGGACGAGGAGATCCACGAGGTACTAAATACCTCGTAGCTCAAAGGAGCTCCACCACTGCAGACACAGGACCCACCAGCTGGCACACTCGTGCAGGCGACCCGCGCTGGCCGTGCTGTACCACCAGACCGGCTGACGTATTCCTAGGGGCAGGTGCGAGCGCAAGCTAGGAGGACGAAGAGGGCTAGAGGTTACGGTCAAGGCCCATAGTCCATTGTACCAGTAGTACTTTGCCTCTTGTATATCGTGTTTTATTAATTCCACATTTACTAAAGAAACCCCTCTTGATGAAACCCCTTTTTGCAACTTGAGGAATGAGTTCAATGTCATAGATATCTAAAATGTCCCTTGATCTCTTGCATTGTGCTCGTTTTTGGTGATTCTCTTTGCCTTTGTTTCTTTGGTTTCTCTCTTTAATTTGTTGTTCTTTTTTTGAAAATAGGGAGTGTTGCACATCTCATATGTGTAATATAACCTTTAGAGTGTAAACAAATTGATGAAAGTGCTAGAAGAGTGTTCAAAAGGCCTAATTTGACCTAAGTCAAAAATTTGTCACAAACTTTGTTTGTTGAAATCTACCGCTTAGAAAATGTTTCACATTGTATCTTATATGTTTTCCAAGCTTAACCTTGAAAGAAAAATTAATTGTAAATAAAATTGCCTTCTTACCACTTTTTGGAAGAAAGTAGAATCTTGTTTTTGACCAAATTGCCCTAAATCTCCAAAATGAGTTCGAATGAGATTTTGAAAAAGCTTCCAAACCAAAAATGCTAGACTTGACTATTTCAAATGTTTTTGGTATTCAAACTTCTCGCAAAAATTTGATCCTTCAAAAGTTATTTGCTTTCGAAATTCAACCAAAAACTATCATAAACCATAATACGACATTTCTAGCACTTAAGTGAGAATTATTGTAAATTCCGTAGAAAATCTCAAATATATGGAAATTGTCAATGTTTGAGCTCACACATTCAAATGGTACCTTTGTGTCATCTTGTTTTTCCCCGATATCTTAAAAACCTAGTATTGTGACTTTTGTTTGCGGGGATCTGCCTGTGCAAGGGCTAGAGCCCGGCAGATCGGGCACAGGCGGTCTGACCAGCGCTATATGAGCGGTCCGACCGGCCTGATGCCTGCGGTCCGACCGGCCTACGGTCCAACCGCCAAAGTAGGGCCGGTTTGACCGCCCTTGGACTGAACAGTAAGTTTTAATTATCAAATCCTTTTCTTTTACACTAATCCTCGCTAATCCTTTTCTTTGTCTCTTTCTCAGTCAATGGCTCCTTCTTGCAAGAAAATTACGGAGAGACGCTCCAAGAAGCGTCATGATCCCGTCATTTCATCAGAGGAAGAAGAGATGGAGAATGAGGATTATGTGATGGAAGAGGAAGAGGAAGAGGAAGAAGACCATCAAATAGATGAGGATGAGGATGAGGATGATGATGATGAACAGCCTATTTATCCTCGAGGTGACCCAACCGCTCCACCTCCTTCGGTCTATTATTCAATGCCTACTCAAGTGGATCAAACTATCAACTTCTGAGTACGATTGAACAACCCTACGGAGTACATGCTTCTTAGGGATCATGATCAATTCAACAGACCTAACGACTCGAATGATTGAAGGTTCCACACAAACTTTCAGAAGAAAGTATTTGAGAAGGTCTACACTTCCACCAAGCCCTTTGCTGATCATAAGTACATTGTGTGGAAAGAGACAAACAAGACCTTGCAGTTTCAAGGGCTGCATAATCTTTTCTGGGAAGTAGGAATTGATAAGTCTGTTGCTATCCATTAAGATTATGACCCCGCTCTTATCCATCAGTTCTACTCCACTATTTGGATAAATGAAGATTTCACTCAGATAAAGTGGATTAGTGGAGAGCTTGGGTGTGTGGCAACTAAGCGAGAGTTGCAAGAAGTGTTGGAGCTGAGATATCTTGAGGGCACATGGCTTCACTCCGATCTACAGTACTCTCCAGTGTCTATTCAAGAATAAGCTCAATTCTATGACACAAGTGTTCATTGCACATTTAGAACAGTCACTGGATTAAAAACTGTGCCAAGTGTGATCAACCGGATTGTCAGAGCTTCTATTTTCCCAAGGTGTGGCAACAAGGATGCCATTCGTGGTATCACATGGCATGTGATCAGAGCTATCATAAGTGGAACTCGGTTTGATGTCGTTGACCTTATTCTTAGAGAGATGCACATGCCAAAGAACACCCTTGGACAAGGTATATATTATGCTCCATTCATAATGAAGCTTATCCTTGCAAAGTGTGGAAAAATGGGCAATAGAACATCTCGCCATAAGGAGTATATGCCCCGGCTTCCACCAAATGCTCCCTCCGGGCGGTGCTTTGAGAGCGGTCAATCTTCTCGTTCCGCTCAACCTTAAGGGCCTTCTTTTCATGATCATCCTCCTTCTCCGCCGCCTCCACAGGACTTTGGTCAGTTCTTCTCTCCTCAATATGCATATTTTGGGATGTAGCCAATGGAGTATTTCAATCCGGTTATGGGAGCTCTCAATGCCCTAAATGACAGCTTCACTCGTATGAATACCGGATTTGAGGAGATGACTCAATAAGTGAGAGGCTTATCCAGTAATGTTCGAACTGTGCAAAATTCCATTGATCGTGTTGAAGGTCGCATGGATGGTTTCGAGCGACGTATGAGGATTGTAGAGACCTCCCATCTGGTTGTCTACCATCATCGTCGCAATGCGCCTTCCTCCCCTCCTCCTGAAGATTGAAGACCCTTTTGTTATTTGTCAGCTTTCTTGTAATAGGATAGTTAAACTCTCATTTGTCTCCTTTGGAGTTTATTGCTACTCAAAATTTATCTCGTTTGACCTATACTATTTCTTTCATAAATTTATCTCCTTTCGAGTTCAAGCTGTTGTTATTTATCACGCTCTATTATTTTAAATTGATGGAATGCAAATCATATTGCAAACTCCTCTCGTGAAGAGCTAAAAAATACCAGCCAGTCAGACCGCAGGTGAAGAGCCGGTCCGACTGGCACCCTATCTCATTTGCGCTGTCGGTACTGGACGCGGCCGGTCCGACCGGGTGGGGGGAGGCGGTCCGACCACCGTCCCCACTAGAACTCCCTGTCGGTACTGGATCCGACCGGGAGGTAGAGGCGGTCCGACCGCGACCCCCACAAGAACTCCCTGTCGGTACTAGATCGGGCCAGTCCGACCGGGTGGGGGAGGTGGTCTGACCGCCACCCCAACTAGAATGCCCTGTCGGTACTGGATCCGGCTGGTCCGACCGCGAGGGGAAGGCAGTCCGACCGAGACCCCCACTACAATTCGGTGTCGGTACTGGATCAGGCTGGTCCTACCGGGTTGGGGAGGCGGTTCGACCGCCACCCCCACTACAACTCACTGTCAATACTGGATCGAGCCGGTCCGACCGGCTAGGTATGCGCGGTCTGACCGGAACCCGCGTCACAACTCCATAGCTTTGCGCCATCAAATTTAATTGGTGGTCATCCTTTTTGGCATGTGGACCTAACTTTTTTTTGCATATACTGAAACACAACAGTTATTCCACAATTACCGCTTGTCACTAATTACCAAAATCAACAATGGGGTCTAGATGCTTAACCCCTTTACTTCGTTTACGCTCGTCGATTAAACGATGTACTCCTCATGATCTACGTTTGCGACGAAACTGATCAAAAACATTAATTTTCGAGTTTCAACCTCATGGCGAAAGTAGATTCCGAGCAGTGACAACCGAGCACACGTTAATTTCTTACGAACGTACTGAAATTATCCATCCAACGAGTACAAACGGCACATGAAACGTTTCTAGTTATCATTATTACATGCCTTAGGGTATGTCAAACGGATATCCAACTAGACATGCAACTACTGTGTACAGTGTGGGTACTTCCCCTTTCTCGCCGCCTCCTGCCCAGCTTCCTTTGCACGTAGTGCCCTCTCCCGCTTCCTCTCCTTTTCTGCCTTATGGGCTTCCTTCTCCTGCCGCTCCTTCTCCTCCTTCCTCTTCTTGCGCCGCCCAACGACGTTGGCACCGCTCCTAGTTCCAATCTTTTAAACTGCGAAGAAACTTTGCGTCCTGTGGACGGATCTCCATATCTATCCACTGCACAAAGTCGCATAGAGGCGGAGGAGGCTTTGGTGCCTTGACATATACAAATTTGTTAGCTCAAAGGTTCAAATATTTCGTACTACAAGATAATTTGTATTACTTCCACTGGCTTCTTCACCTTCCCCTTCTTCCCTTGTGGCTTCGGCTTCTCCGGGGAGTACGTATAATTAGCACACATCCAATACATTTGCTGGTATGTGTAATCCTTCTTACTTATTGCGACTTTGCAATTATCTCCACACCAACACATCGGCGGAGGCACTTCAATCGGAGGTCGTAGATGACTGGACATACCGAATGCATCCATAGCAACCTACATTATAACCAAATAAACACAAGTTATAACTCGCTATGCCAAAAATACCTTATACAACTGCATACCTACGGTATACTACACGGGACTAAAAAAATTAAATGTCATCGTCCTTATTTCCATCTCCCTAGCGTTTCTCCAACTAGTGCTACTCATCTAGTAAAAAAACCTAACTTCTCTCATGCGCTCTATCAATGTCCTTAGCCGTTATGTTCAACTTCAATAGATCTACACCTTGTGGACCAAACCTAACATTTACTTACCTGTAAAATAAGTAGTACAATACTACACATACTACATCATTTGATGAATAGAAATGGAAATTACAAAGAATTATAAAATATTACCTGTAGATGAATCCGTAAACTGGCTGGGCTTTGCCACTTTTGTTCGCCTTCACTCAGCTCTTTCTTCTTTTTTTCTGCTATTTTTATGAATTTTATAAATTTTTTGGAGGCTCGGAGGGGGTTTTATAGTGAGCTAGTAAAAAATCGCCCTCTGAGAGGGTGATTTTTTTTTTGATAAAATGGGCCAATTTACAAGCGGCGCCCAAAAACCGCCCTCTAGGAGGGCGGCAAGGGGGCCGACTGGAAAACCCCAGCCGTGGGGCTGGCCAATTTATAGGTGGCTCTCTTGCCGCCCTGCTAGAGGGTGGTTTTTCGGCGGCCAGGAGGCCGCCTGTAAAATGGCCGACCCCGCTGCCGGTGTTTTGCAGGCGGCCCCCTTGCTGCCCTGCTAGAGGGCAGTTTTTGGGCGGCTAGGGGGCCGGGCAGCCCCCTTGCTACCCTCCTAGAGGGCGATTTTTGGCTGGCCAGGGGGCCGCCTGTAAAAGTGCTGATGGCCACCGGCTGCCCGGCCAACGGCCGTCAGCCACGTCATTAAATCACCCTTTGGGAGGGCGATTTTTTAAAAAACGCCCTCCCAAAGGCGTTAGGAGTATATTTCTGTAAATTTTTGAAATGAAAATGTAATTTTGTAAATGTTTTATTAAAAAAATATAAAAATAAAAAAATTCTAGTTTGAAGTGAGGGAAAAGGAAGAAGAAGATCACGTTCAATGAGGTGTGCTATTAGTGCATGATTAATTGAGTATTAGCTATTGCAAACTTGGAAAATTGATTAATATGATTTTAAAGCAATTTTTAGATAGAAAATTTTTGTAAAAAACACACCGTTTAGCAGTTTAGAAAACGTGCTCACGGGAAGCGAGGGGGTTTTCACCCTCAACCCGTTGATTCAAACGGGCCATAAGCCCTATGGTAATAGCACTGTGACCCGATTGTTGTTTATCACTCCCAGAATGTTTCTTACCGGATAATAAGAATGTATTTAATGCCTTTTACCTAATTTTTCATCCATTGGGGATGCCATAAGCGCAACTTACTCTTTTGGAAGATTAAAGAATATATTTATCTAAGGCATTGCTCGGAAGGCCCACAATTGGCCATAAGCACCCTAAATTTACCTATTCCATCGGGGAAAAATGTGTCCTTGGATGGCCATATTTTATCCTACAAGCATTAAGGCCCATCTTTATTTGTGGCTTTGCCGCCGGCGCGGCCTTGATCCACGCTGATGCTGCCGTTGGTCCGTGACCCGGTGTTATCCCATCATGGATCCACGTCACCGGCATCATCTAGACCTTTCTTCACAGGACAGGGCTAGTGTGCAAGCGTGGGTTGGCTAACCTATACTTGCCGCAGCCGTACGGGGGGCAGACTCCCTAATCTGTCATTAAGCCTAAATTACTCCTCTAATCATCTTCATTAGTACTTAATAATTTTTAATTATAAACTAATACATAAATAAGTAGAGTAAAAAATTTTAGATTTCAGTTGAAAGTTTCAAAAATTTTTAAATTTTGGGTATTTCAAATTTTGAGTAGATTTTTTAAAATTCTTAGTTGATAGTTTTTAAATTTGAGTTGAAAGTTTCGAAAATTGAATTGAAAGTTTCAAAAATAAGAGATGAAAGTTTCAAATTATTAGTATAAAGTTTATTTTTTAATATTTTATTATGTTTTACTGTGCTTTATTATTTTAGTATAAAGCTTCCTCGTTCTTCGCAAGCTTATCAATTCCAGAGTCGCAAGCTTATCATTTCCATCATTCTGGTATCGGCCGAAATGGCTGGTGTCTTTCATTCACCACCTAAAATGGCTTGCAACGAGCGGCGTACCATTCAATTCCAAATACTTGTCCATCCTGGTCGTTACGATCAAATTTTGGCTGGTATCGACCGACTTGTTCTGGTACCATTCCAAGCATGAGTGTTCTTCTATCAAATTTAGCTTAGTCAATTCTTAAATTATGTTTAGCTATCAACTTGTTTATCTTCGTATTTTCTCTTGTTACTACCATTTTTAATATAAATACATATGTAATTTTGGTGGAACTTTATACATTTATATTATCTTATAAAACAAGAGAACCATACACTGGGGTATCGGAATGTTCCATCATAATAGCCAAACCGGAGTGGCCGCCAAAGAATTGACAAGCTTGTTTTCTTCGTGGTGTTGCCGCTATCGCAGTCTTGCCCATCTACTTATAGAACACACGCACAATGGGACAATTTCAGTCCTATAAAAATTTTAACACACGCACATGAGTAGCTCCTATAAACCATTGCCAAGAGTAGTTCATACTACAACCGCCTCCCGAATACAAGGTTAGACACATATACAACTTAATAGGCTAAGGCCATCTCATACTAGCACATGTGGTTGTATTGTAAACAATAGAGGGTGACATAGCGTTCGGTCCTTAATCGACTAAGGCGAACACTCTCTCTATCAATGTGCAACTACTTAATATGCACACCACTTGCTGTCCAAGTCTAAAATCACATTTTCCATCATTTTGGTTCACAAATAACCAGAGGCTTTACCTCTGTCCAGGAGTTGTAAAATGCCCATTTCTAAATGTATAAAGTGATCACATTGTTATTTAGCATTTTACTAAGCATGCCTAAGCAAATGAAAGCATACTAAGAAATAATAGCCCATTTGAGCACAAGTGGAGTACTCTAATCCATTCTAAGTTTACAATAAGCAAGGAATTCAAAATTACCAACGTGGATCATGTAACAAGTTGGGTATAACTACCATTTTCCACATTCTAAATACCGATAGTTATAAATATGCATGCAATTTTGTAAACAACACATTTCTTTCCCCAAAATTGTTCAAAGGGGGAGGGGAGAATAATTTCCTTACTCTTGAATATCCTGGGCACCAACTATTTCACTCCTTCACCGATTTCGAATTTGTTCTCTAGAAAAAATTTAACGTACAATCAAATAAATAGCAAATAATGCGAAAAATCCAAAATGCTCTAATATGCATGAGGTTTATGCGGTACATTGGTTCTGACCTAAGATGAATTTGTGTGAACGAATTTCCATTTTATCCCTTTTTATTTGCAAGTTATGAATTCTACAAGTTCTATACGTGAATACGTCTAAATATGATATAAGGTCAAATTTTAAGTTATTTTAATATGTGTGAAACCTACACGGTGGGTTGGTACTGACTTTCTATGATTTTTTTGTGAAGGAATTTCAATTTTATCATCTTTCACTTTTGGGATATAAATTTTTAAAAGTTATATACGCGATTATGGCATTTATGCGTGTTCTTTAATTATACCTACAATTTGGAAGGTAGTTTTGTAAATCTGAACTTTACAGTGATATTTAGTATAACTTAATATGAATTGTGGTAAAAGAATTTCAATTTTATAATTTAGTATAAGCAAGTTATAAGGGTTTGAAGTCTAAATACGGTAGAATATGTTATTTATATATCATGTGTATGTGGAGGTATTCTCTATGGTGATTTTCACCTAATTTTATATCACAGTGGTAAAGAGTGAAATTTTATGAGTACAACAAATCTTCTTTCACTTTATTTGGAGTTAGCATGAATTTTCTATAATTTTTAGAAGCTATTATACACCTTATATATACATTTATCTATTACACAAATTTTTGAAATCATCTTCTGTAATAGGTTGGCCAATTCTTAAATATACGGAAAAGATATCATACTTTTCGAAGTCCAAATAAGGCTAAGCTCATAATTTTTGAAGCTAATATGAATTTCCTATGAATTTTATAAGTTCTAGGTATAAATTAGTGTATTTTTATATTACACAAAAGTTAAAAGTATTTCCTATAGTAAGTGTGCAAGACTTTTGTTTACAGTAAATAAGAGCATGATTTTCTGAGTTCAACAAGTCTTGTTTCATTAATTTTAGAGCTAGCATGGATTTACTATAAATTTTGTAATTTCTAGGTGCAATATGTGTATTTATGTGCTACATAAAAAATTAGAGGTACTTTATGCACATAAGCTGTCAGGTTTAAGTTTACACAAATAAAGATCATAATTTTATGAATTCAAGGGAATTTGGTTCGACTCATTTGGAGTTAAAATGAATTTTCTATGAATTTTAGAAGTTACTACATATTTTATAAACTAATTAAAATATTTATTGGTTACCTAACTTATAAAAGTGTCTCCTGTATAAGTTTCACTAAATTTTAGTTTACAGAAATAATATGCAAAACTTTGTAATTCTATCAAATCTTTATTTACCAAAATTTGAAGCTAAGGTGAATTTAGTTATAAATTTTAAAAGTGTTTATGCACATTTATACATTATATCATTTTTGAGGAATGTTAAGTACCATATTTTTCCAGATTTTAATCTATAGGAATAAAGTATATAATTTTGTGATTCTAACAAACTTTGTTTCACCCAATTTGGAGGTAAAACGAATCAGTTATGGGAATTGTTGAAGTTAAATCTATTTTTCAGTTCAACAGAAAAGTCTAATAATCATTTCCAGTATTTTCCAGATTTTATATTCATGGGTCCACATGTAAGTGAGGGACATCTTGCATTTAAGCCCCTCGGGTTCTAGGGAATGGAACCCGCACTCCCCACGTGTTGAAAACAATTTTGTAAAGAGTGCTTCAAGATTTTTATTATTACGATTAGGTCCTAGGTCCAAATGCCATACACAGGGAGTCTTACGAATCAGTACCCGTAGTTTTCCAAATTCTAGCTTCTAGGTCCTTGCGAGCTAGCTGCAGTGGCAGGCGAGGTTGACGATGATCTAGGCGGCAAACGGAGGCTCGGATGGGGTTGTGACCAAAAGAGAAGTTGGAGAGGACTTCCTTGCGCACCCAACGGTGGCAGCGGCATGCCGGTGATGACCTGAGCTGCGCACAGTGGCATCACAAAGCGGCGGAAACGGTCAGTCTGCAAGTGTATATGGAGTTAAAAGCTTGATTTGGCTAAAATGATGCACGAGGGAGTACCTAATGGACATGTTGAAGCTTACCGTGAGGTTGGGGAAAGCGGAGAAGCGGCGGCGAAGGTAGAACGGTGGCGAACTCGCTCGGCGGCGGAGGAAATTTCCGGTCTCGCGTCAGCGGCTTGATCTCCACGTTCACGGCTCGGAAGGAGGTAAGACCATGGGGGTTTTGCAAGCAGTAACAAGGCGATGTCGGTGGCATGAGGGCTCGGCATACGGTGGTCCAGAGTGGCCGGAACGGCGACACAACACGTAGCGGTGCCCCATGACTGATGACGAAGACGACGACGACGCCATGACTCCGACCTGCATGGAATAGAGCGCAAATAGCACAGGATGTTAGGCATGGTGTGTGGATCACGTTCCTAGGCTCGGTTTGTGGCTAAGCTCACCAGAGCGAGGATGGTGGCTATTGAACACCTGATTGCACCGGTGATGACAGCGACATTCCCGGTGATTCCGAGGTGGTTTCCCTTGGTTTCTCCCTGGAACACAACGAGGGAGAGGAGGAACTATTGGCGAAGTTGGAGCTCAAATGATGGAGTTTGGTTCGACGGTGGGTGATCTAGGTGTGTCCTCGCGATGCCAACACGTGGAGGCTGCGTGGTGCACATTCTAGAGCGGTGGGCGAGCTATGGCGGTGTCTCCGGCTGGTAGGTGGGTCCAAGAAGTCTGTGGGTCCCACATGGCAATGTAAAGATGAGAGGAATACTCTAGAGACTAAGTGTGGAGAGCTGTGCTAGCTAGCTGTCTTGCACTGGTGTTTTCACTGATTTCGAGAAGGTTTCTAGGGTTGAAAAATTTTATGTGGGAAGATGGACATATGGTTTACTGATCTTCAAAGTTTCAAAGTTAGAAACCTTATATTTTTAATGTGGCAAAAAGACGAAATGGGCATTGCAACCCAGATTTTCTGCAGTCAATTTATTTCCTAGAGCTTTGTACCTATCATTTTATATGATTTCTTTGAGAATTAATTTAAGCAAAATTTTCTGGTCGTAGGGTACATCTTGGTACACATTTTGGTAGAAGTTCACTGCAAGAATAATTTTTATTTTTATTTGGTGAAAATAAGAACTAAGCAATTTATTTTGGCTAGTTTTCCTAGTTTTGCTATTTTGAAGGATTTTATTAGAGTACTTATTGAAGTGATAAAATCATGTAAAATTTATAGTAGACTAAATAGGTTGTATAGTGCTTATAGGAATTTTTCCATGGTTTTATGTTCAACCAATTATTTTTAGAAAATCATGAAAAAATTATAGTAGACTCGGGCCCAGCCGGTGATTACCAGGATCCTCAGGCTGAGCTCAATCCAATATTTGGAGGGCCGTCAGCATATGAATCCAAGCGCAAGCAGAAGTTAACCGCATGTGAAGTAAACACAGTTTCTTCCGACGCCCCCCAATATCTACGGTGGTCCGAGGTGGCAATCATGTTTGACCGCACGGATCACCTTGACCGGGTGGCACATCGAGGACATTATCCACTCGTCCTAGACCCTGTTATCAAGAATATCAAGCTGAAGAAAATTCTCATCGATAGAGAAAGCGCACTCAACATCCTATTCACCAAGACACCTGACGAGATGAAGATACCTCAATCCGAGTTACGACGGAGTACAGCTCCCTTCCACAGGGTAATCCCCAGCCTCTCTTCAACACCACTCGGCCAGATCACTCTATAGGTCACCTTTGGTACGCGGGAGAATTTTCACACAAAAAACATCTACTGCGAGGTCGCTGCCTTCGAGACAGTATACCATGTCATACTCGGACGACCGGTACTCACCAAATTCATGGCAGTATCCCACTATACCTACATGATACTCAAGATGCCTAGACCAGCAGGAGTCCTCTCCCTACGTAGTGATGTCAAGCAAGCCTTCACCTGTGACAAGGAGAGTTGCAAGTTGGCCCAGTCACACAAAGCCGCAATCGAATGAAGCAATATCCGACTAGTTGCAACAACTTCAAAGGAGGACGACGAAGTCCCAGCAAAAAAGACGACCAAGTCGGGAATCTCAGCGGAGTCAGAAATAAAGAAGATCACCCTAGACCCTTCCGACCCCACCAACACGGCGCTTGGCGAGACCGGATTTGACCCTAAATAGGAAGACGAGCTCGTCACCTTCCTCCAGGCGAACATGGATATATTTGCTTCGAAACCTTCCGACATGCCTGGTGTACCAAGGGAGGTGATCGAGCATTTCTTAACGTCAAGCCGGATGTCAAACCAGTCAAACAACAACTACGGCGCTTCGCACAAGATCACAAAGATGCTATCTGCGAGGAGATAACCAACCTCCTGGCAGTCGGGTTCATCAAGGAGGTCTATCACCCGGATTGGCTAGCAAAAACCTAGTCTTGGTCCGGAAGAAGAACGGTAAATGGCGCCTATGCGTCAACTACACCGACTTAAATAAGACATGTCCCAAAGATCCATTTGGTCTACCCAAAATAGATCAGATGGTTGTTTCAACTGCGGGATGCGAATTATTCAACTTTCTCAACTGCTACTTGGGATACCATCAGATAAGCCTGAAGGAGGAGGACTGCCTGAAGACTTCATTTATCATGCCGTTTGCTGCATACTGCTATATCACTATGCCGTTCAGGTTGAAAAACGTTGTCACAACATATCAATATGCTATCCAGCGGTATCTTCACACTCAACTCGGGTGCAACGTGGAGGCATATGTCGATGACGTGGTAATCAAGACAAAGTTCAAAGGTGACCTCATCAGCGACTTAGAAGAGACTTTTCAAAGCCTTCGAAGATTCAAGATGAAGCTGAACCCGAAAAAGTGGGTCTTCGGAGTACCATCGGGAAAACTACTCGGTTTCATCGTCTCACACCACGGCATAGAGGCGAACCCAGAGAAGATCAACACATTCATGAACATGGCTCCCCCGACTAACCAGAAGGATGTACAGAAGCTGATCGGCTGCCTGACGGCACTCAGCCGATTCGTTTCCTGACTGGACGAATGGAGCATGCCCTTCTTCAATGTCCTGAGGAAAGTTGACAATTTCCAATGGACGCCGGAAGCCCAACAAGCCTTTGATGACTTCAAAAAGTTTCTCACATCATCACCCGTGTTAGCATCACCAATGCCCCAGGAACTACTCATGCTATACCTTGCGGCAACTACTAAGGTGGTCAGCACGATTTTGGTTGTTGAGCGCGAAGAGCCAGGACATATCCAAAAAGTACTACGACCAATTTACTTCGTCAATGAGGTCCTAGGCTAATCCAAGATGCAATATCCCCAAGTCCAGAAGCTGCTCTATGGACTACTCATCACTATCCAGAAGCTAGTGCACTACTTTCAATCGCACCAAATCACAATTGTCACATCATTTCCACTCGGAGATGTTCTTCACAACCGTGAAGCCACCGACAGGATCGCTAAATGGGCACTCGAGTTGATGGCGTTTGACATTGTCTTCCAACCACGAATAACAATCAAATCACAAGCACTCACCGACTTCGTGGTCGAGTGGACAGAAGTTCAGTCAGCTGCACCTATGGACAAGCTTGAGTACTAGACAATGTACTTTGACGGTTCTCTACAGATCGGCAGAGTAGGAGCTGGCGTCGTTCTGACATCACCCAATGGAGAAAAACTCAATATCCTTCAAATACACTTTCCAGCATCCCACAATGTTGCCGAATACAAAGCACTCATCTATGGGCTCCGTATTGTCATATCGCTCGGTATCCGACAATAGGTGGTTCACGGGGATTCCCAACTAGTGGTGAATCAAGTCATGAAAGACTGGGCATGCCTGGATGACAACATGGCGGAATACCATCAAGAAGTACGAAAGTTGGAGAACAAATTTGACGGACTAGAAATCACACATGTTTTGCGCCAATACAATGAAGTCACAGACGAGCTAGCCAACCTGGGATCCAAGCGCGAAGTGGTCCCAACCAGAGTTTTTGTCAAGCAGTAATTGGAGCCATCGGTCAAGAAAAAGCCTGATCTCGACTAGTCGGGGGCTGAGCCAACAACAGAACCTATGGAAGTGCTCATTATTTCTCAAGACTGGTGGACTCCAATCATCTGATTCCTACTGGAAGACGAGCTCCCGGAAGATCGCAACGAAGCCAAGCAAATCAAGCGTCGGAGCAAGGGCTTTATCATAGTTGGAGAAGACCTTTTTGGTCGAAGTGCATCTAGAGTCCTCATATGTTGCGTCACACCTGAGGAGGGCAAGCAGATACTGCAATCAATCCACTCGGGTATCTAAAGGATGTTAGTCGGAAAGGCTTATAGATAAGGTTTCTTCTAGCCGACTGCATTTACCGACGCCAAAGACATAGTTAGAACATGTGAAGGATGCCAATTTTTCACTTGGCAAACACATCTACCAGCTCAAGAGTTGCAGACAATCCCAATATCTTCGCCCTCTGCAATCTGGGGGCTTGACATGGTCAGGCCGTTCAAAAAGGAGCCAGGAGGGTTCACACATCTGTTTGTTGCGGTGGACAAGTTCACAAAGTGGATTGAGGCCCGTACCGTTGCTACCATAACTACGGCTAGGGCAAAAGACTTCATTATGAGTATTATCTACCGATTTGGAGTCCCCAATTGCATAATAACGGACAACAATACTTGGTTCACCAACGGCATCTTTCAAGATTTCTACGACGAGTTCGGCATAAAGATCTGTTATGCTTCTGTGGCTCACCTATGGAGCAATGGGCAGGTCGAGCCTACAAACGGCACGGTCTTACAAGGTATCAAGGCTAGGGTGTTCAACCGACTACGATCATATGCATGGCGGTGGATACAAGAACTCCCATCCGTTCTCTGGTCACTTCGAACCACGGTCAGTTGGGCAACAGGGCAATCCCCTTTCTTCCTAGTCTATGGTACTAAGGCTGTGTTACCTACTGAGTTGGAGTTCGGCTCCCCGCGAGTCTGGGTCCACTCTGCAGACAAATCAAACGAAGACTGATTGATTGAACTCGATCAGTTGGGGGAAGTAAGGGACATCGCAACAATCCAGTTGGCAAGATATCTTCAAGGCCTGCGTCGATATCACAGTCGTAATGTTCATGGCTGCGCCTTTTCGGTGGGAGATCTTGTATTAAGAAAAATACAGACCACCAAATACAACTATAAATTATCTCCCTTATGGGAGGGGATGTTCATTATCACTGAGGTGACATGCCCGGAGGCTTACCGACTGAAGACTGAAGATGGCACCCTGATCAACAACTCATCGAACATAGAACATCTACAGCTTTTCTATACCTGAGCTTTGTGCTCAATTCATATAAATAAATAAAGTTTTCTACTCTGACTCACTATGCTGATTGTTTCCAACCGAGTAGTGAGTCGGGGGCTACATGATGATATCACATCTTTTGTTGTTGTTCACAATTTGAGTCTGTTTTATTCGCTCGGCATGTTTTGGCTAATCGAATAAGACTAATGACGACTAAGATAATTCAAGCACTCTAACTGATTTCTGCAACAACACAAAGGCACATGTGTTTACAATACATACAAGTCACAAGTGTTTCCCATACACAACATACCTAAAGAGTTTCTTTGTCTATTGGCAGCACAATCATAGCAGCAATACCTTAGCTATAATCTTTGCAGTCGACTTGGCCAGGTTGATCAGCTCTAATGCCTACTCCGAAGTCGTAGCATCGGCAAATCCCTCGTTGACCACCTCAATATCCACTCGGAGATATATGTCATAGCAAGGGCCTAGGTAATGCCCAGGGTGACATGCTCCGTAATATATGTCTTCAAAACTGCCGGAGCTACCTGAAGCAGTTGAAGAACATGAGCTAGGGTGCTAGAGCTGGAGCCGGCCTCCTGCTGCATGACATCCAAAAAAGACTTGGCAGAGTCCACAATGGCGCTACGCGAGTCTTCAACTATTCTGATTTGCTCACTGAAGGAGTCAATCTGTGACTGCACCTTGACTTTGTAGCATGTCACCCAAAGAGAGGTTATAAGAAGATCTGACGACTTAGATGGCTATGACTCAGAAGAGGACGAGCAACTTCCTTGCAAACTCAGTATCAACCTTGGACTTCGTCCTCTCAAGATCTTCAAGTTCTTTCTTCAGGCGTTCCATCTTCAAGAACTGATTGTGTATGGTAGTCTCATGGGCTACAGCCAGTCATATCCAAAGATCAACAATTTGAGGGAATTACAAGGAGCTACTCGGGTAGTAGGAAAACATACCTCGGATAGTCTCCATCTTCTCCCATTGCTCGTCACGCAGCTTGTTCACTGAGTCCCTTAGCCAGGTCTCCCTCTCCTTGCTGGTGCGCTCAAGCTCATTCTTCTCGGATTGGAGCTGAGTAAATTGGATGATCTGAGGAGTAAGCTTGGCAAACGTCCGACTCATCTTCTCTGACCGATCAACAATTTTTTGCAACAAGACAATACATCATTGACATGACAGTCGGCTACAAAGTTATATAATCAACAACAAAACTAAGTCAAGATTAGTCGGGCTGCTTACGTGGACTTGCCTCGAAGCCTTAATAGTGGCCTTATAAAGCTCTATCCGCTCCTTTTTTTTGTTGCTTCTTCATCTAGTGTCAGAGTGTTCACGCTCCCATCTGGGTTTGTCCAATGGAACACCTTGGGTTGATTGCGAGGTAGAGCTCCGAGTCTGGGAAGCCACCTTCTTTAGAAGAAGAAGGTGATGATGGAGGAGAGGGAGTTGCTGGTCTCGGGTCTTTAGAAGGAATTAATTCTGTGGTGGGCTCAGCGACGGGATCAACAGCCAGCTTTGCAGCTTCCCGACTTGGTGAGGCAGGTGGTTCAGCCGAGTGCATTACTTCGCCCTCAGGGGCTGAGGCAGCACTCGGCTCGGGCTGTTGTGCCTCTGCTTCGGCCTCAGTTGGGGCTGGATTGGCGACGGGGGTAGGTGGCTCTGGCCTCTTGGGATTAGCGTCACTTGGCTTCCTGCAAATCCATACAACAATCAAGACATTGCAAATCACTTCAAATCATTTGAAGACAAAAGACCTCATACCTCTTGGAAGTCTTAAACCTCCATCCCTGTGTATCACGGGGAGAGGTAGTCGGCGAAGAGCCCGAAGGCTTATTCCTGGAGGTTGTGTTGCCTGGTGTCAGGCCCTGGGGCGCAGCGCCAGGTGGCGTGTTGCTAGGGCCAGCCGGCTCCGCACTCGGTGTGCCTGGCTGGGTCAGTGGTGTGGTTGGTGTTGCAGCTGGAGCTGTAGATGGCACTGGAGCTGTGTCACGCCCAGAAATTTAGCCAATTTCTATACTATTTTGTGTATTAAAATCCTTGTCCAGGAATCAAGCCAGGGTACACAAAATGACAAATCAATAAATAGATCCAAACGTAAATAAAGCGTAAATACTTACATAAGAGGCACTTAGTCCTCACACGGAAGAAAACAGCAGCGAAAAGGCGAAATTAGCGTGTCTTCAGCTCCACACCACAGGCAAGCTCAACTGGGGTATAAGCCAAGATCTTCACTTCTGAAAAGGGAGAATATAGCAAGGCTGAGTACCACCCACCGTACTCAGTAAGCCACACCAATGATGCATTTGTGCACGGGATTACAAAGAGAGGCTGGTGGCTCATTTGCATAAAAGCAGTTATAAATAGTAGTAGTTCGCAAACAGCAAAAGGTTGATTAATTTAACAATATAAATTCTCAACCGATTAACGTTACACCACGTTAACCAGGCCCAACCATTCCTAACTGGTTGACGTTACACCACGTCACCCAATCTCCACTAATGAACGCTACACCACGTTCACCAGACTCCTCCGGTTACCGTTACACCACGATAACCGGACTCCACTGATTAACATTACATCACGTTAACCAGTCTCCACTGAACAACGTTACACCACGTTGACCAGTTTTTCCTGATCAACGTTACACCACATTGACCAGGCCGCGCTGATGAACGTTACACCACGTCCACCAGGCGTCACTGATGAGCGTTACACCACGCTCACCAGTCTCCATCGATTAGCGTTACACCACGCTAACTGGCCACCCCCGGTCAACTCAACCACGTCGACCGGACTCAACACCTTCCACAACACCAGTTTTATAAAGCCAGATTAATTATCTAAAGGTGAGACTTATCACGGTGAGTCTTGGCCAATGTGCCCATGACCGCGGGTGCAGCTATTCGAATAGATTTACTCTAATCAGAGGTGTACAACTTTACCCACAAGACACAGCCTCACACATATTTCCGTGCATCGATGTGTCACCACAACACCCCGCAAGAGACTGTGACAGGACCGTTCACGCAACCTCTCCCTAACCATCCACACCACGCTGAGGTTGCACCTGCCGACAGGGCACGCCATATTGGCCAGGCTACCCCCCTTGTGCCACGGTGAATCCGGAAGCTGATCAACCCTACCCTGGGCTGACCCAACTCCATCCCGCCCACCCTCTTCTTCGGTGCCTAGGAGAGGGAGAAGAAACGCTTCAAGCCTAGCCGTTGCCCACGCTGGCTTGTGGAAAGTACGGGAAGTTGCCCAAGTGGTTCTCGCGAACCGGTCCTTAATTGCCATGGGTGTGACAAGCAAAACCATACACCCACAGCCCACCATTTAAGTCCAATTTTAGTAATTTAACATCAGCCTATCCAAAGTTCCATTTTCCCGACATTGAGTCAAATCAAATAAAAAGATAATATTTAATTCCCACGTGAGCTATATTGCTAAGCATGGCTAAGCAGGTCCTATCTCTAGCCAAGTCATCCAATGAGACCTAAGCTAGTCAAATTATCACCCAAGGTTATGAAGGAATGGATAACAAATAAACAGGGTCTCGAGTAAGTGGATAGGTTATCCCATATTCCATGTAATTGGCAAAACATGCAATTTATTTATAAATCGTAAAATATTTCACAAAGTAGGTTCAACATGCTCAAGGATGAATGTGTGACTTGCCTTGCAACAAACGTCTTCGATTACTCTCCCAAACTCTTCCGTAGACTCCGTGGTCTTCCGAATCGGTGATTATACGCGACTACACGCAAAACAATAAAAACCCTAAGAAACTCCAAATAAATAGTACATAAAAATTACATAAACAAGTAGATTATAATTTTAGATGAATTTAAGAAGAAGAACGGGTCGAAATGGAGTTCGGATGGAAAAGATACGGCTTCAGGAATATCGAATTTAGAAAGAATTCCGGAAAGAATTGGAAAAGAATATTCTTGGGAATATTCTCTTGGGATTAGACTAAAGAATTATTTTGGCACTAGAGAAAAAGTGGCACTGTCGTGGGTCACGATTTCGAGGAATAGCTGGAGTGGTGGATTGGGCTAGGGCTAATAGGACACTGACGGATTAAAAAGGAGTCAATGACTGGGATTCGATTTGGAGGGATTTAAATGGCCGAGATTGATTTAGGAACTTGATATAGAGATTGGACGGCCGAGATTCAACCCTAGGGTTTATGGAGATCCGATGGTGAAGATTGGATTCAATTGATCGAACGGCTCTAATCGGCCTAGAATAATCCAACAGCTGGGGCGGCCGAACTACTGCACGCGGGACCCATGCGGCAGCATCATAGGAAGAGGAGGCCGAGCTCCTGCCATGGCGCAGCCGAGGAGGTCAGGGCGCCAGCCGAGACAGGGGGAGGTCGAGACACTACGGCGACGATCGATGGTGGTAGACGACGGCGATGCAGTGCGGTAGAGGAGGATGACGACGATGACAAACACAGAGGAAACACTATGGGGCACCGGCAATGGATGGAAGAGACGGAGGCGAGGCCGACGGCGTGACGGCAACATGGGGAGAATGACTAGGCGACGGCGACGAACGATCAGCGAGGGGGCAACGACGGCGATCGACCGCGACGCGACAGGACGGCCTAGATGGGAAGAAGAGGACGTCACCGATGGGAACATTGGGCTCGCCAGCAGCACTAGATCGCGGAGATGGCGACGACGGCTCATCGGCCAGGACGATGGCACAACGACGACGATCAGCAGTAGGACACACAACAGGCGGCAGGCTGACACAAGGCACAGAGCAGGCGGCCGGCTCAAGTGTTGGGCGGTGCGGTAGGCACACGGAGCGAGGGCGACGACGCCGGCGACGACTTGGCGGAGAGGACGACCACGACGGCGACGTTAACCCGCGTCAGTATGGCGGCCCGACAGCGCGATGGCATCGGCGAGGACGGTGCCAGTTCGATGAGGAAGGGGGCATTGGTCTCTGGTGGACGGTAGAGACAACGGTGAGTAGAGAGAGGGAGAGAAACACCAGCGATGATGCTCACCCGACGCAGCGACGAAACGACGGCAGACCGGTGGCAGCAGGGAACGGCACATTGGTGGGGTGGAGGGGCAGACGGGGCTCCGAGCGAAGATGAAGACAACGACGCCAATAACAACCAACAGGGAGAAGGGGAAAAGGATGAAGGCGTCGGTGGGGCTTTGGCTCACCTGGGGCGGCGAAAACGACGACGTCGACAGCGGCTCGGGGCCTTCCAGTGACGGCGCACGGGGCTATGGCGGCCGGGGCCAGCAGGCGACGGCGGGCGAAGCCGGCGGCAGTAGCTTCGGGCTTTGGGAGTAGAAGAGGCGGCGGCGCGGCAGGAGGCGCGATCGGTAGGCGGCGGCGGCTAAGGGCGGCTGGAGAAGAAGAGGCGGCGGCTGAGAGGCGCAGAGGACGACGACGGGCGATCCACGGTGCGACGACGATGACGCGGCGCAAGGGCGTGAGCAGCCCGAGGCGGCGATGGCGCACAGGCGAGGCAGCGCAGTGCAGGGGGATTTGGGGGAAAACAGGAGAGGGAGTGGGGGAAGTCGATGGCGACCTCAGCTCGCGCGGTTAGACGCACGCAGGCACGGGAGGAAGAGGGCGTGGAGATGGCAGCGTCGTGGGGACGTGCAGAGTGGGGTTGGCGGCCACGGCGGTTGCGGCCAGAGGCCGAGGCGGACAGGCTGGGCGAGCGCAACACAGGCCAGGGCCAGGGCGGCGCAGACCGGGCGAGCGAGGCCGGGGAGAGCGAGGCCGAGCTCGGCCCAGGCGGCGGCTCAGCAAGCTGGCTCCAAAGCAGAGAGAGAGAGAGTCCAAGAAGAAGATGAACAGGAGGGCAGGACCAGAAAGGAGAGAAAAATAAAAGGAGAAAAGGAAAATTGGAAGAAAAATAAAGAAGAGAGAAAAGATGGGGATTTTGGGGATTTCTCCGGAAACTCTAAATTCAGAATTTAAATTTTTAGAATTTCGAGAAGTATCAGGATTATCAGAAATTGGGAAATTGTTCGGAATTTTGGAGGATTGCAAACGTCGGCGTATATATATATATATATATATATATATATATATATATGGAAAAACAAAAGCGTCGAAACACCTTTGGAAATCGAAATATTTCTTTGGAATCGAGGAAATTCGTCGGAATTTTTGGAACTCTCCAAGCATAAGAATATTTTGAGAATTTCGAGAATATTAACAGGAATATTCCGGAATCAGGATAAATTTGGAAATATTTGCGAAATTAGGAACTTGGGGAAAAACTAGAGGGGATTTTGCGTCGACCGAGAAATTAGGATATTCGAGGAATATATTTCACGGAGTTTGGGAAATGGAATAAAGGAACGTCCAAAATATGGGGAATATTTTAGGAGTCGAGAACGAGAGAGGGAATGGTTTAGGGAATATTTGATCACTTGAAATATCAATGTATTTTGAGAATCGGAATGTCGAGGAGGTTTTAGGGTTCCAGGAGTGACACGAAACCCCAAAAGAAAAGAGAGTCAGAGTTCACGATGAACGGGGAGGCTTCAAAGGATTGAACCGAAACGACCCGAATAGGGAAAAAGACAAGGGTTTTATTACAGATTTATCTAATTATAGAAATGATCTTTGTCCCATTAAAATTAATTTTGGAGCTCCGAAAATACCGAAAAAAATTTCAAAGAGTTTATTAAATCGTGGGGAATTTACCAAAAATAAATACCACCACGAAACAGATAGAGTTTAATATTATAAATACTTAAACGCTTAAAATATTCCGACCAAAAACCCCGAGAATATAAAAGCATCCAAGTATTTATTTAAAATTTTCAACTTGGGATTTTTAATATTAGAAATTTCAAAATTTTATTCAAACATGTTTCTCAAACAAAAATTTTCTAGCGTATTCTTGTATTTCGATTTACCCAAAAAAATAATTTTTAATTAAAGCGATTTTTAGGGCGTGACAAGCTGTGCTATCAACGTCCTTGATCCTAGGACCGCCTGACGCCTTAGTCGGCGTGCTCTTAGGCTTGGCCTGGTCCTTGATAGGTTGCTTTCCAGCTCTCTTAGAGCTGGGTTGGTCGGCTGATGGGCTAGCTAGTCATTTTCTTGACCCCCCCCTAGTCGGCTAGTTGGGAGGGTTTGACACAAAGTCGGCATTTTCCTATAAACAATGCATATGAAGACAATTTCACACAATTCAGACTCACAGCAAGCATCACAGTTAAATATCAAGATAGCCAAATGTCAAGAGCTTACTGTTGGCCTTGGCCTACTCAGGCAGTAGGGCTGGGGACACTTATCGGCATCCAGAGTATCTACTACACCGTTGATAAAGTAGCACAGCAGAGTATCTGTCACCGTGTCCTTGATGACAAGGTCGGCGCACTCGTGAGTTGGATCATTCTTTCCCTGGTATTCATATCCAGGATGGATCCTGGCTTTCACGGGCTACGTACGCCGGTTCTGGAATGTCCGGGCAACCCAAGGCCCAGTCAAACCTTTTTTCTTCAGAACTTCAATCTTCTCTACTAGCTGCAGCACTTGCATCATATCGGCCTCCGAGGGGAGAGCCGACCAGCAGCCCAAGACTTTGGGAGGTTTCCCAATAAAAGATGGCAGGGAGGGTTCTGGATTAGAACAATAAAACCACTCCTAATGCCACCCTTTCAAGGAAGTCTTCATCTCATTTCAAAGCTGAAGCCCAGCTCCCCCTATGACTTGAGGATTAGATTTGGATGGTTGGGGCATAATGCGGAAGAGATAGCGAAAGAGGTTAAAATGGGGATCGATCCCAAGAAAAACTTCGCAGAGAGTCACGAAGATGGAGATTTGAATAATGGAGTTGGGGTTGAGATGGACAAGCTTGATCTGGTAATAATCAAGAAGGCCTCGGAAGAAGTCAGAGGTGGGAAGAGCAAAACCCCTATCAAATAAAGACTCGAAGACCATGATTTCATGCGAGTCAGGGTAGGGATTGTCTCACCTATGGCCGGGCGCCAATTGATGAGTTCCTTTGGTTAGAGACACTTATTCCTCTCTAGATGTGCCAGCTTGGAAGAGCATGGAGTCGATGTTGGCCAAGTCCCTGCTGGGATTTGGGGAGTGTCAAATGGCGATCTCGGCATGGTTGGAGTTTGGAGAGCAAGGAGAAAGTTTCTAATCAGAGGGAATCGATGTTGGATCGTGGGATTTTCTGGATCTGTGAAGAAGGGCTCGAGTGGCGTGGAAACCCTAGCTTTGGGGGCAAAGAGCACAAGAGCTTTTGGCACGGATTTGAAGGTGAAGCGATTTGGTGATTTGGGGAAGAAAGGGGAATCTTTTCTCTCTCCCCGATACTTAAAGGGCTGCGCTGGGTGGTTGTCTTGGGCCGGCTTGCTCAGTGGTGGGCCATAAGATATGAGTTTCTAAATGGTATGTCCTATTGGGCCGATAGCCGATTGTGTTAAAATCACAATTTGGGTGCTGTTTTAAAGGAGCCGATTAAAATAATCAGATATGTTTCATGCTAAGCTTATTTGCTGAACACATGTGTTCAGATATCTATATTATTTAATAGGTATTGAGGATATATCCTTATAAGGATCCATAGCTGGTCTCCATTAAAATTGAGGATGCAGGTATCACTCAAGTACATCTCACAACACAGTGGATTTTCTCCATTGTGGTACTTGGCTTACATGCTTAGCCAAATTGCCTTGAGCAAAAAAAATTTTAGCTAATATAATGCTGAAGAGTCCAATTTCTGAAGAACATATCACTCGGGAAAGACTTAAAGGTTAAAAATCTTTGACTTTATGTTTAATTGTTTTTCAATTAAGCACAAAGTCGGAGGTTATACCTAATATGTATGCCTATATGGCGCACACTATTCATATTTTTCCATGAAGCCCTTCATAGCCTTGTTACCAACCGACATGAAGCAGGACTTGGGAGAAGAAGTACTTAGACAAAGAGTACTCGGAAGCAATGCACTCAGCAATTCTTCACCGTGGAGGATGAGCACTCGGCGTCAGCTATGACTCAACTATGAAGGTCTCAGGGACTACTGTGGAGGCCATGGGCCCTGGATACCTCAAGGGCAAATACGGCCACTTGGATGGAGGGTAGGACAGCCCATGTAATTAGGAATATAGTAGAACTCGGCTTCATGTAACCTTGCACAACAAGGAAAGGGATATAGTCCTAGCCGGTTACTCTATGTTCCTACCTTGGTCGAGTCGGACACTGACAAGGAAGGAAATCCCTTGGTCGAGTCAGATTGGGATTCCTACCTTGTAACCTTGCCTCCTCGGTATATAAGGAAAGGCAAGGAGCCCTCTAAGGCATATAGATTCTCACAAGAGAATACAACGAAAGCAATACACCATAACTGGAAGTAGGGTATTACCTCACCCCGAGGGCATGAACCAATATAAATCATCTTGTCTTTCAAAGTCCATCGAGTTTCGATCCGACGAGTAGCCCCATAATCAATACAGCCAATATAAAACATCAACAACAGGAAGGAAGGGTTGTGGCATATGCTTCGCGGCAGTTGCAACCTCATGAGAATTACTATCCTACCCATGATTTGGAGTTAGCAGGTGTAGTTCATGCTTTGAAGATCTGGCAACATTATCTCATTGGTAAATGCAGTGAAGTCTACATGGACCACAAGAATCTGAAGTATATCTTTACCCAACCGGATCTAAACCTTCGGCAATGGAGATGGTGGGAGCTAATCAAGGATTATGATATTGGAATCCATTATCACCTAAGGAAAGCTAATGTGGTAGCCGATGCCCTTAGTGGGAAAAGTTACTGTAATACCTCGGGGTGCCAACAATTATCCTCCGAGTTATGTGAAGAATTTGAACGGCTAAATTTGGGATTAGTTGTTCAAGGTTACGTGGTAGCTTTGGAGGCGCAACCTACGCTAGTGCACTAAGTCAGGGAAGCCTAGAACAACAACCCCGACATTTTGGAGACTAAGAAGAACATGAGAAAAGGCAAAGCTAGTGGGTTTCTGGATGATGAACAAGGTACTGTGTGGTTCGGAGAATGAATCTGCATGCCTAATAACGAGGAATTGAAGAAACTAATCATGGATGAAGCCCACAGTACTCAATACTCCATCCATCCTGGTAGCAGCAAGATGTACCAAGATCTTAAGAAGTTTTGGTGGACTAGCATGCAAAGGGAGATAGCTGAATATGTTGTTGTTTGCGATGTGTGCCAGCGTATGAAGGCCGAACATCAGAAGCCCGCAGGATTACTGTAACCTCTCAAGGTACCTGAATGGAAGTGGGAAGAAGTTGGGATGGATTTCATCACGGGATTGCCTATAACTTCGGCGGGATATATCTCTGTTTGGGTGGTGGTTGATCGACTCACCAAAGTGGTTCACTTTATACCAATCAAGACAACGTACTCCGGGAGCAAGTTACCAGAGCTTGACATGGCCCGAATCGTATGTTTGCATGGTGTGCCATGCAAGATAGTGTTTGATAGAGGAAGTCAGTTCACATCTAAGTTTTGGCAGAGGCTTCAAGAGGGGATGGGCACATGGTTAAACTTTAGCACCGCCTATCACCCACAGACTAATGGTCAGACTAAATGAGTCAACCAAATCTTGGAAGATATATTGAGAACTTGTGGCATAGACTTCGGTGGAAGTTGGGACAAGAGTTTGGCTTACGCAAATGGCCCCTTATGAAGCACTGTATGGAAGAAAGTGCCGTACACCGCTCCTTTGGATCAAACAGGAGAACGGCAAGTATATGGAACGGATATTTTGAGAGAGGCCGAGGAGAAAGTGAAGATTATACAGGAGCGTTTACGAGTAGCCCAATCTAGTTATAAGAGTTATGCTGATAATCGCCTAAGGGAGCTCAGTTTTGAGGAAGGTGATTATGTGTACCTCCAAGTCACGCCGCTTCGAGGAGTTCACCGGTTTCAAACTAAAGGAAAGTTAGCACCGTGTTACGTGGGGGCCATACAAGATAGTGGGGCGAAGAGAAGTTGCATATCAACTGGAGTTGCCTCCCATCTTGGCTGGTGTGCACGATGTCTTTCATGTGTCTCAGTTGAAGATGTGTCTCAGTTAACAGGTCTCCAACCCGTATGTACAAATTTGTGGAAGTTTTCAACAATTATTCTGTTAAAGTAGGAAGAGGGTTCTCTCTTGATGTTAAAACTAGGTGGAGTTCAACATATAGAATGCTGGATTCAAGGATTAAGTATAGGAATGCATTTGGTTATTATACTGAAGTAGACAACAACTATGAGTGGCAACCTACACAATCTGAATGGAATTTGTTTGACAAAATTAAGCCAATTTGAGGAACAATGGCTGGAGCAACCACTGTATTTTCAGGGTCAAACTACCCCACTGCCAATGTTTTCTATCCATACATAATGAAAGTTATGATTGCATTGCAAGGGGCACAAGCACAACCCCTTACAAGCACTACAATCTGACAACTCAGACCCTAATGATGCATTTTTAATGGCTATGGCTGATGCAATGTTGGACAAATTCAATAAATATTTGGAGAACACAAACAGGGTCATGGTTATTGCTACAATCCTTGACCCTAGGTTCAAAATGAGGTACATTAAATGGTGCTTTCAACAATTTTATAATGGCTCAAGGTGCCACCATGAGGTTGTTGCCATCAATAATGAGTTGGAGAAGCTGTACAAGAAATATGAGGCGATGTATCGCAACAAGATTGGTGATAGTAGCCCACACAATACCTACTCGCCTCGTCCTCAAAAGATACAAGCAACTCATTGGCTTCAATTGTTCCAAGTGGATTCTAGTCCTTTTTGGAATCAAACACTTTAGAATCCTTAAAGTCTGAGTTACTCATCTATCTAGATGAACCAAATCTATCCATAGACGATACGACATTCAACTTGCTCAATTATTGGAAGGTAAATGCTCATAGGTTTCCCATTGTGTCCAATATGCCAAAGAGGTTCTTGGTTGTTCCAGCTAGTAGTGTATCATCTGAATCCACTTTTAGCACTGGAGGTAGAATTCTTGATGACTATAGAAGTTCTTTGAAGCCAACCACGGTTCAAGCATTAGCTTGTGCATCAAGTTGGATAAGAGCCTCTCAAAATGACAATAGTGCTCCTATTCTTGTGGTATGTGAATATATAATGTAATGTTCATTTTGGCTTTTTGTCAAATCAAATTTATTTATGTTGGTGCTTTCTATGCATTGCTCATTTTGGACTATTTTTGTAGGAAGATAGAGATGACAACATTGAAACAATGGAGTTTCCACATAGTGTGGTGGAAAGCAACTAGTGATTGCATATTTGCATTTGTATGGATTATGGAAGTATGGAAGTGGAACTGTGATTGTGAATCTGTGACTGTGAGATGTGACTGTGATGCATAAGCATGATGCATTCATGCATATGTAATGAACTATGAATGTGTGGATGTGGTTAGGGCCCTAGATGTGGTGCTGTGCTGTGGAACCTGATTATGGAATTATGGTCTTGTGGACTTTTGGTTGATTGCATTTGTGTAAATTATGGAATTATGGAACTGATGAGTGATGAAGAAAATGATGCATTTTCTAGTTTGCTTGTTGGTTTGGTACTTAGAATATATGCAATCTTGAACTTATGGAAGTATGGACATTAAATTTAAATTGTATTTTGTATATTTGTATCTATAGGCTTCTATTTAAATGCGCTGGCTCGCAAGCCTAACGAGTCGAGCCGAGCCAGCTCGTTAACCTAACGAGCTATACCGAGCCGAGCCAAGCCGAGCTGGCTCCGTACCTAGCCCTAGCAGCGGCGGAGAGCTCGGATCTAGAGGCGGTGGCTCGAGGGGAGGTGGAGGAGATCGTCGGCGGCAGGGACAGGCAGAGGAAAGAGGTATTGGCATAGAAGGGGTCAACGTCGGGACGGAGGAGTCGACGACGGCACCGAGCTTGAATCTAGAGGCTATGGCTCGAGGGGAGGTGGAGGAGATCGTTGGCAGATGGGAGAGGCGGAGAGAGGAGGTGTCCCTGGTGAGGCCGCTACTCGGGAGGCGGCGCCACCAGCCCTCTTGACCTCACTCCTCTTAGTTCCTTCTGCTCGACACCGGCGGAGCTCGGGGCAGAGGAGGGTGCGGACACCAGGTGGAGCTCGCGGTGGTGCTTCTTGGTGCTATTGCTGCTCGGGACGAGGGGCTGATTCCGAGGAGAGAGAGATAGTGCGAAGAGATGGCCAACCAAACCGGCTGGCTAGATTTGGCTAGCCCATTTAGGTATTTGGCTAGCGAGATGGCTTAGCCATCCATAGAGAGTCTGTTGGGCCTTGATTTTTTTTTTTTTGCTCTGCTTGCTATTTTTTTTAGCTTGGAGAGTGAGATGGCCAACCTTTTGGAGTTGCTCTAAATCAGTTGCAAACAATCTCCATCCATTGGTTACCTTGGCATTGGTTTGCTTCGTTTGAGTAATCACTATTTACAGTTCTTTTAGTGACTGCTTCTTGATTGTTGATCTGTAGAGTTACTATTTTATTAGAAATCAATGACCGATCTACTATATAATAAATCAATTCGTTTTACTTATTCGCATGTCCGATGGTGCACTAACATATATGTTACATCTAACGCTACTGACCGCCTCCCCCTCACCTGCAGATCCGCCCACTCCCCACCCGAGTCCCCGAACCACTCACCAGCTTACGCGAGAGACCCCGCGCCCCTTTCCTCTCCCCCTCAGGCCTCAACCCTAATCTTTTCTCCTCTCTCCCCCTAGGCACCGCAGCTGGACATCCACCACCAGGCACCACCTCGTCGTCTTGCTGCGATTCTTGCTGGACGTCAGCGGAAGTGATCCTCTCTCCTTCTCTCTCCCCTTCAGGCGTAGCCATCGAACCCCTGCCGCTAGGTCGATGTTGCGCCCCCCTCTGGCGCCGCCGCCGATCTCCTGCCGCCTGATGGTTGTCATACTGCCTGAGCCCCAGACGTCGTCCTGCGATTCCTCCTCCCTGCATTTCGACCTCGCCGACGCAAGTGCTGCCATGCTCGTCACAGCCTCACTCCTCGTCGCCGACTAGGCTCTGGCCTTCAAGGTTCGTCAACCATTAGCTTGGTGCCCTCTCGCTTGCAATGATTGGTGCTCATGACATTGTGCTGATTCGGTTGGGGTTGTGCCATGTGTGTGTGCAGGGGGAGGTCCGTATGGGCAGCAGGCGACAAGGCGGCAGTACCTCATCGGCAAGGACTTCTGTGGCCAGACACTCATCAGGTAGTAAAAAATTCAAGACGGTACTCTGATTGTGCCCTTGTCTCCTTTTTTAGTTCTTGCGTTTGGATTATAATCACGTTGTCAGAAATTAGAGTTTGTTCTGACATTAGAGCACCACTAATCTCTTCTGGAAACCAGATTTATTTTTGCACTTCATAACAATCTACCAGGAGCGATTTGCACCTTGGCTTTGATTTTTTGCATTTTATCATGGGAAAATAACTTGTATTATAGGTTTTCATAATGCTTTATTTGGGTGATTGTTTTGTTGGAGATATTGTGGAGTGCAAATTCATATATCAATGGAATTCCACCTTGTTTTATTCAGTAGTTTAATGCCAAGCTATTCACGTTTGTAACTGATTTGTACATAACCAAATCAGCAGTCTATCCCAGAAAATAATTTAGCTCACTTTGCAAATATGATGTTCTCCAACCAAAAAGTACGACATTCTCAAAGAAAAAGTAGGCCATTCTTCAACCAAAATGTTTGACAGAGAGCAACCTACCTCCATGCAATCATATACTCAAGTGCATCCTTTCACAACTTGTGGTTTCAGAACTTCATACATCTTACAAAAGTGATTTTATTTGCTCTTATTCTTCTCACATTATTCCATCCGTAGTAATATCCTACTCTATATATTCATAATTAATTATTCTTGTTAATAATACGTGAAAACTATAAGATGACACACAACTTAAGTTATTTGACATTACTCACATGGTATTATTTGCAATCGCTGCAGATTTATTCAATTGGTCCAGCGGTCAAACTACTATGACTTAGGGGAACAAGCATCCAGATACTATGCAAGATCTGAGGTACACAATGCCAATTTTAAATTCTAGCAACTGAATTCATATTAGCCACTGTCATAAGTTTGTATGTTCTAAGGTCTTCTAGATAAAACTTAGACTACTCCGTTTGATAATAGTCTTATGATTATGTATCGGAAAAGCTGCTGCGCGTGCACAGCACTCACATATGCACAGTAAAAAAATTAATTAAAAAATAATATTATTAAAAAAAAAATATTGAAAAGTCGAGTAAACTTTATACTAATAATTTAAAACTTTCATCTCTAATTTTTGAAACTTTCAATTCAATTTTCGAAACTTTCAACTCAGATTTAAAAACTATTAACTAAGAATTTAAAAAATCTACTCAAATTTTGAAATTTTCAACCTAAAATTTAAAACTTTTAATTAGATTTTCGAAACTTTTCAACTGAAATGTAAAACTTTTAACTCAGCTTATTTATGTATTATTTTATAATTAAAAATTATTAAACACTAATGATAGTGACTATAGGTAATTAGTACTTAATGATAGTGATTAGGGGGCTTAACATGTACGGCTGCCACACGCGTGACTTGGCTTAGCCCCGCGCGTGCACTAGCCATTCCCATTATGTACAAGTGCAATATAGATACCTGGTCCTCTGTTCTCCTTAAGCACTATGCATATTATAACTTCTTGTTGAATTATATATGACATCAATTGAACTTATTTTGGTAGCGTCGTGAGAGTATATGGCATAGGTACATACTGTTAAAGGAAACATTACATTGGTGTGCACCCCTTCTACTGTTCAGGTGGAAACAATAGAATTTTGATGTCAGGACACCATGACACTATAATATTGTCCAGAATTTGTAAAGTTATGGAGGGCAGTAGTGCAACCATACGAACCTGTTTTATCTAACTCTCCATCTATTTTGTATGTTTGAAGGTCTCAAACCACAAATAATTTGCTGCAGTCATATTTACTTCTACCTGTACATTCTCAACTGAAGGTCTGAAGCTCTGAGCTTCAAGATGTTTATAACGAATATTTTTTCCTCGAGGGTCAATTAAATTAGTTATATGACCAATTGACCAGTGGTGTGGTTCATATCAGTCAAAAAAAACTTCTTACACATGTAAACAACATATTAGTCATTGTATGTGGTTCAAAACTGTTGTTGCTGAAAATAGTCATTTGCTACAGACATGTTGTCAATTAGGAGACTGCAATCTTATCCATGACTGCTAATGACTATTGATATGCTTAGAATTGCGGGGAAGGCTAGTGATTTATTGTGAAATTCTGCTACTAATTTGCAGGTAAGCTAGACAGAGTTGATTTTTTGGTTTCTTTCCTACCTCTGAAGGTATGGATGGACACGCTTCAAATGAATGCACACCTCAGTATTTAATTGTTTTGTATTAGTCTATGACATGCACTTGATTGCCGTAAACCAGCTGGCAATAACTGCATAACTCATATGATTCAGGGCAGGCTTCTACTACTTATACTTTGGCTACTGTGAGCAAGAACTATCAAGATAGCTCCCAACAGCACAGACCTCAATCCAGTCTTGGTGAAAAATCCAATACTAGATGATTTTCTGTTAACCAAAAGATACACTTTTGCTGGTAGGCATAGGACTTGATCTAGCTGAGGCTTCCAGTTATTTTCCTTCTCCTCATGCTCCATTTGCTTTTTTATTCATTCCTAATAGACAACTTTTAACTTCAGGCAAAATTGTTACGCCCCCCAATAGGAAGTTAATCACTTTAACTCATTGTCTATATAGCCTTGCTAACTGAATTGGTACCTTCTCTGAATTACTAAATATGAATATTTTAGTTTGTCACCAAGAACTGCAGGTAATGGTCCATCTTCACCGATCCTGGTTCTCCGATCATGTTCTCATATGTTGAACCACATATGGTTTGTTTTCCTTTATTTGTTGAAGTTCATGTGTAGATCATTTTCATTCTGAGTGCCAAGCAATCAATCTATTTTAAGAAATATTAGGAGTAGCGGGATCAGTGATGCTCCTCATGTTGCCCAAAAGATGTTTGATAGGATGTGTCGGCGAAACGGGACTGGGGGCCCCACATACCCCGGGGACGCGTGGATCTTCGGCCACGTCAGCTCCTACGGAGCCCACATTCTGCACAAGTGACGGCCGGCTACGGCCGTTTTTCCGTTAAGTGCCTGGAGCCCGAGCACTGCCCGGGCCCAGGTGCACCTTCCCAAGGAGCGTCGCGACAACCACTCGCATCCAACTCGGGCCCCGGTGTCTCGCTCCCTAGGCCCGGGACTCATAGCTCCCGTCCTCGAGGAACTCGGCTCCTTGTGCGCGCGGAGGGCTCTATGAGGTCTCTGCCCCGGGCACGAGCCTGACTCGAGCGGATCAACTGTCCAACAACCCGCATTAATGACGAGGCGACGGGGCGTGTCACCCCTGTCGCCCGCTTGGCCACGCGTGGACGGCTCATGATGGCCCCCCGTGAGCCCGCTCCCTGTGCAGTCAGAGAATATTTGACTAAGAGGGCTTTAGTTTTCCACACTCCGGCAGCGATGACGTGCGCTGTCACATCTTCACAACCTAGCCACCCGCAGCAGCCGTGCCGAACCAACTCCGGCGCGGCTCAGCAGGCGGCTGCGTGCGACAAGACATATCGTACCTAGAAAAGCTTTCTCTTGGCATGTGTACTAGGCACTGTGGACTCCCCTTGGACTATAAAAGGAGGATCCATGCCAGCAGGGAAAGGGGACCTTCGGGAGGAGCTGAGAGGATGGAGTTCAGCTTCCAGAGAAACGGAGTTCCCAAGTTAGGGCTAGTTCCTGAGCGCCCCTCAAGAACATCTTGTAAGAACAAACCATATTCATCTCCCACATAGCAGACACACACAGAAGTAGGGTATTACGTCTCCGCGCGGCCCGAACCTATCTACTTCTTCTGTCTCCCTTGCGTGCCATCGACCAGACGCCGCAACCGTCCTGTGAACCGCTTCCCTGGCCAAACCTCAAAGGAGGGTCCCCAGACTCCCCGCGGTTGGAGTTCCCTCCTCCGACAGGATGCTTCTTAGTCAATCTTCTACGTAATGCTGATTTCTCTTTGCAGCTGAAAGATTTTCTAAATAGTGGTTTTGTTAACTAAAGTGTAGTTATAATTAATACAACTAACTCGGTACACTAGGATTTGCATGTTCTTAATTGCCTTTTTCACCTAGGATGTGGTTATAGGTTTTGTCCAACTCTTGATGTCCTTTTCGCTCATTGCTGTAAAGATAGTCTTCCTATTGTTAATTATTATTGCTACACTGCATTGCGAGAATATAATTCACATCAATATGCTTCTTGTGTTTTTGCTGCAAGGCCAACTTTTTTGTAATTATTCATCATATATGGCTATAGTTCATCACGAATGTTAACCTTCTTGACCATCACGATTGTTTTATTTGATTTTGGTAACTTGAATTAGTACATGTCGACCTTCATATTTGCACATAGAAGCTCGAGATGCTAAATTCATCTTTTGAAAATGACATTATTTTTTTGGAACATTACCTATGACTTTATCTTCTGATTTAATTGATTGATCTGCAATTTAGTTCCAAGGGATAGCTCTAGAACTTGAATTTTGTCCGTCTTCCTGCCTCTTCTATAACCCCACAACGTTTATGCACAGTATTCCGTAACCATTTTTACAGCTCCATATTTACTACGGATAGTATTAACAAAAACAATTTCATGAGCTTCTTTTAACAAATAACAGTAGTCAAGTGTCAACTAAAGAATTTTTTTTTGGAGCATTACCTTATTAGCTTTTATTTCTTTAACTTCTCGGAGCATTACAGCATTCTATAAATTTTCCTTGCTCAGCTAGTCTTCTTATGAAGGAGTCTCACAAGTATTATGGATGATCGCTTTTCATTGTTTTAGCTTCCAAAAATATGAAACTTTCAGTTTGACTATATAATTGATGTATGTTACAAATGATTTTGAACCAAATCATGAAGCTGTTGAGATTGATAGAGAGGCAATGGTTTAAATTAGTATATATTAACCCATGCTTTCATATCTGTTATCCTGTTAAATTATGATGTTCTTTTGTAGGTGCAATTTTTGGTTATTCAATGGCAGGGTCATCTCAACATTATAAGTCTATTGATGGAGCTGACAGAAATTCCAGGTAAAAGATACATCACAGAAATTTTTTGTCATGCTTTAGGTCTATTCTCTGTTCCTTCTTTATTCTTCTCATAAATTTTTTTGTGATTAAAAGGTGCATGTTTCAGGTCTATCGATGCAGTTCTTTCTTTTGGTACAAATTTCTATGATGAAGTTCAGGGCCCTTTCAATTACGATGATGAAGTTCAAAACTCTTTCTGTTACTGTAATGACGCTGCAATCTAACTTTTTAAAGCTATTTATGATAAATAATACTAACTTAAATTATGCCAACAGAAAGCACCTATGGAATTCTTCAGTTTTATAGTACTGAAAAAGAAATTCTTGCCTTTTTATTTTACACAGAATTTACGGTTAAATCTTGTGATTGATAATAATGATATTTGAATATTCACATGCAGCAAACATTTAAATAAATATTTCCGATAATAGGGTACAATTTTGTAGTTAGTTGGGATTCCACGTGCACGCTGACTATATGGTAAAAAGTACAAACACCGATCCTTTCGCCCCATGTTGCATCTGATGAAGGATTTCTTGGGCGTCACTGTCTATTATTTTTGCTACATTCTCGCTTAGGAATTTCTGTGTATTTCTTTGAATCAAGAAAACTGTTTTTTTATGGAAACTAACTTTTATAGTAATTGAACCGGTGGCAACTTTACTTAAATGGTTTTGAAAGATACAATAGTTGCAAAATTATTTTACGTATGTGACTATGTAATTAATAATATAATAACTTACTATTGTGTTTTTTGAGTGAATCCTAAATATATCTCATTTTGTGCTTGATTTTCAAACATATACCTTCTTTTGGTTTTATTTGCATTATCAAATATCACCGTAACGTTAGCACAAGCATGTTACTAAGGGTCTTAAACCTAAGCATCTCTAGCAGGAAACTTAAACCTAATCTCTAAACAGTTTTTGAATGTTGAGATAAAAAATAGGTCCAACAGGGACCTTACTTAGTCCCTAAAATAAGGAGGCACCCAATCCCTCGGTCCTAGGGAGTCTCGATGGAGCCTCTGTCGATCTTTTTTTTGGCGTGGACAACAATTCTCTCTACTCTCGTTCTCGCGCGCACCTGACGTTGGATCTCCTTTGGCCACCACCAATCTTCTTCGGCCACCATCGTTGACATCCCTAGCACTGAGAGCAAGATTTGAATAGAAAGGTAAGATTTAATCCTACCTGATCCAAATCGTCTGGCCGGGCGGCCACCTGCCCGCCCGCCCACCTGTGCTTATGCAGTCGTCGCCCACCCACCGGCCCGCCACTCGTGCTCACCGGCCATATAGAGCTAGTACTGGCTTGGACTAAGCTTATCCTCACCCTTGAGTATACTAGTTTACCGTATGAAGCTTGGATATATCCTCCCCCGAGTATGCTTAGTGGACCGTGTAGGATGCTAGTTTAGTTTAGTCTCCTGAGCTAGTATTGGCTTTAATATATCTTCATTATGATGCTTGGATATAATTTTTTTCCTCTAAAAATATATCTTCTTTTTTGTCTTTATGTATGACCTTTTTTGTTGTCGAGCTTCAATTCGTCGAGTGTACTGAGTGACATTTGTTTGCTTACATATACTATGTGGCTCGATAGGACACCTGGTGCTCCAAATTAATTTTTACCCGTGATTATTCTTTATATGAAATAATGAATATGTTCTCATTGCAGTACTATCAACAGAATAATTTCAGTATATGCAAATCTACTGTAGTTACTACGTTAGGTTCTAACTTCTGTAGAGTAAAATAGCTTAACTTTGCTAGCATAGTATGTATTGGTTATTTTTTTATAATAAACTGAATGTTACCATGGTTTGTAGTTTATAAAAACCTTTACTGCAACTTGTCAATTTATCTATAATCCTATTGTAGTGACTAGACTGCAATGGCCAGTGGAGGTGATTCTTTTGTGCACATGATGACTGAGTCCACCGATTTCGATGCATTTTCCTTGTCAATGCATGGTGGAGACCTAGGTAATTTAACCAATGGTGCAAAAGGAAGCACCAAAAGGTCAAACAACTATACTTATTCAGAGGACATCCAATGTGCATGTCATGGGGGAGCATTAGCACAGATCCTATTATAGCCAATGAGCAGCCCGGGGAAGACGTACTGGAAAAGGATTGCAGAGCATTACAATTCCAACCGTATTTTTGAGTCTAATAGAAATGCAAGCTCTCTTAAGCACCGTTGGGGTACCATTCAGAAGGAGACAAGCAAGTTTTAAGCTTGCTATGGTCAAATCGAGGTCCAACATCCAAGTAGCATACTATATAAAGAGTGTAAGTTTACTTGTCTATAGATTATTTTAAACAACCTTATCTGTATGTGAACTAACACTTGGACTTTTCTACGGCTTCTTGAAGCGCAGGTATTGTACTCATCCAAGGAACCAAAGAATGGGGGGCTTTTAGTTTGTTAACTACTGGCTCAAGGTGAGAAATTGACCGAAGTTTCAAGCACTAGAGTCCCACAAGAGGCTAAGGTCCAATAAGTCTTCGATGCCATCTGACGGAGCTAGTGAAGAAGAAGGAGATAATAGTGAGAACATTACAACTCCTAATTAATCAGAGCCTAATGCTAAAAAGATAGCACCAGGCAGGAAGCAAGCAAAAGAGAAATTAAAGAATGGAGGAGAAGCTGGATGGTACAAGGAGACAATAAAAGGTTTGGCTGAAGCTAAAGAGAAAGAAGTGAAGTTGAAACAAGAGAGATGAAGGGAGACTAAGGAGCTTGAGGAGTGCAAGATCTTGTTGGGTGAGCGCAAGTTAATATGGGAGCAAGAACAATATCTTATGTTCTGTGATGTCTTCACCATGAAACCAGATATGAGAACATATGTGTTGGCAATGAGGGCACAGTTTCAGCTTTAAAGGTGGTTGCCCTTAATGGTGGCGTTGGTAGTACTACTGGTTGTATTAGTGGTGGTAGCGGTGGTGTTAACACCAAAATTTGGTACAGTTCGTTATCATGTTCAGTTAAGGAAAGAGGCTATATCAGCCGATGGAAGCTAATCCAGAAGAAGCCGAATTCAGGAAGGAATCGTGAAGACCACAGCATGACAGTTAATTAGTTTATCTATAAATTAGGTAGTTTTAATGATTTCTAGGAAAACCTGATCTCGTGTCTAATTAGGGCTTGTTAATTTTTCTTTTATAGTTAGGAAACTCCTGTTTCGTATCCGATCAGGAATGTATCAACTCGGGGTATAAATACGTATGCCCGGGGACCATGTAAACTATCACACAGATCAATACAGCATCGGTTAGGTCCGAACTCCTGCGAGAGGGTAAGTCTCGTTACCCCAACTATCGTATCGGTTAGGACTTTCTCGGTTAGGTCCGATATTCTAGTCAGTCTAGGTAGTCGGCTTACCACGATATATCTGTTCTGTCTACGGCTGCATCAGTTAGGTTTGATCTCATAGTCCGAGTAGATATATCACATCACGCGTGCATAGATTTATCGGCTTACTAGATGTAATTTATCGTTAGTTTGTGCTGCATCGGTTAGGTCCAACCCACTAAAGTACCAGCAATAAATTATTCCTGCTAGGTCGATAGATTTCATGCAAGCGTCTTATCGGGATGTATAGCTGATAAGTTATCTTTCACTAGATAAAGCCGACTATATTGTCGATTATTATTCTGCTTATCTACTCTATCATTGGCTTCTAGCCGATGTCCAAGTGTTTTTTCGACAGTCGGCTGGCTTATTATTTGCTTATATCATCATCGGTTTCTAGCCGATGTACAAGTACTATCGGCAATCGGCTGGAGGAAGTCTGTATCGGCTGATTGGTCAATTAGATCAGTGAGCTAATATTTTCTATCTCCTTGTCAATTGCGGGGTCAAATTGACTGGCACGCCTACAAACCTCAAATTTAGGACCTGCACTGGAGCTAAGCAGATCTCCCATGCCTTCGCGTGTCTAGTGCACCGAACCAAATCATCAACTCGTATTCAGCACTGATCGGTGATTTTCGGTGTCAAACACATTTTTGGCACGCCTGGTGGGACACAGAACTTCGACATGGCTGGAAAGGAGATCAGCACAAACAATATAATCCCAGTCACAATGGAAGACCTGACCGAAGAACAAAGACAACAAGTGGAGCAGAATATTGCTGAATTTCAGAAGCTTTGTCTAGAATCCTTCGGTATGACAGATCAAGGGCCGATTCAAAAATCTCAATTTCCAAAACCAGTTCTAGTCGGAGAATCGAGCCATGCATCGCCTGCAAGTTTACAGAAGCCACTTCAAGACATGGTTAATGAAGCAGTTCACCATGCATTGATCAATCAATCTGGGATATTGGTGAACACATTACAGAGCTTGATCACGAAGGCAGTGGAGCCGATTCAGCTGGCTGGGGGGGCAACAAGATGGAATTCCTCAAGGATATCATCAAACTGCATACTATGGGGGCATCAACAAAGTCATCCAGGAGCTGTCCCTGAGTATAATTATCAGAGAGAATATCAGAGGCAGAATCAGCTACCAACTCCACCTCTGCATTATCACGTCGGAGATCCAAGGGAAGAAGATTGGACAGCAAGAGTCACAGAGGTGGTGAGAGAACAATTCGGTCTAAAACTGAAGAAGGAAACATTTATGTATCGGCATCCATATCCATATTGATTTGATAGAGTTTCGTTGCCGCGCCGATACAGAGTACCAGACTTCTCCAAATTCTCAGGGCAAGATGATGTATCTACAGTTGAGCATGCCAGCCGATTTTTGGCTCAGTGTGGGGAGGCATCGGCTGAAGAAGCTTTGAGAGTTAGATTTTTCCCGCTATCATTGTCCGGATCGGCCTTCACATGGTTTTCTTCGTTACCACCCAATTCAGTTTGGGGTTGGGCCGATTTGGAAAAGCAATTCCACAAATATTTCTTTACTAGGATTCAGGAGATGAGGTTAACAGATTTAACATTGGTAATACAGAAACCAGATGAATCAGTCGCAGAATATATCCAGCGGTTTCGTGATGTTAGAAGCCGATGTTATAGTTTAAGTCTGGATGATGCACAGCTGGCCGAGTTAGCATTCTAAGGTTTGTTGGCTCCAATCAAGAAAAGATTTTCATCACAAGACTTTGAGAGCCTAGCACATCTAGTACAGAAGGTATCGGCTCATGAAAGCCGATTTCAAGAGGCCAAGAAGGAATGTTGAGGCCCAAACAGAAGAATTTCGAAGTTTGATAACAAACTCCAAAATTGAGGGGCATGTGTTAACACCAAAATTTGGTACGTTTCGTTATCATGTTCGGTTAAGGAAAGAGGCTATATCAGCCGATGGAAGCTAATCCAGAAGAAGCCGAATTCAGGAAGAAATCGTGAAGACCACAGCATGGTAGTTAATTAGTTTATCTATAAATTAGGTAGTTTTAATGATTTTTAGGAAAACCTGATCTCGTGTCCAATCAGGGCTTGTTAATTTTCCTTTTATAGTTAGGAAACTCTTGTTTCGTATCCGATCAGGACTATATCAACTTGGGGTATAAATACGTATGCCCGGGAACCATGTAAACTATCACACAGATCAATACAACTTCGGCGCATCACCACCCTTTTCGACGGGTTCTTGCTTTTCGAGCCGGGCTGCATCGGTTAGGTCCGAACTCCTGCGAAAGGGTAAGTCTCGTTACCCCGACTATCGTATCGGCTAGGACTTCCTCGGTTAGGTCCGATATTCTAATCGGTCTACGGTAGTCGGCTTACCACGATATATCTGTTCTGTCTACGGCTGCATCAGTTAGGTTTGATCTCATAATCCGAGTAGATATATCACATCACGCGTGCATAGATTTATCGGCTTACTGGGTGTAATTTATCCTCAGTTTGTGCTGCATCGGTTAGGTCCGACCTACTAAACTGCCAGCGATAAATTATTCCTGCTAGGTCGATAGATTTCATGCAAGCGTCTTATTGGGATGTATAGCCGATAAGTTATCTTTCACTAGATAAAGCCGACTACATTGTCGATTATTATTCTGCTTATCTACTCTATCATCGGCTTCTAGCTGATGTCCAAGTGTTTTTTCGGCAGTCAGCTGGCTTATTATTTGCTTATATCATCATCGGTTTCTAGCAGATGTACAAGTACTATCGGCAATCGGCTGGATGAAGTCTATATCGGCTAGTTGGCCGATTAGATCAGTGAGCTAATATTTTCTATCTCCTTGTCAATTGCGGGGTCAAATTGACTGGCACGCCTACGAATCTCAAATTTAGGACCTGCACTGGAGTTAAGCAGATCTCCCAGGCCTTCCTGTGTCTAGTACACCAAACCAGATCATCAACTCGTATTCAGCACTGATCGATGATTTTCGGTGTAAACAGGTGGCTCTGGTGGAGGTAGTGGTCGCTCTGATGGAGGTAGTGATAGTTTTGGTGGTGAGTTTGATGGTGGAGATGGCAATAATGGTGGAGTTTGAGATCCCTAATGCACTTTGGTGATGCTTTCATGGAATATATTCGATTCTATGTGTCATATGTTAGTAGGATATATCATTTTCACTATTGAACGGTTTCTATCATTGAATCAGTCATGATTGTAGGATATGTTATTTTCATTACAAAATGCTTGTGAACTTGGATATGTGTGTGATTGTGGAGATTTATTTATGTATCATGTGTTAGTATGATTTTTAGTGTGAATTTTTCAATGTTGATGTCAATGATTTTTGTAGATAGATTTTTCTGATGATGATAATCTTCTTCGTCAATGGTGAGAGGAAGAGGAGTCGTCTAACGATGATGACTACTACATTGTAGCTACTCTTTTTGTGCACATGGAGCATGAGAGTACCAAAAGAAAGTGTCGTGGTTTAGTACCGGTCGCCAGATAGTACATAGGGACAGTTTTGCTGGCAATTTGAGCATAGTGACAGATTACTTTATAGATCCTCCTATATACAACGAAAAATTTTTAAGAGGAGATTCAGAATGTCAAGGAAGCTTTTATTACACATAATAGCTAGTGTGAAGGCTCATGATGACTACTTCAGGCAGAGACCAAATGCAATGGGCCGTCTTGGTTCCACTGTATTGCAGAAGGTATAGCTCATTTTGCATGCCTGCATATGATATTTCAGCTGATAGTTAAAATGAATTGGTGAGTATTTCGGAAAGCACCGTGATAGAAGCTTTCAAATACTTTGTTAAGGCTATGGTTGATGTGTTTACTCATCAATTCATGAAGGCACCAACTGTTGATGATACCGTGGGACTATTGGCTATAAACACTCAAAGGGGTTTACTGGCATGATAGGTTGCATTAACTGCATGCACTGGAGGTGGAAGAATTGCCCAACTAGATGAAAGTAACAATACTTAAGGCACATGGATGGGCCAACCATGATTCTTAAAGCTGTTACATCCAAATATTTATGGATTTATCATTCTTTCTTTAACATATCAGGTTCTCTTAATAATATCAATGTTCTACAGAGATCACCACTCTTTCAAAGGCTTACCTTAGGGACAACACCGACTGTAAAATTTATAGCGAATGATAGCAAATACAACATGAAGTACTATCTTGTTGATGGCACATACCCCAGTTGAGCTACTTTTATGAAGACATTTCAGAATTCATAAGGCAACAAAAGAGTCCATTTCACAAAAGTTCAGGGAGTGAGAAAGGATATTGATAGCACATTTAGTGTTCTATAAGCTCGCTTTGCTATGGTGAAGGATCCAACTAGATTTTAGGACACAAACCCTATGGTACATAATGACATCTTGTGTGATCATACATAATACGATCATTCAGAGTGATGACTTTAACTACAATCAGAAGGATAGCGAGGTACTGAGGGAGTGCAAGCAACATAATAAACCCATGTCAGAGAAGCTCCCAAAGATACATCAAACAAACAAGCGCATAAGCAACTTTAAGATGATCTTATGGTGCTCAGTAGTTTATTTCATTGCATTTTCTATACGTTATTTCGAGTCTCAGAACTTTTATCTTTTGTTTGTGGTGATCAATAGTTTGTTTCATTGTATTTTCTATGCGTTATTTCAAGTCTTAGAAGTTCTATTTGTAGAATATGTCATTTCCATATTTCTAAATTTTGAATAAAAATTTGAATTGTGATGTTTCAAATTATTATTTTGTATATAGATGAATGCAATGTGTTACAAATATTTATGTTTTGATTGTTATAGTGTCAAACTAAGCATATACATAGTGTATAATAAAATATAATAGAAAAATAGAGGCTAAAAAATAAGAGCCAATATTGGAGTTTGAGGTATTTTCTGGTTAAAAAAAATAAGAGCGACCCCTATTTAACCTTTAGGGCTCTAGAGATGCTAAAGACAATGACGACACCATGCAAATTTTGTCCCTCAATGAATAATTTTAGGGGCATATTCCTTGGCCATAGTTCAACTGCTGTTCCAAGATTTTACTAGTACATGATTCAAGCAGAAAGCTGATCAATGTAGAAAGTGGCAACATGCAATATGCTGCAAACTGAAATTGCTGATTGCAATTGCAATTTCCCATAAACATTGTCGGCACTTCCACATATAAACCAGGGCATCTGCTCGCATCTGCAGATCGATTACAACTTTGATAAACCTTTGTTATACTAGGCAAGTGAAACAAGATTACTAAATTACGTACTAATGCACATCCAGGGCTCTGTTTAGACAAATAAGACAACAGAATAGTTTTTCCAGGAACTTCCAGTAAATAACTTATCAAGGCTTAACAAAAATAGCATGCTGCATCCAAGGAGCAAGAATGCAGCTTACTCAGTCGCAAATCAAAATTAAACAGACAACATAAGACATTAAGAGGCAATTCAAACATTCGAGGGTCATCTTAACAAGGTTTTTGACTCAACAGCTAATAAAATGCTCTTCCACCAACACCTACGGGGAGAATCCATCTACTGTATAAGAAATCCCTGTAGTGTGTTAACAAGATACATCTTTCTAGTAGAAGAAACCAAGGACCTTCCCACCAACGTTCTTTCTGCGAGCCTCCTCATGGTCCATAATGCCAGCTGAAGTAGTAAGGACAATGTATCCAAACTAGAGAGCAACAAATAATAAACTTAGGTAACATTTCACAGAATGATGAAACAACTGAAGCTATGTGATGTTTCCAAATAAGCATACTCTTGATGCATTACTAACCTGTCTAGAGGGAAGCAGCCTCGCAGTCCATGATTCAATTTCCTTGACACCAACATCAAAGCGTGGACTGATGACACCACACTTGTTGAGGCGTCCATTCAATTCAACAACAATCTTGCCAGAGCGGTGGTCATCAACAAACTCAAATTCACCAATGTAGCCTACATTGCAGATATGCAGTATGATCAGTTATCTTGTCAGTCCTATACTCTTAACAAGTATGAACAATCATAGCTTTGCAGCTCGTATCACAAGAAGTGAGCATGCATAAACACTGAGAGAAGGCTTTACCATGCTTCTGCATCACGATGAGAAACTTGATGATAACCTTTGATGAGGGTCGGATCAGCACTTGTCGCTTACCACGCTTCTCAGCATTGTACATTGTTTTCAGAGCATCGTTAAGTACACTGACTCTCACCATTTTGTCTGCAAAATATAAGAAAGTATCGTTGGGCTACAAACACATCTTAAAAAACCACAAGCTTCAATCAAGACAGTACAAGTAAAACCATTTCACATTTGTGATATGGCTCCAATTGGTGAACATTGAATAATTGACGCACAAGCACTAGCTACCAAAGAATAAAGAAACAGGCAGGCTTCTGTCCAAACATTGTCAACAGATGAATGCATGCTTTGTAACATGTGAATAATTCATTACATATACAGACCAATGCATGTTTTGTACCATGTGAATAATTCATTATATATACAGCATGCGTGTAATTAAGGATCCATAAGACTACCACATATGACTCCACTTTTAACGGCCTGAAATTCCTGTTGGGACTTCCTAGTTCCTAAGGAAGGGAATACATTATAGTTATTAACAAGTGAAGAAATTGGAACCATAAGGTGCTTCATTTAGAAAGCCAACAGAAATATTGTCATGCCGCTTCTCACTGGTACATTTAGTATTCTGAATCTAACATAACGAAGCTACTCTATGTGAAGTTCCTAAACTGCACGTCAACATTCCTGAACAAAAACTAGACCAAGCTGCTACTTCAATTTAGAACGGTAATGCTTGCTTTGTGAGCAGCATGACAACCAGATTTTCACCAAAACTACTCCACAGTGTTCTTTGTCCTGGAAGGCATGAAACTGTCAGCTAACCATTTGTGCTCCTAGGTAGTATAAAAGACATCTGTTGAAATGGATAACTCCCTAGGTTGCAAATGAACCGTAGAAAAACATCAATGTCGTTGCGAGACATTTCAAATCGAAGGACTCTCATACAGATCAAGAACTAACGCGCAGTTATAAATAGCCTAATAACACATGGTGACTAGAGATCCACACAACCAGCAGCGATGGCATTCTCATCATGTAACAACCAAAAGCTCTCAGCTAACCCAGATAGTCAGAATCGCTAGGGTTTAACCCAGCAAACTCAAGAACATACAAGAACAGCACGGTGCTCAGAAACAAAATCGGGTGCAGGAGCCTCAAATCAGACGAAAGGAACACTCTCGAGCGCAACCACATGGATAAAACCCGTGAACATGAGGATGCCTCAGTTGAGATGGGGTCAGGAAGGGGGGAAATTCGCACCTGGTTGCCGGAGACCGAGCGGTCGTCTGCGGTGGCTGCGGCGGCGCGGTGGCGGTTGTGCTCGGAGGTGGAGGAAGCCCTAGGTCTCGAGGGTTTTGAGAATGAGCGTGGTGCCTCTCTTATATTGGCATCGTGTGAATCTAGACCGTCCGATCGGGTTGTCGCTTCATCTGGAGCTTACGAGGAGTACCTTCTTGCTGGGCCGGGCTCTGTACCTTTGTTAGGTGGGCCGCCTTTGCAGAGAAGGAAAGTTATTCTCTCCTCTTCCTCTCCCTACAAAAAGAAGACAGAGGTGAGCATTTCTAAGTGGCAATTTTACTTTGGCGATTTTTTGCAAAAAAAAATTAGCAAATTGGCATCGTCCATACTTACTAGATACAGATTCAATCATGGGACCATGCTGCTGCTATGGAGGACAAATTTGAATGTAAATTCCTGCCATTTTTCATGGTTTGCTAATGGATGAACTTGAGGGGAAATTTTTTTGGATAGGGGTACTAAATAAAGCCCTATCGAAAATGATCATCCTGCCTTAAAAAGAAAAGACCAACAAAACACACGCTTGATCTGAGCAATATTCAGATTGTCGTTGCACTTTGCTACATTCTGCATCATCACAAATGATAACTGTAAAAGGCGGTGATAATTCCTACAACACTCGACCGTTTTCTCATTGATGAAGGGATCAATTATACTATGGTAACATCTTCATTCTGTTTCTCCATATAGAGCTACAAAATCAGCACGCTTGAGTCGTACAATTTTCATAGGTCACCTTGCACGCAGCAAAAATCATGCTTAGAATTCCTGATCATCAGACATCATAAGGTTTCTTGGGTCACGTTGGTTTCGGAAATTTGGATAGTGGTTATTTCTGATACTTGATTCATTTTGGAAATTCAAACCGGGTCGGTTCCTGAAACTTGAATCATGTCGGAAACTTTGATCAGATTGATTTCCAATATCTCGGTCATATGAACCAAAATTGTTTTCCATGTTTGCAGAGGCATAGTTTGAATCATGCTGGTTCCTGAATCTTGAGTCATGCTGCCCAAAGCTGTTGTCCATGTTCATCGGAGCAAATGCTGCATCACAGAGAAAGACAGAGAAAAGCACATAAATTAAACATGGCATATAAAGGCTGAAAGAAAAGTAACACCAACAAAACTTCATGTGCAAAATGTCTACCGGTGTAAAACAGTTAGCACGGTTGTCAAAGGGGGTGAGAAACTATCATTTATAATGGGTTCACATTTAACCATACATGATTTACTGTAAAAACAGTAGTATCAATGATTTTATGGAGAGGAGGTGGTGGAAATGCATTTTTCAGAAATGGAGTGCCTGGTGTCGAGCCCAAGATAAGCAACTTGGCACAGACATCTATACTGGGTTAGTGAAAATGCGTAATGTTTTTCTTATCATTTACCGATACAATATCTGGGTTAGAAATAGCAATGGCAGAAAGAAAAATTCCAGTACGAAGACACAATGTTTACCTCGTTCCCTCATTCTTCTTTCTCTTTCATATTCAAACTTGTCACGAATTTGAGTAACCCTTTCCCATGTTTCACCTTGTTTGCTTGCCCCAAAACCAATGTCCTGAAATAAAGCCAAAGCCAACTTAGGATTTTGTTGTGCAAATACAAGTCTGTGTAGCATCATAGCCATGAATATGTGTGCTCAAATACTACCTAGACAATTCCACCAAAACCTTTTGAATAAAGCAGCTGCCAAGACAAACTACACCACTAAAGTACCTCTGATGAGCTGTAAAGGCTTATATCCAACACTGCTGAGTGCTGAATCTGATTGCCCATAGTCACTAACTCAGTAGTTTCCCCAGAAACTAATGGAAGGACGCAGATTTTTTACTATAGTTAATGTCATGCATTATAGAAAAATTACATTAACTGAGGTTTGACACTAGGGTTGTTCATACCAGGTCAAATGTGTTTGCCAACCTGCACAGACATGCAGAAATGAACATTCATTTGTTTGTATTAGTTTCAGGGGTGAAGTCAATGTGTGCATGGCACAGTTACAGATGGGTTGGCAAAACCAGGTTGAACACCCATACTTGACACAACAATCAAGGTTATGCATGGATAAGTAAGAATTTCCCTTCACTCCAGCCAGCTTAGCATAGCAAACAACACCCTTAGCATAGCAAGATTGCAACATTACAGGCAGGCTTCTCCATAAATAAATGATATATGAGATGCATCAAAAATACAATGAGGTTACCTTGTTTGGTTCTACATTGGGGTGCCTTCTCCTGCTGCAATTAAAAACAACAGATGAGATCATTCCACAGATGAAAAAAATTATTGGCACTCTATTTTGTTCATCTAGCAAAACCCATTCAGAAGGATAACTAGTTAAAAAATTGCTAAACATTTAAAAGCTGGAATAATCTGAGAACAAAAAATTCAATCCCAGCTGCAATAACACATAGTGAAAAGGAAAGATAATACAAACAATAAAAGAAGAGGAAAAAGTTTCAATTATACCAAACATTTAAGATTGCAGTTACAATGGACTCAGGTTTATCCTGAGAAAAAAAATTGACTAATTTCACTGGCCAATAAACAAAGAAGACAAAAAAAAAGACCCATTCAAAATTTGTTACCTGTAAGGTGAGAAGTCTAGGTCATCTTCTTCCGCAGAATCATAATTAGCATGATCTTCAGCAACCTTTTTGGAATAACCTTCATCCCAATATAACCTTTCCCAATTTTCTCTAAGTTCTTGGTATAGTTCCATATATTTTTTGCACCAAGCTTCATGTTCCTGTAAATTTTGTGGTATTCAGTCTCCTAATATGGAAGTCCATACTGATAACTGAAATCCAATAAGAGCATAGGGCCTTTGTACACTACATGGAATACTAAAAAATATATTCTCTCATAATCTTAAACATACCAGTTTATACATAGAGGATCAGCAGGTGAATTTTCCGTTCAGTTCATCATGCACAATCCCTTTACTGTATTAAATAGTTAATTGTGCTCCTAATTACAGTTGACCATAAGAAACATTTCAAACAAAAAAATTAATGCAATTTGTCCTCATGAATTGCACACTAGGGGAAACTCAAAGAAGCTAATGAAGGGACAGAGAATGTTTGACTAAAACAGGTAACTGATATGAACGCTTTTGAAAGAAAGCCTGAGGACAGGTAGGCATGAGATAAGAAGTGCAACAAAAGCCTGAACTTGATATTATTTTCCATGGTCCAAAATGCTTACAGTGGGAAATAAGGATTTTTCATTAATCCAAAAACATGAACCTCTGCAGTACATGGGCCTTCTGGTTTATTCCAAGAAATGCCTAACCTAAGCTATGGCATGACAGAATTTTCATGGCATATTATTTCCCTACCAAAGGTCAAAACCAGCAAAAAGTGCTTTGGTGACCAAAGTTTAGGCACTGACTAATTAACGAAATAATGGACCAATAGTGATATAAAGTGTACAACATGCCTAAAATTTATTTGAAGAATCAGTATCTGCAATCCACAGGAAAACGGCTAACAGTGCTTAGGTCTCACAAAAATCAACTAAGGATGGCCTCAGTTACTCACTGGCTCTCAGAAATGCAAGAATAACTAATTTGAATATGGTTTTCCTTTTCTTCTTTTCTGAATCGTATTCATACGCTAACAACAAAGGTGCTAAGTTCAACATGTTCTTCTGTTTGCACTATGCATCATTATTCATATACAAGTAGCTCAGAATGATAAGTCCCCTTTCTATTGCCAAAAAAAAGATCTGAGAGATTGCATGTTCAGCGTGTGACTGACCAAAAGTAGAAAAGACATAAGTGCAGTGTGCTGATAATAGCCGATGAAAGTTGGCTGAAAAACATTTAGTCTTAAAGAGCAAGCATGAGTAATCGTACTAACCATGAAAAAAAAAAGAAATACGGTACAGCAAGTTGAGTTGCTGCAGAATTTCCATGATTTTTAATAGAACAAAACGGAACCATACTATTCGAATTCAGATCCCCCTATTCTTTTAAACTGAATTCAGATCCCTTTTCGTCAACGAGTTCTGCTGCTTGTTACTGACTGCACTGCATCCATTTCATTCTATAATTAAGTTGCAGTAAGTCAGTCAGAATGGCATCTTGGGTTTCATTTCATGTTTCTCAAATTGTTCCCATCACATGATCCCAAATATCTGCTTAAATTGTTAGGACAGTGATTTATCCTACTTCCCAATGGAAACTAATATGCATATAGTGGTACATCAATACTTGCCGGCACATTACTAACTAGCAGAGTGCGTTTATAAACTCTGCCAATTTGTTTAGAAATGCATAGAACTTGGGCTCAACCAAATTGTTTAGAAACATGCAGCCGAACTCAATCCAATCCTTTCAAGAAAAAAGAATTGGGTATCCAATCCTAGCACGGGGGATTGGAGAGGAGCAGAGTACAGGTGCCGCGGCAATTTACCGTGTCCTTGAGGACGAGGCGCGTGCGGCGCATGAACTGCTCGCGCATCTGCTTCCGCCGTCGGTTGGGGAGGTTGTCGCGCGGGACGGAGAAGCGCTCGCGGTGCGGCACGCCCTCCCCGATCTCGTGCATCTCGCCGTCCACCGCCCACCACTCCGACTTCTTCGCGCCCGCCGCAGCCGCCACGGCGGGGGCAGGCCGCTGCGACCAGCCGGTCCCGCCGGTGACGAAGCCGCCACGCCGGTGCGCCCACCGCCGCTGCGTGTACACGCAGCGCAGCATCTATCCCTCCTCGTTTGATACCCCTGCCGTCCAGGGTTTAGAGGAGGAGCCACGGAGCCTACCACTTCCGCCGCCGTCGCCGCCTACGACCAAACGGACCACGAGCGAGGTCTCGCCGGCAGCCGACGACTAATATGCAGGGAAGCTCGCCGCCGACGCCGGTGGACTGGGTGCGCCCTCGCCGGTGGTAGTGGCTATGGCGCCGCCGCCAGTTCCCGGCCTCGCGAGTAAGCCAGTAAAGCGACCGTAGCAACAGGCTGGACTGAAACTTGTGGGTGGGCTCCTTCACGGTTTCAGTTTCAGCCCATATAACTGTTTGGTTGTGCATTTTCAACGGCCTCTTCAAATCTTGCTCTCCATTTGTATATTTAGCTAGCTAGCCAAAAAGACTGTTTTAACTGTCTTTCCATCTACACTCTCTATTGTGACGGTGGGATACACAAGTCAGTCTCTCTCTCCTTCTTCCTCTTTGTCGCCATTCTTTGCCTAGTACTCCACGCCATGTTTTGGTCTACCCTCGCAACCACCGGTGAGAGTACATCGCTATCATGCTCGCCCTAGCAGAGAAGGAGTTGGTGCCGCCAGGTCGGATAAGGAGTCGGCGATGCTGAGCTCGGGATTTGGAGGGCGGCGGTGCAGCCAGCATGGAGGAGGATTCGACCACGCCGGGGTGGAGTCGGCTGTAACCGCCCATTTTTCATTCTTCTGTGCATAAATTGTTTTTCATGTGTATTGTGTTTCATTTGCACCATCCCTGCATGTAGTGGCATGGCCGAAGTAAACTACGGTAAGCTGAACCCTATAAATGGCTTTCATCACCCTAACCAACCTTCAATTTCCGACCATCACCAAAGATTTATTCCTAAAAATTCATTATCATGTCATAAGCCTATCTACCAAGTTTCAAAACTTTTTGATCATTTTGGCCCATTTGACTTGCCAGTCAAACTCATGGCCGAAAATCAAAAATCCATGTTATTGTTCACCCGAGAGGGTTTTTCTCTCGTTTTCTCCCTTTTCTCTAACCACTAGACCCACACCTTTTGACTTGACTGACATGGAGGCTCAGTGGGACACAACTTTCATGTTGGGATCTACCTCTGGTTCGAAACCTATGACCCAATCCAAGTCGGGCAAGTCCCCTTCTCAGCCTCATACGTGAGACCTGAGGGGATTGTGCGGAGATCATACCAGCTGCACCCTGGGCATGCACAGCTGCCGTCCTAGCCTTGGGACCTCGCACATGTCATGACCCTGATCGAGCCAAATCGAGCCCAATCTCACTTCTGCCTTGTTCCCGCATCCATGGCACGTGATCACGGGAGGATCTCTCTCCACGGTGTCTCAGCCACATGAATGCCTCTGCATGACCCAACTCATGCTAGAGATGTCTCGGGACCTCGCGAGATGCCCTCTGCAAGCCGTTGCAACCAGTGGTGGACGCAGGATTAAAATACAGATGGGGAGAAAATACTCCCTCGATAAGGACAATTGAACGCAATACATACTGTATTTATATTGCAATCGCATAAAAAATACAGTATAATCCATAAATTAAGTCAAAAAAGAGCATCCAAGATGGTACCTTTCATTGCAAAAGAAACAATAATCTTTGCAGCAAATATAATTCATCATATACCAAAAGATCATAGTAGACCTAGCAATTTGCAAAATAAGTCAATGTACAAAATATGAGCGATAGTCAACTAATGAAATATCTTTAAAAATTGGTAAATATACGAGAAGCGTACGTTAATAAATCACTAAGCCTTTTTAGGGACTCTAGGAGGCTTAGGCAAATCTATTCTTCGATCACCCATGGTTTAAAATCTCTTCTTAACTTTTCCAAAATCAAGTCCTCTAAAAATCTCCTTCTCAATATAGCACAATATCAAGTCATTGAGCCATTCATTGGACATCCTATTGCGCAAATCGGTTTTGACTATATTCATAGCCGAGAAGGCTCTTTCAACGGATGCTGTTGCCACAGGTAGAAGCAATGCTAACTCAATAAGCCGATAGACCAATGAAAAACAATGTGCTTTTGCGTTTCAACCATCTTCAAGGCCAAACTACTAAGATCATGACAAGCAGTGAAATCATCAAACGTCGCACGCGTAGAATAAATGTCTCAAGTTGATATCTTATATTAGAACGATCGAGAAGTGAGAAATCTTGGTCATAGATCTCCGTCAATCGTGCAATCTTATCAACATCAAACTTAGAGAAGGACTCCCTTGGATCAAGACAAGAGAAGCAAACAAGCAACTCGGATGATACCTCATTGAATCAATGATCCACCTCCATGATAATATAATCAAGAGCGGCGAATAAAGTGTCAACACGATAGTGATGCTTAAGTGTGATTAAGTTGCCATCAAGCCTTGATCATCCCCTTCCTGAAAAAATTTCACCTCTCTCCAACTTCTCTAAAATAGTGTCCTGATGCTTTGCAATTAACACATCCTTCCTCTTGCAAGATGCACTAGTACTTGTCACAATCCGATTCACATAGTTGAAGAAATAATCAAAAGTTGAGCAACATTTTGTAATAGAAACAATGACCAACTGCAATTGGTGTACAAAGCAATGGACATAGAAAGCTATAAGGGTTCTTATCACGAATTTGTTTTTGAAAGCCATTGAATTCACCTCTCATATTAGATGCTCCGCCATATCCTTGCCCTCTTAATCTTTCAATTGGCAAATCGTACTTCGTAAGCATTTCAAGCAAAGCTTTCTTTAATGAATTTGATGTTGTATCATCCACATGTTTAAGGCCTAGAAACCTTTCCACAACCATTTCTTTGTGGTTTACAAACCTATAAGATACATCACACAATCAGTTGAGTAAGATAACAGCGTAGAGTAAAAAAATATAAATAAATCATGGCTCACCTCACAATAACAGCCATTTGCTCTGCGATTGAGATATCGAGAGATTCATAAATTACAATACAGAAAAGACCATCCCCAATCTCTTCCTTTATCTCTTTGCTAATCTCTTGTGCACAACTTTTACGAAGCTCCTTTTGAATCTTGTGAGAAGTTATGCGGGCATTATCCGAGCATAACTCACCAAATGCAACTCTTACCTCCTCATTTCTTTGTTTGTACCAATCGACTAGTACTAAGAAATTCTCCTTATTCAAGGAAGAAGAAGATTTATCATGACCATGAAAAGCATGACCTTGTGAAATAAGTTATCTTGCAACATCTAAAGAAGTGGTCAAACGAATTTCATCCAACGTTTCACTCTTTGCTGTGAGACTCAACTTTATTTGAGATACTTGCCCTTTGATTATTAAAATCATCGCCACATCTCCTTGCTTTATTATGGCAACCTGAAACCCCACCAACATGAACAAGGAATGCTCTATATGCATCCTTCCAATCATCATACCTTGTCTTTGTGAAAACAACGTGGCCAACATTTTCATGATCGGCTACCTATCTAAAGAGAAAGCAATAGAAGCATTAAGCCACATCTTTTGACACACTATATTCCAGCCAATCATAGTCAGCATAGTACACCGCTCGAAAACCTCTTTTATCTGATCCATATTGTTTACGAGGAAATGTAATATTAGGTTGGGTAGGTCCCTTCAACAAATAAGCCCTTCTAACTTCAGATCTAATGTCAGGATGAAATCTCTCTATTGGGATTCAAAGAGCCGGATCGACAACAACATGAACTTCTGAGTTAAATTCCCTAATAAGATCAATACCTTCAAGCTCTAGTTGTTCTTGTTATCTTCAACCGCAACCTCAATAGGCACTTCAACCACATCCTTGGCTCCGGAATCCACAGGAGCGTCATCTCCATGAGTACTTGGACTTGGACGAGGGGAACCTATGCTAGCATTCTTTTTTGTCAAAAAGCTATCCAAATCTACAAAATCAAAACTTCTTGCCGGTCACATATTGCCCATTTCTCAATCAAATTTAAAATTCAATAGCTACAAGTGTACGATACCTTGATTTTTGAACTTCTTGCCGATGATACTTTTCCCATCAGGCATAGCATTGAGACTCAATGGCCTTCCTCGCCCTCGACCGGCGGCGGCGATGTTTGTAGGCTCCTTCGTTGAATGTGAACCAGAACCACGGCCGTGACCACACCCATGTCCAGCTGCAACATCGGTTCCTTCAGGTTCAATTTGTCCCTCTATTTCCATAGCTTCACCCCTCCTCGGCCTTGCGGAGAGCCGAAGACTGGACAGTGGACACAGAGTCACGGAGAGTCAGAGAGCCGAAGACATGAAGTCGCAGAGTTGGAGGCCAATGGAGGGCAGCCGGCAGCGGCTGCCACCTGCCGGCTCGGCGGCAGCTAGCCCTAGCCGCTGCACGGTGGATGGCACTACAGCACAGTGCCACAGCAGCAGTCGTGCGGTGCCGGAGAGCGCAGAAGGCAGGCGCGCGGCGGCGTCGGCCATCAGGGCGTTGGGCACAGGCGCCGGCGCGCCGCGGTCGCGCACGGCGTCGGGACTTGGGCGTCGCCGCGTTAGCAAGGGCGCACGTCAGCGTCGAATACATAACAGAAGTCGAACCGTCGTACTCGCGAGAAGGCAAAGCGTCAGCGTGCGTGAATAGAGTCGATCTGGACTTCTTGTTCAGTCCTATAACCTAATCTGTACTCAATCTGTGATGGGCTATTGGCCTAATAGTCCAATACACAAGGAAGCAGGCCGCAGGAGGGTCCAGGGGGGTGGGGCAACTTGGGCCATAGCTGGGGCGGTCGCCCTGCCCTGCCCAATGGGTGGATCCGTCCCTAGTTGCAATGCCCTCGCTCTGTCCCATTTGTCTACAGCACGCCCGCCCACATGCACACCACTGCGAGCTCAAGGAGGCAGAGAACGCCCTCCTCTTCCTCCTCTATGTCTCTGCCTCTTCTTCTTAAACCAACTAGCACCTAAGTTCTCCAAAGGAACCAGGGAGTTTCCTCTTGGTTCACCAAAAATGAGAGGCGCCACCCACAGTGCCGACGAGCACGCATGTGCCGTTCCTACGCTCCGGTGAGTTTCGTCCTAACCTAGCTATGTCACCATGTGTTCTTGTCCCACCTAACTCCATTTTTGTGCCTAAGTGGTCTGAAAGCTAGCGTCACTGTAACATCCTGAAATTTTGAAATTCAAAATTTTCGAAGACAAAATCACGACCATCAAAAGCCTACTTACGAAAACTTGCATCATGCTGGATCTTGTTGGATCTTCTTTTATTGTTTTGTGCCAGTGTCAGTAATTTTCCCAAATAAATTACTGAGAAATGATATTCAAATTCCTTTTCATTTGCACTACCCTTCTAAGGGAAACCATTTTCTCTGAATTTGCACTACCCATATAAAAGGCTCGGGTCCCTTTTCCAAATCTGGCTTCTTTTCCTATATATTTTCTATAGTGTCAAATTTGGGTGTTAACAATTCTACCTTCGACTTTTAGAATCGTTCAACAATCTCAATCCAAATTGAATGAGATTAAGCAAGTTTAGAGGTTAAGGTATAAATAGTACGTGGCACATGAGTTTGAGATTGTTTTTGTACAAACATCATAGTTAAGGGAGTAATATGGTATATCGACTCCTTTACCTAAAGGGGCACGGAGCAAGCTGGCTTGCGAATGAGCTCATCATGGTCATGGATGGAGAGGGTGTGGCACACAAGGTTTCCCAAACCACCGGTAACCACGCGGTTACTACGGAGGTACGGTTTGATGAAATTTCTTCGAATTCAAATTTTGGAAAATGGAAAAAAATCCCCCAAAATTCCTAGAAATAGCACATGATTTCTAATGATATCTGGTTATAAAACTTTGTGAAAATGCTAAGCTAACTCCATATTTTTCTATGACTACAAGGCGACGTTGTTTCAAAATCTAGGCTTGATGCTTGTGGATATTATATTATGGTCACTATGCTCTTTGTAGTTGTGGGCATTAAATTATGACATTTTTATTGTTGTCAAATGCGGGATTATGATTTTTTTTCCTGTGATTTTCTCTTTAAGTCAAAGACCACGGCTTACCGTATAGTTACCACAGCTTACCGCAGTAAGCATGATCTTAACATGAGATTTAGAAATTTTAAAGATAAAATTCATGTAATAACCATATTGTGACAACCTTACCATGGAAGAACAGTAACCTCATCTAAATAATAGGAGAAACCCTGCTGGCACCGTGGGAGGGTGAGCTCAAGCAGCCAGCACTTCCTCTTTATTTTGTTAACGGGAAGACCACAGGAGATATCAAGGAAAAGGGTGAACTTAGTGATCTTCAAGGCATGTATGAACGCACACATATTTACAATATTACTCCCTCCGGTTTTTAAGGTTTGACGCCGTTAACTTTTAGACATAAATTTAACAATTCGTTTTAATAAAAAATTATATAAATATATAAAAATATAAGTCATGCTTAAAATACCTTCAATAATAAAATAAATCATAACAAAATAAATAATAATTACATTTTTTTTAAGAAGGCGAATAGTCAAAACATATGTCTAAAAGACAACAACATCAAACATTAAAAAACTGAGAGAGTATAAGTTAGAATCAGAATTTGTATATAGGTTTGTTAGTTTGTTCTCGTCAAACACGAAAGAGGCAGCTTTCCACACCACATAGAAAATTCGAGCTGTTGTATGCTACACTGTTTACAAATTTCCTTTCTTGAAAATACACATGCTGAGGTAGTAGAAAGCCTTGATTTTGTGACTTCACTCAAAATGAACATTTGCTACAACATACACTCTCTATGCACACTTTGACAAACGTATGGTTATGCACCCAACAATTCTATTTCTGATACCAAACTCAAATTAAAAGAATCGTTCACCAAAGTTATAACCTCTTGAGGACAATGTGCTCCTGCAGTTTTGGTGTTGTACATGTATTTCGTAATATTTTGCAACTGTTGAATAGACTCCAGTTATTTTTGCCAATAGCACTGCTGCCTTTTGCTTGGTAGCTCCACCAGACATACTATCCACTGAAGTCCCATTATAATTTTGTTGGCCACGCAGGTCTCCGTGCTGCAAAGTAACCTCTATTGTTTGTCCAGGAGATATTGTGCCAACAGCTGGAGAGACCTGTATTGAATTATATGTTCTCAGTTTTCAAAAAAAAATAAGCTCACAACAGTGAATTAAGAAGGATGAAGAATAAATAAGCAAAACAATCTTACAGCTATGCAAGAGGAGTTCATCCATATCAAATTTACGAGTGTTAGTGAAGTACTGCCTCCATCCCAAAAAGAATTCACTTTTCCTCGTGTAGAAAAATGAACTCTTTTTGAGACAGAGGGAGTAGTCTTTACTATTACTAACATTTAATCAACTGTAACTGAAACCATCTGCTCTCTTGGTCATAACGCACTCTTGATACTGAAAAGACTATATTGCAGCTCATATACTGTCTACTTCTCTGCAGTTGTGCCTATCCCTACCTAAAACCTGAGAAATTCCGTTGTTCAAAGTTTATGTATGGTGTTATTAGAAAAATTTAAAAATGAATACAGCAAAAGGAGAGTCAGCCAAAGCATTGACTCACCATTAGCCATGTAGGATAACCAGAAAAATGTGTGCCAGACAAATTTGGTGCTTGACCAATGATCTCAAAACAAGCTGTGTTTTTTGTACTTCTGTTTTGCAGTTTGACAGAAGAGGGATTCTGATCTTGCAAGATGATATCGGTAGTATTTACATTTACTTCAGGAAATGCTTCAAGTCCCTGAAGCAAATACACCACTTCATTATTTGAGCTCATTAGCTCCCCATATTTCTGCCTCATTGTCTGTTTGTCAACATAAGCAATATCCAAATTGAACACACATTTTATAGGTTTGTGATCACTATCTGTAGCTTGCATGCAAGAGTCATACCTGAAAACAGAATAACAAGGTATTGAAGTATTTTAAGCTTTTTCGTGTTAAAACATGCATATCCTGGAGATAATCAAAGCATCGAACAACAAATAACTTACAGTGATATTGAAGAAACCACAGGACAATCCAAGGAACACTCATTCCCTGAACTAACTCGGCTGTCACGATATAGGATTCTGTCACACCAGGCAGGAATGCGCCTCTTCTCACTGCTATCATACCCTATACGACAAATAAAAATGATGACCCTTCAAGCAAGTACTGTGGGATTCCATGGATAAAAAACAAAGTAATATACCTGATAAACCAGCTATATGTTTCTCAAATTTGTATGTAGGGGGAAACTTGAAATCTCCTTCGCGTAGTCCCTGGAAGACTCTCCCAGATCTCATTTCTGCTCGCAGTTGGTCATTATCTCTTAGCCAGTCAAAGCATCTCCGGGAAACTAAGCCCATTGCATCATCATAGGAAATATCATAAAGGCGGTAATTGAAGTCACCAAGAAAGACAATCATGTCCGTATCTGACAACTCAGGCATTCTTGATCCCTGTAAATTGTAATAGCAACAACTTGTTATGTCTACAATATCAAGATGTGAATCTACTCCCTATCCACCGAGAAAATAAAATTAACCAAACATCAATATACATCATACATTTGCTCCACGAAGAAGCTGGCCAGTAGAACCAGAAACTGCAACACCAAAACAAGTAATATTGTATAAGATTGCTCATTGCTGATTGTAATATCAAAACAAGTTTTACAAGTCATTTGACTTGAATGCCCATTGGAAAATACTGAAAAGATTGAACAAATACCTGATGTTGTCATTATTCCACTCGAAGAGGTGGCAAAGGCCATTGTTCTAAAGACATGGTCAAAATCTTCATTCCGTCGGCTCACAGCTTCCATATGAGCAGCAAAATGGCAATTTACAAAGCAAATACTTCTATCATGTATTCTCATCCTCAACCCCACTGCTCCCTAATATAGGCCATACATGAACAAAGAAGCAGTTAAGACAGAATACAATCCATTTGTACTAACGTCTGTACTCTCCCAGAAAAATAACACAAAAATTTTAAGAAAGTGTTAGTGGTGTAGTGGGTGGTTGCATTTTAGACCCTTAACATGCTTTAAAATTTGTGTTTTTCATATTTTTTGATCAGTACTGCACACTTCTCATTCATTAATCATATGCATAACAACCAGCAGATATCATCTAGCAATACTAAGGAAACAATGATTTATTGCTTTTGCACAGTAACTGCTACCAAATGAATAAGGACATAAATGCCAAATAATCTACTTGCTTTTAGTGTATCCTTAATAATTCAAACTTTCAGAACTTTAATATGTTCATTCTATACAAGTGAATAAACAATGTTCAACATGTGAATGCATGAAATAAAATGAATCAGATAGCACTTGCCATCACACTACAAACCATTTATTAATATACATCGTACACTCCTTTTGTTTATTAATGCTATATCTTATCCTCGTTGGTACCTCTCTCTAGAATGAACTAATCAAGCATTGTGCTTAAACAAGCAAGGAAGTTTTGGCATGTAGCAGCTAGCAAAGGTATTCCCCCCTTAAATCAAATACTAGTGAATAGATAAACTATCAGATATTACTGATGAACACATCTCCAATAAATATGATGGCTGAATCATGAAACGGTTAGATGGAAACAAAGTTTGTAACGACATGTGCAATGAGTCAAATGCCTCCTGAGCAACATTTCAAGTTTATCTCATGTCAAGAAAGAGTAGGGCAATAAGACAACAGAAGTACCTTGTTGCCGATTGCTCGGCCTAATCCACATGCTACGGCAGCATTATCAATATCACCGATGAACTGCTTAAGATGTGTTCTGACCCTGAGAAAAAGAAGAAACCGAATAATTTATACACAAACAGAAAGCAGATGAAGCTGCAGGATAAAACAAGTCCTAGAAAGATTACCACACACAGATAAGCAATCCAGCCATCTGCCTCGAGCCAACACGCTCAAAAGAGTAACCCTTTAACTGCTGCCCAATTGCAGCCAACCACCAATCTCCATTTGGGCTTCCCTCTAGGCCAACCTAAAGCGAGTGGAAGCACAATAGTATCAGGATTACAAGTAACAAAAACTATTGCCATTTTTATGTTAACCTTTATTAATATTCTTAGAAAATCTGACAATAGAACGATCTTTAGCAAGACAAGATTAAATCCATATTGTGCCATTGAGTTTCATCCCTATGTTGCTGCTCATTGCAAGGATGGCATATGGGTCCTGTGCCAATCAGCGGTATATTGTAGATATTCAATAAAACTCAGTGACATAAAATAGCTTAACTCTAGTCATATTGATATAGAACAACAGAGAAACAGCCTGTCAAACAAGCCTCTTTTTGTGGTCAAACCCATAAAATTGTATAATGAGGTATCTTATGCATAATGACAATGATTAATCAACAAAAAAAATCAATAAGTGCAAGATGTCTAACAACATTCTTGTTCAGTTTTACTAGGATCTGGTCCATATAATAGTAGCAGATGACTAAGTGCAATAAGTCAATAACAAATACCAGTGTTGAAATAAAATAAATAATTAAAAACTAGAACTTAAACTTGACTTACTGTTTCTTTAGCAGCAGACATTGCAAGAAAACCAGCACCCATGTCCACCTCCTGCAATCCAACTGCTACTAACCCAACCTCTGGCGTTGGTAACTTTAGCCAAGCTCTTATTGACTCATAAGATGCTTTTTCTTGCCCAACATTCCAAGAACCCACTAACACTTTCATATATTCGAAATTTTTGTATAATGCCTCATTCTCAATCAATCTAGAGCGCATAATGTTGTCAATAGGCCCTGGGGATGACAAATTCCATCCACGGACTCCCCCATGACCAGCCAATGTAAAGATGTATGAACCTCCAACAGCCATACTCAGAACTGGACTACTATGTGCAATCCATCCTCCTAGTAAGTTACCTTCCAGGTCCAACAGCTGAATGCTACCATCCATGTAACCCACCCATATTCTTTTCCCAAAGCTGAAAATGCTTTGAACAAAACATGAATGATGCTGGAACTCTTGCAAACGATTACCGTTGCCATCCCATTGTGCAAGACATCCATTTGCAGACCCTGTCCAGATCATCCCGTCAATTGACAATGCTAATGCTTCTATTCTTTGAGAATCATCTCCAAATCCTGCCTTAGCAGCAACTCTGCGAACTGCATCAGCTGCTCCCATTAAAGCATTCCGTGATCTCTGGAAAAATCCAACAGGACTGCGGGCTTTATCTTTCCTTGGCAAGGAGAAAAGGTTTTGCTTTATTTCATAGCCATATGGATCCTGAGAAGATAAGATATCAAAACGAGTATCGACTTGGCCATTCACATTAATCACTTTCAGAAGTTCCTTGGTGCGAGAATCCCTATATGGCAAAACAGACAAGGATATAACAGAAATATACAAACAGCTGGACTAATGTCAGCCGAATGCAACACTAACAGATAAATGGATGCACGAAGTGTACCAGAGTGCAAATGAGAGGTAACCAGCACTCCATACTTTTGATCTAGAATTGTCAGACAATAGAAGTTTTACATCTACGGCAGGCAAGGGACAGGCCCCTCCATCACTGACCATGGCTCTAAGGTCAATGAATGATCTTTCAACTAAAAAGGAGGTCTTACGCTTTTCTTCTCTTTGTAAAGCAAGGGACTTCTCAATTCCTTCTCCATACCAAACTTTGATTACTCCCCCTTCAGAGCCAGACCACAAATCACCTATGATGCATGCAAATAAAAAAAAATCATTGTTGCATTTAGAATACAGCAACTTGAAGGTAAGCTGTGAAAATGCAAGCAGTGAGTCCCCACCTTAAATTTAAAGGCTACTTAAGTGAAAGTTCATGTTCATCCATTCATGTTTCATAATTGCAATTTGACAAAAATGCATTACTGCCCACATATTAACTATGAACAAGAAAAATATGGTGTCTCTCTGTCCATACCTTAGCAGCTTAGTTTTTACTACATGGAAAGAACTTAAGTTCTTATGCTTTTGTAGATAATTGTTAGTTCAATATGTACTAGTATGCCCTGCAGAACATAGATTTAGATGAAGTACATATACCTAGCCACTTATTTGCAGAGATGGTGCCAAAGTAAAAAGAATCTAATTAGCATACAATGTTTCATCACATTAGAGCCAGAAAAAGGGCACCGACAAACGATCGATGCTACGAATTGCCATCGATGAATGCTAGTTCTAGGAAATGCCATCACACAAGCGTTTTCCTTCCCTTTTTGCCATCACTGTTAGCCTTCCGTAACATGCACTCCGTTAACCCCATGAGAAAATTTCATTTTACCATTGAATATATGAAGCACTCCCTAAACGGTGATACACTTTTAGGGGGTAGCGTAGTGGATGGCATAACACAGAGTGAAGGAAAATTACCATAGGGAGATATGGTCAATGCGAATAACGGCCCATGGTGAGCGTCCCAAGAAATGCACTCCCCGGCCTCTGGTCCTGGATCGGCGCTCCACCCCATGATCCGCCCATTAACGTGGCCGCTCCACACAATGCCATGGCAGGGGTCGGCCGCGACGCAGAGCGCCGGCTGCGTCCTTCGCGACTCGCGAAAAGGCGCGGCCGCCTCGTCACCCCACCTCTGCGGAGACGCGGGCGATCGGAAGGCGTCGGCGAGGCTCCACACCCTGACGCCAGCGTCGCCGACGGCCCAGAGGTGCGAGTCGGCCCCGTCCACAGCGGCCTCGCAGCAGGCGATCGCGCGGAGCGCGGCGCCAGCCTGGGACTCCCTCGGCGGGCGCGGGCGCAGCTCGAGCGGTGGCGGTCGGTCGGTGCGCACGGCGGCGCGCGGGGGCGGGTGGTGGACGGCGCGGGACGCGGAGGCGGGAGCGACGAACTCCGGGAGGGAGCCACAGTGGTGGGCCCCCGGCGGCGGGGGCCAGACGTTGCCTGCCGCCTCCGCCGCGGCCGCGGAGAAGGCCGGGAGGGAGTGGCTGGGGTGGAGGTGGTGCGGGGTAGGGGCGCGGTGGTGGTGGGGGAGGGAGCCAGAGAAGGACGCGGAGGCGGCGGTGGGTGTGGGTGTGGAGGCGGGCGGGAGGGAGGAGGAGTGGAGGGTGGCGGTGGCCGCGCGAGGGGAGGTGGAGGGGATGGGGGCGGGGGGAGGGGGAGTGGAGGTGGATGGGGAGGAGATGGAGGCGGAGAGGAAGAAGTCATCGGGGAGGTTGTCCCACGGGGAGGAGGAGGCGACGGCGGGGGTGGCGGCCTCGCCGGGATCCGCCATTGGGGGAGGGGAGGGAGATCGGAGGGAGCCGAGGTGGCCGGCACCAGCAGGCAGCAGGTAGGCGAAGGGGGAGAGGACGGACGGACTCACACATCACTGTGTTGTCGTGTATCGGGTTTGGGCTGAGGCTCGGTCGTGCGGGGTGGTGGGCCGACCGACCTTTTACTGTTGACGCGTTGTGGTACGGCATGTCTGTCACGGTTTGCCCATGCCGGCGTCGTGCTTGGCGTGTGGAACGCACCTGCTTAGCTCCGCCCATCCGTACAGCTGGTACGGTTGTCAAAAAAGCTGGAGACCCTGTTTACGTAGCTTAAAATTATGACAAGTATCTAATAAGAAATTAGCTGGAGATAATTTAGAGTTTTTAATTTTTAGCTTATTTTTTGAATTCTATAACTACTGATTCACAGAATTTGAATAAGAATCTTAAACTATTTAAAAAAGCTTTTGTTAATTGGAGATTTAAAAAAAACTGTAGCCAACATAAGCTCCTTCGAACAGGACATGACTCATAAGCTGCTTGGGCTCAGCTCATGGTCGATCTCAAGCCTTAGGCCAAGGATTATGAGCCTAAGCTCGGCGGGTCTTGATTAGACAAAATGTGTATATGTCCCTAACAACCAACGACCAAGCAGGAGGAGTAAGAGGAAACATACTTGATGAGACAATACTTTACTGATGTGCTTAGTTACATCATTCATCATAAAATATAGGTATCTTTCAAATATTTTGATATTAAAAATTAAGATGAAACATCTTAAATGTCCCTTACTAACCCATGCTCCCATGCTAGGCCTCCCTGCGATGTTCCATGCACCCAGCAAATTTGGTAGATAGTAGATACGGAACCACACATCCACAAATTAGCAGATGACACATACATACCCATACCCACCAAAATAAGGGGAAAAAAGGTAATTCAAAATGACATGCGGTAAAAAAAGGCCTGGGGGTATAAAAACCACCCAGCCCTTCAAAAGCAACTTGACAACAACACATTTTATTCACAAAATCTATTTTCAAATGACAGGCCGTAAAAAAAAAAGGCTGGGTAGCTTATGTCTTGACTCTCGAGGCCTCATCAATGCTTCTCAAAAGTAGCTGGCTACTAGTACTACTAGCAAGTACTGCTTCCTTCCCTCTATCCTAAAATAAATTAATTTGTCAGACTTTACAGTACACAGATCAGGAGGATTTTGCATCATAAAACCAATGCGAAGTGGAACTTGATATATTTCCAAAGTCATTGATGTAGTACGTATTAATGGAGAGAGGAATCTCTTAACACGAATCCTGGCGCGATTCCCGGGCACAGAGTCCCTCCACGTGGCACTACAGAATCTCAGCATTTATCCCTCTCTTGCAGCCATCGGATCATAGATCGACGGTGATAGGTCGCTGCGGTTATAGGTGTCCAGATGTGCCGGCCGGACCGGCACGGCCCGCTACAGCATGGCCCGTTTAGGATGAGTGCTGTAGCAGGCCGTGCCGTGCTGGCCTGCGTGCCGTCCCTCAGCCCAGGCACGGCACGCTGAGGTCGTCGGCACGGGCCCGTCGGCGACACGTGGGCCGGAGACGGCCCACGACACAGCCGGCCGGTCCACTCCCCTCACAGCCTCTCGTCCCGCTCCCGTCCCCTGGATCGGACCATCCATCCCGGGATCGGACAGTCCACTCCCCTCCTGGCTCCTGCTTGCCGCCGTTCAAATTTGAACGAGCGGGCGCACGGCGCGGAGCGGTGGATGGTAGGCCCCGTCAGCGGATGGTGCTCGCTGTAAAAAAAGAAAAAGTGACTTTAAAAAAGAAAAAGTGACTTAAAAATTTTGTAAAAATTAGAGGACCGGTAAAAAATATGGAAAAAAAGGCACAAAATTATTTGAGATAAGTAAAAAATATGAGGATATTTTTTGATGATATTGGAGGAGGAAATTTTCATATGTTTTAAATAACCAAAATAGCAACACATAAATAATTATGTAATTTAATTTCTGCATAGATATAGGGAAAAATAAACAATGACCTTTATTGAATTTGTTATTACACAGCTGTCTCATTAAAAACTCTGTTATGTAAAAACTTAATTTTGAAAAAACCATGACAAAAAAAGAGTACAACTAAAACTCAACACTCAAAAATAAAAAACATTACTCTAGTTTCTCATTTTCTAGGTAAAGATTTTCGAACTGAGCAAGCAAATCTTGGTTCTCCGCAGTGTGTTAGGCACGTTCCTTAGCTAGCTCCCAGTTTTTGACCACAAGTAGCATTTCTACTATCTCGCTGCGGAGATTTCTTCTCACCTCCTCAATAATTCTTCCGCAAAGACTGAAGGCCGATTCAAAGGATACTGTAGACACAGGCACCGTAAACACATCCCGTGCTAGCTTTGAGAGCACGGGATATTGGGTCTTGTGATCGTTCCACCACCCTAGAACGTTGAGATCTTACTGGTTGATGGAGTCGTTGTCTAAGTAGGAGAACAGCTCAAGGGCTTCATGCGAAGCATGTGCAGGACTTGCGGTGGCCAAACTTCCACCACCGGTGCTCGAAGAAGAAGAGGAACCACCTTAAATTCGGCCCCACTGCAATTTCTTCTTACCTAGTATAGGGACAGTGGGGCTCTTTGCACGCGAACTCCCTGAAACTTAGTTTCATACTTTCGAAACACTTCATACAATTTAGTCTTAGCATCAGAATAGTAGTTAGTATAATCAATATTCATTGCATTCCCAATAAGATTCAAAATATTAAGGAATCCCCACATTTTACCCCTAGGATCAAGAATAAATGCAAAAGCATACAAGTATGGAATGTCTCTCCAGTATTTAAGATATTTCTGCTTCATATGAAATGCTGCAAGTTCTAGTAGTTAGTCATCTTCATATTTTCTTAATAAAGTGGCAATCTCAAAAATCTTATGCAAAATTAAATTAGCAGTTAGATAGTAAACGCCAGACAAAATAACAGTTGCATCATAAAATGTTTCAAAGAAGTAATAAAACATTTTCACAACATGCCAAGACTATTCTGTTAGTAGCGATTGCCCGTCACTGGTAACAACATTCTTGGACTAAAAAAAACAGTTAGTATATCCTTATAAAGCAAGGCATGTCTCAACATCAAATAAGACGAGTTCCATCAATGGTCCACATTCGTTTGAAACTGCGTGGACGCTTGTCCGAAGCGATGTGAATCGCTTGAAGGTTGTAAGTCAAGAATTAGAACCATTGAGCCATGTTATGGCTTCACAAATAGAATCGAGATATGCACTTGCTCTTTTAAAATCAGATTTAACTATAAGATTGATAACATGGCATGTACAGCGTTGATGTAAAAGAAATGATTCAACATAAATATTAAATAAAGGCTGCAGAATTTCCATTGCTCTGGAATTTGCAGTTGCATTATCTAGAGTTACTGCAAATATTTTATTTGTGAGGCCAAATTCCTCACAGACTCTGAAAATTTGTTCAGCAATATTTTCTGCAGTATGTGAAATATCAATTAATTTTAAAGCTATTATTTTTTTTAATTTCAAATCATCATCAACATAATGAGCAACTACACTAATATAGTCCTCCTTAGCCCTACCACTTCAAATATCAGATGTGATACTAATAAAAAAGGTGTATGTAACAAACAATTGTTTAATACTATCTCGGCCCTGATTGTAAATATTCACCAAGTCCCGGGTTGTGGTCTATCTATTAATAGCTTGAAACCTAGTATTATGAGCAGTTTTAATGTAAGTCTCAAATGCAGGAGACTCACCAAACTTTAGGGGTAAATCTTGTCTAGCAATTAAACGGGTAAGAAAATCTCGTGCTACCTGAGGATCATACTTCCATGAACGTATCGTACCATCAGGATTTAGTATCAGTTGCTACTGTCGTAGCTGGTAACCTTGCTTCTTCGCGCACGCCTCAGCATGCCGCCTCAAATGCCTTGTTCCACCAGAAGATTTTCCAAAGAGTTTAGTCTTACAAATTCTACATTTCGCGTAAGTTACCTCCCTTCCATCCGCGCCGGTCTCATTGATCTCATCAAAATGTTGCCAAGCGGATGAGTTCTTGATCTTTTCGAGCCGGTTACCATTGATACGCTCCCGCTCACAGTTCCGGATCTTTCCAAAGCCACATGTACTTCCTCTGGCTGTCCTTGCGGTGTAGAAGCTGACCCGGAGTCGTCTCCCTGCGACATCAGCACATAGCTCGGGTCGAAGTCGCTCAGTTGGAATGTCGGGTAGTTCGGATCCATCCTGAAATATAAATAGAGAAAATTAGTACAAAAAATAGTATGAACAAAGAACAAAATTCAGAATTTTTTTACTTTGCAGGAGCACTGGAAGCGGCAGCTATCAGCTATGGAAATATGGAAATTTTTGATTTTTAGACAAATTTTGTCTAAATCAAAAATTTAGAGCACAAGAGAGCACAAGATGAGAGATTGTGAGGTTTGGATAAGCCAACATGTGCCTGCTGGCTGCCTTATTTATAGGAAAAAATTTCATATTTTTTGGGATTTTTTTGGCCCTCCAGCCGTGGGGACACGTGGCGGGCTCTGATTGGACCACCTCAGCCCATCCGACCGTTGCCTCCCTGTCCCCCGCTGGATCGGACCGTCCGTCCCCGAATTGGACTATCCGACTCGTTGACCGTCTGCTGACGTATCGGACCATTCAACTCCCCTCCCTGATCAGACCCGGATCGAACCGTCTGACTCCTACCGTATCGGACCGTTGCCATCCCTGATCGGATTGTCCGACTCCCCCTCCCCCCGATCGGATCGTTGCCCCCTCGCCCGTGCCTGCCGGCCCGCTACAATTAACTAGCCGTGTAGCACCTCCGACACAGGCACGGTTACTGTAGCACCATACCCGGGCTGGCCCGCCAGGGCACGGCTCACTTGCACACCTTTAGCTGCGGTGGACCTCGTTGTAATATATGAAGTTTGAGGGCTTGTTTTAAAAGCGCTCAATATCTCCTTGGCTCCTCTTTGGACTCCGTCTCCGCGTCCTCTTGGCGGCGCAGACTTGTTCAAATGGGTCGTGCCCTGTCGGGCCGGCCCGGGCATGGTGCTACAGTAACCGTGCCCGGGCCGGCCCCGCACGGTTGGCCGTGGGCCGTGCCGTGCCTGGGCTGGGGGTGCGGCACGGCGGGCCGGCCCGTGCACTGTAGCGGCCCGGCACGGCACGGCATGGGGCACGGCGCGGCACGGCCCGCCCAGAGGGCGGCCGACGGAGGCCGAGGTGGGCGTCGGCGGCCGAGGCCGGGAGGCGCGCAGCCGGGGAGGAGGCGGCGGAGGGCGGCCCAGCGAAGGCCGCGGCAGGCGTCGGCGGGCGCGGGAGGAGGAAGCGGGCGTGGCGGCTGAGGCCGGGGAGGGTGCAGGCGTCGGCGGCCGCTAGCCGGGAGGACGCAGGCATGGCGGCCGAGGCCGGGGAGGGCACGGGAGGCGGCGGGCCGGGAGAGGAGGCAGGCAGAGGCAGGCCGCAGGCGTCGCCGCGTCGGTTTAGTACTGAATAGTGTTGCTACAGTGCTGAACAGTAAAACAAGAACTGACCGTTGCAACAGTGTTCGTCCTCCGGGTGGCCCAGTAACAAAGTGACACGTGTCCCAACGGTCCGAAATAACGGCTAGATTTTGAGTCTAGCCGTTGGAGAACAAAAAAAGTCCAAAAAAATATCAAAAAAATCCGAAAAATTGTGAAATTTTTTCCTATAAATAGAGGAACCCCCAGCCACATTTTTGCTCACCCAAACCTCCCAATCTCTCCTCTTGTGCTTTATTCTCCTCTCTTTTGCTCTATTGCGCTCTAAATTTTTGATTTAGACAAAATTTTGTCTAAAATTGAAAATTTTTTCACATTCTCATAGCTAATAGCTACAGCCTCCGGTGCTCCTGTAAGGTAAAAATAATCCTAAATTTTCTTTTTGTTCATACTATTTTTTTAATACTAATTTTCTCTATTTATATTGCAGGATAGATCCGAACTACCCGACGTTCTAACTGAGCGACTTTGACCCGAGCTATATGTCGATGTCGCAAGGAGACGACATCGGGTCGGCTCCTACACCTCAAGAACATCCGGAGGAATTACATGCTGCTTCGGAAGGATCCGGAACTGCGAGCGGGAGTCTATCAACGGCAACCGGCTCGAAGAGATCAAGAACTTCCTCCGCCTGGCAACATTTTGATGAGATCAAGGAAGCCGGTGCGGATGGAAGGAAGGTAACATACACGAAATGTAAAATTTGTAAGACTAAACTCTCTGGAAAATCTTCTGGTGGAACAGGGCATTTAAGGCGGCATGCTGAGGCGTGTTCGAAGAAGCAAGGTTACCAGCTACGACAGCAACAATTGGTACTGAATCCTGACGGTACGGTACGTTCATGGGAGTATAACCCTCAGGTAGCACGAGAATCCCTTACCCGTTTAATTGCTAGACAGGATCTACCCATAAACTTTGGTGAGTCTCCTGCATTCGAGACTTACATTAAAACTACTCATAATCCTAGGTTTCAAGCTGTTAGTAGATAGACCACAACCCGGAACTTGATGAATGTTTACAACCAAGGCCAGGACAGTATTAAACAATTGTTTACTACATGCACTTTTTCTATTAGTATCACATATGATATTTAGAGTGGTAGGGCTAAGGAGGATTATATTAGTCTAGTTGCTCATTATGTTGATGATAAATGGGAACTACAAAAAAGAGCAATAGCTTTAAAATTAATTGATGTTTCACATACTACAGAAAATATTGCTGAACGAATTTCTAGAGTTTGTGAGAATTTTGGCATCATAAATAAAACATTTGCAATAACTCCAGATAATGCAGCTGCAAATTCCAGAGCAATGAAAATTTTGCACCTTTATTCAATGTTTATGCTCAATCATTTCTTTTACATCAACGTTGTGCGTGCCATGTTATTAATCTTATAGTTAAATCCGGTTTTAAGAGAGTAAGCGTATATCTCGATTCCATCCGTGAAGTCAAAACATGGCTCAATGGTTCTAATTCTCGACTTGCGGCCTTCAAACGATTTTACATCGCTTCGGACAAGCGTCTACGCGAGTTCCAAACGGATGCAGACCATCGGTGGAACTCGACTTATTTGATGTTGAGACACGTCTTGCCTTATAAGGATATACTAACAGTTTTTTTGCAGTCCAAGAATGTTGTTATCAGTGACAGGCAACCGCTACCGACAGAACAGTCTTAGCATGTTGTAGAAAGGTTTTATTACTTTCTTGAAACATTTTATGATGCAACTGTTACTTTGTCTGGTGTTTACTATTCAACTGCTAATTTAATTTTACATAAAATTTTTGAGATTGCTACTTTATTAAAAGAATATGAAGATGACCAACTATTAGGACTTGCAGTATTTCACATGAAATAAAAATATCTTACATACTAGAGGGATATTCCATACTTGTATGCTTTTGCCTTTATTCTTGATCCTAGGGGTAAAATATGATGTTTCTAAATATTTTGAATCTGATAGGGGATGCAATGAATATTGATTACACTAACTATTATTCCGATTCTAAGACAAAATTGTATGAAGTTTTTGGAAAGTATGAAACTAAGTTTCAGGGAGTTCATGTGCAAAGAGCCCCACCCGTCTCTGTCGCAGGTAAGAAGAAATTACAGTGGAGCCAAATTTGGGGTGATTTCTCTTCTTCTTCGAGCACTGGTGGTGAAAGTTTGGCCACCGCAAGTTCTGTACACGCTTCACTTGAAGCCCTTGAGCTGTCCACCTACTTGGACAGTGACTCTATCAACCAGGAAGATCTCAACGTTCTTCAATGGTGGAACGATCACAAGACCCAATATCCCGTGGTCTCAAAGCTAGCACGGGATGTGTTCACGGTTGTGACATCCTGGCCCAATTAGGATATGGCCCATATGGCCCATGAGTGCGGTGTGCACATGATTAGTACCACCTTGCTAGTTGAGCAAGGGTTGAACCAACTTATAAGGCCTTGTCCCTCTAACCATAGTACTTCCGGGTTAACCCTTTTACACGAAGCGAGGACGAAAGTGTAAGTGGGGTGCTATGTGTAAGTGGGCCCGCCCGTCGGATGGGCTTTGAGGAGAGAAGAAGGAAGAATTATTGAGGAGAAGAAATCTCCGTAGTGAAAAATTATTGAGGAGAGAAGAAGAAATCTCCGTAGTGAGGTGGTAGAAATGCTACTTGCGGTTAAAGACTGGGAGTTAGCCAAGGAACGTGCCTAACACACCACGGAGAACCAAGAGCAGTTCGAAAATCTTTAGCTACAAAATGAGGAACTAGAGTAATGTTTTTTATTTTTGAGTGTTGACCTTTAACTGTACTCTTTTTTCTTTGTCATGGTTTTCTCAAAATTGAGTTTTACATGATAGAGTTTCTAATGAGGCAGCTATGTAATATCAAAATCAATAAAGATCATTGCGTAATTTTTCTCTATATCTATGTAGAAATTAAATTACTTAACTATATATGTGCTTTTATTTTGTTTATTTAAAAAAAAAATGAAAATTTCCTCCCTAATTTTTTTACAACTCCTCTAATTTTTTCAAATTTTTTATGTCTTTTTTATTTTTTTCTTCTTTACTATTTCTTTTTTTTTACTTCTTCAGTTCTTCCAACCCAGGTGCGAGCCCCACTGCCTAACATCGGCGCCGCAGAAGGAAGGAGGCGGGCGCGGCCGTGCGGGACGCGGCGGAGGTCGGGGAGGCGCGCGCGGGAGCTAGTAGCGGAGGGGGTGGTGGCGGCGAAGGGCATGGGCATGGTGGAGGGCGCGGCACGGTGGCAGGTGTCGGTGGTACTGGGCCGTCCTGGGTACGGTGGACCGCCGATGGGCCGTGTCGGCACGGCCGGCCCACGACCTCAGCGTGTCGTGCCTGGGTCAGAGGGGAGACACGTGGGCCGGCATGGCACGATCCGCTATGGCATGGTTTTTGTAGCGGCCATGCCGGACGGTGCCGGCCTGGTCAGCCCGTTTGGCCACGTATATGGCGTCGACACCGCCGCTGACGCCACTGTCGCTCCAGCGCATCCCTCTCCGCCCACCCTCCTCGCACTCCCGCTCCTCCTTCTCATCCACCTCCACCGCCCCGCCGCGTCCCCTCGTCCCCCCTCCCCTCCTCACCACCGCGACCGCCGCCGCCACACGGCGCGACGAGCCGCCGCCGCCGGACCACTGGATCCGATGGCATCGTCACCGCCTGGCTCACCTCCATCGTGGAGCTCCTCTTCCTCCTCTCAGCCGCATCGCCGCCGCTGCTCTTTGATTCACCCAGCGAGGCGTCTCCAGCGCCGCTGCTCCAAGCTCTGCGCCCCCACCTCCCCTCTTCTCTAAGGCCCGCGCAGGCGAGGGATTCGCCTGTGGAAGAAGGGGGAGCAGCAGCGGCGCCGGATCCCATGTCGGGGGCAATCGCTTCCTCACCGGCGGCTTTCCTCTTGCTCGTTGGCTCCTCCTCGTCCTTGTCTTCTCCGCGGCGCAGGCGGAGCAGGGCCCACAGTTCGATGGACGAACTGCTCTGCTCCACCGACGAGCTAGAGGTGAGCCGTCGGTGTATCCTCCCTTCTCCCTGCTACCGTCCCACACCCCTACTGCTCCTACCGCCTCCTCCTAGTAGATCCGGCAGCCGCCGAGCTAGATCTGGCACGGAGCAGAGTGGGGAGCTGAGGAAGAGGGCGTTATGAGGGAGAGTGGGGCGTTGGAGAAGCCGAGAAGGAGAGCAGAAAGGACGGTGGGATCCTCTACCGCCAGATCTAACGGATCCCACACCAGACCGCCGTCCCCTCACTCCACCGTCGGATCTGGAGCGGCATGACTGGAGAGGAAGGGCTGAGGAGAAAGAGAGAAGCAGAGATGGCCTGACCCACAACAGAGTTCACCGACCCCCGAGCACCAGCGCTGATGGATTCTTGCATTTCAAAGGAGCTAATGGGTGAGATGATGCCGCTGCGGCATGGCCGCCGACTGTACAGGCTCGACGGGATGTGGCCATCTGCGTGGTACGAAATTAATCTCCTACCCGGCCTCTATACGACCTGACCTCCTTTGGTTGAGAAAAATAGGGAAATGAGGCATCGTTGTTTCAACATTGCTGCTTCTTGTTCTTGAAGGCTTTGTTTGTGCTTGTAGATACCGATGAGCTTCTCGATCCGGCTTGTGGACGATCCTCACTCTGTGGAGGATTGGGGGAGCAAGAACAAGAGGTTGCTCAACACGGAGAAGTTAATTTTCAAGGCTGAGAGTAGCAGGCCGGTATGTATTCATAATTATTCAGCTAGATTTGTTGCTTGCCTGCAGAATTGGACCGGCATCCCTATGAGAGCACATGATTTATAATGGCCGTGTGCTATTGATCTAGAGAGCTGGGGAGCTCATTAGTTACTGTTTGTTATGTCGGAAATGTTGCCTCACTGTAGTTTTTGGCATGAATTTCCCTATCAATTTTCTATAGTACTCCACTACTCCTATGTGACATTTCATTTTTCAAGTATACATTTGCTTAAATGCTTAGCTTTGCTGATGTTGGTCGAGTGGTGGTGCATCTGCATTCAGGCTCATGATGTTGAATATTCAGTTTCATCACCCAAATCTGTGAAACCTGCCGTTCCGAAGCAAAATGGGGCACTTGATACACCAGTGTCAAAGCCCAAAGTTGATTTGTCAATTCTTCCCTCCAAGGCTGAATCTGATGGTAATGCGCAAGTTGCGGAATCGAAGGCTGCACTGGACGATAAGGAAAATTTTGGTGTTGCTAAGTCTGATGCTGGTGTAGATGCAGGTGCAGAAAGTGCTTCAGATGATAGTGAAAACAAGGAATCTGGTCCATTGGCAGGGGCAAAAGTGTGGAAACCTATCTTGTTCGTTAATGTTTTTTGCCCTGTTTGATTTAGCGTGCTTGAGATGGATGACAGTTCTTAAGATAACATCTTAAATTGGAATGTAGTAGGATATGCACTGATCAAGTTCAGTGGCTTAGTTTTAAATGACCCATAACTGAGGAGTTATCTATTCAATTTTAGGTTGTGATACCAAGATATGTAGAGTATGCAGAAGCCAAGGATCTAGGTGTCCGCAGACGTTATAGGGTAGCTGGACAGGTAAGGAAATAATGAAACAGTTAGTATGCAATGTGAAATGAAAAGTTTAAAGAATTGTGATAGGATCTTTTTTTCTGCCTGTGTGGTTTTCAGGATTCAAAAGTGAGTTACTTTCATGCTTTTATCGATGATGTTGATTTTGTGTTTCTAGAGGCCTCTCCTTTCCTGTACCAGCACAATGATATTTCTGGAGGAGAAAGATTTGTAAGTTCCATTTTCCTATAGGTTAATTGACTTACAGATGAGTGCCTCTTAAAGCTTATGTAAATAATTTTGCACAATTTTATCATTTGGTGGCAAGATGTTTTGAAGCGCATGGTTCTGTTTTGCAAAGCTACTGTTGAGGCACACTCCCATTGTATTGCTAGTAGTATATAAATTTACTCATTTACAGTTCTTACTACAGTTCACAATTAGAATAACTTTAGTACACCAGCTGGTCAGTTGATATATATGAGTTTCTTGCATATAGCTGTTTGTGCATCTCATTGACTACTTCCTCGTAGCAAACACAAGAACAGTCAATGCTAAATTTTTCATGTCTGTTTTAGTTCATGAGATTAATGAGCCTGATGTTATGTTCTCATAAAATTTAGTTTGCACATCTGCAAATAAGTACACATTATTCATCCAATGAAAGATTTGCAGGTTCCTTGGTATGCTCCATGCGGTGGTGCCGTCTATGGTGATGGCTTTAGTCTTCATTGCAAATGATTGGCATACTGCACTTTTACCCGTATATTCAGTGGCGGATGTAGGATTAAAATACATATAGGGCGAAAATATTTGCTCGATAAGGACAGTTGAACGCAATATATACTGTATTTATATTGTAATCGCATAAAAAATATAGTATAATCCATAAATTAAGTCAAAAAAGAGCATCCAAGTTGGTACCTTTCATTGCAAAAGAAACAATAATCTTTGCAACAAATATAATTCATCATATACCAAAAGATCATAGTAGACCTAGCAATTTGCAAAATAAGTTAATGTACAAAATATGAGCAATAGTTAACTAATGAAATATCTTTAAAAATTGGTTAATATATGAGAAGACGTATCGTTAATAAATTACTAGTCTTTCTAGGGACTCTAGGAGGCTTAGGCAAATCTATTTTTCGATCATCCATGGCTTGAAATCTTTTCTTAACTTTTTTAAAATCAATTCTTCTAAAAATCTCTTTCTCAATGTAGTACAATATCAAGTTATTGAGCCATTCATTGGACATCCTATTGCGCAAATCGGTTTTGATTATATTCATAGCCGAGAAGGCTCTTTCAACAGATGTTGTTGCCATAGGTAGTAGCAATGCTAACTCAATAAGGCGATAGACCAATGGAAAAATAATGTGCTTTTGGGTTTCAACCATCTTCAAGACCAAACTACTAAGATTATGACAAGTAGTGAAATTATCAATACGTCGTATGTGTAGAATGAATGTCTCAAGTTGATTCCTTATATTAGAACGATTGAGAAGTGAGAAATATTGGTCATAGATCTCTATCAATTGTGCAATCTTATCAACATCAAACTTAGAGGACTCCCTTGGATCAAGACAAGAGAAGCGATCAAGACAAGAGAAGCAAACAAGTAACTCGGATGATGCCTCATTGAATTGATGATCCATCTCCATGATAATATAATCAAGAGCAGCGAAGAAAGTATAATCAAGAGCAGCGAAGAAAGTGTCAACACGGTAGTGATGCTTAAGTATGATTAAGTTGCCATAAAGCCTTGATCATCCTCTTCCTGAAAAAATTTCACCTCTCTAAAATAGTGTCCTGATGCTTTGCAATTAACACATTCTTTCTCATGCAAGATGCACTAATACTTATCATAATCAGATTCACAATGTTGAAGAAATCATCAAAAGTTGAGCAACATCTTGTAATAGAAACAATGACCAACTGTAATTGGTGTGCAAAGCAATGGATATAGAAAGCTATAAGGGTTCTTATCACGAATTTGTTTTTGAAAGCCATTGAATTTACCTTTTATGTTAGATGCTCCATCATATCCTTCCCTCTTAATCTTTTAATTGGCAAATTGTACTTTGTAAACATTTCAAACAAAGCTTTCTTTAATGTATTTGATGTTGTATCCTCTACATGTTTAAGGCCTAGAAACCTTTCTACAACCATTTCTTTGTGGTTCACAAACCTATAAGATACATCACACAATCAGTTGAGTAAGATAACAACGTAGAGTAAAAAAATATAAATAAATCATGGCTCACCTCACAATAATAGCCATTTGCTCTGCGATTGAGATATCACGAGATTTATTAATTAGAATAGAGAAAAGACCATCCCCAATCTCTTTTTTTATCTCTTTGCTAATCTCTTGTGCACAACTTTTACAAAAGCTCCTTTTGAATCTTGTGAGAAGTCATGCAGGCATTATCCGGGCATAACTCACCAAATGCAACTTTTATCTCCTCATTTCTTTATTTGTACCAATTAACTAGTTCTAAGAAATTCTCCTTATTTAAGGAAGAAAAAGATTCATCATGACCATGAAAAGCATGATCTTGCGAAATAGGTTATCTTGCAACATCTAAAGAAGTGGTCAAACGAATTTCATTGTGAGACTCAACTTTATGTGAGATACTCACCCTTTGATTATTAAAATCGTTGGCACATCTCCTTACTTCATTATAGCAACCTAAAATCCCACCAACATAAACATGGAATGCTCTATATGTATGCTTCCAATCATCATACCTTGTCTTTGTGAAAACAATGTGGTCAAAATTTTCATGATCGGTTTTCTGTCTAAAGAGAAAGCAATAGAAGCATTAAGCCATATCTTTTGATACATTATATTCTAGCCAATCATAGTCAGCATACTATACCGCTCGAAAACCTCTCTTATCAGATCCATACTGTTTATGAGGAAATATAATATTAGGTTGGGTAGGTCCCTTCAACAAATAAGCCCTTCTAACTTCAAATCTAATGTCAGGATGAAATCTCTCTATTGGGATTCAAAGAGCCGGATCGACAACAACATGATCTTCTGAGTTAAATTCCTTGATAAGATCAATACCTTCAAGCTCTGGTTATTCTTGTGTATCTTTAACCGCAACCTCAATAGGCGCTTCAACCACATCCTCGGCTCTAGAATCCACAGGAGCGTCATCTCCATGAGTACTTGGACTTGGATGAGGAGAACCCATGCTAGCATTCTTTTTTGTCAAAAAGCTGCCGAAATCTACAAAATCAAAATTTCTTGCCAGTCACATATTACGCATTTGTCAGTCAAATTTAAAATTCAATAGCTATAAGTGTACGATACCTTGATTTTTAAACTTTTTGCCAATGATACTTTTCCCATCAGGCATAGCATTGAGACTCAATGGCCTTCCTCGCCCTCGACCGGCGGCGGTGATGTTTGTGGGCTCCGCAATAGAATGTGAACCGGAACCATGGCCGTGATCATGCCCATGTCCAGCTGCAACATCGGTTCCTTCAGGTTTAGTTTGTCCCTCTATTTCGATAGCTTCACCCCTCCTCGGCCTTGCAAAGAGCCAAAGACCGGATAGTGGACACAGAGTCACGGAGAGTTGGAGAGCCGAAGACATGGAGTCGCGGAGTTGGAGGCAAATGGAGGGCAGCCGGCAGCGGCTGCCACTTGCTGGCTCGGTGGCAGCTAGCCCTAGCCGCTGCACGGCGAACGGCGCTACAACACAGCGCCACAGCAGCAGTCGCGCATTGGCGTCAGCTTTCGGGGCGTCAGGCACGGGCGTCGGCGCGCCGTGGCCGTGCACGGCGTTGGGACTCAGGCGTCACCGCGTCGGCACGGGCGCACATTGGCGTCGAATACAGAACAGAAGTCGAACCGTCGTACTTGCGAGAAGGCAAAGCGTCAGCGCGCGTGAATGGAGTCGATCTGGAGTTCTCGTTCAATCCTGTAACCTAATCTCTACTCAATCTGTGATGGGCTATTGGCCCAATAGTCCAATACACAAGGAAGCAGACCGCGGGGGGGGGGGGGGGGGGGAGGGGTCCGTGGGGTGGGGTGACTTGGGTTGTAGCTGGGCCGGTCGTCCCGCCCTACCCAATGGATGGATCCACCCCTGCGTATATTTGAAGGCATATTACCAATTGCATAGATCTGTATATTATGACCAATTAAGCTGATCCATCTAAAGTTGCGCACGGCAAAAGCCACGCTTATTTTCTAGTAATTAACTATATTTGTGAACTTACCTTGGATTCATAACCAGGAGGGACAGACCTGCACACTCAAAAGACATGGCAGCATTTAGATGCAGGAATTGGTCAAAAATGGGGAACCGGATGTAGTTACCAGTGTTGGAGCCCTTAAATTTCATCGCCAGGGCACAGAAGCATGTTGGAATATGGCAATCTGCCTGAAGCCTTCGTTGAGCCGGCCAGGGCTTCCTTTGGTTGATTTAGAGATGTCAAATGGAAACGGGAGGTAGTGGGTATGCGTTACGAAGAGGAGACAATGGGAGAGGGAAGGAAGAGACACGCAGTGAGCAGCGCTTCGCATCGGTCGATGAAGATGATGGCGCTCTTGTTGGTGCATGCGACAGTTCGGCTTGATGGCGGCGTATGGACGATCAACCGGGAAGTGTCGGCTAGATTTAGGTGATGGCCGTGGGAGGTGGGGGCCTTGCTGGGCTGGGTGATAATATGGGCCTAATTACATCAATACTTGAGTGGAGCATTCTATCTAACGGCTCAAGTCAGATATGTATGTCGATCAAACGGCTTAAATGTCTTGATGATGTGGCAAATTGTGAAGGCAACTTTATAGCAATTATTATTTGTTAGTGGGTTCTAACTTTATAGAAAGAAAGGATAAGAAAGAGGTACAACCTCTTGAAAACTTTGCTTTCCTTTGTTTGTTTTCTATGATGATATCAAAGAGTTCCTCTTCTTCTTTCTTGTGTTTTTCCATAGGATTAGTAAAACATGGCACTTTAATTCCAACATTTTTTTCTATTTCTATGCTTTTTTTATCGTCCACGTTTTAGAGGGCCTAACTTGGTACTCAAGTTCTAGGTCAGCCAAAACGTGCTAAGTATCGTTTCCAAATTTCAAGAATTGTTAATTAAGAAAAAGAATAAATCCGTTGTAATGAATAAGGATCATTTCATGCAAGTTGACAACCTATCTAGGTTTAGAACATACAACGCCCTAGCCTCAAGACGCAGAGAATATGTAGTATCCATTTCCCTCTCTTTCATACCATACTTTTTTTACACCTTCAGCCATACTACATCACCTATTGTCAGCAAAACCTGCTTTCTTTTCAAGTACCAGCTACCCAAGCTAATAAACAATACGATTTTTATAAAAATAAATAGAAATTTCTCAAAATACCTTTATAAACCATTTTTAACTTTTTAATATCTAATTTATTTGTTTATACTCTTAAATAATTGTTATAACCAAAATAATCTACTATCTATCCCCTTTCATCCAACTCGAACGCAGGGAGTGTTCTGAAGGATGGAAGGTTTAGGGCAAGAAACCAACGAGAGACCATGCACATCAACGATGTTAAGACGTACGGATCCTTTGGAAAACAGAACTTCGTATATGTCCACCAAAGATCTTATATCCCCTTAAGTATATGTTAACCTTAGATTTCTCAACAAGCACTGAAAAAAAGAGTCAGCGAAATTACCATGAACATTAACAATACAACTTCAGATATATCTTGTTAATAGTAAAATTTAGAAGTTTTAAAATATCAAATCTAGTAGAATTGGCTTGGAGAGGCAAAGACACCCAGCCAGAGCTTTCTGGGTCTATGCATTTCGCTCACCACCGTCGTTGGGACGAGGCCGCCCTACAGCAGCAGCGTGAGTGCAATTCTCTCATTGGGCACGGTAGTGTGCTAGGGTAGCATCCCATCCCACATAAAGATCGATGGAGGCAGTCGTAGTACTTAAAAAAAACTATTTTTATAGGCACTTGTATTACTAGGTAGATGGCTGACCTTTTAGGCCGCAAGTACTAAGTTTGGCCCCATGGAATAGTTATGGGACATCTTTCTTAATTCATTATCACATGTAACCGATCGCCGGTGAAAATGCACCGTTTTCATAAGAAGGGTATTATGCCGGCTAGAGTCGAGGAGTGGAGATCGAAGAGAAGGGAGCACCGGTGCACGGGCTTCAACTTGCTCTCCATTATCTCGCTATGAAGCTAACGGTGGCGTCCTGCCTTAATTTGTGGTGGCAGCATGTTCACGTAGATGGGAGGTGGTGCCCTAATAACCAGTGGCATCTTTGTTGACTGTTGAGATCGTGACGTACAAGCGGTTATGGTAGGACACTGAAATAATTTTTTAACCATAATAAGGCAGGAGCTATACCTATTTTATATTAAGGGGAAGAGAGAAATATAATCAGGATGTGACTACGACCAGACGTCCGATGGAAGGCAAAACGTCGAATGGTATTTCACTACGTATAAATAAATATTTTAGACATTTCATCGCTTGAAAAAAAATATTTTATCGCTTGATAAAAAATATTTCAGCTAGATGCAACATTGAAAAAAAATTATTGCAACATCAAGACCCTACTATATGCAACATCGAAGACAACATAGTACGTATCATATGTAACATCCGACAAAAGGGTGAAACACTCAAATACAACAAAGTACAATAACGTAAAACAATAAATTGCAACAAGCTTAATGTCTGCCTTCTTGTTCTACTCCGGTAGCCAGATTGTCTTCTTCCTATACTCCGTAGGACCCAATAGAGTACTTAATAGTACTAGCGAAGGAAGCAGGAGGTGCCCCCCGAGCTCTGCTGCCACTAGACCAGGGTCCCTCAAGGCCCGCTAGCACCGGATTGGGTGTCACCGAGCACCACCGGCGGATGTAGCACCCCAAGCCTCATTGATGCCGGTTCACATGTTTCCTGAGCCCAGCCCTTGTTGGATTGGACGCTCCCAAGCCTTAACCTTCGGGACCAACTGGGCAATGAGAAGGCCAAGCTCGCTAGGCTACAGCAGGATGACCTAGACAAGCTACCATCACTGGCCGCGACACTGGACAGGATGACGTTGGATGAGATGCAGTGGGTTCTTGGGACCATCGATGCCATACTGTAGACTACAGCTAAGAGGCGAGAGGCGCCGGGGTTGCTGGCCACCAACGATGACGCTAATTGTAGCTGGCGTGATGCCAATGTGCCGTTTGGGCATCTCTCCAAGGAGAGGACAGCAGAACCGCTGCACCGGGGAGAACGGTAGCACCGGGGAGGATGTCGGGGAGGCAGGAGAAAGAGAAATAGGGGAGGGGTGTGTCGCGTCCGTGTAGGAAGGCATCCAATATTTCGCCCGGATCAGTCCAGTGGAGGGAGTTTTCGGTATAATCATATAGTCATATATAATTTACAGGAGCTATTTATGATACGGGTTACAGCAACAGTGTATTGTAGACTCATAGTAATTTTGCATCAGCTAATGTCTTGAACAACCAGGAAGGCTACATGATTTTCACTCCGATGGGTGTCTTGAAACACCCTTTTGTTCCTGTCAAGCCAAATATGCTACCAAGTAATATGGTTAGAGTCCCCATGATCTTTTTTCCTGATGCTCTTCGGTGTTGTGCTGATTAAGGCATGTCACCAGTCAGCCACTCAGCCAGGTTCCTTGATGCTTCTTCGGGGGCCTAAGTTTGCAAATCCTTTCCATGTGCAAACCATCTGCCACACCCCAATTGTGCATTTGCGGTCTTTTACTAGATGGCAATTTGTTTCAAAAGCTCCATAACACAGAGTACAAATCCAATTACACGGTCAATGCCTAGCCCTCCGGTGGAGGACTAGCCAGCCAAAAAAAGCTATGCTTAGGTTCAGTTTGCACTTGCCAAAGCTGCTTGAAACTTGTATTTGCCATTGAGCCGTGGAATTGTGTCTCATATGTGCTTTTAGCTAAGTATTCACCATTAGAGGTCCATTTCCAGACAATGTCATCAGACATTTGGACACTGACACATGGTATCCATTGATCTAGTAATGTGAACTACCCATTAGTTGGATCTAGCAATATGAATGGTCTCTGACTTCCCCCATCATTTACTTTCATGGCTGATCTATTTTATAATGTACCAACTACTTTTACTCATATCTCATAGTTCATCCTTCATTCTTCAAATCCGACGGTCTATATTCGTTTGCTTGAAATCAACGGTCCAGATCGCACCCAGCAGCCCCGCAACCCCCGCACCCAGAACCCCCTTCTAACTTCCCCGCACCCCTCCTCCGCCACACCCTACCCAGCGCCTAGGACCCTACCGTGCCGCCGCCGCTGGGACCTCACCTAGGGGCATTTCCTCCTCACCCGCTGTGCCGTCTCGGGGACCTCACCTCACCTAGGGCCTCCATCCCCTCCACCCGCCGCGTCCCCAGCCCCTTCTCTTCCCCGATTCCCCCGAGCTCCACCGCCACCGCTAGGGAGCAAGACGCCGGGCTTGGCTCCCCCCTTCCCTTGAGCTCCTCCGCTGCCAGGGAGCAGGACACCGGGCTCGGCTCTCCCCTTCCCGTCATCGCCTCGCCTCTCCCCGTCGCCAGCCTAGCTCCCTACTGCTCGCGAGCGCAGGGCGCCGACCGGCGGCCGTCGGCCGCCAGGCGCCCAGCACCCCATCTGGCTAGGCTACTAGGCGGCGGCTAGCCCTCTGCTGGGCCTCTCCTCGACTCCTCCAGCAGTCCGGCTCCCTCAGCTAGACGTCACGGATTGGCTGTAGGTGATAGCTAGCTAATTAATTTTTGCCTTATTGTGTATTACTAACTATTTCCCAATTTGTGATTTGTGAATGTGAATAAATTACTGCTGTCATTGTAGAATTGTTAAGACATGAAGATGAATTTGTAGATTTGGTATATTTGCTTCTTAAATTGGTATTGGTCTTACCGGTGGCGGTAGCGAGCGTGAAAGTTTTATAATGAAATCATCTGTATTTTTTGTCATTGAACTATAATGAATATACGCCTCCATGGATTATGCATGGTGCTGACTGAAATTTGCAATGATGATTAGTTTGTTCTTACAAATCAAAGATTCAAGTCTTTGGCAATAATTGTTTCATTAAAATACCTCATGGATGCTTTGAAGATTAAAATTCAGTGATAGCTCAAGCTATTGTGGTTCATCTTATTGGGTATTCCAATTTATGTATTTAGTTTATTTTAATTTAATCATGTGTTTTCCTTTTCTCGTGAGCTATATGGGATTTTTTCCTTCATTCATGCTGACTTGTTTGAAAGTGGTATGGACAAAATTATATCTGATAGCTAACTATTACTAGGTCCTAACTAGAAATTCCTTGCAACTTACATACAGATTGCTGAACCTACCATATTGCTGAAACATATATCATGTGCTGAACCTACCATATTGATGTGCCGTTTGCTGAACTTACATACTACCTAAACACGGTGGTGACTCCGATGGTGAACATTATATGGGATTGTATAGAATAGTTCATTACTTCATTCATGCTGTAGTTTAAGTTCACATCTTTTAACTTCACGCCTAAAATGTGAACCTTTTAACTCTTGAGACTAAATGGTTCTTAAAATATATTATGCTTTACAGCACGAAATATATCTATACAATCCATTGAAGATTTTAACTATAGTACATTTCCATTAAAGATTGAGGTTTAGATAGAGAACTTAGATTCAATGGCCTTAGACATGTAATCATTTCTTCGTAAACCTCAACCGCCGCAGCGGCTTCTATTCAAGTTCTTTGCATTTTCACTCCCTTCCTTCTCTGCAGATTGCACAAGTACGTTGATGCAGAGAAGGAGTTCTTCTTGTTGCCTTTGATCGCTTATCACAGATTGTACATTCCTGCTATAACAAGAGGATTTGATGTGTTTTACTGTTACTTTTGGTTCAAATTAATTTGTTTTCCTAGTAAAAAAATTTAATTTGTTTTTGATATTTTATTTTTTTCAAATGACTTAATGTGTAGGACAAAATTAAGACTGTCAAAAGGAATTATAATAATTCTATGTATTTCATAAATAAAAGCACCACATTTTGTATGCCAAATGTAAAACAACGATAGTTTTACAACAATAGTTATTTTCTGTTATTTCTGTTGCAGGCATATATAAAATAAATAGAGCTCACAATCACAACAATATAGCATTTTCTTAGGAAAGTAGGGGCATCAAATCAACAAATCTATTGTGCACTACTTTGATATTATGGCTAAATATACGAATCTCATAAAGTATCATCGACCAATTCATCGTATGGCATAAAATGTTGTGGTGATCATGTGATCTGATGTTCCCATCAATTTGTGTTTGGTTTTCTTTGGCAATTAAGGGTGCAACGAAAGGACTTGGATACTGGTTCATTAGAGATGGAACTCTGACTTCCAACTTACCACTTAAGGATCGATTGTTGGAAACAACTTTGGATCCAGTCTATTTTTTTTTGAAGTCCTTTATGTGTTTGATTTCAACATTGAACTCTCACTGATTGCCTAACTGACTGATTGCCCATGAGTAAATTGACAACTAACTGAGTGCCTATGAATACTTTTCCAAAAATTAATATTGATCAAATGCAACGGGATTGATAAGTTGATCTCATGCTTTGGATCCTTTTAGGATACTAAAGTGCAGTGCAAGAATTAGCCTTGGATTATTTTCTTTCCAGAGAAGGCCTAAAGGGAACTTTCAAGCCTGCTGAAAGAAGAAATCAACTGAGGTTGGTCTAATCTATTCTCTAAAGAAATTAGAATGTTGATTAAATCTGTAGAAGGTATTATATCTTGGGACAGAGGGAGTATATAAAATTATGGGGGGAGTAGGGCATCTGATTGTTTAGTCTACTGATATCCTATTGCTGAAATTATTTTGAAAACAATTACCAATCTTTCTGCCTGCAGTGCCATGCCCTCGTTCATCTGACAACCTTTAAGGGTTTTAAATTTAAATTTTGTTCGCTACAGAATTTTGCATGGATCGAGATAAATTTACATTACGTTGACGTGCTGAATTTTTTTCCCTTTCTCTCTTCATACAAGTGCATAATGTTGATATAAATTTTTCCGTTAAAGGCAGAGCCCAATTCTCACATATTGTCAAAATATTGTAACAGTAACTTAATGGACTAAAACTGAATATCAATGTTGTGCTAAAGCATGTCACAATAGCTTGATAGGTTGCATGAAAGCATCACGCTTGGTGACACTTGCATTACGAATGAACAATATTTTGAAGCTAGATTGCTCTACATGCCCCAACTGTAATCAACTACAGTATGCAAAATTTACCTGAAGATGGTGCTCTGCTGTTCTCTAATCTATTGACCACTGACTCATGTTGCATATGAAGCACCAATTGTTAAAAGTGTACCTTGGAGAGTTATTACAAGTTGGAAGGTGACATGTGATCAATCTAGAATCTGGTAAAGCTAAAAACAGCAGATCAATTAAATTATACAAGAATGTTGCATGAACTGGTACTCAAGAATTTAACCTACTCATGTCTAAATTCAGTATTTTTAATTTACTAAAGATCTGTTTACATGCCTTCTGGAAAGGAATAGTTTTGTTTCTTTACGGAAGAGGTAAATGGTAATGTTGTGGAGGCCATAGCCCCAGGTATATCATGGAAGGCAATGTGGTCACTCAGATAGAGGGTGGGCCTATCATGTAATTAGAGATATAGTAGAACTTTGCTTTAAGTTACCTTGCATGACAAGAAAAGAGATATAGTTCTAGCCGGTTACTCTATGTTCTTAGAGGGAAGTCCCTTAGTCAAGTGCGATTGGGATTCCTACCATGTAATCTTGCCTCCTCGGTATATAAGGAGAGGCAAGGAGCACCCTGGGGCATATCGACATACACACAACCAATCTCGCCAGAGAAATCTCGAATGCAATATACAACAGCTGGAAGTAGGGTATTACCTCACCTTGAGGGTCTGAACTAGACGAGAAATCTCAAAGGCAATACACAACAGCTGGAAGTAGGGTATTACCTCACCTTGAGGGCCTGAATTAGGATAAATCTCTTGTGTTCCTTCGCATCCATCAAGTTTAGGTCTTGCGAACAGCCCCGTATTCAATACAGCCGATATAAAACATCGACAAATGTTGATAATACAAACTTCCTAAGTAGGCTTTAATTATGTGATCACGCGGGTTGAAGGGAAATAAACCTTCAACTGTGTAGATACTGGAAACCTACACAGCTTCCCAATTTTAATCACTAGGAAATTGGAAAGGAGCTTGAAAGGGTATCAGGTGTTCAGGTCAACCACGGAACAAATAAAACACACACCCACTGGGCACAAGCCTAAGAGGACATTATCAAAGTAGGTAGTTATAAATCTGACTTGTTCCCTGTTGCAAACAAGCAAAAAAAGAAGTGCCTATGATTACTGAGTCCCAGGTTTTGGTTCCAAACATTTCATAATTTTAGCATGTAAGTCTTTTTTTGACAATAACTTCTGCGGCATGCCATTGTCATTGATGTAATTGTCTAAGATAAAAAAGCTTCCTTTATGTAACATGCAATGGAATGAATCTTATTTCTGTAAAGTGTGCCATTGTTATTTCTGTAAAGTGGTAGGAATCAATCTGCATATATATTGACATGCAAGAATGAATCTTATTTGCTGCCTGGATTCTGAGATGACTCAATAAATATTTCAGTCTGTGATCAATTGTTTGTTGTTCCTATTGCTCGGTTATATGGTCTGATATCTATAAAATTGTTCCTTCACTTTTTTGGTTATATAATATTATATATCTTAAGTGTATATCCATCTTATTTCAGAGGACATTTCTTCATAACACCCCCACAAGTACGGCTGCAACTATACAAGCTTATTGGTAAGGAACGATGAGGGTTTTATGGATAGTAGTTGCCCAATGTACACAGACCGAACAACATTGTCACTGTTATTGTCCTCCAAGTTGTTTGTATAATATATATCTTATGGTACCCAAGATGTATATGTTATTGTCTAATGGTCTGTTCAACGGCATTGTCATTGTTCTTACACTACCCGATATGTTATTGCCTAACGGTTTTTCAACGAGATTGTCAATGTTATGCCCTGTCATGGAATAACGGTGTTCATTGTTTTAACTAACTGAACATGTCCCATGGCAGTTGTATGTTTGATTAGCTACGATTAGCTATATTCTGTATGTTTGATTCAATTTAAGTTGCGGCATATGGCCATGTGCATGTGCACATAGTAAACACTAATCTCATATATCTTGTCGATTAGGTAGGTATGGACGTAAATTGCCATGCCAGTGGAGGTCGTGTTGTATTCAGTGATATAACCAATAACCAAACAGGTGTAGTGAAATGGATTGTTGTTTTGTATATAGTATTGAAATGCCTACATGCATATATGAGGTGTGAAATGCCTTTTTTGATTGGCTTTGCAAAAAATCACAGTTCATGCACCAAAAAATACAGCTTCTAATGAGGTGCAACGTAAGAGGGAAGAAAAAACCGCTAAACAACGAGACTACCGTGCAAGGAAGAAGGTCGAAGCAAATAATCCGTTACACCAGCAAGGTCGAAGCAAATAATCCGTTACATCAGCAAGGAGGGGTCCAAAAAACCGAAAAAAAGAGATTGGAAAGAATAGAAAATTACGTGAATGGCGTACGAGGAAGAAGACTGAGTTAAGTGGTGTTAACAGTATATGCACTCAACTGTTTCAACTTCAAAACAGAGTGGACAAGGTGAGGTCCAGATAACTGAAGTTTTCGATATAGAGAAGAGAAGAAAAAAACAGAAAACTACGTGAATGACGTGCAAGGAGGAAGGCTGTGTTAAGTGGTGTTCACGGTACTGTAACATCAGACACTCCAATGCAGGAGCCAATTGTTTGCTCTTCAGAACAAAAGAAAGGGGGTGAGGTCCAACGATCTGAAATGTCCGAGAAAGAGAAGAAGGATGAAAAAGAACAGAAAGCAATGTGAAAGGTGTGCAAAGAGGAAGGCTGAGTCAAGCCTTGTTAACGGTATTACAATTGAGGGCACTCTGCTACATACGACAGTTTGCCCCCTTACTTTGCAGAGTGAAAGTGGCAATGTCTTGCAAGCTGAAATGTCCAAGGAACAGAGAGAAGAAAGGAATAGGAAGCAACGTGAATACCGAGCAAGGATGAAGGAGACAAACAATATTAACGGAGATAATGCTACTCTAGCCACACCTACTTTTGGTAAGTTTCGTGTCATAAGCAACATTTAGCCTTAGTCAATTGTACTCATATCTTTTTGTTGTAGGTACTTATTTTGCCATTGGTCAAGGGTCACTATATGGAACGACATAATCTGCCATTTTGCACGCACCAAGTGTAGCAGACAAGGAAAACATCGATTCTGAAGATCCAATTCACTGGCTTCATAGAAATGATACCTACAAACGACAATGCAAGAAGAGAAAATTAAGAAGCATTGAACAACATCAAGACCCACATGACCTAGGTGAACATATTCTCTAAAATGCTATACATAGATGATATTTCAAGTGTGCCTGGTATTATTTACATTGCATATATTTTTGTTGTAACCAGGTGGAGTTGCGCAAGAGGAAAATATTCATGTGCCGACTATTGATCAGGATTGTTTGAATTACATCGAGTTTGATAGTGGATTGTTTGAACCCTCACTAACTGATCTGGACGCCGAAGGTGATTTAAGAGAAATCATTTTATAGTTTATAAATTAACCCATAAACTATATTATCTCATGTACAATGTACCATCATATAATAGATCATGTCGAGGCTGGACAGACCTGTGAATGTATAGAAATTGATGACAAGGAATCCATGCAATTTCAACAGCAAGGTAACAAGTGTAAACTACTCTTTACTTCACCCGATTATATGTACATGTTTACATATTAATGCCAAACATTGTTTCTCTACAGATGATGGGTATGAGTTATATCATGTGGATGTTAAGGGAGTTAATGCTATCGGTACATATGATCCATACAACTATGTATACCATAAGTTGCCAAAAAGACACCACGTTTTAAAGAAAGTATCTGACTGTAAGTTCTGCAATGCGATTAGGTTTCAGTTCGAGCCTCCTAGATTCTGTTGCAGGCAGGGAAAGATAAACATACATATTCCAGCAGTCCCTGTTGAGTTAAAACGATTGTTTACGAGCTAGGTGCATAGTGATGACAAGTTTTTTAGAAAACATATCCGGTACTTCAACTTTAATTTCTCTTTCACGAGTCTTGGAGTGACCCTTGACTGCAGCATCAGCACTGCAGCTGGTAGCGGTATATATACTTTTCATGTGCATGGGTCATTGTATCATCGCCTATACCAATTGGTGCTGGTTCTCAGGGGTTTCGTCATATGCAGCTGTATTTTTATGACACTGAAGATGATGCGCTGATGCATAGAGTGCGAAGGTCCCTTGACCTTGATATCAATCTTGTCAGGATAGTCCTAAGAATATTGGCAGATAACTCATACATACTGATTTTCAATAGAGTTGGCTCTATGCCTAATCTAGATGACTATATGATTGAACTTAACACTAATGTTAGGCCTAACCAATGAAGATACAATACCCCCACGGCCTCTCAAGTTGCAGTTATCTGGTTAGAAGAGGATGATCCAATGAGAACTTTCAATAGAAGTGTTATTGTACATCCCAAAGGTGATAAGCCATAGTATATCAAAGCATACTATGGTTGTTATGTCCTGTTGACATATCCTTTATTTTTTTCCTTCAGGGGAAACGGGATGGGACCTCAAAATGCCGTATGAAACTCCCCAAATGACACCGAATGATATGGAAATAGATGGACCAAGTGAAGCACCGACTTCTGCTAATGTGCGTTCTACGTAAGACACCACTTTTGATGATCCACCGGGTAACTGCACTGTGTCATACATTGAATCTTTATGATAGTTATACTCTTACGTAGTGTATTTTAATATCTCAGTTTTGTTGCAGAGCACGACAGTGTTGACGACCGTATAGACAATGAAGATGATAATGATGTGGTTAATAGAGCGGGCAGCGAGAAAAAGCTAGATTTGTCATAACAAGGGAGTATTGCAGGTTAGAAGGGAACTTTTTAATATCATTTTATTTGGAGGACGTCTTTTTCAGCAATGGGCCATTGACATGTATATTAAGATCGAGCCTTTGAGGCTAGATTGGTACTCTAACCCTGAGAACCAGAAGAAAATACGGGCTGAGCTATACCAGGTGAATGGAATAAAATATATCCACCATCATTAAAACTATCACTCAACCAACTACCAATGCACAAATAATTTGTTCATGTTGTTGTTTATGTATTGTAGGGTGTGGTTCATGTAATAAATTCCGGAGAAACACGGGGTTTAGAGATTGGTAAGAGAATTGTGTTACCTCGCTCTTTTCCTGGGGGCGATCGCGACATGCAGCGAAGGTTTCTTAATGCGATGGCTCTTGTCCAACGCTTTGGGAGACCAGATTACTTTATCACGATGACTTGCAACCCGAACTGGGAGGAGATAACAGAAAATCTCGAACCTGGCCAGTCACCGCAGGATCAACCGAACCTTGTCGCAAGAGTATTTAGCACCAAGTTACGAGATATGATATATCTTTTTGTCAAGAAAAAGTATTTTGGAGTGGTTCAAGCGTATGCTCATGTTACTGAGTTTCAAAAGAGGGGCCTACCACATGAACATATACTGTTGATCATGAAGTTAGGTAGTAAGTTAACAAACCCTGATGGATATAATAAAATAATTTGTGTGGAGATACCAGATAAGGATAAATGCCCTGTGTTACATTGTCTGGTCATCAAGCATATGCTGCACGAACCATGTGGTGAGCTAAATAAAAAGTGTGCTTGCATGGTGGATGGGGAGTGTTACTTTAACTATTCTGACAGTTCTGTCAAGCAACACAGCTAGGAAAGGACTTGTACCCATTATATAGGAGGAGAGATGTTCTGTCAAGCAACACAGCAAGGAAAGGACTCGTACCCATTATATAGGAGGAGAGATGATGGATGGCGTGTCAAAATTAAAGGTGCAGAGTTAGATAACAGGTGGGTGGCCCCATACAATCCTGAACTGCTTATGCGATATAACTGCCATATAAATGTTGAAGCATGCTCAAGTATCAAATCTGTGAAGTACCTATATAAGTATGTATATAAAGGCCACGACTGTGTATCATTCTCAGTCGATCCAGCTAGGAAAATCAATGAGATCTATCAGCACAGGGATACTAAATATGTATCACCACCGGAAGCTATATATAGGATTCTTGGTTTCCTACTCTTTGATATCTATCCAACTGTTTTGCAGCTCCAGCTTTATTTGCCTAATATGCAGTATATTACTTGTGACGAGTCTGGTAATCTTGAGTATGTTGTTAGCTGGCCATCTTCTTCTATGACAACACTTACTGAGTATTTCAAAATGAATCGCGTAGATGTGAATACAAGTAAATTATTGTATAAGGAGTTCCCAGAACACTATAGGTGGATCAAGGGTAAAAATGTATGGCAAAAAAGAAAAAAAATAAGAGAGATCAAGTTGTAAGGATTGCGTATGCGCATCTCGCTAAAGGAGAGAGATACTCCTTGAGGGTGCTTCCGAACCATGTGAGAGGTGTAACCTCGTATGAGGATTTGAGAACTGTATTTGGCACTACATTCTCTACTTTTAGAGAGGCATGCGAGAAGGGTGGGCTTATAGAGACGGATAGGTCACATGATGACTGCTTGAGTGAGACCGCAATTTTCCAAATGCCATCTACTCTACGTAGGTTATTTGTGACTATACTGGTGTTTTGCGAGGTTACTAATATTCGTGCACTGTGGGACAAGCATAAGAATTCTATGTCTGAAGACTACAGCCGGGATAACAGTATGAGTAGAGTAGATGGTGCTTAGAGATATACGAGATTTGCTTCATTCCATGGGACAAGATATCATAGATTATGGCCTTCCTGAGGTGAGTGATATAGGTAATTTTTTTGATACCGGTATGTTTTATTTTTTTTATTAAACTTAGCTATCTTTTTACCAATAGTTTCTTGATGTATTTATTTGTTTTCGTCAATCAGGTGAATCTTCCAATGGTACGATGACAGAGGTTAGAGAGGAACTTAACGTGACAATAAACCAAGAACATTTAGATATATATATATACATCTCTTAATGATGAGCAGCGTACAGAGTTTGATCAGATCATTGATCATGTAATTTACAAGAAGAAGTATTTTTCGTTAATGGTCCAGGTGGTACTGGGAAGACATCCTTATATAAGGCACTTCTTGCTAGAGTGTGATCCGAGGGGTTAATAGCCATTGCAACTGCGACATCTGGTATAGCAGCGTCGATATTGCCTAGAGGACGCACCGCACACTCGAGGTTTAAAATCCCCATTAAGCTTGCTCATAACAGCATGTGCAACTTCACAAAGTAGAGTGACACCACGGGGTTACTTCGCAGGGCATCCTTGATTATTTGGGATGAAGCTGCAATGACAAAGCGCCAAGCAGTTGAGACACTTAACATGCCTCTTCAAGATATTATGTATTGTTCTTTGTCATTTGGAGGAAAGGTTATTATATTTGGTGGCGATTTTAGACAGGTTCTTCCTGTGGTGACACGTGGGACAAGGGTGCAGATAACTGATGCTACATTGCAGAGGTCTTATTTGTGGGAAAATATAAGGAAGATACGCTTATCGCGTAACATAAGGGCTCAATCTGACCCATGGTTTTCGGATTATCTCCTTAGGATTGGAAACGAAACTAAAAGCATGATCGAAGATGATAACGTTCGTCTACCCGATGACATTGTGATTGGTTATGCAGACACTGAAGATTCAGTAAATAAAATAATTCAACATGTGTTTCCCTCACTTGATGATAAAAGAAATGCAAGCTCTGCAGCGTATATGAGCATACATGCCATTTTGTCAACGAAGAATGAGTATGTGGATAAATTGAACGTAATGATGATTGGCAGGTTTCCAGGCCAGGAAAAGGTTTACCACAACTTTGACTCCATTGATGATGATCCCCACAATAGCTACCCTGTTGACTTTCTCAACTCGATTACTCTAAATGGCCTCCTCCCACATGAGCTCAAAGTAAAGATCAATTGTCCTGTGATTCTGCTCCGTAATCTTGATCCTAATAATAGGCTGTGCAATGGTACAAGACTAATGGTAAGAGTATTCTAAGACAATGTAATTGGTGCCAAAATTGTTGGTGGATAACATGCAAGTAAAAGGGTGTTTATCCCAAGGATCCCTTTGTCTCCCTCGGACAATATTTCTCTTCCTTTCAAGTTTAAGATGAAACAATTCTCAATACGTCTGACAATATTTCTCTTCCTTTCAAGTTTAAGATGAAACAATTCTCAATACGTCTGACAATATTTCTCTTCCTTTCAAGTTCAAGAGGAAACAATTTCTAATACGTCTGAGTTTCGCAATAACCATAAATAATTCACAAGAACAAACCATCCCAAATATCGGGACCTATCTTCTAGAACCGGTGTTCTCACATGGACAGCTTAATGTTGCATCGGTAAGGGGTGTGTTAAGGCAAACAACAAGAATTTTGGCTAAGCCAAAGAAAGAAATAGATTCTACATGAAAGAGCATTAGGAATATTATATATAAAGACGTCCTGAACTAGTTAACAGTGGTAGGTAATAAAGTCAATATTTAATTTTTATGTAAAAAAAATGCTAAAATGTCCTTACATATTTTGGTTGTTTTGTAATTTTATTCTAGGTAATCAAGACGGTAACAAGTGGTTGGATGGCTTAAGTCATTTTAGAGCAGCAGTACTATATTTTTAGTGAAGAATGTTTCTAGATGATGTCGTGGAGTGAATTCTAAGTTAAACATATATAGTCCTAATATCTTTTGGTTGTTTTATTCGTAATATTAATTATTATCATAGTGTTAGCATGGGTATATTACTAATTTTGTAAGTAATGGCAACATGCAGCTACATATAGAAGAAGTACCACTCCTTTTCTCTACTATTAAAAAAGAAATAGTGTTTCTATCAAATTTTCGTCTGTAGCTGACATCATCATTGTGTCATGCTGACATCATGCCCATCGCTGACGTCATCATCCACCCTAAATCCAATTAAACTCATTCTTTCCTCCCCCACCACCACCACCAGCGGCGGCGGACGCAACGCAATGCTCGCGGCGGCTCTCCGGCCCACGCCCTCGCTCGCGACCTTCTGCCCCTCCACCGCGAGGTCCTCTCCTCCGGCGCTCCTCTCCTTCCCTCCCCGCCCTCACCACCGGCGCCATCTCTCCGCCACCGCCGAGGGCGCCGACACCACCGCCGCCCAAGAAGGCGCATCCGCTCCCCCGGCCGACGAAGCGCACCTAGCACAGCTAGTGAGTTGTTTGTGCTTGGTGTTTGATTCGACTCCAAATCGGCTCCGACCCCGGTGTTGCCTCCTCCTTCCGTCGGTGGCTGGCCCAGCGCCATCTTCTTGCTCGCCAGCTCCGCTCCGGAGCGCCGTGAGCGTATTCCTACTCCGGAGCCACTACGCCGTCACGGACCGTCACCTCCACTAGCCGTGGAAGCGAAGCCCGTGGCGGGGGATAGGCTCTGCTGTCCCCGTCTCCCCCACGGTGGGGTTCATAGGCACGGACTTCGTCTAGGAGCTCCTCGCGGTGCCGGCCCGCGGCTGCCGCTGGCCGCTGCCTTCCGGCGTGTCAGCCTGCCGTACTGATTGGAGTATTGGAGAAAGCTAAAATAAATGTGCAGCTTGAGGGATTTGTGTAACATGAACTAAGAAAAGGAGGCAGGGCATTGTTCGTGAAAAATAGACTGACTTGGTTTTAATTTTGTATTTCTTTCACTTGGCTCTTCTGCGATGAAGGATAAGAAGCATATACACTGACACAGAGGTAATTTAGCAAGGTTTTGCTCTGATTTTTAGGAGCAATATCAATTCTGTGTGTATCTACATAAATCTGTTCATGAATATTTTTGCCTTGTTGTCTCTGAACAGTTGCACTTGGGAGCTGAATCTAAATTGCTGCCGTGGTTTTATAACTAGCTAGCAGATCAAATATATATTTGGTCAGAGGAGCTAGACTGAAGCAGGACTTAATACAATCTTTACATGATACAGAGTTGCTCTGTTGTGGTGAGCTTATACGCTATTATCTCCAGCATTGCATTGGTCCCTTGTTCTCCTGTTCATCTTATATTAGCTGGTAAAACAATCGTTTATTTTGCCTATCTGAAACAGTGAAACTATTCAATCTAATTTCAGTCATTGATTGGGTTGGCAGTGCTAACATTTGGCGCCTCCTACCATGCAAAACTGCAAACATCAAATGTCCAATGCATCACTTTTTTTGTTTAGCTTCATCCCCTCCATGTACCACTCTTGAAATCTTCGTTTGTCTAGTCAGCAGTTCACTGAGCCAAAATTTCTGGACAGATTTGCAGCCAGTGCTCGGTGTTCACCACATTGTGCACTAAGCCACTCTAATGTTCTGCTATGCAATATTGCATGTAATGGGGACAATATGGGTAGGGTAGGCACCTGAAATTTGGCCAATTTGATAATTTGACGAGTATTTGAGTCACCGTACATCCAGAACTAGCCAGGCATACGACCCAATCTCAATACGAGTTTAATTGGGTTCTGATTCAATTTCCACACTCGTGCTTCAGCTCGACATACTTGACTTCAGGCTCAACTGAAAATGACCTGTTGGTTCCTGACTGGATATTGGTCCCTTCAGTGTCGCTTGCACTTCGCAGTTCTTCCATTATAGTTATGCAAACTAATTGGCCTGGTGTTCTATTTCCACCCTCCAACCAAATAAATGATATATTTTTAACAAGAGAAGATTTCTATGTTGTAAAAATTTTCATCTATATAAATTGAAAGTTTAATCTGCTCTAACTGAAATTTTGAAAGCTGTTGAATTGTTTTACCATGCATGATTGTTACAATACAGGAGAAAGCACAGATCACACATTGGTACAAATCCAATCAAGCATTCACTACGTACAAGTATCACAAATACACAGATTAGAAATCCCAAGAAAAGAAAAGGAAAGGAAAAAAATAGAAATCACAAGGAGATGCATCCATCCATATTCTACCTTGGCTCATCCACTTGCAGATCGAAGGCGTGGAAAAGGAGTCTGTCACCTCGCCGTGCAAGAGGGACACAAAACTAAAGATGGCAGCGGGTCGGGTTCGGAGCGGGTACCCGCGGGTTTTGGACCCGACGGGGGTGGAGGCGGGGGCGGATTTTCACCCGAATCGGGGTCGGGTGCGGGTGCGGGTTTTTTGGCGGGTTTCGGGGGCAGGTCCGCGGATGCTGCACCCGCCCCGAACCCGACCTGCTGCCACTTTACTCCAGACTAAAGATGGCAGCGGGTCGGGTTCGGGGCGGGTACCCGCGGGTTTTGGACCCAACGGGGGCGGGGACGTGGGCGGATTTTCACCCAAATCGGGGTCGGGTGCGGGTTTTTTTGGCGGGTTTCGGGGGCGGGTCCGCGGATGCTGCACCCGCCCTGAACCCGACCCGCTGCCATCTCTACACAAAACCATGATGACGCTAGGCGGCTTCATGGCTTCTCGGGGGTAGAGCCATCGATGGAGGCCATGGACACCTAGCTGGTTCGAGGGGTGGTGCGTAGCCTTGGTTTGACAACCGGTGCGAGAGCAGGAGAAGGTGGCACGACGCTGATGTAGGAGGACTCCAAATCTAGGTTTGTTTTTTGGACTACTTTAGATCTGGGCCGGGGTTAGGGGATTTGTAGATAAGAACATATTGTATATGTTCAGATTGAAGACATGTAAACTTATATATAATTTTATCTTATTCTATCGCACGTGCATCTTGCTATATCTCTTCTCTACTATTATAAAAATTCATATTGATTCCATTCATCCGTTGCTGTTGACGTCATGTTGACGTCATCAGTCCGATGCTGACGTTATGCTTAGTTAAACACGATGAGATCACAATCCTAAACAGTAGCTAACCAAGCAGAGATCACAACCCCAAACAAACAAAACCAAGTAGAGATCACCGTACCAAACCCCACGGGTTTTTCTCAGAGAGCCACGGGAGTTAGCACTAGGATTGCAACAGCTCACCAGAGGGGCGCGATGCGACACAAGCTTGGCCTATGTCGTAGCGAACTTTAAATCCCCTTACATCAGAGGCGGCTCCCTGCTGGTCATCCTTGTCCTTGCGGTGGCGTTGCCGCGCGCGTTGCTCCGCCCCGAGCTCGGGGTTTATCAAGCCGTCGATGCCCTCTGCGGCGGCGGGGTCGTGGTACTTGGCCTTCTTCCCCTTGGGGAACCGCGGCTTGCGCTCCCTGTGAAGAGGGGAATGGCACATGAACGCCATAAGACCACACACAGGGGGGAGGCGGAACCCTAACCAGAGGGGGAGGGATAGACTAGGGGGATACCTGAAAGGGGAGACATAGCAGGAGGGGAAGAGGGGCTCGGCTGGGGCTTACTCTGGAAACGCACCCGTCGTCGTCGTCTCCGCTGCCGCTGCTGTCAGTGGGGAGCGGGCGCCTAGTGCCTCGCGGCGGCTCCATGGGTTGGCGAGAGCGGAGGTGGTGGCAGCGATGCCAGTAGCTAGGTTTTTTTTTATTTTTATATTTTTTTAAAAAATATTTACAAAAGTATATTTTCGTTTTAAAAATTTACAAAAATATACTCCCAATGCCTGCCCTCCTAGAGGGCGATTTTATGATGTGGCAGATGGCTGCACTTTGTAGGTGGCCCCCTGGCCAGAAAATAAACCGTCATCTAGGAGGGCGGTAAGGGAGCCGTCTGCAAAAATGCCGACGCGAGGCCGACGCTTTTACGGGCGGTCCCCTTGTCGTCCTCTGGTAGGGCGGTTTATTGCTGGGCTAGTATAAAACCTCCTCCCAGCCTTCAAAAATGTCATAAAATTCACAGAAATAACAGAAAAAAGAGAAGAGAGCTGAGAGTGAGACTGAACGAAAGCAGTGAAGTTCTGCCGGTTTGCTGATTCGTCCGCAGGTAAAATCTATTGTTACTTTGCAATTTTTATTTCTATTCATCAAGTGATGTAGTATGTGTAGTATTGTACTAGTTATTTCACAGGTAAGTAAATGTTAGGTTTGGTCCACAGGGCGTAGATCTAACGTAGTTGAGTATAACAGCTAGGGAGATGGAAATGAGGACGATGATGTTTTATTTTTGTAGTAATGTGTAGTATACCCTAGGTATGTAGTTGTATACGGTATTTTTGGCCTAGCGAGTTATAATTTGCGTTTATTTGGTTATAATGTAGGTTGCTATGGATGTGTTTGGTATGTCCAGTCGTCAACGACCTTCGATTGGCGTACCTCCACCGATGTGTTGGTGTGGAGATGATTGCAAAGTTGCAATAAGTAAGCAGGATTACATATACCGGCAAAGATATTGGATCTGTGCTAATTACACCTACTCCCTGAAGAAGCCGAAGCCACAAGGGAAGAAAGGGAAGTCGAAGATGCCAGTGGAGGTAATACGAATTATCTTGTAGTACGAAATATTTGAACCTTTGAACTAACAAATTTGCATATGTCAAGGCACAGAAGCCTTCTCCGCCTCTGTGCGACTTTGTGCAGTGGATAGATACAGAGATCCGTCCAGAGGACGCAAAGTTTCTTCGCAGGTCACGGGAATGGCACAGGGAGTGGCTCAAACGTCTTTGGGCGGCAGAAGCAGAGTGAGAGGCTGAGCAGAAGAGAAAGGAGGAGAAGGAGTGGCAGGAGCAGGAAGCCCGTGAGGCAGATAGGAAGAGGAAGCGGGAGAGGGCACTACGTGCGAAGCAAGCTGGGCCGGAGGCGGTGAGGAAGGGGAAGTATCCACGCTGCACACAGTAAATGCATATCTAGTCGGATGTTTGTTTGAAATACCATAAGGCATAATAACGATAACTAGAAACGTTTCAGGTGCCGTTTGTACTCGTTGGATGGATAATTTCATTAGGTTCGTAAGCAATTAATGTGTGCTTGGTTGTCACCGCTCGGAATCTACTTTCACCGTGAAGTTGAAACTCGAAAATTCATATTTTTAATCAGTTTTGTCGCAAACGTAGACCGTGAGGAGTACATCGTTTGATCGACGAGCGTAAACGAAGTAAAGAGGTTTTTTCAATAAACGTAGAATTAATAAAACATGACGTACAACAGGCTAACTACTACTGCTACAACGTACTATGTGCCATGGCCGTAACCTTTAGATCTCTTTGTCTTCCTACCCTGCGCTCGCACTGGCCCTGGGAGTACGTCAGCCGGTCTAGTGGTACAGCACGGCCAGCGTGGCTCGCCTGCACGGGTGTGGTAGCTGGTGGGTCCTGTGTTTGCGATGGTGGAGCTCCTCCGAGCTGTGAGGAACCTAGTATCTCCTGGATCTCCTCGTCCTCCAAGTCCTCCAAGTTGTCGCCGTCGAAAGGATCTGGTGCCCAACCGCTGCCGCGTGTGCCTTGCGAAGGAGCCAACGCCAGCAAACATCCCCGACGCTGTAGAGTGGAATCCTGTGCATAAAATTGTTGATAATTGCAAACCAGAATTTTGTAAGGCAAAAGTAAACTTTGATCTAACTTGAAGGACCTCCTGTGGTGGCCCCGGGGGCACTGCTCATGCCCTGCTACGCGTGCGGTCGTGTGTGGTACCCTCCTTGCATGGACGTGCCAGCTTCGGAGGGATGTAGGTACAGTATAGCGAAAGCTTCACAGAAGCATATTGATGTAAAACGGTGCATGTCGTCGAAGAAAACATGTTATGAACCGATAGTTAGCGGAATTTACCTCTGAAGGGGCCAGCTGGCTGATTGGAACCCTGTTGGTGCACTCCTGCTCCTGCGGGACGTGGCTGGTGCTGACGTACAGCTACGGGAGGTACCGCATTGACTGCACGACAAGTGAGCGCATGAATCACTATGTGTATCGACTGACGGATCCTCCCGAAAGTCGTCCTCTGCTCCTCCTTAGTCAACACGATCCCACCGTCCAATTGTCCGAACGCCGCATCCACATCAGACCAAACCTATCACGCTGCGTCGGCCTATTTCAAATGTGACGTGAATATGTGTTAGAATCGTGAACACCTACAAAGGGAATAGCAAAGCGCAAAGAGAATGTGACTTACCGCGCGGAAGTAGTCCTGGTCACGGTGTGTAGGATACGTGTCAGTCGCAGCGGCGATCTGTGGATGTGGATCATCTGGGGTGAACGTCACGCGTGTGCGGGTGCGGGGCTGGTCCCACCTAAGATATGCTAGGTAGGTGTCCTCAGTGTGTGGACGTACTTCGTCGATGACCTCCTCCATCGCCAACAACTAGTCGTCCACGTATCTCTGCAGTCGGGGATACCACTGAGTGCCACCTGCCTGTCCCCTACGATTATACCTATTTGTAGAGAGTGCATTAGACTTCATTAAAGAGTTGTAGTACTCAACAAATATCGTAGCTATACTAACCGGTGCACGTCGCGTGGCACAACCATCTCCACAAGCACAGGGAAGACCTGACGTAGGCCGAACTGTCGCATCACGCACTGCGGATAGTGGGGCTCGACGAAGATGTCGAACACCAACGGCACTATCGTCATTCAGTATGCCTGGTCGCGTGTGCAAAGACCCGAGAGTCCGAGCGGTGCATGGGCCGCGATAGCCTGCGGCTTATACGGCTCCTAGACAACGTCGCTGGGCTACAGGCGGTCGAACTCCATAACGAAGTCAGAGTAGGCCCTCCTAACCTGCGTGTGGGCGTAACGACGCTGTAAAATAGGATAGGAGGAACACGTCAGTGTTTGCGCATAAGTGGTAAACCTAGAATTTCACGTTACGTACCTCACAGCGACACCATACCGTCCCCATAGTCGGACAGTCCTCGGCCGACTGCCCGTACATGCCTCCAAGGCCGCCCTCGTAGGGAGAGTGCTGAATTAGAGGACGGCCTATCGCGAACCGCTTAGCCGCCCATAGCTGCAGAAGGAGACGGCAATCGGCGAGAATCGCACCTGGATCAGTTTTTGTGCATGCGTCACAAAGAGCATGGTATGTCACCGCTAGCACAACAGATCCCCAGCTCCACTGCGGTACGTAGCCATCCTCGTTGTCAGCGATCGCACAAGCGTAGTGGATCAGTCCCTTGTCCACCGCGTGCCCCGTCGTGCTGGTGAACATCACCCACCCGAACAGCCACAGTAGGTATGCCTCCAAGCTCCGCCGCACCGAGTATTCGTCGGTGTCAGGGTCTAGCTGATCAGGTTGTAAAGCAAGATTATAGTCAACACCACTGTTACTTTATAGATCGGATGATTGTGAATCGAAGGAATCCGTGACTTACGGTGAACTGTAGCAGCCACGCTTGCAAGGGGCCGCTCGTGGTGTAAGGTGGTAGCGAACCCGGCCTACCATGTCCAGGTCGGCGATGCACGACCTCGAATTGAGCATTGATGTCCTGCGACCAACCATGCGCCCCGTCAACCGGACCGACTGCGTCCCTTGCGAGGGGAAATCCCAGCAGGTAGGACACATCCTGGAGTGTGGGAGTCATCTTGCCGAACGGTAGGTAGAACGCGTGCGTCTCCGGTCTCCAGCGATCTACCAATGCTGCCAGAAGTGACCGGTCAGCGTCCCATCGCCTGGCAGGGTCCCTCTCGTCCGGTGTGGGCTCAACTAGCCTGCACAGCGGAAGAAGTCCAGCCTCACGCAACCTGTAGAATATAGCACTGTAGTCAATATTGGGGAACATAGATATGTACAAATGATGTGAATGAATGTTGGTACAGCTCTTACCTCTCATAGAACCGGGGGTCTATCCGCAGGAGGTGACGTGAAGGCCATGGATGGAAGGTGCCTAGCTGGGCACTCTCGACGGCTGACAAATAAGACCGGTAGGACCGGTTGAGGCCCCGGTAGAGCAGTTTTGGTGTCTGGTACGCCATACCTGTATGCAAATAGAGAGTTAGCGTAATTTTTATTGTCAAAGCAACAAGTAAGAGTAAGTTCGCAAAGTTAGTTGAACAACCACATTACAAATTATTGTTATGATTTATAACATTATTATATGACAATAAAAACAACAATATGGTACATATCATTCTAAAACAAAGATCAAGCACGCAACAAAGCAGGGGAATTTAAGTTATTGAATCTCTATTACATCGATACATGGACTAACACTACACCGCAGCACCACCAAATGCTCGAGAACGTCTAGGACGGGGTCGTCTTGAAGTTGTGCCTTCAGCCGTAGGACGACCGCCATCAGCGCCTGAACCTGACGGTCCAGCTTCCGCCGCACTTGGACCGGTTGCATGCTTCGAACATTTCTTGTAGGTATGGCCTGTCTGGTCGTACTTTGAACAACGTTTATACCTTTCATCAGCTTCTGACTCATCCATGTCATTACGAATGCGTCTTGTCTTACGGTGACCTGCTTTGTCCCTCAACTTTGTTGGGTCAGGAATATAGATAGCTTGAGCATGCTTGGTAGTAAATGTCCCCATAATACCGAAGCCGTATATCTCTCCACTCCAGGTACTGTAGATTGCTTCTTTCCTGAAATAAGGTGAGACAAAATGACGTGCTTCTATCCCGCACTCACCATTCGCGGCAATAACATGAGAACATGGCTTGTGAAGCAGAGTAGGTTTTCGGCACGAGCACTTGCAGGTCCCGTCTTCCTTCAGCACGCACTCTTGCCATGGCCATTGTTGGTATATGTCATTTCGACACGTTAGATAAACCTAGCGTATAACTTTATTAGCGCCGCTGGGTTAGTTTGTAAAATGTAGAAACGGTAATGGTTTGACTCATACATATAGCCTTTTTATGGAACGAATATTGATTAGTACAGATTAATAACTGTAGTGAAAATCTTTTTTATCAACAGAAATGGCAAATAGAGTTGTATTCGCGATATATCACGGTGAAGGAAATGTCAGAGAAGGACAATATGGGGTAGATTTATCGGAGTTCAACGTAGCACAAAAGGGAATTATAGCTCCAGCTGAGAGAAGTTTTCCTAGAGTTTACAATTGGTTAATGAGCGGATTCGGAGTAGATCCTCAAGTAAATGCAATTACGGTGTACGCACTGGTTAGCTGGGCTGTGGAAGGTTTTTGGTGGGAATTGATGCCAATAGATTCGACGGCCAGCTGGGTATTTTTTGTGGAGAGTGCACTGCAGCGAGGATGGGCACCTAGCATCCTAGAGGTAGTGCATGACAGGGTCAGCATTGATCAGGCTGGTCCAAGTACAGCGGAAGGGCCCGATGAAACGGGGGAGCAAAATGAGGCAGAAGACGAGGGTGCCGGAGAGGAAGGAGGCCAAGAAGACATGGGACCGGGGGGTTTGCAGATGAAGGGGAGAGACACCTAGGTCTAGTACAGGAGATAGAAATTGAAGACTCAGAACCTGAACATATGGAGGATGATGATTCTTCGGAGGACGATGTATACCCGGTAGAATGGGATAACGAGAACTTCTCCGGACTCGTTGTCTCAGAGGGGTACACCGTGCCATGGGAGTATCGGCAGAATAAAGTGGTGCAAGGCGCTAGGTACGCCGAAAAAGTACAGTTGACAGAGGCTGTGAAGATGTGGGCCGTGTCACTTGGGAGGGAGTTCTGGGTATCAAAGTCCACCAGATCAGTGTACGAAGTGAAATGTGCAAATTCAAGCGATAGATGTCCATGGAGGATGTACTCATCCAGGAAGAAATATGACGACTATTGGTCCGTGTCAATCGTGACGGAGCACAACTGCCATCTTCCTGGTGTTCAGAAGTACCACAGGAACATATCATCTGCATGCATCGCTTCAGAGCTGTATTATGCTTTTGTGGAGAACCTCCGGTTCGAGCCCAAGTCAATTATCAGGCACATCGAGGAGAAGTACAAGTACACCATTATATATGCCAAGGCATGAAGGGCCAAACAGAAGATAATTGAAAGGAGATTCGGCAGTTTTGAAGCTTTGTACAATAATTTGCCTCGCCTACTGGAAACCATCTGTGCGAGGAATCCTGGCAGCTACTCCGAAATCAAAACTTTCCCATCGTTAGCAAATCCTGGGCAGAGCGTCCTTCAGCGGGCCTTCCTCTCTCTGCAGGTGTGCATGTTTGCATTTCTTCATTGCATGTCCATTCTCTGCATCGACGGCACGTTCCTAACTGGAAAATACAGAGGGCAAATGTTGACGGCAATCGGAGTAGACGGGAACAACCAAGTGTTGCCTGTGGCCTTTGCCTTCGTTGAGAGCGAGAACACAGAGAGTTGGTACTAGTTTCTGAAGCTGGTTAAGGAAAAGGTGGTGGGGATGAGGCCAGAGGTATGTCTCATACATGACCGTCATGCAGGGATGCTGCGTGCAATTGAGGAGCTGCGAAACGGCTGCGCAGACAAGGGATACCCTTCGGTGTGGGAAGATGTAAAGAGCAGATAGTGCATGCGTCATATGGGCGCAAACTTTTATAAGCAGTTCAGAAACAAGGAGCTGATGGCCATGTTCAAACGTTTGTGCGCCCAGAATCAACAGAAGAAGTTCAATGAGCTGTGAAGGAGACTTGATGAGCTGACAGCCAAACATAGAGACGAGAGTTCTGCATGACCCACAGCTAGAGGTGTTGACGGCCCTGAAGCTCTAGGTGCACTTCCCACCGATGACGGTACATTCAGAAGGAGACCCGGTTTCTCGGTTAGCAGATTTTCGCAGTGGATCGAGCACGAGCCGAAGGAGAAATGAGCATTGCTGTACGATGAAGGTGGAGCAAGGTACGGTATAATGACCACGAACCTTGCAGAGGTCTACAACTGGGTCATGCGTGGTGTGAGGCAACTCCCCCTTGTTGCCATCGTGGATTTCATCCTACATAGAACACAGACGTACTTCCACGACAGGTGCAGACAGAATGGCCCATCTATGGCCGATGGAAACCTTTGGTTCGGCACCAAAATGACAGAGTACCTTGAGGAGAAATGCAAGAAGGCAAGAGAGCACCGAGTCCGAGTGCAGGGCACACGAGAGCGTAGATTTGAGATATTGTGTGCCGACAGGTCCAAGTGTGGCATATTCGCAAGGAAACCTGTGCAAGAGTGTGTCCTAAAGGAAGATGGGACATGCAAGTGCTCCTGTCGGCAACCAAGCTTGTACCACAAGCCCTATTCTCATGTCATTGCCGCTTGCGGGGAGTGTGGCATTGATGAACGCCAATATGTGTCCCCGTACTTTAAAAATGAAGCAATCATGCATACATAGAGTACCGAGATTTTTGGTTTCGGCATCGTCGGCACTTTCACTGGAGACACAAGCCCAGCTTATTACATCCCTGACCCGACGAAGGCAAGGAACAAGGCAGGCCGCCGTCGGACACGGAGGATTCGCAATGATATGGACGAATCCGAGGCCGGCGTTAGCGCTAAACGTTGCAGTAGGTGTGGAGAGGAGGGACATACCTACAAGAAGTGCACGAAAGAAGCCGAGGCCCCGAGTGCAGCGGAAGTTTTTGTGGAAGGATCAGGCGCCGATGGAAGGCGGCCAATTGGGGAAGGCACCACTGATAGGCAGCGTTATCGTAGGCGTCCTCGTGCACCTTCGGGTTATGTTGTGTAGTATAGCCATTGGTTGCTGATGTAATCTCCCTGTAATATGTACCAATCTGCATGTATTGCTATCTGATTTTCGTTTTAGTGTGGGCCAGATCGGCGTGTCATATCTATTGTCGTCTGTTGAAATATGCTCTTTGTTTTCACTTTGCCAGTGCTGGCCTTTTAAAAGTAATTTGCTGTCTGTTAATTTTTTGACTGTAATGCACTATGTTTAATTGAGCTAATCCGTTCCGCTTCTTTTTCCTTGCAGGTATGGACTACCAGACGCCTGAGCTGCTGGATCACGCCACCGATCAGACCCATTGGTCGTTTCTCTCAGCGGTGCAGAACCTCCAGCTCGGTACCTTACGTCCTCGACCTTCTAGACGACTCCTTCCCGTGGACCCTCGGTTCACGACTAGGTACGTACGAACGTTGTACTGTGAAGCTATATATGTGAACTTACTAACTTGCTTTGTTTTGATTGTCAGGTTGTGGGAGGCAGGCCTTCTGCCGCTGTGTAGGCTGGTAGCAGCCGCAGTGGACCCGAATGACCCGGCGAAGAAGTGGGGTATTGACCAGTCGCTGATCACAGCTCTTGTGGACCGGTGGAGACCGGAGATGCACACCTTCCACCTCCCATGCGGTGAGATGGCCTCCACGCTGCAAGACGTTAGCCTCCTCCTTGGGCTGCCTCTAGCCGGCGATCCGGTGGGCCCAGTTGATGGGCTCCAGGCGTGGCGAGACGACATCCTCCAGCGGTTCGCCCCGGTTCACCGTGCTCTGGGGCTTCCCCTCATCGGCGAGATCTCCCGGTACACGCATGCGGGCCCCCCTCAGGCTTGGGTACTGAGCTATACGGTAAGAATGCTTTCTTGTTGTTTTATATTCGTCCTTCAGTCCGTACTAGAATTACAGTGTTAACTTCCTTATATGTTACTGAAGTCTGATCAGCTAGACCCGGAGGCCGACGCGTACTCACTGCAGAGGAGCCTAGAGGCGTACCTGTTGTGGCTGTTCAGGTGGGTGATGTTCACCAACTCGCATGGCCACGCAGTCGACAAGGGCTTGATCCCTTACGCGAGGGAGATAGCCGACGCTGAGGACGGTGCTGTTCCCCAATACAGTTGGGGATCGGCAGTCCTTGTCGCCACGTACAGGGGTTTGTGCGACGGCTGCAGGAAGACCGACCCAAAAGTGGTCTTCACGGGTTGTCCACTCCTCCTACAGCTCTGGGCGGCAGAGCGGTTCGCGATCGGCTGCCCCGTGGTGGACCACAGTCCGTACGAGCCGATCCTGTATGTGGATGTCCCACCGGAGGACTATCCGACGATGGGGACGGTGTGGTGTCGTCGTGAGGTATGTTCGGTGTTAGAACCGTCTTGGTTTTTTATGTTACTTGAACTAACGAGAACTCTTTACCTGTTTGTAGCGTCGGTACGCTCACGTGCAGGTGCAGAAGTCGTACCCAGACTTCGTCATGGAGTTCGACAGGATCACGGACGACGACGTTGTCTGGGAGCCGTACAGCGCCGAGGCGGTGATGGCGCATGCGCCGCTTGGGCTGTCGTCCCTCTGCACCAGGGACCAGGCGTACTGGCTGACGATGACGTCGATGCTGTTCGACATTTCTGTCAAGCCGCACTTCCCGTAGCGTGTGATGCGGCAGTTCGGTATGCGCCAGACCTTCGGCCATTGACAACTCCAGGCTGTATCGCAACACGTTCACAGGTATGTGTGGAAATGAATATTCCGTATTATTATGCATTGTGTCACCGGTTGTGCTCTGTAGGTTAAATCGGCGTGGCTAGGCCGCCGGTAGGTTGTGGAGACCCACCGTCATCGAGTACATCAACGACTGGGTCATAGCCACGGAGGATGTCATCACGGAGATCCACCCCCACACAGCCAACACGTACGAGCAGTACCTTTCCTGGTACTAGCTCCGTACCAGACTACGGGTGACGTTCACTCCCGGGGCTCCACAGGCGCACGTCACGGGGGTGCGAGACGCATACCCGACACACCGCGACCAGGACTACTTCCGCGCGGTGAGTTAATGGTTTTCATACTATTTTCAACGGTAGTTATCACGCGCAACTAACCACGCATGTCCTGCTGAACAGGCGGACGATGCTAGGCAGGTCGACACGGAGCTCGGCCTACTGTGCCAGCGCCTCGAGGCTGGCATCCCTCTCACGGAGCAGGAGCAGACGATCACGTTCGGCCGGATGCGCAACACGATGCGCTCGGTCGTCCGTGCTCTGACTTGTCACCGTTCCGATGCAGCCCCGCCGATGCAGATACATATGCGAGGTCCCCATGGTGAAGGGACATCGGCAGGAGCGGCGGGTTCTGCAGGGCCAGCACGTCATGGGGAGCAGGTCCTTCCGGTACCGCCGGAGGATCGAGAACGGCAGCCTCCACGATCGGGCGAGGTTTGTCAGGTACGTCAGGTTCGAACATATTCTCTATAACTAACTGCACTTTTTATTCGACTGACGTGAACTTTTCTTTACCAGCCCCACGCGGCGGATCTCACCACCACCTGGGGGACACTGGGCGGGGATCTGCCCGGAGCACCTCTGCTTGGATCTCTACTGAGGACGACCTCGTTCCGAAGCAGGACGTGATCGGGTCGTCACAGCTCGGAGGTGCACCGGACACACAGCCGCACGACGCCGATGCTTCCCTTATTGCTTAGGCGGTCCGAGCCACCCGTGGGGTAGTGGCGGACCGCCTGACGTACTCGTGCGGGCACGTGCGAGCGCAGCCTAGGAGGACGAGGAGGCGTACGGACTAGGGGCTATTGTTGTATTTATTTATTTATAGGTCTCGCATAACTTGTTGTATCGGTAAAATGTAATTGTCATTTTATCTTCGATAATAGGAAAATATTAAGAGGGTTGTCGCTTTGAATCCTAGAGTTCAAATACTAGTGCGCAAAATCGTAAAGAGCTTAATCTTTTAAAAATCCTTTTTAGTACAAGTTTTTCTATCATGAATGGAAATTCTGTTGGTTCGGACCGGAATTTCCGTTCAGTTCTGAGGTTGAATTTTGGTTTTGTTTTCCAATTTTAAAGGAACTTCCGTTGATCTTGAGCGTAAATTCCGTTGTGCCTCTCTGCTAACAACCTTAAACGGAACTTTTGTTAAAGTTTACCAGAAATTCCGATCAAACGGATATTCTGTCATACTATTATGGAATATCCGTTGTTTGCAGATTGCTTCCGCTTTAGTTCAAAATTTTCATGTCCATATTCACCCCCTCTAGGCTCGATCCCACCCTTCAGATCTGACCTTTCACAAATATTTACAATGGTACTCCGTCCTGTTTGTACCATTTTAAAAGGACAAACCACTTTTGGCGCATACTATGCGCGAGTACGGACCACCTTTACTTGCATAATATAGGCCCCGCGTGCGCCACATTGTGACAAGCAAGCTTTCGGCGCGTCGCTTTAGTCATGCATCGTCACGGGCATTCTGAATACATGGTCGGCCACTTCAACCGCTTTTTGCATATGCATGTCCCTTATATTTTGACCTGTACGTCTCATAGGAAATAGACGCACGACAACCTATATAAAAGCACCATCATAGTAGCAGAGGGCCTTCACCCAGCCCCTCGGGCAAACTTCGCACCATTTATGAACTACGGCCACTACCTGCCTCACTAATTTCCTTTTCTTCTTGTAGCAGCATCGAACAATGCCTCCTACACCTCTTTTTGTGGAGGATTGTAACTGGCGATATTTAGGTTTCGCTTTGGTACTGCCACCTTGGGCTGAACGCTCGATATGCCTTTGTGGTGACCGTTGCCGGCTACGCGTATCTCATCAGGAGGAGACTTACGGCTGGAGATACTTCGAGTGCGTGCACCGGAGTCCCCAGGTACGTGTTTCAGTCAAGTCTTTGTCATATTCGTTTTTACGCCCACGACTCTTACACCAGGATATTTACCTTAACAGACCGAGGGAAGATACTGTGGCTTTATCGAGTGGATTGACCACGACAACCCAGAATATGACTACCTCCCGTTAGACGAAAGCATGGCACAATACATGGCCAGGAGGGCGGAGCACGAACAACGTCTAGAGCTAGAAGGGGCAGACTGGAGAAATCGACCTCTCGGACTACCGCAATGGGAGGACCGTCCAACGTGCGCTTGTGGTGATCGTTGCCAGGTCGTCAGGTCGAGAAGGCCAGGAACTCTGTGACGCAGAAGCTTTGTTTGTCCGAACATTCTTGACGACGATATCGATGTAAGTTTAAGTCGCACCTTACTTCCTGCAGATAGTTTACCTTCACCAAATGTGACGAATTTACTAATCAAACTCGTCCCACAGGATCCTTCAAGGAGGTGTCAATTCAGACAATGGATTGACAATTTCACGCCGTCAGATCTATCACAGCACTGGAATATGCAACCAGAATCACCAGCCGACTACAGCCTGTCTACATCGTACCATAAACGAATTGCCCGCTTTTCTAGGAACCGGTGACTAGAACGAGCGGATACATTGTACTGCTCACAAGTTGTATCCGTTGTTGTATTTTGTACTATGGGTGTCGCATTCATCATGCCGCAATGCGAACGGCTCGCATCTAGCTAATATCACTATGCTATTGTACGTGTACTGTGTTAAGTATCGACCGAGTGGATCACGAATAATACAATATATCATCTCCCAATGTCGAATTAAAAATCATTCACTACGTACATTGCACAAAAATTTGGGAAAAATTCATAGGCCCTAACATTCTGTTTGTCTGGGGTCCTAAGCCCCTCACGTAAAACGAGCCGGCCTATTACCATGTTATTAATTAAGTATTACCGAAAATAAACTTGAAAAAATGATCAGTACGATTTTACAAACCACGCCCACCATCGTCGGATTATAAAAAAACTTCAAAAACCATACCCTAAACCACGATTAAAACTAAATTTTGTGAAGCGTGTAGGCGAAAGACGGGGAGGAGTGGATTGCGAGTGCCGATTCGGACATACGAGGAGTGGAATGCAAGTGGCGATCCGGAAATATCTTCAGTTTGAAAATTTTTTTTCACGACGTGAACAATCTATGATATTTGGTTTTTTTTAACATCGACCCAATAAATACAATGGCTCAATAAATAGAATTTAAGAATCTAATTTTGAGAAATAAATTTTCAAAATTTTTGGGGTTAAAAATTAGCAAGAAAATAAGGCAGGAAAATTAGCAAGAAAATTTTTAAATTTGGTAATTTGCAAATGGCTGTAGCGGGCCGAACGCAAAAATGCATTCGCCGGCCTAGGTGACGGCGACGAATGTATTTTTGCGTTCGGCCCCCTGGAGCCATTCGCCGCCGTGGCCCAGGGCGGCAATGCCACGTGGCCCCCGGCCCGCTGACGCCGTGGGCCGCCGTCATGGCCTGGTGACGCCGCCGTGGGCCCCGGCCATTTGCCGCTCTAAGCCACGGTTGTTTTTAAATGCCGCCCTGACCCACGGCGGTAAGAGTGTATTTCTGCAAAAAAAAATTTAAAATTTAGTTTTATAAATTAAAAAATAAATTAAATTATTAACAGTAAAAATTCTATAAGCTTGGGAGCTCTCCTTGCTATGCATCCAGCACGGAGAGTCATTTTCCCCATTACTTAACGTAAGAAAGAGGGCAATCAGATTAAACTGGAGACAGAACTTGAGAGCAGTGGATGGTACTGGAAGATAAGGTAAGAACGTGGCTGAAAGAAAGTGAGAGGTTTTGGCCCCACCTGTAAGTGTCCTTCAATTCTCCTATCTCACATAAGTTGATAAATGTAAGAGTAAATATTATTAATTGATAAATATAAGAGTAAATATTATTAATTAACCACCTCTCTTCTTTCACATGTTATGTCACTTAGCCGTTTATCGAACATATGCTCTCTTTTCTTATCTAACTCGTTATTAATTTCTGTTGTAATGTACGGACATATAAAAAGTTGAGTTTAGAATTGCCCCAGTGACCATTAATTAATTTGGTCGGGGTCCCACAAATATAAATGTTTTTTTTCTCCGAGCAAAGGTGGTCGAGAGCCTGAGATCCGAAGTAACCAAGGGAATATTTGTGCAGTATCTCAGTAGCAATTTGACGAATAGGGTGGGAATATATATTCACTACAAATGTAGACTTTTCACAATAGAAATGTTTCTTTTCGGAGGAAGAGAGGGGTTGAGGTGAGGTGAGGTGAGCACATGATGTCAACGAGAGCAACCACGGTATCTCCAGTACCTCAGGAGCAATTTGATGGATTAACAATGGTGGCTTACCTAGTCGTATGTAGTTGGCGATGCCAAGTAGCTAACCTGCCTCTGTAGTTAACTCAGTCATATTACCAATTTGATCGCTTGGAACCATTAATTAAGTTCTCTTTCCAGTTCGTTAAGCTGGATTTCCTACGCATGCATAAAACAATACTAGCTAGCACTAGCAAGCATCGGTTCTGAAAGACTGGGGATTGTGGATGAGAAACTGACAATGCACGTTCAGCACTACATTAGCACGGAACCTACATACCTATTCATCCAGATCCCATATCCAACATTTTAGATTTATTATTGATCAAATATTTGATTTTTTGGATTTTATCAAACAACAACATTGGCTGTTAAATGTAACTTTAAGATTTGAGATGGGAAAGCGAGTTTTAAGTTACACTTTTAACTTGTTATAGTTACACTTTTAACTTGTTGTAGTTGTCATTATCGATCACGCGTAACTTTAGTTATAAATTTATATAACTCAGTCATAAATATGTGTAATTACATCTAATTTATCGATCATGCGTAATTTTAATTATAAATTTATGCAACTTAGTTATAAATATATACAACTACAATTGATTAATGAATTTATTTTTTTCAAATGTTTGATCAATAGGTATCCCCTAGCATTCTAATGCTGACTGTGTGTGCCAGCATTGATTAGACCACATGGCACCTCTTACTTTACAAATAAATCTCGAAACCATATACCTATTTAATTTATTATTAAAATCAACTTTATCAAAATTTGGCATTACCAATTTTTGGCACACTCTAGCGTTACCAAATTTTGGTAGCATCAGATATGTTTGGTTTATAGCCTCATTAAAATTTGGTAATGTTTTTATGAGAGGAAATTTCCAAAACTGCCAAATTTTAGTAGTGCAGCAATGATAAAAGTATGTTTAGTTTGTTTCCCTACCAAAATCTGGTAATACTAAAATTTGATAGGGTTAAAATGGTAATAAGCTGAACCAGCCCTATATGAGGGAAGAAAAGATGACGTGGCCGAACCATCTCCCAAGATTCCCAAGCATGGCTCCATTGAGAAAGAAGAACATCCGTGGGAAAAATGAGAAAGAAATAAGAGTAAGAAACAAATGCTTGCTGTTGTTGCTGTGTTGTAGGCTTGTTGCTCCTATCCTATACTGTACAGAGGGAGCAGAGAAAGTCTGAAAGGAATATAGAAGGATCCATGGAGAGCAAATACCAAGCATAGATCAGTGATTAGTGGAGCCCACATGTATAGATTTTATCCCGGTATGATCATATGTATTAAATCCTGTAATTCACGGCATGGATTATATATATTTGCATACAAAACCCAGAACACCTTTAAAAATATCATCACCTATTTTATCATTAGAAACATATCATGTGCACACAAACTTACGTGCATTTATCATTCATAATTTTTTTCTAAAAAAATTGTACATATATGTCTAATAGGATACACCTATATCTCAACTTCAGATTCATCATATATAGAGAGAAGAAAAAAAAGACAAATTCTGATAATTTTATAATCTTAAAACTGTTAGATTTTTTTAATCTTTTTGTTATACCTAAAATATAATAAATCTGAAGTTGAGATTTATAGATAGGTATAATACTATTAGAAGTACATACATATTTTTTAGAATTTTTTTATGATACTTTTTAGTTTGTGTGCACATTGAGTGTACGTACATACCCTTTATCGTAGGCAATACCATTACAATCTTACACAACAAAAGAGCCCTAAATAGTACCGACGAAAAAGGTAGAGAAAATTTAAGGATTTTCAAAATTTTTAAGGAAATTGAACTAATTCTATAAAAGGAATTTCAAAATTTCTACTTCATAATATCACACGGAAACAATATGCATGGACTTTAACACGAGCGCGGCAAATGGTGTGCTGATTTTTTAGTGTTTCCTATAGTTTTAATTATTTTTGGGTTACTATACATTGGAGGTACAAGTACCTGGCACGTATTTAAAGCATCTCCAGCAGGAACCCTAAACACAACCTCCAAACAGTTTTTAGGTGGTGAGGCAAAAAACTAAGTCTAGCAGGGGCCTTACTAGGACCCAAAATGGGGAGGCCCTCAAATCTTTCCCCTAAGCCCCCAGTCCTGAGGGTTCTATATCATAGCTCCCATCGACGTTATTTTTGGCGGCCATGACAATTCCCCACCACCGGCGCATCTGGGAGGAGGGAGATCGGAAGAGCGTGCGTCTGGGAAGAGGAAGATCGAAGGAAAAACGGTGAGAACCCCCGGCCGCCGCCCTGCGCCTGCTTGCCTCGCCACCGCCCTAGCCCTGCTCGTCCGGCCACCGCGCCCTACCCCTGCTTGCCCCACCGCAGCCCTGTCCCTGCTTGCCCCGCCGTCCTACGCCCTGCTTAGCCGGGCACTGCCGCCCTGCGCCCTGCTCGGCTCGGTTGGCCGCCCTGTCCCTGTTCAGTTGGCTGCCTATGCTGCCTTTTTATGTCTCTGTATTGTGCATCGTGTTATAAGTATTTATGTTTTAATTATAATGTTCAACTATATATATATATATATATATATATATATATATATATATATATATATATATATATATATATATATATATATATATATATATAGTCTACGGTAAAATATAATAGAAAAAGAGATGGGGGCTGAGAAATAGGGGTTGTTGTTAGAGTTCGGATTATTTTTGGGGTCTAAAGGAAATGGAGGCGACCCCTATTTAACCTTTCGGGCTCTAAAATAAGAAGCTATTATTGGAGATGCTCTTAACATAAGTTGTTTGGTTAGCAACTGAAGTTTACCATGCCAAACCTTAGGCGTGCTATAGTTTCTTAAGAAAGCGTTTGGTTGAGTGTCATAGTAGCCAAGCACATTTTATTAGCACATTGGCCCATCATCTTACTCTTATTTTCTAACTAAAATTTTTCACACTATTTGTTGGCCACACATTGTGTGGCTTGCCACACTTCTTGCAAATTAAATTATGGCAAAGTTAGCCTCAAATCAAACAACCCCATCTGTCCTTCATTTTTAGAATTCAAAATTTATCCCAAAATGAGTTGATTTCTAGTCACCTCCTATTATCGATCCATAAATTAAGAAATATTAAATAAGTCTTATCTTTTAGATACTTCTTACCTACCCTACTGTCATATTAACGAGGGATACTTTGGTCTTTGATCTCCTCATTGCTAAATTTTTTTGGAATTGCTAAAAAAGTCTTTTTGGAACGTAGAGAGTACTTAATAACTTATGTTTTGGATAGATTTTTCCATAAAGAGCAAATCACGCTCACGGTACATGAGCTTGTATGCTTGGTTTGCAAATAGATACAAAGATTTGCAAATTACTCGTTCCGATACAATACCTAGGCAAGTTCGTGCAAACGTTGGCCAAAATAGTCCACACAAGAAAATTGATTTGCCAGCAGGACGTTGTAGTGCAGCCTTGCACCTATCCCTGTGCGCTCCTATGCTGGGATAGCTGATGCCCTAATGCATTCAAATCCAATGCAGTTCCAACTATTGAGTTGTATGCACCTATTGATTTAACCCAAAAGCTTGAACTGACGAGAAAAACCAAGATTCGAACTTAAGATCTCTGCTCTAATAGAGTTGTATGCACATTTTAGTTTAACACAATAGCTTAAGCTGATAAAAAAAGACATGTAATTCACTTTATATTTCAACACCAACAAAGATTACAATTGGCTCTTCACGCGATTGGTTTGGCCCGGCCTAAAACAAGTCGATTGGATTGGTGGTTTTCCTGCACAATAAAATCTCCAATCATGCTCCCATGTAAAGATGATGTGTCATCACTGTGTGCCATGTCATATTATTCTACTTACATGGATCATTTTGGTCTAGTTAGCATGAACCAACACTAGTACAAAACACAAAATAGGTAACGTGTCATATGTGACGGTTCACTTAAACCTATCACATATAAGATATTTTCTACCCACCCGAGCACCTGTACGAGGGCTCAAATTTAGAACTGACAAATATGACACCTCATATAAGAGGCACATCAAGAGTGACAACTATTATAAGGGGCACATTAGGGCACGCAACAAGCTGATATGGGCTCGCCAACTTGGGTTTATCGACCGACACATATTAGGGCCCCAAAGGGTCCCTAGATGACTTATACGTGAAGGTCGGAGATAAGAATCAGCACATATATCTTGTGTGTCGGTTGTTGTTAAGAATATCATATGTGCCAATTCTAAACTAAAATTGGCATATATAGTCTCTCATTTGTGCTGGTTCTAGAATCGGTATATACAATTACTAGCCACCAGTGCTGTTTTTATGGTGCCAGCAGCGGAACCGGCACCTATATGGGGTTTGGAACCTGCATAGATGTACTTTCCTGTGCTAATACAAGTTATTGTACCGGATAAGCAACTTTCAAGTTGTTGTAACTATTTACCCTCACCGTGAGCATAATTTACTCTTTCATGAATCTCACAAAATTGCCACTAAAGCTCATCTACATGGGTGTACAATATGGGCACAAGGCATTTGATCCCCCGTGGATGGATTCATGCAGTCATACCGCACCAAAAGGAGGTGCGATGTTTATGATGGTTTCTTGTTAGACTCAAAACCTTCTCTTGGCCTCTTGGGATTGACGGAGTAGGTTTGAACGTAAGCATCATGAATAAATCAACCTAAGGAAGAATCTGTTGTCTAATTGTACCTTGGCAAGTGTTAAAAATAGCAACCCCCCGTAATTGGAGAACATAGTGTTGACTTGCCCTTAGTGCCAACTTGGTAAATTGGGATGATTAGCAAGTTGATCATTAAACAGTTGATCGAGCTAGAGCCAATTATATATTCAAAAGGCATAATCTTCATGTGTGCTCCTGTACCCAACAGAACACCTATATAAGCCATCCTTGGCGTCTCTGGAATGAGCACAACCACAGTTCAATTAGAAGGCATCACCAAAAGCAAAATGGCTGGATTAGGGTTAGGGGAAACGATATCCATGTCCACGCTGGTGTTGACGGAGTTGCACCACATAAGGGCCAAGAAGAAGAAGGAGGTGGCCGACACGCTGGAGGAGGATGTGGCTTCCATCAAGGAGGACTTCGAGATGATGCAGTCACTCCTGATGGACCTAGCCGGCAAGAGGCGTAGCCACGCGACTTCCTCCATGAGCTTCAGCACCTGGTTCCGACAACTCCGGGACCTGGCTCACAACGTCGAGGACTGTCTCCAGGAGTTCTTCCTCCATCTGGAGACGCCGTCCCGTGCCGCCGGTAGCACCAACCTGCTCCTGCCACGAGAAAACATCGCCAAGCAGATGACAAGTCTGAGGAGCAAAATCAAGCGTCTCAACAAGAGCAGTGTGCTGTACTCTAACGTGGTTTCTTATCTCAACACTGCCGCTGTGCAGTCACAGGTAAACAGTATATATACTCCCTCCCTTCCATCTGATTTTTAATATTTGATGCCTTTAATTTTTTAAATAACTTTAACCATTAATCTTATTTAAAATTTTTTACAAATATGTAAAAATATAGGCTATGCTTAAAGTACCTTCTAATTAAACAAATCATAACAAAACAAATAATAATTACAAAATTTTTTAAGTAGGACAAATGGTCAAACGTAACATTAAAAATCAGAGAGAGTACTTACTTAATTTCTTTATATATATATATATAAAATGAGATATTCTCTCTGTAACACCCTATCCTGTTTGTAGCCTGTAGTAGGGGTGTGGTTTAGGCCCAAATAGTCCAGAAGTGGTTGTGTGGTGGTGATTTAGCACTACCTTAGAAGTTTAGGTTGGTAAAAGGCAGCTTATAAGATTTTGTATTTTAACCATGGTACCTCTAGGTTAACCCTTTTATACAAAACGAGGGCAAAAATTTAAGTGGGGTAATTTGGGTGTTACACTTGTCCTTGGAGAGGTATATACCTACCTACTATTTTTGAGGTTAAAAAATTAAATTGGTTGAATTGATTAGAAGACAAGTTTATGATTGGTAATGGTGAGACTTTTATGATCTTTGGGAGGTATAGAAATGTATATATACCTCATGATTTTAATCAGGAGGTATATACCTCCTGACTAACACAAATATCTACACCTCTAAAAACCACAAATATCTATACCTCTAAAAACTGGTCGGAAAGGTCAAGAATATATATAAAGATGAGTTTTCAATGATATTCTAACATGTAAGATTAGTTTTGGTACCTCCCTTCATGGAGAGGTTGTAACGCTCCCGTCCTAGGGTCACCTACAGTGACACCAGAGAGGAAGCATCGCAGGAGATTGGCGTGAACAAACTCGCATAGAACCGTGTTGCCAATACTAGTCCCAGGAAATCTTGCTAGTACCCGCGGTCAACCGAGATGTACCATAGCATCTAACTAAATAAAATATTTATATATTATACCTTTATAAGTTGTAACTTCGAGCAAGCCCTAAGCAGCAACCTTCAAACAGAATAACAGTAGCGGATCGATAGCACAGTGAGAACCCAATCCACAAGCAACGGCTTGGGATTAAGAAAGAACCCCTAATCTTCACTTTGACTTTACTCTTCCTGAAGGAGTGAAAATAGAAATAGATTGAGTACATACATACTCAATAAGTCGCGGGAAACGTGAGTTATGCAGGCCACCAAAGAAGGCTGGGGTTTATTTCACAAGCATTTTATTTTGAAACTTTTTTCAAAATTCTAAGTGTGGGTTGAACCGAATGTAATTGGAAAGAGGTTCTTGTCCTGATCCTGTTCGTGAATTGCTTTGCAACAATTCAACCGGACGAACAAATTTTTAGTTAATTAAAGCTACTAGTCAAATCTATTCCCATACCACCTGTCGGGTTATGACAGCGGTTCAGTGAGTCTCATCTATTAGTTTATTTTCACTTTGGTCCTCTTCAGGACAAAAGCTTATCACATTTTTCCTTTCACTTTCATCCTTTTCAGGACATCATCCATCTCATCATCTCAACTTTGGCTCCTAGAGCCATCATATCACCAATATGGTGCTTCCTCTCGAGAAGCCTAATCTATGATGCCATCTGACATCCCGGTTCACACAGAACCGTTTCAGACCATGTAATGATCATCCATCAACCGACTTGGCCGATTCTGGTAACGGTTCCTAACCACAAACATGCTTCGCAAACATTTTATAAAAACAAAGCTACGCTAGAGAAATCACTTCACATCGCCCATGACCATGGCCACAGCTGTTCGAACAGTTCAATACTTTACAGAGGTGTATGCTTTACCCGCATGACATGAGCTTACTCTCTTACTGGCCAAGCAGGGGAGGTTCGCGACAAGGCCTTTTAGGAGCTATCTCAGGGTACCTCATGCCTGATAGATAAGCCAAACTCAATCAAACATTCGGCTTGCAAATTACCTCAAACTCCTAGACCAAGTACTGAGCAAGCTTCCCTTCCTTGCTCTACTCAGGAACCCGGAGATACCCCCAAACAACTTATCCCGGTGTTCCACATCTATTTGCATGCGAGGTAACCCTGTTTCGGCTGAATACTTAGCTAGGGGTGTCCTATACTGCCCGTGTGGTCGCACTGTATTATGATCAGTGCAATTCTCCAAGGAATCAGTCCTTATATGCGAATACAAAGCATCCCTATCCAGGCGATCACTTTGCATCGCGACTTTTCACAAAACATTTCTTATTTAGCAAACATACCGACACCGCATGTCGGATTAAAAGATTTTATAAATCCAGATTTTCTCATTTCGATAACACAGGTGATTTGGGTGAAACCGTCGATACCCATGCTCATAGAGCACAGATGCCTAAGTAACACTGAGGTGGAGCAACAAGGATTAGGATTTTCAAGCCCTAAAGGATATTGCAACTACTAGGTAGGTTTGTTGGTTCGTCGCGCAAACCGAAGCTGATTCAATTTAACGTGCGCACTAAAATGCAGTTTGGCAAACAATAATATTTTGTAAACTGGGAGCAATATGTTCAAAGTGTGACTTGCCTTAGGTCTTCGATTTCAAACTTCGCGAAAATCCGACATCTGAAAGAATTTCCGTCGTCGTCGACTACGCGTAACGAGAGAAAAATACACAAAAACCCTAAAAATAAAATACTATTATTAATAACTAATAGTGCCATAAGGTAGATCACAATTTTAGAAAAAATTTGAGGCTTGAACGGGGTCAATCAGAGTTATGGTTTGGAAGATATGAATTTTTGATGTTTATAGGATTTTTCTGGAAAAGAAAAGAATTTATTTGAATTTTGAAAAAGGAATATGCTAAGGGAATATTCCTACTGATAGGTGGGGCCCTATTCAGTGACAGTGGAGAGAGACTGAGGACTATGACCCACTTGACAGAGAGAGAAAAAGGGGAGGGGGCCACAGGTTAGTAGGGGCCCACTTGTCATACAATGGGAGGGTTAAAGGAGGTAGGGTCCACATATAAATGAAGAGGGGGATAGAGAATGACAAGGAGGACCCACATGTAAGTGGGACATGGTTAATAAAGAAAGAGAGGGATTACTGTGTGATCAATGTGCACTTAATTGGTGGGGTCTGCATGTAAGTGAAGAGGGGGAGAGAGAGAGAGTTAACCAACGGGCCCACTTGTCAGTGGCCCGAGGTGATTAGGGGTGGCGGGGGCCGCTTGTCAGAGAGAAAAAAGGAAGGCTGAGAGAGAGATAGGCCAATGACAGGTTGGGCCCGCATGGCAGAGAGAGGAAGGGAGGGTGGCCGGCCAGCTGGCCGACCAAGGAGAGATCTACAACGCACGGCGGCGGTAGCTGTCCCGGCGAACGGCGGTTCGCTGGAGGGAGCTGCGGGTGGCGGCGTGGAGTGGAGGCGATGGGCAGGTGTTTGAGCGGCTCGGATTGAGGCTCGGGTCTCCAAAGGAGGCCGGCAGCGAGCAACACAAAGCGACAGTGAGGAGAGTTTTGCACGGCGGCGATGGGACGGCGTCGCCGGGGCAGAGCGCGGCCACGGAGAGGGGAATCGACGAGCAGGCGTGTGCGGAAGCTAGCTAGGGCATCCATTTGAATGGAAAATCGAGAGGGAAAGCTCACTGGAGGAAGAGGAATGGTAGGCTAGAAGCTCGAGCTCAATCCGAGCGTGCCGGGGCGAGGGAGGTTGCGGCCGCGGTGGGGAAGGCGGAGAAGAGGGCCGCAGTCTTTATAGGGGAGCGCCTACGCTATGGGACGGAGGAGAGAGGCAGTGCTCAGACCTCGAAGCAGCGGCAATGGCGGTGGCACGAGGGGCGATGTGTGGGGCGGGTACGCCGGCTGAGGCGGTTCGGGCGACGAGCTGACAGCGAGGAGACGGCGGGGAGGTCGAGGATGTAGGGGTGGCGCTGGGCAGGGGAGAGCCATGCATGCTCATGGCGTTGACGCGAAGATTTTTCCTCAAGTCATTTGACCGAGTACGTGGTGCTCGTGTGGGAAGGAGCGGAGGAGGAAGATGACAGCCCTGACGAGTAGGCCCCGGCTGGAAGTGGCGTGGGCGCTGCGCAGGGTGCTTTGGGTGGGCTGGGCCGCACAGTGGCGAAGGAGAGAGGGAAAGAGAGGTGGCCAAGTTAGCTTGCTAGGCCGAGAGGGAGGAAAGGGCGGCCCAGAAGACATAGTGGTCTTTGAAATTTTTCCAGGGACTTATTTGCGAGACAAAGGAGTTTTTGAAAGGGTATTTTGAAATTGGAATTTGATTTTTGGGCTCACAAAATTCTAAGGACTTTAGATAAGGGGATTTTTGGGGTAGGAAATAGCTTTGATTTATTTGAGGAGTTTTTATTGGAAATTTGGATTTAGGAGAGGAATAAAATAAAGGGGATCTTTAACAAGGATCTCCAGAGGAACTTGAATTACAAAATTCGAATTCGAGGTTTGAATTTTAGTATTCGAGTCTTGAGGTTTTGGATGAAAATTTGAATTTGGGGTTTGGAAGGGATTTTCTGATAGAAATTTGATTTGCTTGAGAGGATAAAATAAAGAGAGTTTTATTGGATCGGGATTTTGATTAGGGGAATTTTGGGTTTTCAAGGAGAGGTTTAATTCAGATCTCAGCACTTCAGTCCTTAGGCGCACACAAAAACATCGAATTTTTGGAAATTAGTGTTTTATTTAAAATAGTTTTTAACGGCCCGAAACATCGGGGCGTTACAAGCCTACCCCTCTTAAAAAGAATCTCGACCCCGAGATTCGAGATAAGGGGAACGACGCAGCAACAAAAAGGGAAACTAGGGCAACTTCAGCTTAGCTAGGTCTGCGACAATCCTTCAAGGCACAAAAATTCTGAGCTTCGTCCTCTAGGTCTTGGCAAAAGCATCGTGATCTTCACGGCTCCACGTCGGTCTTCTTGCTTAGCATGTTATATCGTCCTGCGGATATGCCTGCTTTGGTGGGTCCTGATCTTCTGGACCTTCACCTGCGGCTTTAGTGCTCGGGTCATCTTGTATTTCTTCCGCACCTATGTGGTTTAGACGAGACTTCCTAAAGGCAGGTGAAGTCTGTGACATTGATCCACTACTCCGCGGATTGACGCTCTTGGGAGGGAACATAGGTGCTCTGTTACTTCCCACATTGGACTGCACTGTCCTAGTATTGCCTTGGCCTAGAGGGCATTATCGAGAATAATGTCCCATCTGGTGACAGTTGTAATCCTCAACTTTGGCTAGGTTTCTAGTTTGCATGGTGGGTGCCATGGGGTTACTTCCTCCATTGTTATCACTGCTAGTACCGGTCGATTGTTGTGTCAGTTTAGGAATAGGTGGACGAGGGGTGAAACCAGTAGTAGGGGCATATGGAGTTGTGCCTCGATAAAATTGTCCCGGTGGATTGGTTCTTCGATGAGATCCATCTTTTTGTTGAAAACTCAACTGTGAGGCTCTTCGTTTCCTTATGTCCATTATTTCCTTGTCAGCCTCTTCTACCAATAATGCTTTATCGATCGTGTGCTAGAATGTTGGGAAGTCGTGTGCGATCAGCTTAAGTCTTAGATCAATGTTCATTCCTTTTAGAAACTTCCATATTTTCTTTTTGTCGGTATTTACTTCTTCAGGGGCGTATGGAGCCAATCTATGGAAGTGACTCAGATACTCGTTGATACTGTTATGTCCTTGCTTGAGGTTGTTGAATTCCTCCTTTTCCATGTCGATTATACTCTCAGGGACATAAGATGCTCGAAAAACTTCGGCGAATTCACTCCATTAGATAGTTGTAGCGTCTTTATGTGTGGCACAATAATTTTCCCACCATTCTGCGGCTGGTCCTCTTAACTGATAAGCCGCACAGAGTGTTTTCTCTATTGGGGTACATTGTACCAGGTTTAATTTTCTTTCCACATCCTCAAGCCAATTGAGGAGTTTTATTGAAATTTGGATTTGGGAGAGGAATAAAATAAAGAGAATTTTTAACTGGATCTCTAGAGGAAAACTCGAATTACAAAATTCAAATTCCGAGGTTTGAATTTTAGTATTCGAGTCTTGAGGTTTTGGATGAAAATTTGGATTTGGGGTTTGGAAGGGATTTTCCGATGGAAATTTGATTTTCTTGAGAGGATAAAATAAAGAGAATTTTATTGGACGGTTGAGAGCGAAATTCGAATTGCCAAATTTGAATTAAATTTTTGTGTCAGGATTTTGATTAGGGGAATTTTGGGTTTTCAAGGAGGGGTTTAATTGAGATCTCGGCACTTTAGTCCTTAGGCATACACAAGAACGTCGAATTTTTGGAAATTTGGGTTTTATTTAAAATAGTTTTTAACGTTGAGTTTGTTGTGCTAACGGTCGGTCTCTAGTTCATTTTATGCTTAAATATTCCCCTTCCTCATTTCATTTATTACAAAACCAAGTGAATTTCAATTTAAAGTATATTAAGGGAAATTATTGAATTATTATACTACCTCTAGTCACAAATAAATAATGTTATGGACCACGGCGTAGTTAGCAAGACACTTGATTATCAATTACTAGTATAAAACCTATTAAAATGTAGCAAGGTTGTAATATTTTGAAACTATCTTTGAAATTAAAACTAGCCATACCATTTTCAAAAACTTAATAGAAATGTTTAAAGTGATACATATTGATTGTGCGCATTGCAAAATATCACTTATTTGTGATGGGAGGAAGTAAGGTAAGAAACAAATATACATGTCCCTTCATATATATACTAATTAGACACTTCCACATTTAACCTGTGATGTAGTGTTATTTTGCCAAGATACCATGAGAGAGGTTGCCTAAAGGATCATATTAGAAAAAATTAAATTAAACATAAAGTTTATTCCAAAATATTGTAGGGAAATTGTGAACAAATCTAAAACAAATTATATTGATAGTTATTAGTTTAGAAATTTAAATCGTTAGATTGAGAAAATTGTAAAACCTACAACTCCAAGATGGGATGCCACTTATTAATTCTAAAATTCAGAAATGTTAACTTGTGAAATATTAAACTAAAACTCTAAGCTAATCAAGAAAAACTAAAATCAGAACACCATGCTGCCAAGCACAACTTCATATTGTCAATACAACATTCTGAAGGAGTACGCGTAGGCTACGATAGCAAAAATAAAAATTTCTACCGCGCACACCCGGACATCATGCGAAAGAAGGGATCATGGATCGTTACCACTAGACGCGCAGTGCAGCGGAGGAAGAGTTGGAGAAGCCGGTCCAACCACGCGCGCGTCGAGGTAGTAGTGGAAGTAGTCGATCTCCGGCCGATCAACGCCGCAACGAGCAGCGCCTCTACGGGTATCCACACGTCCGGGGCTGAAACACCGATCGCGAGTGTACTAGCACTCGTGAGCGGCTAGGGTTTGGCTTGGAAGGTGGCGGCTAGGGTTTTGCTCGAGGCTAACAGAAAACACACTTGAAACTCCTCAGCCTCTCGCCTCCCTATATATAGACCACCTTACTCGGGCCTCGTGGACCGAGGCCCAGTAAGAGTCTACTCGGATCTCTATCCGAATCGAGCCCATATTCGAATCACATTCGAATAAGTGTTCCAACCCATTAAGTGTGCGACCCTGTAGGTTCACGTATATTTTGTCACGACCCAGAAACGCCTTTCTGGTCACCCTGTTAATAGTGGCCTCTAGCAAGGCATATTAGCCCCAAGATATACGTAAAGATCATATCGGCTGAACCTGTAATGTCCTTATGTACAAATCTCTTTGCCTCACGATATCGATTGAGCTCAAGGCGAGACTTGTGTCATCCTCTTAATGGCTCAATCACTCTCTCGATCCTGTGATGGATTACAAACTTGTAATTGACACCTCAATCACCGTAGCATGGCCATGCACTTCCATAATCCATTACTTCGAGGGGCCTAGAGATATCTCTCCCATAAGGAGGGGCAAATTCTATCTTGATCATTCATATCCCACTACATGTTTCATAGCAAACCCGAAGACCACTTTTATGACTACCCAGTTACGGAGTAGTGTTTAGTAGTCCCAAAATAAGCTACTACGTATGTTGGGAACCATGATAATCTCAAGTGTAAGGACTCTACATAAACACTACTTGAGACTAACTGATGACACATGAAATCTCTGCAGTATCTCATGGCGGGTCTATCCAACATATGTTCACTTACATATGTCCATATTATCGATTTGGTATCTCCATACCATGATCCATAAGACATGATCATCAATCAATACATATGCTGATATTAGAATCATATTTGTTCCTCATATGATATATGATCAGGGATCATTTAGAAATAGTAACATTTGACATTAAGAGTCTCATGAATAAGTCACATACTCATTGATCAATAATGATAGTGTCTATTTCAAGGAACAAATCAATATATTATAAACATAGCATGTGATATATTTAACATCTCCATGTTGCCTCTAGGGCATATCACTAACACATTCTTATGTCAGTAAAACAGAAAGCAATAAAACACATAGTAGGGTGGATTCTAAATATAACTACAAACCATGTACATTAGTTACTAATTTCGAATTTTTGAACTATTAATAATACCTAAATATATTTTTAATAAAATTATTATTAATTTGTAGGACAAGATAAATTATTTATTGTTGAATATGTATAGTTACACATACAAAAATTCTAAATAAAATTAATAAATAATAGAATGTTCATTTGTATACGAATAGGTATCTAATGTCATTCAATTCAATTGTTATCTACACATAGTTTCCAAAAACATTTTAATGCACATTTGCTATTGAAATGTATGTAGTTTGCAAAAAATATAAAATGATAAAAATGGATTAAAACACTGTGTTGGTTTTTCTTAACTCTCAGATTATAACACAAGTCTTGAACAAGCGTAGAAAATTTTAATTATGTTTACCTTTTGTTTCAGATAAAAAAGTTTGAGGTTTCAAAATACAATAATTTTCTTGCTTTGCGTACATAAATTATTTGATGTTATATTTTTGTTTTGAATGATAGAGAACTTTCACTAAATATTTTTAACTCAGAATAGCTGAACTCTGGTAATTAAATTACATGTAGGTTCCCAATCCTATATACCTATTTATAGTTATTCCCTACTAAGTGTAGTTGATGCTATTTCTCTCTCGTTAAACCACATCACCTCAATTGTTTCTAGTCTTTCAAAGATTAATCTATGGTCTAAATTGTCTCATTTCTTTCTCTTCTCTCATAAAGGCATGCCACCTTATTTTTATTTTTCGGATGATCAATCTATATATCTATTGTCTCTCTTCTTTCATAAACCACATCATCTTAATTGTTTATAGTCCTTTTTATGATTGATTAAATATTCAAAAATGCAAATTCTGCAAAGCATATAAAGTCACATCATCTAGGTACAAACCAAATTCATCTCACACCTTATTTCTACCATTGTCACACAATATTCCCATAGCAACATACGAGGCATCATGTAGTTTTTTTGGATGGATAGGTACAACATGCATGGTTAGTTTTGGAAGCATAATATGCCTATTATTGCATTCCTTTCATGGGTGCGACGTATTAATATAAGAAGCCAACATTTTTTATTGAATAGAATAAACAAATAAATGGCCATTATGATTACATGCTTACCTTTAGAGACATTAAAGGGAGGACTATCAAAAAACTCGTTTGACAGTCTCCCTTTCCTTTCCTAACACGTATTTCTTCTGTATGCTCTTGAACTAAGTGTTGCCTAGTTTGGCCCATGCCAACTTTTGTATGTGCTTCTTATCTCATGCTCCTTTTTTTTTTCCTTCAGTCAAACCCAGGACAAATAATATCAGCTTCTAGCAATGCTCCACTCATCGGACGAGAAATGGAAAAATCTCACCTCATCCAACATATTTCCCAGCAATGTGAGCAGAGTCAGATTATTTCCATATGGGGAATGATTGGTATTGGAGAAACCTCCCTTGCAAGGAGTGTCTATGAAAGTGAAAATATCAATAACATGTTTGAGCAGCGTGCCTGGGTCACAGTCTCTCATCCTTTTAACCTTCAATATTTTCTTCCAAGCTTAGATCGGGAACTAGAAACACACAATTTTAATGTGCATGGAAATGATACGAAGGTAGACTTAGAAGCATTGGGAACAAGAGGTACAAAGAGTGAAGAATCAATCAATGCTTCAAATAGGAGGTGCCTCATTGTCTTTGATGATGTATTGTCCATTGAAGAATGGAACTTGATACAAGCACATTTGCCTGAGGAGACAAACAAACATATCATAGTTACCACAAGAGAAGCAAGTGTTGCTGAATACTGCTCAATTACATGCAAAAACATATATAAGCTAGAATGTCTTAAAGATAATGCGGCACTTGCACTCTTCAAGAACAAGGTACCCCACTGGTCTAAAAATAATTTTGCTTATGTATGGGTGTTTTTCAAACTTCCTGAGCATAAACTATTTACATATATGTAAATATGAACAACTACTATGAGAAAATGACATAAGAGTATTCTTGGTTTTAAAATTCTTTCGTAGTACTGGAGATCCATTGTTTTCTATTAATCCATATGAAAAATAAAATTAATTGTCAAAGTTGTTTTCTAGAGATTGCACCAAGTCAACAATACTCAATTGATTAAACTAGATGAATATTTGCCACATCCTATTATCATTCATGTTGTCCTTTCTTTTAGAACCCTAGAACATGTGCCAATATTAGCTATGGATTATTTGTTATAACCTCTTTAAAGTTTGTTAGGACTTAGGAATATTCCGTCATGTTCCTTTTCTCTACGTCAACCTTTTGTCATTGTATTAGTTGCTTTTTTACAAGCAATTTTCCTCAATCAAAATTTCCCTTCACAGAAATTGGTACAAAAGAGCCAATCCTGATCACTAATGCCATATATAATTGTTATATCTAAGAGATCTATAAGGCAACCATCTGAGATTTGGCTTGAAACCATAAACCATTTGTGATTTGCAGTCATATATAGTGGATCATAAGCATGAACATCTCTAAGGGTTCTAAATAAAAAAACATTAGAGATTACCTTTAATCTGCACCCTATTCTCATAGAGGTGGTAAAAACTAATCTCTAGAGGTTCAAGATCATGCATGCTAATGATTCTTGATTCAGATCTTTTAGAGATTATAGGGAATGGAATGGTAAAAAAGAGTAACTATCACATCCTACTCAGCAAATGCAAATGGCCATATATATCGTCTTTTTTATAGATAATGGAAAAAATCTGACCTCTACACCCAATTTTTATGTACACAGCCAAACCACATAGTGTCTGGCAGGGAGTGCGATCCTTTTTCATTTTTTGTTTGCAGAGTACACTGCCGCTAATGGTTTGTCATTATGAACTGTTAGAGATTAGGTTTCCAAATCACTGAACAAATATTTCTAACTGTACATTTACCCATTAGAGATTAATGGCTTACCTATTAGTGATTGGCCTTTATGTACGAACATTACAATCTATGTACCTTATCCATCTTATTGCTTGTGCATGTTTTATTATTTTTTTGTGGGGAAATGCTTGTCCATGTTGACAAGTTTCCACAACAACCACAGGTATTTATGGGTAGTTCAAACATTGATTTGCATCTTGACATGACTATTCAAGCAAAATTCATCATAAAGGAGTGCGATGGGCATCCCCTTGCAATCACCAATATTGCTGGCTTCCTAGCAAGAAAGCCAAAAACAACTATGGCATGGAAGAAGTTGAATGATGATTTTAGTGCTGGGTTAGGGAGCAACAAATGTCTTGAAATGATAAGTACAGCTCTTGCACCATCCTATGATGATTTGCCCTATCATCTAAAGTTATGCTTTTTGTACTTGTCTATTTTTCCCAAAGGCCACAATATTAGGCGCAACTGCTTGGTAAGACGGTGGATTGTAGAAGATTACACAGGTAAGACTCAGAATATGAGTGCAGAAGAGGTTGCTGAGAACTACTACACAGAGTTTATGTCACACCCTGAGATTTTCCCCTTAATAGAGGTACACAAAAATATACTCAAGAAATTGCCCAAAGAAATTGTTTAAATAAGGCAAGAGAAATTAATTAATGGAGAAAATGCAAAATATCAATCTACCATGTCTGGGAGTATTTTTCTTGTATTCCTCTTGACAAAAATACATTAACATGATTTTTATTGGAATTTTTAGAACACTAGAAGTAATTTTAATAAATCAAAACGAGTTATCGGAATTAAAATCCTTTGGAAAATCCCTTTTTTTCCTTTTTCTTTTCTCTTTTTCTCTTTTTCTTTCCCTCCTGGGCCGCGGCCCGTTCCTATTCCCAACCTGCCCATGGCCCGCGCGTACCCGCGCCTCACTTCTCTCTCCCTCACTCACTGCCACCGAGCCCTGCCTATCAATGCGCCGCTCCGCCCTTCCGCTCTCCCTCCTGCTAACATGTGGGACCGGGACCCCACACGTTAGTCCTGTCTTCAACCTCCGACCGAATCAGCCGAAGGGGATCCGCTCACCCCCGCCGTGCGATTGCGCCTCGGCCCACGATCTCCTGCCCTTGCACGTGGTTCAAACGATGCGGACGTGGTCGTCTAGCCGTTCCCCCACGTCTCCCGCTTCCCTCGCCCACGATCCCGAGCGGATTTCGCCCCCACCCTGCCATGGCCGCCGCCCACCTTTTCGCAAAATCCGGCCCCCTCACCCACGATCTCCCGCTCCCGTGCCTATTTAAACGCTCCTCGTGCTCCTCTGCATCTTTCCCCCAAACACCGAAGCTCCTAGTGCCCGCTAACCCCCTCTGCGCTGAGATCTAGAGTCGCCACCGCGCTCCGCTGACTCTAGTCGCATGTCGCCGCCGCCGTAGCCACCATTGAGCCCGCCTCTCGCCACCGCCAGCTCCGCCGCACACTGGAGAACTTAGTCAGCTACCCCCACGAGCCCCATCGCAGCTGAGGCCCATTCTCTCCGTCGTCCTCTTCGGTGAGCACTTCCGCCGGCCTTTGGCAACGGAATTCTGCCGTTTCCTTCGACCATTTTCTCCTCTAACTCACTCTACTCCATGGCCAGGACCCCCCCGAGCATCGTCCGCACCTCCATCGTCCCTTTGCGCCACCGGAACCCCATCGGCGTCGTCATCCCGAAGCTTCGCTGCTACCAACCTCCCTTCCTCGCCGCCGTTCACCGTCATCCGACCGTCATCGAAACTTGGTGAGGCATCCCTTCACTTCCTCTTCTCCTCTGCTGCTCTTCGGGGGCCGAATGGTCGCCGGCAGCGACCATCGGGCTGCTCGCCCCAGCGTGGCACGGTCGCGCCGGTGGAGGCCAAGCCCCTTTCATCCTGCGTCATTCGATCTACCTCGGGGTAGATCTAGACCGGCCACGTGGTGCCCACCGTGGACGCCTGTGTCGTGCCATGTTGGCGCCGCGTTAGCGCTGTGTCGGCACCTCAATCCGCCGTTGCTGCCACGTCGGCAGCCACGTGGCTTGATCCCGATGGGCCGTGGTGGACCGCGTCCACCATGCGCCGTCCTCTTAGGCGTCGCTGACCGGTGAGTCCTGCATGCGGCGCTGGTCCACGGGTCTGCTGACGCCATAAATCCTGAATTAATGCGCATTAATTCATTTAGGATTTATTTTTGCATAGGAAAAGCATAGAAAACCTTAAAAATTCATAACTAATTCATACGAACTCCGATTAATTCCATTCAAACTTCATTAAATCCAAAAATGCCAAGAATCCATTTAAAATACTTTTAGCTCATGTTTGAGTGGCCACATGTACTGTTTTTAATTGTTTGTGCTTTGATTGCTTTAGAAACCGACGTGTCCAACCCTCCTGTATACTACGAGGTCGTTGCAGAGTTTGCTGAGCCAGAGCAAGGCAAATTACATCGTTCTCTCGACCATGATGCACACATTTACTGCATAATATTTGTTTTAAACCAATAAATGTGCATGATTTCATTATTTTATGTGGGTAGGTTGAACTATATATATGACAGCTATGACTTGATCACCTTGTATGCCTTTGTAGCTTGGGTAATAATCTGATTATAAATAATGTTAGGATGCTTAGCCATGCTTAGAATCAATTAGCTCATTTCGGGAGTAAATACTCATTATTATATATTTGATATTCGACTTTATGTCGGAAGATGGACACTTTGGACATGGTTACTTAAACAACTTAAATTTGTCCTTAATGCTGGGCCATGGGTGCATAGTTTTGCTGATCGCACCCATGGCAATTAAGGACCAGTTCGTGGGAACGTTTTGGACAATTATTTATACATACCACAAGCCAACGTGGACAACGGCTGGGCTTGTAGCATAGCTTCTCCCTCTCCTAGGCACTGTTGGGGAGAATAGGCGTGATGGAGTTGGGTCGGCTTGAGGACGGGTTGATCGGCTTCCGGATCCATTGTGGCGCAAGGGGATAGCCTCGTGGGGTGTCGTAGTGACACACCGGCACACGGGAATGTGTGTGGGGCTATGTCTTGTAGGTACAATTGTACACCTCTAGTCAGAGTTAAAATCTATTCGAATAGCCGCGCCCGCGGTTATGGGCATATGGTCAAGACTCACTGTGATTAGTCTCACCATAATAATTTGACTTAAAATTTGTTGTTGGGATGGATGGTTGGATGGGCCTAGTCAACGTGGTGTACCATTGGTTGGTGGTGGATTAATGTTGTTAAGCTAAACAACTTTTTACCTGTTTGTGAACTAATATTGTTTGTAACTGCTTTTACGCAAATAAACCTAAGCCTATTCTTATCTCCCATGCATTGTGTATAATTACGGGTGTGACTTGTTAAGTATTATGGGTAGTACTCAGTCTTGCTCCCTTTCTCCCTCTTAGTGATGGAGTACCGTTCTGATGAGAATCATTAGGAGGACTAAGCTAGATCCGCCGTCAAGATGCTTGTGGATTGGAAGCCTCCGCATGGCTAGCTATTTATAGTTTTTTTTATCTTCTTCCGCTGCATTTATGTAAGACAATTTTTATTCTGTTTGTAAGACGTACTTTATATGGCAACTTGGTATTGTATCCTGTCTTTCCTGAATAGGGATTTAATACACAGGAATGTTTGGAAATTCGGGTCATGAATTTCTGGGCGTTACAACTTATCAATAGAAGCATCATTGTTCCATCAAAAGCAGTAGCTCACATTGGAAGCAATATTGATTATTGCAAAGTCCATAGTCTTATCCATAGTGTCAGTGTCTCAAAATCAGTGCAAGAAAACCATGGGATTGTAATTGGTGGGAGCTCTAATAACCAAGATACAATACGACATTTCTCTATAATCAACACAGGTGACACTGACAAGAAGACACTGGAGAACAAAGACCTTTCGCACGTACCGTCAGTTACTGTTTTGGGGAGTGGAGTTCATCTTTAGATTCCAGCAAGATGAGGTTGATTCGGGTGCTTGATTTGGAGGGCACATCTGGTTTGAAAGATCATGACCTGAAACAAATTGGCAAATTTCTTCACTTGAGATACCTTTCATTGCGAGGATGTGCTGATATCTACCATCTACATGATTCATTGGGCAACCTGTGGGACCACCAAATGTTGGACGTCAGTGGAACAGGTATCATCAAGCTACCAAAGACCATCATCAAGTTGAAGAAGCTGCAGTACCTCCGTGCTGGCAATGTACCAAATGATGATGCCACCTCTTCTTTAGAATTGAATGAATCAAGTGATCTTTTCAAAAGGTTGCAAGAAGCAACTAACACTGCATTAGACATGGCATCAACTTATCGCTCCAGGAATAATCATACGAACAATGTAAAGAAGCGTAACATATACCACAAAAGCAAAGTCTTGCTAATTAGTATCATGTTGGGACTAGATCTACATGGCGTTGAAGCTCCTGATGGTATCGGCATGTTGAATGCCCTGCACACACTAGGTGTCGTTAATGTTGCATCTGGCAAAGGCGTTCTAGATGAACTTGAAAAACTTACCCAACTGCGTAAGTTAGGATTGACTGGTATCAACAAGAAAAACAACCAAGGTGTTCTTTCTGCCACTGCAAACCTTGCCCTCTTACACTCATTATCATTGAGAGTTGATGGGGAGCCAGGTCTACATGGCTGTCTGGATGACAAGTTCTCAACTCCAAGAAACCTTCAAAGCCTTAAGATCTATGGAAATCTAGTTACACTGCCAACATGGATCGCCCAGATCCAGCATCTAGCTAAGCTCAAGCTACTGAGCACCCAGCTAGAGCTGGCTTGCTCCATGGAAGTCCTTGGGAAGCTATCGCATTTGGCCATTTTGCGACTATGGAAGAATTCTTTTAAGGGTGAAGAACTCATGTTCCATTTCCAGCACGGGACTTTCCCAAGTCTTGAGGTGCTGGAGCTTGCTGATCTAGATGGCGTCAAATCATTAAGCTTCATGCAAGGAGCAATTCCTAGACTTGAGTTGCTACAGATCAAGAATTGTATACATGTAGACAACAATGGGTTTTCTGGTGTGTCATCTCTCCCAAGCCTGAAAGAAGTTATGCTCAAGGGTGAGTACCACGACAAATTGATGAAGAACCTGTGTGACCAGATTGCTCTGAATCAAAACCAACCAGCTCTAAAGGGGGCATGACCGCATGAGCTTAATGATGGTAGTATATTGTTGTTTGTGTTTCCATTTCATGTATATCTTATTATTGTTGCTCTTTCTCTTCCTGCTAGTGTTGGTGTTGTTGCTTAATTCTGCGTGCAAGTGTGTGCACTGGAGTTCATGTGTTTGTGAGGTCCACTAAGGCCATGTCTAGTTTGTACTACTTTGTTTTATCTGCATCAAGAAAACCATAAAATGCCGCGCTTGTTAAGGCGGCACCAAATTTTGTGAGTGAAGCTATACTTCCTTGAGTGAAGCTATTTCAGATTATCTAGACTACATTAAATTTGCCAGAACTGGACTTTTTAAAACAGAGAAAAAATTTGATAGATTTCATTTCTCCTTTTTGGAGTTATTGTTTGAAGGAATAGAGAAATGATATATTTTTACTTAGGAGAAGTTACCTTCAATTAATAATGGCGAGTTGAGCTATTTCAGTTAGGGAAAAGTCTCTATTTTACAGCCGTAAACTTTCACAAGAATCAAAAAATCATCTTTGAACCTCAAAACCGGACACTATTCATCTCACAACTCTTCAAATCATTTAATTTTATCCCTCATAGTCTCATACCTGAATCGAAGCGGTTTTGGACTACGTGGCACCCTAGTTAGCAGCAAAAAGATATATAATCACCTTAGGACCCACCTGTCATCATCCTCTCCACCTGTTCATCCACTCTCTATCCATTACACTTGGGCGGCCTCACCGCTTGCCTCGCCTGTCTCCCTATGGTCGCCTTCTGCGTCGCAAGACCGGCCATGCCTGTTGCTCTTCAACCTCCTTGTCGGCTGCCACTTATCCTCTTCGGCTGCACACCTTGCTCATCGATCGCCTAAACTTAATCACCTCACCACTTACGCATAGTGCCCTCGCTCGTTGCTCCTCGACTGCCTTGCGGTGGTAATTTCGTAGATAATGGGAAATTATTCATTTCCAGCCTATGCATAGGACGCACAAAAACCAACAACAAAATATAAAATTAATTTGAGTCAGGACGATGCCAGCAACAGAAGGAATACACTAATCCACACAGCCTCATGGTGGTAATGGTTAGTGAAGCATGAGAATTCTACCGAACGTTTGAACCTGCTAGACCCTATGCTGCATGGTTGGACGGAGATGACAGAGATGACATGCCCAACGAGCTCCACCGGCCATGTTTAGCATCAAGAGGGGTCTATTTTCGCTGAGGTCTGAGGACGTGCGTGTATGGTTATGTTGCTTATACTCTTCACCTTCCTAATTCTGATCTCTTCATATGGATGCATTACCGTCATTTGTTGCTTAATTAGGCAAAAAGTAGCCATTAGCGTGGTAGTAAGCGGTGGAAGTAGGCATATGAGCCGCCTTCTGTCCTCCGCCAATCTGAGCACATGTGGGTGTTAGATAAACTGCACATTATCTCTTCCTTGAGAATAGGTTCTGTCTAGTTGAGAGTTTGTTGCCATAGTATGAGATGAGGTCATATCCATGTACGGATCGCTGATCGGCTGATCCTCTCCCTGATGTACCAAGCCACGACAGAGATGTTTTCTGCCTTTATAAATGCATAGGCGACCCGAGGCAAAGGGCATCGCTTCCTCCTCCAATTTTTATATGAAGCGCTTCATAGCCTCGTTGTCAGCTGACAAGAAACAGGACTCAAAAGGAGAAGTACTCAGATAATGAGTACTCGGGAGCAAAACGCTCAGGAATTTTTTCACCGTGAAGGACGAGTAATCGATACAAGCTGTAACTCAACTATAAAGATCCCAGGGGCTACTGTGGAGGCCATGGGCCCAAGATACCTTAAGGAAGGCAAATACGGCTACTCGGATAGAAGGTAGGCCGAGCCAATCAATTAGAAATAGAGTAGGACTCAGCTTCATGTTACCTTGCACGACAAGCTAAGGGATATAATTCTAGCCGGATATTCTATGTACTGATAAGAAAAACCCTAGGTCATATCTGACTGAGTTTCCTACCCTGTAATCCTCATCCCTCCGTATATATAAGGAGGGGTAGGGAGCCCCATGGGACAACTGACCAAGAGATCACCAGAATCATACAACATACAGCAAAAGCAATACACCATAATTGGAGTGGGGTATTACCTCACATTGAAGGCCTGAACCATTATAAATCCCTGTGTCTTTCGAATCCATCGAGTTTAGGTCCGACGCATGGCTCTATATAATTATTGCCGATATAAAATATTGACACTATTTTTCATCAAGGTTGGGCCCAATCTTCATCGTGCGACTAGGGTCCGAGCTCGTCAATTGTACCATCTTGATGGAGCCATTGGGCTTCACAGAGATCTTAGGTTGTTTTCGACCAAGTTCTTCCTTTATAGGCATGCATGGAATTTGCTCGACCATATTGAGACTCTTCTTATAGCACTGGACGGCTATTTTGGCGTTGCCGAGAACAGTGATCACCCCTTTCGGCCCTAGCATCTTCATTAGGTGGTAGGCGTAGTGGGACACTGCCATAAACTTTGCAAGCTCCGTACTCCCGAGGATCACATTGTATGCAGTATCAAATTCAGTAATATCCAACGTGATCTACTCGGTCCAGAAGTTATCGGGCTCGCCAAAGGTTACTGGCAGGGTTATCTTCCCCAGTAGTTTAGAGGATGACTCCGTGGTGATTCCATGGAAGGGATGTTCTAAGGGCTTCAGCTCACTTCTCAGGATTCCCATCGCATAAAGGGTGCTGATGAAGAATAGATTGATTGAGCTCCCACCGTTGATCATGACACAGGACACCTTGATGTTTCTGATAGTGGGTTCCACCATTATCGGGTATCGTCCAAGGGTAGTGCATGCGGTTGGGTGGTCAGCATCCGAGAATGTTTTCAGGACATTGGACCAAGCCAATTTTGTTGCTATCCCCTAGGATGTAGGGCAGACTTGGCGTTTTACCTTCTTGTACTCCCTCTTGGAAACATAGGAGGTGGAACCGCCAAAGATGTGAGCCACCCTATGGTCGGCATTAAGATAATCGTCCTCAGTGTCCAAAGACTCATGGGCGTTATTCTCCTTCTCGACCACACGTACTTGCTGTTCCGGAGGCGTTGCCAGGTGTTTTACCATTGCCTTATGGAATACCTAACATTACTCTAGGGAGTGCGAGCTTGTCTTTTGTATTGGGCACCACTTCTTGCCGGGAGCCTCTCCTTGCACTTCATACCTCTTCAAGGTTGGAGGGCCACGATCGGCTATCAAGATTTGCCCCTCAGTTTTTTGCCGCTTATTCTGCTTCTGCATTGTCGGCTGCTCTTGCTGCTTCGGTTGTTTCGAGGTGCTTGGTCTGTCCTTCCTTCTCGGTTTGGCTTCTTCGACTACCTTTCCCTTCCCTCCATTGCATCGAATAGCTTCGTCAACCCGAGCACATCTTTCCACGATCCCGAACAACTTCATGGCAATTGTAATCCTTCTCATGGCCAGTTCCTGGATCGTGTAGCGATCTCGAACTGCCAACTTGAATGATCTAATGACAGATGAATCGGAGATCTTTGGGATAGTGTTGTGGTACTCATTGAACTGTCGCACGAAGTCCCTTAGAGATTCATCGCCGTGCTGTCTCATGGCATGTAGGTCATCCTCGATTGCATGTCTCTTGTACGTGCCCTGGAAATTAGCCGTGAACTGGTGGCAGAGATCTTCCCAGCATGAGATAGACTCGGGTGGCATATGGATGAGCCATGACCGAGCGGTTCCCTTCAACGCAGTCGGCATGTAGTTAGCCGACTGTGTGAAGAACCGTGTAATATAGTTGTAGAATTTCCTTGGGGTCTATACTGCCGTCATACTTCTTTACCGCTCCTGGTCAGAATTGAGCTGGCCACTTGTCGATGTTTTGTATCGGTAATAACTATATGGGGTTATTCGTCGAACCTAAACTTGATGGATTCGAAAGGACATACAAGATTTATACTGGTTCAGGCCCTTAGTGTGAGGTAACACCCTACTTTCAGTTGTGGTGTATTGCTTTCACGGTATATGGAATCATCTCTGGTGAGATTGTTATATGCCCCAGGGGGCTCCTACCCCTCCTTATATACTAGAGGGATGAGGATTACAGGGTAGAAAACCCAGTCGGATAGACCAAGGGCTTTCTTTATCAGTACATAGAGTATCCAGCTAGGACTATATCCCTTTTCTTGTCATACAAGGTAATATGAAGCTGAGTCCTACTCTATCTCCAATTGTAAGGACCGGCCTACCCTCTGTCCGAGTGGCCGTAATTGCCCTCCTTGAGGTACCTGGGGCCCATGGCCTCCACACCATCTAACCTCCCGAAAGGGTTGGGGTGAACTCTTTGCATCTTGTCCTGGGTAGGAAAGTGGGTCGTCGGCTAGGGGACCTCCGACATCGTGGATATTGGTCAGACGAGGATGATGATGATGACGGATCGCTAGGGGCACTAGCCTTGTATGGTCGTCGGTCATTGTCTCGTTGTCATCCTAGGCTTCTCGATCTGTTACGACGGTTGCGGCCGTTGCTACGGATGTACTCGTCGCGGCGTCCTTGCATCACGATGCTCCCGCCTTCTTTTCAAGTCATCACAGAGATCTTGATCTTGGCGGTCGTCCCATGGTTGTTGGGCTTTTCACAGGGGTGGATTTTGCTGTTGCCAGTTATGCTGGCGATTTCCACCGGTCACGTCTTGATGGGGCAAATTGTCATTGCATGGAGGTTCATGGTGACCTAACGAGGCCTAGTTTTTGACTGATCCCTCAACTCCTGCCTGCTCAGCTCTTCTAACGCACTATCTAGATTGACGATTGTGGCACACATCCTCCCTATCTAATCAGTAGTTGTGGGATTAGCTATCAAAACAACTGGCGATTGGCTCAGCTACTGTTGGCTAATGGATGCCGAGAGCGGGGATCCAAACAGGCCCTTCTTGAGGTTTGGTCGGGGGGTGCAGTTCTTGAGCCTACTCGGGGAATGGAAAACGATGGGAATGATAACAGCTATATAGAACTTTTCCAAGCTTACTTCAGGATCATATATGAAAGTCTGAACTTTACCCTTCAACTCAAGTTCCTATTGACCTTGTTTCAGTGAGTGAATACGATTCAAATGATTTCATAAGTGCTTTGTGCCATTTACTGTATCTGCACCAAACACTCTATCACATTTTTTGCATTTTGCTTTAAGTTGCTTCTCTACCACACCAGTTTGTTCTTGACATTATCAGTGTACTTGCTGAAATACTCCCAAACCCTTGAGGTACACTTCTTTTGCCTCTTTGCTGCAGGTTCAACTCCTCGTGTGAATGCCCCATCATCTTCATTAGGAATAACAACAAGTTTTGCACCTATACCTCCGTCTCTAGTGGCCGTGGTTACCTCATGTGGTACCAATGCATTCGGTGCCGATTTTTTTGGTGCCAACGCCGAGTGACCAGTACCAGTAGCTGTGGTACCAGCCGGAGATGCACCTGTGCTAGGACAAGCACTCATGATTGCATCACCAGTACTAGCCATATTTATCCTGCAACTAAACAGCAAGAGTGAAATGAGCAAACTATATCCTCCTGACGTGATGTTGAGTAAGGCCAATGAACCAACGATCTTTGGCTAACCTGTGATGAGCCGCTGACTTTCGACAAGGATGCGAGTGATGGCCTTCGGCTACCGGCGTTGAGGAACCAAAGGAAAGGAGGCAAGGGGCCAAGGAAGCGAGGGGCCCTGAGCCACAGCGCAACGACTCATGACGGTGGCCGGTGGCGATGTGACGGGCGCCACGGCAGCGCAGCCACTCGCGATGGTGGCCAGTGGTGGTGCACTCCCGACGATAGCTGGCGGCGGAGTGACGGGTGCCAGGGCAGAGCAGCCACTCGCGACGGTGGCCAGTGGTGGTGCGACGGGTGTAGCGGCACAGCGCAATCGCCACACGCAGCTCGCGCTCGTGCCGGCAGTGGCAATGCGACCGGATGTGTGCCTGCCTGTGTGCCTATACGTGCGCTGCCTGCCTAGCGTTAGTGGTGGTGGGCCTTTTTGGCATTTTGGGCCTGGTTTAGTGTTGGTTTGCCACTTTGCCTGTTGGCTGTTATTGGGCTGGGCTACAGCATGTTATACAGGTAATATCCAGATAGTTTACCGGGTAATATCCACATTATGTACCGGATACTCCGTATCCGTCAGAAAGTGCCCTCCCGAACCCAATCTCATATTGGCCAAAAAATACCCGGATTCAGCTCCGATACCTGTGTAAGCACTCGAGTACCTGGATTTTTGACCCGAAATTGTCCTAGAAAAATACGGGCCAGGCGGGCGGGCAGGAAATACCCACCCCATTTTCACCCCTAGTCTTGAGTCCCTTCAGGATCTTGGCGTTGGCTCGCTCTACCTGCTTGTTGCTACAAGGATGAGTGACGGAGGCAAAACAAAGCTTGATCCTAATGTCCTCGTAGTAGTCCCCGAACAGGGCACTTGTGAACTGCATGTCGTTGTCAGAGATGATTTTGTTTGGGACGCCGAAGCGGCTGGTAATTCCGTGCATGAACTTGACCACCGTGTGCTGATTGACTTTGATAATTAGGACCGCCTCTGGCCACTTGGTAAACTTGTCAATGGTGACATAGAGGTACTCGTAGCCCCCGATTGCTTGGGGAAACAGACCTAGGATATCCAGCCCCCAGACCGCGAAGGGCCACAATAGGGGGATGGCATGAAGAGCCTAAGCTGGCTGGTGAACCTGCTTTGCGTGGAACTAGCACGCTTTGCAACGATGAACCAGCTCGGAAGTGTCCTGGAGGGCTGTTGGCCAATAGAAATCTTGCCAAAAGGTTTTCCCGACCAGCATGCGAGACAATGCATGGCTACCACACTCGCCCTCATGAACATCAGCGAGTAACTCGCCACCTTCTTCCTGAGAGGTGCATTTTAGGAGGACGCCGTTCACGCCACACTAGCAGAGGTCCCCATCCACCAAGATGTAGCGCTTGGACAATCGTGCAATCCACTTTGTAGAGGCATCATCATTGGGAAGGATGTTTTCTTTCAGGTACCCTAGGATCTCATCAATCCACATGGGCCACCGAGAACTACTAGCGAGCACGGTGTGCTCACTGGGCGGTGGCGTCTTGACGGTGAGCTCGATCGCCCACTTGATGACCCGCCCAATGCCCGTAACACCCTAAAATTATCCCCATATAAAAATAAATGAGAAAAAGGAATTTTAGAAATTAAATTAAAAGCCTCAATGAGTGAAAATAATAGAAGCAGAGAAAAATCTATAGCAAAATAGGCTTGGAAACAATTTTATAAAATTCTTTGCTTAATCATCTATTTTCTGGAATTTTCTGGAATTTATTTGATTAAGGGAAGTATTTTTGGGTGAATTAAATTGAATTACAGCATTAAAATAAAAGAAAAAGAAGTTAAAATCCCTTCTCCTATTCCTAAGCCACTTTTGGCCCAACACTGTGCACTCAACCTCTCCTCGCACGCGTGCCAGCCCACGGCCACCGCGCCTCTCCGCGGCCACTGACAGGCGGGACCCACCTGTCGGGATCGTCTCCGACCTTGGGATGGAGAGCTCCTATTCATTCCCGAGCGCTGCCGCCATAATTCCGTGAAATCCGATCGCCTCGGCCTCGATCTCATCCAATCTGTTAGGGGAAATAGTGCCCCCGATCTCCTCTGCCTTATCCCCAAGAAATCGGAGCCCAATCGTGCACGGACGTCGAGGTTCAAAGCTTCCCGAATCGGTTTCTTATCCCTAATCCGCTACTGCCGCCATAGGAGCCGTAACCGAGCCGGTCTCCACCCCTCTTTGCCTTAAATAGCAGGCCCGTGACCCCTAAGAGCTATCCCGTGCACAAGTTGGAGCCCTAGCTAGCTCTAGCCGACTCCCCGCACCCCGAGCTCGCTCCGCCGCTGCCGCCGAGCCCCGGTCGCGTTTCACCGCCGCTTTAGTCGCTGCTAGAACTCGTCGCCGCCTCTGTGACCTTCACCGAAGTCCAAAGAAGCATGGCCACTGCCTCTGGACCACCGAAGACCACTGGAACCCCGCCGCCACCATGGACTTGAAGACTGCCGCCGCCAAAACCTCGTCGCCAGCTGCTCTCATCACCAATCCCCGTCGTTCAGCACTCGGTAAGCATCGCCGCAATCCCCTCTATCCGTTCCTACACTCGGTGCACATCGTCGTACTGCCGATCGCTGGCAACCATCGGTCCCCGTGCCGCCGCCGCCGCCGTCACCTGTGCCGACTTAGTCGCCGACGTGGCTGCCGTGTAGGTGCCGGCTCGGACTCACTCGGATCTAATCTCAGCCGCTGGTTATCCGACTTATTCTCACCCGTCGGATGGGCTAGGCTGCGCAGTTTTGGAGGGCAGGCCATTACAAATGGTATCAGAGCCGACCCTTGCGGTTGCGCGTATGGGTCAGTGTGCGGGCATATGGCGCATGACGCATGTGGGCTCTGTGTAAGGCACATGGCATGGCATATGGCGCCGGCACTAGACGTACGGACATGCGCTAAGAGGGGCACGTTCCTGGACATTTGCCTATATGCCTGTGTGGCTATGTGGGTAAGTTGGACCGGCGGGGATGCCAGGTCCTTTGAGGGGGGTGTGTGCGATATCCTGGCCTAATTAGGATCTAGCCTATGTCATCCATGAGTGCTGTGTGCACTTGATTAGTACCACCTTACTAGTTGAGCAAGAGTTGAACCAACTTATAAGGCCTTGTCCCTCCAACCATAGCACTTTCGGGTTAACCCTTTTACACAAAGTGAGGACAAAAGTGTAAGTGGGGTGCTATGTGTAAGTGGGCCCGCCCATCGAATGGGCTGGGCTGCGCGGTTCTGGAGGGCAGGCTGTTACAGTGCCCTCGTGGTTGTGCAATATTTTGCCCAGTGGGTATGATGTAACCACTGATACCTTGTGCGCCTAGAAGGAATGTTGCAACTTTCTGGAGGCGATTAGCACCGCGTAGAGCATCTTCTGGGCTTGGGGATACCGGGCCTTGGCATCCTGGAGCACCTCGCTGATGAAGTACACCGGGCGTTGCACACGGCGACCCCGGTGTGTCCCGAGCTTATCAGGACCGGCTAGGAGCTTGGACCCGGTGTCGTGCTCGACACTGGCTGGGAGCTTGGACCCAGCCCCCTACTCGGGATCAGCTGGCAACTCGGACCTAGCCCCGTGCCCAGGCCCGGCTGGGAGCTCGGACCCGGGCTCATCACACTGCTCGTGTGTGAGTTGTGCGTGATCTTCCTCAGTCGCCTGTGATTGCCTAGGGCCAACCAGGAGCTTGGACCTGACGACTCGCACTGCCTCTTCTTCGCGCTCCACGACCAACGCTGAACTCACAACCTGAGGGGTGGTCGATATAAAGAGCAATAGTTGTTCACCTTCCCTCGGTGCCACTAGGACCTGCAGCAAGTGAGGTATTTTTTCAGGTCTTGGAGCACTTGCTCGGCTTTCGGAGTCCACTAGAACTGGCCGGTTTTCTTAAGGAGCTTGAACAGCAGGAGCCCAAGCCTGCCATGTAGCTGGTGAGGTGCTGCACGTCCTTGAGACGTGTTGGAGGTCACATCTGCTCGATGGCCCGGATTTTTGTGGGGTTGGCCTCGATCCCACGGCTGGAGAACAAGAAGCCGAGGGGCTTGCCCACGGGCACCCTAAACACAAATTTCTCAAGGTTGAGCTTTACGCATGTGCTACAGAGACTGTTGAATATCTCAGCTAAGTCCTCGAGCAGTGTGGCTCGGTCACGGGTCTTGGTGACCAAATCATCGATGTAGGCCTCAACGTTGCAACCTAGCTGCAATTTCAGAGTAATGCGCATCGCATGCTAGTACGAAGGACCAGTGTTTTTCAACCCAAAAGGCATGCAAACATAACAATAAGTCCCCACAGGGGTAATAAAAGCAGTTTTTCCCCATCCTCCTTAGCCATGCGAATCTGATGATGTTAACATGAATATGCATCTAAGAAACACAAAAGGTCGCACCCCAAGGTGGAGTCGACAATCTAATCTATGCGAGGCAAGGGGAAAGGATCTTTAGGGCATTCTTTGTTGATGTCGGTGTAGTCGATGCACATCCTCAACTTGCCGTTCGACTTGGGGACAACAATGGGATTTGGGAGCCACTCCGGGTGAATGACTTCCCGGATGAAGCCAGCTTGGAGTAGCTTGTCGACCTACTCGTGGATGAAGCCAGCTTGGAGCAGCTTGGGATTTGCCAAAGCGCAACCCCCTCCTTTGCCTCGTCGGAGTCGGAATGACGGCAATGATGTCCACCGATCATCTCTAGGCTTCCAATGGCGGGGAAGGAGCAAACTCAAAAAATGCAAACACCCCCTACTTGGCGCACCAACTGTCGGCTAATGGATGCCGAGAGCGAGGATCTGGACAGACCCCCCTTGAGGTTCGCCGGGGGGTGCAGTTCTTGAGCCTACTTGGGGAATGGGAAAAGATGGGAACAAGGGACTTAGACAGGTTTAGGGCGCATAGTGGCGTAATACCCTACTCCTGTGTGTTGTGTGCTATCCTTGGAGTATTGCTTTTGAATGAAACCAAGTCCCCCCCCCCCCCCACCCAAACTCCTCATGGTGGTGGTACCACAATGGCCAAACCAGAGATTGGGCATGGAAACTTACGCCCTAGATTTACCAAATTACAGCTAGGTTATGGTAAGATACAAGATAGGCATGCCCTATCGGGTGTGCTGAACAGTGTTGGTCATCCCTATCCACTCTCCCAAGCTGGGCCCTCACAGAGCAGGTCTAGGAGGGGGCCATGGCCGCCTGCCACGTGCCCCAGCTGTTTGTCACGTGGATAGGATGTCACCCACTCTCACGTGGGAGTGCCTAGGCGGAGTAGGCAAAAAGCGGGGAAAGCTGGCAGGCTGACAGGGGTCAAGCGGACTGACAGCCCACGCCACCTGATAGCCTGCACAATGCTTCGAATGACAGGTGACATGGCCTAACCCATTTACCACGTCGCACGCCTTGGCGAGTAGATATCTGTCACATCACCCCTCCTTGGAGAGACATGCAAAGGACAAGGCATGGTTGCACACCTTGTCTTGGTGCATTAAATGTGCCGATAGCCATTTGGTCCCCGAGCTCTACCATGCAGGCCACGTGGCTCGCGGAACTCGGGGGTGCTGGTTTGTCCTCCTTGGGGGTCGCCCTGCCGGGGGCGGTCCTAGACAAGGGCTAGGTTCGAGGCTGCTTGGGACTCTTGGTGTGGAGGCCATGGGCCCTGGGTACCTCAAGGAAGGCAATTACGGCCACTCCGACAGAGGGTGGACCGGTCCCTACAATAGGAGATAGAGTAGAACTCGGCTTCGTATTACCTTGTATGACAAGGAAAGGTATATAGTCTTAGCAGGATACTCTATGTACTGATAAGGAAAGCCCTTGGTCGTATCTGACTAGGTTTTCTACCCTGTAATCCTTATCCCTCGCAGTATATAAGGAGGGGTAGGGAGCCTCCTGGGGCATATGACACTCTCACCAAAGAATACCGTGAAAGCAATACCCACAACTAGAAATAGGGTATTACCTCACCTCGAGGGCCTGAACCAGTATAAATCTCGTGTGTCCTTTCGAATCCATCGAGTTTAGGTCTGACGAATAGCCCCATATAATTATTTCCGATATAAAACATCGACAGTTGGCGCGCCAGGTAGGGGCTTCGTTGAGATCATCGTCATCACGCCCAATGGATCCAACCATAGGAGTTGACGGCATCAACTTCACCCCTGGACAAAGCCATCAGCTTCGGGAGCCTCGACTTCATCTCCGACAATCTTGGCAATCTCACCTTGTCCAACTCGGTTTCAACCCGATCGGCCAGGGACCAAGCCAACTCAGCACCGGTTGGCCTACTCAACGCCACAACAGTTTTCAACATCCTGCTTCAGCAACACCCACGATCTACGAGTTCTGGGACAACTCTTTTTCCTGATATTCGACTCGGATTCAGCTCCGAGCCGATCGAGATCAGATCCAGAGGAGACGAGATCGTCAATTTCCCACTCGGACTCAACAAGCTGCAACAATCTTCAATTCCAATCTGATGCGGCAGACTCAATCCTCTAGAATTCGACTTGGATATGGCCCAGAGCCGCTCGAGATCAGGTATAGGGAGGTTGGGGTCATCATCACACCGCTAAACTACTCTGACTCTGACTCACAGTTGGATAGCAGCTCAGCAAGTTTTTCTCCACCGCATGAAGTCTTCATGGCGTCCAAGGGCTCAACTCCCACTCAAGATGCACGCCGACTACGTGATCAGCAAGAGGAGGAGGCTCATCGACTGCATGAGCAACAGGAGGAAGACGCACGATGTCTACAAGCCAAGCGCGATGCTCAAAACGACAACCCGCACAAGGCTGGGTGGACTACTCAACAAGAGATCCTCCAAACCTGAGTAGACGACCATGACGTCTTCGTGACCCCACAACAGAACGTCGTGGCTACTGCCACATTGTTGGACACCTTGCAGTTCGGGCCCGACCATCAGGCCACCCCAACCATCGCAAGGATCAAAGCAATGATAACCGCTGCAGCCTGTCAACATCAACAGCGATCTACAGATACGTTTATACCGTCTAACAAAACAGCTTCGGGTGTTGTGAATTCATCTGCTTTAGCGCAACGCCGAGCAGCCAGCTCCGATCAGCATCACTCGGAGTCCCATCACACATAACTTGACCACCGCAACGACGACCGACGGCGGTACCATCACAACGAGCACCGGGATGACTAGGACACTCGGGGACAACTATGATAGGATCTGCGCCACGACATCAATGCTTGACGCCGGGAGCGCGAGGAAGATGAATGTCAACGACTTGAAAATGAGCATGAACTCTTCAGCCTCCACCATGAGCAGTTCCATCTCCGCAATCGGAGTCAGAGCCCTCACCTAGATGAAGGATTACCGGCGTTCACCCATGAACTATAGCAAGTCGACTGACCATCTAGCTTCAAGCCGATTGTGATAGAGAAGTACGATGGAAAGACCAACCAGGAGTCGTGGCTCACAGTTTACACCTTGGCAATCCATGCGGACGGAGGCGATCACAAAGTCATGGCTAACTACCTCCTAGTCGCTTTAGCTGACTCGGCAAGGACATGGCTGACAGGGCTTCCTAGGCGGTCAATCAGCTCCTGGAGAGAATTTCATGAACGTTTCATCGCAAACTTCCAAGGAACCTACAAGAGGCCATCTTCCGAGTACGATTTATATCAATGCCACCAGAGAAAGAACGAGTCCCTCCGCAACTTCATCAAGAGGTTCTCTGAGAAGAGGAACCCAATTCCCAAGATCAAGGACAAGGTCGTCATCGCCGCTTTCCGCAAGGGAGTTAAGGACACCCTGTTCATCGCTAAGTTCACTCGAAAAGCCTCCAAGCTTTATCAAGCTTTATTCGACATGGCAAACAAATACACCAACTCAGCCGATGCTGTCACTAAGGTGCTCGATGACAAAAAGACACCCCGACAGAAAGAGCGGAAGGACACCGATAATGTGGCCCTGACTAAGGTTGGGAACCACAAACGCAAGTCGGACGACCTCATTGCGGCAGTCGATCGCAACACTGATCCTTGACCTCCTAGAAACATAAGATTATCAGGAATGACAAGTGACATGCTCAGGGGCCCAAAAGCTCAAATGCAAGGATGGCATCCCCACTCCCAACTCGTGCAATAACGAACAGCTAAGTCGCTTTCTAAAAAATATTTTCTCCTTTATATGATATTCTTATTAATGGGGGCTAGGAGGCAACTCACTTCCCTATGGTTTGACTCGGATATGGCTTAGTACCAGTCGGGATCGGATCTATGGGGATGAGATCATCAATTCCTCACTCGCCCTCACCAATGCTGCAGCCGCTTACACCTAATAGGTGTACATACTGTGCATTTTCTATTTTTGCTCTTAATGATTGCAAAAGTACTCGAGTAGCATAAATTTCAATCCGTGAAGCTTTGCTCCATGAAAGGCAAACTCAAGTCACCCAAAATGCGTGTTTGGGAAAGAGCTATGAGCCGACTACCCGACGCTTGGGGGCTATGACTAGTCGGGCAAATTGTTAAAACATAAGGGGTCAACTACTCGGGGAAATTAATATCATAAGAGGAGGAACACATATTTACATCTATTGTAAAATACATAAATGTTCTTCGGATGATTGTTTTCTTCATCAGATGCTACTCATCCGATATATTTATAATACAGGGCTAGTTCCGGATACGCGTAACAGGAACTCATGGCTACGAGCCTATCTCCTACGATCGGGGGCTGGACTAGTCTGCCATGATACACTTAGAGTGCAACGCTTCAAGAATCACTCGAAATGCTCCATGAGGGCTACTGACCAAGTACTTACGCCAGTTGGGACACGAATGTCACCTTTACCTTGGTACGCCCCATGGGGGCTAATAATCGACCTCTAGCACTAGTCAGGGATCGAGTACCACACTACTAGGTATGGTACCCCCCATGAGGGTCGTCAGCCGAATCCTATGCTAATGCGAGGTTTGGGTATCTTATTTGGCCACAACTCTATTGGGTAGGGTACGCCCCATGAGGGTCACCAGCCGAATCCTATGCTAATGTGAGATTCGGGTACCTTATTTGGCTATAATTTTGCCAGGTTGGGTATGCCCCAAGAGAGTCGCCAGCCGAATCCTGCGCTAGCGCAGCATTCAGGTCCCTATTTGGTCAAAATAGGGAAACAAGCCACTACTGGAGCTTTCAGTCGGAGATAGCACCAAACCCGGAACGTACGGAGGTGCTCATTATTTTTCAAGACTAGAAGACCCCAATCATTTGATTCTTACTGGAAGACGAGTTTCCTAAAGATCACAACGAAGCTAAGTAAGTCAAACAACGGAGCAAAAACTTTATCATAGTCAGAGAAGACCTATATTATAAACGCGTATCTGGAGTTCTCATGCACTGTGTCACAGCTGAGGAGGGCAAGCAAACCCTGCAATCTATCCACTCGGACATCTGTGGCAACCATGCTGCATCCAGAACATAAAGTCAGAAAGGCTTGCAGACAAGGATTCCTTTGGCCGACTACGGTTACCGACGCTAATGACATTGTTCAGACATGCGAGGGATGCCAATTTTGTGGGTAGCGCTGGGTATGTTGGTTTGGGCCAGCTTATTCGGTAGTAGGCTAAAGATATGAGTTCTTAAATAGCATGCCCTATTGGGTTGCCCGCTGGTCGCGTTAAAATTACGATGCAGGTGCTATTTTACAAGAACCGATTAAATAATCAGATATGCTTCATGCTAAGCCTATAGCCGGGTGTATACATTTGGGTATCTTGATTATTTTAAGGTACTGAGGATATATCCTTATAAGGATTAATAGCTGGTCTCCATTAAAATTAGGGATGTAGGTATCTCTCAAGTACACCTCATCACACATTGGATTTACTCCATAGTGATAGTCGGCTTACATGCTTAGACAAATTGTCTTGAGCAAAATTTCTAGCTAATATTGTCGATGTTTTACACCGGCAATAAATATATGGGGCTACTCGGCAAATGGAAACTCGGTGGATTGCAAAGGAACACAGAGAGATTTTATACTGGTTCAGGCTCTCGATGTGAGGTAATACCCTACGTCCAGTTGTGGTGTTATTCCTTTGAGGATTTGCGGTGGTGATTCTGGTGAACCAACTCAACCTGCCCTCAGGGGGCGCCCTGCCTCCCCTTATATACTGGGGGACAGGGTTACAAGGTAAGAGTTCCAACCGGATTACGGCCAAGGGATCTCCTCTTAGAGATATAACGCACCCAACTAGGACTGTGTTTTCCTTATCATACAAGGCAAAGTCTGCTAGGGATTACTATATCTCTAATTACAAGGCCAGACCCATCCTCTATCCGAGTGGTCCATATGCTTGTCATGAGGTATCTAGGGCCCATGGCACCCACAGTAGCCCCTGAGACCTTCATAGTTGAGTCACAGCTGATGCCGAGTGCTCATCCTCCATGGTGAAGTCTTCCCGAGTGCATTGCTCCCGAGTACTCTTTGTCAGAGTGCTTCTTCTCCCGAGTCCTGCTTCATGTCAGCTGGCAGCGAGGCTATGAAGGGCTCCATGTAGAAGTATGAATAGTGTGCACCGAATGGGCGCACCTATTAGGTGTAGCCCCCGACTTTGTGCTTAATTATAAAAACAATTAAACATAAAGTCAAAGATCTTTAACCTTGTAGTCTTTTTCAAGTAGATTACTACTGGTATATGAGACTCTTCGGTACTGTCGATGTTTTACACCGGCAATAAATATATGGGGCTAGTCGGCGATGTAAACTCGGTGGATTGCAAAGGAACACAGAGAGATTTTATACTGGTTCAGGCCCTCAATGTGAGGTAATACCCTACGTCCAGTTTGTATGTATTCCTTTGAGGATATACGGTGGTAGTTCTGATGAACTGTATGGCCGTGTGCTTCTATGAGCTCTTCTCCTGCTTGCCCTCAGGGGGCGCCCTGCCTCCCCTTATATACTGGGGGACAAGGTTACAAGGTAGGAGTCCCCATCGGATTACGACTAGGAGATCTCCCCTTAGAGATATAACATACCCGACTAGGACTGTATATTCCTTTCTATACAAGGCGAAGTCTGCCGAATCTAGCTATATCTCTAATTACAAGGCTAGGCCCATCCTCTATCCGAGTGGCCCATATGCTTGTCATGAGGTACCCGGGGCCCATGGCACCCACAGTAGCCCCCGAGACCTTCATAGTTGAGTCACAGCTGATGCCGAGTGCTCATCCTCCACGGTGAAGTCTTCCCGAGTGCATTGCTCCCGAGTACTCTTTGTCTGAGTGCTGCTTCTCCCGAGTCCTGCTTCATGTCAGCTGGCAGCGAGGCTATGAAGGTCTCGATGTAGATGTTGGAATAGTGTGCGCCGAATAGGCGCACCTATTAGGTGTAGCCCCCGACTTTGTGCTTAATTGTGAAAACAATTAAACATGAAGTCAAAGATCTTTAACCTTGTAGTCTTTCCCGAGTAGATTACTACTGGTATATGAGACTCTTCGGTATCATGTCAACCGGAATATGATTTATAGTCTTGCCGAGTAAGATGTTACTCGTATATAGGACTCTTCGACTTCATGTCAGTCGGAATGTGTGTTTATAGTCTTGCCGAGTAGGATGCTACTCGTATATGGGACTCTTCAGCGTCATGTCAGCTGAAAGAGAGGTTTATAGTCTTTCCGAGTAGTATACTACTCGAAAATCAGACTCATCAGCTTCATGTTCAGCTGGAAAAGGTGTTTATAGTCTTTCCCGAGTGGCGTCCCATTCGGAAGTTAGACTCTTCAGTCGTCAGCTGGAAGATTGTTTATAGTCTTTCCCGAGTAGTGCACTACTCGAAGGTTGACTCATCCGCGTCATGTCAGCGGGAATGAGAATTTTATAGTCTCTCCCGAGTAGTGTACTACTCGAAAGTTAGACTCATCCGCGTCATGTCAGTGGGAATGAGAATTTTATAGTCTCTCCCGAGTAGTGTACTACTCGAAAGTTAGACTCATCCGCGTCATGTCAGCGGGAATGAGAATTTTATAGTCTCTCCCGAGTAGTGTACTACTCGAAAGTTAGACTCATCCGCGTCATGTCAGCTGGAAAAGGTGTTTATAGTCTTTCCCGAGTGGCGTCCCATTCGGAAGTTAGACTCTTCAGCTCGTCAGCTGGAAGATTGTTTATAGTCTTTCCCGAGTAGTGCACTACTCGAAGGTTAGACTCATCCGCGTCATGTCAGCGGGAATGAGAATTTTATAGTCTCTCCCGAGTAGTGTACTACTCGAAAGTTAGACTCATCCGCGTCATGTCAGCGGGAATGAGAATTTTATAGTCTCTCCCGAGTAGTGTACTACTCGAAAGTTAGACTCATCCGCGTCATGTCAGCGGGAATGAGAATTTTATAGTCTCTCCGAGTAGTGGTACTACTCGAAAGTTAGACTCATCCGCGTCATGTCAGCGGGAATAATGCTGCTCATGGCAACTGGTGGCCACGCATGTAGGCCGAGTACCACTGTATGAAAAATAAATCCATTACGTGGTTAGGTGTACTCGAGAGAGATACCTGCATCTCCAATTTTAATGAAGACCAGCTTGTGATCCTTGTAAGGATGTATCCTCGAGACCTGGTGGATAAGACAGATACCCAAACATATATGTTTAGCAATAAGGCTCTCATGAAGCATATCTGTTTACCTCATCGGTTCCTGTGGGTAGCACCAGCGCTATAATTTCAACTCAGCCTGCGGGCGGCCCACATGGAGCATGCTACTGTAGGAACTCATATCTTGGTGGCTGCTACCAAATAAGCCGGCCTGAGCCGACCTATCCAGCATAGCTCTAGAGAAGTATCATCCATCGCAAGTCAGGATGAGTTTTTTGGTGTTGGTAACCGCAATCAGCCAGAGAAATCCTTATTCGCAAGCCTTTCCGACTTACGTTCTGGATGCAAACTGGTTGCCACATGTACCCGAGTAGGTATGTTGCAGGATCTGCTTGCCCTCCTCAGGTGTGACGCAGTGCATGAGAACTCCGGATGCGCTTTGACGATGTAAGTCTTCTCTGACTCGGAAAAGCCCGAACAAGGTACCCGAACCTGCATTAGCAGAGGGTTCGGCTGATGACCTCATGGGGCGTACCCTATCCAACAGAGTTATAGCCAAGCTAGCACCGAATCTTGCATTAGCATAGGATCGGCTGGCGACCCTCATGGGCATACCCAACCTGACAGAGTTGCGACTAAATAAGTACCCGAACCTAGCATTAGCGTAGGATTCGGCTGGCGACCCTCATGGGGCGTACCCTACTTAGCCGAGTGGTACACAGCCCCGACTGGCGCCGGGGCCGATTGGTTAGCTCCCATGGAGCGTAGTCGGGAAGATGACGTCCCGACCGGCGCAAGTACTCGGTAAGTAGCCCTCATGGAGCATCCCGAGTGTATTTCGCAGACTTGTCCAGCCCCGAGCGTAGGAGATAGGCTCGAAGCCCTGAGTTCCTGTCACCATATCCGGGCTGGGCCTGCAATATAAAATATCGGATGAGTAGCATCTGATGATGAAAATAATCACCCGAATAAAATGTATTTTACAATGTATGTAAATACGTGTTCTTCCTCTTTTTGATATTAATTTCCTCGAGTAGTTGACCCCTTACGTTTAAGCACTCTGCCCGACTAGTCATAGCCCCTAGCGTCGGGAGTTGGCTCATGGCTCTTTCCCAGGCACGCGTTTTGGGTGACTTGAGTTCGTCTTACATGGAGCAGAGTTTCAACGGATCGAGATTTATGCTACTCGAGTACTTTTGTAATCATTTAAGAGCAAAAACGGAAAAAGTAAATGCGCAGCTTATTACACCTATTAGGTGTAAGCGGCTGTGGCACTAGCAAGGCGAGTGAGGAGATGTTTATCAGAAAGCGACTTAGCTGTTCGGTATTTGGGAGTGGGGATGCCATCCTCGATGTTTGAGCTTGTGAGCCCCGAGCATGTCACTTGTTGTTCTGATAATCTTCAGTCGTTGAAGGTCGAAGGCGGCTGTGACCGACTGCCACAATGGAGCCGTTTGACTTGCGTTTGCGATTCCCAGCTTTAGTCGGGACCGCGTCGTCGGAGTCGTCCGCTTCTTCTGTCAGGGTGACTTGTTGTCATCGAGGGCCTCGGCAACAGCGTGGGCCGAGTCGGCGTACTTGTTTGCCATGTCGAATAGGGCCTCGACAGAGTTGGGAGGCTTCCGCGTGAATTTGTCGATGAACGAGGTGTCTTTGACTCCTTTTCGAAAGGTGGCGATGACGACCTCATCCTTGATGTTTGGGATTGAGTTCTTCTTCTCAGAAAACCTCTTGATGAAGTCACGAAGAGACTCGTTCTTCCTTTGATGCAACTGATATAAGTCGTACTCGGAAGATGGCCTCTCGTATGTTCCCTGGAAGTTGGCGATGAAGCGTTTCCGGAGTTCTCCCCAGGAGTCGATTGATTGCTTGGGAAGTCCTGCTAGCCATGTCCTCGCTGAGTCGGCTAAAGCGACTGGGAGGTAGTTAGCCATGACTTTCTGATTTCCCCCAGCTGCTCGAATCGCCAGAGTGTAGACCGTGAGCCAGGACTCGGGATTGGTCTTGCCATCGTATTTGTTGATGCTTGTAGGCTTGAAACCCGACGGCCAGTCGACCTGTTGTAGCTCCTGGGTGAAGGCCGGTATGCCTTCGTCTTCATGAGGACTCCGACCCCGACTACGGCGGCGAAACCGCTCGTGGTGGAGGCCGAAATGCTCGTTCTCGTCTTCCAGTTGGCGTTGCTCGTCTTCTTCTCGTTCGCGGCGCCGAGCATTGGTGTCCTGCCGAAGATCACGCCATAGTTGGCCTCGGAGATCCCGGTTGTCCCGACGGTCACTTCGACGTTGCCGGTTGTTGTTTGGGTTGCCGAATGACGTTTGGCGTGACTCCGTGTGCAGCTGACTAGAGCCGGCCACTCGGCGTCGCTTTGAGGTAGACGAGACTGCCATTGGGGATGCCGACCGGTTGGTCGGTACGAGTGTGTTGCCCGACTGTTGGTGCTGTTGACATGCGGCAGCGGTAAGCATGGCTTTTATCCTTGCGATCGTCGGGGTGGCCTGGTGATCAGGCCCAACCTGGACCGTGTCCAGTAGGGTTACGGCTGCCACGACGTTCTGCTGTGGCGTGACGAAGACGTTGTGGTCACCGACTTTTGTTTGGAGGGTTTGTTGCTGAGCGGTTCGCCCAGCCCTGCGTAGGCCGTCGTTGTGGGCGTGCAGGCGTCTTGTTTCTTCCTCCTGTTGTTCTTGCAGTCGGCAGGCCTCCTCCTCTTGTGGCTCGTGTCGTCGGCATGATTCCTGAATAGGAGTAGAGCCTCTGGATGCCATGAAAATTTCTCGCGGCGGAGTGAAGCTTGCCGAGCTGGTATCCGACTTGGAGTCGGAATCCGACTGGGAGTCGTAGTCCGACTGAGAGTCGTAGTCGGAATAGTTGATGGGGGTGATTACCACTCCGACCTCCCTAGATCCGATCTCGAGCGGCTCGGGGCCGTATCCGAGTCGAACTCCAAGGGATCGGGTTTGCCGCGTCGGACGTAGGTTGTAGATATCCGCGGCGTCGCCGAGTCCGAACGGGAAATTGACGATCTCTTCCCTTCTCGGCCCGATCTCGGCCGGCTCGAAACCGAGTCCGAGTCGAACACTGAAAGGAAGAGTTGTCCCTGGGCTCGGGCGTATAGGAGATCGCCGCAGCATGTCGTCGAAGATTGCCGCAGCGTCGTGTGGGCCGACTGGCGCGGAGTCGGCTGGTTCCTCGTCCGGTTGGATCGTGTCCGTGTCGGCCAAGGTGAGATTGCCGATCTGGTCGGCGATGACGTCGAGGCTTCTGAATGCGATTGTATCTCCGGGGGAGAGTTCGCCGCCGTCGACTTTGGTTGCTGGATCCATCGAGCTTGTAGATGTAGATCGCGCCGATCCCCTACCTGGCGCGCCAACTGTCGATGTTTTACACCGGCAATAAATATATGGGGCTAGTCGGCGATGTAAACTCGGTGGATTGCAAAGGAACACAGAGAGATTTTATACTGGTTCAGGCCCTCAATGTGAGGTAATACCCTACGTCCAGTTTGTATGTATTCCTTTGAGGATATACGGTGGTAGTTCTGATGAACTGTATGGCCGTGTGCTTCTATGAGCTCTTCTCCTGCTTGCCCTCAGGGGGCGCCCTGCCTCCCCTTATATACTGGGGGACAAGGTTACAAGGTAGGAGTCCCCATCGGATTACGACTAGGAGATCTCCCCTTAGAGATATAACATACCCGACTAGGACTGTATATTCCTTTCTATACAAGGCGAAGTCTGCCGAATCTAGCTATATCTCTAATTACAAGGCTAGGCCCATCCTCTATCCGAGTGGCCCATATGCTTGTCATGAGGTACCCGGGGCCCATGGCACCCACAGGTATCATGTCAACCGGAATAAACTTTATAGTCTTGCCGAGTAGGGAACTACTCGTATGTAGGACTCTTCGACTTCATGTCAGTCGGAATAGGTATTTATAGTCTTGCCGAGTAGGACACTACTCGTATATGGGACTCTTCAACGTCATGTCAGCTGGAAAGAAGGGGTTTATAGTCTTTTCCGAGTGGCGTCCCACTCAGAAGTTAGACTCCTCCGCATCATGTTAGCGGGAATGAGAAATTTATAGTCTCTCCCGAGTAGTGCACTACTCGAAAGTTAGACTCCTCCGAATCATGTCAACGGGAATAATGTTGCTCATGGCAACTGATGGCCATGCATGTAGGCCGAGTACCACTTTATGAAAATAAATCCACGGCGTGGTCAGGTGTACCCGGGAAAGATACCTGCATCCCCAATTTTAATGAAGACCAGCTTGTGATCCTTGTAAGGATATATCCTCGAGACCTGGTGGATAAAACAGATACCCAAACATATATGTTTAGCAATAAGGCTCTCATGAAGCATATCTGTTTACCTCATCGGCTCTTGTTGGTAGTACCAGCGCTATAATTTCAACTCAGCTTGCGGGCGGCCCACATGGAGCATGCTACTATAGGAACTCATGTCTTGGTGGTTGCTACCAAATAAGCCAGCCTGAACCGACCTACCCAACATAGCTCTGTAGAAGTAGCATCCATCGCATGTCAGGATGAGTACTTAAGCATTGGTAATTACAATCAGCCAGAAGAATCCTTGTCAACAAGCCTTTTTGACTTATGTTCTGGATGCATCCTAGTTGCCACCGGTGCCTGAGTAGGTATGTTGCAGAATCTGCTTGCCCTCCTCAGGTGTGACGCGGCACATGAGAACTCCGGATGCGCTTTGATGACGTAAGTTTTCTCTGACTTTGGTAAAGCCGAATAAGGTACCCGAACCTTGCATTAGCGTAGGATTCGGCTGGCGACCCTCATGGGGCGTACCCTATCCAACAGAGTTATACCCGAGCTCCGACTAGTGCCGGAGGTCGGTTATTAGCCGAATAAAGTACCCGAACCTCGCATTAGTGTAGTATTCGGCTAGCGACCCACATGGGGCGTACTTTACCCAGCGAAGTTGTGATCGGATGAGGTACCCGAACCTAGCATTAGCGTAGGATTCGGCTGGCGACCCTCATGGGGCGTACCTCACCCAGCCAAGTGGTATCCGAGCTCCGACTGTCGCCGGAGGTTGGTTATTGGCCCACATAGGGCATAGCCGGGGAGGATGACATCCCGACTGGCGTGAGTACCCGGTCAATAGCCCTCATGGAGCATTCCGAGTGATCCTTGGCAGACTGGTCCAGCCCCCGGGCGTAGGAGATGGGCTCATAGCCTTGAGTTCCTGTCACGCGTATCCGGAACTAGCCCTGCATTATAAAGATATCGGATGAGTAGCATTTGATGATGAAAACAATCACCCGAATAAAATGTATTTTACAATATATGTAAATATGTGTTCTTCCTCTTTTTGATATTAATTTCCTCGAGTAGTTGACCCCTTACGTTTAAACACTCTGCCCGACTAGTCATAGCCCCCTAGCGTCGGGAGTTGGCTCGTGGCTCTTTCCCAGACACACGTTTTGAGTGACTTGAGTTCGTCTTTCATGGAGCAAAGTTTCACGGATCGGAATTTGCTACTCGAGTACTTTTGCAACCATTTAAGAGGAAAAACCTAAAAAAAGGGTGCATCTTGTACACCTATTAGGTGTAAGTGGCTGCGGCATTGGCAAAGCCAAATGAGGAAATTTTTATCAGGAAGCGACTTAGCTGTTCGGTATTTGGGAGTGGGGATGCCATCCTTGCGTTTGGGCTTTTGAGCCCCCGAGCCTGTCAATTGTTGTTCTGATAATCTTCAGTTGTTGAAGGTCGAAGACGGTTATGACCGACTACCACAATGAAGCCGTCCGACTTGCGTTTGCGATTCCCAGCTTTAGTCGGGACCGCGTCGTCGGTGCCCTCCTGCTTCTTCTGTCAGGATGCCTTTTTGTCTTCAAGGGCCTCAGCAACAGCGTGGGTTGAGTCGGCGTATTTGTTCGCCATGTCGAATAGAGCCTTGACAAAGTTGGAAGGCTTCCGAGTGAATTTGTCGATGAACGAGGTGTCTTTGACTCCTTTTCGAAAGGCGGTGATGACGACCTCGTCCTTGATTTTCGGGATTGAATTTTTCTTCTCAGAGAACCTCTTGATGAAGTCACAAAGAGACTCGTTCTTCCTTTGATGTAACTGATACAGGTCATACTTGGAAGATGGCCTCTCGTATGTTCCCTGGAAGTTGGCGATGAGGTGTTCCCGGAGTTCTCCCCAGGAGTCGATTGATTTCTTGGGAAGTCCTATTAGCCATGTCCTCGCTGAGTCGGCTAAAGCGACTGGGAGGTAGTTAGCCATGACTTTGTGATTTCCTCTAGCTGTTCGGATCGCCAGAGTGTAGACCGTGAGCTAGGACTTGGGATTGGTCTTGCCATCGTATTTGTCGATGCCTGTAGGCTTGAAACTCGACGGCCAGTCGACCTGTTGTAGCTCCTGGGTGAAGGCCGGTATGCCTTCATCTTCATGAGGGCTCCAACTCCGAATACGGCGGTGAAACCGCTCGTGGCGGAGGCCGAAACGCTTGTTCTTGTCTTCCAGTTGGCGTTGCTCATCTTCTTCTTGTTCACGGCGCCGAGCGATGATGTCTTGCCGAAGGTCGCGCCATAGTTGGTCTCGGAGGTCCTGATCGTCCCGACGGTTGCTTTGACATCGCCGGTTGTCGTTGGGGTTGCCAAGTGATGCCTGACATGCCTCCGTATGCGGCTAACTGGAGCCAGCCACTCAGCATCGCTTTGAGGTAGATGAGACTGCCGTTGGGGATGTCGACCAGTTGGTCGGTATGAGGGTATCACCCAACTGTTGGTGCTGCTGACATGCAGCAGCGGTAAGCATGGCTTTTATCCTTGCGATCGTCGGGGTGGCATGGTGATCAGGCCCGAACTGGAGTGTATCCAGTAGAGTCGCAGCAGCCATGATGTTCTGTTGAGGAGTAATGAAGACGTCGTGGTCGCAGACTCAGGTTTGGAGGATTTGTTGCTGTACAGTCCGCCTGGCCCTGCGTAGAGCGTTGTGCCGGCGTCTTGCTTCTTCCTCTTGTTGCTCTCGCAGTCGGCGTGCTTCCTCCTCTTGCTGCTCGCGTAGTCGGCGTGATTCCTGAGTAGGAGTAGAGCCTTTGGATGCCATGAAGATTTCTCGTGGCGGGGAGAAGCTTGCCGAACTGCTATCCGACTTAGAGTCGGAATCTGACTGAGAGTCATAGTCCGACTGAGAGTCGTAGTCGGAATAGTTGATGGGGGTGATTATAACTCCGACCTCCCTAGATCCGATCTCGAGCGGCTCTGGGCCGTATCCGAGTCGAACTCCAGAGGATTGGGTTTGCCGCGTCGGATGTTGTCTGAAGATATCCGTGGCGTTGCCGAGTCTGTACGGGAGATTGACTATCTCTTCCCTTCTTAGCTCGATCTTGGCCGACTCAAGGCCGAGTCCGAGTTGAACACCGAAGGAAAGAGTTGTCCCGAGACCCGGACAAGATGAAGATTGCCGCAGCAAGTCGATGAGGATTGCTGCAGCGTCATGTGGACCGACTGGCACGGAGTCGGCCGGTTCCCTGGCAGATCAGATCGAGTCCGAGTCGGCCAAGGTGAGATTGCCGATCTAGTCGGCGACGAAGTCGAGGCTTCCGAATGCAATTGTATCTCCGGGGGAGAGTTTGCCGCCGTCGACTCCGGTTGCTGGATCCATTGAGCTTATAGATGTAGATCGCACCGAAGCCCCTACCTAGCGTGCCAACTGTCGATGTTTTACACCGGCAATAAATATATGGGGCTACTCGGCAGATGGAAACTCGGTGAATTGCAAAGGAACACAGAGAGATTTTATACTGGTTCAGGCTCTCGATGTGAGGTAATACCTTACGTCCAGTTGTGGTGTTATTCCTTTGAGGATTTGCGGTGGTGATTCCGGTGAACCAACTCAACCTGCCCTCAGGGGGCGCCCTGCCTCCCCTTATATACTGGGGGACAGGGTTACAAGGTAAGAGTCCCAACCGGATTACGGCCAAGGGATCTCCTCTTAGAGATATAACGCACCCAACTAGGACTGTGTTTTCCTTATCGTATAAGGCAAAGTCTGCTAGAGATTACTATATCTCTAATTACAAGGCCAGGCCCATGCTCTATCCGAGTGGCCCATATGCTTGTCATGAGGTACCCAGGGCCCATGGCACCCACAAATATATAGTTGAAGAGTCCAATTTCTGAGAAACATATCACTTGGGAAAGACTTAAAGGTTAAATATCTTTGACTTTATGTTTAATTGTTTTCTAATTAAGCACAAAGTCGAGGGCTACACCTAAAAGGTGCACCTATTCGGCACATACTATTCATCTATTTCCACGAAGCACTTCATAGTCTCGTTGCCAACTGACATGAAGCAGGACTCAGGGGAAGAAGCACTCGGACAATGAGTACTCGGGAGCAAAGCACTCGGAAATCTCTTCACCGTGGAAGATGAACACTCAGCATCAACTGTAACTCAACTATGAAGGTCTCAGGGGCTACTATGGAGGCCATGGGCCTCGGGTACCTCAAGGAAGGCAATTACAGCCACTCGGACAGAGGGTGGGCCGGTCCCTACAATTGGAGATAGAGTAGGAGTCGGCTTCGTATTACCTTGCATGACAAGAAAAGGGATATAGTCCTAGCCGGATACTCTATGTACTAATAAGAAAAGCTCTTGGTCATATCCAACTGGGTTTTTTACCCTGTAATCCTCATCCCTCCAGTATATAAGGAGGGGTAGGGAGCCCCCTGGGGCATATGACAATCTCACCAGAGAATACCGTGAAAACAATACACCACAACAGGAAGTAGGGTATTACCTCACCTCCAGGGCCTAAACCAGTATAAATCTCGTGTGTCCTTTCGAATCCATCGAGTTTATGTCCAATGAATAGCCCCATATAATTATTGCCGATATAAAACATCGACACTCGGTGCACTTCTCTGATCAATGGCCGCTCGAACATCATCGTGGCTTCGTGCTCTTCTCATGCTCCAGCTTCTTCTCGAGCACAGGGGGGGCATGGCCCTCGAGGTGGGCCCATGCTGTGTGGAGACCATGGGCTCCGGGTACCTCAAGGAAGACAAATACGACCACTCAGATAGAGGGTGGGCCGGCCCATACAATTAGGGATAGAGTAGGGCTCGGCTTCATGTTACCATGCATGACAAGGAAAGAGATACAATCCTAGCTGGATATTCTATGTAATAGTAAGAAAAACCCTTGGTCGTATCAGACTGGGTTTTCTACCCTATAACCCTCATCTCTCCAGTATATAAAAAGGGGCAGGAAACCCCCTAAGGCATACAGAATCTCACCAGAAAATATCATACAACATACAACGAAAGCAATACACCACAACTGGAGTAGGGTATTACCTCACGTTGAGAGCCTAAACCAGCATAATTTCCTGTGTTCTTTTGAATCTATCAAGTTTAGGTCCGACACATAGCCCCATATTCAATATTGCCGATATAAAACATTGACATGCCGTCTCCCATGCTCGGGGAACAGGTGACATGCCGCCCTGCTGTCTCGTGCCCGTAACATGGGGAGCCCTAGTTCCCATATCGCTGACAGCAGCTATTGAACTTCGAGAATCTGCTGAGCGGGCATACTCGGATTGTCTTGTCAGGGGAGGCTTTCTCGTGGGAGTTTGGTTTCCCTGATCGCAAATCTCTCCCTCCTCGACGGAGTTAACCACACCATCTTGAATGGGAGACCTGTCGATGGCCCCAACATCATGGTCTGGCGTGGAGTCCAAGGACTCTTCTTCGTCTAGCACTTGAAGTACAGGTGGCTCATCGGGGTTCGTGTCGACAAATCCCACTACTTGGTCTGAGAAGCTTATTGTGTCTTCGTCATCCGACCTTGTTTTGCCGGACCTCGTCCGATGAGAGTGGGTCAGAAACTCTTGCTGGAATCTTCTTGGGGTGGGTGCATCAGGTTGTCCACCTCCTCCAAGAACACTAGGGATGAAAACGGCTCGGAAATGGACTGAAACTACCTCTGCCATATTTGTTTTCATATTTTTTTGGAATCGGAATCGGAAACGAAAACCCCGGATATGGAAACAAAATCAAATATAGATACAGAGCGAATACAAATCGGGACGAATACAGTCACGAATATTTATCGGTACATGAAAACCCCTTATAATGTGCTTCCAAAATCGACGAAGACACATAACTAGTTCTTTTATCCAAAAGAATATACTAAGTTCGTGTTAAATGTAATATGTCATTGTAAATTAGACTCTTTAGTTTTAAAAGTTTTAAAAAACATAGAGTTATAAATATGAAGTTGTATCCATATTATAATCTTAATTTAAAATTTTATTTTATTATCCTAAAATTAATAATTAACAAATGTAATTGACATGAGCTTTTCTTTTTTTTAAAAGAATAAGCTATTACAATGAAAAGAATCAATTGTCATGCCCCTCGTGGTTTAGGGTAGCTGGACCTCGGCTACGTAGTTCGTAGCCGCGATCTGTCTTCTCCGGCGAGGTTTTCCCCTCCGCCGTAGGCTTGGTTGTTTTAGAGAGAGAGAAAGATTAGATTGATAATACTTTGCTTAATTCTCCACGAGTCTGAGTATAGGGATATATAGCCTAAGGCCTAAACCGACTGGAGGCAATTCCTCCTTAATTCTAGGAACTATAAATAGATAACAATTCTAACTTTCCTATCTAGCCACTCGTGCCTGGCCCAAACCGACTGGAGGCAATTCCTCCTTAATTCTAGGAACTATAAATAGATAACTTTCCTATCTTAGCCACCGGTGGTGGCCTGGCCCTGCACCTGCGCATCGCTGTGCCACATGACATCTCTCCCTCCCTTCGGAGCAGCTCGCCCACGAGCTGCCGCAGACCTACTCGACGCGACCTAGGGTTAAGCCTTTTACATCTCGGCTGACCTTTCTTATTGAGAATGAAAATATGAAATAAAGTTGGACTATAACCATCTCGTCCTGGATCCCATGGGAATGTCCCAACAGCTAGCTTCACGAGGCCTGAAAATCGGAGGATGTAGCAGCCAACGAGTCTGCTGGGCGCCTGAACAGATGAGACGGCCACTCCAGTTCTTGTCTCATATTGACCCGCCGTTGGTGCCTGCTGCTGCGTTGCCATGGTTGTTGCCGGGAGACACCATACCTGGAACTCTGCAGGAAGTACAGGCGAGCGTGAGTGGTCAAATCTGCAGGCTGTGATTTGCCATCGTGCCGTCGTGAGTGCCATGCGCCACGTCCGCACCATGCACCGGACAAGAAAGCCGTGCACTGCTGCTTGCATGCGCATCGCTGCCTGCTCCTCCGATGATTTCTCCCCACGGAGAGCCTGCGCCCGCCGTCGTGCTAGGAGTCCCCGCGCTGCTGCCTGTAGGCGTACTGTTGCCCGGCGCTCATGGGCCTGCGCCTCGAGTAGTGCCCTCAGATGATTCAACGTTGTGGCCACATGACGGAGCTGCTCAAACATGAGACGATGCCCCTCGGCAAGGGCGTGTAAGGCGTCGTCGGTAGCAGAAGCCATGGTAGTGGATCAAAACCAAAGCAACCTGATACCAGATGTCATGCCCCTCGTGGTTTAGGGTAGCTGGACCTCGGCTACGTAGTTCGTAGCCGCCATCTGTCTTCTCCGGCGAGGTTTTCCCCTCCGCCGCAAGCTTGGTTGTTTTAGAGAGAGAGAAAGATTAGATTGATAATACTTTGCTTAATTCTCCACGAGTCTGAGTACAGGGATATATAGCCTAAGGCCTAAACCGACTGGAGGCAATTCCTCCTTAATTCTAGGAACTATAAATAGATAACAATTCTAACTTTCCTATCTAGCCACTCGTGCCTGGCCCAAACCGACTGGAGGCAATTCCTCCTTAATTCTAGGAACTATAAATAGATAACTTTCCTTTCTTAGCCACCGGTGGTGGCCTGGCCCTGCACCTGCGCATCGCCGTGCCACATGACAATTTTATTATCCTAAAATTAATAATTAACAAATGTAATTGACATGAGCTTTTCTTTTTTTAAAAGAATAAGCTATTACAATGAAAAGAATCAATTTATTTAATATTCTTAAATTTTGAATATTTTAATATTAATAATAGTACCGAATATAGTGTATGTTTTGGAACTAGCAAACATAACATACTATGGATAGCTACATATCGTGTTTCTAAAATAAAAATATTTGATAAATAAGTTGGGCTAGATATGTGGGCCTAAAGTTGGAGGGTAGGATTCGGCTTCATATTATCTTGCATGATAAGGAAAGGAATATAATCCTAGCCGGATACTCTATGTATAGATAAGGAAACCCTATGCCGTGTCCGACTGGGTTTTCTACTATGTAACCCTCACCCTTCTGCATATATAAAGAGGGGTAGAGAGCCCCCTCGGGGGGAGAGAAAACACAATCAGAACCAATAGAGCAAAAGCAATACAACACAACTAGAGTAGGGTATTACCTCACATTGAGGGCCTGAACCAGTATAAATTGTCTTCTTTCAAATCCGTCTAGCTTTAGGTCTGACACATAGGCCTATATAATTATTGTCGATATAAAATATCGACACCCAAAGGCATTGGTCTACTGACAACTGCTCTAGTTAGGATGTCCATCTGCAAGGAGGAGCATGCGAGGACATGGTTAAAGCAATGGCTGAAAAAAAAAAGAAAAAGAGGAGAGAAAAAGAAAAGAAGCAAAAAGGAAGGATGTAAGACAACCAATTAGGAAAATCCTCCTCTGTTCTGAAATAAAAGGACAAGATCCACTGAGAAGGAAGACCGTCTCATCCATTAGTACAATCATCGATTCTGGGGACATCTCCTGTGCTCCAAAACACTCTTCCCGGTTGTACTACAACTTTCCTTCATGTGAGTTCCATCTTTCCTTTCCCCCCAAGACATTATTTTCCCAATGGTCGGAATGCAAAGTGTCCAATTTCTGCTTGATTCTTTGTTCGACTTTACAAAATACATGGGGGTGGGTTGGACTCATTTATCTACCCTAAGCCCCACATAAGCCTTAGTTAGTGAGCCGCAAGGCTTTGGTGAGATCCATTTCCAATTAGAAAAAAAAATCAAAGAGACTGAGTGAACCATTTGAGGAAATTTGGGCATAACTGTTTTGAAAATTTCTAAAACCTCCGAGTCTAAATCCTGAAAAGAAGAAGAGCTTGATCTTGACCAGTCCAAGTCTCAGCTTCCAAAATAAGATAAATCAGGTAAATAAGCCCCATGGATCTGGGTTGTGCACTTGAACCTCTATTATGCAAGTTTTCTGCACGATCTTGCAAGAGTACTTTGTTGTATTTCTGGAAATTGTGGAGAAACTAACATTGCAGCAACTCCTGATCCACCAAAGTCTGAGTTGAGCTTTGCTCGAGGATGAGCAAAAGTTTAAGCTTGGGGGGTTGTTGGCAGTCGTTAAACCCCATTTCGACCGCCAACCTTCGGTAATAAAATGGGTAAAACAATGTTCGATGCATCGATTTGGTTTAGACTAATCTATTTCCACTAGTTTTGTCGTGTCTTAGTCATTTTGCAGATGTCATTCAAATAAAGATTGAAATGCACGAAACTCAGAAGAACTTGGTGCAGACCAAGCTAGGAGGCTTGGCCGACTGACCAAAGGGTGGCCGACCAGCCACCTCTGACAAGCCGACCGGCCAATATGCTCAACAGGCAGGAGAGGAGGTGGGCGAGCTAGGCCAACCGACCTAATGTGGTGGGCCTACCAACCTACAAGTAGGCTGGCCAGGCCACTAGCACAGGCCAGCTGACCCAGCCCAAAAAAATACCGACCTCCAACCGTCATCAATAGGGAATCCTAAGCCAGCCACCATCATTCGAAGGAGATCCTATCGGAGGAGTGAACCGCCTCAATGAAGGGTGGTCGGCTAGGTCATGTGCCCTGGACGGCCGACCTAAGGTCGGCCGACCTAGCCGTGAAGGCCGGCCAGCCACCGACCTCCCAAGGGGTATAAATACCCCCCCCCCCCCTCTCACTCACTACACACACTACACTCACATTCACTTCACAACTCGCAATTCTACAGCTCCCACACTCCAATTCCACCATTAGATGCTTGAATGTCGGGATTAGCCAACTCTAGTTCGTAGAGAAGTAGGAGGAGTTCAGTCGGGAGTTGAGTCGAGTCGGGAATCGGGTGGTGCCCGGAGGACTCTCTTCGGAGCTCGGTAACGATTCTTGTACCCTTTTCGATTCATACATTTCAGTTATTGACTTTATTTTTTTGAGTATTTAATTTCCACAATTTACTTGACAGTCTTTCTCTTTATTATGGAATATTTGCTCGATCAACCAATTGGCCGATCGAGTGACTGGTTATCTGTGGTGTCGAGTCTTATAGGTTTCTTGCCCGGGTTTAGTTCACCTAGCTAAATCTAGGGATACTTTCTTCTAATCAGAGGTAGTATTTTAGTGTATGACAAAGGCGTGGTGCCTTGGCCATATAGTTCAGGGAAGGTAAGCTAGAGAACGAAAACGGACGTAGTCGGTCTAGTGGTGGCAACCTTGGGCATCCTTTGTAGTTGTCCATGTTAGCTCTAGTATGTTGGCATTAGAACATTAGGGAGAGCCATTCTTCGATAGAGGGAATCGGTGCTCTAGTGCCCGAAGTAAAACTCATATCCTAGTGATACTAGTCGTCCCAATAATAGCCTCCTCCAAAACTCCAAGAACTAGATAGGTTATATTGTGTGTGTCATCTATAGACTTAATCTATCATATTTGTTATCAGATCTTACCCCCGATCCTTGGTCAGTATAAATTTCCTTAGACAAAGCAAGGTAGAAAAAAGAAAATGTTTTATGTCATCAGTGCATCCTTTGGGAAAATATAAATACGATATCCCGGAATACTCCGAGGTGAAGTGCTACATCGGTAATTCCATGCGCTTGCGGAACATTACCATGAGGGCATAAGAAATACCAACAGCGTGGTTAGCTAAGAAAGGTATGAACAAAATTGAAGTAATATCTAATATTAATAAATCCCTTTGTTTCCTTTAATACTTGGTGAGTTGACTAAGGTGCCACTATCCATGTTTCTAACTCATTACAGGAATTGAGTACTATCCAGACCGTAATAAAGGGGGGAGCGAACACCAAGAGTAGTTGATGAAGCATAGGTTGAAGTGAGGGTTGTTGGAGACCTCACACGTAGATTCCATCGGGTACGATTTAATATCTTATTCGTTTTTTCTATTAAGAGAAACCTTATTTAGTTATCATTTTAGTTAGAGTCTTGACAGAAACAAGTTATGATTGTCATTTTACAAGGAGAACATGTTATATTAAGTTTGGTAATAAAGTTATTAGTCTTGCCTTCGTGCAAGACAATTATATTATACTTGCTCTCTTTAGATGATTATGTAATGAATGTTATAAATGTCTGTAATGATAAAAGTGAGATGTCGTCAAAATCATGGCATTGTCACGTCTCATTAGGAAGAGTTATTCCTCCTCTTAGATTTTTCTGACGCGGATCATTGCTTAGATTACATTAAGGGAAATTCACTAAGTCAATTAAGAAAGAACTGACATCTATGAATGATTTTGACTCATTCATTACATTCATGGATGATGATTCATATCTATGTTTACCCCATTAGCGACCGTTCCAAATCTCTTGAGAAATTAAAAATATCAGCATAATTAAATTAAAGTTATGAGATCGGACCATGGTGGTGAAAAATGCTCACCCCATTTAAATAAGCTATAAATAGTAAGCATTCATCTAAGTGGCTTAAAACCATGGAAGATGATTTAAAATCAGTGAGCATAATAAAGTATGGGATCTAGTAGAATGTCGAACGATTCGAATGAGGTGGACAAATGCAAGAAAATAAAGGTGGGAAATTCATCACACTAGTACTCTATTTGATGGCATTTGATTAGCAAGCAGTGATAGGATTTTGCTGCAAGAAAGTAAAGAAGTTTTATCATCAAAATTTAATGTAAATAATCTCAGTGAAACTCCTTATGTCTTAGAAATTAAAATAGGAATTTAAAATAAATTGAGACAAGTCTAAGGAGTATTGGGCTTATCTTAGAATGTCCTATATTGACATAAATTAAGAAACTAATGTTATGTCATACTGCTTTAATAATTTAAGAAAAATCAGTTAAAATTAGTTAAGACAATTTAATGTCTGATTAAGTCTGGATGCATATAGACTTAGCATTATTAATTACTGGGAATTTTGGTAGTTCTCAATTAAAAACCAGGACTAGACTTTGTATTATTTACAAGTCATTTTAAGTAACATGCTCATATATGAGAAGTCTAATGCCTCTAAAGCCTTGAGTTATTCAGATGCTAAATTTTGTGAGATGTGGGTACTAAGAAATTTACATTAAGTTACATTGTATTAAGTTATATCCACATTTTCTCATGGGGAGCAATAACCATGAAAAAGTTCCAAATGATTACTTACTGCATAGTCGATGATGCGATTTGCTTTTGTAGCGTTATGATATATTTAAGCAGATTGTATGACTTGAGCATATTTTCCAAAGTAAGAGTAGCAAACAATTTTGGAGCCACTAATTATACTGTGTGATAAACCGTATGATAATAAAACGCAGTTATCTATTCGAGCAACAACAAGTCATGTGTTTCCTACCAAGCACGTTGATGTTGTGTTGCGAAGGATAGGTCCCAAAATCGAATTATTAAAGTTGAGAAAATTATTATTATTATTGAGTTATTAAGTTATTGCTTGTGGATCTACATTCCAATGATCTTGGATGAGGGGGCATAAGTTTTTTTCAATCAGCACTTACTAAATTAAGCATGGGTTTATTTAAGTACTGTAGCAAGCTATAGGGTCTTGTTATCTCAGTGACGTTTATTGTTGTTGTGACACATTGCCTTAGGGAGCTATTTTACTTAGCAGACTCGTTAGTTAGGCTCAAAATCAAGGAGAAAATGTTGGATGATTTATTGGCCACTGCTGATATTTTGGAAGGGATAAAATCACCACCATGTTTTCCTCCTTAACAAGAAAGAAAATTAAGAGATAAATCTGTTTGTGTGATCGGTACAAACCGAATTGGAGTAAAAATAGGAGATAGCCCTCGAGCCTCACGAATGCTACAATAAAAGAGAAGAGGAGAGACAGAGGGGATGCACGAAGTCTCGATAAAAAATTCCTAAAACCATAATATCGCTCGATCGACTTTAGTATTGGTAGGGGTTCATACAGTAATCTCAAGTTGATGAAGCCGGTATTTCTGTCTCCCTAGCGGCAAAACCAGAAGAAGAAAGAGAAAAAGAAAAAGAAGAATAGTAAGATCTAGAATCAAAATTGACTTCAATGATTTTACAAATAGGTCAGTGAATTAGTAATTTCTGGAAAGAAAAAGGTGATCATATTTAGGTTAAGAATTAAATTAATCTAAATTAGACTCCAACACGGCCGTATCACTGTGTAGAGTTTCCTCAGCGGCCCAACGAGGGAGTGGCCTAGCTGGTTGAGGACTTGGGGGTGGCAGCGCGCTTGTTCACCCTGAGCCACGAGGCGTGCAGAACACGGGAAGTGTAGGCTACACTCGTCGATCCATTGATGCAACATGTGGACCAATCAACTGGCAGGTTGTGAACCTTTACACTTGGAGTTAACCCTTTCTTTTTAATTTTGAATGAATGGCTAGCTGTGGATAGTTTGCATGTTTGGTGGGGGTTTGTGCCATCCTTAGAACTTGTGTGTCATATATGCACATAAACATCTTTTACATGAAAATATAGATCTCGAGATCAAACTACATTCATAAAAGCGTACATGCTGGTACTACCTGCGTTCCAAACCCAAAGAAAACACAAAACCATAGGGATCAAAACTAAAGCTACAAATTTATCTATATGTCAATAATTTTGGTTAGCATAACTAGTTGTTCTGCTCAAATTTTCCGCATGCTACCGTTAGCAGACGGATGGACTATATCACAAATATGTAAACAATAATTATGCTATATAGCATCGATTGTACATTGCGAGCACTGGTGGGAGGTTGCGCACAAAGGTTGTGACGATGCCGCATGTGGAGAGTTAGATCCTCCTTTTATGTTCTGTTTTCATACAAAGCCTACTCAGGGTTTCCCTCTTTGTTCACACTCAGCAATATCTAGCTATTCCTATTCCCAAATGAATGTTTTTTTAGGGTATTCCCAAGTGAATGCTGATTCATGATCCATGCAATTAAATTTCAACCTGGCAACTGTACCAACCAAAATACTCATATTTTTCTTGTGAAAACGACATTAGTAGAATTCTCATAAAAAAATAATTTGTCGTTGTGTTTTGTTAGTGAATAGTATGTGTCTAGAAAATGGTAACAAAAATCATGCATTGGAGACCGTATCAATATCCTAAATAACATGCAAGAACTATTCTGTTTCTCGAGGGTTATCATGACTTCCAATAGATCCTACAAATTCAGCACGGCAGCTGAAAAATATCCTAGTCTTCCTTACTGGATGTTGCTGTCAGTGCCCACGCGAACGACGTGTCTACATTCAGCGACAAACTGAAGAAATGGACTGCTCATGTCTACTGAAAATGACGGTGAAATGGACCAAAGAGATCCATGTGAAAAAACTGTGACATCTCTAGATGTAGAATGGCAATCGAATCAACCAATCGTAATTGAATTCTACCTGTAACCTGTGGCGCTCACAACTGATACCACCGCAGAGTGTGACTCTGCAAGTCTGCATGCAAGGCACACCGCATGGTATCCTGTAGACAGGCAATTCATACAAGGACAAAAAGGAAAATACGGTTTCATGTCTCACTTGTATGTTTCTTGTTCTTAATAGAAATGCCAAAACATTAATGATCAGATATTTTCAGGAACAGAACAAAATGGACTTATCTCTCCCCTTTTTTTTCCTTTCACCAGAATAAAATGTATATGAAACTTGAAATATATATATATATATATATATATATATATATATATATATATATATATATATGAAATTTCAAGTTTATTTTGCACAAGAAGTCAAGAAGCAAAACTAGAGTACCAGATGATTTGCATTTGCATCATACACCATGCCAGTTCTGTTTTATGTTTTCAACTACATTACGCCTATTTTATCCCTGAGTTTTTCATGGGCAACACATTACTTAGCAGGAAGTAAATAAACACTATAATTGCTTTTGGACAAATATGGGAGCAAAAGAAACAAGCACCACAAAAAGGTAGGGCGTGTAGCATCTAATATCTACATTCTACAGGGAGTTGAGAAGGCACTACCTGAAATCTACAGTATATGGTATGGTACTAAGGTATAATTTGACTGCAACGCCATCTCAGCATCCCTCCATCTTATGCATGTAGGCTCTTGTAGTAAGGTCGTTCTTATTGCTGCTTAGCTTGAAAAATCCACAACCTGTAGTTCCTCCCTTGTAGCTATGGAGGCTTGCACGGCAGGACACCTGTCTACTCCAGCCTCCAATGGCTCAGGAATTTTCAGAACTTGCCTGGGGAGCCCATGAAAGAATTCTAATGCTGCACCCCAAAGCTTTATCATGAGCTCATGCCTGTGGAAGCTTGTGGAAAGAATCTCGAACCGATATCTCTGATTCGTGAACCATTTCCCCAGTATGATGCAAGGGTCAAACCAAATATGGCCATGATAACAACTGAGCATGCTGCAGGAACTGCCTGACTGCTTCCAAGAAATTGTGTAGCAAGAAGTCCAGCGAGGGTGGAGCTCTGCATGCCAGTACATACTGAAATAGTTCTGCAAACGGGCTCTTCTTGCCTGTGTCCAAATGCAAAAGAATTTTTTTTTAAAGCATATGAAGACACTTCCGAAGTATACCTGTCTGCAATAATTCTGGATTTTGGTCACTGATTACAGAATGCAATGTAATAAAAGAAACTAGTGATCATGCGATGTTATTTCAGCTTAAAATAGTGAACATAAGTGAGCCAAATGCTATATATAACTGGTCATAAATCAGAAAAGTGATTGAAGTGAGTTGATGCCATGGTTCTGGAAAATAGTGGAGCAAAACTATGCGTTTTTTTTAAATATGCTCTGTTTTGATCATTGTGGAAAACAAAAGATGCTCTTCAAGTTGATGGAATAATAATTTTGGTTAACAATACTGTACCATCAAGGGAAGACCAGAAGTTCAGAAGGCATGAGATTCACAAAGAAAAGAAATACGAAGTTATGTATGCATAACAAATTTAACAATTTTGTTTTAATGAATACTTTGTTAGTGATACAAGGCAGACAGACACTAATAAGAGATTAAAAAGATAGGATTTCAGTATTAAAGAACTACCTCAACATAGGCAACTTGGAAATCCAGTAACCCACAATGAAGGCAGCAACGTGGAAAGTCACTATGGGGAGGAGTAACAGGAATCCTTCTGAAGATAAGATCTTGCCCCTATTGATAGCAAGAGGGCTTCCGATACAAAGCGATGTGCACACCATAGCAACAAATGGCATTACTGGTTGAATGACGTTAACAACTGCTTTTGCGTACGTATTCAGAAGAAGACCTAGTGTCACAGGAACAAGAACCACCTGACAAATGGGAAATCACAAAGTAGCATAAGTACACAACAACAGGATAACAAGAGTGTATATCACAAAATGAATGGTTTCATCACCAAGCATCCAAGCAGGAACGCTTATCATTACCTGCAAAATGGATTTTGCCATCGCAATCCCGTCAACAGGAACCACAGAACCAATCAACAACCCAGTGAGAACAGGTGTCACGACCACCGAAGATATCGTCGAGCAGGTTGTCAACAGAATACTCAAGGCAACATCCCCTTTGCTCAGGAAGCTAGCATAGCTCGACAGCTGCGCACCGGAGACACAGCAAGTAAGCACAAAGCCTGCAAAGAACGCCGACGGCATCCCAAAGGCCCTCGCGATCATCACGCCCAGCAGCGGCTTCACAATGTACTGCGCCACATAGCCGATCGTCAGAGGCACTGGCCTGCAGAATGCAGCACACAAAGAAAGAAACAATGACATAAACTGATGCATATCCTTCCTGCCGTACACAATCAAGTTAGTGATATGGAGATGGAGCAGAATGCCGAACAGCAGAAGTAAACCTCTTGAAGGCCAAGGCGAAGTCGTCGATGGATAGCTTGATGCCAATGGACAGCATGATGCCGCCAAGTGCAGGCGCGTAGTACTCCTTGGAGACCCTACCAAGTGATAAATTATACTCTATTGAATTAGCGAAAGCTGACCATGTGCTAGTTAGTTGTCCAAGATTCCAAGCTAAGAACATTCGTGAAGCGTCCAGTGGTTTTGACTTGACTATCTCACCACGAGAAGGTAGCGGGGTTGCCGAGTGCGGCGACGGCGGTGGCGGCTACGACGAGCGGGAGCAGCGCGGAGAGCGCCTGGGAAGGCTCGCCGGCCGCCGCCGCGGACGACGACGGAGAAGAGGCGGGGCCGGCGCGGAAGGACAGCAGCCAGGTGCCCCCCTCCCGGCGCGACCAGCCGACGCAGCCCAGCGACGGCGCGGAGCAGAACGTGGTCGGCGCCACCCGCCGCGGCCGCCGCCAGAGCAGCGCCGCGGGGGAGGCGCGCGGCCGCAGCGGGGGAGGAGAGACGAAGCAGGCCTGGCGGTGGCGATGGGAGGTGGCGGCTGCTCCGACGGCGGAGGAGGAGGAGGAGGCTGTGGCGGCGGCCGCCACCGCGGCGGCCATGTCGACGGCGAGGAGGAGTGGATGGAATTGGACGGTGAGGAAGCGAATGGCGCGGCTGCGAGGATAGAATCCGGAGGTACCAATAAAGCATGTGTTTTTTAATTCTAAATTCGTCTTTTTTTAGGGATTTAATATTGAATACTCGGTTTAAATTAGATTATTCTTTGGAGTATTTGCCGTTGGCTTGGGCAGACGGAGTGGACAGCTGGCGACAATGGAAAGGGTTTCTCGAAGGACAAGTCTAGATTCGCGCGTCAGTGGACGGAGATGACTTTTCAGTTGCTGTCTGTCCTTCTCGGCTCTGATCATCTTTTTTTTATTATCAGCAGCCAATTTTTTAAAACTTTTAAATCCTAATTTTGTAACAGGTAAATTTCACATTACGCCACTCGGAACGCCTCTGCCGATGCACCCTCTAAGAGCAAGGCTAATAATAGTAGAGACAACTGCTAGCTTCAATAATTTTTATCCGTGTGGCACGACAACGAGGGACTGCCAGCGTAAACAAGGACGCAAAATGTTATTTTTGCCTCTTCCCCTCTACTTTTTCTCACCATCTCTCCTCTTCTGGATGCCTGGTGCCTTCGCTGACACCTGACGACATGCAGCAGTATAAGGGAGTGTTTAATTCAGTTTCTCACAGTGGTTGGTTTATAAGTCACGTGAAAAATAAGAAATATTATTAATATGTGATTAATTGATTATTAATTATTATAAACTTAAAAATAAATTTATTTGATTTTTTAAGATACTTTTATATAGAAAGTTTTTTAAAAAAATATAATGTTTTATATTTTAAAAAGCGTATTAACAAAAACCGAGATAGAAGCCGTAGGGAATAAGCTGAATCAAATGCTGTGTAAAACGCACTGCAGCAGGTCCAGGAACCGGAACGTGAGCATAAACTCGTCGTCCCACCGTTGGACACACAATGTGATCTGCTTCTTGTCAGCAGATGCCGACGGATTCCACTGGCAGCTGCTCGTTCTTTATGATTCCGCTCAGCACTAGTTGGAAGTTGCCCGTAGTTAATTAGTGAGAAATTTATTTATGTTGACTGATTTTCTTATTTGCTCTCGTAAAATTGGCTCTTTCTCTAATGTCTCTTATTCTCAACTTTTATTCTTAATTTACCCTTTTTGTTAGATTGCTGTCAACTTACCATTAGCAGATGGTGAAAAGATGACTTTACCCTTGTGTATCATTTTCTATAAACCAAAAAAGCTTGTTGATTATTAATAAATTAATTATAGGTTAGATTTTTAAAATAAAGGTTAAGATGCATCTAAAATAAACTAAGTGACCAAAAATAGTTTTAGGAAAAGACTTTTATATTTCTATGCTTACTTGTTTAAAAGCCACGGTTAAAAAAAGAAAACATTAAAAAAAACCCAGAATCACCTCTAAAATTAAGTTATAAAATTCAAATTCTAGCCATGACTTATAAGTTAATGAGCAACCAATAGCATTTAATTTCATGCAATATACTTAATCTAAAGTATTTTGCGTAGCACTTTATTTCTAAAATAACATTTACGTTCATGAGAGAAATTCAACCATTAGGCATAATAATGTAGTATACAAATTGTTGATTGTGCATAAAACAAGTTAAGGGAAAAATTGTCCCCCCCCCCCCCACCCTAACTAATGGTAGGTACCATTAATGAAAAACTAACGAAAATAGGCAAATAAAGGATAAAAATTGAGAATGAGGGGCATTAGAGAGAGAGCCAATTTTACGAGGACAAATTGTAACGCCCCCGTTCTGGCACCACCTACAGTAATACCAAAGAGGAAGCGCCGCAGGAGATTAGCGTGAACTAATTCCCACGGAACTACGATGCCGATATCAGCCCTAGGAAACCTTGCTAGTACCCACGGTCAACGGAGATGTACCATAGCAATTAGCTAAATAAACAAATATATATATACTATACATTTATAAGTTGCAACTTTGGGCAAGCCCTGAGCAGCAACCCGCAAACAGAACAATAGCAGCGGAACGACAGCGCAGCGAGAACCCAATCCACAAGCAACGGCTTAGAATTAGGAAAGGAACCCTAATCTTCACTTCAACTTTACTCTTCCTGAATGAGGGGAAAAAAGAAATAGATTGAGTATTTACGTACTCAGCAAGTCACGAAAAACATGAGTTATACAGGCTATCAAAGATAGGCTGGGGTTTGTTTCGCAAACCATTTCATTTGAAAACATTTTCGAAAAACCTAAGTGTGAGTTGTTTCAATGTGATTAGAATGAGGCTCTCGCCTCGATCCTGTCCGCGAATTGCTTTTCAACAACTCAAGCGGACAAATCAAATTTTAATTGATTTTAGATATTTGTAAACCGCCTGTCGGATCACGACAGCGGTTCAGTGGGTCTACCCACAAGCAGCTTTCCACTGTATTCTCATCTATTACTTTATTTTGATTTTCGTCCTTCCTAGGACGAGATCTCATTTTTCCTCTATTATTTTTCTTTCACTTTCATTCTATCCAAGACATCATCTCATCTCATAACTCATCTCAGTGGCTCCTTGAGCCATCCTCAATCTCAACTCAAAACATATACCGCTTCCACTCGAGCAGCCTAAACTATGATGCCATTCGACATCCCAGGTCACACAGTCCCGTTTCAGACTACTTAGGTCATCCATCAGCCACTGAGGCCGATTTTGGTAACGATTCTCATACCACAAATCACTTTCGTAAAGCACTGGCAAACAAAACTACGCTAGAGGAATCACCTCACATTCGCTCGTAACTGTGGGCACGACTGTTCGAACAGTTTGTAGACCTTTGCAAAGGGTGCACACTTTTTCCACACGACGCGAGCTTATTCCCTCACCGGCCAAGCGGGGAGGTTCACGACAAGGCCTTTCCAGAGCCTTCCCAGGATAGCATGTTGCTCTATAAATGGGTTCTCTCAACCAAGTACCAGGTACTTATTTCCTGTATTTAGGGATGGGGGTATATCGCTCTCTTGGCACCCAACCGCTTCCACATTTATTAGCAACCGAAAACCATCCTAGGAACACTAGTTACTCAGCCAGGGGCATCCCATTCCACCTGTGTGGTCGCACTGTGAGATGCCCGGATAAAATTCTCTAAGGAAACGGTCCTTATATACGAATACGAAGTGCCACCACACAGGTGATCACTTTGCACTGCGGATTTTCATAATTTCGCCGACATCGCATGTCGAGTTTTTAAGCCTTTGGAAACCCTAATTTTTTCTAATCGACAAACAATAGAGGTGTGGGTAGAACCATCAGAATCCATGCTCAAAGAGCATGGTTACCGAGGTACTACCAGGTGGGGTGACAAGGAATAGGGTTCAACGTCCTACCGGATTTATGCAACTACTGGGAAGGTCCGTCGGTTCGACACATAAATCGAGACCGAACAATTTAACGTGCACACTAACCATGCAATTTTGCAAACAAAATATTTTAAATTTAGGAGCAATATGGTCAAGGAATGACTTGCCTTAGTCTTCGTCTTCAAACTTCGCGAGAATCCGACGTCCAACGAATCCCGAAACGTCGACTACGCGTGAAACAAGAGAAAACACACAAAACCCTAGAAATAAAATACTATTATTAATAACTAATAGTGCCATGAGGTAGATCTCATTTTTAGAAAAATTTTGAGACTTGAACGGGCTCAATCGGAGTTACGGATTAAAAGATATGAATTTTAGAAGTTTTTAAGGATTTTGTGGAAAAGACAAAAGAATTATTTGAATTGTTGGGAAAGAATTATTTTGGAAATAGTGGTTGACAGGTGGGGCCCTTGGTCAGTGACTGGGAGAGAGAAATTGAGGGGTGGCCCACTTGTCAGTGTCTCAGAGAGGGAGAGAGCAGGGCCTACATGTCAGAGTAAGGACTGGATGATAGGGAGGGCCCATATGCCAGGGGCCCACATGCAGTGAGATGAGGGTGATCACTGTGCACTTACTGGATGGGACCCGCATGTCATTGAGATATATTTTTAAATGGGGTTTTAATTAGGTTTTTAAATCACATGGGGCCATGTGTAAGTGAGGGGAGGGGTTAAGTGTGTGGGGTCCATCGTCAGAGAGAAAGGGAGGGGATTAAGCTCGTGGGCCCACCGGTCAGTGATGACTGGGGCACACCGGAGAGGAGGGGCTATGGTGCCCGACGGGTGAGATCGACAGTGGATGTCGGCCGGGGAGGATTCGGCGAGTGGCGGCGCGTCGGGGAAAAGGGAATAGGGAGGCGGGGAGCGGGGAAGACGAGGAATCGTTTAGACGGCTCGGATTGGACAAGAAGTGACTGATGGTGGGTGTCGGCGCTGGCCAGAGAGCGGTGGCGAGAGAACGGCGTAGTGCGGCGGCGGAGAGGTGGCGACACCTGTGGCGGAGCTTGGGAATGGACGTGGTTGGGGGCGGTGTTTCACGGAAAAGGGAAAGGAGGGAGAAATCAGGCTCCTACCTCATGCGACGGCAAGCTCCGAAGCAACGGCAATGGCAGGACGGCGGCGGGCAATTTGGGCGTTTTTTGGCTCGATGTCAATTGGGCGCCGGCGAGGGATGGGAGGAGGTTGCAAGAGGGCGAGGAGTTCGGTGGTGTAGGTGGCTTGGCGAATTGGGGGTTGGGATCAGTGCAATTGCGTAGGTCCGAGCAGCCGTAATGGCGAAGCTCGAGCTCAGGTTGCCGCAAAATGGCGCGGCCAGGAAGGAGGGAGGCTGCAACTTTATAGGCGAGGGCGGCGCTAGCTGATGAGAGAGAAAGACGGTGGCGGCGAGATATTTCGAAGGTGGTGGTGATTTGCTAGTGCAGCTCGGATGGGACATGGCGATGGTGTTTCCAGGGTGACAAAGGGCTAGCGAAGGCCAATGCCGATCTGGCTAAACGGCGATGACTTGGAGGCGATGGGGCTTACTGGCGAAGAACGGAGGAGGAATGGAAGCCGAGGAGTGGCTCGGATGGCTGCGAGGTCACGCGACGGTAGCTGGCGACGACGTCCCAAGAGCGGCAGCTATGGCAACAGCGGCGGGGCGGAATTTGGGCGTTGTGAGTTCCTGTAGGGTTCGGGCGGTGTTGAGGGCTCGGACGGGCTTGTGTGGCAGCGGGGAGTTCGGGGATGGGAGTGTAGGAGTCAATCGGGCTTGGGGCGGTGGAATCAGGGCAAACCCGATTGGTAATGGCAGGCGGTGGTGAGAGAAAGACGACGGCGAGACCTTACGGTGGCTTCGGGAGTGAAGAAAATGGATGAGGCGGTGGCCGATTTATAGGCAGAGCTTGCCGCATGGTGACGGCGAACAAGGTCGGTGGAAAAAGACCTGCATGGTGTAGTCGACCGACGCGATGCGACGCTGTGGTGGCCGGCGTCATCACTGGGCCACGCGGTCGTTAGGGAGGAGATGAGGGGCAGAGGGGATGGCGACGGGACAAGACGGGATTCCCACGCACGTGCGCCTTAACTTCAGAGCTCAATGGCGAGAGAGGCTTCTCAAACTTCATCGGCTTTTTGACCGAGGAAAAGTCAAGTGAAAGGGGAAGCGCGATTCGCACCGGCTGTCGGGGAGGCGAGTCCCATGGGCTTTGACGAAGCGGCACACGAGCTCATGCGGAAGGCATGGGCGTGGGGCGGTTTGTGTTAGGGAGCAGAGAAGAATGATCAAGAAAAGAGAGAGAAGAGAGAGAGGGCGGTGCGGGAGGATGGAGACGAGGAGGAAGACAACGACGGATGCTGACAGCAGGGGTCCACATGTCGGGAGATGGCGTTCGCGGCTGGAAGCATTGTCAGGCAAGCCCGGTGCCGAGGCGCTGGTGTCACACGCACGAGCGGCCACGTGCGGCCAGGAGCGCGGGCGCGTGCCACGTGGCTGCCAAGTAGAAGGGGGACTGAGGCCAAGTGGGCCGAGGGGAGAAAAGAAAGGAGAATAGCCCAGCAGGAACAGTGACTCTTGATCTTTTTTGGAATTTTCTAGGGAGGTTTTTGAAAGGATAATTTGGAGAGTTTGAAAGAGTATTTTAATTTAGAATTTGGTGTTTGATTTTTATAATATTCTCAGGAATTAAATCAAGGGAATTTGAAGAGGAACTCTAATATATACACACACACACATATACATGGAAGAATCTTTGGAAAGGTTTCAAAGAGGTTTCGGACTCGAATGAATTATTTGGGACTATGACTTGGAGAAATTTTTGGGGAATTTTGAGAGGGGTTTTTGTGGATTGGATTTGGGCATATATATATATATATATATATATATATATATATATATATATATATATATATATATATATATACGGGAGAGATTTTATTTTGGATGTTATTTAGGAACAGGATAAGAGGAGATTTAAAAGGGGTCTGGATTTGAATTTCGATTTGTATTTTGGGGATTTGGTCCCCAAGGGAATTTAGAGATTTTTGCAATGGATTAGAATTGGAGGACCTCGAGGGAATTTTAGAATTTGAATTTAATTCTTGGGATTTCAGGGTTTTAGAAATTTATAAATTTGGTAAATTTTGGGAAGAGAGTCCTTGATGGAATTTAGAGTTTTCGAGAGGAACAAAATAAGGAGATTTTAATGGAGTACTTCGAATTGCAAAATTCGAATCTAAGTATAGAGAATTTTTGGGAGGTATTTGATTTTGAATTTTTCAAGGAAATTTTGAGAGAGACAATCGAATTGCAAAATTCGAGTCTCAGATTTTAGGAGAGAGTTTGGGACCGAGATTTTTAGGGTTTCAAGGAGGTTTTGATCTGAGATCTATGGCACTTAATCCTTAAGTACACGCAAAAAGCTAAAATTTTTGCATTTAGGGTTTTTACTAAAATAGTTTTTAACGGCCTAAAAACCGGGGCGTTACACAAATAAGGGAATCGATCAACTTTGGAGGGCAATAAAGAATTTTCTCTTAATGAATCTCCCAAAAGTATTCTTATCCTAGATATAATCTTATTTACATGTGTATGAATACGTTAATTATCCTTCGAATAATATGAAAACAATGTGACGTACTGCTATTGCACATGATGAGCAATGCAATCATGGAAGAAGAGAAAGTAGCGGGTGTGGGCTCAGAGGCAGGGTTTCCCCTAACGTTGCTTGGCAGTAAGCGCCGTTACCATGGGTAACCGCCACAAACTGTGAGAAATCGTATAAAATTTATCAAAAATTTAAATTATTTTTTAAATTTATTTGAATTTAGTAGAGATACCGCAATATTAGCGTTACCGTACTCCAACGGTAAACACGGTTACCGCGGTAAGGTGAACCCTACTTGGAGGTGCTCGAGTAAGAGACCACATGCCAAGAGAGCCAAGGAGTGGCAGGCGGCTGCAACGGCCATCTTTGATGCTTCACCGTGGTTTAGGCGAGATTGTAAGTGGAATAGTAGTGACAAGGGGCAAAACAGGTATTTCGTACCAACAATCCATGTTGGCATGCCAATGTATCACGCCACATAGACCAAAGTGGCATAAAATTAAGAAACTTTCTCTATCCAATGACAAATATGTAGGGACAATCGTAAAAGTGGCAAATAGTTAAATATCCCCCTATCTTATTTTCACGTCATCTAGAGCGATTTAATAGGCTAACCATACAATAGTTAGCTATAGATATGTTCTACATCATTAATATTTGGCACATCTCTTTCTCTCAAAAAGATTGTTGGAGTCCATGTTACACTGGCTACCGTCTGTAGCTTGCTTCTCTTCTCTCTCATCTCCTCTCTTCTTTGACTCATCACAAATCTGATATTGCAATTACTATATCCTGCTTATGTCACCTTATTATACTTGCTCTTAGGTATCGTTTAAAAAAGCTTAAAGCGAGTACACTAAGGTGATATAAGTTGTCTATAAGAGTTGTCACGTTAGATTTATGCTTAGATGGAGAAAAGAGAAAAAGAGATAGAATAAAAGCAGGCTACAGATTTCTAGTCAGCTGTAGCACGAACTCCATCAAGCTGTGTGAGGGAGAGAGGTAGGCCAAGTATTAATGGTGTAGTATATATCTATAGCTTACTATTGTATGGATGGGCTATTAGATTGACTATAGATAAAGTGTTATTTTTTATAAGCTAGCAGCTGCCTGTATTATTAAACTTGCTCTTGTGGCTTAATTATTTTTAAAAAATCAAATAAATTTATTTTCTAAACTTGTAATAGTTATCACTCAATTAATCATGCATTAATCATTTATCTCGTTTTAGTGTCGAATAAGCTTAAGCTATAAGGGTGTGTTCTTAAGTGCTTATTGGGTGGCTTAAATAAGTCGCACGTAAAACGAGAAACGTTATTAGCGCATGATTAATTAAGGATTTACTATTAAAAAGTTGAAAAATGGATCTATTTGCTTTTTTAGAGCTACTTTCATATAGAAAATTTTTGCAAAAAACGCACCGTTTATCGTTTTGGGAAGCGTGCGCGCGAAAAACGAGGCAATAAGCCAACTCACTTAAGCAGTTGCGAACAGGGCCTAAGTTGATTTAGGCAGCGTTCGGCAAGGCTGATAGATGAAGCCTATGGCTGGCACGCAAAACGAGGAGATAGATCATTAGCGCATAATTAATTAAATATTTACTATTATACACTTGAAAAATAAATTTATTTGATTTTTAAAAAAAATATAAACAATTTTTTAGAAAACACACCATTTAACAATTTAGAAGCATGTTCATAAAAAACAGAAAAAAGCCTAAACCAACGAGCACATTCAAAGGGTACCCGGTACATCCCCTACCAATACTTGAGGAAGGTAAGGAAAATCACTCTTGGCATTCGAACCGACTTTGGGAGGGCGAAGACGTGCTCACCTCGCTGATGACCACCACCGGCTCTGGATGCGGCGAGAATACGGGCCGTCATATACTCTATGCGCCTTATCGCGAGCGGACGTATGCTCCTGGTATCGCCGATCGTGGGACTCCTGAACCGCCGCGACTGCCCACATGGGTTGGGCTGAAGCTAGTCTAGTCGGGAATTTTTTTGATTTTTATATTTATTTATTAAAAGATTTGCAAAAATAGATTTTTGTTTGAAAAAATTGCAAAAATAGACTCCCGCCGCCCTCTAGTTGGGCGATTTTTAAAAATCGCCCAACCAGAGGGCGATTTTATGACGTGGCTGACGGCCGTTGGCCCCCCCGCCGACGGCCGTCAGCCATTTTGCAGACGGCCCCCCGGCGTCCCAAAAACCGCCCACTCAGAGGGCGGCAAGGGGGCCGCCTGCAAAATGCGCATAAAAACCGCCCTCTCAGAGGGCGGCAAGGGGGCCGCCTGCAAAATGCGCATAAAAACCGCCCCCTCAGAGGGCGGCAAGGGGGCCGCCTGCAAAATGCGCCCAAAAACCGCCCTCTGAAGGGCGGTTTTTGGCTCCCGAGGGCCGCCTGCAAAGTCGCCCATTTTCAGGCGGTTTTTTGCAGGCGGCCCCCTTGCCGCCCACTGGGAGGGCGGTTTTTCCCCCTCCGGGTATAAAACCCCCTCCCAGACTCAAAAAATGTCATAAAATTCACTCAAATTAGGAAAAAAAAACAGGAGAGAGCAGAGAGGGCGAAAGCAGCGAAGCTCTGCCCGTTTGCTGATTTGCCTACAGGTAAAATCCATTGTTCCTTTGCAATTTCTATTTGTATGTAAGAATTGATGTAGTAATGTACTAGTTACGTATATAGTACTATATAGATCTGTAGTTTTTAGTTAATCTGTTAGATGACTTACTTTTTGTACAGATGGTACTTATAAAATCTAGAATACACGGTTTTAGATGTAAGGAGGATGTTGGTACCTAGTTTTAACTGTATTTTCATCAACAGATATGTCAAATAAGGTGATATTTCAGTTATTTCACGGGCAAGGAATGTGAGATATGGTCCAGACGGTGTAGATCTGTCGGAGTTTAGTTCGACGGCTAAGGGTATTGATAGACCAGCTGAGAGAAGTTTTGAGTCAGTATACAACTGGCTGATGCGAGGGTTTCGACTGGACCCTCAGCTCAGCGGAATAACCTTGTATGTAGTAGTCAGTCGTGTAGCTGAAGGTTTTTTTTGGGAACTGATGCCGGTGGATTGCACTGCCACTTGGAGATGGTATGTGGAGAATGCATTTCAACGTGGCTGGCCACTGGGCATACTTGTGTCCATATATGAGAAAGATTGAAACTAATTTACGCTAACTCTCTATTTGTATGCAGGTATGGCGTACCCTACACCAGAGCTGCTCGACCGGGGTCTCGACCAGTCCCACCGGTCTTACCTGTCAGCCGTCGAGGGTGGCCAGCTAGGCACCTTCCGTCCACGGCCTTCACGTCAGCTCCTGCGGATAGACCCCCGGTTCCGTCTGAGGTAAGAGCTGTAGGAATATTCATTCACATCATTTGTGCATATCTATGTTTTGCCCGATATTGAATACAGTGCTACATTTGGCAGGTTGTGTGAGGCTGGACTTCTTCCGCTGTGCAGGCTAGTTGAGCCCGCACCGGACGAGAGAGACCCCGCCAAGCGATGGGAAGCTGACCGGTCACTTCTGGCAGCGCTGGTGGATCGCTGGAGACCGGAGACCCACACGTTCCACCTACCGTGTGGCGAGATGACTCCCACACTGCAGGACGTGTCCTACCTGCTGGGACTTCCCCTCGCAGGGGACGCAGTCGGTCCGGTTGACGGGGGGCACGGTTGGGCGCAGGACATATCTGCTCGGTTCGAGGCCGTGCACCGTCTACCTGGGCTTGGTATGCCGAGGTCGCTACCGCCTTACACCACGACTGGCCCGTCGCAGGCGTGGCTGCTACAGTTCACCGTAAGTGATGTGCCGCGCGATGTGCACCGGTAAGTACAATTGCGATCTTTGTTCAGTAGTACTACTCTTTAATGTACTCTAATGCACTCTCTGCAAATAGGTATAATCGTAGGGGACAGGCAGCCGGCGCTCAGTGGTATCCCCGACTGCAGCAGTACGTGGAGGATTGGTTGTTGGCAACGGAGGATGTCGTCGACGAGTTCCGTGCACACACTGAGGAGCATTACCTAGCATACCTCAGGTGGTACCAGCCCCGGACCCGCATACGCGTAACGTTCACCCCAGGTGATCCACAGCCACACGTCGCCGCTACGACGGACACGTATCCTACACACCGTGACCAGGACTACTTTCGCGCGGTAAGTCACTTTATCTTTGCACTTTGTCATACCTTTCTAGGTAGCCACGGTTCTAACACATAATCAAGTTACATTTGAAATAGCCGACGCAGCGCGACAGATTCAGGGTGATGTCAACGCGGCGTTCGGACGGTTGGACGCTGGGATCGTGCTGACTGCGGACGAGCAGAGGACGACCTTCGGGAGGATTCGTCAGGCGTTGCACACAGTGCTTCGTGCGCTCACTTGTCGTGCGGCTGATGCGATACCTCCCGTCTATATGCAGCAGCAGCAGCCACGCCAGCAGGAACAGGACGAGGAGTAGGAGTGCGCCCGCAGGGTTCTAGTCAGCCGTCTGGCCCCTCCAGAGGTAAATTCTACTAACCTTCTGTTCATATATGTTCCTTGTACGACATGCACCGTTGTACATCAATATGCTTCCCTGCAGCCTTCGCTACACCGTACTACATCCCTCTGGAGCTAGCACGTCGACGCATGGAGTGTACCACACACGACCACACGCGCAGCTGGGCCATGACAAGTCCCCCCGGTGCCACACAGGAGTCTTCAGGTTATATCAAAGTTTACTTTTCTCTTGTAAAATTTTCGATTTGCAATAATCAATAATTTGGTGTACATTGTTCCACTCTACAGCGCAGCGATGTTTGCTGGCGCTGGCTCTCCACGCAGGGCGCACGGCGGCAGCGGTTTGGGCACGGGTCCTTTCGAGGGGGACGACTTGGAGGAGAGGACGAGGGCGAGGAGATCCACGAGACACTAGCTGCCTCGCAGCTCGAAGGAGCTCCGCCACCACAGACACGGACCCACCGGTTGCCACACCCGTGCAGACGACCGCGCTGGCCGTGCTGTACACCAGACCGGTTGACGTACTCCCAGGGACAGGTTGCGAGCGCAGGGTAGGAAGTCGAAGAGACCTAGAGGTTACGGTCCGGGCCCGGTATACTTTGTGTCTGTAATAGTTTGTCTGTTGTATATAATGTTTTATTAATCTAGGTTTCTTGATGAAATAACTTTATTTCGTTTGCGCTCATCGATCAGACGACGTATTCCCTTACGATCTAACGTTTCTCTGACGAACCTGATCAAAAACATGAATTTTCGAGTGTCAATTCACGAGAAAGTACATTCCGAGCGGTGACAACCGAACACACATTAACTATCATACAAACCTACTGATATCGCAACTAGCGATGCAACTACTGTGTGAGGACGACCGGCAGGGTAGTGGCGACAGTATGCGTCTAGGGAATAGTGACGGCAGCCGGTAATCACATAAAAATTGATTTCGAAAATTAATTTTTTCTAAATTATTTTTTTTCTTTTTTTGGGCATCTGTCGGACCGTCCGGATAGGGACTGTGTTAAAGCTAAATCCGCCCTCTGGTTGGGCGCAAGCCAAAAACCGCCACCAAGAGCGGCAAGGGGCCGCCTGTAAAATGGCCGCCCCGGGCACATTTTGCAGGCGGCCCCCTTGCCGCCCTCTAAGAGGGCGGTTTTGGAAGGCCGGGGGGCCGTCTGCAAAATGGCTGACGGCCGTCGGCGGGGGGCCAACGGCCGTCAGCCACGTCATAAAATCGCCTCTGGTTGGGCGATTTTTAAAAATCGCCCAACCAGAGGGCGGGGGAGTCTATTTTTGCAATTTTTTCAAACAAAAATCTATTTTTGCAAATCTTTTAATAAATAAATATAAAAATCAAAAAAATTCTCTAGTCGGCGCATTCTACTGGTCCAACCTGCAAAAGAAAGTAAAGATAGAGGGTGTTAAGTGAAATCATAACGTCTATTATGTCAGCGTGGTTAATATCAGAGGCCTAAACTGAAAATTACTTTTTTTATAATTGATTTGTTTTTTCCATCGTTGCATATTTTTCACCCTTTGCTTTAAACCACTAATAACATAAATATAAAAATATTTTTCATAAATTTTTTTTGGTCGCTCCGTTTATTTTTTTTACGGTGTATCAGTTATAGCTCAACCAATCCTGTTAGGACATCTTAGGAGCGTTAAGATGAATCTAACTCAATGGTCCCCCCAAACCCTGAATTTCTAGGGTGGAAAACCACCTCAAATTTTTAAGTCGTTCACTAATAAACTTGAACTATCATGCTCCCTCTATTTTTAAATATATGACGTAATATATTTGGATATGATGTTTGACCATTCATATTATTGAAAAATTTAATATAAATATATAAAAAATAAAAAATATAAATCATGCTTAAAGTACCTTTAACAATAAAACAAGTAAAGACAAAAAAAACCATAACTTGCATAGTTATTTTTAAATAAAATGAATAATCAAACGTTATGTAAAAATGAACGGCGTCATATATTTAAAAACGATGATGGTAGTTATTTATTCTCTCCATTTCATATTGTAAAAGTTTTAACTTTTTTAATTTAAACTCCTTTAAGTTTGACCAAGTTTACAGAAATATATAGTGACATTTTCAACTAAAACAAATATACTATCAAAATATATTTAATAATGAATTTAATGAAACTAATTTGGTGCTGTAAATATTGCTACTTTTTCTATAATAAACTTGGCCAATTTAAAAAGTTTAATCTAGGAAAAAGTCAGCACATCTTACACTATAAAAAAGAGAGTACTTTTATATGTATGCCTGAATTTACATTCGCCTTTTAGGTTATGGAATTGATTTTTATTTTATTTTCTTATCTTTGCGACCCGGTTGGAGTGACCTTGACTTAGGGCGCATTTTAACTAGATGATTAAATAGATTATGGAAAAAATTGCTCATATGAATTAATTAAATATTACAAAGCTAGAGAAAAGCTTAGAAAAGGTTATCTAAGTAATACCGATCTAGACAGTTTTTTGAAGAAATCACTCTTCTAAAAAGCGTGGCATAGATAATCCATACCTTCATTAGGTGTACTATAGAACACGCCCTTTCTGCTTAGTCAATTTATAGGAGAGCAGAGCTCATAGTTTGTTTAGATGGTAAAACTCATAATTTACACGCAAAAGACTAATTACACAGCAAGAAAATAAATGGAGCATTGCAAAATGCAAACACACTGCTCGATGGTTTGTTGTTGTCTATCCAGAATCCTGGTCTATACACTTCCTATATGCCAAAAAGGAAAATCTGTAACAAATTCATTCTCTTAACCCTATCTGCTCCCAAACCAAAATCCTGAAACCTAACAAATATCAGCAAGCTGTGAACTGTGTGATATGTACAACTAATGACCAATCAATCAGCAGCCGATGCCCTTGATCACCACCCATCATCGTCGTCGTCGGTTGCGTGGTGTCGTAGTTGAGCAGCGCGAACTTGACGTTGAGCCCGATCTTGCCGCCGTCCTTGACGAGCTTGGCGGCGGTGACCAGCCAGTGCCCGGGGACGTCGTGGGGCCCCTTCACCACCTCCGACATGTCGACGAACTTGAGCAGCTTCCTCGACTGAAGGGCACGGGCGGGCCGTCCGGGTAGACGCCCGAGTTGAGCAGCGCCGCCGGCGCCGGCTCGTTCCTCGGCGCGGCGGGCTGCGCGTCCCGCTGCATGAACGGCGAGCTCAGCGTCGTGCTGATCGTCGTCAGGAAGCTGCCCCTCTGCGACGCCGCGGGCGCAACGGCCCACTCCGTCCGCTGGATGGTGCAGTTGGGGACGTGCGTGTAGAGCAGCCGCAGGTGGAGCACCTTCCTCGACCACGTCCCCTTGGTGACCAGCTGCGCGCCGGGACGATGAAGACCCGCCGGAGACCCTCTTGAGCCACTCCGGTTGTAGTCACCTTCGACGTGCAGACGGAGGAGTAGCTCTTCCACTGGATGGGCTCAATGTACCCTGGATCCATGTCTTCTGACTCGCGCCACTCCGACATCGACGACGACAGCGAGTCTCCGAGCATGCTGGGGCACTGGAGAGGTGCTGGACATGGATGGCCAGCCGATTGCACTTCCTTCCCTCCAGATATAACCGAAGCCCAACTACAGGCTTATGAGAACTAGATACCTGGACCAACAGAACAACATGTAAAGAAACGGAACCTCAGGTTTACTTTTTCTTCTTCTTTGCGATTACACTTCACGATTACATGAAAGGCGCACACACCATTATGCTGCCACACACCCGCGATTGTGTGTTTATGGTAAATTGGTAAACAGAATGAAGCACTACAAAAAATGATTATGCAAAGTAACAATCAGGTACCTGAGAAGTGCTAACTTGAAGTTTGGGACCAAGAAATCTGAACTGCAACGAAGGATAGGAACCTTTTCTCTTTGAGGCCCAAGGATAAGCTCATTGAACAAAGGCGCCCATTGTAGGGGCACTTGAAACTCCAAGAAGTGTTGCAAGTCTTCAGGATCAGGTTTATCTGTCAGAGCATGAACTTTGTAAGGATCTATTCAACCAAATAGCAGTTCGATCCAGAACTTCCTTCAGGTTCACAGTAACACAATTAATCCAGAAGAAGCAACTATAGGGTGACAGACTAACAGTTGAAGTTTGCAGAACAGAAAAGGGAATTTATAGGAAAACTTACAGCGAAGATATAAATTAATGGCATGGCTGAGGTAACCACTACCAGGAATGCCAGTAAGAAGAGAGGTGATAGGAACAAATTTAAACATTATAGCATCAGGAATCCTTGGAACTGTTTGCAGCCATTTGGAATGACTGGCTATAGAGACATCTCCACCCCTTTTCGAGCATGTAATTGTCAGGCCCTGTTTGGAAAAGCAGTTATCTTTCAGTATGTAGAGAGCAGGCGAGAGCCAACTGACACAGTAAACTAAGAAAAAGACTCACATCTTTGGTTGATGATTCTGAGTAGCTAGAAAGGTGTAGGTTATTAGGCTGCTGTACCATCTTGACAAAAACATCAGGCACCTACATTGAAATGAATCGGATTAGATATGTTTGCTTCCAGCATATTGCAACATGGGTTGAAAGTAGAAATATTTTATACCTTGCTCTTGCCATCCCTGGTCTTACGATGTATTGGGGAGAGGTTCTTCCCATCAGAAAACAGGAAATCACCAAGATCTTCCAGGTGTAGCTTTAGGTCAGCAGATGAAATGGTTGAAGAAGGACTTTGCTTAACACAAATGACATCCTGGCCCCCAACGGCCATTTCAACAATTATGTGTGTCCCATAAGTTTTGATAAACCTGAAATTAACAAGATCTAGCTGCTTTCATTCACATATATAGATTTATATATGGTCAAGAAAAAACTTTATGTGATTCGAAGCCAGCTAAAATGAAAGAAATCAAATTGTAGGCAAACCAATAAATAGACGTACAGCACACTTACAAAGCGAACCCAACATGAAACTACAGGTAATTGGTAAATTAAGCTTCCCCAGAAAAGAGTCGTCAAAGTGCTTTACCGTGATAATGCTGCAGGGTCCCATTTGGGTGGAACAGCCCTTCTAACTTCATCTCGAAGAACCAATGGAGAAGTTTTTAGGTGCAACTTGTACAATGAGATGAAATATCCATCGAATGCTAGATGTTTTGTCTCTTTGGCATCTGTCATCCAAGCTCCACTTAAATCAAAATGAGAGTTAAAATAGCCTGAAGGCACTTTTCCTTGGACTGAAGATTTCTGATTAAGTAACTCGGACATCTGTCAAGAAAACCAAATACAATCATATCAGTATAGAAGGATCGCATCAAAACATATCTCTAATAAACAAAAGCTGAACTTTAGATTTGGAATGCCATGTAAAAAAGCCTAACTTTATTAATGGCCTTGAAGGGCATATCCATAGTCTATCATGTGAATTGTACTTAAATACAGGCATCAAGAAAAGCTGCTTTTCATCTTCAAAAGCAAGAAGGTTCTACACAATTAAGAGGCCACATGGTCCAAAGAAATGCTGCGACTGTGCTTTAGAAAGACATTGCAATTAGGTGTCGTCTGAACTCTGAAGACACATTCAAAAGGTCGACAATATTTTGTCAAGGTACAAATATAGTACCAGTTTCCATGACAGGGACCAGCCTCTCCTGTGCCAACGGATTACACATCATTTGCTATCATTCTAAACTTGAGTGACAGATAACTGAAGTACTGTTTGTTCTTTTGTGCTAATATAAATTCCTAAATGCCCTAAAAAACACCCCCAAAGATGTGTGAACATATTATAAAGGCAGATGTTTCAATTCTTGTCTGGAAATGAAAAAACTTGTGGGATTCCAACTGGATTTTCTAGGGATGACCATAGAGATCCACCTTAAAAGAAGATCTTGAACAGTGAACACTCAGATATTCCAGAATCCACTTCGCAGAGAAAAAAGAATCACAAACTGCAGCATTCGAAATGCTTTACCGATGTACCCAATAGGATATTTCAGGAAAGAAAAATAAGTGGTTTGTTTTCCCTAGGAGAAAATTCTTGGTGATATTGAATTATCGCCAGCTGAAGTTCACCCAAGAACCACTATTTAAGAGCTTAAACGTACAACCATTCTAAGCATGTCCGCATGATGTAACACACATAAAAGGTTAGCGTCTTTGGCGATATGTCAAGATTTATTAATTGCTGCTAGATAGATAATTTTAAGCCGATATCTCTAGCTGAACTTAACTGACAAACAAGGTAAGCTGCAGGCATGATGGTGAAAACTAGTATCCTCTAACATTAATGATAGGTTTGAAAGTTGACGGATGGGGGCAAAATGTGTCTAAATTAAACAGAATTGCACGTCTTCTTGAAGTGAGATTTCACAGATCAAGCGATGAAGTAAAATTAGCAGTCAAGTAATTTGCGAACGTTTGGCGGAAGCCGCGGCTCACTACCCATAGAGTTCTTCCCAAAGAAGATATCATTGAAACAAAAATGGTGAATTGCATGTAACGAAGAACAAGGGAAACGCTTGTAATCCCAAACCCCTATCCCGATTCAACCAAGCTAAGCAACATCTGGTCGAGTTTACCACGGTAAACCAGAGTTCGTTGCCACCTCCAATCTTTCTAAGCACCTGCGACGCGGTGTTCCAACCCCGCTAGAACAGCAACAGCAAGCAAAGAACACGAGAAGAGGCACGAGTCCATCTAAGCTCTGACGATCCTGCCGACCCGGAAAAACTCCCGACCAAACCACAGCGCCGCGGCAGAAGCTGAGCAGAGCAGCGCCGGTGACCAAGATTGGAGGCCTCGCGGCGGAGGGCGTTGCAGCGAGGGAGTGGTACGTACCTGGTTGAACTCGAGGACATCGGAGCGGAAGCGGATGCGGTCGCCCTTGTCGACGCCGACGTCACGCGGCACCCCGCGCAGCGCCGCGCCGCCGCCACCCGGCAAGGGCACGTCCCTGGCCCCGGCCTCGTCGAGCTCCACCAGCCTCCGCCCCTCCTTGGCGAACTTGAGCCTGAAATCCGACGTGAGGTCGAACCCCGCGCCCAGCGCCCGCGCGGCCCCCTTCCCCCACCTCCATCCCCTCCCTCCCTTCCTCAACACTCTCAACCTCCCCACCTCCTCCACTACAACCACAGCCTCTTCCTCCTCCTCCTCCTCCTCAAACCACCACCACCTCGCACGCAACGCCGTACACCACCACCTAGCTCATGCACTTGTTGCCTCTATCTGAATTCCGATGCGTCCTCGAAGAGGAGGAAGAAGCGAAGTAGAAGGAAAGGTTTGACTATGCGAAGGCAGGGAGGAAGGAGACTGCGAGAGGAGGAGGCGGGGTTTGGTGGGAAGGCAGCAGGTGGGGCCCAGGCGGGGTGGAAACGGAGACGAGCGGATTCGGGGGGGGCCGGCAAACGGACGGGGTGGATGCGGCGAGGGTAACGGCGGACGGGTGGATCGCGGGCCGGGTGGATCGAGGGTGGGTTGACCGTCAGCGGCGGGTGGCTGCGGGTATTTCGGCGGCCGCAGCCAGCAGGGGCAGGGCACGGTGGTCGTCGGGTAGTTGGGGTTGAAAGCCTCCGGTGGGGCCATGGAGGAATTCATGGAAGCGCGTACGCTCATCAGAGTGTTTTTTCTTTTTCTTTCCTCGAGTAAATAGTATAACTTGCTACGGGGTGAGGATTTTCTTCGACTATAATGATGTGATGATTTAGGTTGGATAAAATTTTTGCTTTGATTAATCTTAGGAGAAATATAAGTAATTTCAATGCCTGCTCAAGTCTCCATTGGAACCGAGGTAAAAACTTAATCTTTTGTTTCAAGATCTTACAAAATTTATGTATTCTAAAAGAACAAAATTACCACTACGTGTGGTTACTTTTTATGGCTTTTAATAATTATCTCTTTAAAACAAGATATTAATTAATATGTGCACGATAAGTCTATCTCATAGCCTCACACAAGTGTGACCATTTCAAACCTCTTAAAATTATTATTGCATCAAACTGTATTTAATTTATAGCACGAATAACCAAAACTACGGGTGTGATCTTTCTTTTCTCAATAATTCCTCTCATTTATCTACATTTTTTATCATTCATCTTGACTTAGAGTGGTCTCCTTCTCTTTGCAAACATCATCTTCCTTGTGAATTTTGCCTACCTTTTTAATGACACCATCACCACCATATCATCACATTGGCTACCTGTGGATCCTAGTTCCATTCCATTGTTTTCTTTTTGAGGTATTTGAATGTTTTCACATCCCAAAGTTACTTTGATGTCACCAAAGAAGACGCTGGTTCATAGAAGGCGTGGGAGCCATGGCATAGGTGGACACGCTGGCATCAAAAGTGGATGACACATGGGTGCAAATGATGGTGCTTTCGAAGGCTGTGGCGGAGATGAAGCATGACCAAGCAGCGATACTCAAGACGGAGCTCGAGTTCAACAAGGCAGGTTGGCAGAGCTAGATCTCGATGTGGTAGTACCATTTAGGGATGCAGAGCTCGACGAAAGCAGCAACATTTGGAAACAGGTAGCTTGAGCTAGCTCACCGGAACCCTCCCTCTGCTTCCTTTTCTTGGGACGATAATGGCCCTCGAGAAGGAACCTAGAAGGAGAAAAGAGTAGAGGTGAAAGAGGAAGAAAAGCTGGTCCAATTTAGATCTAGGGAGTAATTTGAATAATTTTGAGAGTTAAGTAGTGTTTTAAAAATTGTTGAATGTGTTTTTAAGACAAAGGTGATAACTTAGGACTGAGATGCACTTATCCATTTTTCAAAAAAATTTTCGTTTGAAAGGAAAACTTGTGAAGTTGTTGATGATCCTTCCAACACCTAGCACGGGTACCCAAAGAAAACCACAACCCCCGCCGGCCCGCCCCCTGGCTGCGATCCGTTCGGCGCGCGATCGATCGATCTATGGCCCTGTTTGGATCCAAGGGCTAGAGCTAGTTTAAGCTATTTGAGGCTCAACTAGCCCTAAAGTATCCAAACAGGAAGGTTTAGATTGGGGCTAGTTGCATCTAGCCCATCAAAAAAACTATCCTCTCCAAGGAGTGATTATTTGGGATAGTTGAGATAGGGCCTACTGAAATGATTGTTTCCCGTCCACCCGCACCGGATCCCCGATCCCCTCATCCCTTTCCGCATCGCGACGCCTCCCTTCCTCCCGGTTCCACCGCGCCGCCGCTCCCTCCCACTCCCCATCCTTCTCGGCTCGCGCATCCCCACCGCCCTCCGTCCAGATGATGGTGGTGCCTTCGAAGTCCCGCCGCGTCGTAGCGTAGCTTGGGTCGTCAAGCGCCGGACCTTGGCACCGCGCCTGCTCCAGATCCAGGTGCGTGGCACGCAAATCATCGATTGCAGCTCCAGGTGCTCCCCTCGTCGATTGCAGGGAGCTTGTGTGTTGCGCCTTTTAGTCTGCGTCGCGTTTAGTCTTCCTCCCAGCGATTCGGTGGGTCTGGTGGATGGATGCATGGATGCTGTTGGATGCATGAATGCTAGATAAATTTAGTCTTTCCTCCCGATGATGATGGATGCATGGATGCTAGCTCAATTTAATAAATTTGGTGCGGTTCATGGGATGGATGCATGGATGCAGGATGCTGAGGCGCTTTTGACCTCCTTTATTCCTGCCGCTGTGTGCTTAATTTTGTCCCATACAAAACTGTAAGGCACTTGGCAACTTCCTGTTGTTCAAGTTATCTGATGGTGTGCTATGTAGCCCATTGTGTGGATTTAAACTGCATCTGACACTTGCACGGTTTGTGTTCTGATCTGTTCAAGTTATCTGTGCAGGAGAACTTGCAGCCATGGACGGAGATGACTTCGACAAACAGCTTTTGGGGCTCGCAGCTGTCTGCGACTGGCCCTGCACACGCTCCACTGGTCGCGGTGGTTTCGACCTCAACTCGCAAGCGCCGGCGGCGGAGGTTCCCAGGGCTTCAGCTCTACGGTGACATCCTCCAGGGAGACGACAACGAGCTCCTCCTGCCCGCGTCAGGGGCTCCGGACACCCTCCATATCGCCCACGCGTGCCGGAGCAGGAGACGCGAGGGCGACTCCAGCGGCACCCTATGCCCTGGCAACTGCACTTTGGTGGCTCTCCTCGGGCGCAACTGGTCGCGGAGGAGGAAGCGGTGCTGTCTTCCCGGCGGATCGTCGTCGGGTGGCAGGCGGCCCCCGTTCGGCAGCGCGCGAACTCGGCCGCCGCAGCACCCGGCCGGCGTACCCAGCGCACCAGCAACGAGCTCCGTGGCAGCGGCGGCCATCGTGTACGCGTTACCGAGCGCGAGGCACCGGCCCCGCGCCGTCCGTGGGCAGCATCCGGCTCCTCCGGCGCTCCATTCGACAAATGATGAGCGGCAATGGAGGACGATGTGGAGGAGTTAGCGAGCTCCGGCGGTCCCCGCGGTGAGCATGCTAGTCGAGCCCAATGGAATGATTGCAAATAATGCTTGTTTATTAGAATTATGCATAGAGCAACGTAGAGCAGGGTACAATGGTGCACAAATGAGTGGTGAAGGGTACCAGGCTGTTGTCGATGGCTTACTTGCAAGAAGGAGTTGGTGTACACCCGTGGACAGGTGAAGAACCAATTAACCATACTGAAACCACCCACTCTTTCTGGCGCTATTTGCAAATGCACACAGGGTTGGGGAGGACCAGATGGATCCATTGATGCAGATTCTGATTTCTGGCAAACACACACAGAGGTACACTGTTCCCTAGCAATTGTGTATTGCTCTCATATCTTAACTAGTTCTGATCACCTTTTATACTCTCATGTCTTAACAGAAAGACCATACCTAAAGAGGCTGTTGTCGGGTCCTCCAGGAAACGAGGACTTGCTTGATGAACTGTTCAGAGGTTACACTGTGGATGGAACCACAGCCTTTGTGCCTGGAGATGATTATGGTGACAATGAGGGGCAAGATGCAGGATAGAAGATGAAGATGAAGAGTTTCAAGCGACACCTACAAGTACAAGCAACCAGAGAAGCCAGAAGGCAAGAGGGCATTGAGCAGCACTACAAGCACTTTGACAAGTCCAGTGAAGAAGCAAGAGCCCTATGGTGAGGATTGTGAAGGACATAGCACTACTTCAAAGAGTCCGTCGTAGCCAACACTAAGCAAATACAGCAACGGGCAGATGAAAAGGCTGCATTTTCTGTCCAGAGGTGTCAGCAGCTTGCATTTGAGTGTGGCGTTGAGAAAACCGTTGACTCTGTATATGCTATGTCAAAGATGTTCGCAACACAGTACCAAAGGGAGTTCTTCTGTGGCCAGTTAACTCCTGAACTTAGGTTGGATTACTTCAAGAAATGGTGCATGGACAACAATCTGTAGTAGTTAGGATATGATCTTTTGGGTCCATATTTGTGTTAAGATGTTGAACCTTTATCTTTGTGTTGAACCTATCATCTGTGTGTGTGGTGTTGAAGTATTATCTGTGATGTAATGAACTTTTATGCTATGTGTTCAACCTATTTAAATTTATCTATGGGCTGTGACATCAAGTGTTGAAGTATTAAGTTGAATTATTAGTATGCTTACATGTGTGCTGATAGTTTGTTACATGTGTTGGTAGGAAGAAGATCATGGCCCTACGATTGAGGAAGAAGAAGATGATGGAGGTAGCTCAAGTGAGGATGAAATTATATCCATGTGCCGCAATAATTTGGCGCAGCAACAAAATTTGATTGTCCAGTTGGTTCCTATCTTGGGTATGTACTCTGATAACTACTTCCTAAAACTACCTAGGAGGGTAGCTGGAGATTCTGGTTTGGATTGGGTGCATGAGACACTAGCCCGAGATACCCAATGTTACAACATGTTTAGGGTTGAGAGACCTTTATTTTACAGGCTACATAATACTTTGGTCCAGAGGTATGGGTTGAAGTCCACTAAAAAATTGACATCTGTAGAGGCTCTTGCTATGTTTTTATGGATTGTTGGTTCACCACAGTCAGTTAGACAGGCTGATAACCGTTTTAGGAGGTCTCTGGAGACAGTAAGCAGGATATTTAACAGAGTTTTGAAATGCCTTCTTAAGTTAGCACATGAGAACATAAAACCCAAGGACCCAACATTTCCAGAGGTGCACCCAAACTTAGAAAATCCAGCATTCTGGCCACACTTCAACGATTGCATAGGAGCTATAGATGGAACACATGTGAAGGTTGTGGTGGATAAGAGTAAGAGGATTCCATACTTGAACAGGCACAATGAGACCAGTCAGAATGTGTTTGCTGTTTGTGATTTCGATATGAGATTTACCTTTGTGTTATCGGGATGGCCTGGTTCAGCACATGACATGAGAGTTTTCAAAGATGCCTTAACTACTCATCATCACAAATTTCCACATCCACCACCAGGTTTGCCAATTGAACTGTCTTGCAACAATTTTTATCTAATTACACTTGTTCATCTAAGTCTCATTATGTGCCTTTGAAAATATGTAGGGAAGTATTATGTGGTTGATGCGGGGTACCTAAACAGGCCGGGCTACCTTTCACCATACAGATGTACAAGGTACCATGTGGAGCAATGGCAAAATGGCCCGCCGCCACAAGGTATGAAAGAAATCTTCAACCATGCACATGCCAAAGTTAGGAATGTCATAGAGCGAACTTTTGGAGTGTTGAAGATGAAATTTAGGATTTGTTGAACATGCCAAGATTTCCAGAGGAGAAGCAAACTAGAATTATTGTTGCTTGTATGGCTCTTCATAATTTTATTCGAGAGAGCAGAATTACGGATAGGGAATTTGATGCTTGTGATGCGGATGAAAATTATAACCCAATGCCTAGTTCTTCGGCATCAAGATGGCCAGAAGATGAACCTCTTGTTGAAGATGTCAACATGAATGCCTTCCGTGATGAGTTAGCTAATGCTTTGTTTCATGGAGTGTAATTTTTTTTTTGTTTAGCTTGATTGAACACTTGTAAGTTCGTGTGAGACATCTCATTTGTATGGACAAATTAAAATTTATTGTGATTTGGATGTTTGATTTGTAAAGATGATTTATTTGTATCATTTGTGAGCGGGAGGAGGCCACACAAGAGGCTGTCACATCAAATCCGGCTGGAAATATGGTTAGAATGAGACAAATAATTAGAAAAGTACATTTATTATCAATCTAACCCTTGCATCCAAACACCACTTTAGTTAGAGTTAGTTTAGGGTTAATCCTAAGCTAGAAACTAGCTCTAAACTGGCCTATGTCAGCCTCGCACGTCAACCGCGCGGGTTGTGCGTCCTCTCCGCACGCACGCGCGCGGGTGAGAGCAGTAAATCGAGTCGAGAGGCACCCACCCACGCGGGAGACTTGACCGCAGCTTTGTTACCGCCGCCCCGCGCGCGCGCTGCAGCGACGAACGCACCAACCAGCCACCCGTACCGGTGAAACGGAAGAATCAAACCAGTCAACAGCAGCAAACGTACACGTACGTTAGCATGATGCCTTGCACAGTTGCACGCCCAATGATGCAAAGCTCCGCGGGGGGCCCAGCCAAGCCAACTCCCGTCGTCGTCGACGTCTGCTTCTTCCGTATCGACCCCAATCTCTCCCTTTCTTTCCTTGATCATTTTACCAGCAAACACAAGCTAATTAAACACACGACTGCTTCAAAAAACGTGCTGCAAGCTAGTCTGCAGCGTGCCTACTGCTGACTCGCACCTACTGCTGCGTTAGGCGCAGGCAGGTGCAGTTGCATCCGTCGTACGTAAACTGAGTCGATCGGCTAGCTGCCGTACGTATAGGCCGGTGTAAGATCGACGTATACATGTACATGTACACGTACCGGTGCCGGCCGGCCACTGCTGGGCGGTCGAATTTAACCGATCGGTTTCGACTGAGACGCGCCTCATAATTAAGTAGCGCCGCCGGCCGGCCGCGAGAATCCTCTTCTTTGGCCAGGTAAACACATGGTCCAGTTACTAAACGATCGAGCTCAACCTTTTCCATTCACTTAAAAAATTATTTTTATCAACACCCTCTTTACAAATGGACTTAAAAGTACCCACTTATAAAAACACACCAGTGTCCTTGCCTATGGCCCGTCTGTGAAGGTCGATTTTTATATGCGGTCGTATTAAGAGGACCGCCTTTATTTTCATAAGCACTTTTTAAAGAGGGACGCATATAAAAATAACACTATTTTTAAAGGTAGTCGTGAAAAAAGCAAAGAGGTTATAAATTACCTGCCCGACTAACTCAATCACCAACCTGCCTATCTCCTCCCTCCCTCTCCCCTCACACACTCAGATCCACTCCCTCTTATCTCTCTCTCGTTCAGATCCAAGAGGCGGCAGCCCGGTGCTCTATGTGGCGAAGGAGGAGGCGGCGGCGGTGCTCCATGCAGTGAAGGAGAAGGGTGGCGGCGGTGGCGCTCTGTAACGCCCAGAAATTCGCACCGAAATTCTGAACATTAATGTGTATAAAATCCCTGCCCAGGAAAGCCAGGTTACACAAACCAAGTTGCCATACAGAGTGTCTTACAAACAGAGTAAAATGTATATTACATAAATGCAGCGGAAAAAGGTAAAACGGAGTCTATAAACATCTGGCCAAGCAGCCGCTTCCATCCCACAGGCACCTTGACGGCGGAGCCAGCCTATTCCTCAGGATGATCTTCATCTGACGCGTTCTCCAACACTGGGGGAAAAATGGGAGCAAGGCTGAGTACTACCCACAGTACTCAACAAATCACACCCACAATTATGCATATGCACAGGGTACAAAGATGGGATAGGGTTTATTTGCGGAAAAGCAATTGCAAAAGGGAGTAGTTCGCAAACAGTAAAAAGTTGATTTAATTAACAATATTAACTTCCACTGATTAACGTTACACCACGTTAACCAGGCCCAACCATTCCCAACTGATTGACGCTAAACCACGTCAACCAGTCTCCACTGATGAATGCTACACCACATTCATCAGACACCTCCGGGTACCGTTACACCACGTTACCCGGACTCCACTGATTAACGCTACACCACGTTAACCAGTCACCACCGGACAACGTACCACGCTGACCAGTTTTTCCCGATCAACGCTACACCACGTTGACCAGGTCGCGCTGATGGAAGTTACACCACGACCACCAAGCGTAACTGATGAGAGTTACACCACACTCACCAGTCTCCACCGATTAGCGTTACATCATGCTAACCAGTCACCCTCGGTCAACTCAACCACGTCGACCGGACTCAACACCTTCCACAACACCGGTTTGATAAAACATGATTAATTATCTAGGGTGAGACTAATCACGGTGAGTCTTGGCCAATGTGCCCATAACCGCGGGCGCGGCTATTCAAATAGTTTTACTCTGATCAGAGGTGTACAACTGTACCCACAAGACACAGCCCCCACACACGTTCTCGTGTGCCAGTACATCACCACGATGTCCCGTGCGAGGCTGTGACAGGACCGTTCACGCAACCCCTCCCTAACCATCCACACCACGCTGAGGTTGCACCTGCCGACAGGGCACGTCATATTGGCTAGGCTACCCCCCTTGTGCCACGGTGAATCCGGCAGCCGATCAACCCTACCCCGGGCCGACCCAACTCCATCACGCCCACCCTCTTCTTCGGTGCCTAGGAAAGGGAGAAGAAACGCTTCAAGCCCAGCCGTTGTCCACGCTGGCTTGTGGCAAGTACGAGAAGTTGCCCAAGTGGTTCCCGCGAACCGGTCCTTAATTGCCATGGGTGTGACAAGCAAAACCATACACCCACAGCCCACCATTTAGGTCAAAATTTTAGAAATTTAACAACAGCCTATCCAAGGTTCCACTTTTTCGACATTGAGTCGAGTCATATAAAAGAAATAGTATTTAATTCCCATATGAGCTATGTTGCTAAGCATGGCTAAGCATTCCTAAGAATTGTAAACTAGTCACATTATTACCCTGGTGACAAGGATTTAGTTATCAAAACTAAGGCTGAATCCTAACATTGTATAGGCAATACCAATCCACATGAATTATTAAAATAATGCAGTTTATTTAAGTAAACAAAGCAAATTTAGCGAAAAATGGGTACAAAGTGATCAAAGTAACAGTGCGACTTGCCTTGCTCCGGCTCAAGGTATTCGGCTACGATCACGAAATACGCAGGAGAATTACCGGCGTCGGATTCAATAACAAACAATGCATAAACAATTAAAAACAGTACATGGGGCAATCAAACATGGGCTGAAAGTATTTTTAATGGATTCTTGGCATTTTTCTGGATTTAAAATTTGAATGGACTTAATCAGAGTTCGTATGAAATAGTTATGATTTATTGAAGTTTTACTGCTATTTTCAGAGTAAATATAATTAACCAGTGTTTTAATGCACATTAACCGATTTATGACGTCACCAGACTGGGAAGCCGGCGCCAACAGGCGGGCTCCACCAGCCAGTGGCGTGCGAGAGGCAGGCACACGGCGGACCAAGTCCACCGCGGCCGAGAGCGGGCGCACCACGTGGCGCCACCGCGGGCAACCACGCGGGCGAGCGAGCGGGCGGCCCCGATCTGCCACCCGGCAGATCGGACGGCCCCGGGGAGTGGCGGCCGAAGCCAGCCGTCCCGAGCGGGAGGCGGCGGCGCGCACGCGACCCGATGGTCGCCGGCGGCAACCACCCGGCGCGGCGACGACCACAGGGAGGGGCGGAAAGGAACGGGAAAACGGAGGGGGTTCTCACCGGCGGCTCGCGACGGCGCGAAGACGACAGTGGCGACGAAAAAGCGGCGGCGGCCTCGGGACGACGTCGGCGACGGAGCTCCGACGGCGGAGAACGGGCGAGAGGCGATTGCCGAGGTGTCCTGGAGGATGAGGAGGACGGAAGAGGAGTTAAGGCGAAGAATGGTGATGCAGCGCGGCGGGAATCCCTAGCCGGAAAGGAGGCGAAGGGCCGATACTCACCGTGCGCGCAGGCGGGGCGGTCCAGCGAGCCTCGGCTTCCACGGAGTGGCGACCGAGATGCGGCGCTTCGCGGCGGAGGTGCAGGTGGTGGCGGAGTAGCCTGGTGGCGTCCGGAACGGCGGCGAGCGGCGGCCGGAGGCGGCGAAAAACGGTGGAGCTCGGGTGCGCGGTGGCGACGGGGTTCTAGGGCACTGGAAAGCTCGGCGTGTTGGGGAAAAGATGGAGGAGAGGGTGGAGATGGTTTTTATACAGTCGTCCAGGAGAGATCGAGGCCGAACGGCTCCAATTGTGCACGGGAGAGTGGATGGCGGCGTGGGCATCGTGTGCGAGATTCTCGGGAGAGAGGGGACGTGGACGCCGGAGAACTCGGGGGAGTGGGACGGACTCGGTCCGCGACCGTTTGAACGAGTGGAGAGCGCGGGGGATGAGGCGGGAGGCGGCGCCGGATCGGACGGCTCCGGGGAATTTCCCCTCCGCCCGATTCGGACGGAGGAGGAAGATGATGCTGACAGGTGGTCCCGGCCTGTCAGCGGGAGGTGCGTGGGCGCGGGTGCGAGTGAGGGTGCGGGCGCGAGGGCGAGGGCACGGGCACGGGCGCGAGCACGAGCGCGGGCGCGGGCGCGGGCGCGGGCGCGAGGGCGAGGGCGCGGCAGCGGGGGCACGGGCGCGAGGGTGCGGGGGCGCGGGCGTGAGGAGGAAAAGGCCGGGGAGGAAACTGGCCTGCGGCACAGTGCTGGGCCAGCGGCCCAACGATGGAGAAAAAGAGGAAACAGAGAAAACAGAAGGGAAAAGAAAAGGAAAAAGATTTCCAGGACGATTTAAATTCCGATAAGCGTATTTGATTTATTAAAAATAGTTCCTGTGCTCTGTAAATTCCACTAAAAATCCAGTTAATGTATTTTGGCACAGAGAATACAAGAAAAATATCCCCCGCCACGATAATTTATTATCTTGCATTTTACACCATCAATTAATTCCTCTAGCCTTTTTAAATTTATTTTTTTGGGTATTTTTCACGGGTAATATTTAGTGTGGCTAAACTCAGGGTGTGACATGCTCCATGCGGCGAAGGACTGGGGCGGTGGCGGCGAAGGGAAAGGGCGGCACAGCGAAGGGGAGGGACGGCAGAGGCAGCATCGAAGGGAAGGGGTGGGGGCACGGCGGTGGAGGAGGCGGATCTAGCGCTACGGCCCCAAGTCCTCCCCGCGTAGCTGACTCCTCTCCATCCCTCTCGACTCCTCGGCTCCTAGCTGCCTCGACTCCCCTGCTCCTAGTTCCTCCTTGATGACGGACTTGGCGACGCGGGACCAGCAACCGGTGCTCCCTGCCAGCCAGCGACGTCGCCGCTACTCCCATTGTCGCTCTAGTGTAGCGGATCGGACATCGGTAAGGCGTGACGGCTTGGGCCCGATGGCAGATCTGGTGGCGGCTGGCCTCAGGAGCGGGTCCGACGGCGGTGGATGAGCGGCGGATCTAGATCTAGAGCTCGTGATTTTTTGTGAATTATTTTGTGATTTTTGATTTGGTAGGACGGGTAGCTGGATGAAATTGATCTAAAATTTCAATTTTCTTTTCCGCAAAAAAGGTGGGCATAGACGGATCTCTTTATCCTGCCACCTGTGGTAAATGATTTTTATAGGCGTGTCCCTCAGAGGTCCGTTTGTGAAAATCGTTTTTTATAGGCTGGTGTATCATCGATTTTCATAGGCCTTTGATTGCAGGCGGCCATCGACCATTTGCGAAAATCGATTTTGGCCGTCTATAATGACCTATTTTATGGCTGTGATTGGCACAACACGTATTTTGTTGCTATCTACGTAGTTGAAGCATGCATTTAGCTAGAACTCTAATCTTATTTAGATGTGTACTATGAGCCTACGACCACACCGCATGAGCATGATATAGGTGCATCTGACTTTTACTCACAAAAAAATGCCTATTGAAGATAATAATTGAATTTCACACCGCAAAATGTCTAATGTGATAAAGTGAACTACTAAATATTTTTTATTTTATGAACATTTTCTAATATAACTTTAGAAATAAACTATATATTGATTTGTAGATAAAAACTTTGTTAGTTATGCCATTCTCGTTAGCGTGATAGATCAACATTGATACATAGGTTAAAAACCATGTCGTCACGAGGATTTAACCACGCCAACCAGCATTGCTGCCATGCCATACATAGTGATGGTACAGTATGACCAAAAGGTTTGCTTTAAAAGATTAGTTATTAGATGGTTTATTTTTAAAATTTAAATTAAAAAAGGTATAGAAAAGAGAAAAGTCCATATTTGATCCCTCAATTACATCCTTAGTAGTTGAAGGACCAAATCGAACAAAGTCATAGTCGAGGAACCAAATATAAACCTTTTCAATCAGTAAACTTCACAAATAGAGTCATTAGAGGAATGCCAATTGACAAAGCCCTTGGCCCCGATGGTTTCAATGGTCTCTATTCATGAAGAAATGCTGGTTAATTATAAAGCAAGACTTTTATGCACTGTGATCAGTTTTGTAATGTTACTATACCATTAAAGAGTCTTAATACATCTCTAATCACACTTGTGGCTAAGAAGCAAAATTTTAATTATAATCATGAAAGTTTCATATGCAGGAGTCTAAATTTATATTACTTAATCTTAGCCTATATATGATCACCCCTCTGCTAATTGTGGAACTAAATATACTGACCACTCTGTGAAGCCATAAGTTTCTTCTTCTTCTTCTTCTTATCCTTGGTGCACTGTAGTCAGCTTCCATAGGATTGGCACTACGAACCCATTTCAGCGGCTGAGGATCGATCAAATCACCGTTGGGTAGAAAAGATTAGAAAGAAAATAACTGACACTGGAATTTATCCTGAAATTTTCCTTAATTATATTATTGTTGGATAGAAAAAAAATCGAGGAACTAATTATTTCGACATGAATTTATAAATAACGTTGGTCAAAAATAAATTCACATCACTAAAATCTTCTAGATAAACTTCCGATTGATTCCATTTAACTAGAAATAATTTATTTTGCAGAAATAAAGCTCATTGTAATTTGAGTCTATTGATCCTCGTTTCCAGACGGCCTTCCAAGTGGATTGGAACAACTCAGTGTTTATGGCTTGTCACACCTTGAGTTTCCCCTTAGTAGTGCCACACAAAAATATATTAAAAAAAATCCCAAAGAAAATGTTTAATAAAGGCCAAGGGAATTAATAAAAAGAGAAAACAAAAAAATAATAATCTATCATGGTTGGGAGTATTTTTCCTATATTCCTCTTGCCAAAATACACTAACAGGATTTTTATGGGAATTTTTAAAGCACTGTAAGTAATTTTAATAAATCAAAACAAATTATCAAAATTAAATTCCCTCTGGAAAATCCCTTTTCTTTTTTCCTTTCTTTCTCTTTCTCGTTTTCTTTTTCTTTTCTTCCTCCTGGGCCGTGGCCCGTTCCTATGTGGCCTGCCTGCGCGGCCCACTTGCCCATGCCCCCGCTCCCCCTCACCGCCAGCCAGGCCCCACCTGTCAGCCCCGCTCTCCCGCGCGCCTCCCTGCTCTCCTTTGCAATGTGGGTCCCGCCCATCAGCGTGCTCTCCCGCGCCCTTCTTCCTCTCGCTGACATGTGGGACCGGGGCCCTACATGTCGGACCCATCCCCAACCTCCGGCCGCATCAGCCAAAGGGGAAAAAAATCCCCACCACTGTCCGATCCGCGCCTCCTCGCGCTTTCACTCCTCGTTCAAACGGCGCCTATCCGTTCCACCACCTTCTCCACCCCTCTCGCCCATGTTTGCAGGAGAATTTCGCCCACTACCACCGCGGCCGCCACCCACGATTCCATGAAATTGCGCCACCTCGGCCATGATCTCCGCAGCCCGAGCCCATATAAACGCTCCCTGTCCTCTCTTCTCTCTTTTCCCTCAAACTCCCGAGCCACTCGTGCCCTCTAACCCGCTCAAATCCGCAATCTCGAACCGCCGTCAAGCTTTGCCAACTCCAGTCGAGCGCCGCCGCCGGTCTCATCTCTCGTCACCACCACCTTCGCCGCACACCGGAGCACCTAGGCCGCCATCCCCGCATGCTCTATCGCCGCCGGAGCCCCTTCTCCGTCGTCATTCCCTTCGGTGAGTCCCTCCACCAGCCTTTGGCCGAGATTCCCCATCAATCCGTTCGGCCATTTCTTCTCCTAACCCATCCTACGTCTTTGCCAGAGCCACTCGGACCCTGTCCATGCCTCCATCGCCCCTTCCCGCCGCCGGAGCACCGTCGCCGTCGTCTTCCCGAGCCTTGCCGCCGCCTTTCACCTTGGTTGGCCACCATTCGCCGTCTCCCCGTCGTCGTCGCTCCTCGGTGAGGCACCCCTTCGCTTCCCCTCCTCTTCCGCTGCTCATCGCCGCTCTCCCGGGGGTCAGATGGTTGCCGGTGGCGACCATCGAGCTGCTCGCCCCGCCGCAGCGCGGCCACGCCGGCGGGGGCGAGCCCCTTTCATCCCATGCCGTCCGATCTATCCTGGGTAGACCTGGACCGGCCACGTGGCGCCCCCGCGGGAGCCCGCTCCTTCGCCATGTCGGCATCACCTCGGCGCCACGTTGGCCCCTCGGTCTGCCGTGGCTACCACGTCGGCAGCCATGTGTGACGGTCGTGCTGGGCCACGGTGGACGCGGTCCACCGTGTGTTGCTGACCCCTGGCTCGCTGACCCGTGGGCCCCGCCTATCAGCACTGACCCACGGTCCACTGACGCCATTAATTCTATTAATTGCGTAATAAATATTAAGGAATTATTTTTGTATAGTAAAAACACAATGAAAATTTAAAAATTCATAACTAATTCATACGAGCTCCAATTAATTCCATTCAAATTTCATTAAATCCAGAAAAATGCCAAGAATCCATTAAAAATACTTTTAGCTCCTGATTCAGTTCCCACATGTACTGTTTTTAATTGTTTGTGCTTTGATTGCTATAGAATCCGATGCTGTCGACTCTCTCGTGTATTACGAAGTTGTTGCAGAGTTTGCAGAGCCAGAGCAAGGCAAGTTAATCATTCCCTCGATCATATGGCACCTATTTATTGCAAAATATTTGTTTTAAATCAATAAATGTGCATGTTTTCATTATTTCATGTGAGAAGTTTGACCTATATAGGTGCTCTATGATGGCCATGACTTGATCACCCCTTTATGTGTAGCTTGGGTAACAATTTGATTATACAATGATGATAGGATGCTTAGCCATGCTTAGAATCAATTAGTTCACTTTGGGAGTAGATATTCATTATTATAGTTATAGTTCGACTTTATGTCGGAAAGTGGAACTTTGGACATGGTTACTTAAACAATTATAATTTGACCTTAATGGTGGGCTGTGGGTGCCTGGTTTTGCTGGTCGCAATAGCAATTAAGGACCAGTTCGCGGGAACCCCTTGGGCAATTATTCGTGCATACCACAAGCCAGCGTGGGCAACGGCTGGGCTTGTAACGTATCTTCTCCCTCTCCTAGGCATTATTAGTGAGAATGGGTGGATGGAGTTGGGTCGGCTCGGGGTCGGGTTGATCAGCTTCTGGATCCATTGTGGCGCAAGGGGGGTAGCATGACCGACATGGTGTGCCCTGTCGGCAGGTGCAACCTCAGCGTGGTATGGATGGTTAGGAAGGGGTTGCGTGAACGGTCCTATCACAATCTCTCGCAGGGTGTCGTGGTGACACACCGACACACGGAGACGTGTGTGGGGCTGTGTCTTATGGGTATAGTTGTACACTTCTGGCCAGAGTTAATAATCTATTCGAATAGCCGCGCCCGCGGTTATAGGCATTTGGTCAAGACTCACCGTGATTAGTCTCACCTTAATAAATTGACTAAAATTTGCTGCAGAGATAGGATGGATGGTTGGGCCTGGTCAACATGGGATAGCGTTGATCGGTGGTGGATTAACATTGCTAAATTAATCAATCTTTTTACTGTTTGCGAACTACTGTTGTTTGTAACTGCTTTTACGCAAAGGAACCCTGAGCCTATCTTTGTTTCCCATGCATTGTGCATAACTACGGGTGTGACTTGTTGAGTACTGTGGGTGGTACTCAGTCTTGCTCCCTTCCCCCCTCTCAGTGGTTGAGTACCTGTCCTACGAGGATCCTTAGGAGGACTAGAATGGATCCGCCGTCAAGATGCCTGTGGATTGGAAGCCTCCATGTGGCTAGCTGTTTTATAAGCTTTCTTTATCTTTTACCGCTGTATTTATGTAAGACAATTTTATTCCATTTGTACGACGTATTCTGTATGGCAACTTGGTACTGTGTATCTTGGCTTTCCTGGATAGGGATTTAATACACAGAAATGTTCAGAATTCTGGTTATGAATTTCTATGCGTTACATGGCTAGGCCATCCCCGATGATTGAGATGAAGTGGATAGATTGGAAGTACATGACCTCCAAGAGGAATAAGGTTTTTCAGGATGTGATCAAGTTGTGCTTTGACAAAGACATTGGACACATTATGGGTTTGGAGTCTGATTGGTGTGAGGAGGTGATTGGGCAGTTCTATGCTACTGTGTTCTTTGGTGAGACTGAGACTGGAGAGCTTCAGATGAAATGGTTGACTCAGGGGAGCAGTACTTTGTCACCATTTCCCACTTTGCTGAGATTCTTGGGATTGTTTCAAATGACCTCAACCGTCCCAATATCCACAATGAGCAATCCATTCCCGTCAGTCGCACCATGTTTATGTATGCTGATGGAGCTCCTCGCGACTGCATGGGTACCACTAAAGGCCTTCTCCCCCACTACAAAGTTCTTCTCAACATGCTTCGAGTCACTCTTTGTCCTAAGGCCGGCGATGCTACTGTTCTTCCAGCTCACGTCTATCATCTCCTCTATCGCCTTAGGCCCAGTCCACGTCCCTTGAGCACTATGAAGTTCCTCTGGGTTGAGATCTACAATATCGCCACCGAGCCCAAGAGAGGTTGTGCCTATGCTCCATTTATTATGAAGATGATTGAGATAGTCACTGGATTGAACTTTGTGAGCGAACTGAAGCACCGTCTGTTTCGTCCTCATGTGCCTCCTCTACCCAATTTTTCTGCCCCTAGGACTGCTTCTGCTCCATCTCGCAGCTCAGGGTCCTCCTCCCCCATCAAGAAAGCCCTACAAGCCATCTTTAGGATTTGTTGCAAGAATACCGTGAAAATCAAGAAAATGGAGAGACGGCAAAAGGAATTGATGAAGGATACAGACAAGACTGTCTCTAGTGACTCCATAGATGCTATGTTTGAAGACCCATTTGCTAAGTATGAGGCTGCTAGCGGCTTGGCTATAGGTGCTGGACTATCTACTGTTCACCGTGGTTTTGCGGAGCCCTCTCTGCAAGATGATGAGGATTCTGAGTCCTCCTCTGAGGAGGAAGTGGATGCTGAGCTCGCTGCTGCTGCTGAGGGTGAGGATGTTGAGGAAGACATGCGTAGTGGAGAAACTGAGATTGTGGGATCTGGCAATAAGGGGAGTGATGGTTCTAGTGGCGATATGGAGATTATCCCTTTCGACGGCGAGTGGTTTCCCTTCCTCCCCTGCATTTTGTCCCTTTTTGGTGTCTTGGTGCCAAAGGGAGAGAAAAATGCAGAATAAAGGGGGTCCATATCTTCTATCTCCTTATTTTGGGCTAACTGTGTTCAGCCGACCAGAACTTCCAACCATAAGGTTGAAACTTCCGGCCACCCCCCTCTCTATGTCCATAGGATTTCTAGAATTGATTCAAACTCGTGATGGACATATAATCTTTATGTGATGCTCTTATGTAATGGCAGTTAGTACTTTTCGCATGTTATTTCATCTATCTCATGCTATGTGTGATGTGCTTGGCTATATGGTGAATTGTTATTTTATCTTTTTATGTGGATGCCATGTCATATGCATCAATTTAATACTCTATACCTTGTCACACATTGCACCCATGAATGTGAAAAGTTGGGCGAAGTTTTCCTCACTATTCTCTTCAAATTATGCATATGAGTCTGTCTCTCATACTCATATGCATACTTTAAGGGGGAGCTTCATTCATCTTTTGCCATTTAAAATCAATTTATAATCAATCCTTGTAAACTTTAACCGAGTTTTCATCAATCACCAAAAAGAAGAGATCGAAAGTGCATCTAACCCTCTATATGGGTTTTGGATGATTAATGACAAAACAATTAAGAGACTAATGATTCTATTGAGCTAGTGCAGCGACTAGTCTCAGGTCGCTTAGGATGATGCATGGAGACCCCTACAAACACGACACAATGCGGCGAGAAGTCTAGACGATTGTTTTAGATTTCTCTCATGTTTTTGAATTTGACTCTAGGCAAGCCGTACTATCAAGGGGGTTCCAAACGGTGGCTCAGTTTTACCAAGTGCTCAAAATCCAAATCTTGTCTAGAAGAGAGACACCGTTGCACAACACTTGCACTTGGGTTGGGTGTGCTTTGTCTGTGTGGGCCGGAAGTTCCTACCATCTGGGTTAGAAATTCCGACCCACTGTCTCGGCCGTGTGCTAAGTGTTGGCCGGAAGTTCTGGGCCCCTGTGGTTGGAACTTCTGGGTTGGTTGCTGTGAGTAACGGCTACATGCCGTAAGTATGTGGGTATTTAACCCCCTCCATCCCCTCAAGAGCAAGGTTGGCCATTTCACTTTCATTTTTGCATCTCTAGGGCTATCCCATGGTTCCAAGCCTCCTTCCACCTAGTCCTTGAGCTCCCATGGTAGTTTAAGGGTTGATCTAGGTGATTAGTGAGGGATTACACTTGAGAGAGAGAGAGTTAGGAGTTCCTTGAGCACTTGAGGATCGACGTCGGGCTGCTGTTTGGAGCTTGTTACTCTTGTAGGATGACCTCCTAGATGGTTAGGCGTCACCCGTGAGCATCCTCAAACTATGGATTAACCTAGGCAAGTTTGTGAGGGTGGTTCTCGTCTCCAAAAGGAAAAGAGGTAACTTTGAGTGAGAACCGAGTTGATCTTCGTGGTCGCTTGGTGAAGAAAGGGTTTAATTGAGACTTGGCTCTTAGGAGCTCCTCAACGGAGATGTAGGATCTTTATGATCTGAATTTGGGTAAAAATCACTTGTTCTCCACTCTATTTGCCCTCTTTGTGATTCTCTCTATAGTTCACCTTGCTCTTGTGATAGGTTTCTATATTGAGTTATCTACATATATTTCCTTAGTGTTTAGGGTTCCATATCTTGCTTTTGATTGTGCTGTGTATTGCTTGAGAGAGCAACACACAGCTGACTGGAAGTTCCGGGCCTTAAGGCCGGAAGTTCCGACCAGCCCTCTCGGTCTGGCCAAAAGCTCTGGTCGGAAGTTCCAACCATTTGACAAGAAGTTTCAGCCCCTTGAATTTAACCGCTGCAGTGCAAGACTTTTTAGGAACGCCAATTCACCCCCCCTCTAGGCGACATCAAGGGCTTTCAATCCCGACAACAACTTCTAATTTATCTCTAATTTCTTTCTTGTGTGGGAATAAAACCGGTGGTAGTCTATCTCCCCTAATTTCATATCGGCACCACACCAAAACGATGAACCAATGTCATACATTACGATCGAACCATTCAAAATTTATTAATGATCAAAGGTATTGGTCAACAACGACAATTATTCAAAACTGGAGGGAAGTATTGTCAATGAAGGGAGAAGGCAGCTAGTAAGAGCTCTTCGTTGTCTGGGCTTTGGCCTGACCTAACTCCCCTTTATATCTACTCGCCTTCTCCTCCCTCTCCTATATTTTAAACTTAGATGACAAAATTACTGACCAACCTATAATTGCAAGCGTATATAGAGGATACTGCAAAGTGGCATCTCTCTGGGTGTCTAATTCGGCGCAAGCGGTGGGCGTCGTCTCACTCTTGCTCCACCGAGCGTGAAGTTGGGGACGCATGCGGTAGTGATGAGGGATCCCGTGGATGGCGTCAAAGGTGAGTTCGAAGCTCAGAAAGTTGGTGGCAGGGGTGCATCGATAGGGAAGAGACAGAAGAGCTGCACTCGTTCACTCCATCAGGAGGTGGAAGAAAAGGGCGCTCGAGAGGTAGTTTTTCAACGCCAACGAAGCAATTCGCCGTCGATCAATTGTACGGCCCTAAGCCTCATGCTAGTGGGTCACGCTTCTAGGCTCTAAATGACGATGACGGAGACAGCTCAGAAGAGGAGATGGACCATGGAGGCACAGAGGTGGAAGAAAGGAAGTTGGGGGTGATGCAGCAAGAAGAAAACTTCGTGCAAAGGGCGTTTGCTGAAGGCTTCACGGCCGATGAAGTCATCACATCAGGTGAGCATCTGATTTGCATAGGCGCCTATCCGAAGGTAAATTCCTACCTAGTGAACTCATGTTTTGAAAGGCAATGGCCGGTTGGCAAGGGTTATGGTCGAAACAATGGCAAGGAGAAGACCTGCGGCAGGCAAACCTTGGTCAGGCCGTTTCCGAGTAATCGGGTTTCTCCACCGTTAACCTTGGGAGATGTGATGCAGGCGGCTTTCAGTAGTAGACAGGTCAAGGCCGAGGGAGAGCCAGCGATGGTGATTGGGGAAGACAAAGCATCCGTTGAATCCTCTGTTTTGATTGATACTCAGCCTGAGTTGCTGAGTAAGGGTACAGAGGAGTGGTGTGTTTTGCCGGCGAGGTCACTAGAGGACATGCATGCTAATGCATTAGTGAGTCCAGTGATCATCGATAAGGTAAACAAAAAGCTGGCAATTTCAAATCCTGGGTGACAGTGCTCTCAAATGATCGAGGAGAAGGCTGCGCCGGTCAGTTTGCTGTCGGGCGGCTGTGGTGGGCCCTGGGTGACAGTTTGTAACACCCTGCCCTCCAGAACCGCACAGCCCAGCCCAACCGACGGGCGGGCCCACTTACACATAGCACCCCACTTACACTTTCGTCCTCGCTTCATGTAAAAGGGTTAACCCGGAAGTACTATGGTTAGAGGGACAAGGCCTTATAAGTTGGTTCAACTCTTGTTCAACTAGCAAGATGGTACTAATTATGTGCACACCGCACTCATGGGCCACATAGGCCATATCCTAATTGGGCCAGGATATCACACACCCCCCCCTCAAAGGACCTGGCGTCCCCGCCAGTCCAACTTACCCGCATAGCCACACAGGCATACAGGCAAATGTCCAGGAACGCGCCCCCTCTTATCGCATGTCCGTACGTCCAGTGCCGGTGCCATATGCCATGCCATGTGCCTCACACCGAGCCCACATGCGCCATGCGCCATATGCCCGCACACTGACCCGTACGCGCAACCGCGAGGGTCGGCTCTGATACCATTTGTAACACCCTGCCCTCCAGAACCGCACAGCCCAGCCCAACCGACGGGCAGGCCCACTTACACATAGCACCCCACTTACACTTTCGTCCTCGCTTCATGTAAAAGGGTTAACCCGGAAGTACTATGGTTAGAGGGACAAGGCCTTATAAGTTGGTTCAACTCTTGTTGAACTAGCAAGATGGTACTAATCATGTGCACACCGCACTCATGGGCCACATAGGCCATATCCTAATTGGGCCAGGATGTCACAAGCTGGGCCGCAGGAGACTTTTTGGATCAGTAAAAGAGAAAATGCTGTTAAGATAAAATTCAGCTTTGGGCTAGGCTGGTTTCTAGTGAATGCAGGTCGATATATGCGAGCTAGTGAGAGGACAAATAAGTTGAACTATAGGGCGGTGGCTAAGGGGCATCACGTCAGCTGCCTAGGGCATACACTTCATCCAAACAAGGAGACAGGGAAGGCGAGAGGGCGGTGTGAGAAGCGAATGCGAGAAGGAAGGGAGAGGGAATCAGGGGGGATCCATGGTGTGGAGAGGGGAGAAGTTCGGCGGCGGGGGAAGTCTGACCAGGGTGTTTGGAGGAGCTTCTAAGGAGAAAGAGGAAGACTTCTATGGAGCAGGTGTTGAGGGGAGCAGGCTCGGTTTCGCACCAGGCTATGGTTTCACACAACAGAGCAGACATGGAAGAGGATGGCAGCGTCGTGGCTTCAGGGCAAGGGGTCCTTGTGGTTTTGCCCAGGGATGTGAGGGCTTTGTAGGAAGAGCAGGAAGAGAGGTGTGGGGAGAGCAACATGATGGGAGTCTGCACTTGGGCGACCGAGCTAGGATGGATGGCAGCAGAAGAGGGAGAGCGGAAAAGGAGTAGTTTTGGGAATTTGATGGTTGCGGATGGCATGGGGGCGAAGGGAGGAAGTGTAGGTGCAGGAGTCAGTGAGAATAAAGGTTTTGGGCAGATTAGAGTGGGGGAAGTAGAGTTTCTGGTGATCCAACCAAAGGAGAAAGTGGCTACAGCAGGTAATGCGCAGGAAGATGCTGAGATGGATGATATGGAGGGTGATCTTTTGTTGATTGAGGAGCATAAGGCTTACGAGGACAGTGTGAAATCTGAAGGAAAGGGGAAAGTGTGCTCTAGGTGCTTTCAAAAGGGGCATGTATTTATGGATTGTTCTACAGATATTTACTGTGATATTTGTGACAGCCCTGAGCATGTGAATCATCATTGCCCGGTGCTAAAGCAACCTAGGCCGATGGCTCATGCGGTGGGATATGTAGTGCAGGGCTTAGGGTTTTATCACATTCCACATCCCCCATTACAGAAGAGCAAGAAGGGGACCAAGGTGGCTTTGGTTTGGATTATGGGAGGTAATCTATCTAAAGAGCAAGTGGTGGAACAATTACAAAGAATTGTCACAACTAAGTGGAAGTGGGAGCCAGTGGTTCATGAGGAGAACTCGTTTGTTTTACCGTTCCCTTCTAAGATGGAGCTCCAACAAGCTATTAATTTGGGTGGGGCTGATGTGAAGGAAAAAGGGGTATCTACGGGAGTTCGGTTGTAGTTTGAGGAGTGGTATGAGAAGGAGAAATGTTTTTTGCTACCTAAGGTGTGGGTGAGGGTGTTTGGGCTGAGGAAGAAGATTAGAGCGTACCTTAATCTTTGGGCGGTAGAATCCTTGTTATGTGTCACACAAACGGTGGATATGAAAACTACAAGGCAGAGCAACTATGGAAGGATTTTTGTGGCGTTTTTGAATCCAAAGCTTATTCCTAAAAGCTTAGATGTTGTAATAGGTGACCACTACTTTGAGCTGAATTTTGAAGTTGAGAAGATGGGATTTGATGAAAATGGGAATGAGGTGAAGATGGAACTAGGTAAAGGAGATGGGGATGACAACGGAGAGGAAGAACAAGATGATGAAAGAAGGGATGGAAGGGGGTCTAAAAGAGCCAAGAATGATGATATGGCAGTGGATGGAAAGGGGAATGGGGCGTTGCAAGAGAACAAGTATGGAACTTTTAATGGAAGCCAAGAACAAATGGAGGTTTTGGAGAATAATATAAGTGTCATGGCAGAGGGGCTGTTGGATGTAGTGGTTGGTAGGACGGTTGTGGAGAGTTATGACAAGGTGAGGAATGAGATTGAGCAGCCGGAGGTTGAGGGGGGAGTGAATACTCAGCTAATTGCAGGAGAGGATCTTTGTGGGGATGGTGTGGTCGAATTGGGGGAGATACCAAAGGAGATAAAAGAGGAGTGGGTGGATCGGGCAGCAAGAATTTCGGAGGTTGTAGTAACACCAACTCATTTAAGTGCAAGGTTGGCTAGCAGTGGTGAGATGCACTCTGTGGAGAAGGCAAAAAAGAGGAAGGCGTGGAAGAATTAAGAACCTCATATAGGTAATGAGTTTAATAATTCATTTTTGTCCTTTTCTAATTCTTCCATAGTTAGAGACCTTCAGAACATAGGTGTTAACCTAGGGAGATCTAGTAGTGATATCTCATATTCTTTGGTTAGTTTGAGAGGAATAGAATTAGATAGACTTAATAATAGTTTAGCTTCCAAAGTTGTTAATAAGAATGTTGTAGAAAGTGGGTCGGGATTGGAGGAGGAAGAGGAAGGGGAAGAGGGAGAGGATGAGGATTTAGATAACTTAGTTTTGGGTCACATATGTGGTGATCTAATGGATGAAGTTATGGATGAGGATATTGATCACCTAAGTTGTGATTCAAAAAAATACCTCGGAGTATATAAATCCAAATCAGCCTAAAAGAGAGGAAATAAGCAAAGGGTTAAAATTGCTGGATCAATAAAAAAAGAGATTGAAATGAAAGGTATTTTTTGGAATAGTAGAGGTCTTTGTGACTTGGCTAAATTTAGGTTCTTATCAGATACCTCTAAGTAGCAGAAGCTAGACTTCATTAATCTTCTAGAGATAGGAAAGAAGGATTTTCAAATTCTTGTCTCAGAAATATAAGTGGGGGGAAAGAGTTTTTGTGGCACTGGATTAGACCAAAAGGGAGATGGGGGGGGGGGGGTTATTCTTTTAGGAGTCAGTAGGAGTTCTTTGATGTTGCTAGTATTGACGAGGGGGACTTTTATGTCAAATTTCATGTCTGAAACAAGGAGGGTGGTTTTCAGTGGATTCTCATTGTAGTTTATGGGGCTGTGCAAGAGGAATACAAGGAGGCTTTCCTCGTGGAGTTAGTTGGCTCTTGTAGCAAGGAATCACTGCCACTGTCGGTGGGAGGGGATTATAATATAGTAAGGAATCCTAGTGAAAAGAATAATGGTAGATACAATAATAAATGGCCTTTTTTATTTACTGCTATCATAGATAGCTTAGACTTAAGGGAGCTAGAACTCTCTGGTCGCAAATATACTGGGCCAATTCATTGCAAAATCAAACTTTTGAAAAGCTAGACAGGGTTCTTATGAGTACAAAGTGGGAATAGAAGATGCCATTGGCTATAGTCAGGGCTTTAAACAGAGACACTCGGATCATACCCCTTTACTACTTGATACGGGAGCAGGGACTCATGTTGATAAATAACCGGTGTTCAAGTTTGATCTTGGATGGTTGTTAAGGGATGGTTTTTGTGAATTAGTAGCAAAAGTGTGGAAAAGTGAGAACAAGGGATCGACCATGATGGAGAAGTGGTAGAATAAAATTTGGAGACTTCGGTAGTTCTTAAGAGGCTGGGCTAAGAATGCTAGTGGCACGTACAAGAAAGAGAAAGATAGTTTAATTTCAATGGCGGATGAATTGGATAGAAAGGCAGAGGTACAAGTGTTGTCTAGTCAGGAGCTAGATCTTAAAAACCTCTTGAGAAACAAAATTGCAAAGATATTAAGAGAAGAGGAGATTAAATGGTATCAAAGGCGAAAACTAAGCGCATTATGGAAGGGGACAGGAATACAAAATACTATCATATGGTAACAAATGGTAAGCATATGAAGACAAGAATCTTTCAACTGGACTAAGATGAGGGGGTTATTAAGAGTGATGTACATCTTAAGAAGTATATTACCAACTATTACAGAAACCTGTTTGGGCCGCCAAAGAAAATAATTTTTCCATGATGAAATCCCATAAAGAGGATATTGCTCAAGTTTCAAAGCTAGAAAATGAGGTGCTGACTAAGGCATTTAGTGAAGATGAAGTGAAACAGGTCATCCTCCAAATGGAACACAATAAGGCTCCGGGTCCTTATGGTTTCCTAGCAAAGTTTTATCAAGTGTTTTGGGAGGTAGTTAAAGATGGTCTTATGGCCTTGTTTAAGGATTTTTATGAGGGAAAGTTGCCCCTTCACAGTACTCTCTTGCCAAAACAGAAAGATGCCAGTAGAATTCAATATTACAGACCAATTTGTCTACTAAATGTTAGCTTCAAAATTTTACGAAAGTTGTGGCCAATCGGATAGCCCTAAAGGCTCAGAAGATCATTAAACCCTCACAGACGGCCTTCCTCCCTGGTAGGAATATAATGGAAGGAGTGATAATCTTACATGAGACAATACATGAGATGCATAAGAAAAGAAATAATGGGGTTATTTTGAAATTAGATTTTGAGAAAGCATATGATAAAGTAGATTGGAGTTTTCTACAATAAACACTAAGAATGAAAGGCTTTTGACCTTTGTGGTGTAAGTGGATTGATCATATTGTGAGAGGTGGGAGTGTAGCGGTCAAACTGAATGATGATATTGGGATTTTTTTTCCAAACTAAAAAGGGTTTGAGGCAAGGAGATCCTTTATCTCCAATCCTTTTTAACTTAGTGGTCGATATGTTAGCTATTCTGGTGCAAAGGGCTAAGGATCAAAGGAAATTTCAGGAGGTGATACCTCATCTAATAGACAATGGTCTCTTGGTTTTGCAATACGCAGATGACATTGTTCTCCTTATGGAACATGATCTTGAAGAAGCCAAGAACCTCAAATTGGTACTAATTGCTTTTGAGAAATTATCTGGCTTAAAGATCAATTTTAGTAAAAGTGAATTGTTTTGTTATGGCAAGGCGAAAGAAGTAGAGCGAGAATATGTCATGCTATTCGGGTGTGGAACTGGATCTTATCCCTTTAGATATTTAGGAATTCCTATGCATCATAGGAAGATTTCAAATAAAGATTGGCAAGCAGTTGAAGAGAGATTTTAGATGAAGTTAAGTAGCTGGAAAGGAAAATTTCTCTCAGTAGGGGGAAGGTTGGTTTTAATTAACTCGGTTTTTAGCAAGTTGGCTATGTTCATGTTGTCATTCTTTGAGGTGCTTTAAGGTATTCTCAAGAAGCTAGATTATTATAGGTCTAGATTCTTCTGGCAATGTGATGAGCATAAAAGAAAGTATAGATTGGCTATGTGGGGTGTTTTGTGTAAACCAAAGGAGTGTGGGGGTCTGGGAATCCAGAATTTAGAGTTACAAAACAATTGTTTGTTTAGTAAATGGTTGTACAAGCTCATTGATGAAGGAGTCTGGTAGGAGCTACTTCTGAGAAAGTACCTAGCTAAGAAAACAATTACCCAAGTTATAAAGCAACCGAGGGATTCACATTTCTGGTTTAGGCTTATGGGGGTTAAGGATACCTTCTTAAGGTATGGTTCTTGGGTGGTTCACAATGGTCATCACTTAAGATTTTGAGAGGACAACTGGATCGGCAAGGAGTCATTTGACAAGCTTTAGCCATCGTTATACAATCTAACTAAGAATAAAAATGTTAGAGTGGCTGATGTCTTGAGAAGGGTGCCGTTAGATGTTTCTTTCAGAAGGGCCTTGGTGGAGATAATCTGGTTGCCTGGTACAACCTAGTGACGAAGGTGGCTAATGTCACGCTTTCTAATCAAAGGGATGATTTTATCTGGAGGGTTCATAAGAGAGGGATCTTTATTGTTAGTTCTATGTATAAAGCTTTAACGTTCGGTGATGTAGTACCTAGGAAATCTTTCATTTGGAAACTTAGAGTTCCACTAAAAATCAAGATTTTCCTGTGGTACTTAAAGAGAGGGGTCATTTTAACCAAAGACAACTTTGTGAGAAGGAGATAGAAAGGTAGCACTAAGTGTTGCTTTTGTAGTTCGAAGGAAACAATACAACATTTTTTTCTTTGTTTGTCAAATGGCGACATTTATGTGGAATCTTGTCTTTATAACCTTTGGGTTTCAACCGCCTACTAGCATTGCTAACATGTTTGGTAATTGGCTATATGGTATACAACTTAGGCTAAAGTATTAAATCTTTCTGAGCATAGCGGCTTTGTGTGGGCGATATGGCTTTGTAGAAATGATGTAGTCTTTAATGGCTCCAAAACTAAATCCTTTTTGTAGGTTCTTTTCAAAGGAACACACTAGGCACGATAGTGGTCTCTGTTGATTAAGGAGGAGGATAGTGAAAAGGTGAAGCAAGGGTGAAAGTTGTTGGAACCTAGAGTCTCGAAGAAGGCTAGGAGATTAGGCGTGTCTTGGATGTTTTGGGTTGTTATGTTATCCTGGTTATCTTGGGAATCTTGAAGTCTAAGGGTTCGCTTATGTCGTTTTAGGTTGTTGAATGTATTGTCCTTTATATAAGGAGTTGAGTCTAAATACTCTTATATTTTGTTGGCTGTGTACATCTGTTGTGGATATAGAGGCCGGATTTAATCCATTTTCTAAAAAAAACAAATTTTGATCCGGCTGGTCTCTTCTTGGCAAATAGATTAAATTCACCAATATGGGTTAGCATCTTCAAGGCAAGTAAGACTAGCCAACCTGTAATACCCTTAACGGAAATCTATCATCGGCGGATGCAACAAAGTTTATAAGCTACAGCAAATCTTATTATATCAAGTTTTTGCTATAAAAATTTTGTTTCCAATTCATCAAAAAACTTTCAATTTCTATCATGCGTCCGCTCGACGAGTCCGGGTGGTCGCCCGGGGTCGCTAGACGGTGGATCTGCCCTAGTACCTGTTGTGTCGTAACCAGTCTTATGGAGCTGCGTGGTCACAATTTAGACTTTGCGTGTTCATTAAAGCTTACGAATTATAGATTGTCAATTTAGGCTTTACGTGTTTTTTAAAGCTTACAGATTATAGATTGTCATAGCGCCTCTTAATAAACAGTACAGATTTTAGAAAAAAAACTTTCTTCATCAATATTTCTTAGAAACCTTTTAAAATCAATTTATCAACATTGTAATATTTAATCCATTTATTTGTGTTCTCAAATAATTATAAATATGAACCACCATAAAATCACATTGAGTCTGCTACCGTATAGACCCAACCAGAGCCAAACTTTCTTCATCAGTATTTCACCTCAATTTTTTTGTCCGTCGTCCGAGTCATCCGCACGAGAGGAGAGAACACAGGCACGTGCATCCGCGCGGGAGTAGGAGAGAAACGCGTCCGCGCTGGAGTCGCCCGTCCCCGCGCGACGCCTATGGGCTGATCACATGCAAGGCGAGGACGCGCGGGTGCAGGCGCGGGATGGGCGGGTGCAGAAGACGTTAGGGGAACGAGAATCCGGTCACCTTTCCCATTTGTGCTCGCCTCCTCCTCTCTTCTCTGTCACCCTCCGACTCGCCTCCCGAAGCACGGCCAGCCCCGAGCACGGCGAGACTTGAGCTTGGCCGGCCCCGGCGGAGCCCCGCCACCTCCGCCCTTCTTGAGGGGCCGAACCGCCAGATCCGGCGGCCACGAGCCTGTGCTTCACCGGATCTGGACACTGGCGATGAGCGGCCAACCTTGATGGAATGCTCGGTGACGAGGGAGCTCGAGGGACTGCTGCCTTCTTCAGCGGCTGCAAAGGACGGCGGCGTGGTGCCGAGCTCGCCACCACTGGCATGGAGCCCCTTTCCGTTGGTGAAGCTCTGTCTTCTCCAGATCTGGTGGCCACCAAATCAATCCGGTGGCCAACTAACAGATCCGACGGCCAACCAACGGGCCCAACGGCTAGGACAACAGAGAGCTGCAGGCGAGCATCGCGGCGAGATGTGGGCGGAGCTGCGAATCGCCGGCGGAGACCTGCAAGTCAACGCTTCCTTTTTTTTCTTTCTTCTCTTTTCTTTTTCCTCGCCGATTCATGATTACATAAAGGTATTCGATATAGTGTGCTACCCTTTTTTCACTGGTGTATGACATGCTGCCTTTTTTCATTGATAACTTTTTCAGTGATTTACCGGTTATGTTGTTATTAGCGTAATTAATGAATTGCTTTAAAAAAATAAATGGAGAGAAAATTAACAGTGAAAATATTCATATAGAAAAATGTTCATCCATAAGTTTTAAGTGGTAATCTCACCCCCAAAAATAAAAAGAGGTACCCATACCTACGATTCATGCAACCAACCAAACAAAATCTATTTTAAATTGTATCTTTTATGCAATCCATCAAATAAAATCTTATGCTAGTCAAGATAAACCAATACAAACAACTAAATAGCTACATTAGTATCCACTCAACCAGACCAAACTTAGCTCGGATCGAAGAGATTTAGATCGGCCTTTCTCTTTGATTGCGTTAATTCATGGCCAAAGCCAATCGCTAAGACCTGCTATCATTCAATTTCGACCTGATTCCTCCCCGCATGATACTCAAGGTAAGAGAAAGCTCCATCTCTTCTTCCATTAAGATTTACACCAGCCAAAGGTTTTAGTATTTAATCACATAATTAATTACTTGATTTTACATTAATTATAGTAACATGTTTCCAAGATACATTTACCTACTTATTAAATTCCAGCCCAAACAAATGTTGCAGCCCAAGCCCAAGTACTAACCCCTTCCTATTCCTATTCCTATTCCAGTTCAACAACACCATAGGAGAACGAGTATTACATAAATTCAAATTCAAAGGACTCTTGATAAATGACAGTTATGAAGCCGTGTGTGTGTATGAGATCAAAGTTACATGAAAACATATATTACCTTTTAAGCATCAATGACCAAATTAGTTTTATACATAGAAAAATTAAAATAACTAGCTATAAATCTGCTGCGATGCCAATCCTGATCCAATTGGAATACATATTAGATGATACAGCTTGGCTATTGTACTTATGCTTCTCGGCGACAGGTCCTATTCTATTTTCATTATGAGATGGCGTGTGATTCTGTTTCAATGATTTCAATGTATGATTTCCTTCAGTCATTTAGTGTGAAGCGAGCTTGGTGCGATAGCTACCCACGGAAGTTAATGTCATGATCCATAACACACAAATACAGTTGTCACAATTTATTTGAAATGTATAGTTTTTCCGTTACAACACACGGGCACTTTTCTATATTATAAAAATTGAAGTTCTTTCTTTACTCACTTTTTTTCGTCCGTCACTTCATATCCTGTTCAATTCGTCAGTCTCACGGACGAGATCGTGCTCGAGTCGCTACATGTTCTGAATCGTGTTCCCTTTCTGTTCCGAATCCCACGTGCGGCAGCAGCCGTGAGGCAAGCTCACGGAGGAGATCAGCAACCTGGTGAGGTAGGGTGTGAGGGTATGGCTCCGGCATCGACGACACGGCTGTCAAGGCCGTGTGCGCCTCAAGGCCACCCTGGACCCAAGTTTCCATTGCCAAGTCTGAGGTCGATTCGCTGAGACCAAAATCGCTGCCACCGAACTATGTCCCCGATGTTGTTGCCAATTCGCCCTCATCTCGGAGGTGCTGTAGTCGATTCCCCTTTCTTCCCCCCTTCACTTGGCGGCTGCGACTCAACCAGGAGAGTTCTTCCTCCCTGCAGCTATTCGTGCTTGTCCTTTCCTACACACCCCCTCGATAGGGCTCATCCTATTTTCTTCTGCTTTGCTATTGGCGGTGCGGCTGATGTAGGCCTAGGTGAGTGTCAATCATCTTTGGTGAAGAATAACAAGAGTCTTCCTCTCTTTAGATGAAAGTTGACGTTGAGATGGCGGCTGCAGTGTGCAAGAACCAGCAAAGTCGTGGGTTCATTTCTTGCATCGACTTCTCAAGTAATCAATTCCATTCATTTGATTGCACTAGGCATTTATAAGATCACAACCAACCTGAGTGATGGAGCAGAGATGCCGTGCCGACAGTGGCAAGGGCAGCGGACGGGCAGAGCCGACTGCGGTGCCTATGGCATTGCGGGAGCGACGAGTTCTTTCCTGACCACACAGCACTGTCGATTGATAGAAAGGAGATGAGTGACTCGATCCAGTTCATGAATACATTGGTCCGTCATAAGGGCATATATGTCTTTGCCTCCAATTATTTGGAAGAGAATAGTTCAAAAATTATGAAAAAGAACTCACAGAAGTTGATGGAATGGTATATTTCTAAAGTGTACCACTAACTTTCTGTGCTATGCTTTTAAACATGAGATTTTTTAATATCGCTGAACCAATTTTGTCTAAAATGATCTACTCCTTTATAAAAGAATGAAATGGTGATGTTGTATGCTTAATCTGTCACCTAGCCACCACCATATGACAAGTTAGGACAACAAATCAGCCATCCCTCCTCTCCCAACAATCTTACTTCACAACATGTTACCTACACTCCGCCATTCATCTCCTCGTACAAAGCATACTAGCATAATGGAAGCCACTGACACTCAAGGGGATAAGGAATAGAATGTCACACGACAACCACGGGGGCACGATGGATGCAAAGTGTAAGTCATATAGTAGCAAAGGAGGAGTAGACCCTTCGCCAACGGAGAAACGGTTGAATCCAACGTTGCCTTGACCATGGCGGTGGAGGGAGCCAACAAAAAAAACAGAAGGCAACTACTAGAGTGAGTAAGGTCGCCACCATCAAATAGAAGCTTCCCATATATAATAAGTTGCCATATAAAAGGAAATTTACAAAATAGTGTTCAATCCAACAATTTCATGTCGTCCCTTTCTAACTACCCCATGCCGTCATGCCCCATTCATTCTCGTCACCTAAACCGAGCGGCAACGACCACCACTGATACGCACATCAAATAAAATGATGAATATATATAATTTACATATTTTGTTGTATCGCACGGATACTCCTATCTAATATTCGAAGGGCGTGCAGCCCATGATCGAATCAGGGTAGGCCAGAGGATCGTTGCTTAATTCAATTCGTCTAACTGACAACCGTCCTCAATTAATTAATGCATATATAATATACGCACAAAACTAAACAAGGCAGCGCAAAGTACACGAAACCGGCCACTTAATACAAAATTAAGCTCAATCTGAAACTCGTTCATTTCTAGAAAAGGTCCATTACGTAACGGACTCAGACTTAAATCTCTGTTAAAGGATATTTATTGAGGTATATGTTTGTTATAGAGTGAGTTACAGGTTAGACTATATTTTATTACTAAAGTTTTATTGTGAATAATTTTTTATTCAATTTTTTACTTTAGAACATTAAATTTACCATGTTACACTTTAGATCACCCTAACTATCTTCTTTAGTCATATCTATAGATCTCCTTAGGTAAAGATATGGGCTGTGTATAGATGGGAGAGTTTATTAGTGCGACAGAGATAATATGCTCGAGGTCATTGATGTCATAAAGAAGTAGTTTGAGGTGATTAAAATTACAATAAAGACCAAATTATCTAGTCCAAAGTAAAAAGATTATGTAATTTCTGATTTAAAGTAAAACTTTGACATAAAAGTTGGCATAAACTGTAATACTCTTTATGTATCTCAGAACCTTTGATATTGATGCGAGTAGATATATACTCCTACATCAAGTTCATTATTGTTCGGTTTGATATATAATCTTACTTTGATTATTGCTGGAATATTCAAAATACTCCTTTCAAGGAGAATCCGATATGTTTTTTTTCTCAAGAGGAAAAGAATCCGATTTATTAATGAGAACACTTCAAAAGTTAGGTGATCTGGAAATTAATGTACTAGTAGCTAGCTAGGCTGCCTTTTCTATAAACACGTTTATAATCCGGCCCTAATCATGCAATCTGTCGGAAAAGTAGTTAACAATATATTGCAATTCTGAATTTAACCATTTGTTTGACTTTCTGAAAATAATATTCCCTCTCGTTACATGTGGGAGGTTCTGAAAACAACTGCTGTGTACGTGCAATTTAAATAACACCCCAGCTTGTAATATTCTCAAGTTTACTTTGTTTACTAATTCCCTCAAGTTGCTGGTTTTCAAATATTATTTTTAGATACTTCCCATCAGTTTGTATGCAGTTGGTCAGAGTTTTGTTCTTCAAGACACGGATACGCGTGGTATGTGCAAGCTCAGGATTTGTAGAATTTCACCGATCTTTGGGGCGAAGCCAGGAAATACTGTTGCCGATGTTAGTACTAGCTCATACTTGTGATACTATAATTTTATGGATAACACAATAAAAAATAAACGACGATATATTACTTAAATTATAAGGTTTTACAATAGTGATTATCTTTTATAATTTCAATTTCTCTCTCTGTAACTGCGGTCCTCCATCTTATAAAAGATAATAATAATATTATCATTTAGAATTGTCGTCAGAAATCCTTGTTCCACAAAGGATATGATACAATCATTTATAAATTCATTGTCAATTCAATTACATAGTACTGTCTTCATAATTTTCATTACCGAAAAGCACCACTCTATCGATGTTGTAGCAGTAGGAAGAACTAGTATTAGTTTCAGCAGCCGATAGACCAAATAAAAAGAATGATGTTTTTTTTATCCACCATCATCTTACCCAGCTCAAAAATACTATTCAACTTGACAAATCTTTCATCGGCTCTTACATTATTAATGTAAATATGAAGCTTACGATCAAGATTAGATAATTGCCAATGGACTGAGACGCTGGGTGGTGGGTGCCTGCTGTTTGGCTGTCGATGCCAACATGTTTTTTTATCAATGTCAAAACAGGTCATAAATATATGGTATAAGAGTTTATGGCCAAGTCTTTCATTGTTGGCTGTAGCACCGCCCCTTTAAAGTTCGATAACTTTTCATTGTAGCAATATATTAGATTTACCAATAGCTTCAATTCTTAATTTTGTAAAGATAATAGAAGTGTTGACTCATAGCCTCTGCACCAACCTAATTATACCGCCAGATGTAAGGATTAACCTGGATTTTCTGTGTGTGCTGCCAAGATATCCGCTGTGTCATCGATGGTCGGTACAATACATGGTGCTGGTGGGGTGGGTGGGGTCAGCAATGTGGGCTAATGGTAAGGCACCCACATCAGGATTAAATAACAGATAAGAATGCAGTTTGCCGTCAAGGTCAAGGTCAATGCATCAGAACCCATCCTCCTGCAAACGTGTAGTATCTTACTGTTATAGTTAGGGTTGAAAACAATTCGGATAGTTTCCGCTATCCGGATGTATTTTTGGATATGGATTCTTATGGTCAGATAATTTTTGGATATTTTCGGATACGGATATGAATTCGGATTTTTTTCGAATACGAAAATGGATACAGTAATGCTAATATCTGGCGGAAACGGAAAACAGTTGGAAACTATCTGGAATTTTTGCCGAATATCCGGATAGCAAGGCGACGGCGAGCGAGCCCGGCAGAGGAGGAAGCACGGCGGCGGCGGGTCGCTCCTCAGCGTGATGGCGGCACCGGGCGGGGCGCTAACGAGGCCGTGGTGGTGGAGGGGCCCTCCCCCACCGGCGCGCCACGGCCACGGGACCAGCGCGACGGCCGCACCGAGCGGCGCGCAGACGGCGGCATGTAGACGAGGCCGTGGTGGTGGAGGGGCCCTCCCCCGCCGGCGTGCTGTGGCCACGGGACCAGTGCGATGGCCGCATCGGGCGACGTGCAGACGAGGCCGTGGTGGGGGAGGGGCCCTCCCGGGCGGCGCGCAGACGAGGCCGTGGGTGCTCTGGATGGCGGCACCTCTCATGGTGGCCTTGCCTGGCCACGGCTGCGGGATTCTCCACGGAGAGGAAGACGAAGACGAGGTTGTAGTGAGACAGACGCCATGCATGACCACTTGGGAGTTGGGACAATTAGCGGTCATAACTTTAGTTGTGATAATATATATCATAACCTGCAATTGATTAATCATTCCAAGCCACTGCTATATATATATGTCCTAGATCTCTCTAGCTCTTCAGTACATCTCAGGGAGAAAGCAAGCACAATCATTCATAGATTGCTTATAGCTAATTAGGTCTAGAGAATTCCGTTGCTGTAGCCATGGCGAAACTGCAGGGACGAGGAGGAGGAGGAAGCGGGGCGGCGATGCTGCTGCTGCGGGTGGCGGCGGCGATGGTGGTGGTCGGCAGCGAGGGTGAAGTGAAGCCATGAAGGAGATAAGCAGTGCCATATTTTTTCCATTTCTTTTTTTATTTTTTTCTCAGCTCTATATGTGTGCTCAGTGCTATGTTGATTGGGATTATACAGTCTATTTTAGATATTAGGTGAATGCCAAATGATTTAATTTCTCAACATTGATTTGTTTTCTATTATGTGGTAAATATGTGGGGGTGGCGGTCGGACCGCCTCCCCCCACCCGATCGCGTTCGGTCGAAATTTGTTCTATATGTTGTTTAGCTAAAAATTTAGAAATATTTATATATTATTTTACAAAAAAATAATAAGTTATCTCTCTTCGTTGGTTTGTAAAGTTTAGTTTAAGGGGTTTTTTATATTCGAATAAATATTTGTTACCGTATTCGTTCCGATTCGTATTCGCTCCGTATCTGTATATGATAATATTCGATTCCGTTTTTATATCCAAGGTTTCCAAATCTGAATCTGATTCCAAAAAAAATATGAAAACAAATATGGTATAGCTAGTTTCCGACCATTTCTAATCCGTTTTCACCCCTAGTTATAGTTAGACCATAACCCCTTTGACCGGATTAAGACCAAAGCATCGAACGAAAAGCCCGGTGAATGAACCAAAAGCCTAGTAAACAGATAAAAAGCCTGACACACCAGGCGAAGCCTTGGCACATCGGGCAAAAAGCCCAGCGAATGAGTGAAGAGCCTAGTGCATCTGGTGAAGCCCTGGCACGTTGAGTAAAGAGCACGGCGAACAGATGACGCCCTGACGCACTAGGCAAAGCGCCCGGTGAGCGGACTAAGACCTGGCATGCCGAGCAGAGAGTCCGACAAATGGACAAAGTAAGAAGTACCAGACGAAGGGACTGGTAAACGGGTGAACCCTAGTAGGGTGTCGAACGGCCTGCCAACACTATCTAAACCCAAGGGGTACGAGACCCATTAAAGGGACGACCCATCAAAGGGCTTAGCATAGCCCATGTTGGTCTATATTTAGAAAAAGACATATGTACCTTCGTAACTTTCCCTATCAGAGAGCCAGAACGTAATACCACTTATAAGTGAAACTCTAGAACTTGTAAGTGAAACCCTAGGTCTATAAATAGGCCCCAGAGCACTATAATAGTAGATTTTTTAAGATCCAATATAGAGATTTACTTTCTTTGTCTACACTTAGAGATTACCGTTGTTTTCTTCAACCTCACTTACAAAGGATGACATAAAGAAGAATGAGTATTGGAGCCATGAAATTTTTAGACACTGGACAAATTATAAAAGTTACTCCTTCCTAAAAATAAAGTAATTGTAGCAAATCTCAAACAGATTAGCTCTGAAGGCAAATGATCTGAATGCCCCGATTTAATCATGTCTATTCTCATTGAAATCAGAGATAGCTTTCCAGTTATCCAGGTGCAATAAATGTGCATGCAATTGTTAAATGGAAACAAGAGCCAATTACTGATAAGCATTAGCGTCAAGATTACATGCATTTAGGGCTGAAAACGGTCGGAAATGATCGGAAAAACCCCTAAATCATTTCCATTTCCATATTTTGTACTCGGAATTGGAATCGAAAACGGTAATGTCGGAAATGAAAACGGCTTCGGAAAATTCGGAAGCATCGGAAATAGAGTTGCTCGGTCGGAAATTCATCGATATCGGTCGGACATCCATGAATTCGGATCGGAAATAACTTTACCTCACATGTAATATCTAGAGTAACTCACATAATCACTAAACATAATAATAGCGATATCACATAATAATCACCCATCATAAAAAGCAATCTCAATAATTATCCAACATAATAGCATACAAGATGACAATGTAACTATGTCCAAAACCAATATACCACCACAAATAACCACCTTTGTGCCTCACTGCGGAGAACGCCAGGCAGGCAGGCCGAGCGCACGGGAGGCCAGCAGCAGAGGCCGGCGCCTGGTGGGGCGGCGGACGGGAGAGGAGCAGACGGGAGCGGAAGCCGGGGCCTGGTGGGGCGGCGGATGGGAGAGGAGCAGACGGGAGCGGAGGCCGGCGGCACCGGGCGGCGCCGGAGGCCGGCGGGGCGGCAGACGGGAGCGGAGGCCAGCGGGGTGGGACCGGGCGGCAGCGGAGGCCGGCGGGGGCAGACGGGAGTGGAGGCCGGCGGGGTGGGGCACCGGGCAGCGGCGGAGGCCCGCTGGGCGGCGGACGGGAGCGGAGGCCGGCGGGGGCGGCAGACGGGAGTGGAGGCCGGCGGGGGAGGACGGGAGCGGCGGCTGGCGGGATGGCGGACGGGAGCAGCGGCCGGACGGGAGGGCGGCAGATGGGAGAGGCGGCCGGCGGCGTAGGAGGCTGTGACCGTGTCACCGTGTGTGTCTCGCGGTGAGAAGCTGAGCCTGAGATCGAGCGGATAAGGTGAGGGTACTTCAGTACCTAGGTTAATTTCCGAATAAATTTCCGAATCAGTGTTATCGGTAAATTTCCGAATAAATATGGTAAACTTCGGAAACGGTCGGTAAACTACTGAAATCATTTCCGATACCGTTTCCGAAACCCAAATACCGTTTTCCGGATCATTTCCGACCAGTACCGAAAAAAACGGAAAACGATCGGTAAAATCCGGAAAACGGCGTCGGTCGGTTCGGAAATTTTACCGACCGTTTTCAGCCCTACATGCATTGGCGCCATATTCATCTGCCACCAAAATTAGCCGGTGGCAAAATATACATGCATATTACAGTTAGAATTGGTTGGCGCCTTTTTTATACACAGATTCACAATTAGCAGGCGGCAAAAAATTCAAAAAACAACAACACTTCGTCTCCAGTATCCTCAATGACCTATAGAAAATTGGCGGTGAGCCATATTTTCACATTCACTCCATCAGCCTGTATGCACATCATAAATCTCAAAAGTCACTAATGGCCATAGATCTCAATTAGCCATACGATGAGGGAGGTGGAGCCTTGCCTAACCTAAATGAAGCCTTAGCCGATCAGGAAGAAGATCAAAGGAATCTTGTCCAGGATCAAAATGCTGCTCAACAAGAATAGATGCATGAATGTTAGTTTGGTTACCAGGATCAATATTTTTTCATAAATTCATTACCATTTTTATTTTGCGAATGACAAGCTATTTTTGATTTTTTTCATGAACTACTTTCTTTTCGACGGAGGGAGTACTATAATATTATCAAAATGCTATTACGTGTTAGCCAGATGGCTTGGGCTATCGGCCAGGGTTACCAGGCGGTGGCTCGACCAAGAAGAATATCTCATGGATTATCATAGATGCCTTTCTTACGGACATAAAGAAGATTACTAAGCAATCTCATTAAACAAGAGAAAATTCCATAGGTGGGTTCCATTTATCACACACTTTAGATTTTGGATTATAGTCCAAAGTATAAAACCCCTAATTTATCTCTCCATAGAGATGTCCTACATAATTGCTCTTACCTCTAGTGATTATATATACCTATAACCTTCAACATCAAGTAAGATTCCTAATTTTACTAGGGTTCCCTCATACCTCTGTTTCAACTATTTCTCCAGCATATCTTAAATTTGGATCCTCTCCAAATTTGACTAGGACTCCTAGCTCCATTAAGATTCTCTTGCACATTTATTCGAATGATTTCTCTAATCTTCTCAAATTTTGACTCCCTTCTAATTTGACTCCTTCAATATATGCGCACCTCCCTGCTATCGATATCTAGCCTAAGTGTCCCACTTAACATCCTTGACAGCCTGGACCTCAATTTCCTAAGTTTACATTTGATCCCATCACCATCCACGTTTCTTCGACCTCAAACAATGCCTACACATGAACACCAACAGCACCTTATTGCGAGTATAGTTTCTTTTCTAACTTGATTCAAATTAGCACAATAGCAGTCTTTGTAACGTATATAAACCACTATAAAACCATAATCTCTCAAACACCAAACCACAGCTATGAACATTTTAGCCGATTGTTCCATCACCAACTTATCTATCCCATCTAGGGGTTATGTCAAAGTTACTTGGATTTATAGTTCAATTTTCAGTTAAATGCTACATAATAACTTTTATATATGGGTTTTGTATAATTGATTCTAATTCTCCCTTTCTTTTCACTTTTCTTTTTCCTGTGTTAAAAATAAATTCGATGTGGATAGCTTCATTTCTGTGAGCATAGCTTTCAGATGTACTGCTACCTACACTAGGTATGCTCTGCTGTACTGTCAAGAGATAATTGGCCACATTATTTAAAAAGCCATCATCTGTCTGCACAATCTGGGCTAACTGAACACACCTCTACTCCGTAGTAGTACTATGTAACGTACGCACCATTAAGGACACAAAAATCATCAGCAGAATGCATGCAGCCAAGGTCAAGGTCAAGGTCAATGTCAATGCATCAGAAGAACCAACTCTCCCTGCAAACGTGTAGCTTACACACGGTGACATCAAGAAGATCAATAGGCTGCGTTTGAAACTGGACGTTGGGCTAACATTTTTGGTGGCACATAAAATAAAATAAACGATTAGTATATGATTAATTTAGTATTAATTATTTTAAATTTTAAAAATAGATTAATATGATTTTTAAAAGCTTTTATATAAAATTATTTTATAAAATATGTATCGTTCGGCGGTTTAAAAAATATACTTATAGAAAAAAGTAGCCCAGCGGAACGGGTGGTTCAGACGCACACTAAATTTGCTGATCGGACAGACTGGTGTGTGTATCACATCGATCATGGACGCCTCTCTCTCGGCGCCATCCATGGCGGACTTTGTCGTCTGAACACTGAAGAAAATCAGAGATGCTATGCTACCGGTCAGTTCAGGTCACGGCAGAGGGAGGCAGACCCCACGCAGTCACAAACCTGTCCTGAAGCGACCAAGTCTTTAAGATTTTTTCGCCTTGATCAGGATCTTTTCTTTTTTTAACTCTCTTTAGCTGAAAATGATCGAGAGGCTGAACTGTACTGGAGTGGACTTGCACCCCGTTCGTTCCGGGTATAACGCTGCTTTATTTTCTCGTTTTCTATAATTATGTTTTCTAAATTATTAAGCAGTGTGTTTTTTAAAAAATTTTCTATATAAAAATATTTTAAAAAATTAAATAGATTTATTTTTCAAGTTTCTAATAGTTAATACTTAATTAATTACGTATTAATAATATTTTTTATTTTATGTATGACTTATTAAGCTAGGATAATAAACTAATTCAAACACCGCCTTTCCTACTCCTACTGCTCTGCACTCACGTATGCAAGTCAGAGCTAAACAAACACTGACATCGCTGGAAACGTAGCACATCAGGAACCACCGGACTTGCTGCTGCTGATGATGATCCAGCGTTTCTGGCACGCGTGATCGATCATTCAGATGCGATGACTACCGAGATATTCCGGACGAAACTGAGAGCCTGAAACTGAAACGGATCCACCGCATCTTTGACACAGGTGTCGATTTACTTATGTGCACTCGCTAGTTTAACTTAAAACTTTCATATAATAAGAAAGAAGGGACAATTGACCGTTTCGACGGTGTTATTTTCACGTGTCACCGAGTTTGTTTACCAAATTGATGAAAAATGTGGCCGGCTCGCGATGCAAGGACGGACTCGACACATGTTTGGATGGGCGCTTTTCCCGCGAGACGAGGCTCGACGGGTGCGAGGATCACCGGCGCAGCAAGCAATAACGACAGCAACGTGTGATGAATTCGCTGACTAAGGTGCCGTTTTATTCGGTTTAAATAGTTGGTTATAAGGCACACGTAAAAAAAATATTATTAGCATGTATTTAATTAAATATTAATTATTATAAACTTAAAAAATATATTAATTTTTTAAGATACTTTTATATAAAAAGTTTTAAACTAACCGTTATATGTTTTAGAAAACATGTTAATAAAAAATAAGAAAGAAGATAGAAGCTTCAAGTCAAATGAAACACCCAATGCTAGTTGCCGTGTGGACTTACGTACGGCTTCTTGTTTCTCTTCTTTTCTTGCTCGTCTTGGTTAGAGTATACAGGGACTATTATTACTAGTATGACCCAGCTTTAAGCTTTTTTCCATTTGTTAATGACTGGACTCTGAGCGCAAAAGATCGAGCAGCGACCGTAAGAATGGAATTTAAGGCTATGTGTGTAGTGTGTACAGAATAATTACTTTTGGTTATACCTGGTGAGAGCGTTCAGTAGCACAGAAAACATTGCTTCCGGTTTTTTAAACCAACAGTAGCAGGTTTTTTTTAACCGACAGTAGCCATCTGGCAATGATACCGTTGGTTTTTGAACTGGAACTGTTGAGACTATCACCGTCTATTCATATAAGAGCAGGTACAATAGACTGACTTAACTGGATCTAAAAATATGGCACATCATCTTATTCCTACATGGAGGAGAGAGAATTGATGAGAGAGAACAAAGTGAATTACTAATTTATCATTGGGCGATAACACTTCTCTCCACGCACTATCGCTCGCATGTAGCCAACCTCGACGATAAAAAACATGGTTTGTGGGACCCGCAATCCATAGCCAATCCCGTGACGCTCCCTGATCCACTCCGCACGTGCTATCCCGTGTGGTTCCCCTGATCCCTCTATCTCTCCCATCCATGCGTGGTTCCCCTCTACGCGTGCGGCACACGTGATCTCCCCCTCCACGCTCGATCTCCTCCTCCTCCCGCGTGTGATCTCCCCTCCCGTGCGCTTCCTCTTCCATTCATGCGCGTGAATAATCCCCGTCTTTCTATTTTGCCGCCTCAAAATCCGGTAGATCGACTGTCGCTGCCCCACAATCTCTCTTTCCTCTTCCACCTCGCCTAATCTCTCCTGCCCGTGCGCGACTAATTTCTACCCAAAACCCTAGTTCCCACCACCAACAGCTATGTCTCGTCGGACAAAGAGAGAAGTTGCGCCACCTCCTCATACCAGCACGAGCTCTTCTTGTCCTCCTGGTGTTCCTACGCCGTCAACAACACCGTATCCATATGGAGGTCCTTGGTTCCCCATGCCACCGCCAGCGTGGTTTGCTTCTCTACCATCACAAGCCATGCCGAGCTCATCTGGATGCCCTCTCCCTATGGCTAGCAAAACCAACGTGCAATTTGATCTTGAAGAATGATAAGTTACTTGCGAAATTATTACCTTTTTGTTCTGATTCTTTTGGTGTATGATATAAATATACATCAATCCTTGAACTTTTCCCTCTCTAGATGTGAATTGATGTCTTACAAGTTTTGCCTGAAAGGGGTTAAACAATTTATTGATCTGTTTTAAAACCTGAGAACTATTATCCATGCTAGTAGCTTTGTTACTTTCTCATTCCTTGAACTATTTGCAATTGTATACACACTGGAATAACAACACTACCCCAAGTAACAGAATTTGCGAGGTTTGGACTGTTTATTCTGAAACAAGAGTAGGTTTGTGATATTTTGGATTGTTTATTTCCAACATCTGTGCTCCTAGCATTTCCTTTTAACTTTTTGTTTGAGCATATTGATTTATCCATAACTATATTTCAGGTGGATGTTATGTTCTAGATGGTGATTTGGGTTGCATTATTTGCAGGTATACATTCCTAAATGTTGATTTTGTGAGTTGTGCACTGAATTAAATTCTTAGGAGTACACTATGTTACTTACTTTTTTGTTTATTTTTACATCTATAATATTATATTCTGCTCCATTTCTTCTCAACGGAGACAATAGTCACTGGTGGCAACAAAGCAAGCAAGATGGCAGTTGGTCAATGGAGATCAAGAACTTCTATCTTATTTTAGTTGTCCTTTTGTGTTTTTGTGTGGTGTATTTCTCTGTTTTTTCTCGGCAGGTTGATGGTAGTTCAGGCAATTGTCATATGATGCAATGGTTCTACTATCAAGGGTATATCGATGACTAGATGAAGAAATTGTTGTGACTTTTGGGTCTATAAATCGTTTCCTATTTTGCTTTATCCTCTATTACCTTGTCAGGTCTTTAGACCTGCAGATTATCCTTGATTACCTCGTCTCACAACATAAACTTGGTTGATATGGTTTGTTCACTATGTGGTGTTTGGTGACTATTTTCTATGTAACATACTAATGTTCATGTCACAACACTAATGGCTACAAGGATACAATTCACTCTTGATCAAACACATTGATATGTGCATGCATAATTAATTGTTTGGTTAATGAGATGTAGTCAACACAATAACCAACCTATTGTATTAGTTGGTTTTAGCATTAATGGTAAAATGACATGGCTAGTACTATAGCTAGTAGCTGGCTATACTATTGGCCTTGATCTAAGAACTGGCACTGATACATTAGTACCAGTTCGTTACTATGAATTAGCAGTGATATTGTGGGTGCCATGGGCCCCGGGTACCTCATGACAAGCATATGGGCCACTCGGATAGAGGATGGGCCTAGCCTTGTAATTAGAGATATAGCTAAATTCGGCAGACTTCGCCTTGTATAGAAAGGAATATACAGTCCTAGTCGGGTGCGTTATATCTCTAAGGGGAGATCTCCTAGTCGTAATCCGATGGGGACTCCTACCTTGTAACCTTGTCCCCCAGTATATAAGGGGAGGCAGGGCGCCCCATGAGGGCAGGTTGAGTTGGTTCACCAGAATCACCACCACAAATCCTCAAAGGAATAACACCACAACTGGACGTAGGGTATTACCTCACATCGAGGGCCTGAACCAGTATAAAATCTCCCTGTGTTCCTTTGCAATCCACCGAGTTTCCATCCGCCGAGTAGCCCCATATATTTATTGCCGGTGTAAAACATCGACAGTTGGCGCGCCAGGTAGGGGCTTCGGCGCGATCTACATCTACAAGCTCGATGGATCCAGCAACCGAAGTCGACGCGCAAACTCCCCCCCGGAGATACAATCGGCATTCAGAAGCCTTGACTTCGTCGCCGACCAGATCGGCGATCTCACCCGGCCGACACGGACCCGATCCAACCGGCCGAGGAACCAGCTGATTCCGCGCCAGTCGGCCCACATGACGCTGCGGCAATCTTCGACGACATGCTGCGGCGATCTCCAATACGCCGAGTCCAGGGACAACTCTTCCTTCCAGTGTTCGACTCGGACTCGATTCTGAGCCAGCCGAGATCGGGCCGAGAAGGAAGAGATCGTCAACCTCCCGTTCGACTCGGCGACGCCGTGGATATCTACAATCTACATCCGACGCGGCAAACCCGATCCCCTGGAGTTCGACTCGGATACGGCTCCGAGCCACTTGAGATCGGATCTAGGGAGGTCGGAGTTACAATCACCCCCATCAACTATTCCGACTACGACTCTCAGTCGGACTACGACTCCCAGTCGGATTCCGACTCCAAGTCGGATACCAGCTCGGCAAGCTTCACTCCGCCACGAGAAATCTTCATGGCATCCAAAGGCTCTACTCCTACTCAGGAATCACGCCAACTACGCGAACAACAAGAGGAGGAGGCCTGCCGACTGCGAAAACAACAGGGGGAAGAAGCAAGACGCCTGCACGCCCGCAACGACGGCCTACGCAGGGCTGGGCGAACCGCTCAGCAGCAAATCCTCCAAACCCGAGTCGGCGACCAGGATGTCTTCGTTACGCCACAACAGAACATCGTGGCCGCTGCAACCCTACTGGACACGGTCCAGCTTGGGCCTGATCATCAGGCCACCCCGATCGCAAGGATAAAAGCCATGCTTACCGCTGCTGCATGTCAGCAGCACCAACAGTCGGGCCGATACCCTCATACCGACCAACCGGTCGGCATCCCAATGGCAGTCTCGTCTACCTCAAAGCGACGCCGAGTGGCCGGCTCTAGTCGGCTGCACACGGAGTCACGCCAAACGTCACTCGGCAACCCAAACCACAACCGGCAACGTCGAAGTGACCGTCGGGACAACCGGGATCTCCGAGGCCAACTATGGCGTGATCTTCGGCAGGACACCAATGCTCGGCGCCGCGAACGAGAAGAAGACGGGCAACGCCAACTGGAAGACGAGAACGAGCATTTCGGCCTCCACCACGAGCGGTTTCGCCGCAGTAGTCGGGGTCGGAGTCCACATGAAGACGGAGGCATACCAGCCTTCACCCAGGAGCTACAACAGGTCGACTGGCCGCCGGGTTTCAAGCCTACAGGCATCGACAAAATACGACGGCAAGACCAATCCCGAGTCCTGGCTCACGGTCTACGCTCTGGCGATCCGAGCAGCTGGAGGAAATCACAAAGTCATGGCTAACTACCTCCCAGTCGCTTTAGCCGACTCAGCGAGGACATGGCTAACAGGACTCCAAAGCGATCAAATCGGCTCTTGGGAGAACTCCGGGAACGATTCATCACCAACTTCCAGGGAACATACGAGAGGCCATCTTCTGAGTACGACCTATATCAGTTGCATCAAAGGAAGAACGAGTCTCTTCGTGACTTCATCAAGAGGTTCTCTGAGAAGAGGAACTCAATCCCGAACATCAAGGATGAGTCGTCATCGCCGCCTTTCGAAAATGAGTCAAAGACATCTCGTTCATCGACAAATTCACGCGGAAGCCTCCCAACTCTGTCAAGGCCCTATTCGACATGGCAAACAAGTACGCCGACTCGGCCCACGCTGTTGCCGAGGCCCTCGACGACAACAAGTCACCCTGACAGAAGAAGCGGACGACACCAACGACGCGGTCCCGACTAAAGCTGGGAATCGCAAACGCAAGTCAGACGGCTCTGTTGTGGCAGTCGGTCACGACCGCCTTCGACCTTCAACAACTGAGGATTATCAGAACAACAAGTGACATGCTCGGGGGCTCACAAGCTCAAACACGAGGATGGCATCCCCACTCCAAATACCGAACAGCTAAGTCGCTTTCTGATAAACATCTCCTCACTCGGCCTTGCTAGTGCCACAGCCGCTTACACCTAATAGGTGTATAAGCTGCGCATTTACTTTTTTCCGTTTTTGCTCTTAAATGATTACAAAAGTACACTCGAGTAGCATAAATCTCGATCCGGAAACTCTGCTCCATGTAAGACGAACTCAAGTCACCCAAAACGCGTGCCTGGGAAAGAGCCATGAGCCAACTCCCGACGCTAGGGGGCTATGACTAGTCGGGCAGAGTGCTTAAACGTAAGGGGTCAACTACTCGAGAAATTAATATCAAAAGAGGAAGAACACGTATTTACATACATTGTAAATACATTTTATTCGGGTGATTATTTCCATCATCAGATGCTACTCATCCGATATCTTTATATTGCAGGCCCAGCTCCGGATACGCGTGACAGGAACTCAGGGCTGCGAGCCCATCTCCTACGCTCGGGGGGCTGGACAAGTCTGCCAAAATACACTCAGGATGCTCCATGAGGGCTACTCACCGAGTACTTGCGCCAGTCGGACGTCATCTTCCCCGACTACGCTCCATGCGAGCCAACAATCGGCCCCGGCGCCAGTCGGGGCTGTATACCACTCGGCTAAGTAGGGTACGCCCCATGAGGGTCGCCAGCCGAATCCTACGCTAATGCTAGGTTCGGTACCTTATTTGGCCACAACTCTGTCAGGTTAGGTACGCCCATGAGGGTCGCCAGCTGAATCCTATGCTAATGCAAGATTCGGGTGCCTAGCTTGGCTATAACTCTGTTGGATAGGTACGCCCCATGAGGGTCACCAGCCGAACCCTCTGCTAATGCAAGGTTCGGTACCTTGTTCGGCTTTTCCCAAGTCAGAGAAGACTTACATCGTCAAAGCGCATCCGGAGTTCTCATGCACTGCGTCACGCCTGAGGAGGGCAAGCAGATCCTGCAACATACCTACTCGGTACACGTGGCAACCAGTTTGCATCCAGAACGTAAGTCGGAAAGGCTTGCGAATAAGGATTTCTCTGGCTGATTACGGTTACCAACACCAAAAAACTCATCCTGACATGCGATGGATGATACTTCCCTAGAGCTATGCTGGATAGGTCGGCTCAGGCTGGCTTATTTGGTAGCAGCCACCAAGATATGAGTTCCTACGGTAGCATGCTCCATATGGGCCGCCCGCAGGCTGAGTTGAAATTATAGCGCTGGTGCTACCAACAGGAGCCGATGAGGTAAACAGATATGCTTCATGAGAGCCTTATTGCTAAACATATATGTTTGGGTATCTGTCTTATCCGCCAGGTCTCGAGGATACATCCTTACAAGGATCACAAGCTGGTCTTCATTGAAATTGGAGATACAGGTATCTCTCTCGAGTACACCTAACCACGTAATGGATTTATTTTTCATACAGTGGTACTCGGCCTACATGCGCGGCCACCAGTTGCCATGAGCAACATTACTCCAGCCGACATGACGCTGAAGAGTCTAACTTTCGAGTAGTGCACTACTCGGGAGAGACTATAAAATTCTCATTCCCGCTGACATGATGCGGAAGAGTCTAACTTCAGAATGGGACGCCACTCGGGAAAGACTATAAACACCTTTTCCGGCTGACATGATGCCGACGAGTCTAATTTTCGAGTAGTATACTACTCGGGAAAGACTATAAACACCCCCTTTCCAGCTGACATGACGCTGAAGAGTCCCATATACGAGTAGCATCCTACTCGGCAAGACTATAAACGCACATTCCGACTGACATGAAGTCGAAGAGTCCTATATACGAGTAGTTCCCTACTCGGCAAGACTATAATCATATTCCGGTTGACATGATACCGAAGAGTCTCATGTACCAGTAGTAATCTACTCGGGAAAGACTACAAGGTTAAAGATCTTTGACTTCATGTTTAATTGTTTTCACAATTAAGCACAAAGTCGGGGGCTACACCTAATAGGTGCGCCTATTCGGCGCACACTATTCCAACATCTACATGGAGCCCTTCATAGCCTCGCTGCCAGCTGACATGAAGCAGGACTCGGGAGAAGCAGCACTCAGACAAAGAGCACTCGGGAGCAATGCACTCGGGAAGACTTCACCGTGGAGGATGAGCACTTGGCATCAGCTGTGACTCAACTATGAAGGTCTCGGGGGCTACTGTGGGTGCCATGGGCCCCGGGTACCTCATGACAAGCATATGGGCCACTCGGATAGAGGATGGGCCTAGCCTTGTAATTAGAGATATAGCTAAATTCGGCAGACTTCGCCTTGTATAGAAAGGAATATACAGTCCTAGTCGGGTGCGTTATATCTCTAAGGGGAGATCTCCTAGTCGTAATCCGATGGGGACTCCTACCTTGTAACCTTGTCCCCCAGTATATAAGGGGAGGCAGGGCGCCCCATGAGGGCAGGTTGAGTTGGTTCACCAGAATCACCACCACAAATCCTCAAAGGAATAACACCACAACTGGACGTAGGGTATTACCTCACATCGAGGGCCTGAACCAGTATAAAATCTCCCTGTGTTCCTTTGCAATCCACCGAGTTTCCATCCGCCGAGTAGCCCCATATATTTATTGCCGGTGTAAAACATCGACAGATATATTATTGCTGCTTCATATTAAGTATCACGGATCGGTTCCAATTACCAGTTCTATAGTAATGGTCCTTACTCTCTTTGTCCCAAAATATAGCTATATTTAAATTTAATCTTTGTTTCAAATATAAGAACCTAGGACATGTATGTAAAATCATGGTCATGATTAATATTTTGTGATGAACAATTGGCTTTACAAATGATTTATTTAATAAAAATATATATAAATATTGGTGTGCGTGTGTGTGACTAATGTGAGTCAAGCTGGGAAGAACTTGTGCTCGGATATAGTTTCTTTGTTTTTGCATGTGTAGGTGAGTTTTGAGGCCTCGGGAGTATTGCCGGTGATGGATCGGGAGTCGACTTGGGAGAAGTTCATGTCCAGATAATCTGGAGATCACACGGGATACCAAAGGCTAGAGATCAATGCACGTGGAGGTAAAGATTTCATATGGCAAACAAGAGAAATTGTCTGTGTCGGCGAAATGGGACTGGGGGTCCCACAGCCTGCGGGGACGCGTGGATCCATAGCCACCTCAGTTCCCCGGGGCGTCATCTCCCCATTGCTCCCGGGCTCGTCCCCGGGGGGTCATCGCCATCTGCCCCGGGCTCGTCCCCGGGGCGCCGTAGCCAACGGCCCCGGGCTCGTCCCCGGGGCACCCTCTCCATCGGCCCCGGGCACGCGCCCGGGGCGTCGTCTGTGTCGGCTCGGCCCCGGGGCCTCGTTGGCCTCGGGCCCGCGCCTTGCCTCCGGGCGCTATTGTCTCATTGCCTGCCCGGGGCCCACATGTCGGCCCCCGGCAGGCTCTGAACCAGCTCCCCAAATATTCGCATTAACGGCGCCTCCCGCCTATCTCCCGACAGCATCTCCAGGAGACAGCCGCTGTCACGTCTCTGTGCTCCAGCCGCCCACAACCGAGCGGCAAAGCGACCAGACCAGCCACCCTCGGCGGCCGAACCGACAGCACCTTGACGCTCCAGCCGCCCACAGCAGACCATGCTCCGGCTGACCGCAGTAGCAGGGCCAGGCGGCGACTGGACGTCCCTCCGGCACGGCGCGGCAGGCGGCGGCGTGCGTGCGAACGAGTGGTAACTAGCTCTCTCTCGGCACTGTGGACTCCCCTAAATCTATAAAGAAGGATCCAAGCCACCAGGGAAAGGGCAGACTCAACTGAGGACCTCTAACTCCCAGCCCTCCGCACCGGAGCTCACTCGACTGTTTCTCTTCCTTAGCGCCGGCCAGCGGGCTGAGCTCACCTTGTAAACACCAAGCCACATTCATCCACTACATAGCATACACACAGGAGTAGGGTATTACGCTCCAGCGGCCCGAACCTGTATAAATCCTCGCGTCTCCCTCGTGTGTGCTGTTCATCGTCTTCCCCACGGGAACTCCTCGGTTCGGACGGTCCGGACCCGGTTTGGACGGTCCGGACCCTTCAGCCTCCATCCTCTGCTTCACCGCGGTTTGGACGGTCCGGGCCCGCTGTGGACGGTCCGAACCCCGCAGTCTTTTCTACGTCTTCTTCGCCTATCTTTCTGCTACACCTGAAGCCGGCTCCGCCTGAGAACTACTCCCCTGGCCGAATCTCAAAAGGGGGTCTCCCGACTTCCCGCCGTCGAGGTTTAATCCTCCGACAGCTGGCGCGCCAGGTAGGGGGAGTTTCCTTTTCAGGTGGTACGCTGGCGCCTCCGACGCCGACGCGCTCCGTGGCGGAAGGCCATCGTCCGCGGGACTCCAACAATGGCCATGGCGACCTCCGCGACTGGCTGGACCGGACGCGGGTTCAGGAGGACGCCCGGGTCACGATCGAGCGGCGCGCGAACGCTGCTGCAAGTGCTGGGGCCCCCGACCAGGATCCTGAAGAGGATGGCAAGCTTTCACGTTCCGCACTGCGGCGGAACAGAAGGAAGCGCCAGAAGGCCAAGGCGGCGGCCGAGAGCTGCGCCTTGGCGGCTACGGGCAGCCCCCGGAGCTACGATGCCGGTAGGGGCCATGGTCGCCGCAAGCGGCGAAAGGCCGCACGCGCGACGCCACCGCTGGCAACAGCCCAGAAGTGGTGCCTTCTCCACCAGACGGACTGGCACGACATTGCGGAGTGCCGCGCCGTCCAGCACTCACCCGAGCGTGCCGAGCCAGTCTTAGCTCGAGGGTGGTGCGCCTATCACAACACGGACCGGCACGACATCACGGAGTGCCGCGCCGTCCAGGGCATGGCCGAGCGTCTTAAGCCGGCCGCAGCCCGAGGTTGGTGCGCGTTCCATGACACGGACCGGCACGACATCACGAAGTGTCGTGCCGTCCAACGCTTGGCCGAGCGTCTCGAGCCGGCCGAAACCCGGAGGTGGTGCGCCGTCCACGAGACGGATTCGCACGACCTCGTGGAGTGCCGCGCCGTCCACAAGTTGGCCGAGCGCCTCCAGAAGTCCCGGCAGGAGCAGTAGCGGGCCCGAGCTCGCTCCCTCTCAAGAGACCTGAGCCCGTCCGGTCGGAGCGTGGCTCCCGGGCGCGCATAAATCGCCCCGGTCGAAGCCTTTGGCTCCCGGGTGCGTCCTTAGCCCCGGTCGGAGCCCTTGGCTCCCGGGCGCAGACTTAGCCCCGGTCGGAGCCCTTGGCTCCCGGATACACCTAGGGTACGACTGCCCGGACTTCATCGGACGCGATGGCAAGTCCGGGCGGTTTGTCCCGACTAAGTCTGAGGCCTCTGGGTCCCGGACACATATAGGGGGTGATAATCCGGACCGCGCCGCCCCGTCAAGCGCGAGTCCGGACAGGCCGCTCCCGGTCGATAAGTTCCCGGTTGAACGGCTGCCCCCGGTTGATTAGCTCCCGGTTGACCGACCGCTCCCGATAGACCGGCACCTCCCGGTTGGGGATCTTCTCCCGGCGTCGAGAGCTCGCTCCCTCCCGACGAAGCTAAGCTCGAGCACAGCCCCTGACAGGCCAAAACGGTTGCCGAGTGCTCCGCGATAGCTGCTGCGGGCAGCCCCCGAGGCGACATCGCCCACGAAGACGACGACGGCGGCGATAAGCGGCAAAGGGCCGCACCTGCGCCACCGCCGCTGGCAAATGGCCCGGGGGTGATGCGCCGTCCCCGACACGGACTGGCACGTCCTTTCGGAATGCCGCGCCATCCGAAAGCAGGCCAAGCGCGTTGAAGGCGATTCGGACGGTCCGATCCGAAGGTGGACGGTCCGATCGCCCTGGACCGGACGGTCCGACGCGAAGGCGGACGGTCCGATCGCTCTAATCCAGATGGTCCTTTTCCCTTGGCGGACGGGCCGAATCCCGCTCCCGCGCACAGATCTGGCCCTGGTCTGAGCCTGGCTCCCGAGCGCGCCTACCTAGCCCCGGTCGGAGCCCTTGGCTCCCGGGCACGTACCTCCTCCCGGTCAGAGCCCTTGGCTCCCGGGTGCGTATCTTGCCCCGGTGAGAGCCCTTGGCTCCCGGGCGCGCGTATTTAGCCTCAGTCCGGGGCCCCCTGGATCCCGGGCACATATTTGAGCCGAGGTACGGATTCCCGAATCCGTGTCCCGGGCCCGACACCAGGGTGCCGAACCAGGGCGGCCTCGCCAAGGCGAATGCAGGCCTAGGACCGCGACACCCGGAATAGGGCGCGAAGCCCGGATAGCACCGTCCCGGCGAGAATGCTTCCGGAAGGTCGTTTCACATCCCATATTCAAGCCCGGGCCCCCGGAACCTGGCTTATATCAAAACCGTATTCTAGTCCGGGGCCCCGGGTCCCGGACACATATCCTGAGCGCTGGCCGGGACCCCCGGGTCCCGAGCACATGCCGGGCTCAAGCTCGCGAGGGAAGCGAGCCCGAGCTCCATCCTTAGCACATCAAGTATCTTCACAAATCTATCCGTGTAAACATCCTGTAAGTTGGGCGAACCCGGGCCAGCGCCGGACTTCTCCGGAAACTCAGCGCAGGCCGGGGCCCCATGTATATACACCTTACATAAACAGTATTTTTTATCCTTCCTTCCCGGTCTCGTTCCTTTCGTCGTTTCCCATGAGTTGCGTTCGGGGCGGTCTCACCCCCTGGAGGTATCATCGGGCCGCGCCCGTACGGCGGCCGGGTTATGCGCAAACCCAGCCACCGTACGGGCGCGACCACGACGGCGCCTTCGGGATATGGTTGACACCATGGCTCGTAGCATGGAGTGGATAAGGGAACGGACCGGACGCTCTCACAGTTCACTATGTACAGAGTAGACCTTTCCCCCGGCGGTCCCGGGGGCGATTCATACCACATCAAGCCAGGCGCCCGGGGAGACCACGTGTCTTCCTGGTCTACCGGGCCGAAGCCGTTCTGTCGCCAGACCTCTCCTTCGGCTCTCGGGTACAGCGCTACATCGACAAGCGTCGACCACGACAAATATGCAGCTCAACAACCTCGACTTCCTCGAGGAACGAAGGTGGCGCGCTCCGTTCCGCGTCGCTCGTTGCCAGCAAGGCCTCAAGCGCTATCTTTAGCGTAAGGTTCGGGTCCGATCACTTCAGGTTGGAGGCTTGAATCTCCGCCGTGTCCTCGCACGGGTCGGAATGAAATCTTCCCCCGTGGGAAGGCCCCCCCTGGTGATCGGAACTTCCCAACCGGGCCTCGGTAAGCCTGGGAGCATCTTCACAAATATTATCTGAATCCTGTAAGTGCCTCTAAACCTCAGCACTAACCGGGGCCCCCTGGTATATACGCTTCCATATGATCAGCGTTTCTATTCAATAAACCTATCTATCCCGGTACCGTCCCCTTCGTCTCTTTCCGTGTGTTGCGCTCGTGGCTGTCTCATCCCCTGGGGCCATACCCGGGCCGCGCCCGTGCGACGGTTGGGATCGTGCATTATCATCAATCCCCTACCGACGAGCTACCGTATCCCCTCCTGCTAAACCCTGGACACTGTCCAAGCCCCGGCTTGCGGTGCCCCGCCTGGTTGGCTTGGGGCTCGGTTTTTTCCGGAGGTAGGGGGTGAAATGCTTATGCGTGATCTTTCCCTCCGCACGGTCGCGACCGCGAAGACGCCTTCGGGAGGTGATCGACGCCACTGATCGTAGCACGGAACGGACAGGGGAACGAGCCAAATACTCTCACGACTCGTCATATGCAGATTAGACCAGTTCTCGGCAGGATTAAGCAGGCTCTCCAAATCTCGACCGAGGCCAGGGGCCGCCGACCAGCGCAGCCCCTGTCGCCAAGGCCTGGTGGCCAGGTCACGGACCGTGCCCCGGACACCGTCGATTCCCCGGGGTCTCGGGCATATCCTCCCGTCGGTCCAGTCTAGATTCCCGGGGCGGGCTGCGGTGTCCGGCCAAGCCAGTTCCTCACCGACCACCAGTCCAAGGCGCCGGGTACTACGCTGACCGGCGACCCCGGGGACGGTCGAGCGGCCTGTCCTCGCGGCTCCCGAGGGCACGAAGGACCCCCGGAGCCGGAGGACGGAAGGGGTCGAGCCTCCAGACCCGACCGTTCTGCAAGGCTCGCGTTCGGACGACCGCGGCCCCTAGGTGCCGGGCACTTGGGGACCTGGGCGCTTCGGCGGTTCACGGCGAATCGGCCCGATGCTCGGCGCTCCCGAGGGAGAACAACGCTCCCGGTCCCGGGATGGTGCTCGCGAAACCATGCCGCCCTTCGCAATATCCAGATACGTTATCTTATCCAACTTTACATACTACTCAACTCGTATTCTTCCTCTATTTGCATGGACAGCCTAGGTTCCCGGGGCGGGCTGCGGTGCCCGACCTGGCCAGCCCCTCTCCGGCCGCCGCTGCGGCGACGGGGGCTTCGTTACCTGGCAACCCCGAGCCCGGGCAGGATCAAGCTCCCGAGGGGCTCCCGGCGAGTCAAAGGCTTGCGTCCAGAGGCTCGGGCCCAGGAGAGCCAGGTTCCCGGAGCGGGCGACCGTCGCGTTGGATGCCCCCGGGAATCGAGCTCCCAGGGAAGACCGCCGCCCCAGGGCCCGGACAGGGGCCATAGGCCCGACGGATGTTCGCATAGCTGCTGGATCACGCTATCGGACGACGTCCGATGCTCGGCGTTCCCGGAAACGAGGCCCCGAACACCAGCAACCTCCGGACAACACAATAAACCAAGGTACGAAAATATAAACATAATCATATACATATACAAATGTCTCTCTTTGTACAAGACAGGCAGAATCGGTGCGCGAGCACGAGCGAGGCCCGGATCGCACGGGGCACGGTCACCGCTGTGCTTCTGACCGGACCCCGAAGGCGGCGCCGGACGACATCGGAAGGGGAGCACCCGGGGGCATGGAGGGCCCCCGGGCCCCGAAGGCGACCGCAGATGGTGTCAAAAGGGAACCGGCATCTTCCTCGACCTCTTCGTCAGGCATCGGCTCTACAAGATTTTCGCCGTGGTCGGAGAACCCCGCCTCCGGGGCAGCGGACTCGACCACGGCCTCCCACGCCTCCTCGCGAACCACCGCGACCTCCTCGCGAACGGCGAATTCACACGCCCGAGACACGAGCCCGGCCTCTTAGGCCCGAACGTTTCCCTCCCGGGAGAGTGTTTCCTTCTCCCGCGCCTTCATCTCGGACCAGGCGCGGGAGGTCTCGTCGGTGGCAGACTCGGTGGCGCCCTTCGATTGGACGACTCACCCCTCTGCTGCCGCGATCTCCAGCCGCGGGTTGCCAGGAAGAACTCGACGGCGGCGCCCGAGTCCCGGGCGTATATCCCATCTAAAGCGGCAAGGACGTCAAGCTCTACCAGCTCAAGATGAACCAGGCGGACCCAGCGTCCCCTCGATTCTTCAAAGACGTGGCCCCGTTTCTGCCCGGAGCGGTTCCGGCCGAGCAACAGGGCCAGGGGCCACTGTCGGCGAAATGGGACTGGGGGTCCCACAGCCTGCGGGGACGCGTGGATCCATAGCCACGTCAGTTCCCCGGGGCGTCATCTCCCCATTGCTCCCGGGCTCGTCCCCGGGGCGTCATCGCCATCTGCCCCGGGCTCGTCCCCGGGGCGCCGTAGCCAACGGCCCCGGGCTCGTCCCCGGGGCACCCTCTCCATCGGCCCGGGCACGCGCCGGGGCGTCGTCTGTGTCGGCTCGGCCCCGGGCCTCGTTGGCCTCGGGCCGCGCCTTGCCTCCGGGCGCTATTGTCTCATTGCCTGCCCGGGGCCCACATGTCGGCCCCCGGCAGGCTCTGAACCAGCTCCCCAAATATTCGCATTAACGGCGCCTCCCGCCTGTCTCCCGACAGCATCTCCAGGAGACAGCCGCTGTCACGTCTCTGTGCTCCAGCCGCCCACAACCGAGCGGCAAAGCGACCAGACCAGCCACCCTCGGCGGCCGAACCGACAGCACCTTGACGCTCCAGCCGCCCACAGCAGACCATGCTCCGGCCGACCGCAGTAGCAGGGCCAGGCGGCGACTGGACGTCCCTCCGGCACGGCGCGGCAGGCGGCGGCGTGCGTGCGAACGAGTGGTAACTAGCTCTCTCTCGGCACTGTGGACTCCCCTAAATCTATAAAGGAGGATCCAAGCCACCAGGGAAAGGGCAGACTCAACTGAGGACCTCTAACTCCCAGCCCTCCGCACCGGAGCTCACTCGACTATTTCTCTTCCTTAGCGCCGGCCAGCGGGCTGAGCTCACCTTGTAAACACCAAGCCACATTCATCCACTACATAGCATACACACAGGAGTAGGGTATTACGCTCCGGCGGCCCGAACCTGTATAAATCCTCGCGTCTCCCTCGTGTGTGCTGTTCATCGTCTTCCCCGCGGGAACTCCTCGGTTCGGACGGTCCGGACCCGGTTTGGACGGTCCAGACCCTTCAGCCTCCATCCTCTGCTTCACCGCGGTTTGGACGGTCCGGGCCCGCTGTGGACGGTCCGAACCCCGCAGTCTTTTCTACGTCTTCTTCGCCTATCTTTCTGCTACACCTGAAGCCGGCTCCGCCTGAGAACTACTCCCCTGGCCGAATCTCAAAAGGGGGTCTCCCGACTTCCCGCCGTCGGGGTTTAATCCTCCGACAGTCTGCGTATGGAAAGAGGAGTCTATTTTGGATAGGAATCCAAGATTAAAAAGTTTGAGTTCTGGTAGGATTAGGAGTTGAGTCCTACTTGGATTAGAAGTTGAGTCCTACTTGGATTAGGAGTTCTATTCCTACTTTGTGTGGGAGGTTTTAGGTATAAATAGATGAGGGGTTGAGGCCCTAGTGCTATAGCTTTTGGAAGAGAGAAAAGTTAGGGTTTAGTTTTGAGAGAGAGAAATGCTTTGTATGCACTTTGTAGACATATCTTTATGCAATAAAGTTGATCTACTTTTAATAGTTTCGTCAAGTTATGTTCTTTGTTCGTGGGCGGTTAGATCGGTGGCATCAAGGCGGTTAGAGTGTCGGCAGCACTGCGATCGGACCGACAGCAGGGACTGGTGGTATACGGCAGTGCATCTCAACTTCATCGAGGTCAGAAGTTTTTTTATTTTCGCTAAAAGATTTGGTTGTTTGGTTTTTTCTACCATTCACCTCTCTGATAGTCTTAGTTCTTTTATTCAATCCTACAATATAAAAGGTAACTTTTATTTCTAAACTCTCCATACTACCCCTAGTATCACACCACCAAACTATGGAGCCCATACCCCACCTACTTTAATAGGGGACATTTTAGATATTTCATCTTAATTCTTAATCTCCTCAAAAACTCTAAATGTAGCTATATTTTGAGATAGGTAGAGTACTAAGAGGCATTATTAGGTCTTATGTTAGTAGGGTGTCACAAGCGAACCTACAATCGAACATGGGAGGTGTTGTATACCAAAATTTCTTTTTTTGCAAACAATATGCAATTTAATAGGTACAATATGTATACAGACCATTAGTTAGGTCAAAAAAACTATTTCCAAAAATCATCATTTCCAAAAGTATTATAATTTTTCTTATCTATTTTATAATTTTTCTATACACATGATTTTTATTTGCACTAATAACAGAAATTACCACCTCATTTTCGCTATCAGAAAGCATTATTTTGTCCATGGGATAATGCTTGAGTAACTTTGTATCCTATTGTTAAAATCCTTCATCCGTCATATTGCATCAATACTATCTCTATCTTAAAATATATAGTAATTTTTAACTATGTATCTAGACAAATATTTAGTTGTATAGCTAAAATGTATATTTTGGGACGGACCAGTGTAGTATATCAGAAAGCAAGTAACTACTCCATCTCATAACGCGATGGAGATGCCCTCGACGACTTTGTAGCCTTGATGCGTCCCTCTGTCTGTTTGAGAGAAGTCTATTTCATTGCGTTAAGTACGGATTTGAATTTGGCATTCGTGGATAGATAGATGCCAAAGGTGACGGCGTTGCTGTCATATCGATCGGCGCATGTTGACAGTAGAGACGCAGGACGAATGGATGATGACGCCGGCGAGCGAGCTACTGCGCCACATGGAGCTAGAGATGGAGGCGTCGCTAGCATGCCACAGGCGGCGAGACGCGTGCCATTTGCCCTCCGGCGCCGGTAGTCGTCCACACTGGAAAGACGGTCTGTCTTCCTCGTTGGAAGCTTGTGTTTGATAGGGACCTAATTAAACGCATAAATGTGCATCATACGGTTACATGGTTGTCAGCACACGGTTTTACCAAAAGCGTTAAGTTTTAATTTCTGCCTAGAAAAACATATATATATATATATATATATATATATATATATATATATACACACACTAGTAAATTGTCCGTGCATTGTAACAGGATATTTAAATTAGGGAAGCGCTAATTGTTGCACGCGCCTAGCGTGTGTTGCGTCTGAATTAAAGGCGCAGGCCCCATGAACATGCTGGACAATATTGGCCGAACGCAACGCCGTTTTCGATTGGATTGGGGAGCATGAGGAAGTTAGCTTTGTTTATTTTCTCATGTGCATCCTTACATTTTTGAACTCAAAATTAAAAAAAAAATCAAAATCTGAAACTTTTCTTTCAACTCCAAATTTTAAAACATTCAACTTAAATTTTAAAACTTTCAATACGATTTTTGAAAAATTCGAGTAAACTTTCTATTAATAATTTGAAACTTTCAATCCAATTTGCAAATCTAAACTTTTAACTCAAATTTAAAATTTTCATTGAAAAATTTTAAAAAATCTACTCAAAATTTGAAATTTTCAACCTAAAATTAAAAACTTTTGACTCAAACTTTGAAACATTCAATTGAATTTTCAAAACTTTCAACTGATATTTAAAACTTTTAACTCAACCTTTTTATTTATTATTTTATAAATTTAAAAATTATTAAGCACCAATGATGGTTAACGTTTATTGTATTGCTCACCCTGCGCGCAACTTAAGAAGCCAGCACGCGCATGTGCCATAACAAATCTATTTCAGTTATATAGAATTATTATTCTTATTCATTGTGTTTTTTTCTCTTTTGCCATGTACATCAGCGGAGGTGGCAGTTGTAGCCCTAGCCGCTTGGTTTGCTCGTTTTGTTATGTAAAAAAATAGTGTTGTCCTAAATGATGCTTACAAATATGTCTCTAAACTAAATTATGCAAATGGTATTTTTCTGAATAACATTTAGAGCATGATATATCTTCCTTCGTATGGCTATTTGGTCCATTGAAACGTAGGAGGTTTAAAGTCAACCTTAGTCAATGACAAAGGTTGTAACTATACTAAGGAAAGAGCCGAGACATATGGTAAATAGACACCATTAGAAATATTGATATGACAAGCTCATAAGTCAGTGTGTATGAGCGCCAAAAGTGTGAATAAAATATTTATAAAAATAGAAAGATGGGAAGAGGAGGAAAGACAAAACCATTTTTGAATTCAGGGGACAACATTTCACCTCACGTACTGTTCACGTGGGAGTTATTCATCGCTACATATATGAAGAGCTTCATGGCCATACCAATATTCTTCACGACCCATCCATCCCAGGTGCAGGCCAAAGCAGCCAGCCGGCCCACGTGGGAGCAGTTGGAAGAAGGCCCAGGTGGTCCAGGGAGAAGCGAGATGGCTCCCTCACTTGCATACGGCAGGACGAGCAGCGCGTGCGGCGTACAAAGACGACATGGTAATGGATTTGATGGACAAAAAAAATTAGCAGAAATACTATTTGTTTTTATAATAGTAGAGATTAGAATACAGGAGTTTTTATTGTTACGAATCCTTATCTCTTTAAAAGATAAAATTCTTTTTTATGGATCAATCCAAATTAGTTAGAAGTAAATTTATGGTTCTTATCTTTAGTCTTCTCTACTTATAAATAGAGGGGCAGGGGTGTCTTCATTGTATACATTGATCATTGATTAATAAAGAGAGAGCAATACCTCTATATCTGTGTCTCCTGTGTTTATTGTCTTCTTCTGTGGTGTGATTGGGAAAGGGATACGGTCTTCTATATTATCTTGATGCCTCATCTGTTACGAAAGGGAAGGGAGCGGATCTGGGCGATCCGTCGACGTAGCCGTTCTACAACACGTTATCAGCAGCTCGACCGGCTGGGCTGATATCGAATCCTCTCGTGCCAATCAATCTACAGTAACAAAATTGGTTGTTTATCAATTTGTAGATTGATTTTAGATTGGTGGATGCATGTTCTTTGGTTTTTTAGATGCATGTTTTGTAGTAGATCTGTTATTAGTAGTATATTTATTTCCTGTTTTTACTCTACAATTGTATCTGTTGATAACCAGAGAAAACCGAAGTAAAACCGTGTGCAATAAATTGTAATTGATCGGTTTTTCCCTGTTCTGGAAGCGAACCCGGTTCGACTGGGCCGAACCCAGCCGAATCGGTCGTCTTCCTCATGTTCCACCCGCATCTCTTTGTTCTCTCTCTCCGTGGATGCCATGCCGGGAGCCGCCACTGTCGCTGTGGAATCGGCCACGCTACTGGGTTGATCTACACGTATGGCTGCCGCTCGCCGTCGCTGCTGGAAGCGCCATCGGCCCTTGCCGCTGGTGCCGCTGCGAGAGACCGTCATCATCGGAGGAAGCCCCAAACCCATGTTGTCGCCGCCGCTGGTTTTTCGATGCCGAGGCAGGGCAGCTGCCGCCGTTGAACTCTCATCGACGCTACCGTTGAGCCGTGGTGGGAGGACGATGGGATGACCGGCCGCCACTAGAGGATCGAGACTCCGCTGGGACGCCGTGGCCAGAATACCTCCAAGACGCTGCTGCCACAGGACTTGATACCAAGGATGGGCAGCCGCTGCTGTCAATTTCGCACCGACGTGCCTTGGTGCCGTGGTGGGAGGTCGATGGGACGAACGGCCGCCGACCTTGGATTGGGATCCGCTGGGACACCGTGGTTGGATGCGAATCGATCGTCATCGCTGGAGCTTCAGTTGTCGACGATGAGCTTTGCCTCACCGCCGTCTTGAGGATGTGTGGGTCATGGCGAAACTCCGTGTAACGCCTAAAAATTCAACACCGAAATTTTGAACATTCATGTGTAATTAATTCCTCTCCAGGAAAGTTAGGGTACACAAAACCAAATTGCCATACAGAGTGCGTCTTACAAACAGAGTGAAATTATATTACATAAATGCAGCGGAAAAGATAGATTAAAGTCTATAAACATCTAGCCAACCAGCAGCTTCCATCCCACAAGCACCTTGACGGCGGAGCCAGCCTATTTCTCAGGACGATCCTCGTCGGACGCGTACTCCACCACTAAGAGGGGGAAAAGGGAGCAAGGCTGAGTATCACCCACAGTACTCAACAAATCACAGCAAACAGTAGTAGTTCACAAACAGTAAAAAGGTTGATTAATTGAACAATATTAATCCCCCACTGATTAACGTTACACCACGTTAACTAGGCCCAACCATCCCCTACTGATTAACGTTACACCACGTTAACCAGAATCCACCGATTAATGTTACACCACGTTAACCGGACTCCACTGATGAACGTTACACCACGTTACCCAGACTCCACCGATTAACGTTACACCACGTTAACCAGATTCCACTGATGAACGTTACACCACGTTCACTAGACTCCACTGATTAACGTCACACCACGTTAACCCGACTCCACCGATTAACGTTACACCACGTTAACCGGATTCCACTGATGAACGTTACACCACGTTCACCAGACTCCACTGATTAACGTTACACCACGTTAACGAAGCTCCACTGATTAATGTTACACTACGTTAACCGGATTCCACTGATGAACGTTACATCACGTTCACCAGACTCCATACCATCCACTTGAACCATACCAGTTCCATTAAGCCAGATTAATTAACTACAGGTGAGACTAATCACGGTGAGTCTTGACCAATGTGCCCATAACCGCGGGCGCGGCTACTCGAATAGGTTTAGCTTTGATCAGAGGTGTACAACTTTACCCACAAGACACAGCCTCACACACGTTTTCATGCGCCGTTGCATCACCACGATACCCCGTAAGAGGTTGTGACAGGACCGCTCACACAACCTCTCCCAAACCATCCACACTACGCTGAGGTTGCACCTACCAACAGGACACCCCATATTGGCCAGGCTACCCCCCTTGCGCCACGATGGATCTGGAAGCCGATCAACCCTACTCCGGGCCGACCCAACTCCATCACACCCACCCTCTTCTTCGGTGCCTAGGAGAGGGAGAAGAAACGCTACAAGTCCAGCCATTACCTACGCTGGCTTGTGGAAAGTACGAGTAATTGCCCAAGGGGTTCCCGCAAACCGGTCCTTAATTGCCATGGGCGCGACAAGCAGAACCATATACCCACAGCCCACCATTTAGGTCCAATTTTAGTAATTTAACATTAGCCTATCCAAAATTCTATTTTTTCGACATTGAGTCGAATCAAATAATGATAGTATTTAATTCCCAAGTGAGCTCCGTTGCTAAGCATGGCTAAGCATCCTAGGAATAGTAATCTAATCATATTATTACCCAGGTGATAAGGATTCACGTTTCAAGACTAAGGCACAGTCCTATCATTATATAGGTTATAACCCCTCCACATGAAATAATGAAATAATGCAGTTTATTTAAGTAAACAAAACATTTTAGTAAAAAACGGGTACAAAATGATCAAGATTACAGTGCAACTTGCCTTGCTCCGGCTCGATGTACTCTGCTACGACCTCGTAATACACGGAAGAGTCACCGGCGTCGAATTCTATAACACACAATACACAAATAATTAAAAATAGTACATGTGGGCAAGCAAACATGAGCTGAAAATATTTTTAATGAATTCTTGGCATTTTTCTGGATTTAATGAAATTTGAATGGACTTAATCAGAGCTCGTATGAATTAGTTATGAATTATTGAAGTTTTACTGTGTTTTCTAATACAAATTTAATTACTAAATGATTTATTGCGCAATTAATCGATTTAATGCGTCACTGGACCGGGAAGCTGGCGCCGACAGGCGGGCCCCACCGGTCAGCGGTGTGGAGGAGAGCGGCGCACGGTGGACCGAGTCCACCGCAGCCCGGCGTGAGGCGGCCATGCGGCGGGGAGGCACGCGCCCGCGGGGAGGCCACGCGGCCGGTCCAGATTTGCCTTGGGCAGATTGGACGGCCCAGGACGAATGGGGACTCGCCCCCGCCGGCGTAGGTGCGCCGTGGCAGGGCGAGCGGCCCGATGGTAGCCACCAGCGACCATCCGGCCCTCGGAGGACGATGGCGAGGTGCTGGAGGAAGTGAGGAGCACGAAGGAGAGCTCACCGAGGGGTTTTGACAGCCGGAAGATGGTGAACAGCGGCGGACAGAGGAGACAGGTGATGGCGGAGGTACAGGACGACAACGGAATCGGCGTTCCGGCGACGGAGACGTGGACGGGGTTGAGGAGGTCCTGGCGAAGATGTGGGAACCAATTAGGGCCGAAATGGCCGAAGAGATGGATGAGAAAACACGGCCGCCGACCGGCGGGAAGGCTTACCGAGGAAGGCGATGGTGGAAACGGACCTCCGGTGGCATAGAGGTCCTCGGAGGCGGCAGCCTAGCTTTGCTCGGACGCGACGGAGCTGGTGGTGGTGATCCGGCGGTCTGGCGGCGTCTACGGCGGCGGCGGCGAGTGGCTGAAGACGGCGATTTACGGTGGCAGTTCAGGAACACGGCACGGAGATGGTTAGGGTGCACGGGGAGCTTCGGTGTTTGGGGGAAAAGGAGCGGAGGAGTGCGGTGGTGGTTTAAATAGATGCAGGGAGGGCGAGATCATGGCCGTAGTGGCCGGATTTTGCGAGTTGAGGAAATGGCGGCGATGGCGGGGCGTGTGAAATCCGCATGGGATCGTGCGCGAGAAGGACGGGGAAGTGGGGAAATGGCTTGGTGACCCCGTCCGCGGAGTTTGAACGCAAGGCGGGCGCGGGCGCCGATCGAACGGCGGAGGGGATTTTTCCTATCCGCCTGATTCGGACGGAGGAGAACAATGAAGCTGACAGGCGGGCCCGGCCTCTCAGCAGGGAGGGGTGAGCGAGCGCGGTGAGCTAGGTCTGACGGGCGGGGCCCGCGCAATAGCGAGAGTAAGGGGGAAGGCGGCTGACGGGTGGGCCTGTGGGAGGGCTAGGCGCGGGCGTGGGCGCGCGAGCTGGCTAGAACAGGAGCGGGCCGGTGGCCTAGCGGCAGGGAAAAAGAAAAAAAGAAAAAAAGGAAGAAAGAAAAAGAGGAAAAAGATTTCCAGGGCGAATTTAATTCCGATATTCATTTTTGATTTATTAAAAATAGTTCCTGTGCTCTGAAAAATCCACTAAAAATCTAGTTAATATATTTTGGCAAGAGGAACACAGGAAAAATGTTCCTAGCCACAGTAGGTTATTATTTTGTATTTCACACATTTAATTAATTTCTTTAGCCGTTTTAATTTAATTTCTTGGGACTTTTTCTCAGGTATTATTTTTGTGTGGCTAAATTTAGGGTGTGACAAACCTAGCCCCCTTAAATGGAATCTCATCCCCGAGATTCGGACGTGTTGGCGAAGAGGTGGGGATAGGCGGTCTTTAGTTCATCCTCTCGCTCCCAGGTGGCTTCTTCTTCTGAATGGTGGCTCCACTGTACCTTACAGAACCTAATCACCTGGCTTCTAGTGTTTCTTTCACTGATCTCCAAGATCCGAATTGGCTTCTCCACATAGGTGATGTCTTCCTGGATCTCGATCTGTTCCGGATCTGCCTATTCTGTTGGTATCCTCAGACACTTCTTCAGTTGTGACACATGGAACACGTCGTGTATACCAGTCATTGAAGCTGGGAGGCTCAACTGATATGCCACTTCGCCTTTACGGGTTAGCACTTGGTAAGGTCCCACGAAGCGAGATGCTAACTTCCCTTTGGTTTGGAACCTGTGTACTCCGCGGAGTGGTGTGACACGAAGATACACATAGTCTCCTTCCTCGAAGCTTAGGTCTCTGCGACGGTTGTCGGCATAACTCTTCTGTCTGGATTGAGCCGTCTTTAAGCGCTCCTGTATTATGGCCACCTTCTCTTCTGCCTCTCTGAGTGCGTCGGTTCCGAAAACCTGGCGTTCACCCGTCTGATCCTAGAAAAGGGGTGTACGGCACTTCCTGCCATACAGAGCTTCGAACGGTGCCATCTGCAAGCTGGCTTGGTAACTGTTGTTGTACGAGAACTTTGCGTAGGGTAAGCTCTTATCCCATGTTCCTCCGAAGTCCAGTGCGCAAGCCCTTAGCATATCCTCCAATATCTGATTGACTCTTTCAGTCTGACCATCTGTTTGTGGATAATATGCTGTGCTGAAGTTCAGTCGGGTTCCCAGCTCTGCTTGTAACTTCTGCCAAAACTTGGAAGTGAACTGGCTACCACGATCGGAGATGATCCAGGGTCAATGATGCCCAGATTCAAATGTTCAAATTCCTGTTGTATTTCCCTGCACAATGCTTCTGCTTAAGCAGTATTGCAGTAACTTTTCCTGCTTAAGGCGTCTGCCACGACGTTGGCTTTCCCTGGGTGGTAGTGTATTCCCACATCGTAATCTTTAATCAATTCCAGCCACCTTCTTTGACGGAGGTTTAGGTCAGGCTGGGTGAAGATATACTTCAGGCTCTTGTGGTCCGTGTAAATCTCATTGCGGTTACCAATGAGGTATTGCTGCCAAATCTTCAAAGCATGGACCACTGTGGCCAATTCTAGGTCGTGTGTCGGGTAATTTCCCTCATGGGGGCGTAACTGATGCGATGCGTAGGCTACAACCCTGCCCTCTTGCATCAACACGCACCCTAGCCCTTAGCGGGATGCATCACAATACACTTGGAAATCCTTCTTGGGATCTGGTAAGATCAGAACCAGTGCTGAAACCAACTTCCTTTTGAGTTCTTCAAAACTGCGGTTGCACTCGGCTGTCCAGACAAACTTCGCATCTTTCTTCAACAATTGAGTCATGGGTCTCGCAATCTTTGAGAAATTATCGATGAACCGGTGGTAATAACCTGCAAGTCCAAGAAAACTCCGCACTTGTGTCACTGTCTTACGCGGTTTCCAATTGGTGACGGATTCCACGTTCGTTTGGTCCACGGCAACTCCCTAGGCAGTGATGTTGTGTCCGAGGAACTGCACTTCCCTCAGCCAGAAGTCGCACTTGCTGAACTTGGCGTACAACTAGTGTTCTCTCAGCTTCTCGAGAACCAAACGAAGGTGTTGCCCATGCTCTTTCGTTGACTTCAAGTAGATCAGGATGTCGTCAATGAAAACTACCACAAACTTGTCCAGAAACTCCATGAACACCTTGTTCATCTAATTCATGAAGAAAGCGGGTGCATTTGTCAGTCCGAAGGACATAACAGTGCACTCGTACAACCCATACCGAGTGGTGAAGGTTGTTTTCGGTATATCCTCTTCTCGGATTCTTAGCTGATGATATCCTGATCGCAGGTCTATCTTGGAGAAAACGGTGGCACCCTCCAATTGGTCGAAAAGATCATCAATCCTCGGTAAGGGGTACTTGTTCTTGATAGTGACATCATTTAGTGTGCGATAGTCCACGCACATCCGTTTTGTTTTGTCTTTCTTTTCTACGAAGATGACTGGTGCTCCCCAAGGGGACGTGCTTGGTCGGATGTACCCCTTCTGTAACAGATTGTCGACTTGCTTCTTGATCTCTGCCATCTCATTTGGTGCCATTCTATACGGCCTCTTGTATATTGGCGCTATTCTAGATGCCAAATTGTCACACCCTGATATTAGCCACACTAAATTATACTTGAGGAAATGCCCAAGAAAAATAAATTTAAAAAGGCCAAAGGAATTAATTAAATATGTGAAATACAAAATAATAAGCTACTGTGGCTGGGAACATTTTTCTTATGTTCTCCTTGCCAAAATACATTAACTAGATTTTTAGTGAAATTTTCAGAGCATAGAAACTATTTTTAATAAATCGAAAACGAATATCGGAATTAAATTTGCGCTGGAAATTATGTTCCTTTTTCTTTTCTCTCTCTTTTCCATTTTCTCCTTCACTGGGCCGCCGGCCTAGCACTTGTGCCCGGCCTCCTCCAACACACGCGCGCCTGCCTCCGGCTCTCTCTTTTTGCGCTTGGGGCCCGCTCGTCAGGCTGCTCGCCCGCGCGCCCGCGCGCCTCCCCGCTAATAGGCCGGGCCCGCCTGTCAGCTCTGTCTTCCACCTCTGTCCGAATCGGGAGGAGGGGAAAAATCCCCTTCGCCGTTCGATCGGCGCCCGTGCCCGCCTCCTCTTGCGCCTGCCTCGGGTTCAAACAAGTGTGGACCAAGTCCGTCCCCACTCCCTACGACCTCCGGCGTCCTCGTCCCTTCTCTCTCGCGAATCACGCGCACGACCCCGACGCCGCCGCCCTCATTCCCGAGCACGATTGAGCCATTACGGCCTCGATCCCGCCCGACCGAGTGCATAAAAGCATTCACCGCTCTCTCCTCTATCTTTTCCCCCACATACCGAGCCTTCCCGAGCCCTCAAACACCACCGCCGCCGTGCACCCGAGTTCCCGCCGCCTTCCACCAACTCCGGCCGTCGCTTGCCGCCGTTCCAGACGCCGCCAAGCCGCACCGCCACCGCCATCGTCTCCGCCGTGCCGCGTTGCTCGTTGGCCGCCACTCTGTGGTAGCCGAAGCCCACCGGAACGCTCCGTCCTCACGCACGGTGAGCTCTGGCCCTCTATCTCCTCTCCGGCCGGCCATTTTCGTTGCGCTGTGCCTCCTTTCCCTGCCCTAACCCTCTTCCTGTCTTCCTCATCTTCCAGGGTACCTCGGCTGTCGCCTTTCGCTCGTTCGCCGCCGTGGGAGCACTGCTGCCGACGTTGTCCTGAAGCCACCGCTGATACCTCATCGCCACCGTCGCCCTCGCGCCGTCGCTCGTCGCCATGAGCCGCCGATGAGAATCCCCGCCGACCCTTCGTTCCATTTCGCTTCTCCGCGTGCCTGCCGCCGCGCCGGGTGGTTGCTGTCGGCGACCATTGGGTCACGTGCGTGCCGCCGCCTCTCGCTCGGGACGGCCGGCGTGGCCGCCGTTCCCTGGGGCCGTCCGATCTGCTGGGTGGCAGATCGGGGCCGCCTGCGTGGTCGCCCGCGTGGCCACCGTGCGCCATCCCCTGTGCGCCGCTGACCAGTGGGGCCCGCCTGTCGGCGCCAATCTCTTGGTCCAGTGACGCCATAAATCGAATAATTGCGCAATAAATTATTTAGTAATTAGTTTTACACTGGAAATAACAGTAAAACTTCAATAATTCATAACTAATTCATACGAACTCCGATTAAGCCCATTCAAATTCATTAATTCATAAAAATGCCAAGAATGCAGTAAAAATATTTTCAACTCATGTTTGCTTGCCCACATGTACCGTTTTTAATTGCTTGTGTATTGCTTGTTATAGAATCCGACGTCGGTGACCCTCCAGTGTGTTACGAGGTCGTAGCAGAATTCGTTGAGCCGGAGCAAGGCAAGTCGCACTGTTACCTTGATCACTTTATGCCCTTTTTCGCTAAATTGCTTTGTTTACTCAAATAAACTGCATTATTTCTATATTTCATGTGGGTGGGTTATAACCTATGCAGTGTTAGGACTTTGCTTTAGTTTTGAAACCTGAATCCTTGTCACCTGGGCAATAATTTGATTAGATTACTGTTCCTAGGATGCTTAGCCATGCTTAGCAACATAGCTCACCTAGGAATTAAATGCTATTTTCTTTTTATATATGATTCGACTCAATGTCGAAAAATTGGAACTTTGGATAGGCTAATGGTAAATTACTCAAATTGGACCTAAATGGTGGGCTGTGGGTGTATGGTTTTGCTTGTCACACCCATGGCAATTAAGGACCGGTTCGTGGGAACCCCTTGGGCAACTACCCGTACTTTCCACAAGCCAGCGTGGGCAAGGGCTGGGCTTGAAGCGTATCTCCTCCCTCTCCTAGGCACCGAAGATGAGGATGGGTGTGATGGAGTTGGGTCGGCCCGAGGTAGGGTTGATTGGCTTCCGGATTCACCGTGGCTCAAGGGGGGTAGCCTGGCCAGTATGGTGTGCCCTGTCGCAGGTGCAACCTCAGCGTGGTGTGGATGGTTAGGGAGAGGTTTCATGAACGGTCCTGTCACAGCCTCTCACGGGGCATCGTGGTGATGCACCGGCACACGGGAACGTGTGTGGGGTTGTGTCTTGTGGGGAAAGTTGTACACCTCTGATCAGAGTAAATCTATTCGAATAACCACGCCCGCGGTAATGGGTACATTGGTCAAGACTCACCGTGATTAGTCTCACCTTTAGATAATTAATCTAGCTTCTTTAAACTGGCGTGGTTCGAGTGGAAGGTGTGGAGTCCGGTCAACGTGGTTGAGTTGATCAGGGGTGGCCGGTTAGGGTGGTGTAACGCTGATCGGTGGAGACTGGTGAGCGTGGTGTAACGCTCATCGGTGACGCCTGGTGGACGTGGTGTAACGTTCACCAGCGCGGCCTGCTCAACGTGGTGTAACGTTGTTTAGTGGAGACTGGTTAACGTGGTGTAACGGTAACCGGAGGAGTCTGGTGAACGTGGTGTAGCGTTCATCAGTGGAGACTGGTTGACATGGTGTAACGTCAGCCAGTTGGGAATAGTTGGGCCCGGTTAACGTGGTGTAACATTAATCGGTGGAGAATTAATTTGTTAAATTAATTAACCTTTTTACTGTTTGTGAACTACTACCGTTTGCAACTGCTTTTACACAAACAAACCCTAGCTCATCTTTGTACCCTGTGCATATGCATAATTGTGGGTGTGATTTGTTGAGTACTGTGGGTGGTACTTAGCCTTGCTCCCTTTTCCCCCTCTCAGTGTTAGAGAACGCGTCTGACGAGGATCGTCCCGTGGAATAGGCTGGCTCCACCGTCAAGGTGCTTGTGGGATGGATGCTGCTGATGGACCCGCTGTCTATAGACTTCGTTTTACCTTTTCCACTGCATTTTTGTAATATAACTTTACTCTGTTTATAAGACACTCTGTATGGCAACTTGGATTTGTGTACCCTGACTTTCTTGGGCAGGGATTTAATGCACATGAATGTTCAGAATTTCGGTGGCGAATTTCTAGGCGTTACACAAATCAATCCTAAACTCAATTTCCCTTTCTGGTGGCATCCCTAGTAGGTCTTTCGGGAACACATCCGGGTATTCCTTTACTATTGGAATGTCCTCTATTTTCCTTTCTGGCTTCGTCCCACCTTCCGACGGTTGCTCTGCTGCGACCTGATTTAAGCTTGCTTCCTGATGCAGCGGCACCGGTGACTTGAAGATTACCACCTCTCCTTTCGAACTGGTCACTGTTATGGTGCGGTCTGCGCAGTTGATCACCCCTCTGTGTCAGGTCAACCAATCCATTCCTAGGATGACATCTAGGTTTTTGGATTCCAAGAGGATGAGATTGGCTAAAAAAGGTGATCCTTGGATTTCTAGGCTCACTGAAGGGCTATAGTGAGCGGTTATCATGCGGTTCCCAGGTGTATGAACCCTCATGGGGATTTTAAGTTCCACTACTTTTATCCCATGTGTCCCCACAAATTTCTTGGATATGAAAGAATGTGTTGCACCAGAATCAAAAAGTACGGTTGCAGGTATTGAGTTCACGAGAAACGCACCCAATACTACTTCCAGTGCAGCATGTGCCTCTTCCACGGAGACATGATTAACATGCCCCTTTATCACTTGCTGATTGGCATTGGGGTGCTGGGGGGCTGCAGGCCTGGATCCCATTCGCTTTGGCTTCGGGCATTTGTCGGCGAAGTGACCCGGTTCATTGCAGTTGAAGTAGACGAGGGTCTTGCCCCCGTTGTCTTTCCGTGACTGACTTTGTTGCACTGGTGCCATTGGTGGGTGTGGAGCGGAATGACGGTTGTGCTGCCCGCTGTTGCCTCCGAAGTGCCCTGGGTGGAACGGGCGCTGTTGGCGGACGATCATGGTGGACGGTCCACCCTGATGGCCCAGCATCATCCGTGGCCTCTGGTGCTACCCCTGATGAGTCCGGAACTGGGCAGCCTTTCTCTTGCGGTCCACCTTGTTGCACTAACTTTCCTGGCGGATCGCCTTATCCACTAGCTTCTTGAAGTCTAGATAATCGCTTGAGAGAAATTGATTGGTCAGTCATCGTCTAGTCCGTCCAGGAACCTCTCCTGTCTCTCCGCATCGGTGCAAACATCCTCAGGCGTGTAGCGCGCCAGACGGTTAAAGTCGTGGAGGTATTCCGTGACTGTCTTGTTTCCTTGTACCAAGTCCCTGAACTCACTTTTCTTCTGTGCCACAATTCCTGCCGGAATTTGAGATTTCCGGAAGTTGTGGCAGAATTCTGCCCAAGTGACTTCCGTGGTAGCAGTGTGGGTCACAAGGAAGTTGTCCCACCAAGCTGATGCGGGACCTTGGAGCTGGTGTGTGGCGAAAGCGACTTTCTCCTGATCGTTGCACTGGAGGAGGTTGAGCTTGTTCTCAATTGCTAACAGCCAGTCGTTGGCATCTATGGGGTTGGTGGTGCTGGAGAAGGTTGGCGGCTTGATCCTCAAGAACTCAGGCAGCTTTGACTGAGGGGCAACGGCCGAGTTGTGTGGCTGCGGGTGTTGCTGCTGCAGATTGTTCTACTGCATCATGATGGCCATCATCTGGTTCTGGTTGGCCAGAACCTGTGCCAGCATTAGGTTCTCTGGTAGTGGTGGTGGCATGTGATTGGGAGCTCCATGGTTCTAAGGTGCTCCTTCCCGCTGGTTGGTAGCACTAGCGTCGCTGGCAGCACGGGTACCACTCCTTGTGTTCACCATCTGAAGGGGAGAGCAGTGGAAGGGAAGGAGAAAAACAGGTGGCTCAGAAACAGGAGTGACAATTAAGTGACTGAATTAAATTAATTGAAATTTTTAGTTGGAAACATGAGGAAAATCGGTTCAACTCCTAATTACGGTGGACATACCACAACAGATGGTATGCCACCAACTAACCCCCAAGCAAAGCAAACATCCTAACATTACAACTAAACATGAAATCAAACTAAGGGTGGCGCGTCTAGTGCTCCGAGCGGCTCCTGCGGTCGTCTGAGTTGTACTCCGGCTCCTGCTCGTCGCCCACGTCATCGTCGGTGCGGCTCCTGGATCCGCCCACGTAGTTCACACTACCGTGAGCCGAGGAACTAGCCTCGCTGTGGGTACGGGACCCACTGAAGGAGCTACTGTCATCGGTGGAAGAGAAGCCCCAGTGGATGCTGGTGCCTCCCTGAGAACTGCCGTCACTTGACGACGCGCTGATCCATCCACCCGTCGGTGATGGTACTGGAGCTGGAGTGGGTGTTGGCATTGGAGCTGGAGCTAGTGCCGGTGGCGGTGCGTGTGGCCCGTTCCTAGGGGCCAACAGAACACGTACTGGAGGAAGAGTCTCCTTGGCGTTAGATGGATCCTGGCCCCACCGGGTGGCGGCTGTCCCTTCAGTTCCGCGACCTCTTTCAGGCGGTCGATCTGGTTCTGGAGATCAATGATGGTCATCCTATTGGCGTCCTCCCGGTCGTGGGCTGCACGCACCCAGTTGGCGTGCATGTAGTCCATGGCCAACATCGCCCGCCTCATGTGGACGATGGTGGTGTCGTTCTCGTTGTCTGCCAGCTGGAAGCTACTATAGTCCTGGTAGTGCACCCGGCAAGGGAGGTAGCGGTAGGCGGTGGTGCGGAGGGTAGAGTGGTGTCTTCGGCGCAACTCTCCAATCAAGTGGAAAGCGGCTTCCTGGCAGGTGTGGTTGAAGGTGCGCCCGCTGATCTCGACCTCCATAGTAGGTAGGAGGTACATCTCGCCTGGTAGCTCCAAGCGAACCCGGTGTGGGAGCTCACCCTCCATGGGCTCCACTGCAGTGTACTCTGGGGCATGGCTATACCCCAAAGTGAAGCTCATCATCCGAAGCTCCTCCACAAAACCGCCCATGTCTGTGCCACACTGGTTGGGGAGGTTGTCCATCTATAGAAGGCAAGGAAGGGGAATCAATGTATGCTCAGATCCAAATAAGTGAACAGTAAATAATTTGGAAATAACAACGATTTTATACAGAAAATAATTTTGTAAGTAAACTTGAGACCGACAAAATACCACTGCGAAACCAAATAATACTGAATAAATTTTACATAATAATTGCAAAGCAAATAGAGATATTTTATGCATGCTGTAAATCATACCTTCCCCTAGATTAACCAATGTTTTCCCAAAATTTGGACACCCATGTCAACCCATGAATAAAATTTTCACTCCAGATTTGACTTGACTCAAAAATTTCCGTCAAATAAAAGGCCAAGATTTTATCCCAATCCGAGAACGAATTCCCACTTTTCCTAAAATAACTCCAAATGTGAGAAGCATATGCAAGTGAGAATTTCAGAGGGCTCTTAGGGTTTCCATTTGGCTGGTCCTATGGTCAAGCTCGGCTCTGATACCAACTTGTAACGCCCAGAAATTCAACATCGAAATTCTGAACATCCATGTGTAATAAATCCCTATCCAGGAAAGTCAGGGTACACAAAACCAAGTTGCTATACAAAGTGCGTCTTACAAACAAAGTGAAATTATATTACATAAATACAGCAGAAAAGATAGATTAAAGTCTATAAACATATGGCCAAGCAGCAGCTTCCATCCCACAAGCACCTTGACGGCGGAGCCAGCCTATTCCTCAGGACGATCCTCGTCGGACGCGTACTCCACCACTGAGAGGGGGAAAACGGGAGCAAGGCTGAGTACCACCCACAGTACTCAACAAATCACACCCACAATTATGCATATGCACAGGAAGCAAAGATAGGCTAGGGATTGATTTGCGTAAAAGCAGTTGCAAACAGTAGTAGTTCGCAAACAGTAAAAAGGTTGATTAATTGAATAATATTAATCCTCCACTGATTAACATTACACCACGTTAACTAGGCCCAACCATCCCCTACCGATTAACGTTACACCACGTTAACTAGACTCCACCGATTAACGTTACACCACGTTCACTAGACTCCACTGATTAACGTTACACCACGTTAACCAGACTCCAACGATTAACGTTACACCACATTAACCGGATTCCAATGATGAACGTTACACCACATTCACCAGACTCCACTGATTAACGTTACACCACGTTAACCAGACTCCACCGATTAACATTACACCACGTTCACCAGACTCCACTGATTAACGTTACACCACGTTAACCAGGCTCCACCGATTAACGTTACACCACGTTAACTGGATTCCACTGATGAACATCACACCACGTTCACTAGACTCCACACCATCCACCTGAACCATACTAGTTCCATTAAGCCAGATTAATTAACTACAGGTGAGACCAATCACGGTAAGTCTTGACCAACGTGCCCATAACCGCGGGCGCCCACGGTGGATCCAGAAGCCGATCAACCCTACCCCGGGCCGACCCAACTCCATCACACCCACCCTCTTCTTCGGTGCCTAGGAGAGGGAGAAGAAACGCTACAAGTCCAGCCATTACCCACGCTGGCTTGTGAAAAGTACGAGTAATTGCCCAAGGGGTTCCCGCGAACTGCTCCTTAATTGCCATGGGTGCAACAAGCAGAACCATACACCCACAGCCCACCATTTAGGTCCAATTTTAGTAATTCAACATTAGCCTATCCAAAGTTTCATTTTTCCGACATTGAGTCGAATCAAATAATGATAGTATTTAATTCCTAGGTGAGCTCTGTTCCTAAGCATGGCTAAGCATCCAAGGAATAGTAATCTAATCATATTATTACCTAGGTAACAAGGATTCAGGTTTCAAAACTAAGGCACAGTCCTATCATTATATAGGTTATAACCCCTCCACATGAAATAATGAAATAATGCAGTTTATTTAAGTAAACAAAGCATTTTAGCAAAAAACGGGTACAAAATGATCAAGATTACAGTGCGACTTGCCTTGCTCCAGCTCGACGTACTCTGCTACGACCTCGTAATACACGGAAGAGTCACTGGCGTCGGATTCTATAACAGACAATGCACAAACAATTAAAAACAGTACATGTGGGCAAGCAAACATGAGCTGAAAATATTTTTAATGAATTCTTGGCATTTTTCTGGATTTAATGAAATTTAAATGGACTTAATCGGAGCTCGTATGAATTAGTTATGAATTGTTGAAGTTTTAATGTGTTTTCTAATATAAATTTAATTACTAAACAATTTATTGCGCAATTAATCGGTTTAATGCGTCACTGGACGGCAGCCTAGCTTTGCTCGGACGCGGCGGAGCTGGTGGTGGTGATCCGGCGGTCTGGCGGCGTCTACGGCGGCGGCAGTGAGTGGCTGAAGAGGGCGATTTGCGGCGGCAGTTCGGGAGGGCACGGGGAGCTTCGCTGTTTGGGGAAAAAGGTGCGGAGGAGTGTGGTGGTGGTTTAAGTAGATGCAGGGAGGGCAAGATCGTGGCCGTAGTGGCCGGATTTTGCAAGTTGAGGGAACGGCGGCGATGGCGGGGCGTGCGAAATCTGCACGGGATCGTGCACGAGAAGGACGGGGAAAGTGGGGAAACGGCTTGGCGACCCCATCCGCGGAGTTTGAACGCGAGGCGGGCGCGGGCGCCGATCGAACGGTGGAGGGGATTTTTCTCCTCCGCCCGATTCGGACGGAGGAGAACAATGAAGCTGACAGGCGGGCCTGGCCTATCAACGGGGAGGGGCGAGCAAGCGCGGCGAGCTGGGTCTGATGGGCGGGGCCCGCGCAATAGTGAGAGTGAGCGGGGAGAGGCGGCTGACAGGTGGGCCCGTGGGAGGGCGAGGCGTGGGCGCGGGCGCGCGAGCTGGCCAGAACAGGAGCAGGCCGGTGGCCCAGCGGTTGGGAAAAAGTAGAAAAGAAAAAAAAAAGAAAGAAAGAAGAAGAGGAAAAAGATTTCCAGGGCAAATTTAATTCCGATATTCCTTTTTGATTTATTAAAAATAGTTCCTGTGCTCTGAAAATTCCACTAAAAATCCAGTTAATATATTTTGGCAAGAGAAACACAGGAAAAATGTTCCCAGCCACAGTAGCTTATTATTTTGTATTTCACACATTTAATTAATTCAATTTAATTTCTTGGGACTTTTTCTCAGGTATTATTTTTGTGTGGCTAAATTTAGGGTGTGACACTCCACCACACAATGCCGAGCCACCATCGCACTGATTACCACATGGGAGCAAAGCCGCTGCCGTCGTTTTGCCACCGGGCAGTCGATGAGTCGCCAGTCGGCCTCCTCTCTGTGTGCCGCCTCTATCTCCACTCCCACCAATAGTCGGCGTCCTCCATCGCCGCCGCCGTGCACGTTCGGCCAGTGCACTGGGCGATGGGCGCTGCCACGGGTACCGGTGGGGATAGGGGAATCCCGATTTCCCTCTTTCCCCTCTCTCAGTCATTTAGGCGGGCCGGCTAGGCCGGCCTACCACTGCCCGACCGCTTTTGGCCCAATAGCACCAACCAGCCCACACACAAATTAATAAAAATCCAAAACCATAGATGGGTCTTGAATTCGGAATTCAACTCATTTAACATTTGGACCACGTTCTGTGTGCGCAGCCCAATAAGATCGTGGCCCGACGACGTTTTTGGCCCGATTAAATTTGGTTTTATTGACAATTTGCATTTAAGTCCTTGGAAAGGTTGATTTTTACCCCGACAGTTCACTGTTCATGTAATATTTACAGTTTGAACCCTTAATTTACCAAAAATTATATCAAGTTGTGTTTAGTGGCTGTAAACTTGATGTGTATACCTTTCTTTAGTTGGTTTCTTACATGTGAGTCCCAGGACTCGTTAATAACCATTGATGGTGTTTTTAAGCATTTATTTGCTTGTAAATTTGATGCAACTCCAACTATATAATCTAGATATGATTCTAGGTTAATATGCTTCCATAAAAATGTGTAATCACCTAGTCTAGTGACCCCTCCCTTGGAAGCATTATTTGGGTTTATTTTTTCTTACATGTGTGATATTTTTTCTGTGGGCATAAAATTATTAATTTAATGCCATAAGGCCAATAAAAATCATAAAAAATCGGTAAATACAAGATAAATTTCGAAAAAATACCAGTAATTAGATACGACTACGTTGCATTGTTCTGTGACTTTATTTTCATGCAAGTTAACCCAGCGTTGGTTTTTTGCATGACAACAGGCCATGTCTAACGCAGACTTCAACAAGAGAGAGTTCCTCATTCTTTCCGTTAATGGGGCGAACTACCAAACCTGGGCCATAGACTGTGAAATCCACCTTTCCGCGATGGAGCTATCTGAGGCCATCCGTCAGCAAGGGGCTGGTGTAGCTCCGCTTCTGGTAGCGAAGCGGGCAAGGGCACTTGCATTCATCAGGAAGCACATTCATGAGGATCTCAAGACTGAATACCTTGAGCTACGTGAACCTCTCACGTTGTGGGAGGTCCTGAGGGAATGCTACACTGCCTAGAAAACTGTCATTCTTCCGAAGGCTAGAGTAGACTGTGCTCAACTTCGGTTTCGTGATTTCAAGACTGTGGAGAGCTTCAACAGTGCCATGCACCGCATCGTCAGTCGTCTTCGCTTCTGTAACCAGGTGGTGACAGACGCGGATACGATTGAGAAGACTCTTGACACTTTCCACCCCAAAAACTCGATGATGCAAGAGCAGTACCGCGAGGCTAAGTACGTCAAGTACTCAAAGCTTATCCAGTCGTTGTTGAACGCTGAAGTCCACAACAAACTTCTGAAGGCCAACTGCAACGCTCGTCCTGTTGGTTCGCAACCTATTCCAGAGGCTCACGTTGTCCATCAGAAGGATTAGAGTTCTGGACAGGGTTCTTCCAAGGGGATGGGACCCGAAAATCGCACGCTGCCAAATGAGGTGAGGTTTAAGAAGGCCGCCAACCGGGGCAAGAAACCCCTAGCCGCAAGGGGCGCAAGGCCAATGCTGATGCTGCTGGAGGATCTCAGTAGGGTGGTGAGGGTTGTTTTAAATGCGGCTCAACAAAGCATTAGGCGTGCAACTGTACTACAGAACCTCATCTCGTTGAGATATACCAGGACTAGAAGAAGAGGCAGGGCCTAGAATCTCACTTTGTGTAGGTGCCAATTACCGGTGAGAAGCCTACTCCTAAGAAACCTACTGCAGTTCCTAAGGAGTCTACTACTACTGCTGCTGCTGATGGTGCTGCCATGGATGTTGATCCCAAGGCTGCTGCAGATGCTGATGCCAGCCTTGGGGATGACTATGGAGACCTCGGAGACTTCGACATGGAGGGCAACGACCTCTTGGGTGATGACCAGGAGGACGTACATGGGGACATGCAGTTGTTCTTAAGTTATTAGTCATGAGTCTTAAGTCTAAGTTATCTTTTGGACAATGTAATCTTTTCTTTTTAGCAGAACAATGAGTCGTTTATGTAATATGGATGCTATGCATCCTGGTCAGTGTTTTTAGGATGGTCCTTTATATTAATAAAGTTTTCATGTTGAGTTATATTGGCCTTGTCTTGTTCTATGTTCTTGCTTTTCACTTCATTGATAATGAACTGAATCAATATAATCTCTCATATAGAACAAGCATAGTACTATACAATGGAGCCCGAGGTATGCTTGGTTGACAGCGCGGCAACACACTCGATACTACGGGAGACTAAGTACTTCACGACATTGCGTAAGCGGGATGAGAGCATCCTCACCATTGCTAGGAGTAATGGTCGTATAGTTGGCTCAAGGCAAGCCACTACCGTCCTCCCTAGGGGTACAAGGATTTTCATTGAAGAAGCGTTCCTAAACCTAAATGCTGAACGCACGCTCCTTACTTTTAAGTATATTCGACGTTGTGGCTACCACCTCACCACAACATGTAAAGGAGGAGATGAATTTCTCTTCATGACATTGTCTAAGGACGATGAGACCACAGTGGTTGAAAAAATGCTAAGGAGCTTCGATGGACTGTACTATACTAAAATAAAACCCCCAAACGAATATTTTGCAATACAGACATCTATAGGAACCCAGAGTCTTTTAAGATCTGGCATGAAAGATTAGGTCATCCTGGATTGACTATGATGTGGAAAATAGTCACTAGCTCGCTAGGTCATGACATAAACACTAGAAACTTCCCCAAGGAGTTTGTGTGTCCTGCTTGTGCAACGGAAAAACTGATCATTTGACCATCCTTTGAGAAGTTAAGGGTCGAACCCCTACGGTTCTTGGAGAGAATTCAAAGGGATATCTGTGGACCCATATACCCTTGGTCTGGGTCATTCAGATATTTTATGGTGTTGATTGACGCCTCTACAAGGTGGAGCCACGTATGCTTGCTGCCTATAAGGAACAACATTTTTGCCAGATTTATCGCGTAGATCATCCGTATGCGTGCAGAGTTCCCCGAGAACCGCATCAAAACGATTCAGATAGATAATGAGGGTGAATTCATATCAAAGGCATTTAATGACTATTTTATGGCTTTAGGCATTAATGTAGAGCATTATGTTCCTCATGTTCACACTCAAAATGGCCTTCTGAGTCGTTGATAAAAAGGATCAAGTTAATTACCAGACCATTGCTACAGGGCAGCAATTTGCCCACTACATGTTGGGGCCATGTAGTATTGCACGCTGCAAATCTAATCCATTATAGACCGTCTGCATATCACTCTACTTCACCCCATCAACTGGCGCATGGTCAAAAACCAGTGGTTTCCTATCTACATAAGTTCGGCTATGCTGTGTATGTGCCGATCTCACCACCCTAACGTACAACTATGGGACCGCACCGAAAGGTAGGGGTCTATGTGGGTTATGAGTCTTTGTCCATAATCTACTACTTGGAGCCTAAAACTAAGGATCCGTTTACGGCTCGGTACGCTGATTGCATCTTCGATGAAGAGCATTTTTCAGCATTAGGGGGAGGAAAGTACCTCGACTCTAAGGAATGCCGTGAAATAGAATGGAACTCGAGCAGTATCCATACTCTTGAACCGCGTTCGCCAGACATTGAACGGGAAGTTTAACGTATCATACACCTTTAAAACTTAGCTAATGATCTGCTAGACGCTTTCACTGATCTAAGAGGAGTATCAAAGTCGCATATCCCTGTGGCAAATGCACTGGAGAGAGTGGAGATACCCATGAAGGAGACTCTACTCCAGCCCCTAAGCCTAGGAAGAGGGGAAGAAACCCGGATGGTCCGACTCAGGCTAAGCGAAGACGTCCGCAAGAGCTGAATATGGAGCTACCTGCATCACACTCCCATTCAGTAGTCTCTAAGGGGACCCGTCCAGGGAATGGACGCCAGAAGGGTAGAGGCCCTAATGGACTAGCGCGCGTACCTAGTCCTACTGGTGAATCAGAACCCTCTCTTGTTTTGGAAAACCAGGATAAGGAAATAAATGAGGAAATTGTCACAAACTATGCTGTTTTAGGAGAATTGTATGACCGGAAGACTACACATGTCGATATAAATTTTGTTTCTAAAATCACTAACATGATGGATCATGATCATGAATCTAAGTCCATGGCAGAGTGCTGTAAGCGCTTGGATTGGGTCAAATGGAAAGAAGCGATAGAGACGGAATTACGCTCGCTTCCTAAGAGGCGCGTCTTTAGGCCGGTAAGCCTGATGCCCCCCACTGTGCGCCCTGTTGGGTACAAGTGGGTTTTCGTCCAGAAGCGAAACGAAAACAATGAAGTGGTGAGATACAAAGCAAGGCTTGTAACACAAGGGTTCACGCAGAGACCCGACATTGATTACGATGAAACCTATTCTCCTGTAATGAGTAGCATAACGTTCTAATACTTGATGTCTATGCCAGCTGGCATGAAATTGAAAATACAGTTGATGGATGTGGTGACTGCATATCTGTACGGATCATTGGATTCGGAGATATACATGTGTGTCCTTGACAGGTTGAAGGTCCCGGACAAAGCAAATCGCAACATGTACAGTGTGAAATTGGAGAGATTGTTGTATGGGTTAAAACAGTCTGGTCGTATATGGTACAACCGGCTGAGTGACTTCCTTTTGGGGAAACGATACGTCAATAGTGAGGACTGTCCCTACGTGTTTATCAGAAAGTCCCAGAGGGGTTTCTGTATTATCTTAGTCTATGTCGATGATTTGAACATTATTGGCCACGCAGAGGACATTGAGGAGACTGCTGCCTATCTCAAGACGGAGTTTGAGATGAAAGAATTGGGTCAGACCAAGTTTTGCTTAGGCCTATAAGTCGAACATTTCCCTAGCGGGATCTTAGTGCACCAGTCGACCTATACTAGAAAGGTTCTTGATAGATTTAACATGTCAAAGGCTCATCCTTTGAAGACATCCATGGTTGTGAGATCTCTTAATCGGAACAAAGACCCATTCCGTCCTAGGACTGAGACTGAGGAAGTGTTGAGACTGGAAATCCCATACTTAAGCGCCATAGGAGTACTGATGTACTTTGCGAACTGCACCAGGTCTGATATTGCGTTCGCGATAAATCTGCTAGTAAGATACAGTGCGTCTCCTACTAAAAGACATTGGATTGGCGTTAATACAATACTCAGATACCTCCAGGGTACGCAAGATCTCGACCTCTTCTTTCCAAGGCAACGAGACTTAACCATGATGGGCTATGCAGATACAGGATATCTATTTGATCCCCATAATGCCCGTTCTCAAACTGGTTTTGTGTTTTTTTGTTGTGGTATAGCCATTTTGTGGCAATATAGTAAATAGACTTTAGTAGCAACGTCTACAAACCACTCAGAGATCATTACACTATATGAATCCGCACGAGAGTGTGCATGGCCTAGGAGGATGACTCACCATATTGAGCGATTATGTGGTTTGAGTATCCCCGATACCCCCACCATTATCTATGAGGATAATGCAGCATGTGTCGCACAGATGCAGCTAGAATATATCAAGAATAATATGACGAAGCATATTGCTCTAAAATTCTTCTATCCTCATGAGCTTCAGAAGTAAGGGGAAGTGAAGATCATACAGTCCAAGTCATGTGACAACTTGGTAGATTTGTTCACTAAGTCTCTCCTAACTTATACTTTCCGAAAGTTTGTTCATGAAATTGGGATGAGAAGACTTAGAGACTTGCAGAGTTCAGGGAGAGTGGAATCCCTGAACATAGCCTAGTCAGTGGATCGACGAGTCCACAACGTTGTACTCCTTTTCCCTTAGTTGAGTGGAGCTTGTGATTCTCACAAAGATTTTTAACGAGGCAACGGTGTGTGACGCATGGCGGCAACTATGTACTCTTTCTCCTAGCCTTTTTTCCCACTGAGTTTTAGTAGGAGTTTTGACGAGGCATGAGTTAGTCGCGGATAGATCTAAGGGGGAGTGTTACGAATCCTTATCTCTTTAGGAGATAAAATTCTTTCTTGTGAACCAATCCGAATTAGTTAAAGATAAATTTATGATTCTTATCTCTAGCCTCCTCTACCTATAAATAGAGGGACAGGGATGCCTTTATTGTAAATATTGATTATTGATTAATAAAAAGAGAGCAACACCTCTATATTTGTGTCTCTTGTATTCATTGTCTTTTTCCGTGGTATAATTATGCGGGAAAGAATACGGTCTTCAATATCTTCTCAACGCCTCATCTGCTGCGAAAGGAAAGCAAGTAAATCTGAGCGATTCGTCAGCGTAGCCGTTCTACAACACTTATCACCTCGAGATGTAGTACAGTTGCTGTTAATTGTTACTTCTGTCTAGTGCGCCTGTATAGATGGAGGGAGTGGAAAATTATATTAGTTTCGGCCCGGCCCATCACATGCCCTTACGGCTAGCAAAATTAATACTTTTTGGGCCGTGAACCATCTGCCTTTAATAAAAATAGCACACTAGCGGCCCATCAAAAGGATAGCCATTCCACTGTAAAGCCATATAACAGGGGAACAAAACCTATGCACACAAGATTTTTTTTACACACACTATACACACTAACTAACAAATATCATCAAAAATTCTAAAAAAATTATACATGTATTTCCAATGGTATTACACCTATGTATAAAATCTCATCTTCAAATTTATTATATTTTAACTGAAACAAAACAATCTGACAGTTTGGAGTCTAAATTTGTCAGAATTTTATCTTTTTTTTTCTCTATATATAATGAATTTAAAGACGAGATTTTATATATAGGTATAGTACTATTAAAAGTATATGTATAAATTTTTATAGAATTTTTAATGATATTTATTAGTTGATATGCACAATATATGCACTAGAAAATCTGTGTACAGGATAGGTTCCCGTACAACATAATGCAGTTTGCTATGGTGATTTGGCTTCAACCTTATCAATACCGTGAGACTTTGGTAATAGCACATACTCCAATATGTAGCGTACGAATTACTACCTCCATTTCAAAATATAAATATTTCTAGGTTATGTAGCAGATACTAAGGTTGGAAAAGAAAGACTTTAATGTTCCTCATGGTTGGAGATAAGATGGTGATTAGGGTTAAGATGTGAAAACATTTGAAAAAGAAGTGATTGATAGGAGAACTAGTATTATAAATAATTCTAAAAATGCTTATATTTGTAGAACAAGATTTAAATCCTAGAAATGCTTACATTTTAAAACAGAGCGAGTAATTAACTTATGTGTAGTTGTAAAAAAATGTATGTTTGTTCGTTGTTTTTGTTCAAAATAAATTAAATTCTTGTCCTCCAAGTCATTTTTTTATGAACAACTATGAACCATGTAGATGCACAAACTTCCTAGGATTTTTTTTTAAAACACAGGAAAGTACACACTACATCAGATCGCATTTTTGCCGACAGCTTAAAACTGTTGGAGATCATAACTATGCTGTTGGTGAAGATGGCTGCCGACAGCTACCTGTCGGAGATCCCCTGTTGGCATTGCTCTGTTAGTAATGAAGCTCTAATTCCAACAGCCATGTTGATGTTGTTTTTTGCCGACAGTGCGCTGCTGTCGGTACTCATGATTGTCGGACGGTGGTCGAATAGGTTCAACACCGTAAAACACCGACAAGGCTATTGGCATTGAACGTTTCACTTCGACAGCACTGTTACAAATTCTAAAAAATTTTGCATCTTGATCTTGAACAGCTTTTTCATTCAAATCAAAATCATGAACAAGTTTCTCCTCAACTTCTCCTTTCCCAACGTAGGGCTTCAGATCAATCTCATGCTTGGTGACAACTTGATCTTGATGTCCTCCATGAATCTTAAACCTCTTCACTTCACGTGGATCCATGATGTATGATATATATAGGGTATGGTAATTCCTAGCAGTGCATTCTCTCTTTTATAGGCAAAGACTAAAAATAATTGGAGGGAACACTTTCCGCCTGATTCAACAAAGCCAGTGAGAGAGGAAAAAAAAATTGGTGGTCACACATATTTGCATGCCGTAGTCAATATGGACAAATCACTGAGAGGACTGTCATTTTTCCAAAGACTAAATGCCAACAGTGCACTCACCATAATGGATGATTTCGTCACTTTGAGAAAATATACTAATTTATAATGGCATCTCATTAAGAGTCTTAACATAACTGTTGGATTTCTATACACAATCAATAACAGCCCTGTTGATCTAACCACCTACGAGAGGGCTGTTGTATATCTACATTTCTTTTTACACTAGCACTGTTGCAAATCATTTTAGCTGTTGGCCAAAACTGCAGCTGGCGTATTGACAGTCGCTCCTATGCATATACACACACTTGCCCTTATAGACACTGACGCACACTTGCCCTTGTAGACACTTGCCAGCATATCTTGATATTGACAAGACGTCTCGCTGTCACAGGTACATCATATACCACTAAAAGACTAATTAACCGTAAATATGAACATCCGTACCCAAGTCTAGTACTTAAACCCAGATAGACAAGTTCCACCACCAGAGACCTAACCAACTAAACTACGCTCACTATGTATCTCCAACGAAATTGTTCTAGTTTTTGGAATAATTATTAGCATGCCCTCGGTTGCTAGCTCCGTATAGAAGAACTGAACATTTGACCTATCACATGCATCGGCAAGTATTGTATCATGAGTTACTACAGATACTATACTAGAGATGCAAACACCTGTTAGTTTAATGAAAAACATATACTGATGAGAAAGCCGGAAGCTATAACTAATTACAATAAGTTACGCATGAATGCAGTATACATCCATCTGGATTGGCAAATTGGTTTCACTTGTTAAATGCTAGCCCTTCCATTGGTCAGAAATGCATCCTGTGCGCTCTTCTTGCGTACACATCCTTTGTGATCCGAAATCAAGAGTTGTAACTATTGGGGTAAAATATTTTTCAGCACCAATCTTACTTTCTTTCAGAATAATGCTTATATTGTTGGGCACCAACATTATTCCTCATGCATCATTGTACATACTACGTCTGAAACTATAGCTATTTCTAGTGTTCAAATTTGTCATAAATTATATAGTCACTTTTTCACCTACTTCCTTATTTCAACCGATCACAAATAATCTCTTACTAGCATTATACCCATGCGTTGCAACAGGTATGATTAAATTGTGTCATGTATGAACCAATTAAATGAATTATCAGTTACTTGCTGGCCATAGTTTGAACTAAAAATTAAAAAATAGAACTGAAGAATGATTATAGATGAATACGTGCTGGGACACAAATGGTTGACATTGGATACGTGCTAGGACACAAACAATGGATGACGTGCGTGGCGAGGCACACGGGACTTGGCCTACATACCAATTGGACTGACCTCCCGTGCAAACTGTAAGTCCACAAGTGAGACGCAACGGGAAGAAAATCGTTGTTTACGAAAAGGTCGAAAATTTTGATATTTATCAATTTAACTATTTAGTGGCGTCAATTAATCAATACCATCTCATTAATCACAATCTCGGTACGGTCAGGAATTTTCTATATTTATCAATTTAAAGCAACTGGGACGCCTATCCCCTCATAGATCCGACGGTCCTCCTCTCCTAACCCCAAAACGATGGTCACAAATCCACAACAAGAACAGATCAATCCACCCACATGGCCACATCAATTTCCACATGGGTCCCACCATATTCCGCCCCCACATTGTCAGTCACCCACCCACTCGAACCCACCCGTGAGATGCGTTACTAAGACACTAACTGAGATATATACAATCCATACCTTCTATCGATGAATTTTGGGTTGTTAAAAATAGTATAAAACATTAAACAATATCAAATGCAACAAAGATTAGTCACTTTGGAGGATCCGTTCTGTTGAGGGTATTAATCAGAGATTGTTTCAAAATACCATGTAAATATGCTGCAAATTAAATTTACCTGTAACACTGCAATTAAGAAAACAACAGTGTTACCGATTATCAACCAAACAGATTACCTTCTTCACAAAGTAAGGGTACTTTTTCATAAACTGCTGAAGAATATGCTGAACAACTTGAAGATGATCAGCTTCACCTTTTGCAATTAGAGTAATCTGCTGTTCAATAAACCTTCGGATATCTGGTAAACACAGATCAGCATCAATGCACTGATATCCTCTTATCAATGTAGTTCCCAGGGGCGTTGGTACTAATCTTCTTCCAGAATTCACCTTCAGAAAAGATAGGTAGCTGCATTAAGGCATTTGACATATTTACATGATGAAAGCCCATAAGTCAGTGTAAAAGTTCACCATATAAGAAGCTCACGAAGGGATGGGTATCAAAGAATTCAACTAACTTGAACATAATTACGCTCACAGATGTTGTTTACATGCAAAGGAATTGATGCATCTGTACCTATGCCATTCTTCTCCATGAGAGATCAATTCACTCTCACTAAGGTAGTCAGGAGGTGAGGTGCTACCCTTAATGAAGAACCATAACTATCAGCACTTTCATACCCAAATAAAAGGTGAGCTCATGTGATGTCAGTAAATTCACAAGCCATACCTCATATATGTCCTTATGAATGCTAACAGTGTCACCCTTTTTAAATGCAGGGATATTATTCTCACTCACAGCCAGCCATGGCATAATAGAAGTAAATCCTTTAGAAGTGACCCGGTAACCAACACAGTGGAAAGCCTCTCCACCTGAAGCGAACTCAATGGAAGTCCTGAAAACCATTTGTCAAAAGGAAAAAAGTTTTTTAATTCCAGATATTGAGACAAGGATAGTAACAACACGCATACTTCATAAGAAGATTGCAGTGAAACAGATATATAAATTGATTATTGGTTAATGAAAACACAGGCAAGTATTAGCACACTACCTCATATATCTACAATCAGGACTGGCAATGCCAATAAAATGCTGACAAATGTACTGGTACAGCCTCCAAGCATCAGTGTCCAAAGTTTCTTCTGTTGCCAATCTCATTGGAGTTATTGGGGGATGGTCCCCAGCATCATGACCCTGTTTGGGCTTAACAAACCCAGCATCCAGTAACGCCCGGACATCATTGGTCCACAAAGGATTATGTACTAATGCAGCCAGTGCACTTCTAAAATCAAATGATGAAGGATAGGCAGTGCTCTCTGTACGTGGATAACTGTACAAAGATAACTATTAGAACTTCATAGAGAAAAGGAAGACATATCATTACAGCAATCAGCAGCAACTATGCAGAGAGTTCCAATTTTAGTGAAAAGATAAACTCTGTTCTTAAGTCAAAACAACAATCCGGTAGAAATAATTACTATAATTGACTAAAAATTTCCAGCTAAATAGTTGCATAAAGTAAATAAGCCCAGGTCGACTTCAAACATGTTATTAACATTTCCCATAGAATAAAAGGGAGAATATGCGGTACAGAATTAACATGCTTGGGGTCCATTTTTAAAACCTGATGAATCCTTGGGTATAAAGCCTTTCTGCCAAGTGCATGGCTATCTGAGGTCCAATACCTAGTGCACTTGATGCAACCTGGAAAATATTAAACAAAATTAAACTTGAAATCTGACAAGAAAATAACTGATGTCATATGGTGTAGTAGAACACTGTAATATCAACAAGATGTCAAAAGAAGTGAGTAAATCAGCAAACATATACCAGTGTACTACTCACAATAAAGACAAAGTGAAATTTGCATAACAAAATGGTAAATAGAAATCCTCGGTAGCATCATTGTTCAATCAAGAGCGTGATTTAAATAAGGAAAAGCACAGTTAAGAGTTATGGCACCTTAAGCAAATTAATTGTATTAAGGCCAGGTGGGCGGGCTTTGCACTCTTCCTTCACTGATATATCAGTTACTTTCAAGATACCATCACCAGTCACCATCTTTTGGAACATTACAGTGACCTGCATAATTGAATGATGAAATGTAAAATGTTAAGAAAGAATAGAATCAAATCACTTTGTTATGTGACTCAAGTATCTTACATCAAAATCAAAAAGTTTCTTCCTATCCCATTCAAGCTGAATTTCATTACCATCCTTGATAACATAAGTTTTCAAGGACCAAAATCTCTCTGGTTTGAATGTGGTAATTTGCTGATACCGTTGTACACAAAATCCAATCCCGATCCGAGTGCTCCCATTGGCTGCGTATGCAACCCGCGCTCCCCGCCTCCCCTGCGCCAAGTCCACGGTGCACCCCACATTTCCATCCACAAGGAAATTATCTGCACATTTCTATTCACAAGGAAATAATCTGCATATTTCCATTAACAAGGTTCTCATTTTCTAAATTACATCTGCGCATTTAAAAAAATGAATCTGGACATTGAAAAAGTGAATCTGCAGACTGAAAAAGTGAATATGCACATTGAAAAAAATGAATCTGCACATTTTTCATTCAAGAAAAATGTATCTACACATTTTCAGTCCCATGTTTTTGCAAAAAAAGTATTTCTCCACAAAAAATGCACATCATGCACAAAAGATAAACACATAACAGGTACCCTGTTCGGTGAAAAAAGCAGGATTCCAAGCTATGCTTTTCCTGAGATTGAAACCCCCTGCAGGCTTGTTCTTCCTCTTTTTAGAGGTAGCCTCGCCTTTGCCTTCACACAGGGTTGGGCAATCCAAGACGTGGTATCGATCTTGAGAGATATTGTTCTCTTTGTTGCCTGTCCATGGATAATTTGTTAGAGAAGTAAAGCTTATCTGAATCCCTGGAATGAAGGATTGCTGGAAAGTCAAGTCCAGGGCAAACGCTAGTAGGTGGCAAATGCGGAGAGGGGGTGGGGGGTGGGGTGGGGGAACTCACCAGATATGGTGGCTGCAGGGATGCGGCACGGCAAGGCCATGAACTTGTGGATTTGCAACTGACCAAGCCAGCGAGATAACAACACTTTTTGGTTGTCCTGTTTGGATCCCTGGTACTGCAAGAAAGAAATGGATTCCATTTCAATTTGTAGTTGAATTTGAATCAACAGAAATCAGTTTCAACTGCTAATTTGCCATGTTCAATTGAATTGGAAATTTTGACTTTCTGAAATCAAACAACAGCAAACATATTTTGTTTTCTCAATCTAAATCAGACAAGGGAAGATAGAAAGGAGCAAGGTCGCACCACCTGAGGCAGCGGAGAAGATGGTAGCAGCGTCTCTAGTGCTTAACAGAGGTGGATACGATTCCTGTCCTGTGATGAGCGGATATGGTGCGCAAGAAGCCAGCGATGAGCGAAGAAGGTGGGGACGGATCTGGGTTGTAGCAGAGGAGGTGGGGATGGAGGAACCGGCGGCGAGAGGGGAAGGAACCACCTGTGTTGGGTGGAGACGGACCCGGCGGCTAGCGGAGGAGGTGGCACTCTCTCTCTCTCTCCGTCCCCCCTTTCTCCGCTCGCTCACGACGACACAGGTCTCGCGAGCAAGCGCACGGAGAAGAATCAAATCGAAGCGAAACCGGTGAGGAGAGGGAGGAGGAGAAAGAAAAAAGGTGGGAGAGGCCCTAGGGTTTCGGTCAGTCGCCGGCGAGGAGCTCCGCCGGAGGGCGGCGCCTAAGCTAAGGTAACTGCTGCCCCCATGCTCCTCCGTCGCTACTACTGCTGCTTCTTCTACGGCTGCGGGGCTAGGGTTTTCGCGCGGAAATTTGGGGGCGTCCGCGGCAGGGCGTCCCGGATTTGGCGGGGTTGGCGTGCTGCTGGGGCGCTCCTCGCGGGAATTGCGGGCACCGGATGCCTCTCCTCCGGGCGGCCGGATCTGCCGCCGTCGGGGAGGCCGAGGTCGAAAGGCGCGGAGGGCTGGTGGGCGCGGGAGTAGGCGCGGAGGAGGGAGAGAAAGGGGGGCTCGAGCGCGCCGGGCGAGGGGAAGCGGGTGAGGAGGGAGGCGGCGAGCGAGCGACGCGCGGTGGAGGAGCGGACGAAGTGACGAACGGAAACCATCGGTATTTTTATAATAATAGAGATTTGATCTCTTCAACTACTTACTCATATTAACTAATTATAATTATCTTTTATTTAATTTTACCCCTCTCTTTAATCTCTATAAAAAAACTCCAGAAGTGTTTATATTTTAGAAGGGAGAGAAATAGTTATATTTCAAAATAAATATAAATAAAAATAGCTATATTTTAAAAAAGAGAGTATATGAGCTTGATTGATGTCCATTTATAGGACATAGTTGAAATAAAAATTGTTTCTTAAGTTTGACATGCTGATTTGACACTAGTTGTATTGTGTCAGAAAGGACATTAAAAGTTTTTTTTCAAAACAAAAGGTGAAAATGGGTAACTATTCACATGTTTTTTATTCATTGCGGTCCATATTGTAAATTAGTACTGCAAATTAAATACAAACATAGGGAACAAGCTTATCTGAAAAATCCACATGTATCTTCTTGAAGAGTTACCCATCTACCTATGTATGGTATGAAGTTCTTGTCAATGCTAGCTTTCTTGATAAATTAAGGACCAAATTTTCCGTTATCTTTGGCCTAAAAGTGTCCATCATATAATTCGACAGAATGTTTGCCAAATTGGATTAATCATTGTGTAGAGTGGTTGAATTAATTAATGCACTAAAAGGGTCTTGCAAACCATGCTGAAAATCCTAGGTATATGTTGTCATATTTCTTGCTTTACTCTAGTAGATGATCAGTACCTAGAAAGCATTATTACAATGTGGATGGTGCAACAGTTCTGAACCTGTTATCTTATAATACTAACAGATGCATTGGAACTAAGAGACCTATGCCTGCACCCTCCCAAATTAGCAAAACGAACAGTATAAAATTAAATAATAACTATTATGATCAATATTGACTATTATATACAATTAATTAAGAACAATGATGTTGAAACAGTAGTTAAGTAAATTAGCATGGTTGGCCCATGTATCATATTCATTTGGTTATATTATCTAATGCACACTTAATCCACAACTGAAAAAAATCAGGGCAAGCATTGCACAAAGGACGATGAAGCGATATATATATATGGTGATCAGCCATTTTGTTTGGGGTGATTTTAAGAAGAGAGATGAAAGCATGACATCCTGCATATGTACCACATATATAAGCAACTAGGACCTAAAGATAAAAAAAATGTGAGGTTAATTAAGGCTTATTTTTTTAGATAATGGATAAAGGCTTGTTACTCGAACAATATTTATTAGTACTTATTTGTGATTCTTAATTGAACTTGATGAGGTACTGATAGAACTGAAAAGTGTAGTATAAATATACCATCGTACTTTTTTAAAAACTTTATACCATCGTACTTGAACTAGCTAGAATCTGACTCACTTGGTAGGGGGCACGAATATATTGTGCATACCCCCGCTCCCTTTTTATTAATTAATAGTCCTCTTTAACTTACATTGGAGACTCCTCTTCTTATAGTTGAATTTATCAAAGTAAATACCTAGTTCTTACTATGTAGTCTCATTTTCTCTATTATCACAAAAAAAGATTAATTATAAGACGTCCTGTTGTTTTTAACCTAACATTAACTATAACAAAATGATGATGATGATTTTAAAACAAAAACAATTAAAACTTCATAGTCACATATTTACATACGTACTTCATTCATCTACAGAGGCATGTCAATGTAAGGGGAGACATTTCACAAACAAGTTAGATAAATGTGAAGTGTACCTGTATGGTAGTAGTTTGCCATACTACTATACAAAATATCCCCAATTAATTAAAAAATGCATAGAAAGAATAAACTTAATGCCCGTTAATATCTTGTGCGAGTATATGTTGTTCATGAATTTGAAACCCTTCTAATTTAAGGGTGTGAACAAGGTTTAGACGTCAACTATCCATATAATCTTTTCACATCATACCTAAATAACATATATAACATATAGACAACCCATACAATAGGTCACCTTTTTACCTACCTGCTATATATTCATAAAATTATGATTTAATTTTGTAGATAATACATACAATGATATAGTATTAATTAACTTGTCTATGATCAATGGATAATATTCTTTCACACTTATCATTTCGCTTATGCTTATAAGCTGTAGCGAAAATTAATTTTAAAACTTAATTTTGGAGTTGATTTTGGAGATTTTTATCATAGTTTATTTTTTATACTTGCTTTTAAATCGCTAAGTACACATATATAAAATTTTATCTATGAATTATTTTTTATCGCTAATAAGCGTTACGGCTTATAATCATCATAAGCGAAACAATGAGATGCTTTCTCTCTCCTCTTTCTCTCCCCTCCATGTAATAAAAAATCTATGCCTCATATTCTTACAATTTTAATTTATGAATAGAAGTAAAAAGAAACTATTGACTCTATTTCTCTCAATATTTTTTTTGCATCCTTCCTTGAATTTTAGTATTAACATATACAGTTTTTCACACTTCATTTCTATAACCTTAGAATATATCTAGTGGAATTAATAATTTTCTAATAATAAAATTTATTTTGGCCTTTCCTTCGAAGAAACTATAGTTAAAGTGAAGTCAATAATTAACGTACTATGACAAAATGTTGCTACTCTCTCTGTCCTAAAATATAAAAACTTTTGAAGTTGGATATGACTATTAAGGAGAATGGTAAAATAAAATGAAAGATGGGTGTGATTGATTGAGATAAAAAAGTAGGTTATGAAATTAATTAAATGATTGTTTGAGATGCAGGAGTAGATGAAAAGTAGCTATATTTTGAGATAAATTTTGAATATTAAAGATAGCTGTATTTTGAAACGGATGGAGTAGGAAATATCTGGATAGATTACTGTTTTGAAAGAGCAGTTCGCCATCACTGATGGTTGCTGTCAGTTAACAAGCAAAACCATAAGACAATACATATAAAAAATTATGGCAACAAAATTGTGATCTATTATTGCATTATACTCATTGTACTCTCTCTAATTATTGTTTAATATTTTTTTTACCTTGATCGTGCAGAGCAGAAAATTAAGAATAAAAATTTTAGTTGTAAGTAATAAAAATTCTTGGAAAATAAGAATAAAAATTTAGTAATAAAAAGAGTAGGGAAAAAACGGTATATACCATGAACTGATAGAGTAACAATAGAACTGGTTACTCGTGGAGACAAATCCCAATCTTCTTGAGAGAGATCTGACAACATATATCATTGGACTCCAATTTACATATATAGTTCACGTTCTTGCAGTTACTGAAAAGTTCTAAACATAAATATGGTGCACACGGAGACTAGTTTTTTTTAAGTAGAACTGCTATGCTTCTATTCAACTAAATTAAAAACAATTACAACCTTCTTCTAGATAAGCCATAATGAATCCCAGTGAAACCGAGAGTCAGGTCGTCGTACACTTTGACGAGCGACCTTCCTTTGTTAGCATATGAGCCACAGTATTGGCAGTTCTCCGAACCCAAACGACTCTACCATCTTGGAAAACCTTCAGTTTAATTATCCTTCAAATCTTGGATCAGCACCCCATAGATCGACGGAGACAGTAGTTATCTCTTGTATAAATCAATTCTGTGCAGTATAGAAGCTGTGATTAGAAAATAATATATAGTAGTGTTTGGGACAAACTAATTCAGGAAAGAAAACTAATCAAATAATCTTATATAAGCGTATGGATATATCTGAAGATAGATATCTGTATATAATGGCCACCGGTTGCTTGACCATATATACAAGATAGGTACATATGGATCTGAAAAGCTGCAAGCAAGCATCAAGAAACTAGGAGAAGAAGAGAGAGGGTACAGCCTTGATCAGATCAGTATCAGACTCGCAGAAGAGATCTAGATATATAGCCATATGCTGTGTGAGCTAATTAAGGCTGTACTCTCTCTCTTCTTCCTTTAGCCTTGATGTACATGTTCGACGCTGAACTGTAAACTCTCTCTCTCTCACACACACACGCACACAAGCACACTCATGTCTCCAGGTCCGGTGGTAGCGGTAAGCCCTTGCGTCTCTCTTCGAACCCTCCGTTGGTTTATATAGATGCAGAATTATTGTACCTGTACATGCATGGCATTTGGGCAATAATTCACCTGGGGTGTGTGTGCGCGCGCGCAAGCTGAAGCCTCAATTCCGGTGGCATCCATGCGGTGATACCGTAGGCCATCCCAATAGCCTCCTGTGAGGTCACAACCATCCAATACGGTTGGCTAGCTCGTCATGTATTGTTTCCGCTTTTATTTGGAGTGAGAATACCTGTGGAGTATGCACTTTGCTCCCTCGATCTATTCACAAAAAAGTATTTTTTTTCAAATTCAGTAAGCTACTACATACTACTATACTACTTAATTCAGTAGCAAGTATTACTAAGATATACTCCCTCCATCCAAGAATACAAGGACATTTAGAGTTTTTTTATAGACTAAGGTTGATCAATCAATGAGGTGTGCTTATGATTAGTTGAGATGGAAATGTTGGTCGAGAAATTAAATTAAGGATGGTTACGATTGATTGAGATGAAAAAATAGATAAAGATGTCCTTATATTCTGGGATAAATTTCAAATTTTAGACGTCCTTATATTTCTGGACGGAAGGAGCACAAAAATAAGTTGTAACCAATAGTGTAATTATATTTTTTTCTTTAAATTGGTTAACTAGCACATACAATTATCATATAATCATACTTTCTCTCGTGGCATGTTTTGGTAGAAGTTAATATTTTCAATTGCCAACTCATATTAATTAAACATCTAGTAATATCATGTTAAAAAAAGGATAAATAAAAACACGCCACAGTACGTTCTCTCGTGGTTACTAACGGCCTTCAAGCTACTATTTATTAATACCCCAATAAATCTTTTATGGCGTGTTGGTGCCATACATAGTTTATAATCTTGCCGAGATCTCATCATCTCTGACCCTCCCAAGTTTTTTAACATACTAGCCGATAATTTCAGATCCACTTTGAATTTCTTTAATTTTGATTCAAATATGTTCAAATTTAGTGGAACTTTTTTCAGAATAATAAGATGAGTTAGATGTTGTTTAAGAAATCAAATCTCTCGTCGAGGTCGATCCATCTTGGGCTCTTCTGAGAATTTTGCAAGAATAAAATTATTATTCGAGATTTACTTCGTGAATTTTCACCAATAATACACACAACCAATAACACAAGACATTGGGAGACACATATATAAGTGCTACCGTGGCAGAGATGCAAGGGTGAAGACTGAAGCAAGCTATCCAACACTGATTCACTAGTGAGCCCCATGGGTGAGGTGTGCCATTTGATGCTTGCAGGAGCCACAGATTTCTAACACATGACAAGAAATTCATGTGAACTTGGTGGAAAAAATGAGAAAAGATCTGAAGAGACTAAACTAAGGCCTCGTTTGTTTGAGCTAAAGCAGCTGAGCTTATTCCGGTATGCAAAATGAGATCAATCATTAGTATATAATTAATTAAGTATTAGTTATTTTAAACTTGAAAAATAGATTAATATGATTTTTTAGAAACTTTTATATAAATTTTTTTAAAAAAAACACACTGTTTAGCAGTTTGAGAAATGTGCTCATGAAAAAGAGAAAGAAGCTCGGCCTAAAAGCTCTGTCCAACCAAGCCTAAGTGTACTAGTAAGTGTTAATTAAGTATTGCAGGCGTTTTGGTGGGTCCTTTTTTCCCCCTTGCTAAAACTTATAAATCAAGGGTCAATTGTGAGTTAATGACCCATCCAGCACTATATGACCTAGCTATATGACCAATAGCCAATTTATCAAAAAAGCACTTTTATGAACAGTTTGCAAGTCTTCCCCGACAGAGAAACATTTTTGCAGAGAAAATTGCTCAGAATGGTAGAAGGGCTATGTTGACAGTTCGACTTTATATCCTGAGTCCTGACAACAAGCTTCTACTAGAAAACATTGTGTCCTTCCTTTGTAATATTTTTTATATCATCATTAAGATATGAAATTATCATGATTTCCATATGAAAAGGACATGAAAAACATAAATCAACATTAATACTTAGAAATCAGGTAATGAAACAGCTATGTGAAACATGCATAATAGGTGCAACTTTAATTAAAATGATGTACACTGTGATTAGAGGTTATGAAATTAATCATTCAATCTGAAGAAAGCGGTGAAGCATTACACTATTTGGTGAGAATCAAGACAACAGGCGGCAAAAGGATATGTGCACCCAACTCAATATAGGCTATTATATTTTCCAAACATCCAAACGGAGATACACGACCAATTATTTTCATCCGAGTCTAAAATCCTCTCACTACTAAAAAACCATTTTCACGAACACCCCCTAGATAACGGCGGCAGACTAAAATTTCAGCTGCCTGCGTTAAGTGAGGCGGGGGTATGAGATCGAGACCCGTTTGTGAAAAAACATTAACACAGGCAGAGCCTTAAGAAACCCGTATGCGAAAATTAACCCATTTTTATAGGCGGGAACTTAAGAGGTCCGCCTGTGATAATTACATTTATGCATGCGGTCACTTAAGAGTTCCGTCTGTGAAGATTGAATCATTTCTACATGTGAGCGCTTAGATGGGCCGCCTATGTAGTAATGTTTCCACGGCCCGTTAAGTGGTCCGCCTGAGTTATGGCCTTTCGTTTTCCTCTCGTCCATCACGCCGGCATCGGTAATTGAGCCACCGGACACCGGTCACATCCGCCATTACCTTCCCTCCCCATTTTTTTTACTTTAAGTGGCAAAATGGAGGACGACCGACTAGCCACCCATTCGTCTCTGCCACTCCCCGCCCTCTTCTCCCCGTCGATCTCTCCGGTTGCCGGTCATGGAGGACTCCCAGACCATGTACGAGTACTACCTCTCCAAGCACATGCCACCGCCACCAGAGTGCAGGGAGGTCATGGAGGAAGCAGAGAGCAGCGCACCGGCCTACGGAGCCTGCGAGGTGCACGGGGCAGAAGACGAGGTCGAGGACGGGGGCGTGGCTCTCGGGGAGGTTGACACGGCCGCAACGTGCGTGGCAGCGACTAATACCTCGTGGAGCATACACCACCGCCACCAGAGCGCGAGGAGGTTGAGGAGGAGGCCGAGAGCAGCGCACCAGCCCGTCAAGGAGGTCGAGGACAGAGGCATGGCTCTTGGGGAGGTCGAAGTGGCGGCGGCGCGCGTGGCAGGTGAGGCTAGGGACGGGGAGGACGGGGCCGCGGTGCTCAGGGAGGTCGAGGCCACAGTGGCGCGCGTGGTGGCCGAGGCCATGGTGATGAACCAGCGGCGAAGCGGCCACCAGTGGAGTAGGTACTAGCCGTTAGAAGTAGTATATAGTAGAAGTAGGTGCCTAGCTATGTGTACAGATCTTCACAGGCGGGATTCTTAGGACTCTGCCTGTGAAAATAGTATTTATAAATACCCCCCGGGCAAGGCACCAGCTAGCTTTTTCCCTTTTGTCTCCTTCTTCCTCCTTGACTGTCTCCTTCCTACTGCTCGGCTTGTGGTGGCGTCCAGAGCCGGCCATGGTGGGACCGAATCCGTCGGTCGGGAGATCCCGTCATGGCCGGCAACAGATGCCACTGCAAGCCGCAGTAAGTGTTCTCCGTCTGTGCCGTTGCTGCTCGCGCGTGGTCATTTTGTGTGCCACGGTAGCTTTGCATGCATGTATCCGCCGTCGTCGCCGTGCATGCATGTATCCACACTGTCGTCGTCATGGTAGTAAGATCCGCTGCCGTGTAGTAGGCTCGCGGATGAACAAGGCCACGGCGGGTCCAGATCCAGCAAAGACTATACCATGCATGCATGTATTTTGCTGAAATGTATTCTATGTGTATCCTCATTGTTTCTGTTATATATATTGTATGTGGCTGTTTGGTGAAATATGGCATGCAGGCTGAAATGCTGAAGTTTGCTCTGTAAATCCATGTGTATTATGTATTGTGGTGTATTTTTTTGCTAAAAAATGTTTTCACAGGCGGCCAGCTTTGGACTCCGCTTGTGATGAACATTGTCACAGGTGGCCGGCTTAGCCCTCCGCCTATGATAAACATTTTCACAGGTGGCCACTTATGTTGTCCGCCTACAAAAACCGCTTCCACTATATAGCTATATAGTCTTCTTCCTTGAAGCTTCCTCCCTCTGCCAGAGGTTTTTTGTCAGACAAAAAACCAAAATAGAGGGAGGAAGGTTTCGATCTCGAATTGCTTGGTTGCATTGACTCTCTAAGGTTAGAGAATCGTTTCTCAAGTATCTTTTTCAAGTTTGTACTTCTAAATTTGAGTATAATATATGGTCAATCTAGCTAGCCATGGTGTTCTTTATTTACCTAGATCTACAATTTTTTTATTAGCAACTTAGAGCTAAAGTTGGACCAACAATCTCAGAATCTGTTTGCACGTGTGGTCTTCTCCATCAATGGTGAAGTCTTATGTATTTAAACTAAGTACAAAATGGTAATTTTTTATAGGTACATGTATGTTCAATTTCTAGATCTAGGTTTGGAGAGAGAGAGAAAATTTTTTTTGCCATTTTGTTTTTTCCTAGCTCTATATAATTTTGGCTCTGGTGGGTACGCCTAAAATATATATCCACATCATTTGGGTTCAGGTGGGTACGCCCTTAAAATAAAGCAGTGGAGAAAGAAGGAAGAGGATTTGAAGGTCGTAGGGAAACCCGTGCCATTGAAGGAGTGTGGAGGCCATGGGCCCCGGATACCTTATGGGAAGCTTTGTTGCCACTTGGATAGAAGATGGACCTAATCCTGTAATTAGGGATATAACAGAACTCGGTGCATATTATCTTATATGATAAGGAAAGAGATATAGTCCTAGTCGGGTATGTTGTATTCCTAGAAAGAAATCCCATGGTCAAGTCCGACTGGGATTTCTACCTTGTAATCTTGCCTCCTTAGTATGTAAGGAGAGACAAGGAGCCCCCTGGGGCAGAACGCTCTCACCAAAGAAAACACTACAATCTCATCAGAGAAACCTCAAAGGCAATACATCATAGCTGGAAGTAGGGTATTATCTCACCTTGAGGGCCTGAACCAGGATAAATTATTTCGTGTTCCTTTACAATCCATCAAGTTTAGGTCTCACGAGTAGCCCTATATAATTATTGCTGATACAAAGCATCGATAGTTGGCATGCCAGGTAAGGGCTTCGTCGAGATCATCTTTATCAAGCCTGATGGATCTAATCATCGGAGTTGACGGCATCAAGTTCTTCCCCGGTCAAACAATCAGCTTCGGGAGCCTCGACTTCATCGCCAACAAACTCGGTTACCTCACTCTGACTGACTCGGATTCGACCCGATCAGCTAGAAACCAAGCCGACTTTGCACCAGTCGGCCTACTTAACGCTGCAGCTATCTTCGGCGACCTGCTGTGGCGATTCCAAAGATTCGTGAGTCCAAGGATAACTCTTTCTTTTGGTGTTCGGCTCAGACTCGGCCTTGAGCCGGCCGTGGTTGGGCTAAGGGAGGAAGAAATTGTCAATCTCCTGTTTGGACTCAGCAATGCCGCGGGCAATTTCAATCTTACTCTGATGCGGCAGATCCAATCCCCTGGAGTTTGACTCAGATACGGCCTAGAGCCATGAGCCATTTCATCGCCGTAGTTGGAGCTGGAGCCCTCACCCAGATGAAGGAGTATCGGTGTTCACCTACGAGTTACAGCAAGTCGACTGGCCATCTGGCTTCAAGCCGACTGATATAGAGAAGTACGATGGAAAGACCAACCCGGAGTCCTGGCTCACAGTCTACACCTTGGCAATCCGTGCGGCCGGACGTGATCACAAGGCCATGGCTAACTATCTCCCAGTCGCCTTGGCTAACTTGGCGAGGACATGGCTGACAGGACTTTCCAGGCGGTCAATCGGCTCCAGGGGAAAACTCCGTGAACGTTTCATCGCAAATTTCCAAAGAACCTACGAGAGGCCATCTTCTGAGTACGATTTATATCAGTGCCACCAGAGGAAGAACGAGTCCCTCCACGACTTGATCAAGCGGTTTTCTAAGAAGAGGAATTCAATACCTAAGATCAAGGATGAAATTGTCATCGCCGCCTTCCGCAAGGGAGTCAGGGACAGCCTGTTCATCGCTAAGTTCACTCGGAAGCCTCCAAGCTCTGTCAAGGCTCTATTCGATATGGCGAACAAATACGCCGATTTGGCCGACGCCGTTGCTGAGGCCCTGGATGACAAGGAGTCCCGATAGAAGGAATGGAAGGACACCGATGAAGCGGCCCTGACTAAGTCTGGCAATCGCAAACGCAAGTCGGACAACGTTGTGGTAGCCGTTGAACGCAGCCGACTGCGACCTCCGAGGACAGACGAATACCAGAAGGTCATGAACGGGCCATGCCCTTTCCACCCAAAGGAGAAGCACGCGGCTAATAACTGCTTCATGTTTAAGAAGTTTGATTCTGAATAGATATCAACATCTGGCGACAACGAGGACAAGGACAAGCCAGACTCGGACGCAGCCGGCGATTATCAAGATCCCTAGGCTGAGCTCAATTACATATTCGGAGGGCCATCTACGTACGAGTCCAAGCGAAAACAGAAGCTAATGGCTCGAGAGGTCAACTCGGTCTTGGCAGACGCCCCTCAATATGTAACACCCTGAATTTATCCCCATATAAAAATAATTGTGAAAAAGGAATTTTAGAAATTTAATTAAAAGCCGCAAGGAGTGAAAATAATAAAATCAGAGAAAAATCTATAGTAAAATGGGCTTGGAAATAATTTTATAAAATTCTTTGCTTAATCATCTATTTTTTGGGATTTATTTGATTAAGGGAAGTATTTTTAATGAATTAAATAGAGCTCACATCATTTAAACAAAAGAAAAAGAAAATAAAAACCCTCCCCCTATCCTTTGGGTTGAATCTAGCCCATCCCTGTGCTCTCTACTCTCCCTCGCGCGAGCTGTGTGGGCCAGCCCACTAGCCCGCGCCTCCCCTCCTCCTTCCTACCGCCGACAGGTGGGCCCCACCTATCGGGGTTTTCCCCTACCTCCAGCCGGCGGAGGAAACCGAAGCCATAGTGATCTCGCATCGAATCCGATTCAATCCGGACTCCGTCGCGCGCCCGTTGTTTGAATTGATTGAGGGGAAATGATCCCCTAATCCTCCTCTTCCGTTTCCCCCATCTTTCGCGGTAAATCTCAGGGTGGTTGCTCACCTGCGAAGCTTGGGATAAGCCCAGATCCCCTCCGCCGCCGTGGGAGCCGTAACCGAGCCGGTCTCCGCTACCTCTCTCTTTAAATAGCAACCCTGTGGCCTCTAGGATCCTTACCTGTGCACCCCTATAGCCGCCGCGAGCCCTAAGCAGCCCCTCCATGCACGAGATCTAATCGCCGCCATTGCCAAGCTCTCAGTCGCGTCTAGCCACCGTCTCTGCCATCGCCAGTACTCGCCGCCACCGCCGTTAGTACCGTCACACCTCGGGGAACCTCGGCCGCCACTTCCCTGCCCTCGGAAGCCACCGGAGCGCCATCACCACCATGAACCCAAAGTGCTCCACCGCCAAAACCTCGTCGTCGGGCCCTCTCGTCGCCGTTCATCATCGTTTCACCCACGATAAGGTTCGCCTCTCTTCCCTCCATCCGTTTTCGCTTCCGCCGCGCGCCGCCGTGCCGCCAATCGCCGTTGACCATCGGGTTCCCAGCCACGCCGCCGCTGACGTGGATACCACGTCGGGATCCAGGTTAGCCGTAGGCCCGCCTGATTGGGTCTGATCCGAACCGTTGGTCACCGGGTGAAATCTGAGCCGTCCGATCTGAGTAGAACTAGATCTAAGCCCTTAGGTCCCTCCTAAAACCCCGATCTAATCTGAGCCGTTTGATCAAAACTCATTAAATCTACACCGTTGAAAACCCTGTGGACCTCGGTAGATTGGTCTACCGTAGACCCAAGCCCTTTTCTCTCTCTGTCGGGTGGGTCCCGCTTGTCAGCCGCCAACCCACACCTCTCTCTCTCCTGTGCTAACATCATTAAACCTTTCCCGAAATAAATTAATTCATTAATAACGCAATAAATTAGTTTAATTCTTTTTAAAAGCTTTTAAAAGGGTTTAAACTTCAAAAATATTTAACTAATTCAGCCGAACTCCGTTTGGGGTGATTCAACTTGCAAATTCTTTAAAAATTGAGATCTACCCATTAAAAATATAATATGACACTGTTCATGTGTGTTGATATACTTTTTTGCTCTTTTTTTTATTGCCTTTAGCCGCCGACGTTCAGGAAGAGGCACAGTTTCTCAAGGAGAGTTCTGAGGCTTGTGAGGAGCAGCAAGACAAGTCACACAGATTCCTCAGTACCCTTGAGCATATTGTTCCTATATTTAAAGCTATATTTTTCCCTTCAACTCTACATTTATTTTGGAATGTCATCGATAAAGGGAAACCCTAATCCTTGTCTACAACCTCTTTGGCTTGATTACTGGACCTTGTACCTATGGGACAAAGGTGACTAGCTAGCTTTATTTACTGGTTAGCTAGAATAACTTTAGGACTCTGCTTAGCCATGCTTAGAAAATTATAGAATAACTTCTGGGTTATAACGGTAACTTTGATATAATATTTAGTCACATAAAATGATGATTCCATTTACGAGTGTGGTCATGCAAGGATAATTTAATGGTTCACTAAAACTGGTTTAAAAGGTGGGTTGCGAGCACCAGGATTGTGAATGTTGCTAGCGGTGCTCCTGACAGTTAAGGACCGGTTCGCGAACTACTTGTTGCAAAGTAGCACTCGTACTAACCACAAGCTAGAATGGGATAGCAGGAGTTTGAAGTGTGCCGAGTTCAATAGGAGGCACCAGGGCGTGTTTGTGGCTGATATAAGTCCACACATGGCAATGACAATAAGACCATGCTTTGGGCGTCGGGCCGTCTCGCGGGAAGGCACTTGATCACCCCTACCGGAGACCAGAGGTTCGGCGGGATGCTCTCCTATTGTGCAAGTTACATGGATAATCCTGTCACAACACCTTTCCGAGATACCATGGTGGTATTGAGGCGCACAGTGATGTATTGTGGAGTTATGTCTTATGGGTAAATTGGTACATCTCTAGCTAGAGTAAAACTATTCGAATAGCCGTGCCCACGGTTAAGGACGAGCCTAGCAATGTTTTCTGTGATTAGTCCCACATTAATTAAATTTGATTATTGAAGGATGAATCATGGTTAGCTCTAGGTTGGAGTGGTTGGGCCTATACCATTTTGTGAATGGTATAGCGTTGGATAATATTGATTAATTATTGATGATTTACTACTGTCTTAAATGCTTTATTAAATATTGTTTATGCAAATTGAGCCATATTATGCCATCCTTTGTTATCCTGTGCACTTGCATATTTGCTGTGTGACTTGCGGAGTATTTCATATACTCACCTTGCAATCAACAATCATCATTTAGAAGAATACTTCAGCGAGGAGGACTACTTGGAGGATTAAACGGGAGTCCCGGTCAAGCTTGTGGAGTGGGTTTCATCACGTTGTCTTAGTTTATTTTCCGCTGTTAGAACTTTATTATTTTGAGAAGCACCATTCGCCTCTGTAATAAATACTTTTGATATGTAAACAATTACTTTGATTATCAACTATGCCATGTGTGTCTCGGTTGATTCCTGGACGAGGATTTACACACAATAAAACTCTAGAATTTTAGATGGAAATTTTGGGTGTGACACAATACTTGCGTTGGTTAGAGACGGCAATCACTTTTGACCGCATGGATCACCCCAACCGAGTAACTCATCCACGTTATCCACTCGTCCTAGATCCGGTCATCGGAAGCGTCAAATTAAAGAAGGTTCTCATCGATGGAGGAAGCGCTCTCAACATCTTGTTTGCCAAAATGCTTGACGAGATGAAGACTCCTCGATCCGAGCTGCGGCCGAGTACAACTCCCTTCCACAGGGTAATCCCCGGCCTCTCTTCTACTCCACTCGGACAGATCACTCTGTCAATTACTTTTGGCACGCGGGAAAATTTCCACACCGAGAACATCTTCTTCAAGGTTACCGACTTCGAGACCGCGTACCATGCCATACTCGGACGGCCTGCACTAGCCAAATTCATGGCAGTGCCTCATTATACATACATGGTGCTCAAGATGCCAGGACCAGTAGGAGTACTTTCCTTGCACAGTGATGTTAAGTAAGCTTTCACCTGCGACAAGGAGAGTTGCGAGTTGGCCCAATCTCACGAGGCGGGCAGTCGGACAAAGCAATATCTGACTTATTGTAACAACTGCAAATGAGGACGACCAAGTCCCGGCTAAGAAAGCAGCCAAGTCGGGAATTTCAGCGGACTCAGAAACGAAGAAGATCCCCCTGGACCCTTCCGACCCCATCAAAATTGCGCTTGTCGGGACCGGACTCGACCCCAAATAGGAAGACGCGCTCGTCATCTTTCTCCAGGGGAACAGGGATTTATTTTCTTGGAAACCTTCCGACATGCCTGGTGTACCAAGGGAGGTGATTGAGCATTCCTTCAATGTCAAGTCGGATGCCAAACCAGTCAAGCAACGACTACGGCGCTTCGCACAAGACCGCAAAGATGATATTCGGGAGGAGATTACCAAACTCCTTACAGCCGGGTTCATTAAAGAGGTCTACCACCTGGATTGGCTGGCAAACCTAGTCTTGGTCTGGAAGAAGAATGGTAAATGGCGTATGTGTGTCGACTATACTAACTTAAACAAGGCGTGTATCAAGGATCCATTTGGTCTACCTAGGATAGATCAGGTGGTCGATTCAACTGCAGGATGCGAATTACTTAGTTTTCTTGATTGTTACTCGGGATACCATCAAATCAGCCTAAAGGAGGAGGATTGCCTGAAGACTTCTTTTATCACGCCATTTGGGTTGAAAAACGCTGGTGCAACGTATCAACGTGCCATCCAGCGGTGTCTCCACACTCAACTCGGGCGCAATGTGGAGGCCTATGTTCATGACGTGGTGATCAAGACCAAAGCCAAGAAAACCTCATCGCCGACTTAGAAGAAACTTTTCAAAGCCTTCGGAGATTCAAGATGAAGTTGAACCCAAAAAATTGCATCTTCGGAGTATCTTCGGAAAAGCTACTCAGTTTCATTGTTTCGCAACAGGGCATTGAGGCAAATCTAGAGAAAATCAACGCATTCATGAACATGGCACCCCCGACTAGCCAGAAGGACGTACAGAAGCTAACCGGCTGCATGGCGGCACTCAGCCGATTCGTTTCCCGACTCGGGGAACGGGGTATGCCTTTTTTTAAATTATTGAAGAAAGTTGATAATTTTCAATGGACGCTGACCCAACAAGCTTTTGAAGACTTCAAGAAGTTCCTCACGTCACTACCCGTGTTGGTGTCACCAATGCCCCAAGAATCACTTATGTTGTATTTGGCGGCAGCCACACAGGTAGTCAGCATGGTGTTGGTCGTCGAGCGGGTAGAGCTAGGGCATATACAGAAAGTTCAAAGACCAATCTACTTTGTCAGCGAAAACCTAGACCAATCCAAGATGAGATATTCCAAAGTCCAAAAGCTACTATATGGCTTACTAATAACTGTTCGAAAGTTGGTACACTACTTTCAGTCGTATCAAGTTACAATAGTCACATCGTATCTACTCGGGGACGTCCTACACAACCGCGACGCCACCGGTAGAATCGCTAAATGGGCGCTCGAGTTGATTGCGTTTGACATTATGTTTCAGCTACGGACATCAATCAAGTCACAAGCACTTGCCGACTTTGTGGCCAAGTGGACAGAAGTTCAGACGGCTACATCAACAGACAAGTTAGAATACTGATGTACTTTGACGGTTCTCTACAGATTGGCGGAGTAGAGGCTGGGGTCGTCCTGATGTCACCCACTGGAGAAAAACTCAAATATATCCTTTAGATACATTTTCCAGCATCTCACAACGTCGCCATGTACGAGACACTTATATAGGGCTCCGCATCGCCATATCGCTCAACATCCGCCGACTGGTAGTTCGCAGGGATTCTCAACTCGTAGTAAACCAAGTCATGAAAGATTGGACATGTCTAAACGACAACATGGCGGCATACTGTCAAGAAGTATGGAAGCTGAAAAACAAGTTCGACGGGCTGGAGATTACACATGTACTACGCCAATACAATGAAGCTGCAGATGAGCTAGCCAACATGGGATCCAGGCAAGAAGTGGTCCTGATTGGAATTTTTGTTGAGCAATTATTGGTGCCGTCAGTCAAAAAGAAGCTAGTACTCGAGCAGTCGGGGGTTGAACCTACCCCGGCAACAACAGAAGTGCTAATCATCTCTTAAGATTGGCGGACTCCAATCATCAGATTTCTCCTGAAAGATGAGCTCCCAGAAGATCACAGTGAAGCCAAGCGGATCAAACGTCGAAGCAAATGTTTCCTTGTAGTCGGAGAAGACCTCTATCGTCAAAGCGCATCTGGATTCCTCATGCATTGCGTCACTCCTGAGGAGGGCAAGTAGATTCTGCAGTTCATCCACTCAGGCATTTCTAGCAACCATGCTGCATCAAGGACGTTAGTAGAAAAGGCTTACAGACAAGGATTCTTCTGGCTGACTGCAGTTACTGATGATAAAGACATAGTTCGGACATACGAGGGATGCCAGTTCTTTGCTCGACAAACACACCTGCCAGCTCAAGAATTACAAACAATTCCAATATCCTGCACTTTGCAGTTTGGGGCTTGACATGATTGGGTCGTTCAAAAAAACGCCTGAAGGGTTCACATACTTGTTCATCGCAGTGAATAAATTCACAAAGTGGATTGAGACAAAACCCATTGCTACCATAACAGTGGCAAGGGCAAAAGACTTTATTATGAGTATTTTATACCGATTTGGTGTCCCCAACCATATCATAACGGACAACGATACTTAGTTCACTGGCGGCGTTTTTTAAGATCTGTTATGCTTCTGTGGCACACCCATGGAGCAATGAGCAGGTCGAGCGTGTAAACAGCATGATCTTACAAGGTATCAAGGCTAGAGTGCTTGACCGACTACAACCATATGTAGGGCGGTGGGTGCAGGTGATTCCATCCGTTCTCTAGTCTTTAAGAACCACAGTTAGTTAGGCAACAGGGCAATCCCCTTTCTTCCTAGTCTATGGTGCTGAGGCCGTGTTACCAACCGAGTTGGAGTTCGGCCCTCCGCGAGTTTGGGTCCACTTAGAAGACAAATCAACCGAAGACCGACTGGTCGAGTTAGATCAGTTAGAAGAAGCAAGGGAGATCGCAACTATCCAGTCGACGAGGTATCTTCAAGGCATGCGTCGTTATCACAGCCGGAATGTTCGTGGCCACGCCTTTTCGGTGAGATATCTCATTTTGAGAAAAATCCAAACCACCAAAAACATGCATAAATTATCTCCCTTATAGGAGGGGCCGTTCATTATCGCTGAGGTGACACATCCGGGTGCCTACCGACTAAAGATAGAAGATGGCGTCCTAGCCAACAACTCATGGAACATAAAACAGCTATGTCCTTTCTATACCCGAGGTTTTGTACTCCATTATATATAATATAAATAAAGTTTGGTTACTCTGACTCACTACATCGCTTGTTCAACCCGAGTACTGAGTCGGGGCTACATGATAATGACACATGTCTTTTGTTGTTTATAAAGTTCGACCTTGTTTTGTCTAAGTCATGAAGTTTTATAATGATTATGCTAAGTTTCTGAGTATAACTCTTTTTAAAGTTGATCTCAAACCACTCGGCATTAAACTGGCTAGTCGGGAAAACTAATGATGGCTAAGATGGAATAAGTACTCGATAAAATATAACAAACACCAAAAATATTTACAATATCTACATATTGTTTCCATCAGACACTGACTACTTAAAAGTTCATGTTTACATGGGCAGATCTGCAACAATGGCCTCAGCAGTGGGCCTAACCTGGCTAATCAACTCCTATCCCTCCTCTGGGGTAGTGCCTTCAGCGAAGCCCTCTCCGATTGCCTCAATGTCTACCTGGGGGTAGAGAGACTTCGTCATGGCTAATGCTTGGGCAATCCCCACGGTGACGCGCTCGGATGAGTACTTCTTCAGAAGGGTAGTGGCCTCTTCAAGACGCTGCGCCACCTGGGAAATGGAACTGGAGTTGGTCCCGGCCAGTCTTGGCTGCATGATATCTAATAAAGTTTTCGTGGAATCAACTATGATGTTTCGCGACTCCTTAATTATCTTAATCTCTTTAGCAAAGGTGCCGAATTAGATCTGCAAATTAGCTTTGAAGGCTGCTCACACAGAAAAGAGGCATCAGTTAATATGGATACCTAGTCGGGTAAAGTACCAGAACAGAAATAAAGCTTACTTGCGTACTCGGTGTCCACCTTGGACTTCGCCTTCTCGAGCTCCTCTAGCTCTTTCCTCAGGCGTTCAATCTCAAGGGACTGGTTGTTCAGGTTTGTCTCTAGAGCTACAGCCAAACAAAATCGAAGATCAACACTATGGAAAAGATGACTGGAGTTACTCGGGCAGAAGGGAAACATACCTCTAATGGTCCCTGTCTTTTCCTAGTTCTTGTTCCTGAGCTTGTTCACCGAGTCCTTCAGCCATTCCTCCCTCTCCTTGCTAGTCTTCTCCAAGTCGTCTTTGGTGACCTGGAGCTGGTGGAGTTGAGTGAACTAAGGGGCAAGTTAGGAAAGGACTTTACCCATCATCTCGGATCGATTGACCACTTGCTGCACATGATACATCACAGTCACATAAGACAAGCTACGATAGCAGAAGATCTTAAGGAATTGCAAATCAGCAAACATCGTTGGAGAGACTATATACCTGGATACTCCTTGATGCAGCGATAGCAGCTTCCATCAGTCTGACTCACTCCCTCTGGGCGGCTTCCTCATTGTGCTTGAAAGTTTGTTCTTTCCCCTCCGGCGTAACCCAGTAGAATGTCCGGGGGAAATTTGGTGGAGGAGCCTCGAGCCTGGGGAGGTCATCGTCGTCAGAAGATGAAGAAAGTGGAGGAGAGGGAGTCCTAGGCCTTGGATCCACTGGCGGTGCTAGGTCTTCGGCAAGCTTGGGGACCGAGACGTCAACTACGGTGTCCTGACTGGGTGAAGTTTGCATCCTAGCTGAGTAGTTTGTCTCAACCTCAGGGGCTGGGAGGGCACTTGGCTCGGGCTGCGCCTCTACGGTCTCAGCCTTAGTCGGGATGGTTGTGGCTACGGAGGTTAGTGGCGCTGTCCCCTTGGGATCAGCGTCACTTGGCTTCCTGCAGGATTATTCAGCGATCAAGATGTTGCAAAACTAATTAAGATTTTTTTGAAGACTGAGGATTTTCATACCTTCTGGAAGTCTTGAATCTCCACCCCTGTGTGCTAGGGGTGGAGGTAGTCGGTGATGGGCCCAAAGGCCCGCTCGGCAGCAGAGAACAGCCGGCTGTCGGGCTCGTGGACGCGGCAGTCGGCGGTGTGGTGCTTGGTCCAGTCGACGCCACATAGGTGTGGCTGACTGGGGCATGGCGGTAGTCGGCGGTGTGGTTCTAGGGCAGGTTGGTCCAGGTGTTGCGCTGCTGGGGTCTTTGATCACCGTACCGCCTGATGCCTTACTCGGCATATCCTTCTTCTCGGCCTGGTCCATCACTGGTCACTTCCCAACCCTCTTGGGGCTGGGTAGGGCTGCTGAGGGGCTAGTGGATCATTTCTTAGACCCACTAGCGAACTGACCTGGTAGGTTAGAGACAAACTCGGCGAATTCCTGCAAGCAACAAGTATCGAGGAAAGCTCGATTGAGCAACATTCATACAACACATCGCATACAGATATCAAGACAAGCATTACACAAGACATTACCTTCGGCCAAGGCCTGTCTTTGCAGTATGGCTCGGGGGCTCTCTCGGCATCTAGAGTCTTGACGACTCCATTGACTAAATAGCTAAGCAAAGTTTCGGTGACGACATCCTAGTTGACAAAATCGTTACACTCTCGAGTCAGATTGTTCTTCCCCTGGTAGTCGTAGCCAAGGTGAATCCTAGCCTTCAGGGGTCGAATCCGCCTGTTTTGGAGGGTCCTAGCCACCCAAGGTCCGGTCAGCCCCGTGTTTTTGAGCGCATCAATCTTGTCCAGCAACAATTGTACCTGAACCATCTCAGCCTGTGACGGTATGGCAGTCCAGCTCTCCAGAACTGCAGTGGGATTTCCAGTGAAGGGCGGCAAGAAGGGCTCGAGATTAGAGCAGTAAAACCACTCCTAATGCTACCCTTTCAGTGAAGTCTTTAGGGGTACATGTAAGTAGGCCTTCTTCATCTCATTACGGAGCTGAAGGCCTGCTTCCCCTATCACCTAGATTTTGGATTTGGAGGGTTGCGGTTTGACATGAAACAGAAAATGGAAGAGATTGAAATGGGAATCGATCCCTAGAAAGGTTTCACAGAGAGTGACAAAGATGGAGATGTGAAGAATGGAGTTGGGGTTGAGGTGGTAGAGCTCCATCTTGTAATAATCAAGAAGCCTGCGGAGGAAATCGGAAGAAGGAAGAGCGAGATCACGATCAAAAAAGGAAGCAAAGACCACGGTTTCGTGGGGACCTGGAAAGGGAATCGACTCATCGGCGGCGGGACGCCAGTTGATGATCTCTTTTGCCTAGAGGTTTTTCTTCCTCTCTAGAAGGGCAAGTTTTGTTGCACAGCAATCTGACGTCGGCCATGCCCTAGACGGCATGGCGGGGATGTCAAACGGCGCCCTCGGCATGGTTGGGGTGTGGAACTGGGCAAGAAAGCTTATGGATGATGGGAATCTACGCGAGAGAGGAGATTTTCATGGATTTCTGTGAGAAATCTCAAGCTATAGGAAACCCTAGCTGGGGTGGAGAGCGCGAAGCGGCATGGCGGGGATGTCAAATGGCGCCCTCGGCATGGTTGGGGTGTGGAACTGGGCAAGAAAGCTTATGGATGATGGGAATCGACGTGAGAGAGGAGATTTTCACGGATTTCTACGAGAAATCTCAAGCTACAGGAAACCCTAGCTAGGGTGGTGAGCACGAAGTTTGGCGCATGAGCGGGAGATGGAGCATTTCGGGCGATTTGGGGGAGAAATGAGAATCTTTTCTCTCTTCCACCGCTTTATAGGCTTGCGCTGGGTAAGAAGGCTTGGGCTGGCTTGCTGAGTAATGGGCCATAAGATATGAGTTTCTAAATAGCATGTCCTATTGGGCTGACCGCTAGCTGTGTTAAAATCACAATGCAGATACTATTTTATAGGAACCGATTAAAATAATTAGATATGCTTCATGTCAAGCTAGATTGCTGGACACATGTGTTCAGATATATGAATTATTTACCAGGTATTAAGGATATATCCTTATAAGAATCAATAGCTAATCTCCATTAAAATTAGGGATGCAAATATCTCTCAAGAACACCTTACCACATATTGGGTTAAAATCCATGAAGTGGTACTCGGCTTACATGCTTAGCTAATATTGCCTTGAGTAAAAATATTTTCAGCTGATATGATGCTGAAGAATCCAATTCCTGAGAAATATATCACTCGGGAAAGATTTAAATGTTAAAGATCTTTGACTATATGTTTAGCTGTTTCACAATTAAACACAAAGTTGGGGGCTACACCTAATAGGTGTGCCTATTCGGCACACACTATTCATATTTTTCTATGAAGCCCTTCATAGTCTTGTTGCCAGCTGATAAGAAGTAGGACTTGGAGAAGAGGTACTCGGACAATGGGTACTCGGGAGCAAGGCACTCGGGAAATCTTCACCGAGTAGGATGAGCACTCGGCACCAGGTGTGACTCAATTATGAAGGTCTTAGAAGCTGTTGTGGAGGCCATGGGCCCTGGGTACCTCATGAAAAACTTGTAGCCACTCGGATAGAGGATAGGCCTAATCCAGTAATTAGGGGTACAACAGAACTCGTTACATATTAACTTGTATGCTAAGGAAAGGGATATAGTCCTAGTCGGGTATGTTATATTCTTAGAAAAAAAATCCCTGGTCAAATCCGACTGGGATTTCTACCTTGTAACCTTGCTTCCTCATTATATAAGGAGAGGCAAGGAGCCCCTTGGGGCAAAACACTCTCACCAGAGAAAACACCACGATCTCATCAAAGAAACCTCAAAAGCAATACGTCACAGTTGAAAGTAGAGTATTACCTCACCTTGAGGGCCTGAACTAGGATAAATTGTCTCATGTTCCTTTGCAATTCATCAAGTTTAGGTCTCACGAGTAGCCCCATATAATTATTGCTGATATAAAGCATTTACAAGGAGTATGACGAATGAAGCAGTAACTGGGTAAATGCAGGCCCAATTTTACCGATGAGGGCGATGTGGTATTCACAGACCAGAGCTTCAGCATGTGGCCAAGGAGTTGAAGGTGATCACCCAAAAGCAAAAGACGGGCCTATTCAAGCCAGATAGAGAGAACGATCAACTTAACACGGTGTTGGGCAATCTAGAGCACTCTGGTCACGTTTGAGGAATATCCTCGAAACTTAGCTAGAAAGAAGGCTTCGATAAGGATGCGGCTAGCTACAAGAAATGTGACCGATACAAGCAGTGTATTGCAGAAGAGGTCAAGAGGCAACTGGTAGAGAAATGTTTCAAATTTATGGAAGATCAAAGGAACTTGATGGGACCTTGTTCACTGGATATTTTGGTATTGCGTCCCGCCGTATTGCTGAGCAGCATTGGATCTAATGCAGATGAGTTCGAGCCTATTGATGAAACAATAAAGGATAGAGCTCACCTGCTGCATATTCCGGTCTGAAGGAGTGGAAAAATAATTATGGTTGTGAATGGCAGGACAATGTCGGGCCGTAGATTACATTGCATGGAAGTTCCGGCCGATTATGTCAGGGTACAAGTGCAAAGTGTCTATGAAGAGCATAAGATGCAACTATTAGACATTCCCACGCATGATGGCATTTTTTTTATCTCAAAGATGCAGTGGATCAGTTCTATTATGACACCAAAGAGATATTGAATACACGATGTCAACGGAAAATTGTCCCAGGCTGCCCTTACCACGTCTATCGGCTGCGTCTACCAGCTATCGGCCGCCATCGGGTACTTCATTGAGGTAGCCTTCACCACAACCACAAGCACTTGCTGCGTCACATGACGGGAAAGAAGTCACTCTAACGTCTCAACGAGACCCTTCTCCCTGCAAGGACCCTTCAACAAGGTAGCCTTCGCCGCCTCCTCAGCTACGTGCTGCCACGCAACAAGAAGTAGCTCCTACACCTATAGAAGCACCTCCCCCCACTGACCAATAGAGGCACTTCTCCCGATGCAACCTTCCCCCAATAAGCCGATAGAGGCACCTACCCCGAGGCAACCTTTCCCTAGTGAGCCAATAGAGGCACCTCCCCTGATTCAACCAGCTTGCCCTAATGAGCTGATAGAGGCACCTCCCCTGAGGCAACCTTTCCCCATTGAGCCAACAATGACACCTTCTCCGAGGCAAGCTTCGCAAGAACCCGCACCGACTCCTATACAACCAACTCCACAATCTGACGCATGTGCATAACAAGGGCCGGCAGGTTTCAAAGTGCTGATAAAGATAAGCAGACATGGTCATAAGGCAAAAACCACGGAGAATTAGAAATGGATAGTATCCACATTTAGGGGCAAAGAGAAGGAGAAGGGGAAAGAAAAGATTGACGATGATACATCTAGCAAGGGCCTAGAAATAAGCACGTCTAATGTTTTGGATTTCTGGCCTACTGATGGTGTACCTAAAGAATTTGAGAATGGCAAACCATTTCTACCCTATAATATTTTACAAGATGGTCCATGGCAGCTAAATAGGTGGCATAAATAGTACATGAAAGCAAGTAAAAAGGGTCTCTGTGTGATAACAGCTCTATCCCCACCTGAGTTATTCATGGACAGAGGAAGAATTATATTTATCGAAGTCAAGGACATGCACGCATTGTTTCGTCGACAGAAACTGGACATCAATCTCATTGTGGTTTGGTGTTTTTTAGAAGAAATCGGTTGTCTTTTTTGTTTATTCACAAAGACTGACAACAAAAGATATTTAAACTAATGATTTGAGTCACGTCTTTGTAGGATGATATATGTCCAATTAGAGCATATGTGTGAACCCATCGGCTACCTCAATCCTTGTCGAATTTGTGAGCCAAGACATGCGTTCAATGTCGATCCTAAAAAATGTAAGGGGTTGGTGGACAAGACTGACGAGGAGATTCAAGAGTTCATAACGAAAAAGCACTATGAGAAGAAGATGGAGGTGGCCGCCTACATAGGATGGGCAATGCTATCTATGCAGGACAAAAGATGCATAATAGCTGCGTACAACTTTAGGTTATTAGTTTCCTGTCTCAATTTTACTTCTAAGCAATCAAAATTGGATTAACAAAATATCTAATGCTGCAGTGACTATTTCATTTGTTTCCTATTGTATCCTAAGTATGCCGAAGCTGTGGTACTAGACCCACTGGACTACTCGGAGGGGAAGTACAAGGAATTTCTTGCTATTTTAAATATGTAAGCAAAACCATCATCCATACCACGTTCTATATATGGAGTTTTATTTCACGTCCTAGATTAATATCAAGGTTTTGATATTTATTACTAACTCAATCCATTTGTTTGAACATGGCCTACAGGTACTATTGGCAAAAAGACGAAGAACGACTGAAAGTAAGGGAAAGACTATTGTTCCGTACAAAGTGGTTGATAGTAAATAGCGTATACTACTTATAAGTTTGTGTGTATATATAATTATATATTTATAACTAATTTATCTTAAATTTATGTCTTACAAAGTGTCACAAATAATCCAAAGGCAACATCCTCTGTGGCTAATATGTGTGCAAGTACCTTAGGATTGCTGGGAGGTATAGAACAAACCTAGATGATGTAATTCAATTAATCAATTGTATATCATTCAAATTTTCCCATACGTATGAATTATATATTAACATGCTATGTGTTCTCGATGTAGCTGCCTAAAATCCCAAAAAGAGAAAGAAATCTAGACAACACAGCCATTCAAAACATATAACGGGACACGTGCCACTTCACCCAACACGAGTGCAGTCATGAGCTTGGCCGATTCTTCGACAAAGAAGGGGTTCTTACCATGGATAACAAATATAAAAGTCTAATTGGTTGGAAGAAAACAATGATATAAATCATGTTTTATTTGTATAACATTTGAGATGGCATGCTTATGAGAAAGCTTTGTGTGTATAGACGATTGTATAAGAACAAAATGTAAATTATTGATTTTATCTATGAGTCATATATATTATATTATTAGTGCTTCATCGATCAAATTTAATTATGCACAAAATCACCACGGTTTATATATTGCCCAATACAAAACCCACTAAAAAAAGCGTATACATATATTACATATTTCTTTCAAAAAATAATTTTAAAATTAGCGAGAAATATTTTAACTTGGCGTGAAATAATTACAAGCTGGCTTAAGCATATTTATGCCAACAGAAAAACCTATTTCATAGGTGGGCTGACGTTAAACACATACCTGTAAAGATCTATTATCATAGGCGGAGCGTTAGGAAGCCTGGTTGCAAAAAACACTTTTCTCAGGCGGGCATCCTATACACGCCTGTGAAGATCTATAATCACAGGTGGAGTGTTAGGAAGCCCGCCTGCAAAAAACACTTTTATCAGGTGAGCATCTTAGGAAGACCGCCTTGAAAAACAGATTTTCGCAAGCGGTGGGCCGTCCGTATGTGTAAATGCTCTATATTCATAGGTCTTTTGTTATAGGCGACGCGTCCGACCGCCTGCAAAACATGTTTTGGCTGCCTGCGGTAGCATGTTTTATGCTAGTGTCTATTGTCCCCTCAATGACTTAATTTCTCTATTAGGCTTGAATGTGTGTTTCTACAATATTAAAACTATATACAACATTCAAAAAGGGTAGACATATGGGTTTTTCTCTCCCACACAAATGGTCATGGTGCATTTGTTGAAAATATAGACTAAAATTATTTTCTTGGCATCCAAATCATAGAAAAAACTTAGAAAATATAGTCCAAGATCGAATATATTTTCTTTCTTGGATTTAGCTACTAGAGGCGGCTCAATTAGAGCCACCTTTCATAGTGAAACAAAGGCGGTTAATTAAATATCCATCTATGACGATATCAGAAATAACCATATTTGATATACCCCAGACCATAATCATCCGGCACAGCCACGTGTCTAGTAGCTAGCGATATGATTCATGTCAATCATACATACATACATACATACATATATATATATATATACATACATACACACACGCACATGTCCAATGGCTTATCAAATATTGCACAAAGAAATTAACCCTAGTACCCTAGAGAGATATGACAAAAGCACCACCACTGCAAAAGGGCCACATGGCACCATGTATATACTGCTGTACAAGCATGTGAGCTCTACTGTGTAATGTGTGTACTGTAGGCGCATGCATGCAATGACAGGCGGTGGGGTTTTCGCCCCTAGCATATGCAAATGCATGCATGAGTGCATGAAGCCGGCCGGACGGCCGACCGTGCATGTTGCGCCCCCTCCATCAGGCGCCCCCCAAGTTGCACATGCGCTGAACTTCGCCGACAGATGATCGACCACCACCCATCAATGCAACGACAACCTGCCCATATCTCATCTCAATATATGCTGCTACTTCCGTTCTAAAATAACTTTATTTTCTCTATCCACTACTATAAAACAATTTATTAGTATGATCATATTAGTGTCGGTTAAAAAAACTCGATACTGATAATAGGGTTTCCACCAACCCACCAGACCCAAACCCTCTATGAGCAAAAAACCGACACTGATGAATACCCATAAGTATCAGTTCGTAACAAACCGGCACTTATAGGCCAACCGGTGTGGAGGCCATGGGCCCCGGATACCTCATCACCAATATATGGGCCACTTGGATAGAGTATGGGCCGAATCATACAATTAGAGATAAGATAGCATCCGGCATGTCTTACCTTGAACGATAAGGAATAGCAGTTTTAGTCGGATATGTTTCTATCTCTAAGAAGAAAATCCCTTGACCGTATCCGGCTGGGATCCTTATCATGTACCCCTGTCCCCTAGTATATAAGGGAAGGCAGGGTGCCTCTCAAGGGGCGACGAGATCATTGATCGACAAACATCTCAGAGGAATTACACTACAACTGGACGTAGGGTATTACCTTACCTCGAGGGCTTGAACCAGTATAAACTCTCTTTGTGTTCCTCTGCAATCCACCGAGTTTCCCCTTGCCGAGTAGCCCTATAATTCTATTGCCGGTGTAAAACATCGACAGTTGGCACGCCAGGTAGGGGCTCCGGCGAGTTTCACATCTGCAAGCTCGATGGATCCAGCAACCAAGATCGACGGCGACAAGTTCTCTCCTGGAGACATTATCTCATTTGGAAGCCTCGATTTCATTGCCGACCAGATCGGCAACCTCACCTTGACCGAAGCAGATCCAATCCAGCCGGCCAAGGAATCAGCCGACGTCGCGCCAGTCGGCCCACAGGACACTGCGATCTCCTTCAACGATCTACTCCGGCAGTCCTTTACTTCGCCGAGCGTCGGGACAACTCTTTCCTTCGGCGTCCGACTTGCGCTAGGCCTTGAGCCAGCTCGGGTTGGGCCGAGAAGAGGAGAGATCGTCAATCTCCTGCATGGACTTAGCGACGCTGCAGATCTACACCCCACGCAGCAGACCCGATCTCCTGCGATTCAGTTTGGACAGGGCCAAGCGCCATTTCAGATTGGATCTAGAGAGGTCGGGGTCGTTCTCACTTCGATAAATTACTCGGAGTCCGACTCCAAGTCGGATAATGGTTCGAACGCTAGTTCGGACTCCAGTCTGGCGAGTCTCTTCCTTTCCCGCGAGATCTTCATGGCTTCAACACCACCATCCGAGGTGCGCCGACTACAAGAAGAGCGACAGGAGGAGGCGCGCCGACTGCGTCAACAGGAGGAGGCTGACCGCGAGGCTCGCAATGATGAGCTACGCAAGGCTGGGCGAGCAGCACAGCAGCAGATTCTCCAGACTAAAGTCGGCGATCACGACGTCTTCGTCACGCCACAACAGAATGTTGTGGCCGCCGCAACCTTGCTGCACACGCTTTAGCTCGGGCCTGATCACCAGGCCACCCTAACTATCGCCAAGATCAAGGCGATGATCACGACTGCCGCCTGCCAGCAACATCAGCAGCAGTCGGGCGACAATGTGGTACCGACTAATCGGTCGGGATCTCCAGCAGCAGGCTCATCCACGTCTGCACGGCGTCAGGTGGCCGGCTCAAGTCGGCCACGCGAGGAGTCGAGGCAAACGTCACTCGGTAATGACAATTGGCGGCGTCTCCAGTATGATCGCCGGCCTAATCAAGACCTCCGAAAGTGCCTACAACACGACCTTCGCCACACTATTAACACCCGGCACCACGAACGACACGAAGACGAGTGCCGCCGACTGGAAGACGAAAACGAGCGCTTTGGTCTCCATCATGAGTGGTTTAACCGCCGTGGTCGAAGCCTGAGCCCTCACGAAGACGAAGGCATCCTAGCTTTCACTCGGGAGCTACAGGACGTCCACTGGCCGGCTGGCTTTAAGCCCACAGGGATTGAAAAGTACGACGGCAAAACAAATCCCGAGTCCTGGCTCACCGTATATACCCTAGCAGTTCAAGCTGCTGGGGGCGACAACAAAGCCATGGCTAACTACCTCCCAGTCGCGCTAGCTGACTCGGCGAGGACATGGCTAACAGGACTCCCGAGGCGGTCGATCGGTTCCTGGGGAGAACTCAGGGAGCGGTTCATCGCCAACTTTCAGGGGACCTACGAGAGACCATCTTCTGAGCACGATCTGTATCAACTATACCAGAAGAAGAATGAGTCTCTACGTGATTTTATCAAGAGGTTCTCCGAGAAGCGCAACAAGATCCCAATGATCCACGATGAGGCCGTCATCGCCGCCTTCCGCAAGGGAGTAAAGGACGCCCCGTTCATCGCGAAGTTCACTCGGAAGGCACCACCCTCTGTCCGGGCTCTTTTCGACATGGCCAACAAATACTCCGACGCGGCTGAAGCGGTCGCAGAGGCCCTCGACGAGAAGAAGGAGTCCCGATAGAAGGATCAGAAGGCAAAAGCCGACAATGAGCCGTCTCAAAACAAGTCTGGTAGCCGCAAGCGGAAGTCGGACAACGAGGTGGCCAACATGGAACGCACTCGGTCACGGCCCCAATGTAATAACGACTACCAGAAGGTCATGAGCGGGCCATACCCCTTCCACCCCAAGGGCAAGCACGCGGCCAAAGATTGCTACATGCTTAAGAAGTTTGCCTCCGAGCAGGCTTCATCATTTGGCGCCGACAAGGACAAAGACAAGCCAGATCAGGTTTTGGCCGACGATTTCCAAGATCCTCAGGCCGAACTCAACCATATTTTCGGAGGGCCGTCCGCGTACGAGTCCAAGCGCAAACAGAAGCTATCAGCACGCGACATCAATACGGTCTCTACGACGGACACCCCCCAGTACCTGCGCTGGTCAGAGATGGCCATTACCTTCAATCATGCAGATCACCCAGATCGGGTTTCTCACCCGGGACGTTATCCACTCGTCCTGGACCCGGTCGTCAGAAACATCAGGCTGAAGAAAACCCTCATCGACGGAGGTAGCGTGCTCAACATCTTATTCGCCAAGACTTTGGACGAGATGAAGATCTCTCGTTCAGAACTACGGCCGAGTACTGCGCCCTTCCACGGGATAATTCCCAGCCTATCATCAACTCCACTCGGGCAGATCACACTGCCAGTAACCTTCGGCACGCGGGATAACTTCCGCACGGAAAACGTCTGCTTCGAGGTTGCCGACTTCGAGACCGCGTACCACGCAATACTCGGACGACCGGCACTCGCCAAATTCATGGCAATACTGCACTACACATATATGGTGCTCAAGATGCCTGGGCTAGCAAGAGTCCTCTCCCTCCGCAGCGACATCAAGCAAGCCTTCACCTGCGACAAGGAGAGCTGCGAACTGGCTCAATCACAAGAGGCGGCAGTCGGGCGTGATAGCATTTGGCAAGCCGTCACAACTGAAGTTGAGCAAGATCAAGTTCCGGCAAAAAAGGCGGCGAAGTCGGAAATTTCAGCGGACTCTGACACAAAGAAGATCCCCCTGGACCCTTCTGACCCCTCCAAGACTGCCCTAGTCGGGACCGAACTCGACCCCAAATAGGAAGACGCGCTCGTCACCTTCCTACAAGCCAATAAAGATATCTTCGCATGGAAACCGTCCGACATGCTGGGCGTACCAAGGGAGGTGATCGAGCACGCTCTAAATGTGAAGACAGACGCCAAGCCAGTCAAGCAACGGCTGCGGCGCTTCGCTCAAGACCGCAAGGATGATATCCGGGAGGAGATCACCAAGCTCCTCGCAGCCGGGTTCATCAAGGAGGTCTATCACCCGGATTGGCTGGCTAACCCAGTTCTGGTCCGGAAGAAAAACGGTAAATGGCGCATGTGCATCGACTACACCAATCTCAACAAGACGTGCCCCAAGGACCCATTTGGTCTTCCCAGGATAGATCAGGTGGTAGATTCCACGGCCGGGTGCGACCTACTCAGCTTTCTCGACTGCTATTCGGGATACCATCAAATCAGCCTGAGGGAGGAAGACTGCTTAAAGACATCTTTCATCACGCCGTTTGGAGCGTACCGCTATATCACAATGCCGTTCGGTTTGAAGAATGCTGGAGCAACCTATTAACGGGCAATTCAGCGGTGTCTACACACTCAGATCGGGAGCAACGTGGAAGCCTACGTCGACGATGTGGTGATCAAGACCAAGTCCAAAGAAGACCTCATCGCTGACCTGGAAGAAACCTTCCATAATCTTCAACGATTCAAAATGAAGTTGAACCTGGAAAAATGCGCCTTCGGAGTGCCATCCGGCATGTTACTCGGCTTCATCGTCTCGCATCGTGGCATCGAGGCTAACCCGAAGAAAGGTCACTCCAAATGACATGGCTCCCGATCGACTAACTAGAAGGATATCCAGAAGCTAACAGGCTGCATGGCGGCACTCAGCCGATTTATCTCCTGACTGGGCGAACGGGGTATGCCCTTCTTCAAGCTACTCAAAAAGGCGGACAACTTCCAATGGACTCCGGACGCCCAACAAGCCTTCGAAGACTTCAAACAATTTCTCACATCACCTCCCGTGTTGGCGTCACCTATGCCCCAAGAACCGCTAATGCTATATCTGGCGGCAACCACTCAGGTAGTCAGCACGGTGCTGGTGGTCGAGCGATCCGAACAGGGTCACATTCAAAAAATACAACGGCCAGTTTACTTTGTCAGCGAGGGGCTTGCCGACTCGAGGACGAGATATCCGCAGGTCCAGAAGCTGCTATATGGCCTACTTATCACAGTCTGGAAGCTGGTGCATTATTTCCAAGCACATCAAGTCACGGTAGTCACAGCGTTTCCACTCGGGGATGTCCTTCACAATCGCGAGGCCACCGGCTGAATCGCTAAATGGGCACTCGAGCTGATGGCGTTTGATATCACCTTTCAACCACGGACAGCAATTAAATCACAAGCTCTAGCCGACTTCGTGGCCGAGTGGACAGAAGTTCAACTGCCTACATCAACAGCAAAGCTAGAGTACTGGACAATGTACTTCGACAGTTCTCTACGGATCGGCGGCGCCGAGGCTGGAGTCATATTGACGTCCCCCACCAGCGAAAAACTAAAGTACGTCTTACAAATCCACTTCCCCGGCTTCCCACAACGTCGCCGAGTACAAGGCACTTATCCACGGGCTCCGCATCGCTATATCTCTCGGCATACGTCGACTGGTTGTGCGCGGGGATTCTCAACTCGTGGTGAACCAAGTCATACTGTCAGGAGGTTTGCAAGCTGGAAAACAAGTTCGACAGGCTGGAAATAACAATGTCTGCGTCAATACAACAACGTGGCAGACGAGCTGGCAAATATGGGATCCAAGTGAGAAGCGGTTCCGACTGGAATCTTTGTCGAGCAACTCATGAAGCCATCAGTCAAGAAGAAACCGGCGCCGGAGCAGTCGGGAGGCGAACCTACCCCGGCTACAGACGAGGTGCTGCACATATGTCAAGACTGGCGGACTCCTATTGTCAAATTTCTCCTGGACGACGAACTCCCAGAAGATCGCAGTCAAGCCGAGTAGATCAAACGTCGAAGCAAAAGCTTCCTACTAGTCGGAGAGGACCTGTAAAGAAGGAGCGCATCCGGTGTCCTCATACGTTGCGTCACCACCGAGGAGGGCAAGCAGATCCTGCAATCGATCCACTCGGGCATATGTGGCAACCATGCTGCATCCAGAACGTTAGTTGGAAAGGCTTACCGGCAGGGATTTTTCTGGCCCACAGCAGTAACAGACGCCAAGGACATTGTTCGCAAGTGCGAGGGTTGCCAGTTCTACGCAAAACAAACAAATCTCCTAGCCCAAGAACTCCAAACTATCCCTATTTCTTGGCCATTCGTAGTATGGGGGCTTGACATGGTCGGGCCTTTCAAGAAAGCACCAGGAGGGTTCACACATCTATTCGTCGTAGTTGATAAGTTCACCAAGTGGATTGAGGCAAAACCCATTGCAACTATAATTGCGGCACGAGCAAAGGACTTCATCACAAGTATACTATACCGATTTGGGGTTCCTAACCGCATAATCACCGACAACGGTACTCAGTTCACGGGCGGCGTATTCCCAGACTTCTGCGAAGATTTCGGCATCAAGATCTGCTATGCATCCGTGGCACACCCGCGGAGCAACGGCCAGGTCAAACGAGCCAACGGTATAGTCTTACAAGGCATCAAGGCTAGGATATTCGACCAACTACAACCATACGCGGGCCGGTGGGTACAAGAACTCCCATCTGTTCTCTGGTCTCTCAGAACCACGGTTAGTCGGGCAATAGGGCAATCCCCTTTCTTCCTGGTATACGGTGCCAAGGCTATGCTACCGATAGAGTTACAGTTCAACTCTCTGCGAGTCTGGGCTTACTCAGAAGACGTCTCAAATAATACCCGATTGGTCGAGCTAGATCAGTTGGAAGAAGCAAGGGACACCGCAACAATCCAGTCGGCAAGGTATCTTCAAGGCCTGCGTCGCTACCACAACCACAATGTCCGTGGTCGCGCCTTTTTGGTCGGGGATCTCGTCTTGAGGAAAATACAAACCACCAAAGACAGGCACAAATTATCCCCAATCTGGGAAGGGCCGTTCATTATAGCCGAGGTCACGCGGCAGACGCCTACCGACTGAAGACCGAAGATGGCGTTCTCATCAGCAACTCATGGAACATAGAACAACTACGTCCTTTCTATACCTGAGTTTTATAATTTTTCATGTGTACAGTTTCTCTTACTCACTACGCCGCTTGTATCAACCGAGTAGTGAGTCGGGGGCTGCATGTATATATGTGTTCTATCAATAATATACGAGCTTATCCTACTCCAGTCATGAAGCTTTACTACGACTGTCGCGTTTGCCCGAGTACGGCTTCTTACATTGAACTATTTTATTAAGTTCTGACAGACTAACTCGGCGTAGACTACATGGTCAAGTAAAGCTAATGACGACTGAGTGATAAACTTGGCGGCAGTACACATATATTTACACATGTTTCCCACAAAAGTTTATACATACCGACTACATGATACGCCACCCCTATAGACCCAGGTCTCGGGTAATTATCTCAGCAGTCGGCTTCGCCCGGGCAATCAGCTCTAGCGCCTCTTTGGGCGTTGTCTCCTCGGCAAACCCCTCCCCGATGGCTTCAATGTTTGCCCTTGGGTAGATGGATTTGGTCATCACCAGGGTCTAGGCCACGCCGGCAATGACATGCTCATCCGAGTACTTCTTCAAGGCACTCGGTGCATCCTCAAGATGCGCCTCTATTTGGGGGATCCTGCTGCAACTGGTTCCCACAGGGCTGGGATCTATCAGGTCAAGGAGCCCTTTCACGGACCTGACGAGGGCTTCCCGTGACTCCCTGATGACTCTTATCTCCTCTGTGTAGAACCGATACTGGGCCTGGACATTGACTCTCATGTCTGTCCAAGTCCACTGGCAAGTAAACTTGTCAGGCTCGGCTGCAGACGGAATGACTAATGGATTGGTTAAGATTACGGTCAGGTTGGGGACTTACTTTCGTAGTCGGCCTCCCACTTGGCTACGGTTTTCTCCAGTTCGTCTTTTTCTTCGCCGAGCTTGATGGTGGCCTCTTTTAACTCGGCCTTTTCCCGTTCGAGCTCGGCGTTGGCTTTTGTCAGGTCGGCCTTGGCCTTCTCAAGCCCGGCTCTGGCTTCTTCGGCCTTCTTCAACTGGGCTTCCCCCTCTGTTCGGGTCTTTAACTCGGCTTCGAGGGCTGCATGACAGATTAGTCAAGAACTCGACCGTGCGGCCAAGACACAACTGGGCAGTCGGGAACAACGCGGCTGGAGAAATACATCAAGAGTTCAGTCGGGAAGACGCATTCAGGGGACTTACCTCTAATCTTCGCAGCCTGGGCCCAATTTTCGTCCCTGAGCTGGGTGGTGGCATCCTTCAGCCAAGCTTCCCTCCCCGCATGGCGCTCCTCCATCTTGGCCTTCAACGCCTGGAGCTGCTCTAATTCCGCGAGGTGGGAGGCCATTTCGACCAGGATCTCGGTCATGGCCTCATTGCGGTCGACAAGTTTCTGCTCAGGGAAAGAACAAATCAAGAGTGGAGTCAGACATCAAAACAAAAAGACCACCACGACTCTGCCGCAAGAACTATACCCCAACTCCCTGGGACCCGATGATGGCGGCACGAAGCAAGCTCTCGCGTTCCCTCCTCGCCGCGGCCTCATCAAGCCTGAAACTTTTCGTGGTTCCATCAGGCGCCGTCCAGGTGAACGTCCGAGGGAGCCTACGCGGAGGAGCTTCAATCCGAGGAAGGTTCGGGATCTTCGGCGGCGACGACGACGACGACGACCATGATGGTGATGGGGTCCCGGCCCCCACATCAGCGTCCCCTGCGGCCTCAGGGGTCGACTCGAGGGCTTCGACGACGGCCTCAGCAGTGGGCGTCGGCTCAGGGGCTGGGGCAGCAACCTCCGTAACTACTCCTTGGTCGGGCGGCATCAGTGGCCCCGCAGTCGGGACCACCTCAGTCTCCGTGACTAGAGTGGCCACCGGCTCAGCGGGTGTGCTCGCGGGCGCCAGCTTGGCTGGGGCGGGCTCTTCAAGGGGAGCGGTCGGGGCGGTCTCCTTGAGATCGATATCGACCCATCTCCTGCATGGCAAAACAGACATCAAAATACTACTGCAACAGACAAGAATCTCAGAAGATCCGGAGTAGCATACCTCTTGGAGAACGTCAGTTTCCTGCCGAGCGATCCGGGTCCTGGCAGAGCGCTACCTCCGGTTGTCGGCCCAGCTGGCAAATCAGTCGGCGGAGGCATGGCAGCTGGAGGCGGCCCCGTTGGAGGCGTAGCCGACTCGGGCACCCGTGTGCTTGGCAGATCCCGCTCGGATCGTGCACTCGGCGGTGCTTTTGCCGGGCTCGACAATGTTGAGCTCGGCTGTACAAGTCCTAACCTGGGACTTGATTGCCTGGGCACTGTGGCGACAGTGTCCTTTATCTTCAGGCTTCCCGCCACAGCACGCGGCGTCATGGCCCCCTCAACCCGATACAAAACAGGTTTTTTCTCGGCTCTCTTAGAGTCGGGTTGGGCAACAGGGGGGCTCCTAGGCCTCTTCTTCGACTTGACGGCCGACAACGGGCGGGAGTCTTCATCGAACTCCTCGCACCACTACAGAAGAATCAATAGAATACATCACACAATGCCGGGCAATTATACATACAAGCCCACAGGCATTCATCACAGAAGAAGGACGAAGATTACCTTGGTACGGGGCCGAATGAAGCTATAGGCCGCGACCCGGCGATTATCGTCTTCGGTCGCGATCACCCCTTCGGAGAAGTAACCGAACAGAGTCTCGGTCACCGTGCGCTTGTTGGCCGATTCATTGCTTACTCGGTCAGGATCATTTTTGCCCTTAAAAGCCCAGCCAAACGCGTTCCTCAACTTCAGCGGCTAGATGCGCTGAGTCAGGAAACGACGGGCCACCCAAGGTCCAGTCAGGCCAGCTTTCTTAAGGTCATCTAATTTCCCCAACAATTGGTGCACTTGGCCCATCTCTTCAAAGGTTGGATCTGCTGACCAATTTGGTAAAACTACCGGTGGCAAGCCGGTGAATGGACGCAAGGAGGGAGCCAGATCTGCGCAATAGAACCACTCCTTGTGCTAGCCTTTCAAGGAAGATTTCAAAGGGAGATCAAGATATGTTTTCTTCCCATCACTCCTCAGTTGGAGACCAGCCCCCCCAATCACATTAATATTATTTTTGGAGGGCTGGGGTTTGATATGGAACAGATACCTGAAGAAATTAAAATAGGGTTTTACACCCAAAAAGCACTCGTAGAGAGTAACAAATATGGAGATCTGAAGAATCGACTTGGGATTCAAATTCACCAACTCTAGCTTATAGAAGTCAAGGATGCGGCGGAAGAAATCGGAAGAGGGAAGGCACAAACCCTGATCAAAAAAAGAGGCGAAAACTACTGTTTCGCAAGATTGGGGATTTGGGACAGACTCACCCTTAGCCGGCCGCCAGCGGATCACCTCTTGGCTAGGCAACTTTAGTTGACTCTCTAGCAGCTTCAGTTTCATCGAGCCACAATCCGAGGTCGGCCAAGCATTCTCCGACGCACCTGCAAGATCCGAAGCTTTCGGCATGATTGGGAGCGGAAAGACTTGGGGGAAAAGCGAATCGGGGGCTTGGAACAGACGAAGAGGAGTGGAATCGCCCGAGTTCGGGTAGGGAATAACAGCAGCTAACCCTAGCCGAGCGGGAGACGAAAAGTTGGGCACGAAGGTGGAAGTCGAAGCGATTGGCTGATTTGGGGAAGATGAAGGAATCTTTTTCTCTCTCCCCGCCTTTTATAGAGCCGATGTTGACTAAATGGTCTTGGGCCTACATAATCAGCACTAGGCCATCGAGATATGAGTTCCTACAGTAGCATGCTCCACGTGGGCCGTCCGCAGGCTGAGTTGAAATTATAGCGCTAGTGCTACTAACAGGAGCCGATGAGGTAAACAGATATGCTTCATGAGAGCCTTATTACTAAACATATATGTTTGGGTATCTGTTCTATCCACTAGGTCTCGAAGATATATTCTTACATGGATCACAAGCTGGTCTTCATTAAAATTGAGGATGTAGGTATCTTTCTCGAGTACACCTAACTACGCTGTGGATTTATTTTCATAAAGTGGTACTCGGCCTACATGAGTGGCCATCAGTTGCCATGAGCAACATTATTCCAGCCGATATGACGCTGAAGAGTCTAACTTTCGAGTAGTGCACTACTCGGGAGAGACTATAAATCTCTCATTCCCGCTGACATGATGCGGAGGAGTCTAACTTCTGGGTGGGACGCCACTCGGGGAATACTACAAATTCTCTTTTCAGCTGACATGAAGCTGAAGAGTCCTATATACGAGTAGCATCCTACTCGGCAATACTATAAACACACATTCCGACTGACATGAAGTCGAAGAGTCCTACATACGAGTAGTTCCCTACTCGGTAAGACTATAAAGTTTATTCCGGTTGACATGATACTGAAGAATCTCATATACTAGTAGAAATCTACTCGGGAAAGATTATCAGGTTAAAGATTTTTGACTTTATGTTTAATTGTCTTCATAATTAAGCATAAAGTCGGGGGCTACACCTAATAGGTGTGCCTATTCGGCGCACACTATTTATACATCTACATGAAGCCCTTCATAGCCTCGCTGCCAGCTGACATGAAGCCGGACTCGTGAAGAAGACCTACTCAGACAAAGAGTACTCGGGAGCACCGCATTCGGGCAATCTTCACCGTGGAGGATGAGTACTCGGCATCCGCTGTGACTCAACTATGAAGGTCTCAGGGGCTACTGTGGAGGCTATGGGCCCCAGGTACCTCATCACCAATATATGGGCTACCCGAATAGAGTATGGGCCGAATCATATAATTAGAGATAAGATAGCACCCGGCAGGCCTTACCTTGAACGATAAGGAATAGCAGTCTTAGTCGGATATGTTTTTATCTCTAAAAAGGAAATCCATTGGCCGTATCCGGCTGGAATCCTTATCATGTACCCCTGTCCCCCAGTATATAAGGGGAGGCAGGGTGCCCCTCAAGGGGCGACGAGATCATTGATCGATAAACATCTCAGAGGAATTATACCACAACTGGACGTAGGGTATTACCTCACCTTGAGGGGCTGAACTAGTATAAATTCTCTTTGTGTTCCTCTGCAATCCACCAAGTTTTCCCTTGCCGAGTAGCCCTATAATTCTATTGCCGGTGTAAAACATCGACACCAGTACATTAGTATCGGGTATTAAAACAAACCGGCACATATGACCAGCTGAGCCGATGTACTTAATATCCCCCGAGCCATCGATCCTTCTCTCTCCCTTATCTTCCCAACCACTCCTCTTCCTAGCCACTCATTCTCTTCCTTTCTCTGTCTTATCTCTTCTGGGCCTCGGCTAGCATTTGCTGGCAAACTCGGCCTCGGCAGGCGACGACAGCGGCATCGGCGTCGGTGGCAGCGGCATCGGCCTTGGCTAGCAGCGAACTCGGCCTAGGCTGGCAGCTAATGGCGTTGGCCTGGGCTAGCAACAGCGAACTCAGCCTCAGCGAGCGACGGCGGCGAGCTCGGTGCTTTTTTTGCTCGCGAACCTCATCAGTACCGATTCTAACATCCGGCATTGACGAGGGGGCTTATCAATGCTGAAAGTTTAGTGCCGGTTAGAGAACCGGCACTAAACACGATTTCTGTAGTAGTGATCTTATCTATTCTGCAAAGACTTTATCTTTTGAGTAAATTAATGTTTTAAAGTTTGCTAAAGTAGAGATAAATATATTAGAGTTTACTAAAGTAGGGAATAAATACACTAGAGTTTATTAAAGTGGAGAACAAATACACTAGAGTTTGATAAAATAGAGGGTATTATACTATTTCAGCTTTATATTGGTATGGGTTAAAAATAGTTTTTTATGAGGGAGGTAGTATAATAAATTCAACAGGACTACGTATCAATAAACATATGTCAATCGAGATTTTGACAAACAATTAAGATCCGCAAGTTGTGTAACGATCGGTACGTGTCGATCGATATGGGAAAGGACATCTAACAGAAAAGCAATTTTTAGCAAAAAGAAAAGAAAAGATTTTTTATCTCGACTGGAATTGAAGGTCTGAGTGACTGGAGCACTCGGCCTTGGTCAACTCGAAAGCAGCAGTAAAATCACAGGGAAGTAGTTTTCCTTTTTTAATTATAAGGCAGACGCATACGACACCAACCACTACACGCACCAGCCAATACACCTCTGGTACATCCATAATCTCATTAAAATCCTATTAAAAACCCAACCAGCGGTACTTCCTAGGAAAATAGTATTTCAATGGTTGACCAAGATACCTTGATGTAATCCGTATGTTATTACTATGCTCACTCCTGTCATAAAATTTCTAGTACAAACGATTTAAAACCTTTATAAAATTGTAATATTATAGGCTAGATGGTTTTCATTTCAATACATCCAATCTAAATATTTAAAAATATATAGATGCTAATATTTTCTGAAAAATTCGCTTAAAACATGTTGAAAATATATCACTACCACAAAATAGCCCTTCAGTGCCAGTTAGAAAGGGCCATTAGCGCCGGTTTCTCAACCAACACTACTCTTAGGGCACTAATGAGGGGTAGCATCTAAACCGTTGTTGATGTGCTTCCACCAATAAAAAAAAATTGGGAGGTCGGCTCAAAGGATCAGCTCGATTCATCGAGCTGATACTTCAAGCAGCCCCTGAGATTCACATTCACATCCACATTCACGCCCCCTAATCTCCATCCACATCACAGATCAAGAACAAGAACACAAGAACATCCACATCCATAGATCAAGAACAAAAACATCCACCTAGATTAAGAACAAGCTAGTCACATTGATTCAATTATATTTAACTAAAATCATCAATAACATTAGAACACATCTAGGCATGAACCCACAACAACAACAAAAATCCTTCCGCAACCACGCCACCAACAACAATCCTGTCTTCAAATCTGCATGAGTATTAGAGAGAGAAGCTTAGAGAGAGATTGAGATAGGAGGAAGAGGAGGAGCACCAGAATATATGAGGAGTTACCTCGCTCTGGCACTAGGTGAGAAGCATCGACCACCAACATCGCTGCCTCTGCCATCGGCTAGGGATACTCTCATGGTGAGTAGAGAATAGGACATCCTCCATGCCTCCCTTCCTATTGGCATAGATAGGGACCTGTGGGATGGAGAGAGAGCAAAAGAGGTGCGTAGATGTGGTGGCCACCAACGCTGGATCTAGTCGGCCCCAAGCTGCCGCACCGCCAGCTAGGCACACGCAGATCTGCACCATTGGCGAGAGAAGGAGATGGGTAGAGTGGGAGAAACGGGAGGAGACAGCGAGTAGGGTGAGATGGAGAGAGAGTGAAATAGGGGTGAAGTGGGGGAGAGAAGGAGAGACACGAGATTTTTTTTTGAGCAGCTATTGACTTGGCCAGTGAGAGGGGATTGGCTCGATATATGGTTCGGCTCGGCTGTCTCCTCTTATTAGTGCCAGTTTAACTAAAGTATCAGTTTTTATTATGAATCGGCACTGATGAGGGCTTATCAGTGCTAGTTTTTAATTGTATTGGGCACGTGGGCAGGTGGAAAACCTTTACCGGTAATGATTTTTGTCCATCTGGCACTAATAAAACGATATATTTGAGTTGTTCTATAGTAGTGTATATTGTTGTGATGAGGTACTACAATGGGTTTCTTCAAAGCAACCAAGATGAACAGGGGGAAACATACACTACTAGAAAACGGAGTTTTTGTGAGGGTGATGAATTTTCGTGACGGTTTTTGATGCACCCTCACGAAAATCACAATTTTCGTGAGGGTGCATCAAAAACCGTTACGAAAACATATTTTCGTGATGGTGCTTGACACACCGTCACGAAAAGTAGTTATTTTTGTGACGGTGCATCAAAAACCGCCACGAAAATAATTTTCCCCTCACGAAATAGTGTACAGTACCATCACTCCTCCACTCGGACAAAAAAGAACTAGACCAACCGGCGGCGTAAGTATTTCAGATATGATTATACCAGCACCAAAGCACCGGATCCTGCAAAGTTAAGCGTGCTCAGGCGGGAGGATGGGTGACCTCCTAGGAAGTCTCTTTTTCGTGACGGTGGGTGCTCGGGTGGCCTCGTAATTTTCGTGGCGGTCCTCATCTCCACGAAAATAATTCATGACGGTTAACCCTCATGAAAACGATATTTTCCTGGCTTCTGATTCGTGAGGGTATTCATATTTTCGTGACGGTATTTTAACCCTTACGAAAACTCCATTTTTTGGTAGTGATAGATCAGACACATATTGATCGAAAGCGATATCTTAGTGGTACATATTCATAGGGTCGGCGCAGAGCCAAAGAAATAAACTACCGGGTCAACTATACATTACCAATGGATTATCGTGATTTTACTTTTCATGTAATAAGAGTTCTATGTGAAGTTTGCTCATAGGTCACTGACATCACCAGACCCTGATCCATACACTGTAGATCTCTACCCTGCATGTTCACAATAAAACCAAGAATAGACAATAGTTTCATAAAATATTATATGTTTTTCGTAAATACTAAGCATGTTTTATTACGAAATAGCGCTGACAGAAGCACAAATATATAGGTAACAGATATGCTTGGCGGAAGGCGGAGCAAGAGTCAATGAATTTTTTGCAAAGAAAATAATCCTATTTGAAATATACCTCGAAACCAAACTTTTTCATGGCACTTCGCTATGTGTGTGGGAGTAGATCTTAAGAAGATTTTCCTGTAATCTGATAGGTTTAATTAATTTGTCTAAAAATAAAGTGAGCGAAACAGTGTAAGACTGTCCATCCCACGCACAAGGAAGCAACACGTGTAGGTAAACAGTATGTAGTAGACTACTAGCTACGAATGGATAAACATGGAAACTTGCAGTTTTTCGTAGGAATTTATTGAGAAGGATTTCTGTCTAGCCCTCATCTTTCTTAGCTACTTATGGTTTGTGGTTTGCATGTATAGTATCTATGTACGCGTATGTGTCTTCTATATATTTAAAAAAAATACAATAACTATAAATTGTCTTGCTTTTGACAAATTTATCAAGGTTATACGTGTATAAGTTTCTTTTATAATGTTTTAGGGCTCCTTTAAAACATAAGACTGGGAAAATATAGGAATAAAAAAAACACTTAATTTTGGTAGAAATGAAAGTATAAATTAAAAGATTGCAAAACATATAAAAAGTACCAAAATGATTGTTTGATTAAGCCATAGAAAAAGACAGGATTTTGAGAGGAGAAAAACTCAAAGGAAATTTTCGATGAGATAGGACTTCATGTTAAATTTTCTCCAAAACTTATATGGATTGAGACATTGCATTAGGAATTCCATGGGATTCTATAATGTACAATCTTTGTTTCAAAAGGCCGTTTAGGGGAAAATTTTATAAAATTAAAATCTCACAAAATTTCTATATTTTTCTTCGAATCAAAGGGAGCCTTAAAAGTTGTTGACAAGTCTTGGAATACAAAAATAGTTTCGCCTTGGACCGCGTCTCCACATCATCGGCATGACTCGGAAACTATTCCAAATTTGTGTCAAGGTTGAAAAGTAAATGGAATTTATATTAGTTCAAAATAGACTAGCGCCCACGTTTGAAGTTCACATCGATTTTAGGACTTTGGTGAAACTCCCACTTATAAAATGGACTTCATGTAAATGTACTGGGATTTATAAATATCGTGTGGGTGTTTTGAGAAAATGATCTTTAAGAAGGTTTTTATCCGAGAGTGATTGTTAGTTCGAAAATATATATGTCTAGATTTATATGTAAATATAACTACATCTTATATCTAGATTTTATGTCTAAATTTATAGTTAAATATAGCTATATTTTAGGACACCTCGATAGCTAAAGCTAACTATGAACGGAGCTGGTAGTAAAACAGTGCGGTATTGCATGTCCATCCCATATAGTATAAAGGAGCAACACGTGTAGACAAACACTACATGTAGTAGGTCACTAGCTACGAATGGATAAATATGGCAACTTGGCAATGTGACCAACGAGGGACCTCGCCTCGCCTGGGCGGGGTTTGGGGACATGTCCCTCTGCACACGACACATCAACCTGTAGCCGATCGATACAGCTGCATGCATACAGATGCAGTGAAGCAGTGGCAGTGTGCTGTACATGTGCGGAGCAGATATGTACAGTATATCCATGAATGTACTGCGTGTGGTTTTAATAAATAAGGTTATTGATTTTTTTTTGATGTTTGATAATTTGTTTTATTTAAATATATAAAAATATGATTAATGCTTAAAAAATTTTAATAATAAATTAAGTTACAATAAAAACAAATTTTACTTACTTAAATTTTTTGAATAAAACAAATGGTCAAACATCATATCAAAAATCAATAACGTCATCTATTAGAAAACGAAGGGAGTACTCTCTTAGGTATCGTTCGGTACTTAAAGGTTAAGGAGAAAAAACTCCTCGTTTTCTATGAGTATGCTTTCCGAACTGTTAAATGATGTGTTTTTGTAAAAATTTTCTATATAGAAGTTATTTTAAAAAATCATATAAATTCATTTTTAAGTTTATAATAGCTAATACTCAATTAATCATACACTAATGGCTTACCTCGTTTTACATAATCTTCTTCTTCTTCTTTAGTTCCTTCACCTTCAAACTAAGCCTTAGTCTTTCTAGAGTTTAAACTTTATCTTACAATAAGCTGATTTATACCTTCTTACCAACCTAATTTTATAAATTGAGAAATTTTTATCTCTTTAATATCCCTTATCTATCCACCTATCAATACTACTTTTATATTAATGAGAAGGTATATTTGATTTTTCTTCTCTCCTTAATTTTTTTAGATGCTAGAAGTTCTTTTATTTTGAGACAAAGGAAAAAGGTGGCACCGTCACTTGCTCGAATCTTCTCACCAAAGGACGATGGCGGTTATTGTACTACTAAGCAGATCTAGTAGTACCTATGATTGACTTTCTTCCGGGCCGGGTTTATAATCTCCATTGGTCAGTGAAATTTAAGCCCAAGTGAGAGGTTGATGTTCCGCTCAAACAAAATTCAGCAATTTTGAACAGGCTATGCAAAATGCACCTCGACAGGGGCGGAGGTAGTATAGGGACATAGGTATACACGTGTACTGCCAGTTTCTTTAAAAAATTAATATATATTATGTGTATTAGGTATTTATACTACAATTAGGTCTAAATAGTTGTCTTCCCACTCAAAATATCATTTTTAGCATAGTTGAAGTACTATTTTTGTTTTAGTTTATCTATATAACTCTTGGCGTTCGTACTAATATAAGTATCTTAAATAACTTTGTAAATCCATCATAAAATTTCTATCTCTATCGCTACACATCGAGATCTCATTTTGAGCTAGCTCGAGATGCTCAAAATTCGCGAAATTCGAGCGAGATCCCATGAGATAGTGAACATGCTGCTTCCTATGAATTCCTAGCTAAGGTGAATGTTTACCTAGCTAAAAAGTGTGAAACTCTTGTATTGGTTTGCTCTCGTGAGCTTAGGTCTCCGCTCATAATCTCTGATTAATTATGACTCCTTTATTGCACCAAAAGAAAAAAAGAAGGTTGGATTCCTCATGCTAAAGTATTGTTGGTGTACAACTTCCTAATCTTCTTCATTATATCTATCTTCACATATAGTGTTGATTGATATGGCCAGGCTAGTATTATGTGTATTAGAGATAAGTCCATATTATCCTCTCTTAACTATTGCACATATCTAAAAATTATCCTTTAACTTTTAAAATCGTTTAATTTACACCCCTTAGCCAAAACCTAAGTGGCTTTCGTTTATGTGGTGGTGACCCAATCAGCAAAATAATAATAATAAACTGGTGGAGCCCACCTGTCATCATCCTCCCTCACTTCTTCCTCTTCTCTCCGGCTCTCCCCCTCCTCCATCTTCACGCAGGCGATTCAGCATGATGCTATTGCCCGTGCCGGCAGGCGGCTGGCAATCTTAGGAGACGGCCCTCTTTTGCAGGTGGAAGAATAGAATCTAACACTAGGTACAGGAGTATGGACCAATCTCGCAAGGGAGTGTTCCATGCTAGCCCTGCCTTCCTCGGTCTCTTTTTCCCTTCTTGGTTGATTACAGCAAATGCTGCGTTGCTCTGTGGAGCAAAGATCACGGAGTTTCCTTTCTTGATTTGTTTTCTTTTGTTCCCTCGTTGGTGTTGGTTGATTGTTTTGGCTAACTATCGAGATAAATTGAGATAAATATTCACCAGTTTCCCTCCGTGCAAGAAAGAAAAATAAGAGATAAATGTTTGTCCTGATCAGTAACAAACAAATTAGAGATAAAATTGGTTTAGTCCCCGAGCCCCACCAGCGCCTATATAAGAGAAGGAACGATGGGAGAAGGGGACGCCTAATTTCTCCTATCGCCGGTTTTAAATCCCTAAGAGCCTGATCGATCTCAGCGTTGGTAGGGGTTCATAGTGCTAAACTGTAAGCCAACGTCCTCAAGGCAGAACAAGTAGCAAGAAGACGATGGCATCACAATCAACCGATCAGTTTCAATTTCCACATTAGGGTGATTGTGTATGGCTAGGCATATTCAGTGTATGAGTGTATGTAAATTTAAGAGATTCAACATTGTGGTATCAGAGCAAGTGCATAGCCACATAATCCCATCATCTCTGTTGTGATGCCATTGATTTTGGAAAGAATTCAGAAGGGAATTGGATAAAACAGAGTGAAATTTTAAGAATCCCTAAACTCTAAGGCTTCGGTAAGAACTCAAAAAAGAGGAAATTGGGGATAAACTAGATTGAAATTCCCCAAATTCTCCTCAAATCAGAAACCCTAAGATGAAAATCCCCAAATTTGTTTCAAACTAAGTACAAATAAAGCTCGGCACGTTTTCAGATCGAAAGAATTACTTACCCGATTGGAGTGTCGCTGTCCTCAGGACACCGCGCGGGATCGACCCACGCCGGAGTTTTGCCGTCAGGCCTCACGTGGCATGCGAGAGGTCACCCTTGGCCATGTTGGAATCGATCCATGCGTCGGTGTCGTGGCTGATTAGCTCCATCTTGGCACCTCAGCTTACCCTCATCATCCTTCTTGTGGCGGCACCGGAAGAACCAGAGCCACCAGGGTTTCGACCTGTGCGGACACGGGGTGGTTCAGCCTCACGGCACCTATAAAGACCACGCGACAACGGCTATCTCCACGCGCCGCTCCTCCGCCGTCGCCGTCACCCTTTGCCCGCTCACACTCGACTCGCCGACCGCAGGAGAGAAAAGGGGATCAGGAGGGAAGAAAGAAAAATTAGGGTTAGGGTTCGCTCTGGCCGTTGTCGACTTAATTGATTCGGAGTAAATCCTAGCCGTCCAACTCAAATTCAACGGAGATTGCGCAGACCGATTCGGGATCACTCCTACCCATCAGATTCAGATCTTGCGATCTCTGCTAGAGGAATCCATCCAGCCGTCCATTAGATTGGACGGGTGATTTGCTTTCCGTGTCGGGCCGTCGTCGCCATTGGGCTGGTTACTGGGCCACTGCTGTCGCCGCGCTTTAGGCCGCCTAATCTGGGCTGGCGTATGCACGCCTGCCTACTGGGCCGAGCATGGCACTGTGCTAATGCTGCTGTTGCACTCCTAGGCTGCGCCAACTAGGCCAAACAGTAAAAAGCTCCCTTAGGATCTTGGGCCAAATTTCAGTTTCTAAGAATTTAGTGATTTCAATTAGTTCTTTCAATTTTAGAAAATAATTTTAGTATCTCTTTGGCAGAAAATTAATTGATGGGCTTTATTTTTGCAAAATAAAATTATTTCTAGATGAATGGAACCAACAGGAAATTTATCTAGAATATCTCAGTGTATGAATTTATTGTTTGACCAATGTTAACTATAAATTCATATCGAAGTTATTATGGAAATTAGTTCCTTGATTATTATCTGCCCAACGGTGATGTAATTAAGGAAAATTCAGGAAAATTACCAGTGTTAAATTAGATTATTTCTAAATCTTTTTTGCCCAACGGTGACTTGATTTAGAAGTAAAGTTATTATAATGTAATTAATTATGCCAACGTAAATTAATTATATTACTGATGGTTGTTTAAATTACTTTTAGCTATTGAGCAACTTAGGCTTGTTGAGCCACTTGATGGAACAAATTTCACTGAGTGGAAGAATGTGGTACTTCTAAACTGAGGAATGCTAGACTACGATCTGGCAATCAGAGAGGAAGCTCCTGTAGCGTCCTCAGAAGACTCAGAAAATTATGAAGATATCAAATAGGCCTATGAAAAAAAGAAGGACGTTTGGGATAAATCAAATCGGATGTCGCTCCTATATGTCAAAAGCAACATCTCTCCATCCATCATCAGAGGGATTAAAGAATCTCAGAATGTCAAGAAGTACTTAGATAACATCGAGGAAAATTTTAAGTCCTCATCTAAGACCTATGCTAGTACTCTGATCATGAAAATGGTCCCAAGTCAATACATGGCAAGAAAGGTGTCAGGAAGCACATTCTGGAGATAAACCACATGGCTTATCTGTTAAAACAGATGGATATATCCATATCAGATGGTTTTCTTGTCCACTTTGTCATGAATTCTCTTAACTCAGATTATAACACTCAGAAGGATAAGTGGATCATATAGGAGTTGATCTCCCACTGAGTTGAGGAAGAAGAGCGTTAGAAGGCTGAGAAACAGAAACATAAGGATCAGCTCAACCTGCTCAATTCCATTAAGGGTAAGGGTAAGAGAAAGTTCTATCAGGGAGAAAGCTCAAACTCCAAGAAGGGCAAGCCAAAGAACCCTCAACAGCAAGGAGGGTCAAAAGGTAGCGCTTCAATATCTCAGGATCAGGCCTCAACTAGTGTCTATAAGCCAGGAAACAACATTTACAAATTTTGCAAAAGGGATGGACACTGGCAGAAAGACTGCACTAAGTTTAAGGCGAGGTTAGCCAAGGATGGTACGCATGAAATCGACATTATATCAAATATTGATGAATCTCTTTATGTTGAATTTCCCCAAGATACTTAGTGGATTGACTCAGGTGCTACTATACATGTTGCAAACTCATTGCAAGATTTCAGTACCGTCCAGATGCTAAGAAGGGGGGAGCGAATCCTAAGAGTAGCAGATGGAGCGGAAATCAAAATTAAAACCGTTGGACAAATCACGCTCAGACTTCCAAGCGGCTTCGACCTCCTCCTATTAGATGTTTTATTTGCTCCTTCTGTTAAAAGGAACCTTATTTCAGTTAATGTATTGATAGCCACTTGTTATGGCTGTCACTTTAGTAAAAAAACATGCTATATTCAGTTTAATAATAAGGTTATTGGTCTGGCCTTCGTACAAGACAAGCTTTATCGATTATCTCTAGATGATTTTGTGATGAATGTTGTGAATGCATGTAATAATAAGATAGAGACGTCGTCGACATTGTGGCATTGTGTTTAGCCCATATTTCTAGGGAGAGAATGGAACGTCTCATTAAGGAAGATATACTCCTCCCCTTAGATTTCTCAGACTTAGATAAGTGTTTACACTATATTAAGGGGAAATTTGCTAAGACAATTAAGAAGGGAACCACTAGGAGTTCAGGTCCTTTAGAAATCATTCACACTGATATTTGTAGACCATTCCCAGTGACATCAGTGGATAGATTTGACTTGTTCATTACGTTCACAGATGATTTTTCCCGTTATGGCTATGTTTACTCCATAAGCGATCGTTCCGAATTACTTGAGAAATTTAAGATATTTAAGACTGAAGTAGAAAATCAACACAATGCAAAAATTAATGTTGTGAGGTCGGATTGTGGTGGTGAATACTATAGGAAACATGTTCCATTTAGCCAAATACCTGGTCCGTTTGTCTAATATCTTCAGCAGCATGGAATAGTAGCCCAATATTCCATGCCTGGAGAACCTCAGCAGAATAGAGTGGCAGAGTGATGCAACTGTACACTTATGGATATGGTGCGGAGCATTCTTAGTCACTCTACTCTAACAAATAAGTTGTGGATTGAAGCACTTAAAACAGTTGCCTATATAATTAACAGAGTTCCTAACAAATCAGTGCCTAAGACACCTTATGAATTATGGACCGGAAGAAAGCCAACTCTGAACTACTTACGTGTATGGGGCTGTCGTGCAGAAGCCAGAATTTTCAACCCACATTTAAAGAAATTAGATCCTAAAACTATGAGCTGTCACTTCATCGGATATCCAGAAGCATCTAAGAGATACCGATTTTATTGTCCAGACCGTGTCACTAAGTTTGTGGAAACAAGATACACTATCTTCTTAGAAAATCAAGATCAGGGAAGCTCATAGGAAAGGGAAATTAATCTTGACGAGATTCGGGCAAATGTTGAATTACCAGAATCCAAGAGACTAATGCTCCCAATATTCAAACTGTGCCTCAGAATGCAGCACCATCATGTGGTAATTTTAGATTGTTGGAACTGCACCTGTTGTTGAGAAAACTAATAATGAGTCTCAACAAACTTCAGTAGCATAGAATGAAGAAACGCCTCACACGCAAGTGGTCAATAATGAAACTCAGTAATTAAGAAGATCACAGCGGGAGAGGAGGTCTGCCATCCCTAATCATTATGAGGTTTACATGAGTGAAGACATTGTGAAGGTTGATGATCCCACTCATTTAAGGAAGCTATGATGAGTAAGCATTCGTCTAAGTGGCTTCAAGCCATGAAAGATGAGTTCAGATCTATGAGTTATAACAGTGTCTGGGATATAGTCGAAGTTCTTAATGGAGTCAAAATAGTAGGCTGTAAATAGGTCTACAAAACTAAGCTGGACTCTAAAGGGAATGTCGAACGGTTCAAGGCAAGACTTGTAGCAATGGGTTTTCCATAAAGTGAAGGAATTGATTATAATGATACATTCTTTCCTGTTTCTAAGAAAGATTTATTCAGAATTGTCATTGCCTTAGTTGCACATTATGACTTAGAGCTCTATCAGATGGATATAAAAACAACTTTCTTAAATGGTGATTTAAATGAAAATATTTACATGGCACAACCGGAAGATTTTGTTATGGAAGGAAAGGAGCATTTAGCGTGAAAACTTAAGAAATCCATTTATGGACTTAAGCAAGCTTCTAGACAATGGAATCTAAAATTTGATGAAACCATCAGGAAGTTCGGATTTAAAGAAAATGAGGTGGACAATTGTATTTATGTTAAGATTGAAGGTGGAAAGTTTATAATACTAGTACTCTATGTGGATGACATTTTGTTAGCTAGCAGTGGTAAGAATCTATTGTAAGAAACTAAGGAATTTTTGTCATCCAAATTCGATATGAAAGATCTCGGTGATGCATCTTATGTTTTAGGCATCGAAATACACTGAGATAGGTCTAAAGGAGTATTGGGATTATCTTAGAATGCATACATCAGCAGAGTGTTAGAAAGATACAATATGAGCAAATGTTCTGTATCGCCTGCTCCAATAAATGAAGGGCGATAAGTTTGGATCATTCCAAAGCCCGAAGAATCAGTTAGAATTAGATATCTTGAAAACAGTACCATATGGTTCAGCTGTCAAAAATTTAATGTACGCGAAAGTCTGTACGCGACCAGACTAAGTATTTGTTACCGGGATGTTTGGCAGATACCTGTCCAATTCAGGATTAGACCACCGAAAGGCAGTCAAAAAAGTTCTGCGTTATTTGCAAGAAACTAAGGATTATATGCTCACATATAGAAGGTCTGAAAAGCTTAAAATTTTAGGTTATTCAGATGCAGATTTTGCAGGGTGTGTAGATACTAAGAAATCCAACTCAGATTATATCTTCACCTTGGCAAGAGGAGCAATTTCATAGAAAAGCTCCAAACAAACTTTGCCTGCATCGTCGACAATGCAGACAGAATTTGTGGCATATTATCACGCTACGGGGCAAGTTATATGGCTCAGAAATTTTATCCCAGGATTGAAAGCGGTAGACAACATTAATAAACTATTTACAATATACTGTGACAATGTGGTTGCAATTTTCTATACGAGTAAGAACAAGTCAAGTGAAGCTGCCAAACACATTGACATTAAGTATCATGTCATGAAAGATAGAGTCCAGGATCAGACTATTCAGATTAAGTATATCAGTACTAAATTTATACTTACGGATTCGCTTACCAAAGGCTTACCTTCCAATTTATTTAAGAATCATGTTGCTAGCATGGGAACAAGTAATTGCCTTGACTAAAATCCTGAATATAAGGGGCATAAGGTTCAATTAACACCCGATAAGATAAGTCAGGAGTTTATCTGAGTACCGCAGTAAACTATAAGTCTTGTTGTCTCAATAAAGTTCAATGTTATTGTGGCACATTACTTTGGGGAGCTGTTTTACTTAGTGAACCTATCAGTTAGCCTCACGATCAAGGGGAGAATGTTGGTTGATTGTTTCGGCTAACTACCGAGATAAATTATGAGAGGTAAATATCCACCGATTTCTCACGTATAAGAAAGAAAAATAAGAGATAAATGTTTGTTGTGATCGGTAACAAACAAATTAGAGATAAAATTGGTTTAGCCCCTGAGTCCCACCAGCGCTTATATAAGAGAAGGAACGATGGGAGAAGGGGACGCCTAATTTCTCCTGTCGCCAGTTCTAAAACCCTAAGAGTCCGATCGATCTCAGCGCCGGTAGGGGTTCATAGTGCTAAACTCTAAGCCAGTGTCCTCAAGGCAGAACAAGAAGCAAAAAGACGATGGCATCACAATCAACCGGTCAGTTTCAATTTCCGTATTATATGGCTAGACAAATTCAGTATATCAGTGTATGTAAACCAAAGAGATTTAACGGATGGTTGGTTTTATGGATGCGCTGCTCCAGGCAATTGCGTCGATTCCGCCGGTGATTAGGCCGGATAATCAGCATATTACTAGGAGTAATTGTTTCTCGCTTTATTTCACTAATTGATTTCTGGAGTGTTTCTTGGTCATCGAGGAAGAAGGTGAGGCGGAAGAAGGGCGGCCGGCTATTTTCTCGCGGAGGGAGAACAGGAGAAGTAGAGGAAGCCGGTAGCTGACATATGGGCCTCACAACTTATTTCTTAGTTTGTTGGCTGATTGGGAAATCATGTAAGCGCCACATAAGCAAAGACCACTTAGGGTTTGGTTGAAGGGGCTAAATTAAACGGTTTTAAGAGTTGAGGTCTTATACTCAGTATAGAAGTTAAGGGATGATTTTTAGACAAACATAATAGTTAAAGGGGTGATATGAACTTACACCTTTATATTATACTAAGAATCAATCTATTACACAAGCTATATCACTTTCGTTGGTGCCGGCGCTATAAAAAATAATTTTCGTTGCAAAATTTTCTTTGCACAGACGGGCAAAATTTTCAGCCATTTGCAAAAACCTATTTCTACAAGAAAGAACTTAAAAAATTGCTTATTCTCATAAGGAACTGCCTATCAAAATCATGATTTTTAGAGACTGTTTTTTAAGAAACCAGTCTATAAAAATGTATTGATTTTTAGAAGCGGTTCTCTTAAGGAAATTCTTGTAAAAAAATAGATTACTTCAAGAAAAAAAATCATAACTTTTTTCATATGCAGTCAGATGATGACAAATTTTATATGAAGCACTCTACGAGATCTACAACATTATAGTTGAAAGTTTTTTAATTTGAAATTGTTTAGTGGCCAAGTATTTATTGTGCATTCTCAGATTTTTTTGAGAATAAGGTAATTTTTACATGCGATTCTCTTAAGAAGCCACCTATAAAAATCGATTAGTGCAAATGATTCATTAGGAAGTTCACCAGTCGAAATCTTTTTTCCTTATTCTTTGAAAATTCCAAAATTTTAAAATTCATAGAAAAATAATTTTAAGTCCGATTGAGGTGAACCAATGTTCTCAGATATCCTTACAATATTTTCTTTAATATGATCAGGTCAATATTTAATTAGAATATTTCCTTTAATATGGTTGTTCCCTAATATCACTAATGTCAAGTTGCATAGCATGACAACTCATAAAGAGACGACATAAGTGAACTATTATATTAAAAGCAATGAGGAAATATTCACCTTAACTTGTTAAAGAAAATATTGTAAGGATAATAGACAACTTTGGTTTACCTCAATCGAACATAAAATGACTTTTCTATAAATTTTTAAAGTTTGTTCATTTTTAAAGAATAAAGAAAAAAGTTTCCACGGGAGGATTTCTTAAAGTGCCGGCTGTACTAATCGATTAGTACTGACTATTCAACTAAGGAACCGCTTCTAGAAAGGGGAAACCCCATATTTCAAGAAAAAATCATAACTTTTATATATAAAGTCAGACAAGGATAAATTTTATATGAAAATTATAGCCACCAACGAGATCTACAAGTTTGTAGTTAAATGTTTTGTTTCATTTGAGATTATTTAGGGGTCCAAATATTAGTTACAACCTCTTAGATCTATTTTAAAAATAAATTTTGAAAATTTTAAAATGACCTTAGATGGATACTACTCTATATCAAAGTTATGGAGCTTGATGAGATCTACAACTTTGTAGTTAATGATTTTATTTGATATATTTAAAGTGCTAAATACGTATTACAAGTTTTAGAGAGGTGAAGTCAAAACAATAGCTTATGTCCATATTCAGGTAATTCTTCATAGGTTAGATGATAAGGAGGCTAGTAGAGTGAGATGTTTGGGTTCAAATCCTATGTAAAGCATGCGCCCATATTTAATGGGAAAATCGTGTGACCCCTGACATTATTTTTTCATGCCACATACAAATGCCTAGGAAAATATGAAATATTTTTTGGTTTTATCTAAAAATAAAAAATAGAATTTCTTTTTCATAGGTGGTTCCTTAAGAGAACCGTGCCCTGTTTGGCACAGCTCTAGATCCTAGATTTTTTTTTGAGTTGGGTTTACCTGGTCTAGAAATCTATAGAACTATCCATGTGATTACGTTGATAATATCTAGAAATCACAGGCAGTTCACAAGAGGTTCATTAAGAATTCAACCACCTGTGAAATAGATTTTCAAAAGCAGTTGTGTAATCAATCTATACAAAATCGTTGATTTTTATAGACCCTAAATCACAGGCAGTTAACGCGTATAAATCGGTTATCACCCACCTGTAAAAATATTTTTGTAGAAGTGCAGATGTGGGCAATCCTGCTCCACTCTTGCGCTAACGATAACCTTACCAGTTGACTCCTCACACAGAGCAACTCCCACGTCGTGTTCCCTACCCTCTTGCCCGCTAAGTGATCTCACTAGTTTTCCTGGCCGTGTGATGTTCTGCGTACACGACCAACGTCACTGCTCGTCCCATGTGGCCCCATCCGCATGCCATCTTGCACAAAGCCCCCTCACATATGGCTCTAGCATGTTCCATGTGCTAGCACTCATCAAGTGTTTGATGTGTCTGCCTAAAGCGTCCACCCCCCAAAAAAAAAACACACACACACAACCTGCGCGCTTCCGGCTCCAGCATAGTGGTTATGAACCTCTTCAATGACAAGCGATAGCCATCGATTGGCAGAGCCCTCTGGCAAGTGCATTTTACAAAACATCATATCACTCCCTTTTAACTTAGTTATGAAAAATTCCTCAACATGCACTCTAGTCTACACTTTAATTGATTAATTTTGCAAATGATGCATTTTTCATTATTCACTAGTTTTAACATTGCACATTTATTATTATATCACTTTATCTTTTCTTTTGTTATACATATTGAAAATGATACGGGATTATCATCGATGACTTACGATGAAAGGCATAAAGTTGGAGGAATAACGAGTGCCAAATTTCATATAGATCATTTCCATCTGGCGTCACATGGGAAGTTATGAATTTTAAAGTATAATGCACTTGCGAGGAAGATAGAGATGACTGCAGGCTCTATATGGTCATCGCGACTACATCGGGTGATTGTATCGGTTGGGAGGGGCTCAAGAATGACCCAATTGAAGCCCTAAAACGCTTGTTCCAGAGCTGGTCTGGATGGGGCTTGTTTTGGTATTTTTTTCTACTAATTGAAGGAAGATATTGGAGAATCCCACAACCATGCAATGGATAGGATCAGGATTAGATTGGAAGAAAATTAAGGAAGAGATCTACATGTCTGTATAACGGCTTTGTCTAGGCACCCATAGTGGGGCCCTAGGATACCTCTCTTCAATCTTCACACCGTACACCAATAAGAACAAGGGAGCTGTCACCATGGGGATTCTCCTTCCCTTGGGTGCCTTGCTTCATCATTCCCTTACCTTGCAGTCACCTCCTTCCACATATTCTCCATGCCGAACTATCCTTTTTAGGGAAAATATTGCCAAGCATTTGCCCAACAGTTAATTTTATAACTATTAGTAAATAATTACAAAATTACATATATATATATATATATATATATATATATATATACACACACACACACACACACACACATATATATATATATACATATATATATATTAGATCGTTTGTAACCAGGCTAAAACAACTTGTTTAAGGGAATCTTTCATCCTTCAGCTATGCAGGAGAATATCTTCCTTGAAGGACCTCTTCCATCTAAGTACATTTGGCTTGACATTATGAAACATAAGCGCGTTTCCCTATTTCCCTAGCACCAGCACGCTATCAAGCGGATTTCCATAAATCCTCTATTTCCATATGGTGAGCTATCTTCATATTTATAATAAGGAGTCCCTGAGCATATCATGTAGATGCATGTTTAATGATTCCTCTTTTCTTTTAGGCATTCCTGTTACAAATCTAGTATTAATCTATAGGTTTTGAAACTTGCTAATGATCTATTCAATTCATATTGCATATTTATTTACTTCCTTACCTGGATATCTAGATGTTGTTCTTAGCTAGAGAAAACCTTAACATGTTATAGCTTTTTATTACTTGTTAGCATAGATCGCTCCTCTTAGCGTTGGTTGCAATTGCAAATCTGTATAAATGTTTATCATGATGAAGGACAAGGTTATCTCTGATCTTCCCACCATATTTTCACCAGTTCCTTCCAAATCATACTTAATGCATCTTCTATATATTACAAGATTTATTTATGTGCTCTCAGCAATATAGATCCACATAGCGACTAACACATTTAATACATCAGGAGACAATATTGTTGCTACCAACCACTATACAAAAAAAAAAAATTATTAAGGTTGCTGGCTCTATTGATGGGATATACATACCAATGATACTTCCACTAGACCAGCAAGAACCATATCGAAATAGAAAGCAAACAATATCTCGAAATGTTATGGTAGCTGGTGATTTTGATCTGAAATTTGTACATGTACATGCCGGTTGGGAGGGATCAGCTTCAGATGCAAAAGTTCTTCAAGATGCACTTAACCATGGTTTTGAGGTATCTCCTAGCAAATTTTTTTCTTGTAGATGTTGGTTATGCAAATACAACACAATTTCTTGCACCATATCATGGGAAAAGATATCATTTAAAGGAACAAGAAAGAGCTAATCAGAAGCCACAAAATTACAAGGAGTTATTTAATCTTTGACATGCACAACTCAGAAACCATATAGAGAGAGCAATTAGTGTATTAAAAAAAATAAGATTTCCTATACTAAAGACCGGCTCGCACCACCCAGCCCATAAACAAGTTGACATTTCTATTGCTTGTTGTGTTAGTACACAACTTCATACGCCTACATAATGGAGATGTGGTGTGGCCATGTAATTGTAATATGGAGATTGATCCAAATCATATTGTTGATGTGCCAAATGGAGACCAGAACTACAATGGTGATATACAGGCATTTAATAACTCTAGAGAAGCTGAAAATCAAAAGCGAGATGACATGGCACAATGGATGTGGAACCATTATGTAGCACTGTAACGTCCCGCTTTCAGCGAGACATTAAACGATATTTTGCTAAAATCTATTCATGAAAATTTCACTCTTTTGTGTGCTGTGTCGTGAGTCATGCCTGGATCTCAGTTTGTTTCCTTGTCCTCGATCTCAAAATCCGACCTCTCAAAAACCTCCGTTCCAAAATAATCTCTTCAAATTCGAATCGTTGTAACCAAGTTCGCTTCTAAAACCCTAACGGCGAGTTTCCCGATCTTCTCCTTTAAAAACTCCTGCTTCGATATCCGTTTCGAATATCCGAATCGGAACCCTAAAATATCCCCTTGTTTCCCCTCCATAAATCCCCTTGTTTTCTCTCTCCCTTGAATCCCTAAGAATCCCGAGTTAAATATACAGCTTGGCATCCAACCCCTATTCGCAAACCCTTTCCACCAATACCTATATATAGATATATAAATATATGTATATATACCCATGCACATAGGTATATATATGTGTGTCAGTCCTCCATCCTTGACCTCCTTGAAACTTTCCCAAGTCTCCCATAAGCACCACAAATTCAAATTAAAAATTGAATTTGAATTTGAACATGATTCTCCTTTGAATCTCCCACAAATAATCCTTGAGGACCAACATGCAAAATTAATTCCAATTTTCTAAGTTCAAGTATGTGATTTGAATTCAAATCTCCACTCAAAATACTCCAAATATCCATCCAAATAATCCCAGAGAAATTGAGAAAGATCACTATTCTTTCTAGGCGGCAAACCTTCCCTCCCGGCCCAGTCACGGGCACAGACCAACGTACCTCCGGGATCACCGCCGCGTGTCCATCCTGCACCGCCAGCCGTCGGATCCCCTTGCTAGCTCGCCCTCACCCCGAACCCCTGAGGTGCGCGCCGCCATCGGATTTCTGCCACGTCTCTCGAATCCTACTCCCCGTCGTCGATCCTCTCTCACTGCCAACGCGCCACTCTGCGACGCCGATGCCCACCGCGTGTCCCCCGAACTCCGTGCATCCTTCGATCCTTCTGCACAGTAGCTTCGTCTACCTCCCTTCCGGTCCCTCACCCGTTCATGCCCGGAAACTGTTCGGCCAACGGCCTCCACGATCGCCCGATGACGCAGTGACCCCGACCGGTTGCGCCGACGCCTGCAAGCCGCCAAATCTTGGACGGCCACCCACACCGCCCTTGTTCCTCCCTTTTCCCCCTCCTCCGTCCCCTCTCGCCTGGACCACGCTCGATCAAAAGCCACGTCGCCGCGTCATTACGGCCCACACTTTGACCGCGCCTCGCTCGCGCTCCACCTTCAACCGCCGCCTTTGGATAGACTAATTTCCGCCGCACAACTCATCCCCGCCGTTGATCGAAATTTCCCCGCCCGCATAAGAATCCAGTGCCGCGGTGCCTTTCCCTCTCACCTCCATTATTGGACTCCATGATTAGAGCCCGAGCCGAACCGACCTTGCCTGAGCCCCTCACCTATAAAACCCCTCCCGAGAGCCCTATTGTCCCTCTGGGCCTTGCCCTCTCTGGAAGACGATAACCTCGCCCCGTCGACGCTCTTAGCACCGGCCACACTGCCTCAGCGCCCTCGGCCGCTCTACGGTGCGCGCGCCATCACCATCAAGCCCGAGGGGCCAAAACGAGCTCAAGAGCTGCCTCGCCCGGGCATCTCCCATCTGGAGCCGCCGTGGACGCCGCTCCGCCCCGGCCCCGATCTCCTCCTCACTACCATACCACCGTCACCAAACCGAGCCTCTCTCCTTGGTGAGCTCCCTCCCGTGCAACCACGTGTACCTCCATGACTTGCTTCGGATGATCCTAGGTCGAACCAACCCCATGTGATCCCGACCTAGAGCCCCCTGTTTTGTTTCCCCCCTATGGCCACCATGCACATCGGTGCATCGCCGCCAAACTCGGCCTAGGAAAAGCCTCTCTCCGCCGCCCCGAGCCCCTTGATTCCCTCCCGACCACCACCGTGGCCAAACTCCTTCTTTCCCCTCTTCCTCTCTGCACCATCAGCGAAAACATCATGTGCCACCATGGCCATTGTCCCTTGTTCCCCTCTTCTCTCTCCTCCACCGCTACGGTATTGTGGAGGCCATGGGCCCTAGGTACCTCAAGAGAAGCTTTCTAGCCACTCGGACAGAGGATAGGCCCAATCCTGTAATTAGGGATACAACAAGACGTGGTGAATATTACCTTGTACGATAAGGAAAGAGATATAGTCCTAGTCGGGTACGTTGTATTCCTAGAAGGAGATCCCTTGGTCAAGTCCGACTGGGATTCCTACCTTGTAACTTTGTCTCCTTGGTATATAAGGAGAGGCAAGGTGCCCCCTAAGGAGGAGAACAGAATCTCACCAGAGAAATCTCAAAGGCAATGCACAATAGCTAGAAGTAGGGTATTACCTCACCTCGAGGGTCTGAACCAGGATAAATTATTTTGTGTTCCTTTGCAATCTATCAAGTTTAGGTCTCACAAGTAGCCCCATATTATTATTGCCGATACAAAACATCGACAGTTGGCACGCCAGGTAGGGGCATCGACGAGATCATCTTCGACAAGCCTCATGGATTCAACCACTGGAGTCAACAGCGTCAAATTCTTCCCCGGGCAAATGATTAGCTTCGGGAGCCTCGACTTCATCGCCGACAACTTCGGCAATCTCACCTTGTCTGACTCGGATTCAATCCGATCGGCCAGACACCAAGCTGACTCCACACCAGTCAGCCTACTCAACACCGCAACAATCTTCAGTGACATGCTGCAGTGATCTCCAAGATGTCCGAGTCTAGGGACAACTCTTTCTTTCGGTGTTCGACTCGGACTTGGCCTCTAGCCGACCAAGTTCGGGCTAAGAGAGAAGAAGATCGTCAACCTCCCATTCGGACTCAGCAATGCTGCGGATAACTTCAATCAACATCTAATGCGGCAGACCCGATCCCCTGGAGTTCAACTCGAGTACGGCCTAGTGCTGCTCGAGATTGGATCTAGGGATGTTGGAGCGTAATTATCCCCCTCAACTACTCTGATTTCGACTCTCAGTCGCAGCAGTTCGGCAAGCTTTTCTGCACCACGCAAAATCTTCATGGCATCCAAGGGCTTAACTCCCACTCAAGATGCACACCGACTACGCGATCAGCAAGAGGAGGAGACTCATCGATTGCGTGAACAACAGGAGGAAGAAGCACGATGTTTACAAGCCAAGCGCGATGCACGTAATGACAATCTACACAAGGCTGAGCGCACTGCTCAACAGGAGATCCTCCAAACCCGAGTTGGCGACCATGACATCTTTGTGACACCCACAACAGAATGTCGTGGCCGCTGCCACCTTATTGGACACTCTGCAGTTCGGGCCTGATCACCAGGCCACCCCGACGATTACAAGGATCAAGGCCATGATTACCGTTGCAGCATGCCAACAGCGGAAACAGTTGGGAGACACACTCATACCGTCCAATAGGACGGCTTCTGATACGACGATCTCATCTGCCTCAGCATGACGCCGAGCGGCTTGCTCTAGTCAGCCATGCTCGGAGTCACGCCATACGTCACTCAGCAATAAAAAAGATGACCGACGGCAGCGACAACAAGATGACTGCCGTGATAACCGGGACGCCCAGGGTCGACTATGGTGTGATCTCCAGCAAGACATCAACGCTCGACGACGGGAACACAAGGAAGACGGGCACCGCTGACAGGAGGACGAGAACGTGCGCTTCGGCCTCCACCATGAGAGGTTTCATCGCCGCAGTCGGAGTCGGAGCCCTCACCTGGACGACGGAGTACCGGCGTTCACCCACGAGCTACAACAAGTCGACTGGCCATCTGGCTTCAAGCTGACTAGAATTGAAAAATATGATGGGAAGACCAATCCCGAGTCCTGGCTCACAGTTTACACTCTGGTGATCCGCGCAGCCGGAGGTGACCACAAAGCCATGGCTAACTACCTCCCGGTCGCCCTAGCTGACTCTGCGAGGACATGGCTAACAGGACTTCCCAGGTGGTCAATTGGCTCCTGGGGAGAACTCCGAGAACGCTTTATTGCAAATTTCTAAGTAACATATGAGAGGCCTTCTTCTGAGTACGACTTATATCAATGCCATCAAAGGAAGAACGATCTTTGCGCGATTTCATCAAGAGGTTTTCTGAGAAGAGAAACTCAATCTGAAAGATCAAGGACGAGGTCGTCATCGCCACCTTCCACAGGGGAGTTAAGGACACCCCGTTCATCGCCAAGTTCACTCTGAAGCCTCCGACTTCTGTCAAAGCTCTATTTGATATGGCCAACAAATACGCTGATTTGGCCGATGCGGTCACTGAGGCCCTCGACGACAAGAAGGAGCCTCGACAGAAGGACAAAAAAGACACAGACGACACAACCCCGACTAAGTCCAGCAGCCGCAAGCGCAAGTCGGACAACATTGTGGCAGCTGTGGAGCGCAGTTGGCCACGAACCTCAAGGACGGACGACCACCAGAAAGTCATGAACGGGCCATGCCCTTTCCATCCAAAGGGGAAGCACGTGACTAAGAACTGCTTCATGCTCAAGAAGTTCGCTTCGGAGCAAACATCAGTATCTGGCGATGCCAAAGACAAGGACAAGCCAGATTCGGGCCCAGCCGGTGACTACCAAGATCCCCAAGATGAGCTCAATCACATCTTCGGAGGGCCATCTGCATACGAGTCAAAGAGAAAACAAAAGCTAACAGCTCGAGAAGTCAACTCGGTCTCAACAGATGCCTCCCAATACCTGCGCTGGTTAGAGACGGCAATCACATTTGACTGCGCAGATCACTCTGACCGAGTCACGCATCCAGGGTGTTATCCACTCGTCCTAAATCCAGTCATCAAGAGTATCAAGTTGAGGAAGATTCTTATTGATGGAGAAAGCGCTCTCAACATATTGTTCATCAAAACGCTCGACGAGATGAAGATCCCTCGATCCGAGCTATGGCCGAGTACTGCTCCCTTCCATGGGGTAATCCCTGGCCTCTCTTCCACTCCACTCGGACAAATCAATCTGCCAGTTACTTTTTGCACGCGGGAGAATTTCCGTACTAAGAACATTTGCTTCAAGGTTGCCGACTTTGAGACCACGTACCACGCTATACTCGGACAACCATCACTAGCCAAGTTCATGGCGGTGCCCCATTACACATACATGGTGCTCAAGATGCCAGGACCAGCAGGAGTACTTTCCTTGCACAGTGATATTAAGCAAGCCTTCACCTGCAACAAGAAGAGTTGCGAGTTGGCCCAGTCTCAAGAGGCAGCAGTCGGACGAAACAATATCCAACTAGCTGCAACACCAGCAATCGAGGACGATCAAGTTCTGGCAAGGAAAGCAGCAAAGTCGGGAATTTCAGCGGATTCAGAGAAAGATCCCCTTGGGCCCTTCCGATCCCACAAAGGCTGCATTTGTCGGGACTAGACTTGACCCCAATTAGGAAGGTGCGCTCATCACCTTCCTCCAGGCGAACAGGGATATATTTGCTTGGAAACCTTCTGACATGCCTGGTGTACCAAGGGAGATGATCAAACATTCCCTCAATGTTAAGCTGGATGCCAAACCAGTCAAACAACGACTGCGGTGCTTAGCAAAAGACCGCAAAGATGCTATTCAGGAGGAGATAACCAAGCTCCTCGCAGCCGGGTTCATCAAAGAGGTCTATCACCCGAATTGACTGGCAAACCTAGTCCTGGTCCGGAAGAAAAAGGTAAATGGCGCATGTGCGTTGACTATACCGACTTAAACAAGGCATGCCCCAAGGATCCTTTTGGTCTACCTAGGATAGATCAGGTGGTCAACTCCACGGCGGGGTGCGAGTTGCTCAGTTTTCTCGACTATTACTCGGAATATCATCAAATCAGGCTAAAGAAGGAGGACTGCATAAAGACTTCTTTTATCACGCCATTTGGTGCATACTGTTATGTCACTATGCCGTTCGGGTTGAAAAATGTTGGCACAGCGTATCAACGCGCTATCCAACGGTGTCTTCACACTCAACTCGGGCGCAATGTGGAGGCATATGTCGATGACATGGTAATCAAGACCAAAGTCAAGGAAGACCTTATCGCCGACTTAGAAGAAACTTTTCAAAGCCTTCGGAGGTTCAAGATGAAGTTGAACCTAAAGAAGTGAGTCTTCGGAGTACCTTCGAGAAAATTACTCGGCTTCATCATATCACAACGAGGCGTCGAGGCTAATCTAGAGAAAGTCAACGCTATCATGAATATGGCACCCCGACTAGTCAGAAGGACGTACAGAAGCTGACTGGCTGCATGGCGGCACTCAGCCGATTCGTTTTCCTACTCGGCGAACGGGTATGCCTTTTTCAAATTACTGAAGAAAATCGACAATTTCCAATGGACGCTAGAAACCCAGCAAGCTTTCAAAGACTTCAAGAAGTTCCTCATATCACCACCCGTGTTAGTATCACCTATGCCCCAAGAACCACTCATGATATATCTGGTAGCAACCTCTCTGGTAGTTAGCACGGTATTGGTGGTAGAGTAGGTAGAGCCTGGGCACATACAAAAAGTACAAAGTCCAGTCTACTTCGTTAATAAAGTCCTAGCCGACTCCAAGATAAGATATCCCCAAGTCCAGAAGTTGCTCTATGGCTTACTCATAACTGTCTGGAAATTGGTGTACTATTTCCAGTCGCACCAAGTCACAATCGTCACATCGTATCCACTCGGGGACGTCATGCACAATTGCAAGACCACTGGCAGAATCGCTAAATGTGCGCTCGAGCTGATGGCATTTGACATTGTCTTTCGACCTCGGACAGCAATCAAGTCACAAGCACTTGCTGACTTCGTGGCCGAGTGGACAGAGGTTCGGATGGCTACACCAATGGACAAGCTTGAATATTGGACGAAGTACTTCGATGATTGTCTGCGGATTGGCGGAGCAGGTGCTGGCATCGTCCTGACGTCACCCACCAAAGAAAAATTGAAATATGTCCTTCAGATACACTTTCAAGCATCCTACAACATCGCCGAGTACGAGGCACTCATCCACAGGCTCCGCATCGCCATATCACTTGGCATTCGCCGACTGGTAGTTTGCGGGGATTCCCAACTCATGATGAACCAGGTCATGAAAGACTAGACTTGTCTGGACGATAACATGGCGGCTTACTATCAAGAGGTACGTAACATAGAAAACAAGTTCGACAAGCTGGAGATTACAAATGTGCTACACCAATATAACGAAGCTACAGACGAGTTAGTCAACATGGGATCCAAATGAGAAGTAGTCCTGACTGGAATCTTTGTCGAGCAACTGTTGGAGCCATCAGTCATGAAAAAACCAGTACTCGAACAGTCGGGGGCTGAACCTACCCTGGCAACAAATGAAGTACTAATCATCTCTCAAGATTGACAGACTCCAATCATCAGATTCCTCCTAGAAGACGAGCTCCCAGAAGATCGAAATGAGGCTGAGCGGATTAAACGTCGAAACAAATGTTTCCTCGTAGTCGGTGAAGACCTTTATCATAGAAGCACATCCGGAGTCCTTATGCGCTGCGTCACACCTAAGGAGGGCAAGCCGATACTGCAGTCCATCCACTCGGGCATTTGTGGCAGCCACGCTGCATCAAGGACGTTAGTCGGAAAGGCTTACAGACAGGGTTTCTTCTAGCCGACTACGGTTACAGACATTACAGACATAATTCGGACATGCGAGGGATGCCAGTTGTTTGCATGGCAAACACATCTTCTAGCTCAAGAACTACAAACAATTCCTATCGCTTGGCCCTTTGCAGTTTGGGGGTTTGACATGGTTGGACCATTCAAAAAAGCGCCAGGAGGGTTCACACACTTGTTCGTCACAGTGGACAAGTTCACAAAGTGGATTGAAGCAAAACCTGTTGCTACCATAACAGCGGCAAAGGCAAAAGATTTCATCATGAGTATTATATATTGATTTAGAGTTCCCAACCGTATTATAACGGACAACGGTACTCAGTTCACTGGCGGCGTTTTTCAAGATTTCTGTAACGACTTCGGCATCAAGATCTGTTATGCTTCTGTGGCACACCCATGAAGCAATGGGTAGGTTGAGCGTGCCAATGGCATGGTTTTACAAGGTATCAAGATTTGGGTGTTCAATCGACTACAACCATATGCAGGGCAGTGGGTGCAAGAGCTTCCATCTGTTTTCTAGTCTTTAAGAACCATGGTTAGTCGGGCAACAAGGCAATCCCTTTTCTTTCTAGTCTATGGTGCTGAGGCTGTGTTACCATCCGAGTTGGAGTTCGGCTCATCACGAGTCCGGGCCCACTCAGATGCAAAATCAACTAAAGACCAACTGGTCAAACTAGATCAGTTGGAGGAAGTAAGGGACATCGCAACCATCCAGTCGGCAAGGTATCTTCAAGGCCTACATCATTATCACAATCGGAATGTTTGTGGCCGCGCCTTTTCGGTGGGAGATCTCTTTTTGAGAAAAATTCAAACCACCAAAAACAGGCATAAATTATCTCCCTTTTGGGAGGAGTCGTTCATTATCGCTGAGGTGACACCTCCGGGCTCCTACCGACTGAAGACAGAAGACGGCGTCCTAATCAACAACTCATGGACCATAGAGCAGCTACGTCCTTTCTATACCTGAGTTTTGTACTCCTTTTGTACATATGAATAAAGTTAGTTACTCTAACTCACTATGTCGCTTGTTCCAACCGAGTAGTGAGTCAGAGGCTACATATTAATACATGTCTGTTGTCATTAATAAAGTCTGAGCTTGTTTTATCTAAGTCATGAAGCTTTACAACAACTACGATAAGTTCTCCCTAGTATAATCCTGAGAGGTCAACGTTTTAATTAAGTTAATCTCAAACCACTTGGTGTAAACTATCTAGTCAGGTAAAGCTAATGATGGCTTAGAAGCAGCAAGTACTCGGTAAGACTTAATGACAAATAGCAAAACTATTTACAATATTCACATATTATTTCTGATGAACACCAAGTACATAATAGATTTTGTTTACATTGGCAGATCTTCAGCTATGGCTTCAGCAGTCGGCCTCACCTAGCTGATCAGCTCCAAGCCTTGCTCCGGAGTAGTGCCCTCAGTAAAGCCTTCACCAATCGCCTCAATATCTACCTGGGGATAGAGAGACTTGGTCATAGCTAGTGCCTGGGCAATCCCTTCGGCGACGCGCTCGTCCGAATACTTCTTCAGGACTCTTGGGGCTTCCTCGAGACGCTGCCCCACCTGGGCAATCGAGTTGGAGATGGGACTGGCCAGGGTCGGCTGCATGATATCCAACAAGGTCTTCGCAGAATCGACAATGATTTGCTGTGATTCTTTGATCACCTTGATTTCTTCTGCGAAGGCGCCAAACTGGATTTGCGTGTTGACCTTGAAGGTTGCTCACACAAAGGCAAAGACATCAGAAATATCAGGACAACCAAGCCAACCGAGTACACAGACAGTCATGAGACTTACTCGCATAGTCGATGTCCACCTTGGATTTCGCCTTCTCGAGCTCTTTCAGCTCCTTCAGGCGTTCGATTTCCAGGGATTGGTTATTGAGGTTTGTCTCAAGAGCTACAGCCAAACAGAGTCAGCGATCAACAATACAGAAAGATTTGTTTGAGGTCACTCAGGCAAAAGGGGAACTTACTCCTGATAGTCCTAGCCTAAGCGCAGTTTTTATCGCTGAGCTTGTCCACCGACCCCCTCAGCCACTCCTCCCTCTCCTTGCTGGATTTCTCTAGGTTTTCCTTGGTAGTCTGGAGCTGTTAGAGTTGAGTAAGCTGAGGGGCGAGTTCGGTCAGGACTTTGCCCATCTTCTCTGACCAATCGACCACCTTCTGTGTACTTGGATCCCCCTCGACGTAGCGATGGCGGCATACATCAGGTTCACCCTTTCTCTCTGGGCCGCTTCCTCGTCATGCTCGAAGCTTTTAGCTTCCCCCTCTGGAATAACCCAGTAAAATGTTCGGGGGAAGACTAGCGGGGAAGCATCAAGCCTGGGGAGATCGCCTTCATCAGAAGAAGACGACAGTGGAGGTGATGGAGTCCTAGGCCTTGGCTCAACGGGCGGCACGGCTTCCTGGACGAGCTCAGGGACTGGGGCCTCAACCGCGACGTCCTGGTTGGCTGGCTGGTGCTTGTGGCTCGGCTGGTGGGATTACCTCAGCTTCAGGGGTTGGGGCGATCTCTGGCTCGGCCTATGGCGTGACTGGTTTGGGTTTAGCTGGGGTGGGATCTACCACGGGGTTTGGTGGTGCTGCCCCCTTGGGGTCAGCATCACTTAGCTTCCTACAGAAAATATACAACCTTCAAGGTATTGCAAGAATGTTCAAGTCTCTTTGAAGATTGAAGATTTTCATACCTCTTGGAAGTTTTAAATTTCCACCCCGGTACGCTGGGGCCGGAGGAAGTCAGCGAGGGGCTGGATAGCCTGCTTGGCGGCGGAGAACTGTTGATTGTCGGGTTTATCGGTACGGCAGTCGGTAGAGGTGAGCTTGGCCTAGTGGGTGCTGTGCTGGATGCGGCCAACTGGGGGGTGGCGGCACTCGGCGGTGTTGTCCTGGGATTGGAAGGCCTAGGGGCGGTGCTGTTGGTGTCCTTGAACCTCAGACTCCCAGGTGCCGTACTCGGCACATCCTTCTTTTTGCCCTGGTCAGTTGCTGGTCTTTTCTCAGCCCTTTTGTGGCTGGGTTGGGCGGTTGAAGGGCCGGCTGGGTGTTTCTTGAATCCCACGGCCAACTGGTCTTGGGAACCAAAATCAAACTCTTTGCAGTCCTGCAGATGTTTGGATATTATCTATTACACACTGCAGAGCTAGGCAACATTCATGGCATTCATCACAGATGGATATCAAATTAACAGCAACATAGCATGTTACCTTTGACCGGGGCCTGCCTTTGCAGTAGGGTTTAGGGGCTCGTTCCTCATCTTCAGTCTCCACAACTCCCTTGACAAAGAAGCCCAACAAAGTGTCAGTGACCTTGTTCTTGTCAACGAAGTTGGAATATTCCCAGCTCGGATCATTCTTGCCCTCATAGTCGAATCCGAAGTGGCTTCTGGCCTTTAGTGGTCGGGTTCGGCGGTTCAGAAAACATCTTGCCACCTAGGGACCAGTCAACCCTTTCCCCTTCAGTAGATCAATCTTCTCCAACAACTGGTAGACCTGCCCCATCTCCTCGTGCGATGGCACGGAGGACCAGCTATCCAGGACAGTTGGAGGATTGCCTGTGAAAGGGGGGAGAGAGGGTTCCAGATTCAAGCAATAGAACCACTCTCGGTGCCACCCCTTGACAGAAGTTTTTAGGGGGACATTGAGATAGGCCCTCTTCATCTCATTCCTGAGCTAAAGGCCTGCCCCCCCCCCCGATGGTTTGGATTTTGGATTTGGATGGCTGGGGCTTAATGTGGAAGAGGTATCTGAAGAGATTGAAATGGGGCTTAACCCCCAGAAAAGCTTCGCAGAGAGTGGCAAAGATAGAAATTTGAAGAATGGAGTTGGGGTTAAGATTCACCAGTTCAATCTGGTAGAAGGCAAGGAGGCGGCGAAGAAAATCCGAAGATGGAGGAGCTAAACCACGGTCAAAGAATGGAGTAAAAATCACGGTGCGGGGATGAATTGGACGCTAGTTGATGGTCTCTTGTTGTTGAAGAATCATCCTCTTCTCCAAAATCCGTAGCTTCACCGTGCTATAGTCTGACGCTGGCCAAACTCCAGATGACATGTCAGGGATCTCGAAGGGGGCCCTCGGCATTGCTGGAGATGAGGAACCGGGTGGAGAAGCTCTAGGGCACAAGGCACTAGGAATTGACGCTGGGAAATGGAGCTTGGCAGGTTTCAAGCCGGGAGCGTGAGCAACAGTGAACCCTAGCGAGGCAGAGCGTGAAATTTGGGCGCGGTTTTAGGAGCTGAAGCAATTTGGCAGATTGGGGGAGAAAGAGGAATCTTTCCTCTTTCCTGCCGCTTTATAAGGCCTGCGCCAAGTTAGTGGGTTTGGGCCGACTAGCTCGGTAATGGGCCATAAGATATGAGTTTCTAAATAGCATGTCTAACTGGGCCGATCGTTGATTGTGTTAAAATCACAGTATAGGTACTATTTTACAGAAACCGATCAAAATAATCAAATATACTTCATGTTAAGCCTAATTGTTGGACACATGTATTTAGATATCTGAATTATTTGGCAGGTATAGAGGATACATCCTTATAAGGATCAATAACTGGTCTCCGTTAAAATTGGGAATATAGGTATCTCTCAAGAACACCTTACCACATATTGAGTAAAAATCCATAAAGTGGTACTCGGCTTACAAGCTTAGCCAAAATTGTCTTGTGCAAAAATATTTCCAGCTGATATGATGTGAAGAGTCCAAGTTCTGAGAAATATACCACTAAGAAAAGACTTAAAGGTTAAAGATTTTTGACTTTACGTTTAATTGTTTTACAATTAAGCACAAAGTCGGGGGCTACAACTAATAGGTGCGCCTATTCAGCGCACACTATTTATATTTTTTATGAAGCTCTTTATAGCCTCGTTGCTAGTTGATATGAAGCAGGATTTGGAGAAGAGGTATTCAAACAATGGGTACTCGGAGCAAGACACTCGGAAAATCTTCACCAAGGAGAATGAGCACTCGGCACCAGCTGTGACTTAATTATGAAGGTCTCAGGGGCTACTGTGGAGGCCATGGGCCTCGGATACCTCATGAGAAGATTTATGGCCACTTGGACAGAGAATAGGCCTAATCCTGTAATTAGGGATGTAACAAGATTTGGTGAATATTACCTTGTACGATAAGGAAAGGGATATAGTCCTAGTCGAGTACGTTGTATTCCTAAAAGGAGATCCCTTGGTCAAGTCTGACTGGGATTCCTACCTTGTTACTTTGCCTCCTCAGTATATAAGAAGAAGCGAGGTGCCCCCAAGGGCAGAGAACAAAATCTCATCAGAGAAATCTCAAAGGCAATACACAACAGTTGGAAGTAGGGTATTACCTCACCTCGAGGGCCTGAATCAGGATAAATTGTTTAGTGTTCCTTTGTAATCCATCAAGTTTAGGTCTCATGAGTAGCCCTATATTATTATTGCCAATACAAAACATCGACAGGTATTATATCACCAGCCACCGTCACTTGGACGCTCCTTAATCCGAGCCGTTGGAAGCACTCACCTTGATCTCCCCCTCCAGCCGGCGCAGCCCCTCGCTCCATTCGCCGCCGCTCGCCAAAACGCCAGCATCGCCATCGGCCGTCGATCCCGAGCGGCAACGCTCTTCTCCTCTCCTTCTCCTCGCCTCTTGCCCATGTGGCCAAGCACCTATGCACCCTGGCTCAACCTCGCCGACTTGTGGGCCCGGCCCTTGCTCTTTGCCTCCCGTGCCCTTGGTTTATGGCCATGTGCCACTGAATCGTGGGCCTAGCCCTCCCAATGCACCGAGAACCGTCTTGTACACCAACCCACTCCCCTCTCCCTCCAAGCCGCAGCGTGCTCAGTCCATGGACCGTGAGTCTCAGCCGTGTGGGCCTCTGTGCCTTGGTCCACCGCGAGCCACAACCATGCACCCCGTGCCACTGACATCCGGACCCCACCATCCCCGCAGCCACTAGCCCTCTCTTCTCCACTTGCTTGCGGGCCCCATCTGCCAGTGACCCTAGGCCCATGTTTCTTCCTTCTCCACTGGCCTGTGGCCCCTAGTTGTTAGTGGCCCACCATATTTTCTTAGAGAATATTTTTCTTCCAGATTTCCAATATCACCTTTTCCTTTATCCATAAATCCCATTTAACTTCGGAAATTCACATCTTTTGTTTCGTAACTTCGATTGATTCCATTCCAACTCCAGTAATTTTCTAAAATTAAGATCTATCTAATGGCACTATTAGTAGTACTAAATAGGGTCATTTTTCTCGTCTTTATGTAGATTTTAATTGTTTGCACATAGTAATCAGTCATCGGAATATCGTTTCGGAGCGGATTTCGTGACGATTTCTCAAAGACTCGTAAAGACCTAGAGCATGGCCAGTCACCTTTTATCAATCGAGCCCATATGTGAACTTTAATTATTTTGTTTGCGAAATTGCATCGATAAGCGTGCACTAATTTGTTCAATCCCGTCTGCGAGTCAGATCGGTGGACCTACCCAACTTTGCTGCAGTTAAACACTTCCTTGACATTGATATATCGTGTTCCCTTGTAACCACCACTAACGTGCCTCAATATGCGTGCACTCTTGTACGTGTGTCGATGGTCGGCCCTCAAACTTAAATTTTGAGAAACTTTTTAGGTAAAACTTGGATTTAAGAAACATTTGGAAAATCCGATATCTGGACCGGTACCTTGTGAAAGCAAAATGAGTTTTTTTTAAAAAATAGAGATTCACGACACAAGGCCGGTTTGGTGTGTAATGCCTATGTGTTAGGACTTAGTCTGCAGTTCTATTGCTGCCGCTGCCTCTATGTTGTTCGTTGTTGTCTCCGGCTTACTCCGAAGTTACAATGTAAGTTAAGGTATTTGTTTATTTATTTATTTATGGTTTGCGATGATGCATATTTGATTTCCGTGGATACCAGCACTGCGTCCTGGGACTGGTATCGGTATCACGGTTCTGTGAAAAGGCAGTTCGCATTGTTTTCCTGCAACACGCCCTATTTGGTGCCGTTGTATGGCGGTGCCAGATCAGGGTGTGGCAAGCACGAAGGAAATAATACATTGCATTGTACTGGCATGACATTCAAGGTCAATTACTACTCTTTTACTCTAAATTTGTGACATTCTACTTGATAAAGTAACCACTTGCATGTACTCACTCTAAGCAAAATTATATCCTACTACTATCTGCTTCATTCACAAAAGTACTCCCTCTAACACAAAAGTAAATCACCTGCCATATGCTTCATAAAAGTACTCACTCTATTGCTGCGATTTCCCTTTTAATCCAAGTCAACTGTAATTCATCGCTAGAAAATGGCAGGAAAACTTCCCTGCTGTCCTTACCTTTGAAGATATCAGCTACCACCAATATATCTTCTAGTTGTAGACCATGTAAACCTTCAAGCACTGTGATGCACTTGTTGATGCTGTAAGGATCCTCCAATCTCTTCTCCTCAATTGCAGCAAATCGGTCTATTTCTTCCTTCTTCAGTTTTAGGTATCTCTCATGAAATCCTAGCAGCTTGATCTTTTGTTTCTTCCTAGGCCGAGATAAAGGAACCTCTGAAGTTATTTGTGCTGAGCTAGATGAGACTTGTGTGGGATGGACAGGTGCAAGTGAATACTGCAAAAAAATCCAAATTAGTTGCCTCAACCTCATCACCAAAAGGAAATTGCAAACCTGATTCACCTAGAGCATTTGAATTAGGGGATGGTGACTGATATGTATCAGCCACATTTGTGTCCTGTGTTGAATGAGCTGGTTAATTCATTGTCTTCCTTGCATAATGGTTCATACCATGGTGAGTTCTCCCTTCAGCATAACGACCTGCACAATTATGTCTTCCCTCGATCAGCATAACTTGCATAAAATATTTCAACGAAAAAGACAAAGCACTGATAGAAAACTATATAAAGATCACCATCACAAAGTGGAGCTAAATCATCAAAATATGGGAACGATTTATGTCGCCAATGGAGGGCATCCTTGTTCTTGCGAGCAGTACAAGTGTCCCAAACGCTTGGTGGTGCAGTCACCATCATTCTGTCATTATCCCACCCAAAACCACTTTGATTCAACAAATCTTTAACACTGCGATAATATTTCTTCAAATCTTGCTCCTTTTGTTTGACTTGGTTGAGAGAAAATGATGTACTGAACTTTGTATTCAGGCGGTAAACAATATTTGTCCATGCTTCCTTACTCCCAAGCATTTTGTGTTCGAAAACCTAGCACATCATGATCCTTTAGGAGCTCAATAAGGAACAACTTCATCTTGTGACTCCATCTGGCTCTCTTTGTGGTCACTAAATTTGACACACATTTTACAATTTCAGTTTCAGCAGCAATATGCAACAAAAAAGTTTGATGCAAACAACAGGTGTAAATGGAAGCATTACCTATTTCTTGACTAGGCTCTGTAGTCCCATGCTCACTGTCAACATCAACAAAAATATGTGATTAAGGGTGCTGGCCTCGTCGATCGGACAAATTGCGTTGATTCACCATGGTCATATGAGAAGAGCCTCTGCATGGCATTGCTTCCCTAACAAAAAAAATACACAATCTTTATCAGAGAGGGACTTAGGCACAACAAGTAGTTAATATGCCAATAGTACACTACATCGCAAGTGAAACAAGCTCGTATCATTTCCAAATAGTTTGTGAGAAAAACTATTACCAATTAACTACTCTCTCCAAACTATTACCAATTAACTACTCTCTCCAGTCTATAGATTATCTGTTTTGTTCAAGTTGTCTCGAGGATTTAAACCACAATTACATTATGCAGTTGCACACTTGCTAGCAAATCCAGTTTCTATGAAATCAACCTATAAATTCAATGTCGATAGATCCAAAGTACAGATGTACTAATAAGCTAAGTAGAAAAGCTGAAAGCAAATATACAGGCAAATACCAATTGATGGCCCTGGCTGCTGCCCTCGATGGCGAGCCTGTGTCGCGCCTCCGCTTTGCCGAGTCCAACCTGCACGCCCATCGGGCGCTGGCCCTAGTTGCTATGTGTTGCTACTTGCTGCGATGATGTCACCAGCACAAGCCACAAGCGCGACCAAGCCGATGAGCCTCGCCTCAGCCCTGCGGCCCTGGCAGCCGCCTCACGCTGCTCTCATACCTCTATCTCCCTTGCCCTGTTGGGTTGCTAATGTTGGCTCTCAGCGCTCTGATTCCCCTCTCTTTCTTTATTTTCCTTTTTAGAAGAAGTGCGAAGCAACACACGGTTTACCACCAAACACACAGAAGCGGCGCGAACGACAGCGCGCGTGAGAGCACTTTCTTTCGCGCCAGGAAAGTTTCCACTCGGTTATTTTCCTGTGAAAATGAACTAAATGAATATAATCCATAGGAAAGTTTCCTTCCTTTTCCTATGAATCAAAGGGATGTGGAGCAAAAAAAAAAATCCTTAGGAATTGGAATCCCATAAAAATCCTTGGTGAATCCTATGAATCAAAGGGGATTCATAGGGGACCTAAAGGACCAAAAAAGGTTCAAAGATTTCAGCTACTAGTATTTCTCGTCAGTTATTTCATGGAGCTCGGTTTTCTCCCTTTCCCTAACTGTGTCGTGAGAAGCAACAAAATTTACCAAAACAGTGAGTGCACGGCACAGCCACGCATGTGGGGGATGAAGTAGGGCAGGTCATTGGCTGTGCAGCTCCGTCACCTCAATCCATATCCATCATCAGTCTGTCATGTGTTCCATCTGCCATTGTTAGGTCGGAGCTCGCCTCCCGTCTCTCTCGCCCTCTGCCTCCCAACAACGCCACATGGAGCAGAGTAGAGCAGGGTAGGCTAGGCCCTCCCTCCCTGCACTACTGCACTGTAAGCAGCGAGTGACTGTGGCTCAGGAGGCATGCAAGTTGCATGCGGAAACTGTTTGAAAGCAAGCAAGCTGCGTGCATGTATGATAACCGACGGACGGGGCAGCTGAATTGGCAACTTTGCCTTTTACCTTTATTTGCAGGCCTCGACCAGCAGCCGGACTCGATTATTGCAGGCCTTGGGCTTTTCTTACTTGCCGTACATATCTACTGTTTAATTAATTTTTTCTATTTCCAAAGAGAAAGATGCGAATAATATACCTGTACAAATTTATAACTGAGTTACACAAATTTATAATTCAAGTTACACATAATCAATAATAACAAATGTGTTAATTATTTGTTAAAGTAAATAATGACATGACAATAAAGTGTGTTAAGTATTTTTTTAACAAATGTAACAAATTAATTATATCATCTTAGACCAAATGGACTACTGCCTCCGTCTTACAATAATAAAATCAATACTAAATATGACTACAAATTAGAGATAGATACTAGTTTTTATTATTTTGAATTTTGAGACGGAGGGAGTAATGTGTATATACCATATAATCAAATACCACTTGCCACATTGAGTAATATTATCGCCTAGTATACATATCAAAACCACCAACAAAACCATTTAGGAGGTTATTTAAATCGGTTTATATATTTGAAGGTAGAATACCTAGTTCCAACCCCAACACTTCAAGGTTAAGTAAACTTAGGTGATGTTCAAGACAGCGTTTAGTACGACTTATAAGTTACACGTAAAACGAAAAACATCATTAGCATGTGATTAATTAAGTATGAACTATTAGAAATCTAAAAAATAAATTTTTACAAAAAATACACTATTTAGCAATTCAGAAAACATGATTATAGAAAACAAGGAAAAAGCAAAAGCTAAAGGCAGAACCGAACAGGCCCTATTCCTTCCGCTGAATAAAGACCAAGATCGTTTCACAAGAATTTCACATGAGATGCATTATCTTCCTCGTGATTCGCGACGGTGTACTTCTGAGATAACGAAAGGTCAAACCTTACGGTCAAACCATACACACGAACAAGGCAATCATGCAGCAAAACAGTAACAAGAAATTGCTTGCTTTCTTAAATAAATTTCCAAAAAAAAAACAAGATACATCTTGCCAAAACAAAAAGGTAACCGTATATCCCAGCCCACCAATGGAAACTCAGGGTGATTCCTAGACAAGCACCAAACCATATACATTCTACAGTCTAAACGTAATGTCCTACGAACTGTGACACGGAGATGCACCCCGCCACCAGTGGGGTCTCTCCAACAAATGCTCTTATAAGCCCCCCCAGCAAAAAGGAAAAAGAAACGAAAAATAGTGGCCCAAACAGCATGACAAACAAGTGCCCTCAATTGGAGAAACTTCCCAGTGTCGTCACGCTTGCAGAATCCAAACACCGACCGATGGGCCACTAGGAAAATGACTACCAGTGAGGAGACTATCCAAGAAGGCTCTGTCACCGGTTTCAACTCTCGCAAGTATAAAATTTTGCGAGCCTAAAATTTCCCTGCCTAAATGGCAGACTAAGGCTCCAAAATTGATTACCTGTGGTCGCCAAATCACGTTACTGGCCCACCACTTCCACACCCTGGTGGAATGGCAACGATATCAAAGAATTTTATGACTAATCATTGTGCATTTGCCTTCTCTAACTTCTCTTTCTCAATCTCAACTCTTCTTTCCTCAGCATGTTGAGCTATGCCTCTAGCAAGTGCCTGATAACTGAAATCAAGAGTTTGCATGAGGTTCTGGAACCTGGTAGGATCAGATGCTTGCAAACCTGTCGAAGACAGTGAACATATCATGAGAAACTTCACACGTACTTTTTACAGCTCAAAACTTTTCATAGCAAAGAATTCACTTTACCTTGGACAGTTTCTACAAACAAAATGAATGGATCAACCTCATCTATTGGTGATTGCAGCTCCTCATCACTGAAATCATCATCATCAGAGTCATCATACTCATCAGTTGGCTGGAAGCCTCTTGCCTGTACCGCGAGAAAATATATGATTAGTACATAAATATATTCATGCAAACCCACTAGTACCTTAGGTAGCACTTATTCTTGCTAGGATAAAAAAAAGGAAGGAATAATACTGAGAGGCTAATAATGCAACGTTAGCACTCAGAATGCAACACTTACCTCAGCAGCTAATTTCTGAAGATGAAGACTGTTTACTTCATCTGTATCTTCGTCATCAAGGCCCATCTCCTTATCAGATTCAACCTCATCATCTTCATCTTCATCAGCATCAGCATCAAAACCATCCATATCATCACCATCAGCATCTTCTTGCTTCTTAGATTCTGCTGATCGAAGAAAAAAAGGATAGATAAATATAACAAGAAAATCTTAATCAACTTCATAAACTTAAACAAACCTATCATACAAGTAAACTCCAATTTACTACAAGAATAAAAAAAAAATTCATATTCCACCTTCCACTTGCTCTTTGTAGGCAACAAGCAAATCAAGTGTTGCTTTGAAAATACGATTCAGAGCTTCTCCTGGAATATGATCTGCTGGAAGGCTAATAAGTGAGGTCAACCCCAAGCAACAAACTTTCTTATCATGCTCTCTGTAAACAAAACAGTAAAACAATTTCAGTTCACTGTAGAAAACAAGAGGTAGATATAAGTGCCAACGAAACTACAAAAGTACCTCTTAAAATTAGCTCGCACACCACTCTTTTTGACTTGTTCTAACATAACAAACCAAAGGTTGAAAATTTCTGTCACAACCCCAAGTTTGTGTAAGGTTGCAAGTGTCAAAGAAGGGTTGTAGTAGAGCGCATTAGCAATCTGCAAGCAGCATATAAATGTTCTTAGCAACATGCATAGAGCATAGATAGCACACAAAGTTCCGATAATGGTGGGTGAACCCTATAGAGTAGACTATCAAATCTTTCGCCAAAGATGAATATGCCCAAGAGATGATTTTTTTCCATACAATGAAAGAATGTAAATGACTGAGCATGAAATATTGACGTTCATAGCCTACAGCAATCAATACATGAGGCTGTTGCTAATCAGAAATGTATTGGGCAACTCGTTTATACAAATAAAAACTATTTTACCACTGTCACCCCTGCCCCTTTCACCTTTACTAGGAATCCTTTTTGCTTTGTTGTCAGCCAATCACCTAGTTTTTGGAATCTCCCTCTGCTCGTTGCTTATATCCATGCTGCGCCCCCTCCCAGGCTCCCACGCTCATGGCTGTCCCAGGCTTACCAGACAGTAGTTGTTGGAGGCGTTCATGGCCACTGTTGTGTTCGCTGTTCCCAACCATTGTCCATGTCCATTAAGCCAACCAGCCCATCTGATGCCTTGCATTGCAGCGACTAATAACGACCATAGAGAGAGATGATATGCAAGTTAACACATTAGGTTAGTTTCGTTGTAGATCAGGTGGTGATCAAGTGTTTAAAAGTCCCATTAATGCCTTTACATTCTCATTGTAGAAACCAAACATCACATGCCAACTGCCTCAATGTGTTCAAGCTCATCTCCATGTCAGCCATCACCACATCGCAACACTGACCCACTGATCTTCACAACCCTATATTGATGCCACATTGAAATCACTGTCCACGGACTCGATAGCCCCTTATGCATGTGGAAAGATGACAGTAGTGCCTCTAAAACAGAAAGGAAGTAGCGAATGCCTGAACATGACTAAGAAATGTTGACAAAAATGTTGTAAGCACACTTCCACAAAGATACACTGATGGATTGACTTCCTTGATTTCAATTTCATTCTCACTTTTCCTATGTTCAAAAATTGCATATGCTGCCAATGCACACGTCCCCAAGGAGTGCTCTCAGACTGACTTCCTTTATATTAATTTCATTCTCATTTTCCTATATTTAAAATATGTGCTTACTGTTACCCCCACTTTTCACAAAATGGATGGAGAACAGGCCAAGAATTTGTCGGTGCTTGCCAATTTTTATAGTGGAATACATACTTCTTTCTTAAAAAACAGCTCAACAAGTTTCCAGAAACGTTCCACTGTTCACTAGCTACCAGGGCAACTGCAAGTACTAGTTCATCATATAAGCTTGAAACAATGGTTCTAAGATAGTGATATACTTAGGCAACATCAACAGAACATCACTTGCCAACAAATATATTAGTGCAAATCCAATCTTTGTGCCCTGAGTGTGCACAAGACACTTCTAACTAGCCAGTACTTCAGCAACAGCGAATTTAATGTGAATAACCCACTAAAATAAAGGAATAGTAAATTTTCAAATCAGGGCTCTCAGACGATTAGCAAAATCTGCTAACAAAGGGATCTTACCACTTGAACAAGGAGACATTTCAAATACGGTTTGTGTGCTCGACGTAATCGATCAATTGTAAGACTGAGGTAAGGCTCAACCCATTGATCCACATGACCTTTGCAGTTCTGAAAAACCACCTCAATCAGCTTGGGAGCAGGCTCAATATCTGAATCTTCCATGTTTTGATCCATCATAATCTACAAAATTGTTTTGGTCAAAAAAAAATCTACAAAATTGAAATTATCAACATATGCTAGTACACCATGTATATTGTGAAAATCTTGACAAAAAAGTGACAACCAACATAATACACACTCACGGATGATAGTGCATTCCACAAGCTTTGCTGATAATCTGGGTCTTTGCAGGCAAGAAAATGATCGGTTCCACGGGAAACGTAGTTATCCAATGGAACGAGAATGTCTGTGGGAAAGAAGAAAAAAAGCTAAGACAAAGCTGCAAACAGTCTATTAAGTTTAAATGTAGAATGCACTTTTCTCAAGGTAGCATTTGCCAATAACGAGGCCTTGAACAATTTGCCAACACAAAAAAATAGAAGATGGATGGATATATTCCACTCAGATAAATGGATTTTCACTAGAGATGACAGCCCAAGTAGAGAAAACTATCAACTGCAGAAGTGCACACTGCACACACACCATGGCAGATTATACTGCAGTAGGAATATCCCCAGGATTCACCATTACATAAAAGGTCGGTCAGGGAGATGAAAATGCAAAACCTATTCTGGAGCAAGCATAGATCTATGAATTCCAAATTCTATGTCAATATATTTAGACAAGTTGGACAGATACTGCAAAAGCATAGATCTATGATTTTCAAATACTATGTCAATATATTTAGGCAAGTTGGCCATATACTGAAAAACCTTTGTATTTCTGAGACTGAATGTGAACATGATAAGCATTGGCATAGGCCTAGATTTCAATGAAACAGCATTAGTCTATTGTAAATTCATTTTTTTATGTGAAGTAGCATTTTTTTAGAGAGCCCACAAATTAAGATTGTGAATAGACCAAACATGAAGGTGTGCAAATGGCACCAAAATATGGGGACCATTGGACCCTGGAGCCATGCTAACATTTTTTAGATAGAGCAGTGAACTTTAGCTTAACTGAACCACAATTATATTATATAAAATGGATGCAACAATAACAACAACAACAACAACAAAGCCTTTCAATCCCAAGCAAGTTGGGGTAGGCTAGAGTTGAAACCCAATAGAAGCTGCAGATCAAGGTTCAGGCACATAAATGGCTGCTTTCCAAGCACACCTATTCAAAGATAAATCTTTGGGTATATTCCATCCTTTCAAGTCCCTTTTTATTGCCTCCTCCCATGTCAATTTTGGCCTTCCCCTGCCTCTCCTAATATCACTGTCGCGCCTTAGGATTCCACTATGCACTGGTGCCTCTGGAGGTCTCCGCTGGACATGTCCAAACCATCTCAACCGGTGTTGGACAAGCTTCTCTTCAATTGGTGCTACCCCTAGCCTATCACGTATATCATCGTTCCGGACTCGATCCATTCTTGTATGACCACAAATCCAACGCAGCATACGCATTTCCGCAACACTTAACTGCTGAACATGCCGTCTTTTTGTAGGCCAACATTCTGCACCATACAACATTGCCGGTCTAATTGCTGTTCTATAGAACTTGCCTTTTAGCTTCTGTGGTACCCTCTTGTCACAGAGAATACCTGATGATTGACGCCACTTCATCCACCCCGCTTTGATTCTATGGCTAACATCTTCATCGATATCCCCATCTCTCTGTAGCATTGATCCCAAATATCGAAAGGTATCCTTCTTGGGCACTATTTGACCATCCAAACTAACACCCCTCTCCTCATGTCTAGCAGTGCCGAAGTCACATGCCATATATTCGGTTTTAGTTCTGCTGAGCCTAAAACCTTTGGACTCTAGAGTCTGCCGCCACAACTCTAGTTTCCTATTTACTCCCGCTCGGCTTTCATCAACTAACACTACATCGTCCGCGAAAAGCATACACCAAGGGACATCCCCTTGTATGTCCCTTGTGACCTCATCCATCACCAAGGCAAAAAGATAGGGGCTCAAAGCTGACCCTTGATGTAGTCCTATCTTGATCGGGAAGTCACATGTGTCACCATCACTTGTTCGAACACTAGTCACAACATTGTTGTACATGTCTTAATGAGGGAAACGTACTTTGTTGGAACTTTATGTTTGTCCAATGCCACCACATAACATTCCTTGGTATCTTATCGTAGGCCTTCTCCAAGTCAATAAAAACCATGTGTAGGTCCTTCTTCTGCTCCCTATACCGCTCCATAACTTGTCTTACTAAGAAAATTGCTTCTATGGTTGACCTTCCGGGCATGAAACCAAATTGGTTCATAGAGACCCGCGTCACTCCTCTTAGGCGATGCTCGATTACTCGCTCCCATAGCTTCATCGTATGGCTCATCAACTTAATTCCTCGATAATTAGTGCAACTTTGAATGTCTCCCTTATTCTTATAGATCGGTACCAATATACTCCTCCTCAATCATCAGGCATCCTGTTTGACCGAAAAATGTTGTTGAACAACTCGGTTAGCCATACTATAGCTATATCCCCTAGGCATCTCCACACCTCGATTGGGATACCATCAGGACCCATTGCCTTACCCCCTTTCATCCTTTTCAACGCCTCTCTGACTTCTGATTCTTGGATCCTCCGCACAAAGCGCCTATTGGTGTCATCAAAAGAGTCATCTAACTGAACGGTTGTGTTCCCGTTCTCACCATTGAACAACTTGTCAAAATACTCTTGCCATCTGTGTTTGATCTCATCCTCCTTTACCAAAAGCTGCTCCCTCTCGTCCCTAATGCACTTAACTTGGTTGAGGTCCCTCGTCTTCCTTTCGCGAACCCTAGCCATCCTATAGATGTCCTTCTCTCCTTCCTTTGTACCCAATCGTTGGTATAGACCTTCGTAAGCCCGCCCTTTTGCCTCACTCACAGCATGCTTTGCTGCCTTCTTTGCCATCTTATACTTCTCTATATTGTCCGCACTCCTATCATGGTATAAACGCCTATAGCATTCTTTCTTCTCCTTAATAGCCTTTTGGACGCCCTCATTCCACCACCAAGTATCTCTAGGTTCGCATCCACTCCCTTTAGTCACTCCAACCACCTCTGAAGCCACCTCCCGGATGCATGTTGCCATCTTCTTCCACATGTTGTTTGCGTCGTCTTCTCCATCCCAAGGGCCCTCTTCGATAACCCTTTTCTTAAAAACCTCTGCCGACTCTCCTTTCAATTTCCACCACTTCGTTTTTGCAATCTTAGCTTGTTTGTCCCTACGAACGCACATCTGGAAGCGCAAGTCAGCCACCAAAAGCTTATGTTGAGAAACCACACACTCTCCAGGTATTACCTTACAATCCAAGCATGCTTGTTTATCCTCTCTTCTTGTGAGGACAAAGTCAATCTGGCTAGAGTGTTGGCCACTACTAAAATGGATGCAACAATAAGCTAAACATTATTACAATGGGACGGAAAACACAAAATAGAATCTACTACTACTGTGCACCTTAGGACCCAAAAGCTGCATATGTATTTCACTTTGACCCCCTAAACATGGGAATCGCAAACTCAGATTACTACACTAGTAAAAGCGACTAAGTGAGTCAACAGGGATCCAAATAACACCATTTCACATCACTTCCTGGAAATTAGAAACGGCATGGCATCATGCCCAAGAATAAACGGATGTGACTGGGTATCCAAGTCTATGACTATCTAAATGCTTTCCATTTATTTTATGCGCTCTTGAAAGAAAAACATGTTTTGGATATTGGCACAATCTCCTAAATGCAACTTTCACATTCACTTTTATACTTTATTAGAAGAAAATAGAGGCTATTTCGCTGCGAAATAAAATAAGTGACGATATATTGATACCGCTTTCAGATGAACAAACTAACTATGGGTACACTAAACAATGTAGACGACTTTTAGACTAAATTGGGTTGAAGTGCCATACCATCATCGAAATAGCCAACTAGGCCAGGTTAGAACATCTTACTCCACACTTTGTACTCCCTCTGGAACTTTTGGGTTGACGTTTAAGACGTCAAAATTTTGAAACTTTAACCATCAATAATTTTTCAAATGCTTAGTTTAAAAACACAAAAAATGGTATGGGTAGTTTTTTTTCTTGGAAAGTACTATCAAAATATCATAAACTTATTAGATTTTATAAACATATTATAATACAAAATTGATGGTCGGAATTTTAGAAGTTTGAACAAATCCTGTCCTAAGCATCCAATATTTATGACATGAGGGAGAACAAGTTTAGGGACATAAATATGCAGTGTTTGTCGTGTCCAGGAGGGTAAACATCCAGCAGAGGGAGGCCAACCAAAAGGAGAAGGATGCAACATGATGGAGGCATTGATTTGAGGGAGGAATGGGTCCAGAATAATCATCCAAGGAAAGACCGAACAAGGACTTGAGGGACAAGGAACTTGTTTTTTTTTCATCTTTGCCTAATGAAAACAAGTTGACAGACTCATTAAATAGGCATGTCCCAAACAGCTCCATCTAAATAGCATGCAGATGGAATCTCCAACAAGTATGCTTTGGTGAGAACAAAGCCCAAAGTGGTATAACCAAATAATTGTTTAGCCAGTGAGGTCCACGGATGAGATCTCCTCTGTGTCTTTTGGGAAATTACTTTGACTCGCAAAGGTGAAACCAGAACGACCTCAGCCTTGTTCCTACACGAACAGATCAAATTGATCCATGGCTTCTTCTACCCACCTTCCCGTATAAGCCGGGGAAAGCACAAACAAAAAAAACTAAAGAAAACGTAAGACCTGGATTCATTGAAACAATGAGCTAATAGCTCTCGGAGGCTTCAAACCGAAATACAGACCTAGTAGAAGCTGATCGGCTTAAAAAAACAGAATTTTCACAATCTATCTCAAACTTGATGGAACTAATTGATAACCAAGCAAATATCATAGCTAGTCTTTCTTTGTTCCTACAGAATAGCTAAAGAGCTAAGCTATAAAACTAAAAGAAAAAAAACTAAATGGGAATACCTAATACAAAGGCATGCATATCCTTTGTGACTGCAGAACAAGTTGGCTAGTGTTGCCGTTGCCTGCAGGCCTAATGTCCATGTGCACTACTATATAGTCATAAAGTTCAAGAACACAAGCGACAAATCATGTTATGTTGAGGGACCTAAAGTGCACTTCAGCAAAAGTTATGCAGAGATTCCTCTACTCAAAAAACATCATGATAAAGAAAACCAGAAAACAGACTGCTAAAATGAAAAAGGAACAGCAGACATATTGGAAAAATCGTGATAAGCTCACACCCATCATTTCCCATTGAAATTCAGCTACACAGATCTCAAAAGTCATTTGATGTATGGTTTCACTAAGATTTTCGTTATATGCTGAAGAGGTGGCAATAAGTGTGAATAGTAAGTTAAAAAAATATTATTTCAATCTAAAAGGAACAGAATAACGATAAAACTTGAGCAAATATTTATGAATGCATGTATATCCCATGTGATAAGCATTAGGAACCTGTAAAGACTATTTTTAAAATACCACCAATTAGGTGAAATACAAGATAATAAGACCACAATGAAAAGGCAGACAATACATATATTTAAATAACTAGATAAAGAAATTAAATGACATACTCTCAAAGAAGTCTATTGCCCAATCATTTAGAGCCTCCATCATCAACGGCCATAGGCTCCACATGTCCAATGAAATTGTTGGTGAGAAAAAAGTCATATAGGAGACAATTTCTAGAACTTCTTCATAAACATCTGCAGTGTATTTTGGAAGCATAAGTGTACAAACAAAAAATAAATAAATCATAAGTAGTTAGTATTAATACAAACTTAGCATAAGAACCTAATACCTTGTAACTCTGCTGTCATATTATATTAATCCATAAAGAATTAACTTTACTCAAGCAATATAGCAGCTTCTAACTTTTTAAGGTTTTGAAATGGACAAATGTTTTACTTGAAAACATTCGTGTCCAATAAAATTGTTTGTATTGTTCTCACGGTCAGCAGAATTAATTTTGTAAATCATCAATTACATGTCACCAGAGTTCATAAGACATGCAGCATAACTTTGTAATGCAATATGTACTATTGCCATTCCAACAGGTAAAAAAAAATCTGCAGGGTTGGGACAAGCCCCTTAGACCTAGGGAATTTGCCTGGACCCAAGTGGCACAACAGAGCCATGGATGGAGCTGCACCACAAGGACAGGGAAGGAAGGGGAAACTTAAAGACTCTTGTTTATTTCTAGCACAATGAAACCAGATACACCACTGTCCTTGTATAGACAGGATGAATTGACCCTTAATGAAGGTAGATTACAGTTCAACGTATCTTATCATAAAAATATCCAGTCATTAGTAACCACATGTGTACTGTTCACACACATAAACATTGCCATGCATGAACAATACTGCTGACCCAAGAAAGGTAGGGGTGTTGCTTCTTTATGAGCTGCATATGACACCAATAGGTCAACATCATGTTGATTGAAAAGGGTATACTAAAAGCTGCCATGACACCAATAGGTCAACATCATATTGAAAAGGGTATACTAAAAGCTACAATATTAAGAGTATATGTATATGAAATACTATCCACAAACATCTCAATACCTTGACCATCAGAAGTCAACATCCTGCGCATTATTGGCAACAGAGTTGGTTCAATTTGAATAAAAAGGTGTGGGAGACTGCTAACGGACTCAAGAATTGTGCTTATGGCTCGTAAACAACCAACAGCTGCCAAAGCACCAGAATCGTCAGCTTCATCATCAGCTTCTTGACTAGACATACACCTCCAGAAGGCAGCAGCCTATCAAAGAATATGCAAAACATTTTACTAAAGCAACACAATTACACAAAACAGAACAGTTAAATATACAGGAAGAAAAACGCACCAAATTCTGGCACAATCCCAGTGCGTATGGTGCCATCTCTTCACCAAATTTATCAACGATGGTTTCAAGAGTGAAAACAAGATCCTCATTCTCAACTTCGTTCATCAGTTTAAAAAATTCTGGACAATACATTATCAGCGACAAATTAATCTACTGTCAAAGAACAAGGTTAACAGAAGTAACTTTAATTACCATACCATCAAGGAGTTGAGGAAGTATAGGCCGTATCTCGTTGAGATCTGCACAGGCAAAACTACAATCAATTTTTTTAGCGGCCCAAAATTTAGTAGTATGAATTTAAGGCATGCACAAAGCAAACATGCCTTTGCATGCTTCTACAAAAGAACGAAGTGCAAACACTGAATCCACCCGGACAGGGAGGTCTGGATCACGCATTCCAGAAACTATACAGTGCATAGCTTTCCGAAAATTGTCCTGGTCTGAAAAGCTTATATGTGCATACTGCCCAGCAACCCATGCAGCCTGTTAGATAGAAAAGGTCAGATTGGTGCCATGAAGAAAAAAAAGTCGATCATGAGTTAGCATCCTATAACACAAACTGAAGACCTAATAAGCATATAGCTATTAACTGAATATAAAAGATAATTGCCTAATACTCCCTTCAGCCACAAATGCATGTCACATTAGACACATGTCTAGCTAAACTTTTGAATTATTGAGTATCAATATATATATATTCAAAAATTTAGACAGCATGCATGAAAGTCATGTGTGTAGATTCTCAAAAGGTACTTTCATGAGTATAATTTATCAGGTTTCAGTTCACAAAATATATTACAACATAAACCAGTGGTCAAAGTTGCATTTTTGACTGTCAGCGTCCAAACCGACGTGTATTTGTCACCACTGGTAAAATTTGATAGTCCAATGGAAGCACAAATCCCATTATCCCATTATGAGAAAATTAGGTAGATACCAACGCAAGATGGGCAAATTGGAAAATACAGTCACAAATGAGAACGACACGTGGGATCCAGGCCTACATGTCAAAGACACATGCGGTTGTGTTTTCCAACTTCATGATATTTGCAATGGTATTTTACAACTGTGTGAACTATGTCAATGAATAGCCACAATCCTTTATAGATGACACAAATTGTGAGGCTCACACATGGGCCAGGAGCATGTGCTCACATGCCAGTGCAACATCAGAGCCACATACTGAACATCCAATGTTACTCACTACCCAGTGCATGTAATGCTTGAGATTTTCAGCGGCATATAAAATTGATTAGATGTGAACTGAGTGTAAATACTAAAACACCATCATTGAAAAATAAGTGGCTTATACTTTTTTCCATAATGAGCAAAATGAAAACAGAAATCATCTACTTGCATAATACAGAAATGTGTCAACAGTAGCTAAGAAGCAAGTAACATTAACTTTCAAATGACTACCTTCGCACGCAGGTGTCCAACTTGACTATTAAACTCAGGAAAGACATGCTGGACCAGCATACGCTCCAACTCAGCTTTATATGGATCAGTTTGCTTCAGCTTATCACATAATGTCCCAATAGCAAGAAGCGCACCATCTTTTTGGCGATATGGCTTGACTTCGATAGACGCCTCATCATATCTGTTCAGCATTCATTAATTAAAAAGACCCCCCCCCCCCCCCCAATGTGCCATCAAATATATTTAGGTACTACATCAAGTAGAAAATGTGCATTTGATAAAGACAAGTGACAAGCAAATCTTACCTCCTAAAAATATCCACAATGAAATGGATAAACTTTTGGAGATTGCTTTTTCCTCGTTTTCTTACCAATTCACTCACAAAATCCATAGCAGCTGTTCGAGGACTATACAAATCTTCAATGATATCTACACCAAGAAAAAAGGAAATGGCGTAAGTAAAAAACTTATGCTAATGAACTGAGATACAGAAAAGTGGGTGATACTAGGCCTTGCTTGGAACACTGGAATTTCAAAGGATTCCAGCAGGAGCTATAATCAATTTCCAGCAAAATTCCTAGAAATCCCCGCATCCCAAGCAAGCCCTAAGTCACTCTGAATAAATAGCCTACTCTAATTGACAGCAAGACAGGGGTCCTGTAAATTCACCATATCCCTTCCGAACGTATTCATGAGGATCTTCATCCCATAACTTTTGATCATTGTCATTGAAACACATGAGTGGAAAAATTATCTCAAACAGAATGATGTCAATTTGAGGCTGCATCATCTGATACATACTGTTCTTTGTAACACTGAAAGATACAAACAATTAATAATTACTTGTCTTTGAAAAATCATAATTAGAAATAGTCAAATAACTTGTGATCAAAAGCACAAAATGCATCTGAAAAATGATTATTTTATCTTCCAAAAACAAACCTGTTGGTTAGGTATTGAAGAATAAGATTGATAACCCTATCTGGCAAATAGTCACCAGTACGGATCGCATTCAGAAGCTGCAAGTGACACCCCAAAATTCTTCCAGCATAGTTCTTTTGAAACATTTGAGCGAAAGCTTTACTCTCTGATTTCTGTAGTTTCATATCACCAAATCTGTGTAGTGCATTGAAAGGTAAATAAGTAAAATGATTACCAAAGGTAAAGCTGAGCTTCAATGAACACTGACCGGGTGTAGAGACGATTCAAGATATGGATTGTCCATTTCTTAACTTTCCACCAGCCCCAAGATTTCCTGGTGTCAGGATCCAATGGTTGCCCTTCCACTGGAACTGGTCTTTCCAACAAATTTATAAACAAACTCATCCATGCATTGAAGACATTTGGGTCAAAGAGCTGCTTCGGAATCTCCAACTACACAAAACACAAAGCAAGAAAGGAAAAGATATTGGTGTAAAAAGAGAGTACAAATTACATATAAGTGATAACAAATGTTTAATTATAATAAGCACGTAACATACATAAATTGAAGACCAGAATATTTTGCATATTAGCTTGATCAGGTCAGCTACTTCAATTGGAGGGCTGACAATCTGAACAAGTTTGCTAAAGATACTTAGCAAGCGAGGAAAGGTCTCCTCAACAATGTGATATAAAGGTATCCTCTCCTCTTCAGACTTGAACCTTCAAAATAAATAAAAGTAAATTAGAGATATTATTCAAGGAGGTACACATATATAACAAGACAGAATCATTAATCCTAAAACAGCAACTCCCTAAGAGAATACAGAAACCTCAAGTTTTCCAGAAAAGTGCAGAAGGTGATATGTGATTCTGCCATCAAACATTTACCACTTCCTTAACTGAAACTTCAAATTTACAACAGTCATTAATTTTGCCATCGCATCAGGTTCTTTTATCATTCGTTGAGTTAAACAATTAAACATGTGCATGAAACATTTAAAAACCCACAAAAAAAATGGTTTAAGACATGCAGAATCAAAATCTTCAGCAATATTTACAGATAGTGTCATGTCGATGGCTTACACTTAAAACTTGTTTCTCAATCAAATCCCATTAGATTTTTGTTATTTTTAATATGTTATGATGCACTCTATAGAGCAAATAGTTAAACTCAAAAGGCAGAACAAATAAATATACAAACAAAATTGGCAGAATGATTTTGAAAACATATAGATAGAAGAAAACAGAATTGAATAGACATGTGAATACTTACTCATATTTCCTGGAAAGAACCCTTAGCACATATAAAGCCCCAAAAATTTGATTCTGTGATTCTAAATTGTGTGTAACCCAATGAAGGAGACTTGGCCACTGCTCGGGATAGTCAGAATGTATTATAGTTTTGATACTTTCACCAAGCTGTGCTCTGAAAAACAACCAATGAAAAGATTTCTCAGCATGTCAATGAGGTGTTGCCATCAATAAGACAGCATAGAATTTTCACCACAAGAATGCATACAATTTCAGGGGAAGTAAGAGGGATATATGCAGGTAGGACAATTGTCATAGTTCAAATATAATTGAAATGGACCTTCTACTAAACGGTAAACCAGACTGAATCAAGCATGTACTAACGTTAGATTCTGGTGAAATGTGCATCAAAGTGTTATGTCAAGCAACCAGTAATAAATGAATAATCATACCAGTTGCATCCTACATGTATAGTCACTGCGCAATAGCGAAAAACGGTGAGTTACAGATTTATTGCAGAGAGCAGTTAAACATATAATGGATTGATTTCTAACACCCATGACAATCATCGTCCACATCCAGGTGGACTAGAGAAGTGCCCAATATCTGAACTAGGAGAAGCAGATCAAAGGAAAAAAAAAGCTAACATTGTAGTCGCCGGCTCACCACCATCATCATTTGCACCTTGTCGTCACTTGCCACCAACTCTGCATATTCTATAGAGGAGGAAACTACCATCTGCAGGGTGATGAGGGAGAAGCACCAGCGGCTAGGATTGAAAGTCTTAGTGCGAGGAAAGAGAAGGGAAAGGGAGGGGAGTTAGTGTTAAGAGGGATGAGGGGCCAGCCCACTATTCTCTTCACCCACCTTCCCTTTTTATTTCTATTACTCCCTTTTTGTTCACCTTTCATTAGATGTATCAGTACTGCCCAGGTGACATCCCCCACCCCCTACCACACTATAACCATGATGGCTACAGTTTGCAAACATATAGTTTAGGACAAATCATGTGTGCTAGGATGGAACGGGATTCAACTGTCACTATGGTAATTGTCAGAACCATGTAAAGAGCTTCAGGAAAGGAACTCCATGTAGAATCTCAAAAAAAAACACCGAACTTAACAAGAATGATAGCACCTGAAGGCCAAAGTTGTTATCACAATAAGTTGAAGGCTCTTAAGATTGTCACGCCTTTCACCAGCATTACCAGCATAAGACTGTTGGCTAAAACAGAGCAATTTACCTTAGTAAAGGGGGTACTTGAACAATAAAACCCAGTATATTCTCACGGACCATCGATTTGTCACTTTCTGAAATCTTTTGTGGTTCCTCTATAGAAAGAACAATCAATATAGTTTTAGGTAATCAGAAATCATAAATAAGTCGACAGTCAACCACCAACCTCTACATACCAGGATCATTTGGAGACCAGTTCTTTGCAACAAAGTTCTTGAAATGAATGCTTGCAACCTGTCGTACAGCCATATCACAACTCCCATCAACAATAATCTGTAACAACCTAACCAGATGCTGTGGTGTGTATTGAAACTGCAGGATTTACAGAATTATTAGCAAAAGTGCTCAACACAAAATGGCAAATTTAAAGAATAAGAGTCCAAAGTATTGTTTGCAACAGGCAAATATATAACAATGACTGACTTGGGCGTTTGAGGAGTGCTTGCTCTCACAAATTTCACAAATCTCAATGAATTTGAATTACCACTAAGCCATGCTTAATAATTAGTGCAGTTCATTGTGGGAGGAGCGCAGAAGTAACCTAAGTCATGCTTAATAATTAGTGCAGTTCATTATGGGAGGAGCATACAAGCAACCTTAAGTCATGCTTAATAATTAGTGCAGATCTTTGTGGGAGGAGCATACAAGCAACCTATCTGTCTGAAGTATGCCTCTGGTCCAATTACTTGTATACCCAGTTTCCCACTAAAAGGAGAATAATTCGGATTCGAAGCGGTAAAAGTAAGAGATATCCTGTTGGTCCAGTATATTAGCTGGCGGTACAGTGCAGTAGATCCCTTCTCTGACTTCAAATAAAACAAATTACCAAGCATTAGCATCATGACAAACCAGACAAGGTACCAATACAGGATTTCTCAAGGATGATATTTTATTAAATATTCCACGGACAGCTAGTTTACATTTGTTACAGACGACAGGCAACAACTCATTACTAAAAAAATGTGTGTGATGTCTCCAGCTTGCATGTTAGCTAGCTTTGAACAGGAAAGGGTCAATCATTATAGATCATGAAATGAAGAGACTTACCACAGTACAAAAAAAGAAGTACAAGGAAAGGCACAAGAAACCATTAAAAAAGGTCAGAAAAGTACGTAGTGCCATGGGAATAACTAGACTCCACTAGCATAGATAATGGAGTGAAAATGTAAAACTGCATGTTTAGTGTACTCTTGGCTGACTAACGAGCACAAACTCTGCTGGTATGTATAGTCTACTTGATTGAACATTTTATTAAGGTCAAGCCAAGCATTATGGTGTCACCAAATATGGGATTACAAAAAGGCAAAGATATCAACATTTTTCAAAATGTTGCTTATTGATACGCCTACTTTGCATAAGAATACAAAAAGAATACCAGGGTACCATCTGGCACTTTACATTTTTCAGTTGCCTATGTAGTCCCCATTTGAACATGTTGACTGGCTAGTTTGCATGATTGAACAGTAAATTAAGCTACCAACCCATTTCTCTCAGAGCAAGGCTCAGTAACTCAAATTACTGTTGGCCGCCCAGAACTTAATGCCCCTAACAACCCAAGTCGCTCAACAGTATAGACAATACCAAGTTTACCATGACCACCGTTACCATAGTAAAACCTGAACGAGTACGAGCGTGACGCCACAAACAAACACCCTGTACCAATCAGAACAATCAGAAACCACTCCGCAAACTCCCAAAAACCCCTCGCAGGGAAACCGCAGACAACAAGTTCATCATAGGCCAGAGCCAGATTCGAGAGGATCACCAGCGCCGGGACCAATCCCAAATCAATAGGAGCCCGCCGCCACAAGCGATCAAACAGTAGCACGGCACCACGGGAACGGATGGGGGCATCGGGAAGAGAGCGACAGCCTTATTCGGGGTAGGAGTCGGGGGACGCTCACCTGGTTGAGGCTCTCCTCGGCGGCCTTCCGCTCCTCAGGGACGTGGCTGAGCGCGGCGCGCAGCACGACGGCGAGGCTCTGCAGATCCATTGCCGCCACCGGTGGCGTGGGGGAGGGTGGGGTGGTGCGGTGCCCGCCGGCGAGGCGCGGGGCGGGCGCCCGGAGACCGGAGGCCAAAACCCTAGCTCGAGACGAGATGGGGGTAGGGCTAGTAGGTCTCGGGCTCGGGGCGCGGCGGCCGCGAGAAGCTCGGGGGTGGAGAGGAGCAGGAATTTGGGAGGGAGGGTCGTGGCGTGGGTGGTGGTCTCCTTTTTGGCGTCGCGAGGTCTTCGGGCAGGGGGCGGGGGTGGTGGGGGTGCGTGCGGGAGGGGAGCACAGTGCAAACGTGGGCGCGCTATTTAACCCTAGGGTTTGGTCAGGGGATGGGTTGGTGTCCTTGGGGTTGCACTGGCCGGTGGGGCCCACCAGTCAGGGGCTACGCTGTGTGGGCCTGGTATCTTTGGGTCACTGGTAGGTATACCCCACCGGCCGGAGGGACAGACAGCTGGTTACAGCGTCGAATCAATCATTTTTTTCTCGTTTTTGGGGCCACAGGTTCCAAGGTTTACTACGGTTTTTATGAAGTGGAACCCCTTTCTGGATTAATACAGTTTTTTTTATTTTTTGGGGACCATTGTTTGATTAAATTGAAAGTCAATTTACTTTTCGAAACAGGGCTGGTTGTATTATATTTAGGCAAAAATTATAACCTTGTTACATAGAAAAGACATAAAATATATAAACACGTAACAAATTTGTTTTAAATATAGAAAAACTACAGGAGATATGAGTAGATGAGCACGGATACAATATTGACCAACTCCGAACTATGCCAAAGTATTTGAATAAGTATGGACCACATCTCTAGTCCTTTTACAAATCTACAAACTGACCTTACCAAACAAATCAACGACTCATACCTTACGACCAACGCTACTGATAGGATCATCGCCAACCTAATAAACAAACCTTTCTAGTCCTCTTCAGGAATCCTGTAGCCATTGACAAAGAGGTAGGAAAAACAAAAAAAAAAACTCAAACAAGCCTACCCCATAGAAATATTGAATGACAACCCTATTCTACATAATAGATTTAAAACATCTCAAAACTTTATATAGGAAAAATCCTAAAAACTTACTTAAGAAGACAATAGATGGACCCCCTTCCTCCTTGTTGTTAGTGTTCTCCGCTCGAGATGGAGGAGGGGGCTGAAGGGCGTGGTGGCTAACACCCTTGCGGTAGAAGCAAGTCGCAAGAGCGATTCTTCAGTCGCATGACTAGGGAGAGTGAGCCTAAGACAAGAAGTTAAACTCGAGCTAATTGAAAGTTAAATTTAAATGAGTTATACGAAAATGCAGCGAGAAGCATTAGGACATTAGACATTAGGACACAAGTAGGAGCATGTTAAAAGATAAACACTTGAGCATCTGTTTGGTCATTTTCTAAGCATAAATCAGATGTATGCGTGCACTCATGAATATGAGTCACACTAATGTCCACACATGTATAAACAAGACTGAAGAACTAAATGTCTTACGTATCATGGCCATATATGTGTATGTACTTCTCAGGATTTACTCCTAAGATAAGAAAAAATATATGAGCACATGCGTAGAATGTGGGACTCAAACCTGATTGGACAACTTCCACCACGAGGATCCATGGATCACCTCACTTGTATAAGTGATTTTGGATAGGCCTAAATAGGTGTAGCTGTTGACTCATCATTTCAAATGGTAACTGACCCTTGCAGTGATATTTGCTACATTGTTTCTCAAGAGTATATGTATCATATCTAGTACTTTCATAATCTTGTATGGTGCTATCTAAATGGCATATTTGGCACATTTCTTTTTTATGGGGTTAATATCAACTACGTCAAAAGTAAAATGGTTCCTATGCCATGGCATTTTGTCTATGAGTGGAGCAAGCTAGCGTACATAAATGCGCATAAGAGTTGTAAGATGATAAAGCATCATTTGCTACAAAGGTAGTCATGTCAATAACATATTGGAGACATGCTTGGAGACAATGAGTGACATTTGCCACTTCAGTTTTCTGGGTGTTGTCTCTACCAAGTCCATTCTAAGCTTACACTAGAATAGTACAAACATGTAGGTTGTGGGCTTGTGGCTGTTAATACACAATGATAAGTCACATATGTGCCATTGCTTCCAACTTAATTAGTACCATGCATGTTTTAGCTAAATGCTACAGTGGATAGGATGACGAGATCAATAAAATATAATATTTGTTACATATTTATATTTATATGTGTTTTTCTTGTTTATTTTTCTAATTTGTGTTTCAAATGTCTTGCAAAGGAACGGCCTATACATCATTTCTAGATTTCTAACCTTACCATCCGAAATTTTGAAAAAAAAAAAGACTGACCTAGCACTCATTCTAGCCACCGCCACTAATACACCACATATGCCAATACTTTTCGTCATGCCACCCCGACTGATTACTCCTTCACTGCCACCCGTACTTCATCAACGTAGCTGAGATCGTGATGCCCTGGCTGCACCGTGGCCGCCTTAGTCACCACCATCAACCGCCACCACCTATCAACTCCCATCTATGATGCCCTTGCCACCTCCATTATCTTTGTTCGTCTAGTGGTTTTACGCTAGCACAGAATCCCTTATTCATGCCGGTTCCAAACCCCTTATATGTGTTGGTTTTGGAAGTCACAAGTCATGTGATTTTTCACGTGAAATATGGTTGTGTGCAGAATATAGCATTAGAACCAGGAACCCCTCTCTTTGGTTTTCACGCATAGCCTCCTTATCATCTCATCTATCAAGTAATCATGCTATACAGCAGATGCTATTTTTTTTACTACTCTCGTCCAAAACTTGTAATGCATATCTCGCACCCTAGATGAGTTTAAAGAAAAAGGTTGTAAACTAAAAGTTGTAGCGTAGACCTCTACAATTTTCATATAGAGTTTGTTTCCATCCAAAGTCGTTTGAAAATTTTAAAATCATTTTATCCAAATAGATGTGAAAACCTCTAATATATATTCAGACATGTCAATGATCTCAAATAAAAATGTTGTCAATTCTCGTCGAGATCTCCAATTTTGATATAAAGTCTGTCTTCATCTGACTCTTTATCAAAAAGTTATGTAAAAAGGGCACATATGAGTGGTTGTGTCATTCATGCCAGATTTTTAAGAACCGGCGTATATGATGGTGCAATTGTATGTACCGGTTTTTGTTGAGAACCGACACATACAAAACGTCTATATGAGACGACAGCGCATATGAGACTATATTGGTGCCGGTTCTTAACATTAGCCGTATATATATTGGTTTTAGGTGAACCAATACATATAGTGGCATCACCTATTAGGGTGTTGTGTTGGCATCGTTCCACTTAGTGCCAAGTCCTCGCTGCTCCAACTTCCCTCTAAAGCTGCCTTCTTTCCCCCTACGTCTCATTCCAACCCAACCTCAAAACCTAATCCAGCGGGGGTTGTTGTCACATCCTTGCCTTGCCATCAGAGGGGTTACTAGAGTGTAGAAGGAAGTCTAACACACAAATCTTAAGTGAATTGGATATTTCATATGATATTATATAAGATTTTCTTAAAACAAATATGCTTAAAAAGATCTGGACATTGAAGTTTATATCCGTCGTACGAGTATTTATAGCATTTTCAGTTTTCTCCAACGTACCAAAGGAAATAGCGAAACACTCTAGTGAAGTAACGAAACCAGCAGGGGGGACAATATGCCATGCTTTTCTCTATTACTATAAAAGCGGAGTTATCCTCCTCGTACTTCCCCACGTAAAAAAAATCACCCTCTCTAAAAAACCATCCCACCCAAAAAAAAATCTTAACTACTCTTCCTAAAATCACTCCACCCAAAAACCGGTGTTCTCATAAATAAATATATCATGCAAAACCACCGTCCTTTCAGTAAATTTGTAACGCACGGACATGGTACTAGTCAACGGAAATGCAGAGAAGTTTGTCCATCCACTAAGGGTGTGTTTGGTTGGGTGGATGAGGTTGGATGGAAGATGACCATCAGGATTTTTCTAGTGTGTGGTTTATGGGAGAGAGATGGATGGGGTGGCCACCCTAAGAATATTTTCTAAAGATGCTGGATGAGTGGATCCGGTCAAATTGGCCGGATAAGCTCATCCACCTTTGTTAATATTGATCATTAGTCACTAATTAGTTATAATTAGCATGTATTCTTATTAATTAATGATTAGCATTTTAAGATTAATACTAATTAAGGATAATTAGTATATTTTGTTGTTAATTTGTATTAGTTATGATAAGATTAGTGATAATTAACATATTTTTGTTATTGATTAATAATTTACTAATCTCATTCCATCCACCCTATCCATCCAATCAAACAAAAAATTGATTTATCCTATCCACCCAACCAAATAAGTAGCATAGACCATCAAATCTAATAAAACATAGATGATTGTATCCCATTCAAGCTCACCCTTAACCAAACACACTCTAATAAGCTGCACAAGCACCATCGCAACGGACGCAACAAAGCATCAACAAGCCGGCTAGTTCAGTTTACCTGCCCATCCACTAGCCCCGCCCGCGTCATCCATCATCCATCTCTCTGGCCGGTGAGCCCCACATGGCGCTGCACACCACAGGGCCAGCTTTTCACAGCACAGCAGCGTAGGCAGAGGAACCCCCATTCCTACCATCCGATTCCTATCGGCCGGCACACGCACAATTTCCGCCCGCGCAGGCGCACGTGGGCGAGGTGGGGGGCTCACGCAGATCGTTGGCGGAGCGGTGGCCCAGCCACGGATCCGTATCCTCTGCCTTTGGCTTGAACGGCAACCTCTGCCTTTGATCCATCCTAGGCGTTCATTCTAAAGTAATGGTGAGGATCATCTACCCATCTTTTGACATCCATCCACATTCTCCTATTCTCATGCGTTGTGCTTCCTCTTAGCAAAATCCTCAAATTTTCAACCATCGCCACTCACCTGCACCTCCCCTATTGCCTTGGGTCTTCTTCTGTGGCCAATCCATTGCACTGTGGCAACAGCCCATCATTAATCAAAACTTGAGATAACATTCAAGAGAATAAAACGAGGACTGATGGAGGAATAGGAACACTCGCACCTTGAATTAGAGCAGTGAGCAGTCCCCAAATTTCCAAAACCAAACAAGTCAAATTTTCTGCATAAAGACTATGTAATTAGGAGGAGAAATCAACTAATTACAAACCTTAATCAAGAACAGAGGAAAGTTAAACTGAATTTTAGAAAAAAACCACACTCTTTTCTATATCCTGATGATTTCATACCTAATTGCAAGAGTCTAACTGTCAGTGATTAATTCCATATGATCTCTCTAATAATTTTCAAGAATGGGAAAAGATCTAGTGAGCAAGAAAGAGAATGAGGAAGGGCTGCAAAACGAGTGTTTAGATGATTGAGCGGGACAGATCCGCCTCCTGCGATGAAGAGATACACTAAGGAAGACGAACTCATTTGACACCTCGCATGAGAATAGGAGGTGGAAGATGAGCAGTGGGTTGTCACTTGTCAGATGTGGGGCTGAATGATCCCACCGTTGCTTTCAAATGGATGGCAAGGATGGATAAGGCAGAGGTTGCCGTTTCAAGCCAAAGGCAGAGGTTACGAATTCCCCAGCCACCCCCCACCGCACGCTGACACTGGGCGTAACAGCCGTGCGGGGCCGGCGGGTTCCATCATTGCTGGCGCAGGGTGACGCATCGATGGCGAATCCGCGAGGGCATCATGGCGGGAGGGGAAGGGGGAGGGGGGCACGTCGAGTTGCGTTTCTACGTGGGCGCGCGTAGGGCTGGGGCGCATCAGCTTTGCACTGTTGCGTCATCCTCCTCGCCCTCTTTTTCCCCTCCTTTCCCCTTTGGAGAGGAAAAGCGCATGTGTACCTCTGGATTCGGCCATGTCTGCCCTTTTGGTTTTGGGTGCGCTGCTTTGCTTTTCCCCGTGCGGCCTCTGTCTGACTGGTGGCTACGTACCTGCGCTACTGTCCTCGTTCATGGGGAACGGGATATGATTGTCATGGCACCGTTATGTTCAATCGTCTCGCCGCTCTAACTGATTTGGTTTGAAAGGTATCCTACAAGTCACACGGAAACAAAGCACGTGCCTGCGTGTACTACTCCTACATGACATGGTTGCTGCATTGCAACACATGAACACAAACAGCATTTTATATTTTCAGTTCATGGTACAAATCTACGCGGTGGTTCCCCATACAATTTTTTGACAAAAGCAATGAAAAATAAAACATTAACGCTGCTATGCTTTTTCTTCCAATGGTTACCTACAACCGTAGTCACCAGAAACGTGGAACCTTGCCATGTTGTCGGAAATGCAAGGACTATATCATCTCTTCCTCGGTAAAACCTTTCAAAAGTAGTGTTTCGTCATTCATCCTCTTCCCTGACCCATTGTTTTGATAGCTTTTGTTATAAAAGTTAGCCGACATAGCGGAGCGACGACTAACCTCTTTGATCTTGTCATTCATTGATCAATACAAACGTGTTAGATGATGACATATGAATACACGATATTTGTTAATGAGGTTCAGCCGAAGTCTAATCCCCGGAGCTCTAATTATGGACACTCCTCCCCAATCAACATAGCACACCTAGCTGCTATGAGTCAATGGGCTTGCTATCATTCTCTCCCCATGTGCCTGTGCTACATTGTCGTCACCATAGTTATATTGTGGTGCCCCCTCTCTATTTAAATGGTTGCTGGGTTACAGAGTCCAAGCTAACTCTATGCCTTACCACCCAACACAACTCCAAGTCCAATTATAACCTACTAGGACTAGTATATTTGACACCTATTTTAACAAACTTCACCTTGGCGAATATTCGCCACCTAGATGCAGTAGAATCACCATGCCAATCCATTGGTGTGGAGGCCATGGGCCCCGGGTACCTCATCACCAGTATATGGGCCACTCGGATAGAGTATGGGCCGAATTATGTAATTAGAGATAAGATAGCACCCGGCAGGCCTTACCTTGAATGATAAGGAATAGCAGTCTTAGTCGGATAGGTTTCTATCTCTAAGAAGGAAATCCCTCGGCCGTATCCGGCTGGGATCCTTATCATGTACCCCTGTCCCCCAGTATATAAGGGGAGGCATGGTGTCCCTTAAGGGCGACGAGATCATTGATCGAAAAACATCTCAGAGGAATTACACCACAACTGGACGTAGGGTATTACCTCACCTCGAGGGCCTGAACCAGTATAAATTCTCTTTGTGTTCCTCTGCAATCCACCGAGTTTCCTCTTGCCGAGTAGCCCTATAGTTCTATTGCCGGTGTAAAACATCGACAGTTGGCGCGCCAGGTAGGGGCTCCGGCGAGTTTCACATCTGCAAGCTCGATGGATCTAGCAACCAAGATCGACAGCGACAAGTTCTCTCCTGGATACGTTATTTCATTCGGAAGCCTCGATTTCATCGTCGACCTGATCGGCAACCTTACCTTGGCCGGAGCAGATCTAATCCAGCCGCCCTAGGAACCAGCCGACGTTGCGCTAGTCGGCCCACAGGATGCCGCAATCTCCTTCAGCAATCTACTGCAGCAGTCCTTCACTTCGCTGAGTATGGGGACAACTCTCTCCTTCGATGTCTGACTTGCGCTAGGCCTTGAGCCAGCTCGGGTTGGGCCGAGAAGGGGAGAGATCGTCAATCTCCCACACGGACTCAGCGACGCTGCTGATCTACATCCCGCACCACAGACCCGATCTCCTGCGATTCAGTTTGGACACGGCCAAGCACCGTTTCAGATTGGATCTAGAGAGGTTGGGGTCGTTCTCACTCCGATAAACTACTCGGAGTCCGACTCCAAGTCGGATAAGGGTTCGAACGCTAGTTCGGACTCCAGTCTGGCGAGTCTCTTCCTTCCCCGCGAGATCTTCATGGCTTCAACACCACCATCCGAGGTGTGCCAACTACAAGAAGAGCAACAGGAGGAGGCACGCCGATTGCAACAGCAGGAGGAGGCTAACCGCGAGGCTCGCAATGACGAGCTATGCAAGGCTGGGCGAGCAGCTCAGCAGCAGATTCTCCAGACCAAAGTCAGCGATCACGACGTTTTCGTCACGCCACAACAGAATGTTGTGGCCGCCGCAACCTTGCTGGACATGCTTCAGCTCAGGCCTGATCACCAGGCCACCCCAACTATCGCCAAGATCAAGGCGATGATCACAGCTGCCGCCTGCCAGCAACATCAACAGCAGTCGGGCGACACTGTGGTACCGACTAACCGGTCGGGATCTCCAGCAGCAGGCTCATCCACGTCTGCACGGCGTCGGGCGGCCGGCTTAAGTCGGCCACACGAGGAGTCTAGGCAAACCACACTCGGCAATGACAATCGGCGGCATCTCCAGTATGATCGCCGGCCTAATCAAGACCTCCGAGAGCGCCTACAACATGACCTTCACCACACTATCAACGCCCGGCGCCACGAACGACATGAAGACGAGCGCCGCCGACTGGAGGATGAAAACGAGCGGTTCGGTCTCCATCACGAGTAGTTCAACCGCCGTGGTCGAAGCCCGAGCCCTCACGAAGACGAAGGCATTCCAGCTTTCACTCGGGAGCTATAGGACGTCCACTGGCCGACTGGCTTTAAACCCATAGGGATTGAAAAATATGACGGCAAAACAAATCCCGAGTCCTGGCTCACCGTATATACCCTAGCAGTTCAAGCCGCTGGGGGCAACAACAAAGCCATGGCGAACTACCTCCCAGTCGCGCTAGCCGACTCGGCGAGGACATGGCTGCCTGGGCTCCCGAGGCGGTCGATCGGTTCCTGGGGAGAACTCAGGGAGCGGTTCATCGCCAACTTTCAAGGGACCTACGAGAGACCATCTTCTAAGCATGATCTGTATCAACTACACCAGAAGAAGAACGAGTCTCTACGTGATTTTATTAAGAGGTTCTCCGAGAAGCGCAACAAGATCCCCATGATCCGCGATGAGGCCGTCATCGCTGCCTTCCGCAAGGGAGTAAAGGACGCCCCGTTCATCACGAAGTTCACTCGGAAGCCACCACCCTCTGTACGGGCTCTTTTCGACATGGCCAACAAATATGCCGACTCGGCTGAAGCGGTCGCAGAGGCCCTCGACGAGAAGAAGGAGTCCCGACAGAAGGATCAGAAGGCAAAAGCCGACAACGAGCCATCTCAAAACAAGTCTGGCAGCCGCAAGCGGAAATTAGACAATGAGGTGGCCAACATGGAACGCACTCGGTCGCGGCCCCAACAGAATAACGACTACCAGAAGGTCATGAGCGGGCCATGCCTCTTCCACCCCAAGGGCAAGCACGCGGCCAAATATTGCTACATGCTTAAGAAGTTTGCCTCCGAGCAGGCTTCATCATCTGGCGCCGACAAGGACAAAGACAAGCCAGATCAGGGTCCGGCCGACGATTTCCAAGATCCTCAGGCCGAGCTCAACCATATTTTCGGAGGGCCGTCCACGTACGAGTCCAAACGTAAACAGAAGCTATCAGCACGCGATATCAACACGGTCTCTACGATGGACACCCCCCAGTACCTGCGCTGGTCAGAGATGGCCATTACCTTCAATCGCGCAGATCACCCAGATCGGGTTTCTCACCCGGGACGTTATCCACTCGTCCTGGACCTGGTCGTTAGAAACATCAGGCTGAAGAAAACCCTCATCGATGGAGGTAGCGCGCTCAACATTTTATTCGCCAAAACTTTGGACGAGATGAAGATCCCTCGTTCAGAACTATGGCCGAGTACTGCGCCCTTCCACGGGATAATTCCCGACCTGTCATCAACTCCACTCGGGCAGATCACATTGCCAGTCACCTTTGGCACACGGGATAACTTCTGCACGAAAAACGTTTGCTTCGAGGTCGCCGACTTCGAGATTGCATATCACGCGATACTCGGACGACCGGCACTCGCCAAATTTATGGCAATACCGCACTATACATATATGGTGCTCAAGATGCCTGGGCCAGCAGGAGTCCTCTCCCTCCGCAGCGACGTCAAGCAAGCCTTCACCTGCGACAAGGAGAGCTGCGAACTGGCTCAATCACAAGAGACGGTAGTCGGGCGCAATAGCATTCGGCAAGCCATCACAACTGAAGTCGAGCAAGATCAGGTTCTGGCGAAAAAGGCAGCGAAGTCGGGAATTTCAGCGGACTCTGACACGAAGAAGATCCCCCTGGACCCTTTCGACCCCTCCAAGACTACTCTAGTCAGGACCGGACTCGACCCCAAATAGGAAGACGCGCTCGTCACCTTCCTACAAGCCAATGAAGGTATCTTCGCATGGAAACCGTTTGACATGCCGGGCGTACCAAGGGAGGTGATCGAGCACGCCCTAAATGTGAAGACAGACGCCAAGCCAGTCAAGCAACGGCTGCGGCGCTTCGCTCAAGATCGCAAGGATGCTATCCGGGAGGAGATCGCTAAGCTCCTTGCAGCCAGGTTCATCAAGGAGGTCTATCACCCGGACTGGCTGGCAAACCCAGTTCTAGTCCGGAAGAAAAACGGTAAATGGCACATGTGCGTCGACTACACCGATCTCAACAAGGCGTGCCCCAAGGACCCATTTGGTCTTCCCAGGATAGATCAGGTGGTAGATTCCACGGCTGGGTGCGACCTACTCAGCTTTCTCGACTGCTACTCGGGATACCATCAAATTAGCCTGAGGGAGGAAGATTGCTTAAAGACATCTTTCATCACGTCGTTTGGAGCGTACTGCTATATCACAATGCCGTTCGGTTTGAAAAATGTTAGAGCAACCTATCAACGGGCCATTCAGCGGTGTCTACACACTCAGATCGGGCGCAACGTGGAAGCCTACGTCGACGACGTGGTGATCAGGACCAAGTCCAAAGAAGACCTCATCGCTGACCTGGAAGAAACCCTCCAAAATCTTCAACGATTCAAGATGAAGTTGAACCCGGAAAAATGCGCCTTCGGAGTGCCCTCCGGCAAGTTACTCGGCTTCATTGTCTCGCATTGTGGCATCGAGGCCAACCTGGAGAAAGTCAATGCCATAATGAACATGGCTCCCCTGACTAACCAGAAAGACGTCCAGAAGCTGACAGGCTGCATGGCGGCACTCAGCCGATTTATTTCCCGACTGGGCGAACGGGGTATGCCCTTCTTCAAGCTACTCAAAAAGGCGGACAATTTCCAATGCACTCCGAACGCCCAAAAAGCCTTCGAAGACTTCAAACAATTCCTCACATCACCTCCCGTGTTGGCGTCACCTATGCCCCAAGAACCGCTAATGTTATATCTGGCGGCAACCGCTCAAGTAGTGGTGGTCGAGCGATCCGAACAGGGTCATATTCAGAAAATACAACGCCCAGTTTACTTTGTCAGCGAGGTGCTTGCTGACTCGAAGACGAGATATCCGTAGGTCCAGAAGCTGCTATATGGCCTACTTATCACAGTCCAGAAGCTGGTGCATTATTTCCAAGCACATCAAGTCACGGTGGTCACAGCGTTTCCACTCAGGGATATCCTTCACAATCGCGAGGCCACCGGCCGAATCGCTAAATGGGCACTCGAGTTGATGGCGTTTGATATCACCTTTCAGCCATGGATAGCAATTAAATCACAAGCTCTAGCCGACTTCATGGCCGAGTGGACAGAAGTTCAACTGCCTACATCAACAGCAAAGCTAGAGTACTGGACAATGTACTTCGACGGTTCTCTACGGATTGGCGGTACTGGGGCTGGAGTCATATTGACATCCCTCACCGGTGAAAAACTAAAGTACGTCTTACAAATCCACTTCCCGGCTTCTCACAACGTTGCCAAGTATGAGGCACTTATCCACGGGCTTCACATCGCTATATCACTCGGCATACGTCGACTGGTTGTGCGCAGGGATTCTCAACTCGTGGTAAACCAAGTCATGAAAGACTGAACTTGTCTCGATAACACCATGGCGGCATACTGTCAGGAGGTTCACAAGCTGGAAAACAAGTTCGACGGGCTGGAAATAACACATGTCCTGCGTCAATACAACGACGTGGTGGATGAGCTAGTAAATATGGGATCCAAGCGAGAAGCAATTCCGACTGGAATCTTTGTCGAGTAACTCATGGAGCCATCAGTCAAGAAGAAACCGACGCCGGAGCAGTCGGGAGGCGAACCTACCCCGGCTACAGACGAGGTGCTGCACATATGTCAAGACTGGCGGACTCCTATTGTCAAATTTCTCCTAGACGACGAACTCCCAGAAGAGCGCAGTCAAGCCGAGCAGATCAAGCGTCGAAGCAAAAGCTTCCTACTAGTCGGAGAAGACCTGTACCGAAGGAGCGCATCCGGTGTCCTCATGCGTTGCGTCACCACCGAGGAGGGCAAGCAGATCCTGCAGTCGATCCACTCGGGTATATGTGGCAACCATGCCGCATCCAGGACGTTAGTCGGAAAGGCTTACCGGCAGGGATTTTTCTGTCCCACAGCAGTAACAAACGCCAAAGACATTGTTCGCAAGTGCGAGGGTTGCCAGTTCTACGCACGACAAACAAATCTCCCAGCCCAGGAACTCCAAACTATCCCTATTTCTTGGCCATTCGCAGTATGGGGGCTCGACATGGTCGGGCCTTTCAAGAAAGCGCTAGGAGGGTTTACACATCTATTCGTCGCAATGGATAAATTCACCAAGTGGATTGAGGCTAAACCCGTTGCAACAATTACAGCGGCACAAGCAAAGGACTTCATCATGAGTATACTATACCGGTTCGGGGTCCCTAACCGCATCATCACGGACAACGGTACTCATTTCACGGGCGGCGTATTCCAAGACTTCTGTGAAGATTTCGGCATCAAGATCTGCTACGTATCTGTGGCACACCCGCGGAGCAACGGGCAGGTCGAACGAGCCAACGGTATGGTCTTACAAGGCATCAAGGCCAGGATATTTGACCGACTACAACCATACGCTGGCCGGTGGGTACAAGAACTCCCATCCATCCTCTGGTCCCTCAGAACCACTGTTAGTTGGGCAACAGGGCAATCCCCTTTCTTCCTGGTCTATGGTGCAGAGGCTATGCTACCGACAGAGTTACAATTCGGCTCTCCGCGAGTCCGGGCTTACTCAGAAGACGACTCAAATAATACCCGACTGGTCGAGCTAGATCAGTTGGAAGAAGCAAGGGACACCGCAACAATCCAACGACAAGGTATCTTCATGGCCTGCGTTGCTACCACAACCGCAATGTCTGTGGCCGCACCTTTTTGGTCGGGGATCTCGTCTTGAGGAAAATACAAACCACCAAAGACAGGCACAAATTATCCCCAATCTGGGAAGGGCCGTTCATTATAGCCGAGGTCACGCGGCCAGGCGCCTACCGACTGAAGACCGAAGACGGTGTTCTCATTAGCAACTCATAGAATATAAAACAGCTACGTCTTTTCTATACTTGAGTTTTACATTTTCTCATGTGTACAATCTCTCTAACTCACTACGCTGCTTGTATCAACCAGTAGTGAGTCGGGGGCTGCATGTATATACGAGTGCTGTCAACAATATATGAGCTTATCTTACTCTAGTTATGAAGCTTTACCACGACTGTCGCGTTTGCTCGAGTACAGCTTCTTACATTGAACGTTTTTATCAAGTTCTGACAGACTAACTCGGCGTAGACTACACGGTCAAGTAAAGCTAATGACGACTGAGTGACAAGCTTGGCGGCATTGCACATATATTTACACATGTTTTCCACAAAAGTTTATACATACCGACTACATAATATGTTACCCTTACAGGCCCAGGTCTCGGGTAATTATCTCAGCAGTCGGCTTTGCCCGGGCAATCAGCTCCAGCGCCTCCTCAGGCATCGTCTCCTCGGCAAACCCCTCCCTGATGGCTTTAATATCTGCCCTTGGGTAGATGGACTTGGTCATCGCTAGGGTCTGGGCCACGCCGGCAACGACATGCTTATCCGAGTACCTCCTTAGGGCACTCGGTGCATCCTCAAGACGCGCCTCTACTTGAGGGATTCGGCTACAGCTAGTTCCCATAGGGCTGGGATCTAACAAATCAATGAGCCCTTTCACGGACCCGACGAGGGCCTCCTGTGACTCTGTGATAGCCCTTATCTCCTCTGTGTAAAACCGGTATTGGGCCTGGGCATTGGCTCTGAGGTCTGCCCAGGTCCACCGACAAGAAAACTTGTCAGGCACGGCTGCAGATGGAATAACTAAAGGATTGGCTAAGATCATCATCGGAACGAGGACTTACTCAAGTAGTCGGCCTCCCACTCGGCCACGGTTTTCTCCAGTCCAGATTTTTCCTCGCTGAGCTTGATGGTGGCCGCTTTCAACTCGGCCTTCTCCCGTTCGAGCTCGGCGTTGGCCTTTGTCAGGTCGGACTTGACCTTCTCAAGCTCAGTCTTGGCTTCTTTGGCCTCCTTCAGCTGGGATTCCCTCTCTGTTTGGGTCTTCAACTCTGCTTTCAGGGCTGCACAATAGATTAGCTAAGAGCTCAACCGTGCAGTCAAGACACAACTGGGCTGTCGGGAACAACGCAGCTGGAGAAATACATATGTGGTTCAGTCGGGAAGATGCATTCGGGGAATTTACCTCTAATCTTTCCGGCTTGGGCCCAAGTCTCGTCCCTGAGCTGGTCGGCGGCACCCTTCAGCCAGGCTTCCCTCCCCGCGTGACGCTCCTCCACCTCGGCCTTCAATGCCCGGAGCTGCTCCAGCTCCGCGAGATGGGGGGCCATTTCGACTAGGATTTCGGTCATCGCCTCGTTGCGATCAACAAGCTCCTACTTAGGGAAAGAGCAAGTCAAAAATGGAGTCAAGACGTCACAATAGGAAGACCATCAGGACTCTTATCACAAGGGCCATACCCAAACCCCCTTGGACCCGGCAATGGCGGCGCGGAGCAACCTTTCGCGTTTCCTTCTCGCTGCGGCCTCATCGAGCCTGAACCTCTTCACGGTTCCATCAGGCGCGGTCCAGGTGAACGTCTGGGGCATCCTACGCGGAGGAGCTTCAATCCGAGGCAGGTTCGGGATCTCTGGCGGCGGCGACGATGATGACCATGACGGCGACGGGGTCCTGGCCTCCACACCGCCGTCCCCTGCGGCCTCGGGGATCGACTCGGGGGCTCCAACATCGGCCTCCGCAGCGGGCGACGATTTAGGGGCTGGGGCCTCAATCTCAGTAACTGCCTCTTGGTCGGGCGGCGACAGCGGCCCCGCAGTCGGGACCACCTCAGTCTCCACGACTGGGCTGGCCACCGGCTCAGCGGGTGTGCTCGCGGGCGCCGGCTTGGCTGGGGCAGGCCCTTTAAGGGGTGCGGTCGGAGCGGCCTCCTTGAGATCGATATCGGCCCGCTTCTTGCATGACAAAACAGGACATCGAAACACTACTTCAACAGACAAGAATCTCAGAAGACCCGGAGCAGCTTACCTCTTGGAGAACTTCAGTCTCCCACCGGGTGATTCAGGTCCCAGCGCGGTGCGCCCAACAGTCGGGCTAGTCGGCGTCACAATCGGCGGCGGCACATCAGCTCGAGTCGGCCCCGTCTCTGGTGTGGCTGGCTTGGGCACCCCCGTGCTCAGCGGTATCTGCTCTGGCCGGCCACTCGGCGGTGCTGTTGCCGGGCTCAGCAATGTTGGGTTGGCCCCACAGGTCTCAACCTGGGGCTTGATCTCCTGGGCGTCGCGGCGGTGGTGTCCTTTATCTTCAGCCCTCCTACCACGACACACGGCGTCATGGCCCCCTCGCCCCGATAAAGAGCAGGTTTTTCCCGGCTCTTTTGGAGTCGGGTTGGGCGGCAGTGGGGCTCCTCGGCCTCTTCTTTGATGCAATGGCCGACAACGGGCGGGAGTCCTCATCGAACTCCAAGCACCACTACAGAAGATTCAACAAAATACATCATACAATGCCAGGCAATCACACATACAAGTCCACAGGCATTCGCTACAAAAGAAAGACGGAGGTTACCTTGGGGCGGGGCCAACTGCGCCTGTAAGACGCAATGCGTCTCTTCTTGTCTTTGGTCTCGATCACCCCGCTAGAGAAGTATCCGAATAGGGTTTCCGTCACCTTCTGCTCATTGGCTGACTCATGGCTGACCTGGTCAGGATCACGTTTTCCCTGCTAATCCCAGCCGAACGCACTCCTCAACTTCGGTGGCTGGAGGCGCCGAGTCAGAAACCGCCTGGCCACCCAGGGTCCAGTCGGGCCAGCTTTCTTGAAGTTATCTAATTTCGTCAGCAATTGATGCACTTGGCCCATCTCCTCAAGGGTTGGATCTGTTGACCAATTTGGTAAAACTACTGGTGGCAAGCCGGTGAATGGACGCAAGGAGGGAGCCAGATCTGCGCAATAGAACCACTCCTTGTGCCAGCCTTTCAAGGAGGATTTCAAGGGAAGATCAAGATATGACTTCTTCCTATCGCTCCTTAACTGAAGACCAGCCCCCCAATTACACTGATGTTATTCTTGGAGGGCTGGGGTTTAATGTGGAACAAATGCCTAAAGAAGTTGAAATGGGGTTCCACGCCCAAATAACACTCGCACAGAGTAACAAATATGGAGATATGAAGAATTGAGTTGGGATTCAAATACACCAACTCTAACTTATAGAAGTCAAGGATTCGGCGGAAGAATGCAGAAGAAGGAAGGCACAAACCTCGGTTGAAAAAAGAAGCAAAAACTACTGTTTCACCAGATTGGGGATTTGGGACCGACTCACCCTTAGCCGGCCGCCAGCGGATCACCTCTTGGTTGGGCAACTTCAGTTGACTCTCCAGCAGCTTCAGTTTCACCGAGCCGCAATCCGAGGTCGGCCAAGCATTCTCCGGCGCGCCCGCAAGATCCGAAGCTTTTGGCATGATTGGGAGCGGAAAGACTTGGGGGAAAAGTGAATCGGGGGCTTGGAACAGACGAAGAGGAGTGGAATCGCCCGAGTTCGGGTGGGGAACAGCAGCAGCTAACCCTAGCCGAGCGGGAGACGAAAAGTTGGGCGCGAAGGTGGAAGTCGAAGCGATTGGTTGATTTGGGGGAGATGAAGGAATCTTTTTCTCTCTCCCCGCCTTTTATAGAGCCGATGTCGACTAAATGGGCTTGGGCCTACACAGTCAGCACGGGGCCACCAAGATATGAGTTCCTACAGTAGCATGCTCCATGTGGGCCGCCTGCAGGCTGAGTAGAAATTATAGCGCTGGTGCTACTAATAGGAGTCGATGAGGTAAACAGATATGCTTCATGAGAGCCTTATTGCTAAACATATATGTTTGGGTATCTGGTCTATCCACCAGGTCTCGAGGATATATCCTTACATGGATCACAAGCTGGTCTTCATTAAAATTGAGGATGCAGATATCTTTCTCGAGTACACCTAACTATGCTGTGGATTTATTTTCATAAAGTGGTACTCGGCCTACATGCGTGGGACATGATACGGAGGAGTCTAACTTCTGGGTGGGATGCCACTCGGGAAAGACTACAAATTCCCTTTCCAGCTGACATGAAGCTGAAGAGTCCCATATACGAGTAGCATCCTACTCGATAAGATTATAAACACACATTCCGACTGACATGAAGTCGAAGAGTCCTACATACGAGTAGTTCCCTACTCGGTAAGACTATAAAGTTTATTCTGGTTGACATGATACCGAAGAATCTCATATACCAGTAGAAATCTACTTGGGAAAGATTATCAGGTTAAAGATCTTTGACTTTATGTTTAATTGTCTTCACAATTAAGCACAAAGTCGGGGGCTACACCTAATAGGTGCGCCTATTCGGTGCACACTATTCATACATCTACATGAAGCCTTTCATAGCCTTGTTGCCAGCTGACATGAAGCGGGACTCGGGAAGAAGACCTACTCGGACAAAGAGTACTCGGGAGCATCGCACTTGGGCAATCTTCACCGTGGAGGATGAGCACTCGGCATCAGCTGTGACTCAACTATGAAGGTCTCAGGGGCTACTGTGAAGGCCATGGGCTCCGGGTACCTCATCACCAGTATATGGGCCACTCGGATAGAGTATGGGCCGAATCATGTAATTAGAGATAAGATAGCACCCGGCAGGCCTTACCTTGAACGATAAGGAATAGCAGTCTTAGTTGGATAGGTTTCTATCTCTTAGAAGGAAATCCCTTGGCCGTATTCGGCTGGGATCCTTATCATGTACCCCTGTCCCCCAGTATATAAGGGGAGGCAGGGTGCCCCTCAAGGGCGATGAGATCATTGATTGAAAAACATCTCAGAGGAATTACACCACAACTGGACGTAGGGTATTACCTCACCTCGAGGGCCTGAACCAGTATAAATTCTCTTTGTGTTCCTTTGCAATCCATCGAGTTTTCTCTTGCCGAGTAGCCCTATAGTTCTATTGCTGGTGTAAAACATCGACAATTGGTCCTCTAGACTTGGGTTCGTGTCTTTGCACATACCGCAGTTGCAACCCTCGTGTTCACCGTCCACGATCTCGTCGTCCTCGGCCATGCACGTCCACTGTGCCATGCTTGCCAGGTTCGCCTTGCCGCCACAGCCTCCCTGCTGTTACAGATTCGCGATTACGGCTTGAGTCGGGCGCGTTGTCTATAGCGCTACCCCTCCAATATCTTCGGTCACCTTCGGTCATGCCTGGCCCCATCTTCTAGTCATGTCCCGCCATCGCCAGTCTAATCGTGAGACCGACGCTAACTCCACTCCCTACCATCTAATACAACTTCAAGTCCAATTGTAACCTACTAGGACTAGTATATTCGACACCTATTCTAATAGCTTTTGTAACTACCTCTAACTAGGCTGAAAAAAAGCTAGTAGCTCAAATTGACTCGTATCGAGCTTAATAAATATATCGGCTCGAACTTGTAGTTATAATGAGCTGAGTGAACCGGGCTTTTTAACTCTTCAGCCTAATGAGATAGCTCACGAGCTACTCGTTTAGCTCGCTAGTACAAAATGTTAAAATATTTTTTTACTCAATGCTTCTTAAGTTGTACTTAGTTTTTTTTACTTCCAAATGATTTTTGTTAATGAGTGCTATTATGTTAATGTATGATAAATTGATAAATTCAAGACTGTAAAGGTGATATAAATAGAGCTTGCTAACAAGCCAAACGAGCTTTAAGAACCAACTCGCGAGTTGAGCCGAGCTAAAATTTTAGCTCAGTAAGTTTCTGTCATAGCCCGATTTTTGGGAAATTAAATAAATGAGTTAATAAAGTATTTTCTAGAATTTATATTAAAGTGAAAAGAATTAATCAAGTAAATTAAATGAGGGAAATAAAATTTTCCTCAACAAATCATGGCTGGATTTATTTTAATAAATTCTCCATGTTAAATAACACACTCTAAAATTTTCTTGGAATCTTAAAAGCAAAATAACTGATTTATTTAAATGAAAAAAGCAATAAAAATCCATCCTTTTTTCCTTTGGGCCAAATCTTGGCCCACTTCCTCTCTCTTTCTCTGGCCCAGCTCCCGAATAGGCCCTTTGCCACTCGCTCTCTTTCAATCTCTTCTTGTCGGCCCAAGTACCGGAGTTGCCCAGTCCGTGCGCGAGGGAGCCCAGCACCAGCTGGCCATCCCCTCCCTCTTCTGCTAACATGTGGGCGCTCGAAGTCCCAATTAAAGCCAATGCTGTCTCTCACGTCTGATTCCACCCCTCCTTCACATCTCTTTCCAAATCGAGCCTGGATTCGTACTACCCTCAATCTCCTCTCTGTTTCCCCTTGCTCAATTTGAAGAATCCCGAAGGATTACAGTGCCGTCTTGAGCTCCAAAGCTTCGGGATGAACCCTAACTCTCCGCCACCGTATCCACATCATGCCTGGGTCGGACTCCTCCCCATTCCTCTTTATATAGCAAGCTCTGGACCCCCCTGATCTTGTTCCGCCTTCGGTTGAAGCTCTCGCATGCTCTAGCCTTGTCGCCGCGCTCCAATCTCACTTCGCTGCCTCCACCATGCTCTAGTTGCCGCTTGCTTTCATTTCCGCCATCGCTGAGCTTCACCGATGCCACCATTGGGACCACAAGGAGTAGAGCATCCCTGGCCGCCACTTCCTTGTCACTGAGGACCAGCGGAAGACCGTTGTCGCCGACATCCTGAAGTGCTCTGCCGCCAAAAGCTCATCGCTGGCTACTCCCGTCGCCGTCTACCATCGCACCTAGGCGGGTAAGGTTCCCCTTGTCTCCCTCTATGTGCGGGTACCTTCGCGGTTCACCGCCGCGTCGCCGAACGCTGGTGGCCATTTGTCTCCGAGCCGCCGGTTGTCGATCCAGCGTGGCAGTCCACGTCAGTGCCACCTCACTCCCCTATTCCCCATGGCCACTCTCGTATTCGCCCACGTGGCCCTCCGGCCGGAGCTAATCCAAGCCGTCCGATCAATCTTGATCAAATCTCAGTCGTCCGATGAATCTAGTTTGATCTTGGCCGTTCATCTCATCCTAGTGCCCTAGATTCAATCCGAACCGTTTGATCTGGATCCAATTCAACCTAGGCCGTTCAGCTCAATCATGATAGATGTGGACCATCCAATCCAATCGATGCCCCTAGATCAAATCACCACCATCCATCTCAATCCGATCGAATCCTAGCCATCCAATCCCATAGACCTCCTATATGGACTAGGACTACAGTGGACAAGCCTCTCCTCTCTCTATGACATGTGGGTCCCACTTGTCAGTGACCTTAGTTCTATCCTCTCTCCAGGGCTGGCATCATAATCCCTCTTTTCCAATAAAAAAATATAACGCAATAAATCTATTTAATCCTTTTAAATAGGCTTTAATTAGATTAAATCTTCTAAAATTCATAACTAATTCATACAGACTCAGAATGAGGTCATTCAAGTCTCAAAATTCATTTAAAATCAAGATTTACAAGTTTGTCTACATTTTCTGTACCATTTATTTTGTTTTTATTATTTTTCCTTGTTTTGCGTGTAAGGTGTCACGATCAGGAAAAATATCGCTTTTCCCAATCACTAGTGCATTGATCCCCGTCCCAGGAAAAGCCGGGGTACACCACAACAAAATTGAACAAAGGATACATCTTTATTATATCGATAATATTTACATTATTACAAAGGTTCATAAACCCTGACAAACAAAATAAAATAGCAGCAGACTAGCGGGCCTATGGCTCCATCTTCATAGGCGCTCAATTGGGGTATAAGCCAGGATTCCATGAAGGACTTTATCTCCAAAGCTTCTTCTGAAGAGAGGTGTTGGGCAAGATTGAGTACCACCCACGCTACTTAGCAAGACATACCCAAAAATGCACATAATGCAAAGGGGTACAAGGAATAATATAATAGGGCTGAATTTTGCATAAAGCTAACTTTTAAACAATTTAGATTTAAAGTACATTTTAAAGCACGATCCTATTCTAGTCAGTATTATTATCACGGCTGCGCACCCACGCAAACGGGCCTTAACCCAGGCTAAACCGCCTGCTAGGAGTGTCAAGATTCCATCCATCCAAAGTTCAGAAGAAAAACACTAACTTGGGTACATTGCTAGGCTTTCCCATAACCCAGGGCATGGCTATTTGAATATATTATACTCTGGCCAGAGGTGTACATTTTACCCACAAGACACAATACATGAGTGCACATCGGTGTGTGCCGCAATACCGTGAAGGTACCCGAAAAGCCAAGATTATGACATAATCGTTCACTCAGTCCAACCCTAAACAACAGACCGACCTAGACCCTTGTCCCCCACTAGGCGACCTGGGTTGAGAAGACGTGGTCTAAGCCCTCATGCATCTTTGCCATGCTGGCCTTCACTTGCGGAGATATTGGACCCATACTGGGCGTCATTTGCCCCACCGTGTCAAATCGTTTAAAGCTGGACTAAGCTTACAAATTAAGCCTTACCCATTAGACATGTAGTTGTACGGTTTATGCTTTGCAACAGAGGCCCGTAGATCGGTCCTTACGATGGCCGAGGTACGACTAGCAAAACCATGTACCCCGAGCCTAGCCAAAAACAGAGTTTGGGAATTTTGAATGGAAGTTCAACATGTCTTGGCTAATCCGCCATTATTCCAGAATTAAGCATGATTTTAGAGTTATTCCCAAAGTCTAGATCATTACAAACAACTAGGTTGTTTCTAATAAAGCATGACTAAGCATAAACCTAGAATTTCTAGTAAGCACCACATATAGAGTTCTCACTAGCTGATTTTTTGTTACCTAGTGTTGTCAAGGAAAATGATATACCAATAATAAGGCCATAGCAAGGAATATAGGAATGGCTAAGTAAAACAGTATATATGCGGGAAATTTAATAAAGCGAATGCAATAATTTAATTCAACATAATTATTGCAAACTAGATTCAATATGCTCAAGGAAAGTGGTATGACTTGCCTTGCTCAACGAAACGGTCTTCCGGAATCTTCAGCGGTGAACACGGACTTCCGATCTGCCGAAAACTACACGAGACACACAAAACAAGGATAAAACACTAAGAAAAAGACCAAGACAATAAAGAGAAGCACATAAATGGATTCTTCATGATTTAACACAAATTTAGAGACTTGAACGGGTCAATTTGGAGTTTGTATGACCGAGATATAGCCATGTGAAGTTTAAATGTAATTTAAATGGAGATTTCTGAATTATTTCAATTATTTTTTATTGAAAAAGACATTTATTGCATCAGCCCTTGAGGAGAAAGGAAGGCTGAGGCACTGACGTGTGGGCCTCGCATGTTAGTCTCCGGGTTCACCGTGGACCGAGTGCACCGAGACGATCCATCGGATAAAAGGAGGTGGGCCCCACATGTCGGTCTCTGGGGGACACTAACAGGCAGGCCACACGGGCTACTACGCAGTGTCACACCCGGAATTTTCATCCAAAATTCAGGTGCTTTATTGTGTGTAAATCCTCATCCAGGAATCAACCGATGCACACATATGACAAAGTTGATAACAAAGTAATACTTTACATAACGAATGTATTTATTACAGAGGCGAATGACACCTCTCAAAATAATAGAAATCTAAGCAGTGGAATAACTACAGACGACGCGACGACTCCCACTCCACACGCTCATGACCAGGCTCCCGCTCAGTCCTCCAAGAAGTCCTCCTCACTGTAATACTCCTCCGATGATGATTGTTGATTGCAAGATGAGTACATGAAATACTTCGTAAGCCACACAATAAAAATACAAGTGCACAAGATGACAAAGGATGGCATAATATGGCTCAAGTTGCATAAATAGCATTTAATAAAATATTTAAGAGAGTAATAAAACAATAATCATTAAACAATATTAACCAACACTATACCGCTCTCCAAAACGATATAGGCCCAACCACTCCAACCTGGAGCTAGCAATATTCCACCATTTATTATTTAATTAAGGTAGTGGAGACTAATCACAGAAAGCATTACTAGGCCTACCCATTAACCGCGGGCATGGCTATTCGAATAGTTTTACTTTTGCCACAGGTGTACCAATTTACCCACAAGACACAACTCCACAACACATCACTGTGCGCCTCATTACCACCATGGTATCTCGGAAAGAAGTTATGACAGGACCCTCCATGTAACCCGCACAACAAGAGTGCCGCCTGCTGGACCACCAGTCTCTGGCAGGAGCTGATCAGGCCCCCAACAGGGAGACGATCCAATGCCCAAAATATGGACTTATTGACGCAGCCATGGTGGTCTTATTGACATAGCCACAACACACCGTGGGGGCCTCCGGTTGAACGGATCACACTTTAGGTCCCGCCATTACCTATTCTGGCTCGTGGTTAGTACGAGTATTGCTTCGCAATAAGTAGTCCGCGAACTGGTCCTTAATTGTCATGAGCACCACTAGCAACATTCACAACCGTGGTGCTCACAACCCACCACTTAGTCAAATTTTAGTATACCATTAAGTTATCCTCACACGACCATAGCCGTGAACTAAATCATCATTTCATGTCAACTAAATAATGTAAATTTTTAGGCATGGCTAAGCAGAAACCTAGAATTATTCTAACTAACCAATACTTAAAGCTAGCTAGTCACATTACTCCCATAGGTACAATGGTAGGTAATCAAATCAATAAGGCCATAATTAAAGGTAAAGGTTTCCCTTTCAGGTGACATTATGAAAATAAATGCATAGTTGAAGAAAAATATAGCTTAAAACATAGGTACAATATGCTCAAAGGTGTTGAGGAATCTGTGTGACTTGCCTTGCTGCTCTGCAAGTGCTTCTGAACTCTCCTCGAGAAATCCCGACTCTTGCGGAACGTCGGCGGCTAAAGGCAATAAATAAAAAGAGCAAAACAGTATATAAGCACACATCAACATTACAATATTATATTTTTAATGGATAGATCTTGATTTTTAATGAATTCTGCAAGTTGAATCTCCCTAAATGGAGTTCGGATGAATTAGTTATGAATTTTAGAAGTTTAAACCCTTTTTAAGGCCAATTAAATAAATTATCCCAATTTATGACGTCATTTAGGATTTATTTTAATTCAGGCAAAAGAGTTATGACGTTAGCACAGAGAAAGGTGCGCTGACGCCTGGGGCCCACTGGTCAGAGAGAGAGGCCCGGGTTCACGGTAGACCGGGTCTACCGAGGGTTCATAAGGAATCCGACGGCTTAGATTTAAAGGGATTCGATCGAACGGCCTAGATTGATCTAGGGTTTTAAGTTAGATCGGGCGTATAAGATCTAACTGATCACAGATCGGACAGCTAGGATACAGACTAAAGATCTAACGGCTGAGAGATCTCCCGATCAGATTGGCCTACGGTGCTGAGCTGGCATCCTACGCGGCGTCTACGTCGGTAGCCACGTCGGCCACAGCGATGGCGGTGATGGCAGCGGCACAGAAACCGATGGTCATCGGTGATCGGCGGCACGGTGGTGCGCAGCGAGGGTAGGAATGGGTAGAGGGGACCAAAATGATTCTCACCGTGGGTAGAACGACGATGGTTGGCGACGAGAGCGACCGGTGGTGAGCTTTTGGTGGCGAAGCTCCTCGGGTTCTCAGCGGCGATAGGATTCCAGTGGTCTCCGATGGCTGGGAGATGGCGGCCTTGCTTCCTTGCACACCAGTGAAGCTAACCGAGGCGGCGGCAAACACTAAGGACGGCAGAGGCAGCAGCTAGATGGAACCGAGGGCTTGGCAGTGGTGGCGATGGGATCCCGTGTGCGGAGAGGAGGCTAGGGCAAGCTACAGCTCATGGTGATGCACGGAAAAGCTCCCAGGGCCTCGGGCGATGCTATTTAAAGGGAGAAGGAGAGGAATCTGGCTCGAGAACGAACTCCCCGGCGGCGGAAAGATAGGGCTAGGGCTTCTCCTGAACGAACACGAGCCCGAGCTCGTTCCAAAACGGTTGGGGCTCCAGAATTTGGGGGAAAAGATAGAGGGGGATAAGGGGAGAAGAACCCCTCAACCAATTTCGAGAAAGCCCGGACGGATACGACGAATCGAGGCGAGATTCGCGGCGACGACGCGGCAAAGCACAGGAGCTCTCCAACCCGAGGTCAGAGATGGATCTGACTAATGGGGACCACCTGTCAGCGCGGAGCGGAGGGGCGTGGCGGCCGCAGACCGTGGGCCGTGGCGCGCGCGGGGAGGTTTAAGTGCACAGTGACAGGCCAGATTTGGCCCAAGAACAGGAGGGGGATTTTAATTTGTTTTTCCTTTACTTAATTGCTGAAACACTTATTTGATTTACTAAAAATACTTCCCTTGCTCAAATAAATCCTAGAAAATTCCAGGAGATAGAGGATTAAGCAAAGTATTTTCTAAAATTATCTCCAGGCCAACTTTGGTTAGGAATTTTGTCTATTTTTAATATTTTCACTCGTTGAGGTTTTTAAATATATTTCTAAAATCCTTTTTTTACATAATTAATTTAATTAGGTAATTTTCAGGGTGTTACAAACTTACCCCCTTAAACAGAATCTCATTCTGAGATTTGGAAGATCAGGTGAAGAGATGCAGGTGAGCGGATTTCAATTCATCTTCGTGTTCCCATGTTGCTTGCTCTTCTGAGTGATTGCTCCACTGGACTTTACAAAACCTTATCACCCTATTCCGAGTGTTTCTCTCACTGGTCTCCAAGATATGGATAGGCTTCCCAACATAAGTTAGGTCTTCATGAATCTCTGTCTGTTCCGGATCAGCTTCTTCGGTCGACACTCATAGGCACTTCTTCAATTGGGATACATGGAAGACATCGTGCACCCCAGCCAAGGTGGGAGGCAGCTCTAGTTGATAAGCAACTTCTCCTTTTCGACCCAATATCTTGTGCGGTTTCCTTTCGTCTGGAACCGATGAACTCCCCGAAGTGGCGTGACCCATAAGTACACATAGTCTCCTTCCTCGAAACTGAGGTCTCTCCTACGATTGTCCGCATAGCTCTTCTGACATGACTGAGCTACTCGTAGTCGTTCCTATATGATTTTCACCTTCTCTTGTGTTTCTCGTAAAATACCTGTCCCATACACTTGCCGTTCTCTAGTTTGATCCCAAAGTAGGGGTGTGCGGCACTTCCGTCCATATAAAGCATCAAATGGGGCCATCTGAAGACTTGCCTGATAACTGTTGTAAAAAACTCGGCATATGGTAGGCTCTTGTCCCAACTTCCACCGAAGTCTATGGCACAAGCCCTTAGCATGTCTTCTAAAATTTGATTAACCCGCTCGGTCTGACCATCCATTTACGGGTGGTATGCAGTATTGAAATTTAACCATGTACCCATCTCCTCTTGGAATCTCTGCCAAAGCTTGGAGGTAAACTGGCTTCCTCTGTCTGACATGATCTTGCGTGGCACACCATGCAAACACACGATTTGGGCCATATACAATTCTGCCAACTTGCTACCGGCGTAGGTTGTCTTGACTAGTATGAAGTTGGTTACCTTAGTGAGTCTGTCCACCACTACCCATATGGAGTTGAATCCTGATGCGGTCCTTGGCAATCCGATGATGAAATCCATCCCCACTTCTTCCCACTTCCATTCAGGAACCTTGAGGGGTTGCAATAATCCTACGGGTCTTTGATGCTCGGCCATCACACGTTGGCATACATCACAAACAGACACATATTCAACTATGTCCCAATGCACTCCAGACCACTAGAACTTCTCCTTGAGATCTTGATACATCTTGGTGCTGCTAGAATGGATGGAATACTGAGTACCATGGGCTTCATCCAAGATCAGCTTCTTCAGTTCCTCCTTGTCTGGTATGCAGATCCGTTCTCCGAACCATACCGTACCTTGTTCATCTTCTAGAAATCCACTAGCCTTACCCTTTTTCATTTTTTTCTTGATCTCCAGAATGTCTGGGTTGTTGCTTTGAGCTTCTCGGACTTGATCCACTAGGGTAGGTTGTGCTTCCAAGGCTGCCACATAACCTTGACTGACTAATCCCAAATTTAGCCGTTCAAATTCTTCACACAATTCTGAAGATAACTATTGACCTTCCGCAGCGTTGTAGTAACTCTTCCGACTAAGGGCATCCGCCACCACATTGGCTTTCCCCGGATGATAATGGAGTCTGATGTCGTAATCCTTGATCAGCTCCAACCATCTCCGTTGCTGAAGGTTCAGATCTGGCTGGGTGAAGATATACTTCAGACTCTTGTGATCCGTGTAGACTTCATTGCTGTTACCAATAAGATAGTGTCTCTAGATTTTCAAAGCATGCACTATGGCTACAAGTTCCAAATCATGGGTAGGATAATTATTCTCATGGGGTCGTAACTACCGTGAAGCGTACGCCACCACTCTTCCTTCCTACATCAATACGCATCCCAAACCCTGCCAGGATGCATCACGGTAAACTTGAAATCCTTTCTTGGGATCTAGCATGATCAACACCAGCGCAGATACTAACTTCTTCTTCAACTCTTGAAAACTCCACTCACACTCTAGAGTCCATGAAAATTTCACATCCTTCTGGAGTAGACGAGTCATGGGCTTCACAATTCTAGAGAAGTTCTCTATGAATTGGTGGTAATATCCCACTAATCCTAGGAAACTCCGGATCTCCGTAACTGTCTGTGGTTGTTTCCACTTGGTCACTGATTCCACATTTGTTGGGTCTACCGCAATTCCTCCGGCGGTGACGACATTTCCTAGAAACTTCACCTTCGGAAGCCAAAACTTACACTTGCTGAACTTGGTGTACAACTGATGCTGCCGAAGGGTCTCCAGAACTATACGAAGATGTTGCTCATGTTCTTCCTTAGTATTGGAATAGATGAGGATATCATCGATGAAAACCACTACAAACTTGTCCAGGTACTCCATGAATACTTTGTTCATCAAGTTCATAAAGAAAGTAGGAGCATTTGTCAATCTAAAAGACATGATGGTACACTCATAGAACCCATACCGGGTGGTAAAAGCGGTCTTGGGAATGTCTTCCTCCCGGATCCTCAACTGATGATAACCGGAACAAAGATCTATCTTGGAGAACACTGTGGCTCCTTCTAACTGATCAAACAGATCATCGATTCTAGGCAAATGATACTTGTTCTTGATGGTGACTTCGTTGAGTGCACGATAATCCACGCACATCCTTTAGGTTCCATCTTTTCCACAAAAATGACCGGTGCTCCCCAAGGCGACGTACTAGGTCTGATATAACCGTTTGCAAGCAACTCCTCCACTTGCTTCTTCACCTCTGCCAACTCATTTGCACCCATCCTATATGGTCTCTTGTGGAAAGGGGCAGTGCCTAGGGCTAGGTCTATCCTGAATTCAATATCTCTCTTGGGTGGCATCCCAGGTAGAACATCAGGAAAGACATCAGGATAATCCTGTACCATAGGGATTTCTGCTAGGGTGGCCTGGTTCAGAGATACCAAGAAAGTGAGGTAGAAAGGGCACGGAAGATCACTTTCTCTCCAAGGTCAAAAGTCGGAGTAACTGTTCTAGTGGCACAATCAATTATCCCTTTATGTCAAGTTAACCAGTCCATCCCTAGGATGACGTCCAGATCTTTGGATTCTATCAAGACCAAGTTGGTCAAGAAAGAGGTTCCCATAATTTCTATAGTCATAGAGGGACTACTCTGGGTAGTGTGTGTTTGATGGCTAGGTGTATTTATTAGGATAGGTGTTCTCAACTTCCTGATGGGTATCCCATGTTCACTAGCAAACCCCACCGACAAGAAAGAATGTGTAGAACTAGAATCAAACAGTACTCTAGCAGGAATTGAGTTAATAGGAAACGCACCGAGGACAATATCGGGTGTAGCCTAGGCTTCCTCGGCAGTGACGTGATTCACACGAGCTTTGACCACGCTCGTGGAGTTCTGACTTGGTGCAGTTTGCTTAGGGCGTTTGGGCTTCGGGCACTGATTTGAGAAATGCCCTGGTTCTCCACAGTTAAAACAAGTCAAAGTCTTCCCTTCGACTTCCTTCTTGACTGGATGACTCTGTGTAGGTGCAGTAGTTGTCTGAGGGGGAGGACGGTTTGCCCCAACATGGCTGCCAGTATTGTTGTTGTAGAACTGGAGCTACGGGTGGGGTGTCGAGAATGATCCTGCGGAGTGTGAGGAGGTCCTGCCATACGTGGCATCTGGCTGCTAGACTGTTGAGCTCAGAAACTAGCAATATTGCGCTTCCTCTGCTTCATCCGGTTATGCTTGTCCTCCTGATGGATGGCATTGTTTACCAGCTTTTGGAAATCTAAGTAGTCTCCAGAGATCAACTGGACGGAGAGCTCATCATTCAATCCATCCAAGAACTTCTCTTGCCTTTCCGTGTCAATGCTGATGTCCTCGGGTGCATAGCGGGCTAGACGGTCGAACTCATATAGAAACTCGGTCACCGATTGATTTCCTTGCTTCAGAGCCTGGAATTCATGCTTCTTGAGTGCCCCACTCCCGTAGGAATGTGTGTCTTCTTAAAGAAGGCGGCGAACTCAGCCCAAGTGATAGGCGGGCCATCAGTTCTGTTGGTGCAGAAATGGTCCCACCACTCTGACGTGGGGCCATGCAGCTAATGGGAAGCAAACGAGACCTTCTCCTGGTCTGTGCATTGCAATAAGTCCAACTTCTTCTCGATAGCATGCAACCAATCCCCAGCTTCCACAGGATTGGTTGTACTGGAGAAGGTGGGAGGCCTTACTCGTAAAACTCTACGAGTTTGTTCTGGGGTGGAGAAGGAGGCACTTGCTGATGTCCCTGATTCTATTGATTCTGCATTTGTTGGAACATCATGTTCATGAGGTGGGTTTGGTTTGCCAGGACTTGTGCAATGGTGAGGTGGCGGTCCGTTGGGAGCACCTCCACGGTTGTTGTTGTTTCCGGTGTTACCGTCCTGGTTGCCGCCATTGCATGTGTTCACCATCTGAAAGGATCAGAACAAAGACGAGAAAAGGAGAAAGAGCCCTTAGGACAAATTCATATTGATTAAACTTCCACTTATATTGATCTAAACTGAATGATTAACATTTATGTTGTTTTAGACTCACACCATCAAGAAACTCCTAACTTAAGCAGTTACATCACCACCCTCTGACATAAACTGCCATCTAAAACCACACATACAAGCATCTCCTAAGCACACAACTGCTAACACAATGCTCTAGGGTAAACTCCTACTAAGGTGCTACTCAACGGGGCGAAGGGCTTCTTCTTGCACCAGAGTTGTACTCGGGTTCCTCTTCATCATCTTGGGTATCACCCCACTCCACTTCAGAATGGGTGTGAGTTCCATTGTCTCCTGATCTTTCCGAAGGTGTACTGGCTTTTGACTCCTCCGAGTCTTCTTCTGCATCATCAGCATATGCCACAGGCGGAACTACCCTGAGTGGGACCTCATCATTCAGCATGTGAGTCCTTGGTGCTAGCTGAATCCGTGGTGGAAGACGAACCCTCTTTCTTGCAGTGGTGCGGATCTTAGCTCCTCCAGGGGGTGCTTCTCCTTTGGCCAATGCCAACTCTCTCTTGTAGCGGTCCACTTGGTTTTGCAACCTGCTGATCTTGGTGTGGTTCTCGTTCTCCCGTTCATGAGCTACGATCACCATATCCACACAAGCGTTGTCCATAGCACTTAGCATCCTCACTAAGCGGTTCTCCCATTCATGAGCTACGATCACCACATCTGCACAAGCGTTGTCCATGGCACTTAGCATCCTCACTAAGCGTTACACGGTAGCACTGTTCTCAGCCTCAGGACTTTGGTAGCTGCTGTACTCATCATTGTGGGTTCTAGAAGGGTGATAGCAATATGCGGTGTCCCTCAAGTGAGCGGTTGTCACACCCTGATATTAGCCACACAAAAACTTTACCTGAGAAAATACCTAAGAAAAGGAATTCTAAAATGGCTAGAGGAGTTAATTAAAGGTGTAAAATGCAAGATAATAAATTATCATGGCCGGGAATATTTTTCTTGTATTCTCTGTGCCAAAATACATTAACTGGATTTTTAGTGGAATTTTCAGAGCACAGGAACTATTTTTAATAAATCAAAAACGCTTATCGGAATTTAAATCGTCCTGGAAATCTTTTTCCTTTTTCCTTTCTCTTTTTCTTCTGTTGGGCCGGCGGCCCGCTCCTGTGCCGGCCTCCCTCCCCGCGCGCCCGCAGGCCGGTCTCTCGCGCCCACACACCTGCGCCCTCTCCCTCTCTCGTGCTCGCGCCCTCGCGCCCGCGCCCCTGTCCCTCGCCCGCGACCGCGCCCGCGCCCCTCTCCGGCGCCCGCACCCTCGCTTGCACCCGCGCCCACGCGCCTCCCGCTGACAGGCCAGGCCCGCCTGTCAGCATCGTCTTCCTCCTCCGTCCGAATCGGGCGGAGGGGAAAATCCCCGGAGCCGTCCGATCCGGCACCACCTCCCGCCTCCTCCCGCACTCACACTCGGTTCAAACGGGCGCGGACCGAGTCCGCCCCACCTCCCCAAATTCTCCGGCGTCCACGCCCCCTCACTCCCACAAATTGCTCGCACGATCTCCACGCCGCCACTCTCTCTCCCGTGCACGATTGGAGCCGTTCGGCCTCGATCTCTCCCGGCCGACTGCATAAAAAGCCCCTCCGCCCTCTCCTCCATTTTCCCCCCAACACACCGAGTTTTCCCGTGCTCTAGAACCCCCTCACCACCGCGCACCCGTGCTCCGCTGTTTTTTCCGCCACTCCGGCCGCCGCTTGCCGCCGTTCCGGATGCCGCCAGGCCACTCCGCCACCGCCAGCACCTCCGCCGTGCCGCGCCGCATCTCGGCCGCCACTCCGTGGAAGCTGAAGCTCGCCGGACCGCCTCGCCCGCGCGCACGGTGAGTATCGGTCCTCCGTTACCTCTCCGGCCGGTAATTCCCGCCGCGCCGTGTCTCCATTCTCCGCTCTAACTCCTCTTCCGTCCTCCTCATCCTCCAGGACGCCTCGGCAATCGCCTCTCGCCCGTTTCCCGCCGTCGGAGCTCCGTCGCCGACGTTGTCCCAAGGCCGCCGCCGCTTTTTCGTCGCCACCGTCGTCTTCGCGCCGTCGCTCGCCGTCGCGAGCCGCCGGTGAGAACCCCCTCCATTTTCCCGTTCCTTTCCGCCCCTCCGTGTGGTCGCCGCCGCGCCGGGTGGTCACCGTCATCGACCATCGGGTCGCGTGCGCGCCGCCGCCTCCCGCTCGGGACGGCTGGCTTCGGCCGCCGCTCCCCGGGGCCGTCCGATCTGCCGGGTGGCAGATCGGGGCTGCCCGCTCGCTCGCCCGCATGGTTGCCCGCGGTGGCGCCACATGGTGCGCCCGCCTCTGTGCGCCGCTCTCCCTCCGGTGACGTCTTTAATTCGGTTTAATGCGCAATAAATCGCCTGTTAATTATATTTACACTGAAAATAGCAGTAAAACTTCAATAAATCATAACTAATTCATACGAAGTCCGATTAAGTCCATTCAAATTTCATTAAATCCAGAAAAATGCCAAGAATCCATTAAAAATACTTTCAGCCCATGTTTGATTGCCCCATGTACTGTTTTTAATTGTTTATGCATTGTTTGTTGTAGAATCCGACGCCGGTAATTCTCCCGCGTATTTCGAGATCGTAGCAGAGTACCTTGAACCGGAGCAAGGCAAGTCGCACTGTTACTTTGAACATTTTGTACCTATCTTTCGCTAAATTGCTTTGTTTGCTCAAATAAACTGCATTATTTTAATATTTCATGTGGGTGGATCATTACCTATGCAATGTTAGGAGTCAGCCATAGTTTTGAAACCTGAACCCTTGTCACCTGGGTAATAATGTGATTAGATTACAGTTCTTAGGATGCTTAGCCATGCTTAGCGACATAGCTCACATGGGAATTAAATATAACCTTTTCATATGCTTCGACTCAATGTCGGAAAAATAGAACCTTGGATAGGCTGATGTTAAATTATTAAAACCTGACCTAAATGGTGGGCTGTGGGTGTATGGTTTTGCTTGTCACGCCCATGGCAATTAAGGATCGGTTCGCGGGAACCACTTGGGCAACTTCCCGTACTTTCCACAAGCCAGCGTGGGCAACAGCTGGGCTTGAAGCGTTTCTTCTCCCTCTCCTAGGCATAGAAGAAGAGGGTGGGCGTGATGGAGTTGGGTTGGCCCGGGGTAGGGTTGATCGGCTGCTGGATTCACCGTGGCGCAAGGGGGGTAGCCTGGCTAATATGGCGTGCCCTGTCGGCAGGTGCAACCTCAGCGGGGTGTGGATGGTTACGGAGAGGTTGCGTGAACGGTCCTGTCACAGCCTCGTACGGGACATCGTGGTGATGTACTGGCACACGGGAACATGTGTGGGGGCTGTGTCTTGTGGGTACAGTTATACACCTCTGATCAGAGTAAAACTATTTGAATAGCCGCGCCTGCGGTTATGGGCACATTGGCCAAGACTCACCGTGATTAGTCTCATCCTAGATAATTAATCTTGTTTTATCAAACTGGTGTTGTGGAAGGTGTTGAGTCCGGTCGACGTGGTTGAGTTGACCAGGGGTGACCGGTTACCGTGGTGTAACGCTAATCGGTGGAGACTAGTGAGTGTGGTGTAACTCTCATCAGTTACGCCTAGTGGCCGTGGTGTAACTTCCATCAGCGCGGCCTGATCAACGTGGTGTAGCGTTGATCAGGAAAAACTGGTCAGCGTGGTACATTGTCCGGTGGTGACTGGTTAACGTGGTGTAACGTTAATCAGTGGAGTCCGGGTAACGTGGTGTAACGGTACCCGGAGGTGTCTGGTGAACGTGGTGTAGCGTTCATCAGTGGAGACTGGTTGACGTGGTTTAGCGTCAATCAGTTGGGAATGGTTGGGCCTGGTTAACGTGGTGTAACGTTAATCAATGGAAGTAAATATTGTTAATTAAATCAACTTTTTACTATTTGCGAACTACTACTGATTGCAACTGCTTTTATGCAAAACAAACCCTATCCCATATTTGTACCCTGTGCATATGCATAATTGTGGGTGTGATTTGTTGAGTACTGTGGGTGGTACTCAGCCTTGCTCCAATTTTCCCCCCCAGTGTTGGAGGACGCGTCAGATGAAGATCATCCTGAGGAATAGGCTAGCTCCGCCGTCAAGGTGCCTGTGGGATGGAAGCGGCTGTTTGGCCAGATGTTTATAGACTCCGTTTTACCTTTTTCCGCTGCATTTATGTAATATACATTTTACTCTGTTTGTAAGACACTCTGTATGGCAACTTGGTTTGTGTACCTTGGCTTTCCTGGGCAGGGATTTATTACACATTAATGTTCAGAATTTCGGTATGAATTTCTGGGCGTTACAGTGGCGTAGCGGTGACGAAGTTTTCCGATGGCCTCCAACGCCACTTCTTGACATGCATGCTTGAAGTTCCTTCCCCCGGCTCCGAAGATCATGGATGGGACTCCTTCCCGCTCACTTGAAATTGTTAGACGAACACGACACTTCTCTTCATAGGGGTTATGGGTGACTTGTCTGTACTTGGGGGCTGGATTATACCCTATGGCAAAGGCCATGTCGCGTAGCTCCATGATAAACCCACCAACTCCAAACAGATGCACAGGTTCACGGTTTGCCATCTATAGAGTATGAAAGGAGGATTAATAGTTTCAACTAAGTTAATAGAACAAGTTTGATTTAAATAAAGGAGGAAAAAGAAGGGTAATAAAGTTTCCAAAGAAAATTAAAAGTGAATTTAAGTACCATAAAACAGAAGAAGCTTTTTTTTTCAAATTGAGAAAAGGATCATAATCAGTACAGTAATGGTTGTACAGTACTAATTAATCGGATACTGAAACGGAAATGGCTTAACTAAATAGTTAAAGATTTTACAAACTTTTCTTTTAGAAGATTTCATTTTTCGGGAGAGGAACTTAACTAAATCAAAAATATTTCTTTCCATATACCGTTAACCTCCCTAATTAAAAGAAAAAGAGGAGAGGACAGTTCTAATTTTTAAAGTCTTTTTCAGAAGGTTCTTAGGGGTACCAAGGGGCTTATCCTACGGTCAAGGTGGCTCTGATACCAACTTATCACACCCGGAATTTCCATCCAAAATTTAGGTGCTTTATTGTGTGTAAATCCTCGTCCAGGAATCAACCGAGGCACATATATGATAAAATTGATAACAAAGTAATGGTTTACATAATGAATGTATTTATTACAGAGGCGAATGACACCTCTCAAAATAATAGAAATCTAAGCAACGGAATAACTACGGATGACGCGGCGACTCCTAATCCACATGCTCATGACTAGGCTCTCGCTCAGTCCTCCAAGAAGTCCTCCTCGTCGTAGTACTCCTCTGATGATGATTGTTGATTGCAAGGTGAGTACATGAAATACTTTGCAAACCACACAGCAAATATACAAGTGCACAAGATGACAAAGGATGGCATAATAGGGCTCAAGTTGCATAAATAACATTTAATAAAACATTTAAGAGAGTAATTAAACAATAATCATTAAACAATATTAACCAACACTATACTGCTCTCCAAAACGATATAGGCCCAACCACTCCAACCTGGAGCTAGCAATATTCCACCATTTATTATTTAATTGAGGTAGTGTGAGACTAATCACAGAAAACATTGTTAGGCCCAGCCATTAACCACGGGCATGGCTATTTGAATAGTTTTACTCTGACCAGAGGTGTACCAATTTACCCACAAGACACAACTCCACAACACACCACTGTGCGCCTCATTACCCCAATGGTATCCTGGATAGGAGTTGTGACAGGACCCTCCATGTAACCCGCACAACAAGAGTGCCGCCCGCTGGACCACCAGTCTCCGGCAGGAGCTGATCAGGCCCCCAACAGGGAGACGATCCAATGCCTAAAACATGGACTTATTGACACAGCCATGGTGGTCTTATTGACACAGCCAAAACACACCGTGGGGGCCTCCGGTTGAACGGATCACACTTTAGGTCCCGCCATTACCCATTCTAGCTCGTGGTTAGTACAAGTATTGCTTCACAACAAGTAGTCCTCGAACCGGTCCTTAATTGTCATGAGCACCACTAGTAACATTCACAATCCTGGTGCTCACAACCCACCATTTAGTCAAATTTTAGTGTACCATTAAGTTATCCTCACAACCACAGCCCTGAACTAAATCGTCATTTCATGTGAACTGAATAATGTAGCCAAGGTTTAATTGATAACCCATAAGTTATACTACAGTTTCTAGGCATGGCTAAGCAAAAACCTAGAATTATTCTAGCTAACCAAAATTTAAAGCTAGCTAGTCACATTACTCCCATAGGTACAATGGCAGGTAATCAAATCAATAAGGCCATAATCAAAGGTAAAGGTTTCCCTTCCAGGTGACATTATGAAAATAAATGCATAGTTAAAAGAAAATATAGCTTAAAACATAGGTACAATAAGCTCAAAGGTCTTGAGGAATCTGTGTGACTTGCCTTGCTGCTCTGTAAGTGCTTCCGAACTCTCCTCAAAAAATTCTAACTCTTCCGGAACGTCGGCGACTAAAGGCAATAAACAAAAATAAGCAAAACAATATATAAGCACACATCAACAGTACAATATTATATTTTTAATAGATAGATCTTGATTTTTAATGAATTCTGCAAGTTGAATCACCCCAAACAGAGTTTGGATGAATTAGTTATGAATTTTAGAAGTTTAAACCCTTTTTAAAGCCAATTAAATAAATTATCCTGATTTATGATGTCATTTAGGATTTATTTTAATTCGGAAAAAAGAGTTATGACATTAGCACAGAGAAAGGGGTGCCTGACGCCTGGGGCCTACTGGTCAGAGAGAGAGGCCCTTGTTCACGGTAGACCGGGTCTACCAAGGGTTCACAAGGAATCCAACGGCTTAGATTTAATAGGATTAGATCGGACGGCCCAGATGGAACTAGAGTTTTAAGTTAGATCGGGCGGATTCGATCTAACCGATCACAGATCAGACGACTAGGATACAAACTAAAGATCTAACGGCCGAGAGATCTCTCGATTAGATTGGCCTGCGGTGCTGACGTGGCACTAAGCTAGCGTCCTACGTGGCGTCTACGTCGGTGGCCACGTGGGCCACAGCGATGGTGGCGACGACGGCGCGTGGTGAGGGCAGGAATAGGTAGAGGAGACCAAAATGATTCTCATCGTGGGTAGAGCGACGATGGTTGGCGACGAGAGCAACCGGCAGTGAGCTTTTGGTGGCAAAGCTCCTCGGGTTCTCAGCGGCGATGGGATTCCGGCGGTCTCCGACGGCTGGGGGATGGCGGACTCACTTCCTTGCGCACCGACGAAGCAAACCGAGGTGGCGGCGAACACTAAGGATGTTGGAGGCGGCGGCTAGATGGAACTGAGGGCTCAGCGGCGACGGCAATGGGATCCCATGCGTGGAGAGGAGGCTAGTGCTAGCTACGGCTCACGGTGATGCACGGAAAAGCTCCCAAGGCCTCGGGCGACGCTATTTAAAGGGAGAAGGAGAGGAATCCGGCTCGGAACGAACTCCCCAGCGGTGGAAAGATAGGGCTAGGGCTTCTCCCAAACTTGAGTGTGGTGGCTGAATTGGAGGCGGCAACGGGTAGGGTTTTGGGGGAGAGAGAGAGGGGCGGCCGGCTGGAGATTGAAGATGGGACTAACGGGTAGGATTCACCTATCAGTGGCAGTAGCAGCGTGGCTAGACGGCAGGCCACGTTGGGCCACCTGCGCGGAGAGGAGTGAGCGCGTGCGGGAGCTAGGCCGCGCGGGCTGGCGCGTGCGTGGGAGAAGCTGGCCAGGGTAGTGAGCGGGGCGAGCAGGCACGGTAGAAGCAGGCCGAGCTGTTACGCTGGCGGGGATGTGGGCCTTCGGTTGAAGCGGTCCAAGGCAGCAGCGGTTGGGCGTGCATATAAGGGAGGAGGCTGAAGCCGAGATGGGCAGGAGGCCGAAGCCGAGATGGGTAGGAGGCGTGGGAGGGGAGAGAGGGAGCCCGGTAGAGGAATGGGCCGGCAGTAAGGAGAGAAGGACATGGGCTGAGCTGGTCCAAAGGGGAAAAGGATATTTGTTTTAGGTTTTTATTTTATAAAAATACTAAGAACTGTTATTGTTAATAATTAATTATTATGCTCTATAAATTCAAGTAAAAATTTGAGGGAACAATTTAGAGCATGGAGAATTTAAGAAAAATATTCCAAGCCACTTTTGAATTTTCTTGGACGTATTTTATTATTTGAGATTTTTTCTTTGATTTTTAATAATTTCTATTATTCCATTTAAAGGATGATTTTTAATTGGAGCGAATTTATCATGAAGTGACATAATGTGTAGCTTTCCGTTGTTTCGGAGGGTCGCAAGTTTGAGGAAATAGTTTCAGAAGATTATTTAAGGGATCAATGCAAGTCACACAACAATCCCCTTGGGTATATTGATCCCAATTGCGAAAATTATTTTCTTTTAACATTATTGCATGCATTTTTGAATGTCACTTTGTTATTGGGTTATTATTATATCCCTATATCCTTTGATTATGACCATTATTGTTATTGACTCCCCATACTTTGTCACCTTGGGTTATAATTTGACTCGCCATGATCTTATATAATGTTTGGCTAGAATAATTAGGTTTTGCTTAGCCATGCTTAGAAAAACTAGTATCATTTTATGTGGGATGACATGTACTTCACTATTGATTTTAATCATGGATAATTAATGGGAGCTCACAACGGTTGGTCGTGGTTGGTTAATTAATATTCCAACTAAAACTTGACAATTGGTGGGTTCTAACCACATGGTTTTGATTGTCGTGCTCATGACAATCAAGGATCGGTTCATGAGCTACTATTGTAAGGCATTTACTGTACTAACCACAAGTCAGAATGGGCAACTGATTGACTTGTTGTATAGCATGATCCGATGTGAAACACCAGACTATGATGTGACTGTGATAAGTCCACGGGGGCATTATAGTGCTATCGATGCTTTGTATCGGCAATAATTATATGGGGCTATTTGCAAGACCTAAATTTGATGGATTGCAAAGGAACACGAAACGAGTTTATCCTGGTTCAGGCCCTTGAGGTGAAGTAATACCCTACTTTAGCTGTTGTGTATTGCCTTTGAGGTTTCTCTGATGAGATTGGTTGTGTGTATGTCGATCTGCCCTAGGGCTCCTTGCCTCCCCTTATATATTAAGGAGACAAGGTTACAAGGCAGGAATCCCAGTTGGACTTAACCAAGGGATTTCCTTTTAGTAACACAACATAACCGGCTAGGACTATATCCTTTCCCTTGTCATGCAAGGTAACACACGCCGAGTCCTATTGTATCCCTAATTACATGATCAGGCCCATTCTCTATCTGAGTGGCCACATTGCTTTCCATGAGGTACCTAGGGCCCATGGCCTCCACAGTAGCCCCTGAGACCATCATAGTTGAGTCACAGCTGACGCCGAGTGCTCATCCTCCATGGTAAATATTTCTCGAGTACTTTGCTCCCGAGTACTCTTTGTCCGAGTACATCTTCTCCAAGTCCAGCTTCATGTCAACTGGCAACGAAGCTATGAAGAGCTCCATAGAAAAAGTTGAATAGTGTCCGTTGAGTAGGCGCATCGATTAGGTGTAGCCCCGAACTTTGTGGTTAATTGTGTACAATTAAACATAAAGTCAAATATCTTTAACCTTTAAGTCTTTCCCAAGTGATATATTTCTCGGAAATTGGACTCTTCAACATCATATCAGCTGGCTCAATGGTAGTTTGGCTAAGCATGTAAGCCGAGTACCACTTCATGGATTTTGACCTAATATGTGGTTAGGTGTAGTTAAGAGATATCTGCATCTCCAATTTTAATGAGGACCAGCCATTGATCCTTGTAAATATATATCCTCAATACCTATTAAACAATTCAGATATCTGAACATTTGTGTCAGCAATTAGGCTTAACATGAATCATATCTGATAATTTAATCGATTCCTATAAAATAGCATCTGCACTGTAATTTTAACACAAACAGTCGTTGGCCCAGTAGGACATGTTATTTAGGAACTCATATCTTATGACCCATTACTGAGCAGGCCGGCCCAAGCCAGCCATCCAATGCAGGCCTATAAATCACGGGGAGAGAGAAAAGATTCCCCTTTCTCCCCCAAATCGCCAAACCGCTTTAGCTCCTAGAAACGTGCCCAAACTTCGCGCTCTTCGCTCTGCCTAGGGTTTTCGGCTTGCTCGAGCTCCCCTCCAGAAATCTGCAGAGTTCTTCATCCCCGCTATGATTCCCGTCTTCTAGAAGCTTTTCCTCCTCGTTTTGCACCTCGAAGATGCCGAGGGCTCCATTCGACATCCCCAACTTCCCATCTGGGTCGTGGCCGACGTCGACCGCTTGTTCTTCAAAGCTAGCTCATCTAGAGAGAAAGAAGTGCCTCCAGCCCAAGGAGCTCATCAACTGGCGCTCCGCCATTGGTGAGTCAATCCCCTCTCCAGATTCCCTCAAACTTGTGGTTTTTGCTTCTTTTTTCAATAGGGAATTTGCTCTTCCTTCTTCTGATTTTCTTCGTGGCCTCCTTGACTACTACAAAATCGAGTTCATCCATCTCAACCCCAACTCCATCCTCTAGATCTCTATTTTCGTCACCCTCTCTGAGGCTTTTCTTGGGGTCAATCCTCATTTCAATCTCTTCCGTTTCCTCTTCCATGTCAAGCCACAACCCTCAAAATCCAAACCCCAAGTGATAGGGGGGCAGGCCTTCAACTCCGCAACGAGATGAAGAAGTCCTATCTTCATGTCCCCCTGAAGACCTCGCTAAAGGGGTGGCATCTGGAGTGGTTCTACTATTCAAACCTCGAGCCCTCCTTGCCGCCCTTTACCGGGAATCCTTCCTCGGTTCTGGAAAGCTAGACGGCTCTCCCTTCACTGGCTGACATGGAGCAGGTGCTGCTGCTGCTGGAAAAGATAGAAGCCCTAAAGGACAAGGGGTTGATAGGGCCATGGGTGGCATAGACCTTCTAGAATCGGCGCATTCAACCCCTGAAGGCCAAGATTCACCTTGGCTACGATTACCAGGGGAAGAAAGATCTCACTCGGGAATGCACCGATTTCGTCGACAAGGACATCGTCACCGACACCCTGCTTGGCTACTTCGTTAATGGAGTAGTCGAGACACTGGACGCCGAGAGGGCTCCCAAGCCGTTCTGCCAGAGCAAGCCCCGGCCGACAGTAATGTCTTGTTCGTTGATTGTCTTGATATTTGTCCGTGATGGTTGATATGAACTTAGTCCAATCGAGTTTGCCTTTATACACAATGCTTTCAGGAATTTGTTGAGTTCTTGTCAAACCCTCCTAGCCAGCTGACTAGGGAGGCCAGGAAACGGCCGGCTAGCCCATCGGCTGTCCAACCTAGCCCCAAGAGGGTTGGGAAGTTACCCATGATGGACCAGGCCAAGAAGAAAGATATGCTGAGTAAGGCATCAAGCGGTCTCACAATCAAGGACTCCAGCAGCGCAGCCTCGACACCAACCAGCGCCAGAACCCCACCGTTGACTTCTCCCTCAACCTAGTCGGCAACACCCAGTGCGACGCCGATTGGCCTAAGTTTTGCACCACCTGCTGCTACGCCTCTAGGCCCGACAGTAAGCAGCATATCTCCTTCAGATAGACCTTCGGGCCCATTGCTGACTACCTCCACCCCTGATACACAGGGGTGGAAATTTAAGACTTACAAGAGGTATGAAATCTTCAATCTTCAGAAAATCTTGACATGTGTTGCAATATCTTGATTATAGTGCGATCATGCAGGAAGCCAAGTGATGCTGATCCCAAGGGGACAGCACCACCGACCCCCAGCGTCATCCCTGTCCCGACTGAGGCTAGGCCAGTAGATCCTCAGCCCTAGCCGAGTGCTGTTCTAGCCCTCGAGGTTGAAATAGCACACTCGGTTGAGCCACAGACTTCACCCAGTTGGGACAACACAAGCGTAGTTGAAGTCCCGATTGCTGAGTCCACCGAAGATCGAGCGCCCCCTAAAGGCCCTAAACCTAGGACCCCCTCTCCTCCATTGTCCTCGTCCTCAGAAGATAGTGACCTCCCTAGACTTGAAACCCCTCCGCCAAACTTCCCCTGGGTGTTTTATTGGGTCAACTCGAATGGAAAGGAGGAAACTTTTGAACTGAACGAGGAGGCTGGCCAAAGGGAATGAGTCATGCTGATGGAGGCCGCCATTCAAGCTTCGAGGTAGGTCCAGGTATGCGACTCGGCCGACTGTATTTTCGACTTCAAGCTAATTGACTGATCTTGTTGCTTGTTCGGCTGCAACTCGCTTTGTCTGATTATTGTCTTGTTTGTGTAGAAAATCGTTGAGCTGTCTGAGAAGATGAGTAATGTTCTTACCCAACTTGCTCCTCAGATCACTCAACTTAACCAGCTCTAGGCCACGAAGGATGAGCTAGAGCGGACCAGCAAGGAGAGGGAGGACTGGTTGAAGGACTCGGTCAACAAGCTGCGGGATGAGCATTGGGAGATGATAGGGACTATCAGAGGTAAGTCTCCCTTCTGCCCGATTTGCCCTAGTCATCCCCTCTGTATTTCTAATCTTTAGTCTTGTTTGGCTGTAGCTCTCGAGACAAATCTGAACAACCAGACCCTGGAAATTGAGCGCCTGAAGAAGGAGCTAAAAGAGCTCGAAAAGGAGAAGTCCAAAGTCGACACCGAGTACGCAAGTAAGTTGCATATCCGCTCTTGTACTCTGCCCGACTAAATGTCCAGACTTGTTTCTGTCTCTTTTTTGTATGAGCAGCCTTCAAGACCAATGTGCAGACCCAATTCAGCGCCTTTGCCGAGGAGATAAAAGTGATAAAGGATTTGTGGGATGCCATAGTGGATTCAGCGAAGACTTTATTAGACATCATGCTACCAGGCCAAGCCAGGTCCAGTTCAAGCTCTCCTTCCCAGGTGATTCAGTGCCTTCAAGAAGCTCCAGGTATTCTGAAGGAATTCGCCACAGAGCACGCCACCGTGGGGATTTCCCAGACCTTAACCATGACGAATTCTCTCTACTCCCGGGTGGATATTCAGGTGATTGGCGAGGGATTTGCTGAGGGCACCACCCCGGAGGAAGGTTTATAGTTGATCAACCAAGCTAGGCCAACTGCTTGGGCAATCGCTGAAGATTTGCCATTGTGAGAAAAAACTCTTAAGTAACCGGTGTATGAGAAGGACTTATACAATTTGTGTGTATTGTAAATATTTTTGGTTGTTGTGATATCTTGCTGAGTGCATGTTCTATCTTAGCCATCATTAGTTTTATCCGACTAGCTAATCTATGCCGAGCGTGTAGAGATCAACTTCAAAAGGCACTTGTCCCATAAGACTATACTCGGCAAGACTTAGTACAGTCGTTATAAAACTTCATGACTTAGATAAAACAGACTCAAGCTTTAGTAATAACCAAAGATAAGAACAAAGGATATGTTATCATCATGTAGCCCCCGACTCACTACTCGGTTGAAACAATTGGCATAGTGAGTTAGAGTAAAAAAATTTATTTATTTATATAAAATTGAGTACAATGCTCAGGTATAGAACTATGTTCCATGAGTTGTTGACTAGGACGCTGTCTTTTGTCTTCAGTCGGTAGTCGCTTGGATGTGTTACCTCAGCGATAATGAAGGACCCCTCACATAAGTGAGATAATTTATGCCTGTCTTTGGTGGTCTGAATTTTTCTCAAAATGAGATCTCCCACCGAAAAGGCGCGGCCACAGACATTACGATTGTGATAATGACGTAGGCCTTGAAGTTACTTTGCTGACTGGATAGTTGCGATGTCCCATGATTCTTCTAACTGATCGAGCTCGACCAGTCAGTCTTCATTTGGCATGTCTTCTGAGTGGGCCCGAACTCACAGAGAGTCGAACTCCAACTCGGTTGGTAACACGGCTTCAGCACCATAGACTAGGATGAAATGGGATTGCCCTATTGCCGTACTGACCGTGGTTCGTAGAGACCAGAGAACGGATGAGAGTTCTTGCACCCACCACCCTGCATAAGGTCATAGTCGGTTAAACACCCTAGCCTTGATAGCTTGTAAGACCATGCCATTTGCACGCTCGACTTGCCCATTGCTCCGTGGATGAGCCACTAAAGCATAATAGATCTTGATGCCAAAGTCGTCATAGAAATATTGGAAGATGTCGCTAGTAAACTGAGTGCCATTGTCCGTTATAACGCGATTGGAAACTCCAAATCGGTATATAATACCCATGATGAAGTCTTTTGCCCTGTCCGCTGTGATGGTAGCAACGGGTTTTGCCTCAATCCACTTTGTAAATTTGTCCACTGTGACAAACAAGTGTGTGAACCCTCCTAACGCTTTCTTGAACGGCCCCGACCATATCAAGCCCCAAACTACAAAGGGCCAAGATATTGGGATTATCTGTAATTCCTGAGCTGGTAGATGTGTTTGCCGAGCAAAGAACTGGCATCCCTCACATGTCCGAACTATATCTTTAGCATCGGTAACCGCAGTCGGCAAGAAGAATCCTTGCCTGTAAGCCTTTCCTACTAACGCCCTTGATGCAGCATGGTTGCCACAGATAACCGAGTGGATGGATTGCAGAATCTGCTTGCCCTCCTCGGGTATGACGCAGTGCATAAGGACTCTGGATGCGCTTCGATGATAAAGGTCTTCTCCGACTACGAGAAAACATTTGCTTCGACATTTGATCCACTCAGCTTTGCTACGGTCTTCTGGGAGCTCGTCTTCTATTAAGAATCGGATGATTGGAGTCCGCTAGTCTTGAGAGATGATTAGCACTTCCCTTGTCTCCGGGCTAGGTTCAGCCCCCGACTGCTCGAGATCAAACTTTTTCTTGACTGATGGCTCCAGTAATTGCTCGACAAAAACTCCAATCGGGACCACTTCTCACTTGGATCCCATGTTGGCTAGTTTGTATGCGGCTCCATTATATTGGCGCAAAACATGTGTGATTTCCAGGCCGTCAAATTTATTCTCTAGCTTCTTGGTAGTACACTATCATGTTGTCATCCAGAAATGTCTAGTCTTTCATAACTTGGTTTACCACGAGTTGGAATCCCCGTGAAGCACCAGTCGGCGGATACCGAGTGATATGGTGATACAGAGCCCGTGGATCAGTGCCTCATACTCAGCAACATTGTGAGATGCTGGAAAATGTATTTGAAGAGCATATTTGAGTTTTTCTCCAGTGGGTGACATCAGAACGACGCCAGCCTTTGCTCTGCCGATCCGTAGAGAACCGTCGAAGTATGTCGTCCAGTATTCAAGCTTGCTGCTGGTGTAGCTATATGAACTTCTGTCCACTTGGCCACAAAATTGGCTAGTGCTTGGGACTTGATTGCTGTTCGTGGCTGGAAGATAATATCAAAGGCCATCAACTCGAGCACCCATTTAGCGATTCTGCCTGTGGCTTCGTGATTATGTAGGATGTCCCCGAGTGGATACGATGTGACGACTATAACCTAATATGACTGAAATTAGTGCACCAACTTCCGGACAGTTATAAGCAATCCATATAGTAACTTTTGTACTTGGGGATATCTTATCTTGGATTCACCTAGGACCTCACTGGGAAAGTAAACTGGCCTTTGAACTTTTTGTATACGCCCTGGCTCTGCTCGCTTGACTAACAACACTGTGCTGACCACTTGAGTGGTTGGCATCAGATACAACATAAGTGGTTCATGGGGCATTGGTGACGCCAACACGGGTGGTGATGTGAGGAACTTCTTGAAGTCTTCGAAGGCTTATTGGGCTTCTAGCGTCTATTGGAAATTGTCAACTTTCTTCAGTAGTTTAAAAAAGGGCATGCCCCGTTCACCGAGTCGGGAAACGAATCGGCTGAGTGCCACCATGCAGCCGGTTAGCTTCTGTACATCCTTCTAGCTAGTCGGGGGAGTCATGTTCATTATTACGTTGATCTCCTCTAGATTTGCCTCGATGCCACATTGTGAAATGATGAAGCCGAGTAGTTTTCTTGAAGGTACTTCAAAGACGCACTTTTCCGGGTTCAGCTTCATCTTGAACCTTCGAAGGCTTTGAAAAGTTTCTTCTAAGTCGGCGATGAGGTCCTCTTCCTTTAAGCTGATTTGACGATAACCCAAGTAACAGTCGAGAAAACTGAGTAATTCGCATCTCGCAGTTGAATCGACCACCTGATCTATTCTCGGTAAACCAAATGGATCTTTGGGACATGCCTTGGCTAAGTCGGTATAGTCGACACACATGCGCCATTTACCATTCTTCTTCCGGACTAGGACTAGGTTTGCCAGCCAACCCAGGTGGTAGACCTTCTTGATGAACCTGGCTGCTAGGAGCTTGGTTATCTCCCCGCGGATAGCATCTTTGCGGTCTTGTGCGATGCACCGTAGTCGTTGCTTGACTGATTTGGCGTCCAGCTTGACGTTTAGGGAATGCTCGATCACCTCCCTTGGTACACCAGGCATGTCGGAAGGCTTCCAAGCAAATATGTCACTGTTCACCTGGAGGAAGGTAACGAGCTCGTCTTCTGTTGATGTTTTACACCGGCAATATGAATATGGGGCTACTTGGTGGATGGAAACTCGGCGGATTGCAAAGGAACAAGGAAAGATTTATACTGGTTTAGGCCCTCGATGTGAGGTAATACCCTACGTCCAGTTGTGGTGTTATTCCTTTGAGGTTTTGTGTCTGCTTCTATGAGCTCGTGCCCTCAGGGGGCGCCCTGCCTCCCCTTATATACTAGGGGGCAGGGGTACAAGGTAGGAGTCCTAGCCGGATACGGCCAAGGAATCTCCTCTTAGAGATACAATCTACCCAATTAGGACTGTACATTCCTTATTGTACAAGGCAAAGTCTGTTGGGTGCTACTATATTTCTAATTACAAGTCTCGGCCCATCCTCTATCCGAGTGGCCCATATGCTTGTGATGAGGTACCCGGGGCCCATGGCCTCCACAGTAGCCCCTGAGACCTTCATAGTTGAGTCACAGCTGACGCCGAGTGCTCATCCTCCACGGTGAAGATTGCCTGAGTGCATTGCTCCCGAGTACTCTTTGTCTGAGTGCTTCTTCTTCGCGAGTCCTGCTTCATGTCAGCTGGCAGCGAGGCTATGAAGGGCTTCATGTAGATGTATGAATAGTGTGCATCGAATAGGCGCACCTATTAGGTGTAGCCCTCGACTTTGTGCTTAATTGTGAAGACAATTAAACATAAAGTCAAAGATCTTTAACCTTGTAGTCTTTCCCGAGTAGTATACTACTGGTATATGAGACTCTTCGGTATCATGTCAACCGGAATATGATTTATAGTCTTGCCGAGTAGCATTCCACTCGTATATGGGACTCTTCAGCTTCATGTCAGTTGGAAAGGGGTTTATAGTCTTTCCCGAGTGGCGTCCCACTCGGAAGTGTCGATGTTTTACACCGGCAATAAATATATGGGGCTACTCGGCGGATGGAAACTCGGTGGATTGCAAAGGAACACAGGGAGATTTTATACTGGTTCAGGCCCTCGATGTGAGGTAATACCCTACGTCCAGTTGTGGTGTTATTCCTTTGAGGATTTGTGGTGGTGATTCTGGTGAACCAACTCAACCTGCCCTCATGGGGCGCCCTGCCTCCCCTTATATACTGGGGGACAGGGTTACAAGGTAGGAGTCCCCATCGGATTACGACTAGGAGATCTCCCCTTAGAGATATAACGCACCCGACTAGGACTGTATATTCCTTTCTATACAAGGTGAAGTCTGCCGAATTTAGCTATATCTCTAATTACAAGGCTAGGCCCATCCTCTATCCGAGTGGCCCATATGCTTGTCATGAGGTACCCGGGGCCCATGGCACCCACAGTAGCCCCCGAGACCTTCATAGTTGAGTCACAGCTGATGCCGAGTGCTCATCCTCCACGGTGAAATCTTCCCGAGTGCATTGCTCCCGAGTACTCTTTGTCTGAGTGCTGCTTCTCCCGAGTCCTGCTTCATGTCAGCTGGCAGCGAGGCTATGAAGGGCTCCATGTAGATGTTGGAATAGTGTGCGCCGAATAGGCGCACCTATTAGGTGTAGCCCCCGACTTTGTGCTTAATTGTGAAAACAATTAAACATGAAGTCAAAGATCTTTAACCTTGTAGTCTTTTCCGAGTAGATTACTACTGGTACATGAGACTCTTCGGTATCATGTCAACCGGAATATGATTATAGTCTTGCCGAGTAGGGAACTACTCGTATATAGGACTCTTCGACTTCATGTCAGTCGGAATGTGCGTTTATAGTCTTGCCGAGTAGGATGCTACTCGTATATGGGACTCTTCAGCGTCATGTCAGCTGGAAAGGGGGTGTTTATAGTCTTTCCCGAGTAGTATACTACTCGAAAATTAGACTCGTCGACATCATGTCAGCCGGAAAAGGTGTTTATAGTCTTTCCCGAGTGGCGTCCCATTCGGAAGTTAGACTCTTCCGCATCATGTCAGCGGGAATGAGAATTTTATAGTCTCTCCCGAGTAGTGCACTACTCGAAAGTTAGACTCTTCAGCGTCATGTCGGCTGGAGTAATGTTGCTCATGGCAACTGGTGGCCGCGCATGTAGGCCGAGTACCACTGTATGAAAAATAAATCCATTACGTGGTTAGGTGTACTCGAGAGAGATACCTGTATCTCCAATTTCAATGAAGACCAGCTTGTGATCCTTGTAAGGATGTATCCTCGAGACCTGGCGGATAAGACAGATACCCAAACATATATGTTTAGCAATAAGGCTCTCATGAAGCATATCTGTTTACCTCATCGGCTCCTGTTGGTAGCACCAGCGCTATAATTTCAACTCAGCCTGCGGGCGGCCCATATGGAGCATGCTACCGTAGGAACTCATATCTTGGTGGCTGCTACCAAATAAGCCAGCCTGAGCCGACCTATCCAGCATAGCTCTAGGGAAGTATCATCCATCGCATGTCAGGATGAGTTTTTTGGTGTTGGTAACCGTAATCAGCCAGAGAAATCCTTATTCGCAAGCCTTTCCGACTTACGTTCTGGATGCAAACTGGTTGCCACGTGTACCCGAGTAGGTATGTTGCAGGATCTGCTTGCCCTCCTCAGGCGTGACGCAGTGCATGAGAACTCCGGATGCGCTTTGACGATGTAAGTCTTCTCTGACTTGGGAAAAGCCGAACAAGGTACCCGAACCTTGCATTAGCAGAGGGTTCGGCTGGTGACCCTCATGGGGCGTACCCTATCCAACAGAGTTATAGCCAAGCTAGGCACCCGAATCTTGCATTAGCATAGGATTCGGCTGGCGACCCTCATGGGGCGTACCTAACCTGACAGAGTTGTGGCCAAATAAGGTACCCGAACCTAGCATTAGCGTAGGATTCGGCTGGCGACCCTCATGGGGCGTACCCTACTTAGCCGAGTGGTATACAGCCCCGACTGGCGCCGGGGGCCGATTGTTGGCTCGCATGGAGTGTAGTCGGGGAAGATGACGTCCCGACTGGCGCAAGTACTCGGTGAGTAGCCCTCATGGAGCATCCTGAGTGTATTTTGGCAGACTTGTCCAGCCCCCGAGCGTAGGAGATGGGCTCGCAGCCCTGAGTTCCTGTCACGCGTATCCGGAGCTGGGCCTGCAATATAAAGATATCGGATGAGTAGCATCTGATGATGGAAATAATCACCCGAATAAAATGTATTTTACAATGTATGTAAATACGTGTTCTTCCTCTTTTTGATATTAATTTCCTCGAGTAGTTGACCCCTTACGTTTAAGCACTCTGCCCGACTAGTCATAGCCCCCTAGCGTCGGGAGTTGGCTCATGGCTCTTTCCCAGGCACGCGTTTTGGGTGACTTGAGTTCGTCTTACATGGAGCAGAGTTTCACGGATCGAGATTTATGCTACTCGAGTACTTTTGTAATCATTTAAGAGCAAAAACGGAAAAAAGTAAATGCGCAGCTTATACACCTATTAGGTGTAAGCGGCTGTGGCACTAGCAAGGCCGAGTGAGGAGATGTTTATCAGAAAGCGACTTAGCTGTTCGGTATTTGGGAGTGGGGATGCCATCCTCGTGTTTGAGCTTGTGAGCCCCCGAGCATGTCACTTGTTGTTCTGATAATCCTCAGTTGTTGAAGGTCGAAGGCGGTCGTGACCGACTGCCACAACAGAGCCGTCTGACTTGCGTTTGCGATTCCCAGCTTTAGTCGGGACCGCGTCGTTGGTGTCGTCCCGCTTCTTCTGTCAGGGTGACTTGTTGTCGTCGAGGGCCTCGGCAACAGCGTGGGCCGAGTCGGCGTACTTGTTTGCCATGTCGAATAGGGCCTTGACAGAGTTGGGAGGCTTCCGCGTGAATTTGTCGATGAACGAGATGTCTTTGACTCCTTTTCGAAAGGCGGCGATGACGACCTCATCCTTGATGTTCGGGATTGAGTTCCTCTTCTCAGAGAACCTCTTGATGAAGTCACGAAGAGACTCGTTCTTCCTTTGATGCAACTGATATAGGTCGTACTCAGAAGATGGCCTCTCGTATGTTCCCTGGAAGTTGGTGATGAATCGTTCCCGGAGTTCTCCCCAAGAGCCGATTGATCGCTTTGGGAGTCCTGTTAGCCATGTCCTCGCTGAGTCGGCTAAAGCGACTGGGAGGTAGTTAGCCATGACTTTGTGATTTCCTCCAGCTGCTCGGATCGCCAGAGCGTAGACCGTGAGCCAGGACTCGGGATTGGTCTTGCCGTCGTATTTGTCGATGCCTGTAGGCTTGAAACCCGGCGGCCAGTCGACCTGTTGTAGCTCCTGGGTGAAGGCTGGTATGCCTCCGTCTTCATGTGGACTCCGACCCCGACTACTGCGGCGAAACCGCTCGTGGTGGAGGCCGAAATGCTCGTTCTCGTCTTCCAGTTGGCGTTGCCCGTCTTCTTCTCGTTCGCGGCGCCGAGCATTGGTGTCCTGCCGAAGATCACGCCATAGTTGGCCTCGGAGATCCCGGTTGTCCCGACGGTCACTTCGACGTTGCCGGTTGTGGTTTGGGTTGCCGAGTGACATTTGGCGTGACTCCGTGTGCAGCCGACTAGAGCCGGCCACTCGGCGTCGCTTTGAGGTAGACGAGACTGCCATTGGGGATGCCGACCGGTTGGTCGGTATGAGGGTATCGCCCGACTGTTGGTGCTGCTGACATGCAGCAGCGGTAAGCATGGCTTTTATCCTTGCGATCGTCGGGGTGGCCTGATGATCAGGCCCAAGCTGGACCGTGTCCAGTAGGGTTGCAGCGGCCACGATGTTCTGTTGTGGCGTAACGAAGACATCGTGGTCGCCGACTCGGGTTTGGAGGATTTGCTGCTGAGCGGTTCGCCCAGCCCTGCGTAGGCCGTCGTTGCGGGCGTGCAGGCGTCTTGCTTCTTCCCCCTATTGTTTTCGCAGTCGGCAGGCCTCCTCCTCTTGTTGTTCGCGTAGTTGGCGTGATTCCTGAGTAGGAGTAGAGCCTTTGGATGCCATGAAGATTTCTCGTGGCGGAGTGAAGCTTGCCGAGCTGGTATCCGACTTGGAGTCGGAATCCGACTGGGAGTCGTAGTCCGACTGAGAGTCGTAGTCGGAATAGTTGATGGGGGTGATTGTAACTCCGACCTCCCTAGATCCGATCTCAAGTGGCTCGGAGCCGTATCCGAGTCGAACTCCAGGGGATCGGGTTTGCCGCGTCGGATGTAGATTGTAGATATCCGCGGCGTCGCCGAGTCCGAACGGGAGGTTGACGATCTCTTCCCTTCTCGGCCCGATCTCGGCTGGCTCAGAATCGAGTCCGAGTTGAACACTAGAAGGAAGAGTTGTCCCTGGACTCGGGCGTATTGGAGATCGCCGCAGCATGTCGTCGAAGATTGCCGCAGCGTCATGTGGGCCGACTGGCGCGGAATCAGCTGGTTCCTCGGCCGGTTGGATCGGGTCCGTGTCGGCCGGGGTGAGATCGCCGATCTAGTCGGCGACGAAGTCAAGGCTTCTGAATGCGATTGTATCTCCGGGGGGGAGTTTGCCGCCGTCGACTTCGGTTGCTGGATCCATCGAGCTTGTAGATGTAGATCGCGCCGAAGCCCCTACCTGGCGCGCCAACTGTCGATGTTTTACACCGGCAATAAATATATGGGGCTACTCGGCGGATGGAAACTCGGTGGATTGCAAAGGAACACAGGGAGATTTTATACTGGTTCAGGCCCTCGATGTGAGGTAATACCCTACGTCCAGTTGTGGTGTTATTCCTTTGAGGATTTGTGGTGGTGATTCTGGTGAACCAACTCAACCTGCCCTCATGGGGCGCCCTGCCTCCCCTTATATACTGGGGGACAGGGTTACAAGGTAGGAGTCCCCATCGGATTACGACTAGGAGATCTCCCCTTAGAGATATAACGCACCCGACTAGGACTGTATATTCCTTTCTATACAAGGTGAAGTCTGCCGAATTTAGCTATATCTCTAATTACAAGGCTAGGCCCATCCTCTATCCGAGTGGCCCATATGCTTGTCATGAGGTACCCGGGGCCCATGGCACCCACAGGAAGTTAGACCCCTCAGTGTCATGTTGGCTGGAATAATGTCGCTTATAGCAACTGTTGGCCAAGCATGTGGGCTGAGTACCACTTTATGAAATTAAATCCATTGTGTGGTCAGGTGTACTCGAGAAAGATACCTGCATCCCCAATTTTAATGAAGACCAGCTTGTGATCCTTATAAGGATATATCCTTGATACCTGGTGGATAAGACAGATACCCAAACACATGTGTTTAGCAATTAGGCCTTCATGAAACATATCTGTTTACCTCATCGGTTCCTGTTGGTAGCATCAGCACTGCGATTTTAACCTAGCCTGCGAGCGGCCCATATTGAGCGTGCTACTGTAGAAACTCTTATCTTGGTGGCCCAATACCGACTTTGCGAGCCCAAGCCTATGAGTCGGAAATGGCTCTATAAAAGGTGGGGAGAGAGAGAAAAGATTCCTTCATCTTCTCCAATCCACCAATCGTTTTGTCTTCCGTTTCCGCACCGAAATTTCACCTCCCGCTCTGCTAGTGTTCGCTATTGCTCGCTCTTCCCCACTAGAACTCGGGCGATTCCGCTCTTCCTTGCGCATTCCAAACCTCTAGCAGCATTTTCCCCAAATCTCCTCCACCCCAACCATGCCGAGGGCGTTGGATTCCGTGGATGCGTCGGATGATGTCTGGCCTACTTCAGACGGGTTGGCGAAGTTGAAGCTTCTGGAGACACAGCTGAAGCTACAGAGCCAAGAGATATCCACTAGCGTCCAGCTGAGGGCAAATCGGTTCCGGAGCCCTGGGAAGGTGATACCGTCATTTTCGCCTCTTTCTTCCACCGGGGTCTTTCTCTTCCATCTTCCGAGTTCTTCCGCCAGCTCCTTTCTTTTTAGAGCTCGAGTTGGTGAATTTGAATCCCAACTTGATTTCTTCAAATCTCCATTTTCGTGACTCTTTGTGAATGCTTCTTGGGTGTGGAACCCCATCTGAATCTATTCAGGTATTTGTTCCATATCAAGCCCCAACCCTCCAAAAACAAAATCCAAGTGATTGGGGGGGGGGGGGGGTGGTGTCCAACTTAGGAATGAGATGAAGAAGATCTATTTAGATATTCCTTTGAAATCTTCTCTCAAAGGCTGGCATAAGGAATGGTTTTACTGTTCCGATCTAGAGCCATGCCTTCTCCCTTTCATGGGTCTACCCCCTGTGATTATTGCCAAGTGGTCGTCTCTGCCCACCTCTGAAAAAATGGGGCAGGTTAACACTCTAGTCGGCCAGATTAGCAAGCTGAAGAAAGCTGGGTTGTCTGGTCCCTGGGTGGCCAAGCGCTTCTTGACTCGGTGCATCAGGCCGCTGAAGCTGAGGTGCCACTTCGGCTAGGACTACAAGGGCAAAGGCGATCCCAGCCGGGAATATGCTGACCTGGTGGGCAAGCACAAGGTGACCGATATCCTGTTTGATTTCTTTGCCAGCGGGATGATCGAGACTGAAGACACAGATCGGTCCGTAGCGGCTTACAGTAAGAACAGGCCGCGCCCGAAGGTAACCTTTGCTGATGTTATCTTGTAGTTCATCTGTGGTGAATGCTTGCAGATGTGTGCCCAGATTGGCTCCACAATGTATAACTTGTATTGTTGAACTGCTTGCAGTCATGCGAGGAGTTCAATGACGACTCCCAAAAATTGTCAGCCTGGAAATCGAAGAAGAGGCTGAGAAGCCCTTCTGCTGCCCAGCCCGACTCCAAGAGAGCGGGGAAGAGACTTGTTGTAGATCAGGGCAAGAAGGCGGTTATGAGGTTGAGTACCGCTACTGGGAGTCTGAAGATAAAGGACTCCACCGGTGTAGCGCCCAGGCCATTAAGTCCTAGACTGGGACTCGTGCAGTCGAGCTCAGCATCATCGAGCCCAACCAGAGTGCCGCTGAGTACAGGGCCGATTCCAGCGCTGCCAGGTTCAGCAACATTGAGCCCAATAGTGGCGCCGCCGAGTACCTGGGCACCCCAGCTAGCCACACAAGGAGTGGGGCCAATTAGGATAAAAACGCTGCAGCCGACTGCCATGCCGATTGGCCCGACAGCCGGCCGCAGCCCACCGCCGGGATCTGGATCTCCCGGGCAAAAGCTTAAGTTCTCTAAGAGGTAGGTTGCTCTGGATCTTCTGAAAATCTTGTTTGTCATGGCAGTGTCTTGAAGTTTGACTCGTTACGCAGGAAGCGGGCCGATATTGATCTCAAGGAGACCGCTCCGGCCACTCCCGTTGTAGAGCCAGCCCCAGCCGAGCCAGCGCCAGTGAGCACACCTGCTGAGCCGACGACAGTCCTAGTTGTAGAAACTGAGACGGTCCCGACTACAGGGCCGCCAACACCGGCCGAGCAAGGGGTGACCGTTGAAGCTGCTGCTCTAGCCCCTGAGCCAGCCCCCGAGGCCCCGGAAGCTGCTGAGTTGGGGGCCAGGACCCCATCGCCGTCCTTGTCGCCTTCATCGTCGTCGTCGTCATCGCTGTCGTCTCCTCCGGACAGATCGGACCTCCCTAGGCTCGAAGCTCCTCCCCGTAAGTTCCCGCGGACATTCCGCTGGACGGCGCCCGACGGAACCGCGAGGAGTTACAAGCATGATGAGGCTGTGGCGGAAAAGGAGCGTGAAGACTTGCTTTGTGCCACAATCGCCGCGTCCTGGGGGATTCAGGTACGATTTCCGTTGTATTGGAATCATGGTAGTCTTCCTTGATGCTTGACTCTGCTTTGACTTGTTTCTCCCTGAGCAGAAGCTTGTTGATCGCTCGGAGAAGATGCACGAGGTGCTGACCCGGGTTGCCCCCCAGCTCCAAGAATTGGACCAGTTCCGGTCCCTAAAGACCGTATTGGAGGAGCGCCATCAAGGGAGGGAAACTTGGCTGAAGGACACCATCACCCAGCTCAGGAACGAGAATTGGGACCAAGCCAAGAAGATGAGAGGTAAGCCTCCATAATACCTCTTCCTGACCAAATCCTTAGTATATTTCTCCAGCTGTGTTGTTCCCGACTGCCTAGTTGTGTCTTGACTGCAATGTTGAGTTCTTGACTAATCTGTCAAGCAGCCCTCGAAGCTGAGCTGAAGACCCGAACAGAGGGAGAAATCCAACTGAAGAAGGCCGAGAGAGCCAGGGCCGGGCTTGAAAAAGACAAAGCCGACCTGACAAGGGCCAATGCCGAGCTTGAACAAGAGAAGGCCGAGTTGAAGAAAGCCAACGCCAAGCTCGAGAAGGAAAAAGTTGAACTGGAAAAGACCATAGCCAAGTGGGAGGCCGACTACAAAAGTAAGTCTCCCCTGACATTGATCTTAACCAATTCATTAATTACCCCATCTGCAGTTTTGCCTCACAAATTTGCTTGTCGGTGAACCCGGGTAGCTGCTAGAGCCAATGCCCAAATCCAGTTTCAGGCTTTTGCAGAGGAAATAAAGGTCGTAGTCACGGGAGATCCTTGCCGAGTCAGTGAAAGGGCTCCTTGACGTGATGGATCCTCGCTATGTGGGAACCAGCTCCAACACGGTGTCTCAGGTGCAGGTGCGCCTTAACGATGCACTGAGTGTCCTGAAGAGGTACTCGGATGAGCGTACTGTTGTCGGCGTGGCCCAGACCCTGGCGATGACCAAGTCCATCTACCCAAGGGCAGATATTGAAGCCATCGGGGAGGGGTTCGCTGAGGAGATGACACCTAAGGAGGCGCTGGAGCTGATAGCCAAGGCGAGGCCGACTGCAGAGATGATCACCCGAGACCTGGGTATGTAAGAACAGTATATCATGCAGTCGATTGTGGATTTTTGTAAAGACATGTGTAAATATATGTGCAATGCCGCCAAGCTCTGAATTGTTACTCAGTTGTCATTAGTTTTACCCGACTATATAGTCTACGCTGAGTTAGTCTATAGGAACTTAATAAAATCGTTCACCGCAGAGAGTTGTCCTTGGGCAAACGTGACAAAATCATAGTAAAACTTCATAACTTAAGTAAAAAAAGCTCATATATTATTGACAAAGCACATATGATACATGCAGCCCCCGACTCACTACTCGGTTGAAACAAGCGGGCGTAGTGAGTCAGAGAAAAACTGTATACATGAGAAAGTATAAAACTCAGGTATAGAAAGGACATAGTTGTTCTATATTCCATGAGTTGCTGATGAGGGCATTGTCTTCAGTCTTCAGTCGGTAGGCGCCTGGCCGAGTAACCTCAGCGATAATGAACGGCCCTTCCCAGATTGGGGATAGTTTATGTCTATCTTTGGTGGTTTGTATTTTTCTCAAGACGAGATCTCCTACCAATAAGGCGCGGCCACGGACATTGCGATTGTGATAACGACGTAGGCCTTGAAGATACCTTACCAACTGGATTGTTGCGATATCCCTCGCTTCTTCCAACTGATCTAGTTCGACCAATCGAGTATTGTTGGAGATGTCTTCTGAGTAAGCCCGAACTCACGGAGAGCCGAACTCTAACTCGGTTGGTAGCACAACCTCAGCACCATAGACCAGAAAGAAAGGGGATTGCCTAGTTGCCCAACTAACCGTGGTTCTTAGGGACCAGAGTACATATGGGAGTTCTTGTACCCACCAGCCCATGTATGGTTGTAGTCGGTCAAATATCCTGGCCTTGATACCTTGTAAGACCATACCATTGGCTCGTTCAACCTGCCCATTGCTCCGCGGGTGTGCCACAGACGCATAGCAGATCTTGATACCAAAGTCGTCATAGAAATCTTGAAACACGCCGCCCGTGAACTGAGTACCGTTGTCGGTGATGATGCGGTTAGGGACCCCGAATCGGTACAATATACTCATGATGAAGTCCTTTGCTCGTGCCGCTGTTATGGTTGCAACGGGTTTGGCCTCAATCCACTTGGTGAATTTATCCACTGCGACGAACAAGTGTGTGAACCCTCCTGGCGCTTTCTTGAAAGGCCCGACCATGTCAAGCCCCCATACTGCAAAGGGCCAAGAGATTGGGATTGTTTGGAGTTCTTGGGCTGGGAGATTGGTTTGTCTTACATAGAACTGGCAACCCTCGCATGTGCGAACAATGTCTTTAGCATCTGCTACTATTGTTGGCCAGAAAAATCCCTGCCGGTAAGCCTTTCCAACTAACATCCTAGATGCGGCATGGTTGCCACATATGCCCAAGTGGATCGATTGCAGAATCTGCTTGCCCTCCTCGGTGGTGACACAGCGCATGAGGACACCGGATGCACTTCTTCGGTACAGGTCTTCTCCGACGACTAGGAAACTCTTGCTTCGACGTTTGATTTGTTCGGCTTGACTGCGATCTTCTGGGAGTTCATCGTCTAGTAGGAATTTGAGAACATGAGTCCGCCAGTCTTGACATATGTTCAGTACTTTGTCTGCTGCCGGGGTAGGTTTGCCTCCCGACTGTTCTGGCACTGGTTTCTTCTTGACTGATGGCTCTATAAGTTGCTCAACAAAAATCCTTGTCGGGATCGCTTCTCGCTTGGATCCCATGTTTGCCAGTTCATTTGCAGCATCGTTGTATTGTCGTAGGACGTGTGTTATCTCCAGCCCGTCGAACCTGTTTTCCAGCTTGCGGACCTCCTGACAGTATGCCGCCATGGTGTCGTCAAGACATGTCCAGTCTTTCATCACTTGGTTTACCACGAGTTGAGAGTCTCCACGCACAACCAATCGACGAATGCCGAGTGATATAGCGATGCGGGGCCCGTGGATGAGTGCCTCGTACTCGGCGACGTTGTGGGAAGCCGGGAAGTGGATTTGTAGCACGTACTTGAGCTTTTCGCCGGTGGGGGATGTTAGTACGACGCCAGCCTCGGCGCTGCCGATCCGTAGAGAACTGTCGAAGTACATTTGCCAGTGCTCTAGCTTCGCTGTTGATGTAGGCATTTGAACTTCTGTCCACTCGACCACGAAGTCGGCTAGAGCTTGTGATTTGATAGCTGTCCATGGCTAAAAGGTGATGTCAAACGCCATCAACTCGAGCGCCCATTTAGCGATTCGGCCGGTGGCCTCATGGTTATGTAGGACGTCCCCGAGTGGATACGATGTGACCACCGTGACTTGGTGTGCTTGGAAATAGTGCACCAGTTTCCGGATAGTGATGAGTAGGCCGTATAGCAACTTTTGGACCTGCCGGCAAGGAGTTCGCTGACAAAGTAGATTGGCCGTTGAACTTTTTGAATGTGACCCGGTTCGGATCGCTCGACCACCAGCACCGTACTGACTACCTGAGTAGTTGCCACCAGATACAGCATTAGCGGTTCTTGGGGCATGGGTGACGCCAACACGGGAGGTGATGTGAGAAATTGTTTAAAGTCTTCGAAGGCTTTTTGGGCTTCAGGAGTCCATTGGAATTTGTCCGCTTTCTTCAATAGCTTGAAAAAGGGCATGCCCCATTCGCCCAGTCGGGAAATAAACCGGTTGAGTGCCGCCATGCAGCCTGTCAGCTTCTGAACGTCCTTCTGGTTAGTCGGGGGTGCCATGTTCATGATTGCGTTGACTTTCTCTGGGTTGGCCTCGATGCCACGATGCGAGAAGATGAAGTCGAGTAACTTGCCGGATGGCACACCGAAGGCGCACTTTTTCAGGTTCAACTTCATCTTGAATCTTTGAAGATTTTGGAAGGTTTCTTCCAGATCAGCGATGAGGTCTTCTTTGGACTTGGTCTTGATCACCACATCATCGACGTAGGCTTCCACGTTGTGCCCGATCTAAGTGTGCAGACACCGCTTAATTGCGCGTTGATACGTTGCTCCAGCATTTTTCAAACCGAACGGCATAGTGATGTAGCAGTACGCTCCAAATGGCGTGATAAAAGACGTCTTTAAGTGGTCCTCCTCCTTCAGGCTGATTTGGTGGTATCCCGAGTAGCAGTCGAGAAAGCGGAGAAGTTCACACCCTGCAGTCGAATCCACCACTTGATCTATTCTTGGTAGACCAAATGGATTCTTGGGGCACGCCTTGTTGAGATCGGTGTAGTCGACGCACATGCGCCATTTACCCTTTTTCTTTCGGACCAGAACTGGGTTTGCCAGCCAATCCGGGTGATAGACCTCTTTGATGAACCTAGCTGCAAGGAGCATGGTTATCTCCTCCCGAATAGCATCTTTGCGGTCTTGAGCGAAGCGCCGCAGCCGTTGTTTGACTGGGTTGGCGTCTGTCTTCACGTTGAGGGCATGCTCGATCACCTCCCTTGGTACGCCCGGCATGTCAGACGATTTTCACGCAAAGATATCCTTGTTGGCTTGGAGAAAGGTGACGAGCTCGTCTTCCTATTTGGGGTCGAGTTCTGTGGAGGCCATGGGCCTCGGGTACCTCGCCACCAGCATATGGGCCACTCGGATAGAGGATGGGCCGAACCATGTAATTAGAGATAAGATAACACCCGGCAGGCTTTACCTTGTACAATGAGGAATAACAGTCTTAGTCGGATAGGTTTCTATCTCTAAGAAGGAAATCCCTTGGCCGTATCCGGCTGGGATCCTTAGCATGTACCCCGGTCCCCCAGTATATAAGGGGAGGCAGGGAGCCCCTCAGGGCACGGAAGATCATTGATCACAAACCACCTCAGAGGAATAACACCTCAACTGGACGTAGGGTATTACCTCATATCGAGGGTCTGAACCAGTATAAATCTTCTCTGTGTTCCTCTGCAATCCACTGAATTTACCTTTGCTGAGTAGCCCTATAGTTTTATTGCCAGTGCAGAGCATCGACAGTTGGCGTGCCAGGTAGGGGCTCCGGCGAATTCTTCATCCGCAAATTCGATGGATCCAACACACGGAGTCGACGACAACAAGTTCTCCCCTGGAGACACGATTTCCTTTGGAAGCCTCGATTTCATTGCCAACCAGATTGGCAACCTTACGTTGGCCGGAACACATCCAATCCAACCGGCCGAGGAGCCCGCCGACGTAGCACCAGTCGGCCCACAGGACGCCGCAATCTCTTTCAACGACTTACTGCGAAAGTCCTTCACATCGCCAAGCATCAGGACAACTCTCTCCTTCGGCGTCCGACTTGCTCTAGGCCTTGAGCCATCTCAGGTTGGGCCGAGAAGGGGAGAGATCGTCAATCTCCCACATAGACTTGGCGACACTGCGGATCTACATCCCGCACAACAGACCCGATCTCCTGCGATTCAGTTTGGACATGGCCAAGTGCCGTTTCAGATTGGATCTAGAGAGGTTGGGGTCGTTCTCACTCCGATAAACTACTCGGAGTCCAACTCCAAGTCGGATAATGGTTCGAACGCCAGTTCGGACTCCAGTCTAGCGAGTTTTCTCCTCCCCTGCGAGATCTTCATGGCTTCAACACCACCCTCCGAGGTGCGCCGACTACAAGAGGAGCAACAGGAGGAGGCGCGCCGATTGCAACAACAGGAGGAGGCTGATCGCGAGGCTCGTAACGACGGACTGCGCAGAGCTAGGCAAGCAGCCCAGCAGCAGATTCTCCAAACTAAAGTCGGCGATCACGACGTTTTCGTCACGCTGCAACAAAATGTTGTGGCCGCCGCAACCTTGCTGGATTCACTCCAACTCGGGCCTGATCACCAGGCCACTCCAACTATCGCCAAGATCAAAGCAATGATCACGGCTGCTGCCTGCCAATAGCAACAACAGCAGTCGGGTGACACCGTGATGCCGACTAATCGGTCGAGATCTCCAGCAGCCGGCTCATCCACTTCAGCACGACGTCGGGCAGCCGGCTCAAGTCGGCCACGCGAGGAGTCTAGGCAAACTACACTCGGCAATACCAATAACGACAACAGGCGCTATCACCAGTATGATCGCCGGCCTAATCAAGACCTCCGAGAGTGCCTACAACATGACCTTCGCCATACTATCAGCGCCTGGCGCAGCGAACGACGCGAAGATGAGCGCCACCAACTGGAAGACGAAAACGAGCGCTTTGGTCTCCATCACGAGTGGTTCAACCGCCGTGGTCGAAGCCCGAGCCCTCACGAAGACGAAGGCATCCCAGCTTTCACTCGGGAGCTACAGGACGTCCATTGGCCGACTGGCTTTAAGCCCACTAGGATTGAAAAGTATGACGGCAAGACAAATCCCGAGTCCTGGCTCACCGTATACCCTAGCAGTCCGAGCTGCTGGGGGCGACAACAAAGCCATGGCTAACTACCTCCCAGTCGCGCTAGCCGACTCGGCGAGGACATGGCTAACAGGGCTCCCGAGACGGTCGATCGGTTCCTGAGGAGAACTCAGGGATCGGTTCATCGCCAACTTTCAGGGAACCTACGAGAGGCCGTCTTCAGAGCATGATCTTTATCAGCTGCACCAGAAGAAGAATGAGTCTCTGCGAGATTTCATCAAGAGGTTCTCCGAGAAGCGCAACAAGTTCCCAATGATCAAAGACGAGGCTGTCATCGCCGCCTTCCGCAAGGGAGTAAAGGACGCCCCGTTCATCGCGAAGTTCACTCGGAAACCACCGCCGTCTGTTCGGGCTCTGTTTGACATGGCCAACAAATACGCCGACTCGGCCGAAGCGGTCGCAGAGGCCCTCGACGAGAGAAAGGAGTCCCGACAGAAGGACCAAAAGGCGAAAGTCGACAATGAGCCATCTCAGAACAAGTCTGGCAACCGCAAGCGGAAGTCGGACAACGAGGTGGCCAACATGGAGCGTACTCGGTCACGGCCCCAGCGGAACAACGACTACCAGAAAGTCATGAGTGGGCCATGCCCCTTCCACCCCAAGGGCAAGCACGCGGCCAAAGACTGCTACATGCTCAAGAAGTTTGCCTCCGAGCAGGCTTCATCGTCTGGCGCCGACAAGGACAAAGACAAGCCAGACTTGGGTCCGGCTAATGATTTTCAAGATCCTCAAGCCGAGCTCAATCACATCTTCGGGGGGCCGCTCGTGTACGAGTCCAAGCGCAAACAGAAGCTTTCAGCGCGCGACAAACATGGTCTCTACAACGGACACCCTCCAGTACCTGCGCTGGTCAGAGATGGCCATTACCTTCAATCGCGCGGATCACCCAGATTGGGTCTCTCACCCAGGACGTTATCCACTCGTCCTAGACCCGGTCGTCAGAAACATCAGGCTGAAGAAAACCCTCATCGACAGAGGCAGTGCGCTCAACATCTTATTCGCCAAGACTTTGGACGAGATGAACATTCCTCGTTCAGAACTACGGTCGAGTACTGCGCCCTTCCACGGGATAATTCCCGGCCTGTCATCAACTCCACTAGGGCAGATAACCTTGCTAGTAACCTTCGGCACGCGGGATAACTTCCGCACGGAAAACGTCAGCTTCGAGGTTGCCGACTTCGAGACGGCGTACCACGCGATACTCAGACGACCGGCACTCGCCAAATTCATGGCGATACCGCACTACACATATATGGTGCTCAAGATGCCTGGACCAGCAGGAGTCCTCTCCCTCCGCAGCGACATCAAGCAAGCCTTCACCTGCGACAAGGAGAGCCGCGAACTGGCCCAATCACAAGAGGCGGCAGTCGGGCGTGAAAGCATTCGGCAAGCCATCACAACAGAAGTCGAGCCAGATCAAGTTCCGGCGAAAAAGGCAGCGAAGTCAGGAATTTTAGCAGACTCTGACACGAAGAAGATCCCCCTAGACCCTTCCGACCCCTCCAAAACTGCTCTAGTCGGGACCGGACTCGACCCCAAATAGGAAGACGCGCTCGTCACCTTCCTACAAGCCAATAAAGATATCTTTGCATGGAAACCATCCGACATGCCGGGCGTACCAAGGGAGGTGATCGAGCACGCCCTAAATGTGAAGACAAACGCCAAGCCAGTCAAGCAACGGCTACGGCGCTTCACTCAAGACTGCAAGGATGCTATTCGGGAGGAGATTACCAAGCTCCTTGTAGCCGGGTTCATCAAGGAGGTCTATCACCCGGATATGCTGGCAAACCCAGTCCTAGTCCAGAAGAAAAACGGTAAATGCCGCATGTGCGTCGACTACACTGATCTCAACAAGGCGTGCCCCAAGGACCCATTTGGTCTTCCCAGGATAGATCAGGTGGTTGATTCCACGGCAGGGTGCGACCTACTCAGCTTTCTCGACTGCTACTCGGGATACCATCAAATCAGCTTGAGGGAGGAAGATTGCTTAAAGACATCTTTCATCACGCCGTTTGGAGCGTACTACTATATCACAATGCCGTTCGGTTTGAAGAATGCTGGAGCAACCTATCAACGGGCCATTCAGCGGTGTCCGCACACTTAGATCGGGCGCAACGTGGAAGCCTACGTCGACGACGTGGTGATCAAGACCAAGTCCAAAGAAGACCTCATCGCTGACCTGGAAGAAACCTTCCAAAATCTTCGACGATTCAAGATGAAGCTAAACCCGGAAAAATGCACCTTCGGAGTGCCATCCGACAAGTTACTCGACTTCATCGTCTCGCATCGCAGCATCGAGGCCAACCTGGAGAAAGTCAACGCCATCAGGAACAAGGCACCCCCAACTAACCTCAAAGATGTCCAGAAGCTGACAGGCTGCATGGCGGCACTCAGCCGGTTTATTTCCCGACTGGGCGAACGGGGCATGCCCTTCTTCAAGCTACTCAAAAAGGCGGACAATTTCCAATGGACTCCGGAAGCCCAGCAAGCCTTCAAAGACTTCAAACAATTCCTTACATCACCTCTCGTGCTGGCGTCACCTATGCCCCAAGAACCGCTAATGCTATATCTGGCGGCTACCACTCAGGTAATCAGCATGGTATTGGTGGTCGAGCGATCCGAACAGGGTCATATCGAGAAAATACAACGGCCAGTTTACTTTGTCAGTGAGGTGCTTGTCGACTCGAAGACGAGATATCCGCAGGTCCAGAAGCTGCTATATGGCCTACTCATCACAGTCCGAAAGCTGGTGCATTATTTTCAAGCACATCAAGTCACGGTGGTCACAGCGTTTCCACTCGGGGATGTCCTTCATAATCGCGAGGCCACCGGCCGAATCGCTAAATGGGCACTCGAGCTGATGGCGTTCGATATCACCTTTCAGCCACGGACAGCAATTAAATTACAAGCCCTAGCCGACTTCGTGGCCGAGTGGACAGAAGTTCAACTGCCTACATCAATAGCAAAGCTAGAGTACTGGACAATGTACTTCGACGGTTCTCTACGAATCGGCGGCGCCGGGGCTGGAGTCATATTGACGTCCCCCACAGGCGAAAAACTGAAGTACGTTCTACAAATCCACTTCCCGGCTTCCCACAACGTCGCCGAGTACGAGGCACTTATTCACGGGCTCCGCATCGCTATATCACTCGGCATACGTCGACTGGTTGTGTGTGGGGATTCTCAACTCGTGGTAAACCAAGTCATGAAAGACTGGACCTGTCTCGACAATACTATGGCGGCATACTGTTAGGAGGTCGACAAGCTAGAAAACAAGTTCGACGGGCTGGAAATAACACATGTCCTGCGTCAATACAACGACGCGGCAGACGAGCTGGCAAACATGGGATCCAAGCGAGAAGCAGTTCCGACTGGAATCTTTGTCGAGCAACTCATGGAGCCATCAGTCAAGAAGAAACCGGCGCCGGAGCAGTCGGGAGGCGAACCTACCCCGGCCACAGACGAGGTGCTGCACATATGTCAAGACTGGAGGACTCCTGTTGTCAAATTTCTCCTGGACGACGAACTCCCAGAAGATTGCAGTCAAGCCGAGCAGATAAAGCGTCGAAGGAAAAGCTTCCTACTAGTCGGAGAAGACCTATACCGAAGGAGCACATCCAGTGTCCTCATGCGTTGCGTCACCACCGAGGAGGGCAAGCAGATTCTGCAGTCGATTCACTCGGGCATATGTGGCAACCATGCCGCATCTAGGACGTTAGTCGAAAAGTCTTACCGGCAGGGATTTTTCTGGCCCACAGCAGTAACAGACGCTAAGGACATCGTTTGCAAGTGTGAGGGTTGCCAGTTCTACGCAAGACAAACAAATCTCCTAGCCCAGGAACTCCAAACTATCCCTATTTCTTGGCCATTCGCAGTATGGGGGCTTGACATGGTCAGGCCTTTCAAGAAAGCGCCAGGAGGGTTCACACATCTATTCGTCGCAGTGGATAAATTCACCAAGTGGATTGAGGCTAAACCCGTTGCAACAATTACAGTGGCACGAGCAAAGGACTTCACCATGAGTATACTATACCGGTTCGGGGTCCCTAACCGCATCATCACCGACAACGGTACTCAGTTCACGGGCGGCGTATTCCTAGACTTCTGCGAAGATTTCAGCATCAAGATCTGCTACGCATCTGTGGCACACCCACGAAGCAACGGGCAGGTCGAACGAGCCAACGGTATGGTCTTACAAGGCATCAAGGCCAGGATATTCGACCGACTACAACCATACGCGGGCCGGTGGGTATAAGAACTTCCATCGGTTCTCTGGTCTCTAAGAACCACAGTTAGTCAGGCAACAGGGCAATCCCCTTTCTTTCTAGTCTACGGTGCCGAGGCTATGCTACCAACAGAGTTACAGTTCGGCTCCCCGCGAGTTTGGGCTTACGCAGAAGACGTCTCAAATAATACCCGACTGGTCGAGATAGATCAGTTGGAAGAAGCAAGGAACACCGCAACAATCCAGTCGGCAAGGTATCTTCAAGGCCTGCGTCGCTACCACAATCGCAATGTCCTGAGGAAAATACAAACCACCAAAGACAGGCACAAATTATCCCTAATCTGGGAAGGGCCGTTCATTATAGCCGAAGTCACGCGGCCAGGCGCCTACCGACTGAAGACCGAAGACGGTGTTCTCATCAGCAACTCATGGAACATAGAACAGCTACGTCCTTTCTATACCTGAGTTTTATACTTTTTCATGTGTACAGTTTCTCTGACTCACTACGCCGCTTGTATCAACCGAGTAGTGAGTCGGGGGCTGCATGTATATATGTGCTGCCAATAATATACGAGCTTGTCCTACTCAGTCACGAAGCTTTACTACAACTGTCGCGTTTGCCCGAGTTCAGTTTCCTACTTTGATCGATTTTATTAAGTTCTAACAGAATAACTCGGCACGAACTACATGGTCAAGTAAAGCTAATGACGACTGAGTACATAAGCTTGGTGGCACCGCACATATATTTACACATGTTTTCCACAAAAGTTCATACATACCGACTACATAATATGTTGCCCTTACAGACTCAGGTCTCAGGTAATTATCTCAGCAGTTGGCTTCGCCCGGGCAATCAGCTCCAGCGCCTCCTCGGGCGTCGTCTCCTCGGCAAACCCCTCCCCGATGGCTTCATTATCTGCCCTCGGGTAGATGGACTTGGTCATCGCCAGGGTCTGGGCCACGCCGGCAACGATACGCTTATCCGAGTACCTCTTCAGGGCACTCGGTGCGTCCTCAAGACGCGCCTCTACTTGGGGGATCCTGCTGCAACTGGTTCCCACAGGGTTGGGATCTATGAGGTCGAGGAACCCTTTCACAGACCTGACAAGGGCCTCCCATGACTCCCCGATGACTCTTATCTCCTCTGTGTAAAACCGATACTAGGCCTGGACATTGACCCTCATGTCTGTCCGGGTCCACCGGCAAGTAAACTTGTTAGGCGTGGTTGCAGACGGAATGACTAATGGATTGGTTAAGATCACGGTCAGGTTGAGGACTTACTTTCATAGTCGGCCTCCCACCCGGCCACGGTCTTCTCCAGTTCAGCTTTTTCCTTACCGAGCTTGACGACGGCCTCTTTCAACTCGGCCTTCTCCCGATCAAGCTCGGCGTTGGCCTTTGTCAGGTCGGCCTTGACCTTCTCAAGCTCGGCCCTGGCTTCTTCGGCCTCCATCAGCTGGGATTCCCTCTCTGTTCGGGTCTTCAACTCTGCTTCGAGGGCTGCACAACAGATTAGCCGAGAGCTCAACCGTGCGGTCAAGACATAAATGGGCAGTCGGGAACAACGCAGCTGGATGAATACGTCAATGGTTAAGTTGGGAAGGTGCATTCGGGGAATTTACCTCTGATCTTTCCGGCTAGGGCCCAAGTCTCCTCCCTGAGCTGGTCGGCGCCACTCTTCAGCCAGGTTTCCCTCCTCGCGTGACGCGCCTCCATCTCAGCCTTCAATGCCCGGAGCTGCTCCAGTTCCGCGAGATGGGGTGCCATTTCGACCAGGATTTCGGTCATCGCCTCGTTGCGGTCAACAAGCTCTTGCCCAGGGAGAGAGCAAGTTAAAATTGGAGTCAAGATGTCAAAATGAGAAGACCATTAGGACTTTTATCACAGGGGTCATACCCGAACCCCCTCAGACCCGGCAATGGCGGCGCGGAGCAACCTTTCGCGTTCCCTCCTCGCTGCGGCCTTGTTAAGCTTGAAGCTCTTCACGGTCCCGTCAGGTGCCGTCCAGGTGAACGTCCGGGGCATCCTACGTGGGGGAGCTTCAATCCGAGGCAGGTTCGGGATCTCTGGCGGCGACGACGATGACGACGACGACGACGACCACGACGGCGATGGGATCCTGGCCTCCATGCAGTCGTCTCTTGCGGCCTCGGGGATTGACTCGGGGGCTCCAACAGTGGCCTCTGCAGCGGGCGACACTTCAGGGGCTGGGGCCTCAACCTCAGTAACTGCCTCTTGGTCGGGCGGCGACGGTGACCCTGCAGTCGGGACCACCTCAGTCTCCGTGACTGGGCTGGCCACCGGCTCAGCGGGTAGGTTCGCGGCCACCGGCTTGGCTGGGGCAGGCTCTTCAAGGGGAGCGGTTAGATCGGTCTCCTTGAGATCGATATCGGCGCGTTTCCTGCGTGACGAAACAAGACATCAGAACACTACTTCAACAGGCAAGAATCCTAGAAGACCTGGAGCAGCTTACCTCTTGGAGAACTTGAGTCTCCCACCGGGCGATTCAGGTTCCGGCGCAGTGCGCTCGGCAGTCGGGTTAGTCGGCGTCACAATTGGCGGTGGCACATCAGTTTGAGTCGGCCCCATCTCTGGTGTGGCTGGCTTGGACACCCCCGTGCTTAGCGGTACCTGCCTTGGCCAACCACTCGGCGGTGCTATTGCCGGACTCGGCAATATTGGGCTCAGCCCTGCAGGTTTCAACCTGGGGCTTGATCGCCTGGGCGTCGCGGCAGCGGTGTCCTTTATCTTCAGCCCTCCTTCCGCGACACGTGGCATCATGGCCCCCTCGCCTCGATAAAGAACAGGTTTCTTCCCGGCTCTCTTGGAGTCGGGTTGGGCGGCAGCGTGGCTCCTTGGCCTTTTCTTCGATGCAAGGGCCGACAACGGGCGGGAGTCCTCATCAAACTCCACGCACCACTACAGAAGATTCAACAGAATAAATCATACAATGTCAGACAATCACACATACAAGTCCACAGGCATTCGCTACAAAGGAAAGATGGAGGTCACCTCGGGGCGGTGATAAGTACCGATATGAATCGGCAAGGGGATGGCCCGATCTTTACGACAGTAGGTTTAAGAACAAAGGATAACTTGCTGTAGAAACAGCGAATAACTAGCTTTATACCTGACCAAGGTTGGATGCGACCAAGCGACGGGGAGAGAGACACCGAAACCTTGAGGACTTCGACTCGGTCTCCGAACAATCGCAGAACCACAACCGGGACTAATCCACACAAAACGGCACAGTCTAACTAGAAACCGTAGAGCACGAAGTAGCGGACCTCAGAGAGATCTCTCACAAGCCCAAGAAGAACTCGCAAGAACAAAGGTGTGTAAGACACTCAGTAGCTCGGCTGCAATACCATATCAGATTCTCAAATGATCAAAAAGTTCTTTTCTTGTAGCATATAGGTGATATTTATACTAGGAATAAGTCTCTTAGATAGCTATGAACTGAAGTCTTCACGTTGGGAGGTGGAAGGCCAACTGGTTGAAGCATTCACGTGGTGGTCTTCAATTCCTGCGCGTCTTTTGGGCTTCTGCGCAGCCTTCAGTAAAATGGTCATTACTCCTTGCTTGGAAGTCCAAATGACGTGCCGTTGGATGCGTTGGAAACTAGACTTGATGAGGTTTCCAACCATATATTATGACCCACGTCTCTGCCTGAGATAGTACGGTTTTTCACCGGAAGTTGAGGCTTCTGCAGTCTAACACTGGGTCTTAGCGTGGATCCCATCTCAACTTGGGCAGCAACCTTTGTGTCCATGGCGTAACCCTCTGCGTCCTCCATGTAACCCAGTAGTGTAGCCTCTTGTATAAACCTGAGTACCATTAGAGTACATGACTTAGGTAGCATATAGTTTTCATCAATGTTAGGGTGTAACCCAGAGAGGAAAGCATGCACCTCTTGTTGGAGTAACTTTGCACGGCTGCGTGTAACCGGTCCTTTATACACTTGTGTGGGTGTAGTTAACAGTGGCATGTCCACATCAGGCGGGGCCAACTGCGCCTATAAGACGCAATGCGTCTATTCTTGTCTTCGGTCTCGATTGCCCCGCTGGAGAAGTATCCGAACAAGGTTTCCGTCACCTTCTGCTCATTAGCCGACTCATGGCTGACCCGGTCAGGATCATGTTTTCCCTGGTAATCCCAGCCAAACACACTCCTCAGCTTCAGGGGCTAGAAGTGCCGAGTCAGGAACCTCCTGGCCACCCAGGGTCTAGTCAGGCCAGCCTTCTTGAAGTTATCTAACTTTGTCAACAGTTGATGCACTTGGCCCATCTCCTCAAGGGTTGGATCTGTTGACTAATTTGGTAAAACCACCGGTGGCAAGCCGGTGAATGGCCGCAAGGAGGGAGCCAGATCTGCGCAATAGAACCACTCCTTGTGCCAGCCTTTTAAGGAGGTTTTCAAGGGAAGATCAAGATATGACTTTTTCCTATCGCTCCTTAGCTGAAGACCAGCCCCCCCAATTACACTGATGTTATTTTTGGAGGGCTGGGGTTTAATGTGAAACAAATGCCTAAAGAAGTTGAAATGGGGTTCCACGCCCAAATAACACTCGCATAGAGTAACAAATATGGAGATCTGAAGGATTGAGTTGGGATTCAAATGCACCAACTCTAACTTATAGAAGTCAAGGATTCGGCGGAAGAATGCAGAAGAAGGAAGGCACAAGCCCCGGTCAAAAAAAGAAGCAAAAACTACCGTTTCGCCAGATTAGGGACTTGGAGCCGACTCACCCTTAGTCGGCCGCCAGCGGATTACTTCTTGGCTCGGTAACTTCGATTGATTCTCCATCAGTGTCAGTTTCACCGAACCGCAATCCGACATCGGCCAAGTATTCCCCGGCGAACCCTTAAGATCCGAAGCTTTCAGCATGGTTGGAGGCGAAGATATTTGGGGGAAAAGCAATTGGGGGCTTGGAACAGATGAGGAAAACCAGAGTCGCCCGAGTTTGCGTGGGAAGCAGCAGTAACAGCTAACCCTAGCCGAGCGAGAGGCGAAAAGTTGGGCGCGGAAGTGGAAGATGAAACGATTGGCTAATTTGGGGAAGATGAAGGAATCTTTTTCTCTCTCCCCGCTTTTTTATACAGCCGATGCTGACTAAGTGGGCTTGGGCCTACACAGTTAGCACTAGGCCATCAAAATATGAGTTCCTATAGTAGCATGCTCCATTTGAGCCGCCTGCAGGCTGAGTTGAAATTATAGTGCTGGTGCTACTAATAGTAATCGATGAGGTAAGCAGATATGCTTCATGGGAGCCTTATTGCTAAACATATATGTTTGGGTATCTATTTTATCCACCAGGTCTTGAGGATATATCCTTATAAGGATCACAAGCTGGTCTTCATTAAAATTGGAGATGCAGGTATCTTTCTCGGGTACACCTGATCACGCTATGGATTTATTTTCATAAAGTGACACTCGGCCTACATGCGTGGCCACCAGTTGCCATGAGCAACGTCATTCCAGCCGACACGACGCTGAAGAGTCTAACTTTCGAGTAGTGCACTACTCGGGAGAGACTATAAATCTTTTATTCCCGTTGACATGATGCGGAGGAGTCTAGCTGCTGGGTGGGACGCCACTCAGGAAAGACTATAAACCCCCTTTCCAGTTGATATGATGCTGAAGAGTCCCATATACGAGTAGCATCCTACTCGGCAAGACTATAAACATACATTCTGACTGACATGAAGTCGAGGAGTCCTATATACGAGTGGCATGCTACTCAGCAAGACTATATATTAAATTCTGGTTGACATGATACCGAAGAATCTCATATACCAGTAGTAATCTACTCGGGAAAGATTATCAGGGTAAAGATCTTTGACTTTATGTTTAATTGTCTTCACAATTAAGCAAGTCGGGGGCTACACCTAATAGGTGCGCCTATTCGGCGCACACTATTCATATATCTACATGAAGCCCTTCATAGCCTCGTTGCCAGCTGACATGAAGCAGGACTCGGTAAGAAGACTTACTCGGACAAAGAGTACTCGGGAGCATCGCACTCGGGCAATCTTCACCGTGGAGGACGAGCACTCGGCATCAGCTGTGACTCAACTATGAAGGTCTCAGGGGCTACTGTGAAGGCCATGGGCCCCGGGTACCTCGCCACCAGCATATGGGCCACTCGGATAGAGGATGGGCCGAACCATGTAATTAGAGATAAGATAACACTCGGCAGGCTTTACCTTGTACAATGACGAATAACAGTCTTAGTCGGATAGGTTTCTATCTCTAAGAAGGAAATCCCTTGGCTGTATCCGGCTGGGATCCTTAGCATGTACCCCGGTCCCCCAGTATATAAGGGGAGGCAGGGCGCCCCTTAGGGCACGGAAGATCATTGATCATAAACCACCTCAGAGGAATAACACCTCAACTAGACGTAGGGTATTACCTCACATCGAGGGCCTAAACCAGTTCAAATCTTCTCTGTGTTCCTCTGCAAACCACCGAATTTACCTTCGCCGAGTAGCCCTATAGTTTTATTGTCGGTGTAGAGCATCGACAAGTTTGGTCCCAACTAGAGCAGTCTTGGAGGGGTTGGAAGGGTCCAGGGGGATCTTCTTTGTATTAGAGTCCGCTGAAATTCCCGACTTCGCTGCTTTTTTGGCCGAAACTTGGTCATCCTCAACTTCGGTTGTGACGGCTTGCCGAATGCTGTTGCGCCCGACTGCCGCCTCTTGTGATTGAGCCAGTTCGTAGCTCTCCTTGTCGCAGGTGAAGGCTTGCTTGACGTCGCTGCGGAGGGAAAGGACTCCTACTGGCCCGGGTGTCTTGAGCACCATGTATGTATAGTGCGGTACCGCCATGAATTTGGCGAGCGCCGGTCGTCCGAGTATTGCATGGTACGCAGTCTCGAAGTCGGTGACCTCGAAGCAGATGTTTTCTGTGCGGAAGTTATCCCACGTGCCAAAGGTGACCGGCAAGGTTATCTGCCCGAGTGGAGTTGAAGATAGGCCGGGAATTATCCCATGGAAGGGCACTGTACTCGGCCGCAGATCTGAACAAGGAATCTTCATCTCATCCAGGGTCTTGGCGAAGAGGATATTGAGCGCGCTGCCTCCGTCTATGAGAACCTTCTTCAACTTGATATTCTTGACAACCGGGTCCAGAACGAGTGGGTAGCGTCCTAGGTGTGAAACCCGATCTGGATGATCTGCGCGGGTGAACGTGATGGACATCTCTGACCAGCGCAAATACTGGGGGGCATCTGCTGTAGAGATTGTGTTGATGTCGCGTGCTGTTAGCTTCTGCTTCCGTTTGGACTCATACGCAGACGGCCCTCCGAAGATGTGGTTGAGCTTGCCTGGGGATCTTGAAAATCGTGGGCTAGGTCTTGATCTGGCTTGTCTTTGCTCTTGTCGGTGCCAGATGATGAAGCCTGCTTGGAGGTAAACTTCTTGAGCATGAAGCAGTCTTTGGCCGCGTGCTTGCCTTTGGGGTGGAAGGGGCATGGCCCGTTCATGACTTTCTGGTAGTCATTGTTCCATTGGGGCCGCAACCGAGTTCGCTCCATGTTGGCCACCTCGTTGTCCGACTTCCGCTTACGGTTGCCGGACTTGTTCTGTGATGGCTCGTTGTCAGCTTTCGCCTTCTGGTCCTTCTGTTGTGACTCTTTCTTCTCGTCGAGGGCCTCTGCGACCACTTCGGCCAAGTCGGCGTATTTGTTTGCCATATCGAAGAGAGCCTGGACAGAGGCTGGTGGCTTTCGAGTGAACTTCGCAATGAACGGGGCGTCCTTTACTCCCTTGCGGAAGGCGGCGATGACGGCCTCGTCCTTGATCATTGGGATCTGGTTGCGCTTCTCGGAGAACCTCTTGATAAATTCGTGCAGAGACTCATTCTTCTTCTGGTGCAGCTGATATAGATCGTGCTCGGAAGACGGCCTCTCGTAGGTCCCTTGAAAATTAGCGATAAACCGCTCCCTGAGTTCTCCCCAGGAACCGATTGACCACCTCAGTAGCCCTATTAGCCATGTCCTCGCTGAGTCGGCCAGGGCGACCGGGAGGTAGTTAGCCATGGCTTTATGGTCACCCCTGGCAGCTCGAATTGCTAGGGTGTATACGGTGAGATTGCCGATCTGGTCGGCGACGAAGTCGAGGCTTCCGAAAGTTATTGTGTCTCCGAGGGAGATTTTGTCGCCGTCGACTCCGCTTGTTGGGTCCATCGAGATTGTTGATGTTGATTTCGCCGAAGCCCCTACTTGGCGCGCCAACTGTCGATGTTTTACACTGGCAATATGAATATGGGGCTACTCGTCGGATGGAAACTCGGCGGATTGCAAAGGAACAAGGAGAGGTTTATACTGGTTTAGGCCCTCGATGTGAGGTAATACCCTACGTCCAGTAGTGGTGTTATTCCTTTGAGGTTTTGTATCTGCTTCTATGAGCTCGTGCCCTCAGGGGGCATCTTGCCTCTCCTTATATACTGGGGGACAGGGGTACAAGGCAGGAGTCCCAGCCGGATACGGCCAAGGGATCTCCTCTTAGAGATACAATCTACCTGACTAGGACTGTACATTCCTTATTGTACAAGGCAAAGTCTGCCAGGTGCTACTATATCTCTAATTACAAGTCTCGGCCCATCCTCTATCCGAGTGGCCCATATGCTTGTGATGAGGTACCCGGGGCCCATGGCCTCCACATCTTCCTATTTGGAGTCAAGTCTGGTCCCGACAAGCACAGTCTTGGTAGGGTCAGAAGGGCCCAGGGGGATCTTCTTTGTTTTTGAATCCACTGAAATTTCCGACTTGGCTGCTTTCTTCATTGGGACTTGGTCATCCACGTTTGCGGTTGTTGCAGCTAGTCAAACCTTGCTTCGTCCAACCGCTGCTTCGTGAGACTGGGCCAGCTCGCAACTCCCCTTGTCGCAGGTGAAAGCTTGCTTAACATTGCTGCACAAAGAGTGTTGATGTTTTGTATCGGCAATAAGAATATGGGGCTATTCGTGAGACCTAAACTTGATGGATTGTAAAGGAACACAAAACAATTTATACTGGTTTAGGCCCTCGAGATGAGGTAATACCCTATGTCTAGTCGTGGTGTATTGCCTTTGAGGTTTCTCTGGTGAGATTGTATCAGTTGCCCTCAGGGGGCGCCCTGCCTCCCCTTATATACCGGGGGACAGGGTTACAGAATAGGAATCCCAGTCGGACTTCGACCAAGGGATTTCCTTCTAGGAATACAACGTGTCCAACTAGGAGTATATCCTTTCCTTGTCGTACAAGGTTATGTATGCCGAGTCCTATTGTATCCCTAATTACAAGGTTAGGCCCATCCTCTGTCCGAGTGGCCCAAATGCTTCTCATGAGGTACCTAGGGCCCATGGCCTCCACAGCAACCCCTGAGACCTTCATAGTATAGTACATGGTATGTAGACTCGCATCATGTCAGTTGGAATAATTTTTGCTCATGGTAATTGGTGGCTAAGCATGTAAGCCGAGTACCACTTTATGGATTTTAACCCAATATGTGGTCAGGTGTACTTGAGAGTTACCTGCATCCCTAATTTTAATGGAGACCAGCTGTCGATCCTTATAAGGATGTATCTTCAATAGATGGTAAATAATGCAGATACCTGAACACATGTGTCCAGCGATTAGGCTTTCATGAAGCATATCTGATTATTTAATCGGTTTCTGTAAATAACATCTGCACTATGATTTTAACACAGCCAACGAGCGGCCCAATAGAGCATGCTATTTAGAAACTCATATCTTGTGGCCCAGTACCGAATCAGCTGGCCCAAGCCCACTTATCAGCACAGGCTCTATAAAAGCAGGGAGAAAGAGGAAAGATTCCCTCATCTTCTCCAATCTACCAATCGTTTCGTCTTCTAGCTTCCACGCCGAAATTTTACGCTTTGCTTCGCTAGGGTTTGCCATAGCCAGCGTCTCCCGCTAGAAACTCGTGTGATTCCGCTCCGCTACATCTATCCCAAGCCCTCAATAACATTTCTCCCAAATCTTCTTACTCCCAGCAATGCCAAGAGCTTCGCTCAAGATCCTAGAGATGTCCACGGAAGCTTGGCCGGTTTCGGACTACGGTTTGACGAAGCTGAAGTACTTGGAAAAACAACTAATGCTTCAGCGACAAGAAGTCATCCATTAGTGCACCGCCGAAGGGGAATCTATGCTGGCACCCCGATTCGGTGAGATCGTCGCCTTCACCTCTTCGGATTTTTTCGCCAACTTCTGTCCTTCTATCAATTAGAGTTACTGAATCTGAATCCCAACTCCATTCTGCAAATCTCCATCTTTGTCACATTATGCGAAGCTTTTCTGGGGGTAAAGCCCCATTTTAATCTCTTCCGATATTTGTTCCATATCAAGCCTCAGCCATCCAAAAATAAAGTTTAAGTGATTGGGGGAGCCGGTCTCCAACTCAGGAACTAAATGAAAAAGATCTATCTCCATGTTCCCTTGAAAACCTCCCTCAAGGGCTGGCATAGAGAATGGTTCTACTGTTCCAATCTCGAACCTTCTCTACCCCCTTTCACTAGTTCTCCACCGGTTGTTCTGTCTAGCTGGTCTTCTGTGCCAAACTATGAAGAGATGGGCCAAGTATACCAGCTGGTGGAGAAGATAGATGTGTTGAAGAGCTTGGGTTGGTCCCTGGGTAGCAAGATGTTTCTTGAACTGCCGCACTAGGCCGTTGAAGCTAAGAAGCCACTTCGGTTGGGATTATCAGGGCAAAAATGATCCCAGCTGAGAATACCCGGACTTAACCGATAAGAACAAGGTGACCGATACCTTGCTCGGTTTTTTCGTCAATGGGTTAGTGGAGACAGAAGACGTAGAGCACGCTACTGCAGCCTATAGCCAGAAAAGGCCTAGGCCACAGGTAGTCCTGAAGAACTGATGTTGAATTGCTATCCTTTTGTGATGAATATATGTGGATATCTGTCTTGGATTGCTTTGCAATGTATGATGTGTTGTTAAAACATTTGCAGGACTGTGAGGAGTTTGATGATGACTTCCAAACCCTGTCAGCCACCAAAACGAAGAAGAGGCTGGCCAGCCCTTCTGCTGCCCAACCCAGCTCCTAGAGGGCTGGGCAGAAACCCATTGATGATCTGGGCAAGAAAAGAGCAAGCAAATCAAGCGCAGCACCGGGAGCCTAAGATCAAAGACCCTGCCAGTTTAGACCCCAGGCCGCCAAACCCGAGACCATCTTCTCCAAGTCCAAGGCCAGCAACATCGAGCCTAGCAACACTGAGGCCAAGGCCAGTGCTGCCGAGTACAAGATCAGCAACATCAAGCACAAGGGCGGCGCCACCAAGTACCTCGATGCCCTAGTCAATTGTGCCAGAAACATAGCCAACTAGAGGTAAATCGCCACCGCCGACTACCGCGCCAACTGGCCCGACAGTCAGCAGCTCTCCACCGCCAATATCTTCTGAAGCCCCCTCGTGGAAGTTCAAGACTTCCAAGAGGTAAGCAATCTTCAATCTTCCAAGAATCTTGAATGAAGTGATAGTGCCTTGATATTTGTCATATTGTGCAGAAAACGAGTTGACATAGATCCCAAGGGGACTATGCCAGCTGCTCCTATCTCCAAGCTGATCCCAGCCGAGCCAACACTTACAAGTTCATCTACTGAGCCAGAGGCTACTTCAGCTGCAGAAGTTGAAGCAGTCTTGACAGCAGAACCACTAGCGCCAGGCGACCAAGGGGCGAGTACTGAAGTCGTTGCTCCAGCCCCTGAGCAAGCCACTAAAGCCTCTACGGCTGCCGAGTTTGGAGCCGGGACCTCATCTCCAACAATTTCTTTGTCGTCTTATGATGAAGTGGACCTCTCCAGGCTTGAAGCCCCTCCGCACAACTTCCCGAGAACGTTTCATTGGGTCACCCCCGAGGGAGTCGCGGAGAGCTATGAGCATGACGAACAAGCAGCATCGCGGGAGCACGAAGTCCTTCTACGTGCTGCAATTGCCACATTCAAGGGAGTCCAGGTATGTAGCAAGTCATGCCACGTTGAGTTCTGGACAGTTCCCATTTAATCTGGTACTCTGTCTTTTGACTCTGTTTTGTCCTGAGCAGAAGATTGTCGATCATTCAAAGAAAATGAACAAGGTCTTGACCTGGCTCGCCCCCCATCTCCAACGACCGAGCCAACTCCAAATTGCTAAGGACGACCTAGAGCGGACTTCTCAGGAGAAGGAAACATGGCTGAGGGGAGCAGTTGACAAGCTCAGGGATGAAAAGTGGGCTCTAGCCGAAAAGATCAGAAGTAAGTCTTCTGCGTTATCGTCCCGAGTAAATCCCGAGTATATATCTCCAGCTTTGTTGATTCTCGACTGCCTTGTTGAGTTCTGACTACAATCTCAAGTTCTTAACAGTTCTGATTTGTAGCCCTCGAAGTCGAGTTAAAGGCCCAGGCAGAGGAGAAAAAACAACAAGAGAACAAGCTAAAGGATGTGGAGAAGGCCAAAGCCAAATTGGAGAAAGCTAAAGCCAAGGTGGAGGCCGACTATGCTAGTAAGTCTGTTGCTGGACAATAACCTTAATCCACCTTCTCGTTGCTCCGACTGCATGTTTTGGCTAACAAGTATACTTGTTGATGCACCTGAACAGCTTCAAAAGCCAATGCCCAGATCCAGTTTAATGTCTTTGTAGAGGAGATCAAGGTTGTCAAGGAGTCACGGGAAATCCTCGTCGGATCCATGAAAGGGCTCCTTGACATTATGGAGCATCACCACATTGGAACTAGCTCCAGTACTGTCCCCAGGTGTAGGCACACCTAAGCGAAGCCCCAAGCATCTTGAAAAAGTACTCGGATGAACGTGTCGCTGTCGGCGTTGCCCAAACCCTTGCCATGACCAAATAGATCTACCCTAGGGTAGATATCGAGACCATCGATGAAGGTTTTGCCGAAGAGACAACTCTCGAAGAAGCACTAGAGTTGATCAGCCAGGTGAGGCCGACTATGGAGGCCATAGCAAAGGACCTGGGTATGTAAGAACAAACAATTATGCAGTCAATGTATATAACTTTTGTAAGGACATTTGTAAATATCTATACAATGCTGCCGATTACTTGCTTTTTCTTAGTTGTCATTAGCTTTACCCGACTATGTAGTCTACACCGAGTAGATCGATAGGAACTTAAGAAAAAACCGTTCACTTCTAAAAACTATACTCGGGCAAACTTAACATAATCATTGTAGATCTTCATGACTTAGATAAAACAAGCTCGGATTTTATTAACAAGGCACATGATACATGCAGCCCCCGACTCACTACTTGGTTGGAACAAGCGATGTAGTGAATCAGAGAAAAAACTTCATATGTATAGAGAAAATACAAGACTTAGGTATAGAAAGGACGTAGCTGTTCTAGATTCCATGAGTTGCTGATGAGGGCACCGTCTTCGGTCTTCAGTTGGTAGGCGCCCGGACGTGTTACCTCAGCGACAATGAACGGCCCTTCTGTGGAGGCCATGGGCCCTGGGTACCTCATCACAAGCATATGGGCCACTCGAATAGAGGATGGGCCGAGACTTGTAATTAGAGATATAGTAGCACTCGGCAGACTTTGCTTTATACAATAAGAAATATACCGTCCTAGTCGGGTAAGTTGTATCTCTAAGAGGAAATCCCTTGGCCGTATCCGACTGGGACTCTTACCTTGTACCCCTGTCCCCTAGTATATAGGGGGAGGCAAGGTGCCCCTGAGGGCACAAGATCATAGATCACCACAAATCCTCAAAGGAATAACACCACAACTGGACGTAGGGTATTACCTCACATCGAGGGCCTGAACCAGTATAAAATTTCTCTGTGTTCTTTTGCAATCCACCGAGTTTCCATCCGCCGAGTAGCCCCCCAATTACTTGGATTTTATTCTTGGAGGGCTGGAGCTTGATATGGAACAAATATCTAAAGAGATTCAAATGGGGTTCCACACCCAGGAAGCGTTCACAGAGAGTCACAAAAAGGGAGATTTGCAGAATCGAGTTGGGATTCAGATTCACCAACTCAAGTTTGTAAAGAGTGAGAAGCTGGCGGAAGAACTCGGAAGATGGAAGAGAAAGACCCCTGTGGAAAAAAGAGATGAAAACAACGGTCTCACCCTCCTGGGGCTCCAGAACCGTTTCCCCTTCAGCCGGACGCCAGTGGACGACATCGTGGCTTTGCAACTTCAACTGCTTCTCCAATCGCTCCAACTTGGACCGACTGCAATCTGAAGTCGGCCACGCCTCATTGGTCACCTCTGGGATCTTCGACGCTCTCAGCATGGCTGGGGGTGAGGAGATTTGGGGAAAAGGCCGTCGGGGGCTTGGAATGGATGAGGAGGAGCAGAATCACCCAAGTTTCAGTGGGGAAGAGCGAGCAATGGTGAACCCTAGCGAAGCGGGAGACGAAATTTTGGTGCGGAAGCTGGAAGACGAAACGATTGGAGGATTGGAGAAGATGAGGGAATCTTCTCTCTCTCTCCCCGCCTTTTATAGATCCGTTTCCGATTTGTGGGCCTGGGCCTACACAGTCGGTATTGGGCCACCAAGATATGAGTTTCTACAGTAGCACGCTCAATATGGGCCGCTCGCTGGCTGTGTTAAAATCGCAGTGCTGGTGCTACCAATAGGAACCGATGAGGTAAACAGATATGCTTTATAATGGCCTAATTGCTAAACACATGTGTTTGGGTATCTGTTTTATCCACCAGGTATTGAGGATATATCCTTATAAGGATCACAAGCTGGTCTTCATCAAAATTGGGGATGCAGGGATCTCTCAAGTACACCTGACCACATAATGGATTTAATTTCATAAAGTGGTACTTAGCCTACATGCTTGGCCAACAGTTGCCATGAGAAATATTATTCCAGCCGACATGACGCTGAAGAGTCTAACTTTCAAGTAGTGCACTACTCGGGAGAGACTATAAATATTCTTTTCAGCTGACATGATGGTGAGGAGTCTAACTTCCGAGTGGGATGCCACTCGGGAAAGACTATAAACACCCTTTCCAGCTGACATGAAGCTGAAGAGTCCTATATATGACTAGCATCCTACTCGGCAAAGACTATAAATCATATTCCGGTTGACATTGTATCGAAGAGTCTCAAATACCAGTAGTATACTACTCGGGAAAGACTATAGGGTTAAAGATCTTTGACTTTATGTTTAATTGTTTTCACAATTAAGCACAAAGTTGGGGACTACACCTAATAGGTGTGCCTATTCGGTGCACACTATTCATACATTTACACGAAGCCCTTCATAGCCTCGCTGCCAGCTGACATGAAGCAGGACTCGGGAAGAAGAGGCACTCGAACAAAGAGTACTCGGGAGCAATGCACTCGGGCAATCTTCACCGTGGAGGATGAGCACTTGGCATCAGCTGTGACTCAACTATGAAGGTCTCAAGGGCTACTGTGGAGGTCATGGGCCCCGGGTACCTCATCACAAGCATATGGGCCACTCGGATAGAGGATGGGCCGAGACTTGTAATTAGAGATATAGTAGCACCCGACAGACTTTGCCTTGTACAATAAGGAATATACAGTCCTAGTCGGGTAAGTTGTATCTCTAAGAGGAAATCCCTTGGCCGTATCCGGCTAGGACTCTTACCTTGTACCCCTGTCCCCCAGTATATAGGGGGAGGCAGGGCGCCCCCTGAGGGCATGAGATCGTAGATCACCACAAATCCTCAAAGGAATAACACCACAACTGGACGTAGGGTATTACCTCACATCGAGGCCTAAACTAGCATAAAATTTCTCTGTGTTTCTTTTCAATCCACCGAGTTTCCATCCGCCGAGTAGCCCCATATTCATATTGCCGGTGTAAAACTTCAAGACCTTCCCACAAAGGGGATAGTTTATGCATGTCTTTGGTGGTTTGTATTTTTCTCAAGACGAGATCTCCCACCAAAACGATGCGGCCATGGACATTTCGGCTGTGATAATGACGCAGGCCTTGAAGATACCCTACCGACTGGATAGTTATGATGTCCCTCGCTTCTTCCAATTGATCGAGTTCGACCAATCGGGCTTCGTTTGATTTGTCCTCTGAGTGGGCCCGAACTCGCGGAGAACCGAATTCCAACTCGGTTGGTAACACGGTCTCAGCACCATAGACTTGGAAGAAGGGGGATTGCCCTGTTGCCCGACTAACCGTGGTTCTTAAAGACTAGAGAACGGATGGGAGTTCTTGTACCCACTGTCCTGCATATGGTTATAGTGGGTCGAACACCCTAGCCTTGATATCTTGTAGGACCATGCCATTAGCACGCTCGACTTGCCCATTACTTCGTGGGTGTGCCACAGAAGCATAATAAATCTTGATGCCGAAGTCGTCACAGAAATCTTGAAACACGCCGCCCGTGAACTGAGTACCGTTATCTGTTATGATGCGGTTAGGAACCCCAAATCAGTATAAAATACTCATGATGAAGTCCTTTGCTCGTGCCGCTGTTATGGTAGCAACGGGTTTTGCCTCAATCCACTTTGTAAATTTATCCACTGTGGCGAACAAGTGTGTGAACCCTCCTGGAGCTTTTTTGAACGGCCCGACCATGTCAATTCCCCAAACTGTAAAGGGCCAAGAGATTGGAATTGTTTGAAGTTATTGGGCTGGAAGATGTGTTTGCCTTGCATAGTATTGGCATCCCTCGCATGTGCGGACTATGTGTTTAGCATCTGTTACCGCAGTTGGCCAGAAGAAACCCTGTCTATAAGCCTTTCCAACTAACGTCCTGGATGCGGCATGGTTGCCACAAATACCCGAGTGGATCGATTGCAGAATCTGCTTGCCCTCCTCGGGTGTGACGCAGCGCATGAGGACTCCCGATGCGCTTCGACGGTACAGGTCCTTGCCAACTAGAAGGAAACATTTGCTTTGGCGTTTAATCCGCTTAGCGTCGCTGCGATCTTCTGAGAGTTCGTCGTCCAAGAGAAATTTGAGAACTGGAGTTCGCCAATTCTGGGAGATGATTGGTACTTCATTTGTTGCCGGGGTAGGTTCAGCCCCCGACTGTTCAAGCACTGGTTTCTTCTTGACTGATGGCTCCAATAGTTGTTCAACAAAAATCCTAGTCGGGACCACTTCACGTTTGGATCCCATGTTGGCCAATTCGTCTGCAGCTTCATTCTATTGTCGCAATACATGAGTTATCTCCTGCCTATCAAACTTGTTTTCCAGCTTTCGGACCCCTGACAGTATGCCACCATGTTATCGTCGAGACATGTCCAGTCTTTCAGGACTTGGTTGACCACGAGTTGAGAATCCCCACGCATGACCAGTCGATGAATACCGAGTGATATGGCAATGCGGAGCCCGTGGATGAGTGCCTCGTACTTGGCGACATTGTGGGAAGCTGGAAAGTGAATCTAGAGGACGTACTTGAGTTTTTCACTGGTAGCTGACGTCAACACGACGCCTGCCCCCGCACCGCCGATCCGTAAAGAACCATCAAAGTACATTGTCCAGTACTCTAGCTTGTCTGTTATTGTAGTCGTCTAGACTTTTGTCCACTCGGCCACGAAGTCAGCTAGAGCTTGAGATTTAATTGCTGTCCGTGGTTGAAAAATGATGTCAAATGCCATCAACACGAGTGCCCATTTAGTGATTCTGCCAGTGGCCTCATGATTGTGTAGGATGTCCCTGAGTGGATACGATGTGACAACGGTGACTTGATGCGATTGAAAATAGTGCACCAACTTCCGGACAGTGATGAGTAGGCCATATAACAGCTTCTGGACTTGAGGATATCTCATTTTGGAGTCGGCTAGGACCTCGCTGACGAAGTAAACTAGCCGTTGAATTTTCTGTATATGACATGGCTTTGCTCGCTCGACTACCAGCACCGGGCTGACTACCTGAGTCGTTGCCGCTAGGTATAACATTAATGGCTCCTGGGGCATAGGTGATGCCAACACTGGTGGTGATATGAGAAATCTTTTGAAGTCTTCAAAGGCTTGCTGAGCTTCGGGTGCCCATTGAAAATTGTCCACTTTCTTCAATAATTTGAAAAAGGGCATACCCTGTTCACCAAGTCGGGAGATGAATCGGCTGAGTGCCGCCATGCAGCCTGTCAGCTTCTGGACGTCCTTTTGGCTGGTTGGGGGTGCCATGTTTATGATAGCGTTGATTTTCTCTAGATTGGCCTCGATGCCTGGATGCGATACGATGAAGCTGAGTAGCTTGCCGGACGGTACACCGAAGGCGCACTTTTTCGGATTCAACTTCATCTTGAATCTTCGAAGGCTTTGGAAGGTTTCTTCCAAGTCAGCGATGAGGTCTTCGTTGGAATTTGTATTGATCACCATGTTATCGATATATGCCTCCACATTGCGCCCGAGTTGAGTGTGTAAACACTGCTGAATTGCTCGTTGCTACGTTGCTCTAGCGTTTTTCAACCTAAATGGCATAGTGATATAGCAGTATGCTCCAAACGGCGTGATGAAAGAAGTCTTCCGGCAGTCCTCTTCTTTTAAGCTGATTTGGTGACATCCCGAGTAATAGTCGAGAAAGTTGAGAAGTTCGCACCCCACAATTGAATCCACCACCTGATCTATTCTGGGTAAACCAAATGGATCTTTGGAGCACGCTTTATTTAAGTCGGTGTAGTTGACGCACATGCGCCATTTACCGTTCTTCTTCCGGACCAAGACTGGATTTGCCAGCCAATCTGGGTGGTAGACCGCTTTGATGAACCTGGCTGCAAGGAACTTGGTTATCTCCTCCCAAATAGCATCTTTGCGGTCTTGTGTGAAGCGCCGTAGCCATTGTTTGACTGGCTTGGCGTCCGGCTTGACGTTGAGGGAATGCTCGATCACCTCCCTTGGTACACCAGGCATGTCAGAAGGTTTCCGAGCAAAGATATCCCTGTTCGCCTGGAGGAAGGTGACGAGCACGCCTTCCTATTTGGTGTTGAGTCCGGTCCTGACAAGAGCAGTTTTGGAGGGGTCGGAAAGGTCCAGGGGGATCTTCTTCACGTCAGAGTCCGCTGAAATTCCCGACTTGGCTGTTTTTCTTGCAGGAACTTGATCTCCTCGCTTGCAGTTGTAGCGGCTTGCCGGATACTATTGTGCTTGACTGCCGCTTCATGAGATTGAACCAGCACGTAGCTCTCCTTGTCGCAGGTGAAGGCTTACTTGACATCGCTACGAAGAGAAAGAACTCCGGTTGGTCCTGGCATCTTGAGAATCATGTAGGTGTAATGCGGCACTGCCATAGATTTGGCTAGTGCCGGCCGTCCGAGTATCGTGTGGTACACGGTCTCGAAATCGGCAACCTCGAAACAGATATTCTCGGTGCGGAAGTTATCCCGCATACCAAAAGTAACTGGTAGAGTTATCTGTCCTAGTGGAGTAGAAGACAGGTCAGGGATTACCCCGTGGAAGGGTGCTATACTCGGTCGTAGCTCTGAATGAGGAATCTTCATCTCGTCCAATGTCTTGGCGAACAGAATGTTGAGAGCACTGCCTTCATCAATGAGAACCTTCTTCAGTTTGATGCTCCTGATGACCGGGTCTAAGATGAGTGGATAGCGTCCTGGATGAGTAACCCGATCGGGATGATCTGCGCGGTCGAACGTGATTGGCGTTTCTGACCAGCGCAAGTATTGGGGAGCGTCTGCTGCAGAGACCGAGTTGACTTCGTGTGCTGCTAGCTTCTGCTTCCTCTTGGACTCATACTCAATCGGCCCTCCGAAGATGTGGTTGAGCTCAACCTGGCGGTCTTGGTAATCGCCGGCTTCGCTCGAATCTGGCTTGTTCTTGTCTTTATCGGCGCCAGATGTTGAAGCCTGCTCGGAAGCAAACTTCTTGAGCATGAAGTAGTCCTTAGCCACGTGCTTGCCCTTTGGATGAAAGGGGCATGGCCTGTTCATCACTTTTTGGTATTTGTTATTCCTTGGGGGCCATGGCCGAGTACACTCCACGGTAGCCACCACGTTAACCAACTTCCGCTTGTGGTTGCCGGACTTGTTCTGTGTTGGCTCGTCATTGTCTTTCTTGTTTTTCTGCCGGGGCTCTTTTTTGTCGTCGAGAGCCTAAGCAACCACGTCGGCCGAGTCGGCGTACTTGTTCGCCATATCAAAAAGAGCCTTGACAGAAGCGGGAGGTTTCCGAGTGAACTTGGCAATGAACGGGGCATCTTTGACTCACTTGTGGAAGGCAGTGATGACGACCTCATCTTTAATCATTGGGATCGAATTCCGCTTCTCAGAAAACCTCTTGATGAACTCACGAAGAGATTCGTTCTTTCTTTGGTGCAACTGATAGAGATCGCGCTCAGAAGATGGCCTCTCGTAAGTTCCCTAGAAGTTGGCGATAAAGCGTTCCCGGAGTTCTCCCTAGGAGCCAATTAACCTCTTTGGGAGTCCTGTTAGCCATGTCCTCGCCGAGTCAGCTAGAGCGACTGGGAGGTAGTTTGCCATGGCTTTGTGATCTCCTCTAGCAGCTCCGATCGCCAAGGTGTAAACTATGAGCCAGGACTCGGGGTTGGTCTTCCTGTCGTATTTCTCAATTCCAGTCGGCTTGAAGCCTGACGGCCAGTCGACCTGTTGTAGCTCCTGGTGAAGACCGGTACACCTTCATCTGCATGAGGACTCCGACTCCGACTACGGCGGTGAAACCGCTTGTGGTGGAGGCCAAAGCACCCATTCTCGTCTTCTAGTCGGTGACGCTTGTCGTCCTTGTGTTCTCGGTGCTATGCGTTAATGTCTTGCTAGAGGTCGCATCCTAGTCAGCCTCGAAGGTCCTGGTTATCCCGACGATCATTTTGATGTCGACGCCGCTGGTCGTTGTTGAGGTTGCCAAGTGACGTCTGTCGTGACTCCGTTTGCAGCTGACTAGAGTTGGCTGCTCGGCGTCATGTCGAGGCGGACGAGACCGCCGTTGAGGAAGCTGACCGGTTGGTCGGTATGAGGATATCGCCCGACTGTTGGTGCTGCTGACATGCAGCAGTGGTGATCATGGCTTTTATCTTTGCTGTGGTCGGGGTGGCCAGGTGATCAGGCTCAAACTGGAACGTATCCAGTAGAGTTGCAGTGGCCACAATGTTCTGTTGAGGGGTTACAAAAACGTCGTGGTCGCCTACTTGGGTTTGGAGGATTTGCTACTGAGCAGTCCGTCCAGCCCTACGCAGATCATCGTTGCATGCATCGTGCTCGGCGTGCAGGCGTCTTGCTTCTTCCTCTTGTTGTTCTCACAGTCGGCATGCCCCCTCCTCTTGTTGCTCGCGTAGTCAGCGTACCTCCTGAGTGGGGAGTCGAGCCCTTGAACGCCATGAAGACTTCACGTGGTGGAGAAAAGCTCGCCGAAGTGCTGTTTGACTGAGAGTCAGAATCAGAATAGTTGACGGGGGTAATCACAACTTTGACCTCCCTAGATCCGATCTCGAGTGGCTCTGGGCTGTATCCGAGTCGAACTCCAGGGGATCAGGTTTGCCACATCGGATGTTGATCGAAGATATCCACGGCATTGCCGAGTCCAAATGGGAGATTGATGATCTCTTCCTTTCTTAGCCCGATCTCGGTTGGCTCGAGGCCAAGTCCGAGTCGAACACCGAAAGAGAGAGTTGTCTCGAGACCCGGGCATGTTGAAGATTGCCGTAGCATGTTGATGAGGGTTGCTGCGGCGTTGCGTGGGCCGACTAGCACGAAGTCGGCTTGGTCCCTAGCCGATTGGATCGGATCTGAGTCGGACAGGGTGAGGTTGCCAAACTTGTCGGCAACGAAGTCAAGGCTCCTGAAGGTGATTGTTTGCCTGGGGAAGAAGTTGATGCCGTCGACTCCGGTGGTTCAATCCATCAGGCTTGTTGAAGATGATCTCACCGAAGCCCCTATCTGGCACGCCAACTGTCGATGTTTTGTATCGGCAATAAGAATATGGGGCTATTCGTGAGTCCTAAATTTGATGGATTGCAAAGGAACACGAAACAATTTATACTGGTTCAGGCCCTCGAGATGAGAGAATACCCTATGTCCAGTTGTGGTGTATTGCCTTTGAGGTTTCTCTGGTGAGATTGTATCAGTTGCCCTCAGGGGGCGCCCTGCCTCCCCTTATATACCGGGTGACAAGGTTACAGAATAGGAATCCCAGTCGGACTCCGACCAAGGGATTTCTTTCTAGGAATACAACGCGTCCAACTAGGACTATATCCTTTCCTTGTCATACAAGGTTATGTATGCCGAGTCCTATTATATCCCTAATTACAAGGTTAGGCCCATCCTCAGTCCGAGTGGCCCAAATGCTTCTCATGAGGTACTCAGGGCCCATGGCCTCCATAGAGAGAGTACTCCTGCTGGTTGTCACACCCTAAAAATAAGTTAATAAATAATACCTGTGAAAATATAATTTTTAAAAATTAATTAAAAGCCTAAAGAAGTGGTTGATAAAAATTCCAAATAACTTTTCAATGTAAAAATAGGCTAGAGAAAATTTTATTAAATACTTCTTTAATTATTGTTGTCGTTGGATTTTTTGGGAATTATTCGAGCTGTGGAAGTATTTTTAATAAATCAAAAACCAATTCAATGGACAAATAAAATGAAAAAGGTTTTTAAATCTCTCCCCTCGTCTCTCTCCTCCTCGCACCGTAGCCCAGCTCGGCCCATCTCTCTTTCTCTCTTTCTTTTCCTCGCGGACATGTGGACTCCACTTGTCGGGGTCGTCTTCGTTCTCCTCGGGCCGAGTCCAAGCCCAAGTAGCTGCCGTCGTCCCGCGCCAAATCCGGTCGCCCCGCTCGTGATCTCTTCAAATTGGTTAAGGGGAAATCCTCCCATCTATCTCCACTGCCAATCCGCTCAAAATCCGAAGTGAATCGGTTGAGTTTTGAGGCAGAACTCGAGCTTCTTTTGGAGACCTGCCGCCGCCTGAGTTTGCCGCCGCCATAACCGCCTTATCCATCTCGGACTCCATCTTTTGGCGACCCTATAAGTACCCCCGTCCTCCCCTCTGTCCGCCACTGTTCTCGCCCTAGCCCTAGACGCCCCGGAGAGCCCCAGCCACGGTTAGGTCCCAGCGCCGCAGCCGCCTAGTCCAGTCGCGCCGCGCCGTAGCTCCATTCGTAGCCGCCCTTCCCCGCTGAGTCGCCACCGAGTACCCAAAGTTCACCGCCACCTTTTCTCATCGCCAGTGGTTGATTCATCGCCGTTCGTCACCGAGTGACCGAGAGGTCAGTTCGTCTCGTCGACCTTTCCCTTCTGGCGCAAACCGCAGCCGCCGCCGTGCCCTAGATCGCCAGCAAGCCTCGCTACCTGAGCCACCGCCATCGCCGGTCGTCCACGTCATCGCCTCGTCAGCCGCCGCGTGATCCTCCAGATCGATGCCAAGTGTCACGCATCCGAGCGTCGACCTCAAGATAAATCCGAACCATAGGATCTTGATCCGATCCATCCAAGCCGTCAGAACCTGTGAACCGATCCCGTGGACTCAGTCTACGGTGGACCACTCTCTGATGACACAATAAATCTCTTTTTCCATTTCAAAATTAATTCATTATTACGTCATTATTGCTTTAATAATTCCTGTAAATAGTTTTAATCGGTTTAAACTTCTAAAAATCATAACTAATTCATACGAACTCGGATTGAGGTTGTTCAAGTCTCTAAATTCTTTAAAAATCGAGATCTACCCATTAAACATATTCACATGTGCTGTTGCTATGTGCTTATGTACTGTTTTTGCTCATTTTGTTATTTGCCTATAGTTTCGGACATTCCGGAAGAGCCGGTTTACGCCGAGGAGGGTTCGAAAGACTTTGCAGAGCAGCAAGGCAAGTCGCACAGACCCACAACCCTTTGAGCATGTTGATCCTCTGATTTAAATCTTTGTTTTGATTCAAAGGTGCATTTATTTTATAATAGCATCGGGAAGGGAAGCCCTGATCCTTGTTTATAGCCCGTTGTTTTGATAACCTGCCTTGGTGCCTATGGGATTAATATGACTAGTTAGCTGAAGTATTGGCTAGCTAGAATAATTCTAGGTTACTTAGCCCTACGTAGAAATTGTAGAAACATATAAAGGTTGTTAATCACATATGATTACACATAAAATGATGATGGTTCTGTTCACGACAGTGGTCGTGTGAGACTGATTCTTAATGGGCAACTAAAACATGGACGAATGGTGGGTTGTGAGCACCAGGTTGGTTTTGTTGCTAGCGGTGCTCATGACAGTTAAGGACCGGTTCATGAGCTACTGTTGTGAAGCATTTACCGTACTAACCACAAGCCAGCATGGGCAATGGCTGGACTTGTAGTGTAGCATGTCCCAGCAGGAGACACCATGGTGTGTTTAGTTGATAGGTGGTAGTGTTAATAAATCCACAATGGCAGTGCCAATAAGACCATATGTTTGGGAGCCAAGAGTTTCTCTAGCCTAGAGGTTGGGCCACCTCTACTGGGGACTTGGTGGGTGGTCATTCTGTTGGGCATGTTATGCGAAGAATCCTATCACAACTCCTTTTCGAGGTATTGTGGTGGTGCCAAGGCGCATGGTGACATGTTGTAGGGTTGTGTCTTATGGGTAAAGTTGTACACCTCTGGCTAGAGTAAAACTGTTCGAATAGCTGTGCCCACGGTCATGGGCGAGCTGAATGATGTTTTTCGTGATTAGTCCGATTTATTAATTAATGTTTAAATGAGATATGAGACATCCAGATTGGGATGGTTTGGGCCTGTGTAGCCAGGTGGGCTGTACAGTGTTGAATTAATACTGCTTAATTGCTCTACTGTTTTAATTCTCTCTTAATTGTTCATTTAAATGTTGTTTATACAAATTAGCCCTATATGCCATCCTTTGCTATCCTGTGCAATTGCATATTTGCCGTGTGGCTTGTTGAGTATTCCATGTACTCACCTTGCAATATCAAATCATCAGAAGAAGAGTACTACAATGAAGGAGAAGATTTGGAGGACTAGGCTGGGTCCAAGTCAAGTTGCCTATGGATTTTGGAGACGTTGCTATCGCTAGTTAATTCCGTTGTGTAGACTTTTTATCTGCTTGGGAGGTTCCATCTACCTCTATAATAATTATACACTCGTCACTTTATCCGATATAGATTTGTACTTTGTTATCAAATTTGTCATTGTGTACCTCTGTTGATTCCTAGATGAGGATTTAATACACATGTAAGAGTTTGGAATTTTGGATGGAAATTCTGGGCGTGACACTGGTCCTGGCATCTTGAGCACCATGTATGTATAGTGAGGCACTGCCATGAACTTGGCGAGTGCAGGTCGTCCAAGTATGGTGTGGTACGTGGTCTCAAAGTCGGCGACCTCGAAATAGATGTTCTATGTGCGAAAGTTTTCCCGCATGCCGAAGGTTATGGGCAGAGTGATCTGTCCAAGTGGAATTGAAGAAAGACTGGGGATTACCCCGTGGAAGGGAACTGTACTCGGCCACAGCTTAGATCGGGGTATCTTCATCTCATTGAGCGTTTTGGCAAACAAGATGTTGAGTGCACTTCTTCCGTCGATGAGAACCTTCTTCAACTTGATGCTTCTGATGATTGGGTCTTGGACGAGCGGGTAGCATCCTGGATGTGTTACTCGGTCTGGGTGATCCGCACGGTCGAATGTAATTGCCGTCTCTAACCAACGCAGATATTAGGGGGCATCTGATGAGACCGAGTTCACCTCTCGGGCGGTTAGCTTTTGTTTGTGCTTGGACTTGTATGCAGATGGCCCTCCGAATATGTGATTGAGCTCAGCCTGGGGATCTTGATAGTTGCCAGCTGTACCTGAGTCTGGCTTATCTTTGTCTTTTTGCTGGCTGGACGCTAATGTCTACTCAGAAGCAAACTTTTTGAGCATGAAGCAGTTCTTGGTCGCATGTTTCCCCTTTGAGTGGAAAGGACATGGCCCATTCATGACTTTTTGGTAGTCGTCCGTCCTTGAGGGTCACGATCTGTTGTGCTTGACAGTCGCTACGATGTTGTCCGACTTGCGTTTGCGGTTCCCGGCCTTAGTCAGGGCCGCATCGTCGTGTCCTTCTACTACTTTTGTCAGTGCTCCTTTTTGTCGTCGAGTGCCTCGGCGATAGCATCGGCTGAGTCGGTGTACTTGTTTGCCATGTCAAACAAAGCCTTGACAGAATTGGGAGGCTTTCGAGTGAACATAGCAATGAACGGGGTATCCTTTACTCCCTTGCAAAAGGCAGCAGTTATGACCTCGTCCTTGATTTTAGGTATTGAGTTCCTTTTCTCGGAGAACCGCTTCGTGAAGTCGCGGAAGGACTCATTCTTTCTTTGGTGGCATTAGTACAGGTCGTACTTGGATGATAGCCTTTGGTAAGTTGCTTGGAAGTTTGCGATGAAGCGTTCATGGAGTTCCCCCCAGGAGCCAATTGACTGCCTAGGAAGCCCCGTCAACCATGTTGTTGCTGAGTCGGTCAAGGCGACCGGTAGATAGTTAGCCATGGCCTTGTGATCGCCTCCTGCCGTGTGGATTGCCAAAGTATACATGGTCTGCTAGGACTCCGGGTTGGTTTTGCCATCATACTTCTCTATACCAGTCGGCTTAAAACCGGATGGCCAGTCGACTTGTTGCAACTCATGGGTGAACACCGGAACTCCTTCATCGAGGTAAGGGCTCCAACTCCAACTGCGGCGATGGAAGCGCTCGTGGCGTAGGCCTAAGCGCTTATGTTCATCCTCAAGTCAGCGGCGTTCGTCTTCCTCGCGTTCCTGGCATCGAGCATTGATGTCGTGGCGGAGATCTCGTCGAAGCCGTCCCCGGGCATCCTAGTTGTCCCGATGCTCCTGATGGTGATACCGCTATTGGTCGTTGTTTTGGTTGCCGAGAGACGTATGACGGGAGTCCGAGTGGTGCTGACTGGAGCCAGCTGCTCGGCACCGTGCTGAGGCAGACGAAGTTGCTGCATCTGAAGCTGTTTTGTTTGATGGTATGCGTGTGTCACTAGACTACTGTCATTGTTGACATGCTGCAGTGGTGATCATTGCTTTGATCCTTGCAATAGTCAGGGTAGCCTAGTGATCGGGCCTGAACTACAAGGTGTCTAACAGCATGGCAGCTGCCACGACGTTCTGCTATGGGGTCACGAAGATGTCGTGGTTGCCCACTTGGGTTTGGAGGATCTCTTGTTCAGTAGTTTGCCTAGCCTTGCGCAAGTTGTCATTGCGGGCATCGCGCTCGGCTTGCAGGCGTCGCGCATCCTCCTCCTGTTGCTCACGCAGTCGGCGAATTTCCTCCTCTTGCTGGTCGCGCAGTCAGCGTGCGTCTTGCCCAAGGGTTGATCCCTTTGATGCCCATGAATACTTCACACGATGGAGAAAAGCTTCCTGAGCTGCTATCTGACTGGGAGTCGGACTCGGAGTAATTCAGAGGGGTGATCACGACCCCAACCTCCCTAGATCCGATCTCGAGTGGCTCTAGGCCGTATTTGAGTCGAATTCTAGGAGATTGGTTCAACCGCATCGGACTTAGATTGAAGATGTCCACAGCATTGCCGAGTCCGAACGGAAAATTGACGATCTCCTCCTCCCTTAGCTCATTCTCGACTGGCTCATGGTCGAGTCCAAGTCGAACATCAAGAAAAAAATTTGTCCCTAGACTCGTGTGTCTTGGGAATCGTTGCAGCAAGTCACCGATGATTGCTGCGATGTTGAGTAAGTCGACTGGCGCTGGGTCAGCCTGGTTCTTGGCTGATCGGGTCAAGACCGAGTTGGACAGGGTGAAGTTGCTGAATTGTTGGCGATGAAGTCGAGGCTCCCGAAGCTGATCACCTGCTTAGGGAAGAACTTGACGCCATCGACTCCGGTGGTTAGATCCATCAGGCTTGTTAAAGATGATCTCGACGAAGCCCCTACCTAGCACGCCAACTGTCAATGCTTTGTATCGGCAATAATTATATAGGGCTATTCGCAAGACCTAAACTTGATGGATTGTAAAGGAACACGGATCAAGTTTATCCTGTTCAGGCCCTTGAGGTGAGGTAATACCCTACTTCTAGTTGTTATGTATTGCCTTTGAGATTTCTCTTATGAGATTGGTTGTGTGTATGTCGATTTGCCCCAAGGGGCTCCTTGCCTCCCTTTATATACTGAGGAGGCATCGGATTTAACCAAGGGATTTCCTTTTAGTAACACAACATAACTGGTTAGGACTATATCATTTCCCTTGTCATGCAAGGTAACACATGTTGAGTCCTATTATATCCCTAATTACACAATCAAGCCCATTCTCTATCCGAGTGGTCACATTGCTTTCCATAAGGTACCCAGGGCCCATGGCCTCCACAAACGCCCTGATTTTTGGGTCGTTAAAAACTATTTTATAAAAACTTGTTCTTGAAATTTTGGTTCTTGGTGTGTGAAATTAAGGACTTAAGTACCAAAGATCTCAGTTAAAACCCTCCTTGAGACCCCAAAAAATTGATCCAGTTCCATCTAAAAATCCCAAGACTCGAATTTTGTAATTCAAAAATCTCTCTCTCTAAACCTATCCAAACTCTTTTTGAATAATTCAAATATGGAGTCCTCTTCAAAAATTCAAAATCAGTCAAGAATCCTATCCTCGAAATCCATGATTCAAATTTAAAATTTTGAATTTGAAACCTCCTTTCAATCCCTCTCTCTTAACATGCAGTCCTTGTTGATATCCTCAGAATTTAGTGAACTCAAAAATTGTCACGTCCGGATTTTTCGTTTCCCATTCTTTTCGTCCGATTGCAAAAATCCACCTCTGGTTTATTCGCCTCAAACACTTAATGAAAAATTTCATAATAAAAAGGATTTAATATGATTAAATAATTAATTACTGTGTGATTTGTTTCCGTTTTCTTAATCAGGGTTATGTGGATTTCGGAAGTGGAGCTCGTTTTCCCAATTTATTTTTCCCCAAATTCCCAGACTCTAAATTTTCGTATCCGTATCAATTTCTAGTTTCCTCGGAGGTCCAATTTTATTCTCTATTTCTCCAAATAATTTCAACAATTTCAAAGGGTCTGAATTTGGCAATTTTCTGCAAAACCCCCTGCCTTTTTCCCTTTTCTTTTTGCCTTTATTCCTTTTCTTTTTCCTTTCTCCACTCAGCCCCTTGCCTTTCTCCTTTTTCTTTTTTTTCTCCCTTCTCCTACCTTCGGCAGTGAGGCCGAAGGCCTTCCTGGCGCCGCAGCTGGCCCACCTGCTGACGCCCTTGTGCCACGCCCCGGGCCTCCTGTTTCTCAGCTGACTGGCCGACGCCACCGGTGAGCACCGCCACCCCTGCGCCGTTTTCCCTCGTCGCCTCGCCTGCACCCTGCTTCCCCGGCCGACGCCGTCGTTGCCCTCGCCTGCCTCTGGTTCCCTGGCCAATGCCGCCGAGCCGCCTCCTGTTCCCGGCCGACGACGACGCCGCCGCTCGCCGATGCTGGTCTTGACGTCCTGCACCGTCCCTGCGCCGGTTTGCACTGCCCCTGCGCCGCTCCTGTTCTGCCGGCCGGCCGAGACTGAAGCAGGGGCAGAGTCCTATTTCCCCCTGGTGGCTTTGACATGTGGGCCCCGCGGCTGAAATGTCCTCTGTTGATCTACACTGTTGGTTTTTCCTAGATTGAATCTCAGCCGTAGGATTTCTTTAATCCAATCTTGCCACATCACCTCATCACGTCAGCCTTAGATCTCGCCCTATCATCGCCATATCATCATCATATCATCCAACCCGGTATACGTGTCGCCACGTGGCATCCACGTCATCAGGTCCACCGTACCTCTCACTCTTCTGGTCTGTAGACTGAGTCCGTCATGAACCATCTCACTGACTAGTGGGCCCCGCTCCTTTTTCCTTACAAAAAATAATTCAATTTCTGAATTTAAATTCCAAAGAATATTCTCAGAATATTCCTTTTTCTTTTACCCTTAGATTTTCCTGATTCCAAACATCCGGAGTTCATATCTCATCCATCCGAACTCCGATTCGGCCCATTCTTTTTCCTAAAATCTTTTAAAATCGAGCTCTATCTCCTAGTTCTGTTGGTTATTTTTAATTGATGTTATTTAGGCTGTTTTCTTATTATTTATTGGTTTCCTGTTGCAAACGTATAGACACGGGAGCCGAGGAGCAGTTCGTCGCAGAAGACGCAGGGCAAGGACAGTACCTGGAGGAAAGCAAGTGCACCCTTTGAACATATTGGACCCAATTTATAAACTGTTTTTGTTGTGAAACATGTATTATTTTATTTATAAATTATCGATGGGTAGCATAACCTAATTGTTGTTATTCTATGCCTTTGATTATTGAATATCCTGTGATACCTTGTCACCCTAGCCTTTGTGAGTTGAACATAGGGGTCAACTGAGGGTAAAGTAATAAATGCTTAGCCCCGCTCAAAGTCGTTTTACAAGCAAAATATAATGATGATTGATGATATTTTTATCACTGTTTTATTTGAGCTGCGTGGCTGTGTGCTATCTTTCCGGTAGCATGTGTTGCACCGTGTAGTAAACCACGGGTGGATAAAATGTTTTGGAATGGGGTGATGGGTGGTTATGTGTGAACCTAGTAAGGGGGTAAGGTATCTGTATGATCCTTACTAGGTTAGGTCTCTGTGTGAGCCTAATGTGAAGCTGTGTGCTATTGTAGTTTTGGCAAGTTGCCCTGGTCAATTAAGGACTTTACTTCATAAGTCAATGATCTGAGCCTAACGTACAACCACATGCCCTAATGGGAAGGACTTGGCCTAGTAGGATTCCGAGTCTTGGCATTGCCGGCCCAGGTGGTTAGATGATAGGTGTTATGGTTAGCCATAGGTACTTTCTTGTTTGTGTGAGGGAAAGGTGGCTCATGGGGGAAGACAGTGTTGAGGCGGAGTTTCTAAAAAAGCCTTGTTACAGATTCCTTGGCCGCACACAATGAGAAGTGTGACATTTGCGCATGGCCGTTAAGAGGATGATGTATCTTGTGGGTAAAGCTGTACAACCTCTACAGAGTGTTTAACTAATCTATTCTAATATCCGCGTCCGGTCATGGACATGCTCGGTGAATTCAAATAAGGGGTAGTTTGCGAAAATAAGGGATGGTAATGATGTTGTGTTCAGGAAAGTGAATTTACCTATGTGGTCCTGTGTGGACAGGTCCTGTGTGGATGGTTGGATAGTAACACCCGTTATTTAAAGTATTGTTTTTAACTCTGTTTATAAATTGTTTATAAATGCAACTGTTGTGTTATGCAAAATAGCCTTAGCCTTTCTTTGTCAGCTGTGCATATGCATATTCCGTGTACTTGCTGAGTATTCCATGTACTCACCTTGCAATTCCCCCTAATTCCAGAAGAAAGGTTTCTACTGTTTTCGGTGGAGTTTGCTGCTGAAGATGAGGAATAGGCCGTGTGCCCTAGTTGACTTCCTGTGGCATGTTTTAGACCCTTCGTGGCATAATAAATGTAAACTTTAGCCATAAGGCTTTGTCACAATCAATTTATTAATAAATAGTTCTTTCGTGAAGTTGGCTATGATATTATTCTTGTAACTGTGTGTGCTAGCATGATCCTGGGCTAGTACATGTACACAGAGGGTCCTGATTTGGGGTCCTACAAAAATTAAATTTGAGTTCAAATATCCTTTCAAATATTCATAATGTGGGCACCCCGGAAGTGCATTATGGAGAGTAATTATTATAACAACGCGAAATATCTAGATGGATGTGGTCTCGAATAAAAACCAAATAAATGCGGTAACCATCCATCCTCATCGCAGCCTTGCCATAATCTTTACCCACTCACAATACAAATCCAACGCGCCGAATTCAAAAATAAAGAGATATTTGGAGAGTTGATTCACCAGTCCCAAACGGCGAAGTGTGCCGGTCAAACCACACGAAGGTGGCAACCAAACATGAAACACACTTCTGGGGACATGGTCTATGGTTGAACCAACATCCATGCATCTCATCATTTCTAAATTCATACTCATGTTCAGCTAGTCTCCAGGAAAGCGACTAACTTCACACTTTCATCGCAAGCAATTGATAAACATCACAAGTACTCCAAATATGGATAAACGAGCAGCAGGGTTATATATATTACATAGAGGGCTCACAGCCTAATTCATCACAAAGTAACCCAAACGATAGCAGCGGAAAATATAAACATAAAAGATAAAACCAGTGGTGCCATTACCCAACCACAGGGCAACCGACTGGGGAAAGAGCATAACTTCAACTACACATTATCCTCACCACCCTTGGCGGGATAATAGTAGACCACATCAATGGCATCGATATCCTCACCTGAAAGATATGCAGCGTGAGTACAACAAGTACTCAGCTAGACTTATACAATAATAATAGAACAAAGGAGTAATGCTAGTCTCTACATCAAGGAGTATGACTATGTCGATCTGATTTTGCATAAAGCTGATTTTATTGAGAAAGTAATACATTTAAAACATAAGCAATTGTGAAATAGCTCAATCTAAAAATTTAGGATAGCAAGCTTATAGTTCTGAAATGGAAGTAAGAATGAGCACAATCCCATGCTCTAACATCAACAATGGGCCACCATTGCCCTAATAAACATGCTACACAAGCATACCGTCTTTTATGGCTAAAACCAAGCCATATTTATCATCAAAGTCTCTTATATAAATACATCCATCCATGACTATCCTAAGTCATGATATAACCATATAAACCCATAACCACATATCCCAAGTTTGATGCTAACATGACTGAGGAACACATCAAGCGGTCATCCATAACCATGGACACGGCTATTCGAATAGTTCTTACTCTAATCAGAGATGTACATCTTTACCCACACGATGTGATAGAAGCCAAACGGCTACACTCTAGTTTGATCCGTACCCGTCGGTACCCACACTCTACACATTGAGTGCAAACTAGAGATCACAACAAAACCTTTTGCACGCTTAGCCCCAACCACCTAAACCACGTCTAGGCCCCCGACGACTTAGTCACGTGTGTGCGTGGTGACTAAGGCGGGCTCATCGTCGCGGGAGGCACCTCCGGCCAAAACCAGGCACGCACAAGGCCCTCCAAGGACTCTCCGTCCTCACGACTGACGGACGCGCGTAGATGGCCACAGCCTCCCGTGCTACTTAGTTAAGCCATCCCATTCCCGGAGTGTGGAAGTACGTAGGGTGCTTGAATAGACGTCAACATGTTCGGTCCTTAACGACCCAGACGGAGCTACGTGCATCGGAGAAACACCATCCCGTTATCGCCCTATCATCCGTCCAAGTCAAACATGTTCTTAATTATGAATCAAAAGTTATTCTTTTCAGATTTTAACCCATCCATTCGGATTAAACTAGTTTTGAACCGATAGCTCCATCTATCGGATTTTTCTAGATCTAGAAATAAGCATGGCTAAGCATTAGATAAAATAAAAGCATCCCAAAGTCCTTAACCAGGGGTGACAAGGTATAAACATGGAATCAATAACCAAAGAATGGAAATGCATACAAATGGGTAATATAAACTCTACCCGTTTTTCCCATTTTAACAAGACTGAAACATGCATATAGATATTTCCTTCGCAAACAATTCAATTTATGGAAAATATAGGTTCAATATGCTTAGATGCTTGCCTTGATACAACGAGTGGTCACACTCAACTTCTGGTTCTTGCTCCACGTACTCCGAGTTGTCTGAATCTACCGATAAAAAGCGAATATGCAAATAAGACGCAATTAAATATGTCTATGCAAAAATGATCAATAATTATGAGATAAATACAGTAGGTAGAGCATGTCTTAACAAGATTTTAGGAGAAAGAACCAAGTCATTTGCATCCCTGGATTGGGAGATACAAAAATAACAAGGTAGAAGGGCTGAAAATGGCAGTTTTGTAATTATTTATATTGTAACCTTAAGTTAATATATTTAACTGAAATTTTCTATTAAGATTTCAAGAATGAAAGTATTTTTATATAAAAGAGCATAGCCTACTGGTTCCAACAAAATTTGGTTCACTGAAATTTGATTTAAAATGATTTAGTTGTGAATTTTATAAGTTTATCAAAAAGGGAAGTTAGAAATCACTTAGGCCTATTTTAGAAGGGAGCTTTGTCAAAAACAATTTATCCACAGTAAAGGTTACAACTTTCTGAGTTGAACAAAAGTGGTTTCATATTTTTAGCAGCTAGGATGAATTTTCTAGAAATTTATAAACTTCTAGGTTATAAAGAAGTATATAAAAGGTATTTTCATTTGTAGAGAAAAATCCTACACATAAGTCCTCACTTTTTATTTTATAACATTAAAGAGAACATTTTTATGAATTGAAGGAAATTTGTTTCACCTCAAAAGGAGTTATAATGGATTTTATAGAAATATTCCAAGTTTCTAGGCACAAAATAAGTTATTATTGCTTCTTTAATTTCTAGAGGTAGTTCCTGTACAGAAGTTGTCATATTTTATTTTACAGTATTAAAGTTCACAAATTTACAGAACTAACAAAATTGGTTTCACTCAAAAAGGAGTTAAAATGAATTCCCTATACATTTTTGAAGTTTGCCCTTTTTCAGTTACAAAATAATTCAGTTATTTGCCTTTTCTTCTTCTGGACTTTCTTTGCTTTCTTTCTTTCTTTCTCTTACAGGTGGGGCCTGCTCGTCAGAGAGATAGAGCAGAGCAGGGCGAGGTAGACAGGAGGCAGCGAGCTTCTCGGCGGCGGTGACGGCGAATGGCGGCTTGGCTCGGGTGGTGGCCAACAGAGAAAAGAAAGAGGAAGACGAGGCGAACACATCGGTGTTCTTCTCATCGCCGGTGGTGGCCGGAATCGATGGCGACGACGGCGGAGGCGGTAAGTCGGCTCGGGTTGCATATGGAGGTCACGTTACAGACTGAAACGATGCAGTCATGCGATGTCTGAGGGACCGGAGAGGCTCACCAAAGGTCCTGGGTTACTCGGTGGTGCTAAAACGGCGGTGGTTGCTCCAGGAGAGGTCCAGCGGCGGCGGCGTGCTTTGAGACTACGTCGTTGGCCTTCTCCTAGGGTTCTGCGACGAGGCTGAGGTGCCGAAAAGGTCAGAGACCTCCTAGAGATGGTCTCAGCGCGAGGAATCGGATGGAGGCTCACCAGAGGAGAAGTAATCGACGATGGCGGCAGGCGGCCGGACTTGGGGATGATGACACCGATCTCTAGCTTCACAGCATCATAACTCGATTCCTTCAGCCAGCTAGCTTCTAGGTGTGAGGCGGCACTAGTGGCGCAGTGGCCTGGTCAGACTTGCTCCGAGGCGGCCAGAATGGCGAGGTGACGCCGGCGGCAGTCCTGCGGGACAGAGACAGGGCACGGCGGTGCCACGGCGACTTCGGCCAGCAAACCTAGGGTTGTGCAATACGAAAATGGAACGATTAGGAGGTGCTAACCATGTTCCTGTGGTTGGGAAAGGATGGAGCTCACCAGCGTTGGCTCGGGACCGATCGAACACTGCTGACCGAGGGAAAAGTGAGGCTGCCGGCGGTGATCCTTGGGGATTCCGTGGGTTTCTCCGGTGGGAACGTGAAGAGGATGAGAAGGAGACTCGGCTGGCGAAGTTTGGAGTGAAAAGGTCGAGGTTTCCCAGAGATATGCTATCCAAGGTACTCTGTGCACTGTGAGAGAGAGGAAGAAGGAGGCAGTGACACGTCTGGCATGCAGTTGCTGAGTTACTCCAGTGCTACAGTGTTCAGGGTGGGTCCCACATGTAAGACAACACTTTTCTACACATATTTGGCTAGATTTAGTCTATGACTTGTGGGCCCTAGAAGTGAATTCCTATGGAGAGGAGAGGGGTGTGGGTAGCAATCTTGGTGAAACACACTGTCCCATGCTGTGGTAAGGCTGACAAGTGGGCCAAGGTCCTGTGGGTCCCACTAGTCAGTGACTTGAGAGAGGAGAAAACTCTAGAGACTAAGTCTTGTGAGCTGTCCAACATGCAGTCTTTAAATTACTGTTTCACTAGGTTAATGAGGAGCATAAATTATGGGAAAATTATTGGAGGTAGAGAAAAATGTGTTTAACCTGCTGACCAAATTTCAGGGTTAGAAGTGGTCTGGTTCATCTTTGGTGAAAAAGCAAAGTAGGGGGATTGATCCAGTTTTTTCCTGCAGTTTAATTTATGTCCCTAGGGCTTTGCTCTTATTATTTTATGTAATTTATTTGGGAATTAAATTGAACAAAAATTAATGGTGGTAGGGTTCATGTTGGCACACACATTGACAAAAGGGCTCTGTCTAATTAGTGTTCATTTTCATTTGGTGAATTTTAGAGGTATACCTATTCATTTAAGCTAGCTTCCTAGTTTTTCTGATTTGAGGGATTTTATTGAAGTACCAAATGAAGTGATAAAATCATGTAAAATTTTCAGTGGATTGATTATGTGGAAAAGTGTTCACAGGAATTTTTCCATGATTTTATGTTTGACCAATAATCTTTAGAAAAACCCTAGACTATACAAAAGCATATGTCAGAGGAAAGGACCCAGGCTGAAACTTGTTTGAATTTTTAAGGGGTCCAAACCAATGAAATAAATTCTAGAAAAATTATATTGGTTCATGATAAATAAAATAGTATTTTAATAAATTATTTCCCATATATTCTTCTGTTTACTTTGATGCACATTTTGGTAAGGTTTGGTTTCTGCCGATTAGGGTTTAATTATCGAGAGTTTGAAAATATTTGCAAACTTTAATTTCGCATGAAGTGACAATGCAAGAGTTTAATTTGTGTACTCTAATGACAGTAGGTCATAACCCTAATTCCCTGAGATTAAATCTAGGGCTGTGACACATAATCTTCAAAACAAATCCCTAGAAAATATAAAAATCCCCTATTCAGTTGGACCGCCATCTTTTCTTTTTCTCCTTTCGGCCCATCCATCCCTATCCTCTTCTCTGTCTATCCTCCGCAGCCCAAGACAGTCTGAGCCACACCTCCCTCTCCTCCTTACTCCTCCAGCACGGCCCACCCCAACCGTTTCCCCGTGGCCTAGCTTCCTCCTTCCCTCCTTTCTCCTCCCCGCGCCAGCTTCGCATGGCCCACGGCCCATTCCCCTAATCGCCGTGCATGAGCCAACCAGCGAGTGCTCGTCCCTTTCCCCCTCAGGCCGACAGCACGGCCTCACCAGTCAGACTACAAAATGAACAGCCGCCCGGCAGCCCCCTTGCGGTCGTCTCCCTCCTCTCTTCTTTCTTTCACGCCCGCTGCCTGCTCGGTCAAATGACCACGTGGAGCTCGTGCGCTGCTCGTCGTCTTGTTCCATCATGTCAGCCGACCGCCAATTCCTAGCCTCCCTGCTGTCCGACCCATCGCCTACATGATCTCCGTGAAAGCCCTTAGATGTCGCCTATAGGGGGAGGGTGAATAGGCATTTCTGAAAATTCTTGTAATGCAGCGGTTAAATTCAATAGGCCAGAACTTCCGACCCAGAGGTAGGAACTTCTATCCAAGTCTCTCGGCCAAACAGAGAGGGCTGGTCAGAACTTCCGATCCCTAGACTGGAACTTTCGGTCAGCCGTGGACTACCCTTTCGAGCAGCTCACAAGACAATCAAATAGCAAGAACTAGTACCCTAAACAGAGAGGTATTATATGCAGACAGCTCAATACAGAAATATATCATAGGAACATGAAAAGCTAGAGAGTGAGTCACAAAGAGAGCAAGTAGAGTGGAGAACAGGCAATTTTTACCCGAAGTGTAGATCACAGAGATCCTACGTCTCCGTTGAGGAGCTCTTGGGAGCTGGGTCTTGATTAACCCCTTGTCTCATCAAGCAACCATGAAGATTAGCTTGGTTCTCACTCAAAGTTACCCTCTGTCTTAGCTCTTTTCCTTTTGGAGGTGAGATCCAAACTCAAAAACTTGCCCTGGTCAATCCACAGCTTGAGGATGCTCGTGGGCGACGTCTAACCATCTAGGAGGTCACCCTCCAAGAGTAACAAGCTCCAAACAGCAGCTCGATGTCGATCCTCAAGTGCTCAAGAACTTCTTAACCCTCTCACAAGTGTAGAACCTCGGAACACACCTAGATCTACTCTTAAACTACCACGGGAGCTCAAGAACTAGGTGGAGGGGGGGCTTGCAACTATTGGAGAAGCCTGGATATGGAAAAAAGAAAGTGGAATGGCCAACCTTGCCCTGGAGGGGATGGGGGGGTTAAAAACCCACATCCTTATGTCATGTAGCCGTTACTCAAAGAAACAGAGCCCGGAAGTTCTGATCCCTGGGACCCGGAACTTTTGACCAACACTTAGCACCAGGCTGAGAAACTGGGGGTGTCCAAACTTCCAACCTAGAAGGCCAGAACTTCTGAGCAACACAACAGAACACACCCCAAAACCCGTGCAAGTGCTGTGCAACGGTGTCTCTCTCCTAGACCAGATATGGACTTGAGCACTTGGTTAGACATGAGCCATTATTTGGAAGCCCCCCTTGATAGTACGGCTTGCCTAGACTCAAATTTAAAGACAAAAAAAAATTTAAAACAAGCGTCTATACTTTGTGCCGCATAGCATCATGTTTGTGGGGGTCTCCATGCATCACCCTAAGCAACCTGGGACTAATTGCTGCACATAGCTCAATTAAACCATTAGTCCCTTAACCATTTCATCATTGGCTAGATGCACTTTTGTAACACCCTGAAATTATCCCTATATAAAATATTGTGCAAAAAGGAATTTTCAGAAATGGAATTAAAAGTCTCAATGAGTGAAAAGAATAAAATTTGAAAAAAAATCTGAAGAAAAATGGGCTTGAAAATAATTTTATGAAATTCTTTGCTTAATTATTTAATTTCTGGAATTTTCTGGGAATTAATTGATTAGGGGAAGTAATTTCGGCAAAATAAATAAGCTCACAGCAGTGAAATAAAAAGAGAAAGGTTTTTAATCCCCTTCGCAGGCTCTGGGCCATTTTCGGCCCATTGCTGTGCGCAGCCGCGCCCTCCCTCTCTCGTGCCCGCGCCCCTCTCGTGCCCGTGCCCCTGCCGTGCCCGTGCCCGCCCTCTCCAGTGCCCGTGCCCGCGCCCCTGCCGGTGCTCGTGCCCGCGCCCGCGCCGCCGCAGTCGCCGACAGGTGGGACCTGCCTGTCGGGGTTGTCGTCGTCTTCCTCGCGCCCGAAGGCGCTGTAGCACCCGAGCGCCGCCGTGAATCTCGCCGAATCCGTTTGCCTTGGACCCGTTCTCTCCCAATCGGTTGAGGGAAAACCGAGCCCTTATCCGCCTCTACCTAATCCCCAAGAAACCGGAGCTGAATCGTGCGTGGAACGAAGCCCTGAAGCCTCCCGAGTCGGTCTCTTCTCTCTCTCTCGTCGCCGCCGCTAAAGTCGCCGCATCCGAGCCGGAGTCCTCTTCCCTCTGCCTTAAATAGCGAGCCTGGAACCCCTAGGGTCGTTTTCGCCCTTTAGATCGAGCTCGAGCCAGCCCTAGCCGTCTCCCCGTGCCTTGCGCTTGTTCCGCGCCGCCGCAGGTTCCGGTTGCGGCGCCGCCGTCGCCTCAGCGCCGTCGGAGTTCGCCGCGCCTCGGTTAGGTTCGCCGGACGCCGCTGAAGCCAGGCCACCGTCTCCCAGCCCTCGGGAACCGCCGAACGCCATCGTCGACGAAGACCCGAAGCCCTCCGCCGCCTCAAAGCTCGCCGCCGGCCGTCTCCGTCGCCGTTTTTCTCGCCGTCTCGCCCTCGGTAACGATCGCCTCGACCCCTTTATCCTTTCCCGCTCTCCCCGTGCGTCGCCGCCCGGTCGCTGTAGGCCGTCGACCATCGGTTTAGCGCCGCGCCGTCGCCGCCGTCGCTGTAGTTGTCGCCTGTCGCCGTTGTGGGCGCCAGCTCGTGCCCATCTCGTCGCGTAGGCCGATCCTTTCGATCGATGTGAGCCCGTCGGGTCCTATTGGTTAGATCCGCACCCGTCCGATCCAAACCTAGAGACCTAGCCGTCAGTTTTGGCCCCGTGGACCGTGGTGGACTCGGTTCACCATGGACCGATGCTCCCTCGCTCTGACAGTGGACCCCACTGTCAGCCGAGAGTCCCCTCTCCTGTGACGCCCTAAAGTCTTTTCCCGAATAAAATTAATTCAATGTGACACAATAAAATCAGTTAGTTCTTTTAAATAGGCTTAAAACTTCTAAAGATCATAACCTAATTCATACGAACTCGGTTTGAGGTCGTTCAAGTCCTCTAATTTCTCTAAAAATCATGAACTATCCATTAAAAATATAACAATGTACTGTTCATGTGTGTTGATGTACTGTTTTTGCATTTTGTTATTTGCCTATAGCTACCGACGCTCAGGCAGAGGGCAGTTTGTCGAAGCAGGTGTCGAAAGACTGTGTGGAGCTGCAGGCACAGTCACACAGATTCTCTTTCTCATTGAACATATTGTTCCTATGATTAAAGCTATGTTTTCTTCAACGCTGCATTTATTTGGAATGTCATCGGGAAGGAAAACCCTAACCTTGTTATAGCCCCTTTGAATTGATTACCTGACATTGTACCTATGGATAATTTTGAACTAGCTTACCTTTATTTATTGGTTAGCTAGCAATAACTCTAGGACCCTGCTTAGCCATGCCTAGTGATTAATAGAATAACTTGGGTTGTCATAATGATTTCTAGTACTATTATTCAGTCACATGGAATGATGATCCCTTTACGACGTGGTCGTATAAGGACAATTTAATGGTTCACTAAAACTTGACAAAAGGTGGCTTGCGAGCACCATGGTTGGTGTTGTTGCTAGCGTGCTCGTGACAAGTTAAGGACCGGTTCGCGGACTACTTGTTGCGAAGCAACACTCGTGCTAACCACAAGCCAGCATGGGTAATGGTAGGATCCAATGCGTAGTACGTTCAAACCGGGGTCCACCATGGTGTGTTGTGGCTGTGTCAATAAGACACCATGGCTGCGTCAATAAGTCCATGTCCTTGGGCGTTGGATGTTTCCTCTGTTGGGGCCTGATCAGCTCCTGCCGGAAACTGGTGGTCAGCGGGTGGCTCCCTTGTTGTGCGGATTACATGGAGTCCTATCACAATTCCTACCGAGATACGTGGTGGTATCAAGGGGCACAGTGATGTGCTATGGAGTTGTGTCTTGTGGGTAAATTGGTACATCTCTGGCCAAGGTAAAACTGTTCGAATAGCCGTGCCCACGTTAAGGGCGCCTAGCGATGTTTCTGTGATAGTCCACACTACTTAAATTTAATGGTTGAACAGTGGAACATGTGTACTCCAGTTGGAGTGCTTGGGCCTATACCGTTTTGGTGAGCGTATAGCGTTGATAATACTGTTATTTAATTACTGTTTTATTACTCTCTCAATGTTTTATTAAATGCTTTTATGCAAATTATGCACATACTATGCCTCCTTTGTTATCCGTTCACTTGCATATTTGCTGTGTGGCTTGCGGAGTTGTCATATGCTCACCTTGCAATCAACAATCATTCAGAGGAGGACTACAGCGAAGAGGATTACTTGGAGGACTAGGAGGGAGCCCAGTCAGTGCGTGGAGTGGGAATCGTCAACGCTGTTGTTTATTATCCGCTGCTAGACTTTATTATTTGAGAGGTACCATTCACCTCTGTAATAAATGCGTACGCTATGTAACAATTACTTTGATTATCAATTTTGGTCATGTGTGCCTCGGTTGATTCCTGGACGAGGGTTTACACACAATAAAACTCTAGAATTTTGGATGGAAATTCTGGGCGTGACAAGTTGGTATCAGAGCCCACCTTGATGTAGGAAAAGCCCCTTGGTACCCTAAGAGCCCTCTGAAAAAAAAAAAAAAAGAATTTAAAATTAGAAATCTATTCTTCCCCCCTTCTTCTTTGTTCGGATAAAACTTTGTTTTGCTAATTTGTCAAAATCCCTATATCTTTCTTTATTACTTTGTAGATGGCCAACCGAGAGCCAGTACATCTGTTCGGAGTGGGTGGATTCGTCAAGGAGATTCGAGATATGGCCTTTGCCATAGGCTACAATCTAGCCCCAGAATACAGACAAGTCACTCACAACCCTAACGAAGAGAAGTGCCGCGTCCGCCTCACGATTTCCAGTGAGCGAGAAGGAGTCCCATCCATGATCTTTGGAGCTGGAGGAAGAAATTATGAGCATGCCTGCAAGAAGTAGCTTTGGTGGCCATTGGAGACTTCGTAGCCGTTTTGCCGTCCGGCTGAGGAATACAGCATATCGGTATCACCGGCAAGAACCCACGATGATGAGTACAGAGTTATCAAGAACCCGGAGCAGAGAACAGTGCAGCACTCACACGACTGGTAAGGATGTTGAGTGCCCCATGGATGATGTTCATGCAGAGGTGGTAATTGCAGCTCATGACCGGGAGAATGAGAATCGCACCAGATCTGCAGGCTACAAAACCAAGTGATCGGTTGAAGCAAGAGTTGGCCTTAGCCCAAAGGAGAAGCACCCCCTGGAGGAGCTAAGGATCGCGCACTATACTGCAAGGAAGAGAGTTCGTCTTCCAACCTTCGATTCAGTTGGCCCAAGGACCCGTGTACTCAATGACCAAGTCTTGTTACGGGTAGTTCACCCAGTAGACACGCCGATGATGCAGACGAGACGACTCAGAGGAGTCAGAAACGCAGCACGCCTCGGAGGGATCGAGGACAGTGGAGCTCGCACCCCCCCTTGAAGTGGAGTGGGGATCCAACTCAAGACGAGCGAAGCGGAACCTGAGCACAACGGGAATGCCAGGAGCGAATCTTTCGCCCGTTGAGAAGTCTTGGTGTCACGCTTAGCATCAGTTACCCTAGATCGTTTGGTTAGCAATTGTTGTGATTAGGAATGCTGTCGTGTGTGTGGGGATTAGTCAGCAGTTATATGTCAGGGTGTGGTGATGTAACTGTTTATATTAGGAGTTTCTTGGTGGTGTGCGTTTAAAATTAACAAATGTAATCACTCAGTTCAGAACAATAAAGTGAAAGTTTAAGTTAATATGAAATCTGTCTCAAGGACGTTTCCCGTTTCTTCTCGTCTTTTGCTCTGCAGATGGTGGAACACACGTAACGGCGGTAATCATGAGGAAACGGTGGGACAACGAACCGTAGAGGAGTGCCCAACGGACTGCCACAGCAGAATGACCATCTGACCAGTAGCCCAAGTCTTGGCTAACCGAGGACACAGTCTGTCGATGAACATGATGTTCAGCAGATGCAACAACAACAGAACCAAGCACCACAGCAGGCGCCTCCTCCTCCACCTCAAAACAAGCTTGCGGGAATTTCTGCGAGCTGAGACCTCCTACGTTCTCTAGCACAACTAATCCTGTGGAAGCAGGGGATTGGTTGCATGCTATTGAAAAAGAAGTTGGACCTTTTTACAATGCACAGATCAAGAGAAGGTCTCTTTTGCCTCGCACAGCTTCACGGCCCAGCTTCTGAGTGGTGGGACACACTTTAGGACCAACAGAGCGGATAATGGACAGCGATTACTTGGGCTGAGTTCGCAGCTGCTTTCAAGAAGACGCATATTCCTGCGGGAAGTAGTGGCGTTGAAGCCGAAGTGGGAGTTTCGAGAATTGAAGCAAGGGAATCGGTCGGTGCTGAGTTCCTTTATGAGTTCAACCGGCTTGCTCGTTATGGCGCCGGAAGACGTTAGAACTGATGACGACGCGACAGGAGAAGTTTCTGAACGAGATTGAATGATGAGTCTTAGTTCAAACTAGCGTCTCTAGTGATTATGCAGATTTCAGAAACTGTGGACAAAGCCAGTCCGCCAGACCGAGGACAAGCATCACAGATGGAGCAAAACAATAAGCGCAGGATGGCAAGCTTCAGGTCACAAACAATCCTCTAGTCAGAGGCCACGTATTGTGGATCGCGCAGACTCAACAGGGGATCTGCATCGGCACCTCGTTTGCAGCGCCAGGTCTACCCCACACCGACTGGTGGCAACACGGAGCGCAAACCGTCCTTTCCCTCGGCCAGCCTCTGGGGGGGGGGGGGGATCCCAGCAGCTAACCAGCCAGCCAGGAAGGAAGTAGGTGGGAAACCGTTATTGACTTGTTTTCAACTGTGGAGATTCCAGGGCATTTCTCCAATCAATGTCCTAGCCCAAAACGCGCCAGCAAAGACAACCGGGCACAGAACCCCACAGCCGATGGTTAAGCTCGGGTAAACACCACGTCACCGCAGAGGAAGCTCAAGCCGCGCCAGACGTCATCTTGGGTATGTTCTTGTTAACTCAGTACCTGCTAAGTATTGTTTGATTCTGGTGCTACCCATCTTTCTTATCGGTGGGGTTTGCTAATGAACATGGGATACCTTTCGGAAGTTGAGAACACCTGTTCTAATAAACACACTCTGGCCATCAGACGCCTACAAACTCAAAGTAGTCCCTTCTGTGACAATAGAAATAGTGGGCATCCTTTTCTCACCGATCTGCTCACTGATAGAATCCAGAGATATTGATGTCATCTAGGGATGAATTGTTAACTCTCGGCACCACGGAATTATAGATTGTGCCACAAGGACTGTAACCTTAACTTCTGACCTGGGAAGGAAAGTAATCTTTCGTGTCTTAATACCTCATCTCCTCCAACCTCTTTGAATCAGACAATCCTAACCGAAAAAATCCCTGTAGTACGGGATTACCCAGATGTTTTTCGCATGATCTACCTGGGGGAATGCACCTAAAAGAGAAATTGAGTTCAGAATAGACTAGCCCCAGGCACTGCCCCCTATCCACAAAGACCGTATATAGGATGAAGCTAATGAGTGCAGAATGAAAAAGCAAGTGAAGAGGTTGCCAAAAGCGCTACATCAACAAGCACGCGCGGGAGCCCGTATCTTCGAGGAGAAAAAGATGACCACACGGAGGTGTGACTACCGGCACTCAATGACTGGTCACATCAAAAATAAGTACCCCTACCTCGCGATTGATGATCTTTGATCAGTTAGAAGGAGCCACAAAGTTTCTCAAGTATAGACCTTGTCAGGTAATCATCATTAAGGATTTGGAAGAAGTATTATTCCCAAAAACAGGCTTTCACCACTCGTATCGTATATGAATCACATTATTCATTTTGATTAACGTTAATGCCCGACCTGCGCATTCTCATAACTTCTGATGATGAATAAGTTATTATGGTAATACTTGGATAAGTTTTGGTGTTGTCATAGATGATTATCCTTGTCTATTCAAATTACTAAGAAGAGCATGAGCAACATCTCGCACCACTTTAAGGAACTCTTCTGGGCAAACACCAGCGCTATGCAAGCTGAGTAAGGTTGAGTTTTGGCTTTCGAAGTGAAGTTTCCTGGAACATAGCCACCGCCGAGGATTGCAGCTAGAACCCAACTAATTGAAGTGACAAGTAACCAAGTGAAGCCAGCCGCAAACGTCCGACAGTTCGAGAGTTTCTTAGGATGTGGCGGGATATATTACCCGTCGATTCAGAGAAAATTTTCCAAGAGCGCAAGCCCATGACTCGTTTGCTCAGAAGCATGAAAATTTCTTATGACCCCAGAGTTGAGCCAAAGTCAAAGTGAAGCAAAGCTTGTAACCGCGAACCAGTGTTGATCCATGCCAGATCCAAGAAAGGATTTCAGTTTACTGTAGCATCTCGGCCAAGTTGGGAGTTTAAGCAAGAAGGAAAGTGTGCACTATGCCTCACGCAGCTACGGCCTCATGAGACATAATGACTCCTACCCAATGATCGGAATATTAGCAGCTGATATCACCTAAATTTGGAACATTACCTCATAGTAATAGTTCTATAACTTTTACAGACATAAAAGTTTGAAGTATATTTTACCCAGCCAGTATTAGAACTTAACGGCAACGCCGATTGAGTGATCAAGGACTACGACGTCAAGCATATACATTATCATCCAGGAAAGCTAATGTAGTGCCAGAGCCCTCAGCGAAAAAGCTACTGCAACCCATGGAAATCAGCACTAATCGTTGGATTATTGAAATTTTGCACGGATTGAATCTGAATATAGATCAAACAAAGATTTTCGGCACCGGAAGCGACGACCTACCCTTGGCTACGATCAGTTCGAGAACTGCAAAGAAAGGATGATGCAGACATTGGAAATCAAGAAGAACATAAAAAGGAAACCATTGCATTCTCGAGGCATACACAAGGGTTACCGTGTGTTCGAGAGCGAATCGAGGCCGACAACGAGAATTGAAGAAGCTGGACTTAAGAGCTCACGAACACAGTATTGCCATTCACCCTGCAATACCAAAATGTTATCAAGATCTGCAAGAGAAATTTGGTGTCTAGTATGCGAAGAGATTAGCAGTATATATGGGCTGTTTGATGTATGCAGCGTTAAAGC